>OW052220.1:179834365-181119303 GCA_932526605.1 Nephrotoma flavescens | reverse complement strand
AATTGAAGAAGTTTCGGCATGTCAAATGATCAAGAGGCTTCAGTTTTTGAGCCAATTTGATCTTGTAAGGATGTAATCGAAGATCTTTAACCTAAATTCACCACAATGTGGTTTGAGAGATTCGCAATTCCTGTGAAGGGCGTCTAATCGACTGAATTGGCTCATTTTAAACTGAAACATTTACTACTGCGATATTTTCGGTACTTCGACCGATTGGCATAGGAACATCCAATATTGAATATTTTGACTGGAATTTATCCGCTATATTGAGCCAACTTGTCCATGGTAAAAACCTGAACCAGCCAAAACTTAAGAGCTTAAGTTGTGCTCTGGTTGGACCACTTATGGGAGTGGTACGACCACCAACATTTTAGAGGTTAGTTGTATATTTGTGGCGAGAATACACTACTTAAATGAATCCGCATACGATGCGTTTTTCGGCAAGTTGCCTCTATTTCTAAAAAAACACACCGCAGCAGTGTTGACTACACAACAAAAAAAAATATCATGAATTAATATTAACATCACGAGATACTGTTAAAGTTAGCCGAAAGTTTCCAGCCGAAAGATAATGCAGATAGTGTCTTGAATACAGCAAAAATCAGTTATGAAGTCGAATTTAGGAGAACTTAGGATCGGGTTAAATCATTCGGATGAAGGAGAAATTATTTCAGTTTATAGGAATTTAAAAATCGATAGGAGCGAGAGTATAGAGTTTAAAAATAGTCAAGACACTATCTGCATTATCTTTCGGCTGGAATCTTTCGGCTAACTTTAACAAGGTCATCACGAGGGCTTCTCAATGTTTTGACAGAAATTCAAAAACAAATTGTATATTGTTTATTGAAAACTCTACCGAAAAATAAAAACGCAATGCCAGCAAAATACGCTCATGTATGTTAGTAGCATAATGCTGGAAACAGATGTGCGGAATTTATACATGCGAAAACGCAAGGTAACTACATGAGCGTATTTTTTGGCATTGCGTTTTTATTTTTCGGTAGAGTTTTCAATAAACAATATACAATTTGTTTTTGAATTTCTGTCAAAACATTGAGAAGCCCTCGTGATGACCTTGTTAAAGTTAGCCGAAAGATTCCAGCCGAAAGATAATGCAGATAGTGTCTTGACTATTTTTAAACTCTATACTCTCGCTCCTATCGATTTTTAAATTCCTATAAACTGAAATAATTTCTCCTTCATCCGAATGATGTAACCCGATCCTAAGTTCTCCTAAATTCGACTTCATAACTGATTTTTGCTGTATTCAAGACACTATCTGCATTATCTTTCGGCTGGAAACTTTCGGCTAACTTTAACAGTATCTCGTGATGTTAATATTAATTCATGATATTTTTTTTTTGTTGTGAAACGTTAATCAATTCGAGTGATATTTTTAACACTATACATCTTTTAAATTTTATTATGATATAATAATTATTGAAAATATTTAAAAAATAAACGATTTTTTAGCTCCAAAAGTGGTATAACTTTCAAAAATAACATATTATAAGGAATAAAAACTAGGAGAAATTTATGTCCATATTTTTATAGACATTAGCTTCACTGAAATGGATTTTTTAATGTAAAAAATTATATTAAATAATTAAAATGAAGGCATTTAAACACGTCTGAATAACCAAGTTTATTAAGAATTAATTTCAGTCATATTAAAAAGACAATATAAATAAAATGTAAATTCCTTTGTCAAGATAAAATAAAAATAGAAAAAAGTATATTTTAAACTTATTTCTCCTTTACAGTTAACATAGCATAGTGAAGTATTCATGGTAAATAGGTGGTATGTAACGCAGCAAACTCATCATATCGTTGTATTTCTCTCTTGTTATAGGTCTCGAAGTTTTATATGCGAGCTTAATATTTCGATTTTTTCCCGTACACATGTCTTGTGGTCTTGGTTTATAACATTCTGAATATGTTTCAGGCAGCAAGATGCTATTTCTTCCGCATCTCTAGATGCTACAGTTTCTTTCCATGCATCCATATGAATTCTGTTATCATGAAAATTATGAAAACCTTCATTAAGTACATACATATTTCGCTTATAAAGGGTGGTTAAATTTTAATGCTGCTGTTCGCGATAGTGTGGCTGAAGAGCCGTCCACCTCAACTCGTCGTCGTGCCCAACAATTGCACCTCTCACGCTCGTCGTTGACTCAAGAACTAAAGCCTCTTGACCATTCCAAACGTCGTCAATGGTCAGAATGGTGGCAAGAAATGGCAACAGTGGATGATCAATTTTCGAAGAAAATCATCTTCAGTGATGAGGCACATTTTCACCTCAGTGGATTCGTCAATAAGCAGAATTGCCGCATTTGGGCGAATCATAATCCAAGAGTGATTGTCGAAAAACCAATGCACCCACAAAGAGTGACTGTTTGGTGCGGTTTATGGGCTGGCGGCATCATCGGGCCGTATTTTTTCCAAAATGAGGCTGGTCAGGCAGTTACTGTGAATGGTGTTCGCTATCGAGAGATGATAACGAACTTTTTATGGCCTGAATTGGAAGATATGGATGTGGACGTAATGTGGTTTCAACAGGACGGTGCCAGTTGCCACACAGCCAACGAAACAATGGTTCTTTTGCGCAACAAATTCAATGGCCGTGTTATCTCACGTGGTGGCGATGTCAATTGGCCGCCAAGATCATGTGATTTGACACCGTTGGACTTCTTTCTTTGGGGTTATTTATAAAGCCAGCAACAATTCAAGAGCTGAAGGATGAGATAATTCGGCACATTAACGGCATAGAACCTCAATTATGCCTAAGCGTCATCGAAAATTTGGACCATCGCGTGGAGGTAGGCCGCCGAGGTCGCGGCGGCCATTTGACCGATATTTTGTTCCATACATAATTGTACCATACCATATTATCATAATAAAAAGAATTGACAATAATCTCCTAAATAATTTGTGTTTTATTCAAAATCAACATCGGCCCTTAAAATTTAACCACCCTTTAGTATGCAACAGAAACTGATAATTTGGGATATGGAAGGGCCTTTTGTAGATCAAAGGAAAATGCAAAATATATATCTGGGTACGTTGATGCTAAATTTTGATCTTCTTTTATAGCTTTTCTAGCCAGTGCTGCATTGCTTAAATGTATGCTAGGTTCTTCTACAAGGCTGTTTTTTTCATTAAGGTCCGAGATAGCTTTAATTTTCATATTTAGGAAATAAATAATGTCTGCAATACATAGTTCAACTCATAATTGCGGAGCAGAATCCAGACATCAAAACTACTCATTAAGAATAGCCATATGGAATGCAAACGGATTAACACAACACCTAGAAGAATTAGAACTATTTCTAAATACCGAGAAAATTGATATATGCTTAATATCAGAAACACATTTTACCACCAGCTCCTATGTATCAATCCGGAGATATACTTATTACCATACAACACATTCTGCAGAACGAGCAAGAGGAGGGTCAGTTATATTTATTAGGGATAATATTAAACATCACAAAGAATCCATGCAAGTAACCACCGTGACGGTTAAATTTGGTCATCACAACACCTGTCATATATCTGCAATATATTGTCCCCCACGGTATAACCTAAAAAAAGAAGACTACATTAACCTGTTCCAGAAATTAGGAAGTAACTTCATTATCGGAGGTGATTTTAATGCAAAAAATACCTTCTGGGGTTCAAGACTAACCTCTCCAAAAGGCAAAGAATTACTTGCAGCTGGCCAATCCTCGAACTGTGAATTTTACTCAGGAGGGAAGCCAACGTACTGGCCGACAAATCCTCACAAAATCCCAGACCTAATAGATTTCTACATCACTAAAGGCATATCGGAACGCTACATCTTCTTAGAAAATGATGAAAGCCTAATATCTGATCATTCTTCTGTTATTATGACGGTTAGTGAAAATGTAATAGAAAAAACAAATTCACCACAACTAACAAACAACAAAACAAACTGGGAATTGTTTAAGCAGTTAGTAGAGGAAAAAATAGAACTTCAAGTGCCAATCAAAAGTGAATATGAAATAGTAGAGGAACTAGACCGGCTCATTGATGTCATACAATGGTCGGCTTGGGAATGCACCCCCAAATTATCATCCAGGAAAGAAAACGCCGTTATTTACCCAATAGAAGTAAGAGAGTTAGTGCAGGAAAAACGAAAAGCCCGAAAGAAATGGCAAAATACGCGTGCGCCGCAAGATTAAACCTCTTTAAACAACTTGTGCATCAAACTTAAGGTACTCATAAAAGCAGTGAAAAATGAAACAATTGGAAAATATCTTTGTTCTCTAGCCCCAACTAAAGATATCGACTATTCCCTCTGGAAAGCAACAAAACGGTTAAAACGAACAAAAACGCAGATCCCCCAATCAAAACAAACGATAAGAATTGGGCTAGAAGTGCGAAAGATAAAGCTGACCTGTTTGCTGAACATCTTGAAGAAATCAACCTCTAGGTCAGCAGACCAGTTACGAAAACACTGCTAATACGCCCAGAATATCTGCGATTTCGAAGATATCAGGCCTGTAACAATGAAAGAACTAAAAGCTAAAATTAAGAACATAAAAGTAAAGAAAGCTCCTGGTTACGATCTGATAACAGGGCAAATAATAAAGGAGCAGCCTGAAAAAGGGACCCGTAAATTACTGCACATAATCAATGCGATCGTAAGGAATAAACATGTGCCAATGCAGTGGAAAGTAGCAGAAGTAATAATGATTCCGAAACCAACAAGCCACCGAATGATAGAAAATCTTATCGGCCAATTTCACTTCTATCAACACTAGCGAAATTGTTTGAGAGGCTGTTGCTCAAAAGATTAAAAAAACCATAGAACAACGAAACCTTATCCTAGAATATCAGTTTGGTTTCAGAGAGAAACACTCAACTATTGAGCAGATTCACAGGCCTTCGGATGTCATTGAGAATACATTAGAGAGGAAAAAGGTTTGCTCTGGTATCTTCTTAGATGTGGCACAGGCCTTCGATAAGGTGTGGCAAAGACGTTTACTCTTCAAAGTACATAGAGATTTACCAAAACAATATTACATGATTTTAAAATCATACATAGAGAATCGCCACTTTCGGGTGAAATATGAAGATGAATATTCCGAGCTAAAAATGATTTTGGCCGAGTTCCGCAGGGTAGTGTATTGGGACCTATTCTTTACCTACTCTACACCAGAGATCTACCTCATTTAAACGATGTTACCGTTGCAACATTTGCTGATGATACTGCAGTTCTCTCAGTAGGAGACACTATCGAGGAATCGACAAGGAAACTTCAAGAAGCATGTGACAAAATCATAAAATGGACAAAAATGTGGCGTATCGGGCTCAATGAATCGAAATCCACGCATGTGAATTTTACTAATCTAAAAATCAGTTACAAACCTGTAATCATTAACGGTCAGCAGATTCCGTATGCAAATAAGGCTTAATATCTAGGGATGACCTTAGATACTAGGCTCAGATGGAAAGAGCACGTTAAAAAGAAAAAAGAAGAACTTAATATCAATTGTCGAAAAATGTATTGGCTGCTCGGGAAAAACTCGGAATTGTCAACTGAAAATAAATTGCTATTATATCAACAGGTGCTAAAGCCTGTATGGACTTACGGAATACAGCTCTGGGGCTGTACAAAGGAAACCAACACTAAAATAATTCAAACTTTTCAAAACAAAGTACTACGTGGTATAGTTAACGCTCCGTGGTACATTAGGAATGATGACCTCCATAGGGATCTAAATATGCCGACGGTCCAAGAAGAAATAAAAAAACTTGCAGTAATACATGGACAACGTATTTATCAACACGTAAATGAAGAGCTTCGTGGTATGTTGGATCCTTCACATGCAGTAAGACGATTGCAGAGAACGAAACCAATTGATTTAATGGATTAAGGACACCAAAGCAAAGACTACTTCAGTAAATAACATATAAATGGAGCTGGACAATGGGCGTCTTCTCATTCACAAGTGGCTAAATTAAGAAAGAAAAATTACTAGATGAATTGTATTCAGTTGTAATATAATTTAAATAAAAAAAAAAAAAAAAAAATATTTAGGAAATGCATTTTTGACACGTACCTATCTCTATGTGGGTGATGAAAACTTAAATTAAAACTATTCTTAAAAATGTTCCTTATATTTGCTCGCTGAGAAATTTTGTATTGTTCTCTTCACAGTTTTTGACATACAAGTTGTACATTTTCCTTAAGTTCAAATATGCATTCATCCATTTTTTACGGCATATCACTCTTTCTGCACGATCCTTTCATTTTTCCACGAAAGTCTTTTCGAATTACCTTTGCTTTGAGAGCTCTATGTAGTCTGCCAGTGCTTTCTTTTTCAATATTATTTAAAAAGTATTTATAATTGCAATGTCCTGCTGATCTATTTAAAATTCTAGCTCACCTTCGTTTTGCTGACGTACGCTGAGTAGATGCACACAAGAAAATCCCCCATTTCCCAAACTAAATTAAAAAGTGGGTCTCTATGTACCACGTTTTCGGACATATGACATGAATACGTGCAAAGTTTCGGGAAGGAAATGAGCTTGAAAGTTCACATTTTGTGGCCATATTCCAGAACTTCTTCCAAAAATCAATTAAGAATCTCATTTCCGACTAGTAATATATCCAATCCCATCATAACCGGTTAAGAAATTACCGGGTTCCGCCCCAGATGGCCATGTTCCAGAACTTTTTCAAAAGAATGGACTACTTCCATTTTAAAAACTTTTGTTTTCTTTATAAGAAAATCTTACTCCATTGAATGTTTGATTATAAATATGGAGGGAAGGTGTCTATATCTTCCTAAAATTACCGTTAACTCATTTTTTTTTGAAAAGTGGACTTATACAACTTTTAAAAATAACAGTTCATTTTTAAAACACATTGCGAATATCGTATCGCATTTAAGCTTTCGGAAAACATGTCACAAATGAAAAGTTAAATTTACAATTATTGAACAATTTTAATTGAAAAATAGTCATTTTTATATTTTGCGGTACCTAAAACCTTTTTTTTCATTCGGGTAAATTTTTTCTTCTTATATGGTAGAAATATTGTGTGCATTTTTTTCTACTTTTGTGGTAGAACTATTGTGAGTAAATGGCTTCTTTGTTTTCCACGACTAAAAAAGTCGTAAACATTGTATGGATGCGATTATAAATAATATTTTTTCCGAAAAACCGAAAAAATTGCCGCTATTGGAAAACCCGATACTTTATCGGAATAATAAAATAAAAATTTTAATATTTTTCAAAAATATAATGTAAAAAAGAATAAACGTGAGTTTTTCTTGAACTATTTGGCCGAAATGATCACCTTTCCATACTCCTGATGTATTTTATAGGCCGCCGAAAGTTCGAATTTTACATACATTCGCACTAGTGGCTAAGTAAGAGACACTCGCTATAAATAACTTTACTGCCACTACGTTCTTCAAAGCCAACCTGAGTGTTTAACAAAGCTATTCCGCGATGGTTATTACAATTCAACCGATCTCTCATTTTTGTCGTCAGGTAGAAAATTTGATCGCTGCCATTATGTAGCATTTTGCAAGAAATTTCTTTTTTACAAGGAATCATACGATGGTAGGGGAATCGTAGGAATTCCCGTTATAAAAATTTGAGATAGGTAGTAGCACTTTTCGACTTTTGAGCGTAACCGATTCGCAGGAGTTCTCACGATCAGCGGAACTTCTCGTCATAAATTGGGCATCAAGATACAGAAACTATTGGTACTGACAAATCGGTGGATCTTTTAATATAAGTATCCATCATAGACTAAGTTTCGTTGCTCAAATTCGTAGAATATCGTAGAACGCATACTCAAATTTACATAGTGGGAATTCCCTCTATCCGGTCCTCGCATATTCGCATAGTAGATGGCTATAGGAGTCTAGAACTCACATAGGTGTACAAGTAGGAAAGCGGTTTTTTTTTACTAAAAGAACCTGTTAAATTCGGAAGATTGATAATAAGTGCTTTATTCAAGTTATGCTCCATCGCTTTATACATTTTCCCCATCTTTCGGGCAGTTTGTGGACAACACGCCAGTAATAATCTTCCTTCTCTTCTGCTGCGAACAATTCATCTTGCCATTTTTTCACATCTTCGGAGGAACCAAAGCGCTGCTCAGCAAGTGCGTGACCCATCGATGCAAACAAGTGGTAATCAGAAGGAGTAAAATCTGGTGAGTAAACCACATGGAGTAGAACTACCCAGCTGAGTGATTCCAACGTGTCGCAAACCAGGTTTACCGTATGTGATTGCCATGAAGAAAAAAACGAGAAGGGTTCGAGCTCCACCTGAACTGCAAATATTTGGTAAAACATAAGGTCATAAATTAAAAATTACGTATGTCATCGCTATTTCAAAGAAGTCGATGGTTATCCAAACACTGCACTTCCTTGCGGAGTTCGTGCAATTTGGGAGTGTGATTTTGGAGGCGATGGAAACATTTGAAATTGTTTTTAGCGATTTACAATAAACCCTCGTTTTAACGGCCCCGATTTAACAGACGCTCGATTATGATGGATGGGTTCGGGGATTATTAAATGATTTTTTGAAGTAATTCTAGAATATGGCAACCTAGGACGGAACTATCAATCTTAACCGACTATGATGGAATTGGATATGCTGGATTGAAATGGAATTATTAAATGATTTTTGTAAAAAGTTCTGGAATATGGTCATTTGGGGTTTATTGGATAGAAATGAGATTGTTAAATGATTTATGAAAGATGTTTTGGAATATGGCCACCTTGGACGGAACTCAGGTTACTCAACAAAGAGGATTTGTTTAATGTAAATAAGATTCATTAATGATTTCTAGAAGAATTTTTTTAATATGACCACCTGGAATGGGACACGGTTATTAATTAATCGATAATGATGGAATTCGGCACGTGCGATACATATGGCATTATAAAATGATAAACAGCTGTACTAGCCAGAGGATGAGAAACCGAATCGTATTTTTCCTCCTTTTGATTATTGCTGTAGTGGATAGTGTAATTATTGGTTGCTTTATGGAATTAACTCCCAGACCATTTATGCTCGCTCTTCTATTGCAAGTACCTCAAAAGTATAAATTTCAGCTAAGTTCCCGTGAACAGTTTTCGAGGTCGTTATTGATAAGAATGCTATAAATTTATCCGAGCTTTTTGTGTAGTTGGCCTGCCGCTCAACCCATTAATGGGTGACTCACGACACATCACGAGCCGCTTGCTTCAAGAAAGACGCCTGCTTATTACCGAGTTCCGTCCTAGTTTAAAGTACCGGGTTCCGTCCCAAGTGGTCATATTCTACAACTTCTTCCAAAAGTTATTTGAGAATCTTATTTTCATCCAGCAAATTCAATTTCAGCATACTCGGTTAAAAAATTGTCGAGTTCCATTGCCTGTGGCGATATTCTACAACTTGTCCAAAACCAAGTAAGAATCCTATTTCCATCCAACATACCCAATCCCATCATAATCGGTTAAAAATTGGTCGAGTTCCGTTCCAGGTGGCCATATTCCAGAACTTCTTCCAAAACTCATTTAAGAATCTCATTTCCATCCAACATACCCAATCCTAACATAATCGGCTAAGAAATGCCTTAGTTCCGTCCCAGATTAAGTTCGATCGAATAGATTAAATTTGAAAACATTCGGATTTAACGGACAATCGAATTTAACGGACTCCCCAATTAGTTTGTTAAATTGAGGTTTTTCCGTATAATATTTTACTTTAAAATGACACGTATTTAACGCAACAATTTAAAGCAAACATTTCACATAACTGTATTTAACGCAGCGTGTAACATGAACCCAAATCTAGTCCCCTAAATGTTTTACTAAACATAAAATGACTTTGTATTCTGACCTTTTTCAAGCAGCGAACGGTTCAAATCGGTCAATTGTTGTTAGTAACGTTTAGTATTAAGCGTTTCTCCAGATTTTAACAGCTCATAATAAACTTCGCCCCTTAGGTCTCCTTTTCGGATTCTGAAAATAAAACAATTTTTCATCCCCTGTAACTATACGATGCAAAAACGACTTCATTTTGTAAAGAGCGAGCATAATGTCACATGTGTTTTTGCGCTTTTCCATTTGCCTGTCGTTCAACTCATGTGGTAAACATCTACCGGACTTCTGGATCTTTCCCATATCTCGGAAACAACTTCTTGACTTACGCCTAATTGCTCGGCGAGTTGTTTTTGTGTTTGAGAATCATCTTCATCCAACATTGCTTGCTGTTCCACATCTTCGTATTTTTTTGGAGGTTTTCCACGTGCCTTGTCTGCAACATCGAACTCATCACTTTTGAAACGCCGAAACTATCGCTCACGCGTATCTTGCGATGTTGCATGTTCACCTAAAACATCTCAATGTAATCGGCATGATTCAGCGGCACTTTTCTTTAAAAGAAAACAAAAAATTAATACTGTTCGCGAGTGCTCTTTGATCGGGATAAATTTCGACATATTGAATACAACAGTATGCACACACTTTTCCAATTCATCACTCGTGCGCATCTGACACTTGTTGATGACACAACCAAATAGCGCAGTGTCATGTTTTTTTTAGCAAAAACTGCATTGGTGCATCACCTGTTGTCTAAAATCCGTATTTCATACTTGTACACCACTGTGGCACTATTATGATACAAATTTTGTTCGAAAACCGCGATTTGAGATTTGGGAGTTTTTTTGTTGTTTCATCAGCTCACTAGATGTAAATATAAAATTTAATTTTTAATAATAATAATAATAATTATCCCAAAGACCTATTACCCCTCCCACCCGCGCGCAGGGAGCCTCCAACTGTACCTATTATTATTATTTTTTGAGTATAATTCAAGTGAATTATAAACAAGGATATCGAGTTGCTTAACCAGTGAAATTTAAATTTTGGATGTTAAAACGGCCAAATATGTATTAGTATAAAAATAAAATGTGATTATAAATGAATAGCTAAGTGAATAGTTAAGCAAAACGATACCCGTCGCAGACGGACGGGAAACGGAAGTCGAGTCTGCTTAGTACAAGCAGATTTGATAGATTTAAATAAATTTAAAATAGATAAGCAAGATAAAAAAAACAAAATAAGTCAAATAAAACATCAAACTATAGTCAAGAAAAATAAAAAAGGTTTTTCTACATGCGTTTCGTCATATTAAAATCGATTAAATGGCAGTGCTGTTTAGCTTCGAACAGCATTCTAGAGACGGGCTCATTCTTTCCGTAATCAGTTCGATGAGGGTCGATTCTAAACATAGGTACTGTTCTTAAATCTCGTGAATTTATATTTAGATTAATTTTACCTATAGCAGAACTTTATATATGGCTTTATATATGACTCTTTATATGGAGGCAGGTTGAACATGTCCACCCGCGGTAGCTCCCGTAAAGCAAAGTGAAGAAATCTTCACTGGACTGCTTCAATCCTCTTAATGTGAACCTCATGATAAGGCGACCACACCTGGCTACCTAGCATACTCGAGCAGGGGACGAACGAATGTTGAGTAGAGAGCCTTCTTAACACAAGGATCATCGAATTCTTTCGACCAACGCTTGATGAAACCGAGCGCAGAGTTGGCTTGATTGATAATACGATCGATGTGTTGTCTGAAATTCAATTCATTGTCGCAAATGACTCCCAAATCACGAACAGAACTGCCTCTGGTAATGGCACCGCTGTTAATGTAATAGTCGCGAGAAATGGACTGTGTACGTTTTCGAGAGTAGGTGATTGTTTGACATTTACCCACGTTCAAATCAAGGTTGTTCTTTGCACACCAAGTGGAGAAGTTATTATGAGGTCGGATTGTAATAGGCTCTTGTCGGTACACCGAGAGAAATTTTTACATCCTATTAACGAACTCATGTTCTTTGAAAAAAGTTTAATTAAATTCATTATATTTAAGAATAATGTTTTACAACACATACATATATTTATTTAATACACTATAATATTCTTTAAATGGTTTATTAGTTTTTTATGAATTTTACATTGCTCCAACACAATGAAATTAATAAAATTAAATTTAAATCATAAATAAATAACGACGTTACGACAAAGATTATTTCTAAAATTTAAGAATATTCATGAATATTATTTTTACTATATAAGTATATTTCGTGGGGGGCAAAGTCCGAGATTCATACCTCCTCGCGGTGCTCTCTGGGTAACTCTAAATGAATCAGGCGGTGTAGTGGAGACGAGCAGCTAAATCCTGTTTATAGTCATGGACACTACATGTCAGGGCGAGCCATTGGCGCCTCAAAACCAATACCAAACCAGTGTCTGTTTTCCAGGTTAGGAGCGGCTGAAGCGGGCGTCTGTCTTGTATCAAGCGGCTCGCTATATAAATGTGTTCAAGGTAGGTAGGACTGGATGCCTCAAGATTCTCACCAGTACGTGACCCACACACGTAACAAGCGGGTTGAGCGGAAGGCCAACAACCTTCCCTCATAAAACTATCAAGTTATGAACCCTAAACAAAGGCCTCAGATAACCATATCGGATTCATTACAAACTCGACCTATCAATATGCGGATATGCACGGTTAGACTTCGTACTAAAAAATTTAACATCACGGTCGTTAATGTGCATGCACCCACCGAAGATAAATCAGATGACATCAAAGATCTTTTCTTTGTCGAACTGGAAGAAGTCATCAATAACATACCGCATCACGACATTAAAATCATCGTGGGCGACTTTAATGCAAAAATCGGTAGGAGTGCAGAAAATACATCGCACATCGGTCCTAACAGCCTGCACCTAACTAGTAATAACAACGGCCAACGAGTCACCGACCTGGCAATAACGTACAACTTAGTTGTATCAAGTACGTTTTTCCCACATAAGAGAATCCACAAAGTAACGTGGAGATCGAATGATGGGAGAATGGAAAATCAAATCGATCACGTCATGGTGTCTTAGAGACACTCCACCAGCATATCTGACGTTAGATCTTACAGAGATGCAGACATTGACAGCGATCATATGCTTGTCATATATAAATATAAGTGCAAACTGTCATCTACGTTTAACAGACAAGGACAAAAGACCGTTCGATGGAATATCGATGCTCTAAAAGACCAAGCGTCACTGTAAAGTTACGAATCAGCTGTCACTAATTATTTAGAGCGGCCCAGCAACAACGAAGAAGCTCCCTCTAACATCGAGGAGCAGTGGCACGCTATACAGTCAGCCCTAACCACCGTGGCGCAAAATACTATCGGAAGAAGACCTCCGAGGCCCCGCAATGATTGGTTCGATGACCAATGCCGTAGGGTCGTCGAAAATAAACGAACACTTCGTGAAAAATGGTTGGCTCGCAAAAACACTAGAAGCACTCTAGCAGAATATCTCCACGCTAGGAAAGCCACGACTAAATACCTTCGACAAAAAAAGCGCGAACATATGAGATTATGCATCGAAAACATCAGCTTCCAAGCGGAACTAGGAAACTCAAGGGACTGTTTTGCCAACGCCAGGAATCTCACTAAAGACTTCCACCCAAGAAGTACAGCCATCAAAGACGGGAATGGGGAGTTGAGAACAAACGTGGCTGATGTTCTCTCAGTTTTGCAAATCTACTTTCAAAATCTGCTAAATCGGAATGACGACGTGACCCCCATTAGAGCAATAGCTCCTCCAGGTGAAGAGGTCTTTGTCGAATATCCCACAGTGGAGGAAGTAGACGCAGCTATTAGTCGATTGAAAAACGGAAAGGCACCTGGTCTCGATGGAATCCCCGCAGAATTGATTAAACTCGGAGGCGCTACTCTTGCAACAAGTCTATACGACCTCGTCGTCTGTATTTGGGACCAAGAAGAGCTGCCTGAGAATTGGAAGTCCGCGCTCATATGTCCGCTGCAGTAAAAAGGCGACCGTCTTAAATGTGAAAACTATCGTGCCATAGCTCTATTGAACGCTGCTTACAAAGTGTTGGCTAATGTTGTACTTGCCAGACTCATCCCTTTCGCCGAAAACATCATTGGCGACTATCAATGTGGTTTTCGACCCAACCGATCAACCACGGATCAGTGTTTTACCATGAGGATGATCTTGGAAAAATGTTGGGAGTACAACATAACCATACATCAACTATATATAGACTTCCGACAGGCATATGACAGTATAAACCGCGACAACCTATGGGCCGCGCTCATATGCCTAGGAATCCCAGAGAAACTCGTTTCGCTGTGTAAATTAACAACGTCTGGGTCTGTATGTAGAATCGTAATTGAAGGAACTGTGTCGGACTCCTTTGAAATAACATCTGGCGTTCGACAAGGTGATGCACTCGCGCCTTTGCTGTTCAATTTGGCGCTTGAGTACGTAGTGAGAAAAAGCAACATCGAAACTTAGCGCTGTATATTTAATAAATCCGGCCAAATTCTTGGATATGTAGATGATATCGTGCTTCTTGGCCGAAGACCTAGCGATATCAAAGACAGTTTCATACCGCTCGATCGCTGCGCAAGAAGGCTTGGTTTGGAGGTGAACAGCAGTAAAACGAAATATCTAGCAACACCCAGGAACATCTCTATGGCAAATCTCGAAATTGGCGACCACAATTTTGGTGATGTCAAAAACTTTAAATACCTCGGGTCAGTTATAACATCACTGAATGAAATGCAGGCAGAAATAAAAGCCCGAATCGCTGCCGGACAACGAGTTTTCTACGCCCAATCAAGATTATTGCGATCGAAACATCTATCGCAGTCGTGCAAGCTCGCACTTTATAAAGCACTAATAAGACCTGTGCTGACTTTCGGAAGCGAGAGCTGGACCATGACTTGTAACGATTGTAGATTGTTGGCTACATTCGAAAGGAAGGTCATCCGTTTAATTTTTGGTCCAATTAAAGTTGCGAACAACGAATATCGGATTCGTATGAATCACGAAATTAAGTAACTCCTCGGAGGCAGCGATATCATCCGATTCATTAAATCCAATCGAGTGAGATGGCTCGGCCACGTTACAAGGTCCCCACAACAACGAATGATTTACAAAGTGTTCCATCAACAACCAGCCGGTGTACGTCGTAGAGGTAGACCCCGACTGCGCTGGCGTGACGACGTCGAACAAGACCTACTCGCATTAGGATGTCGAAACTGGAGGACGAGAGCAATGGATCGGGATGGATGGAGGGCCATTGTGCGGGCGGCGAAATCCCTTCATGGGATGTGAAAGCCAGAGAGAGAGCGAGAAAATGTATATTTCGTTAATGCAATTATTATTTTTTCATTACTCATTTTGTGAGTAACCAATTTCGGAAAACGTTAGCTTCTCTGTTTGGGTAACTAATTTTCTTTTTATTAATTATATTTCATAAAATGTTTATAAATTAATATTCTTTATAATAATTAAAAATTAATAAGTTTAAAAACACTTAATAGCCTGTATTAAAATTCGTCAGCTAATTATTAACCATTAATTAATTTAAATAATATTCTTTAAACAAAATAAGATGATTCACATTAAAGAATAAATTCTTTACAGTGCCAAATTCTCGGCGTAGAATCGAATACATCAAAAGCTTCTCGAATGCCTAACTGTGTGTTCTGAGTTCGTGTTAATGTAAAACACAAAATAATAAAAAATAATTTAAAATTGTCTAATGGCGGATCCATCCAAAATTTGTGATTTATAAAAACAATGAAATATTGTGTTACCAATTATATCAAAATTCAAAGGTAAGTGATTTGCTTATAGTTATGAATAACAAAAATAAATGCACGTAGTTAAAAATAAAGAAAGTGTTTTGTATAATCTAAATAGAAAATTAGAAAATAGTGTACGTATTGGTTTCGTTACAACAAACATAAGCTATAACCAGCGAGTCTGTAAGAAATTTAAGTAACAAAGCGACATCTGAAATATGTATGTGTATTGACATTGCTGACCAGCGAAACTCAAAGTACTTTTCGTTCAGTTTCGTTAAATTTGAATTGTCATTTAGCAATCTGTAACAAGAGCGAAAATTATCGCCCAAACTGAAGGAAACGTCAAAATTGTATATTTGAAATTGCGGTATGTTGATATGTGTTACATTTTTCTAATTTATGTGTACAAATATTTATTTATATTTTAATAATTTAAATAATATTTTATGTACATTTTTCATTAGCTCTTTTCAGCTCAATAGATTCAGATTGTTCACCAACATTTGTGGCCGCACAAGGTCCATCAGGATGTTGAAAACCTTACATGTCATGCGAGTGTGGATAAAAAATTGCTGTTGACAATTCTTAATCGTTACCTAAAATATGTTATGTACACATACCTCTAAATACTCGTAGTTACATACATAGTAATCTACATACATGTTACATAAATAGTAATCTGTCTCTTATACGATTTATTTTTCGTATCACACAAGACCGTTTTTTTATTTGTTGCCCCTCGTCCTTTAAATAGGGTAAGAAGCTGTTGAATTTTCTCAAATAGATTCATTTTTGACGAAAATCGTGGTGTGGTTAATTTGTAATTTTGCAGATTGACATTTAAAAATTCAATTGACAATAATAATCGTGTTACAGATTCGCTAGTCAAACTGTCAAATATTCTGTAATAAAACGTTCTCGTTAAATTCTGTAAGGTTTCGTTATTGACACTTACAGACTCGCTGGTTATAGCTATAATCATTATATAAATTAGCATCGATAAAACAAAGAATCAATTTAGTAAGCACCTCAAAAATTTCATATAAAATATTTTTAAAACAAAATTTTCAAATGAAAAATTGATGACCACGAATTTTATATGACAGAATTTATAGATGTTTCAACTCCTTCAGCTTCAAATATCTCATCAGTTGGTCTGCAACTCGTAGTATTTTACATTAGTAGAAAAATGGCAATATTGTCCCTTTTCCCCTCCAGTTATCATCTGGGGCTGTATTATGAAAAAATGCGATTTCGCATTTTCATACAATATCGCATTTTGGTATTATAGACTAATATTTTCGCAAGAATGCGCTCAAGGTCGGATGCGAACGCCATATTATAAATTGTATGGCGGATTTTTGCGATATTATATTTTTCAAATGCGAATGGCCAATAGCAGTCGGATATCGCATTATTTAATACACATACGTGATAAACTTTTATTTTTTTAAATATTTTAAATATAAAGGTATTATAAATTGTCATTTTTGTTAAAAGTAAAAAATATAAACTTTTTTTATTGTCGTGCAGTAGAAATGTATATTTTCTCACATAATTCAAAGGGATTTGACGTGTTTCGTTAAAAATTTATTTTTAATATGAACGTATTCAATTATTGTATCACCTTCTTCATCATCCTCACAATTATTTAAGTAACAGTCCATATTAATATTTATTTAAAGAGTAAATAAATGCAAAAATATTACGAAAGGTTAATTGTGATTATAAGAACTGTCAGATGTTGTAATGACATTTAAAAAAAATCCCATTGAAAATTTCCCTATAGGAAATGCGATATGCGATAATCGCATTTCATAATAGAAACGCAAGTGGCGGATCGAATCCGCAAAATCGCAAAAAATGCGATATGCGACCTGTTTCATAATAGGGCTCCTGTATATATAGCTAATACTATTTTTTTCTTTAGCAAAACAAGTTGACGTGGCAGCAGTGAAAGGCATGAAGGAACAACATGTTAAAGAACATCTTAAACACGAATCATTAGGTATACGATTAAAATGGACGGGAAAATTTAATTAAATGGCAAAATAAGAACACAACCTGGCCTTTATGTGCGATTTAACAAATACGGTATCTGAGCGTTCTACAAGCGCGCAAGATAAACAGGTTTTATTAAATGAAATCTTACAAGACATTATCCCGAGCAAAGCAATACTATCGATTTAAGGAAATAAATTAAACGCTATATAACTACTTATTATGTAAATAATATTACTTTAATGGGTGTTACACAATGCCAAGAAATTTCGAACACAAATTGAGCACTATTTCCCGAATGAAACTACGGTAAGTGGAAAAACAGCAACACATTCTTAAAAATATTTGTATTAACACTCCTTAAAATATATTTCAGTTCATATACTACGAAATACGCCAAAAAATTAAATCTAAAGAACAACTTTGTAACAGATATAACAATAGAATTATAAAACTTTCATCAAATAAATGTGCAATTGAAAACAATTTCAACGGTAATGTTTAATCTTGCTGATAATTTTAATATTATATAGTAATGCTTACCAAAATTATTTAATTTCTCAGATGCGGAAACCGTTCCCGAGTTATGGCAAAATTTGGAGTGCAATAGAAACGACAACAATTTGGATGACATACAAGAAAAATGGACATTATCTCCTGCATATAGACTGGATTGGATTAAACAAGTTAGCGACAAAAATATTAACTCATTTATTGATGAATGGCCCACTTACTCATAGTGATATGCGTCCTCGACTTATAGATAGGATTTTCTTACTTTGTATCCAGATTTAGTTGTTGTTAAGTTGTTTAAGAGTATAAGCAATAACAATTGTTTCAGGAAATAATAGTACCAAATTTGATTTTCCAAAAAATTCAAGGTTTTTTTTTTGTTTAATTCTAGAGGATCAAACATGTGTGATTTTGCTGCCATTGCATGCGATTATAAAACCAACGACAAAAAAATTTTGAATAATCAGTACATGGAATTCATAATTAAAGACTCTCAAAACTCGTTTTTAAAACTCTTGCCAACAGCACAGGATATCGATAGATTTATTGAAGTTCAAACAACCATTTTTATTTGTAATCGTCGTAAACATATACAGTAAAAAATCAGTATTTCGTAAACTATGCGATTCATATAAATGTTTTAGCCTATTGACCATCATGGACTGTCCGTTTAGACTTTTCCAAGCGTTCGACTAGGAATATCCACCCCAATCAAAACGAGTCTGGCAGTTTATGCAACAATTTTTCTACAAAATAAAGACCAAATACGACGATGCATTCCTGACGGTCAGTTTATTAATAAATAAGTTAAAACGTAATATTAACTAAAACAAAATTAATTTGTAAACGATGATATTTTTCGTTATTTAAATATAATTAAATTATTAATTGAATAGGTTTTATTTTAAATTATTAATTATTTAAATTATTAGTATTAATTATTTTTATTTTGATAATGAAAAGAATTTAAACATTTGTTTGAAGAACCTAGATCAAGAATTTAATTTTTAATTTTTATATTGTTTTTAAATATTAAACTGTTGTTAATGAAATAAAAAAATCAATATTTTGAATTATTGGTGTTTTATTATCAATCCTTCATTCCTTGAAAAAAATGAAACATAGATGGCTGTGGACAAAATTCTTAAAAATTGAAAGTTATAATTAATCAATTTAATTAATTAAGTTTGTTTAAGCTTAATTTTTAATTCCAAAGTGAAATAATTACATTAATTAAATTTCGTTAAATACTAAATTTAAACTGAAGTAATTTTTTATTATTATAACGAACGCTTCATTAAAATTAATAATAATAATATTCTTTAAAATAAAGCAAAGTTAATGTAATCTTAAATTATAGTTTGACGAAATTTAATTAATTAAAAAAAATTATTTAATGCATATTTTGATGCTTAAGTAACTTGCTTACATACCATTAACGAATTATTCGTGGGCTAAATACGAAAGAATATTTATTTCAATTAATGCAAGGATTCGTTATGTATATGCAATTTTTTTTCTCGGTGTAGTGTTTGAAATTCGTTTGTAAATCTTCATGTCATCGGCGTATATAGATATCGATGAATTTTTTATTAAACATTCAGCGTCGTTGATTGACAGAATGAAAAAATTGGCCCCAGATGGCTGCCTTGGGGCACTGCAGATGTTGCTGATATATGAGTTGATACTGATAACCTGAACAGTACATGGTATAAACGGGCTTTGAGATAAGAGCCAATTTGTGGAGGAAAGCCAAGGGCCCTAAGCTTAAACAAAATAACTTCATGAGAAATCCTGTCAAACGCCTTGTTAAAATCGGTGAGGATAACGTCAACCTCTTTCTCTGCTTCTATCGTGTTTAAAGCTTGTGAAGTGAATTCAATAAGGTTTGTGGTCGTAGACCGTGCTTTGGGAAAACCATGCTGAATGTCAGAAAACAACGGTTTACAATGAAGTACAGTGAATCTTACACAATACTTTCAAACAGCTTAGGAATACTAGATAATTTTGCAATCGGTCGGTAATTACAGATGTCTGACTTGCAGCCGTTCTTATGAATCGGAACTCTTAAAGAACTTTTCCAAATGGATGGAAAAATTCCAAGCGAAAGCGACTTTTGGAAAAGTGTCGTCAGTGGCTAAGCAAGAAAATCACTGCATTTTTTAAGGACGATGGATGGTAGATCGTCAGGACCGGAAGAAAAATCATATTTAAGTTCGGAAATCTTTTATACCACGGATATTAATCGATTTCAATGGAAGTTAAGGTTGTTTGAATACAATTATTCATGTATGTACAGTACCCTTCATCGGGTTTAAAATCGCTGTTTGTGAAAGCCAGACTGAAGAAGTTCACAAAATGGTTTGTTATGACTTTAGGATCATTAGAAGAATGATACTTATACTTCAAAGTGGAAGGGTATCCATCGGAATTTTTCTTCAGATTGATAAAATCGCTAAAAACTTAGGATCAGCGATTAGATCGGATTGCATGAGTCTGAGATAATTCCCATAAAGTTCGTCAGACAATCTGCTGAAATCATTATAACTATTTAAATATTAATAATTAATTAATTAATTATTATTTACATCAGCTGTTTTGCTTTCGCAAAGCCCGTTTAGCTTTAATGTTAGAGGCCAATTTTGCTTTCAGCAATATTTGTTTGTTCATTTCCTGTAACGGAAAATAAATGTTCATCATAGGTGGCTTTTATATCAGTAGTAATTGTAATCTGAATCGGTTTTATGAAAATCTTTTTTTTTAGTTTTATTTAAAGCCAACTCTACTTTAATTACTACTGATAAATACGCCAACTATGATGAACAATTATTTTCCGTTACTGGAAATTAAAAAACAAATATTGCTGAAAAAAAATTGGTCTCTTAAGTGCGTGTGTCAAACGAAAGAAATACCGCATAAAAATAAAACTCTTACCACAATTTTTAATCGTTTTGCTGTGTCAATTGTAACTAGGTAAAAAATTAAATTTTTGACGTCTATGTTAATTATTTTTTTTTATTTTTGTTTTTTTTTTCTTTGCGAATGGTTCAACAAAATAATTAATAATTTCAATTTAACTGGATATAAAAATTAATAAAATGGATTCTAATTTTATAATTAAATATGTGCCCATGATTATTAACTTAATTGTATTAT
This sequence comes from Nephrotoma flavescens, assembly GCA_932526605.1. Lineage (NCBI taxonomy): Eukaryota > Metazoa > Arthropoda > Insecta > Diptera > Tipulidae > Nephrotoma > Nephrotoma flavescens. The sequence continues at coordinate 181,097,954 of OW052220.1, read as the reverse complement.
ATAAAAACTACTTGAAGTTAATTGCAAAAGACCGAAGTTTTGCAAAGTGTTGCAAAAGTATTGTTTTCATTTGAATCAATATGCGAAAATTTAAAATATGTGTTTGGTTATTTTAGCGTTCGAAATATTTGCAACTACGGGTCGAATCCGCTACCATAGCGGCTCTTAAGATCATGATAAGATACACATGTTAACATTGTATAAATGATTGGAAGAAATAAAATAAAAAAAAAAATACTAAATGGCAATGAGGTAGAAACTAAACGGGCGTTGCAATTCAACTATAGAACGTTTAAACTAGTTCTGCAAAACTAGCCTATAAAGCATCACGGCTGGTCTATAGAATATGAACTAATAATTTTTTGTATTGGATGGCGTCGGGATGCAGTTACCGAGTTGTCGGGAATTTTTCTGGTTTGAGCCGTTACACTGTTAAAAATATTATATTGTTAGTGATATAATAACTATCGCTTAGGAAAACACTGTTATTTTTAGCAAAATTTATTAGAGTCAAAATATCTTTGTCTAATAATGTTAATTTATTTAATTTTTGAATTTTATTAAATTTTATAATTATCATAACAACACATAACTAGAACTTTGCTATCGCCATTTTACACTAATTTTCTTGTTTACATCAAGATCGAGAGAGAGCTTTTTCATTTACCTCTTTCCCTTTTATAGGTTTTTTTATTATAAAAATCGTGAAATAATACAAAGCTTTAATTATATTATGGACAATTATGGTCATTAAGTGAGATTGTATACAATTATATTAAAGAAGATTGTATATCCATAACCATAATTCCAAACATGAAAATTAGTGCATTGTATCACAACACCTTACCCCTTAAGAAAAAAGTAATACACAGTAGGTATAATTTTAACTAAATTCAATAAAAATTTAAATTTATACAATACGATAATATAATTAATAATTTATGTAATTAAATTTCAATTTTTTATTTTTTATTTTGAATATAATATAAGTAAAATTTATTTTATCAATTTAATACAATATAATAATCGAATTTCTTAACTAATTAATAATTGAATTCAAATTAGGTAAAAAAAATGAATTTTAAAGGACATAAATAAGCAGAAAATTATTTTTTAAATAAAATAAGACGATTATTATGCACGACCTTCGAAAATCGTCCTATTTGAATTGTAGAATTTACTTCAGAATTAATGTCTGATATTTCGTATGGACCAAGCCATATAGGAGGCAATTTATTATTTTTCTTTTCATTTTTTAACATTACTATGTCACCAATTTGAAATTTTGTCGGATTAGAATTTCGGTCGTAATAATCTTTAAATTTAACTTTGCAGCTTAGCAGGTTATTCCTGGCATTTTGAAAAACTGTTTGCATTTTCAATTTTAAATCGTTGTAATAGTTGTCATAGTTGTATAATACTTCGGGATCACATTGTAAAGAATTTGGGATTGTTGGTTTACAGCCAAATACTAATTCGTAAGGCATGAAGTTTGTCGATTTATGAGGTGTAGTATTATAAGCAAACATTGCATATACTGCCCACGAATCCCAATCGAGCGGGTCTCGACCACAAAAATTTCGAAGATATTCGCCTAGAGTTTTATGTGATCGTTCTAGAGCTCCATTACTCTGTGGATGATATGCGGTAGTATTAAATTTTTTAATTTTAAGAAGTTTGCAAATTTGTTTGAACACGTTGTTCATAAAGTTTGAGCCTTGGTCAGATAGGATGTAAAACGGTGCACCAAAAGTACAAATAAAATGTTCCACAAACACTTTTGCAACGGTTGTTGCTTCTTGATCCGGTAAGGGGAATCCAGTGGAAAACTTCGTCAAGTCATCTTGTAATGTTAAGATATATTTGTTATTTTTGTAACTGGATGGAAGTGGACCGACGATATCAAGAAAAATCTTCTCAAATGGTTTCCTGGAAGTTGTCGTTATGATCATAGACATTTTTGTGATTTTATTTGATTTATTCCGAGAACAATCTTTACAATTTTTGATGTACTGCTCTACGATACGATACATGTTTGGAAAGTAATACATAGAACGTAGACGTTTGCATGTTCTGTACACCCCTTGATGGCCTCCCAGTGGACTAGTACGGAATTCGGCAATGATGTCCTGTATTATTTCCGGATCGCTTAAATATATAATTTTGTCTTGACAATTGAATTGAATTTGATTTTGAGAATTTTAATCATTTAACAGATTTTGATGTTGAGAATTTGAATTTTGAACATTGGATTGATTTTGAGGTTGAGAATTTGAATTTTGAACATTGGATTGATTTTGAGGTTGAGAATTTGAATTTTGAACATTGGATTGATTTGAGGATTTTGTATTTTAACTGAGCTCGAGTTAACGCACCTATTTCGGCATCATGAAGAACTTTGACTCTGCTTAAGGCATCAGCGTTAGTGTTTTCTTTCCCAGGTTTGTACACTATCTCATAATCGTACTCATCCAAACGTATTTTCCATCTCATAAGTCTCGAAGATGGGTTAGTGATCTTACACAACCATACAAGAGGTTTGTGATCGGTGACTATGAAAAATTTTCTTCCATAAACATATGGTCGAAAATGATCGACAGCCCAAACAACGGCCAAAACTTCTTTCTTTATGGGTGCATATTTCCTTTCGGCACAATTCAATATTCTACTCGCATAAGCTATTGGTAGGTCAGTAGACTTAAACGACTGAGACAAGACGGCTCCAATAGCCAAGTCACTTGCATCACATGTTACAGTAAACTGTTTTGAAAAGTCCGGGTATTGCAAAAATGGAGGTTTTATAAGGCAGGATTTCAGCTTGCGAAATGACTCGTCACAGAATTCATTCCAGATAAATGGTTCGTTCTTTTTTAATAATTTGGTTAACGGCTGTGCGATGGATGAAAATTGAGATATAAACCGGCGATAATATCCAGCTAAACCTAGAAATGATTTAACTGCTTTAGGGTTAGACGGAGCTGGATAATTGTTTATGGCAATTAATTTATTTGGGTCAGGCTTAATACCTTCAGTGGTAATGACGTGTCCAAGGTAAACTATTTCATTTCGCAGAAATTGACATTTAGTTGGATTTATTTTTAAATTATTAAGACGTAGACGATCAAAAACAGATTTTAATTTATTTATATGATCTTGCAGATTGTGACCATACACAACAATGCCATCTAGATACACAAAACATTCTAACCTATTCAACCCAGTCAGCACTGCGTTCATCAATCTTTGGAAGGTTGCGGGTGCACCTTTTAACCCGAAAGGCATCCTGTTGAAATGATAATGGCCCGTAGATGTGCTGAACGCGGTTTTGTGTTTATCATGTGAATGTACTGGGACTTGATGGTAACTTTGTTCTAAATCGATCGTGCTAAAATATGATGAATTTCCCAATTGATCCAATATTTCACATATGTTTGGAAGAGGGAATACATCTCCAACTGTTATGTTGTTTAGTTTCCGGTAGTCAACAACGATTCGCCATTTTTTAATACCGTCGGATGATTTTTTTGGAACTATTAGTAATGGAAAGTTATAAGGACTTTTGCTAGGTTTTTTAGGTTTCAGTGGTTGACACTTAGGCCATTTTTAGCCCATTGTGATACCACGCATTCACGCCACATCATTAACCCATTCACCTATTCACACAATTACAGTATACCACCTGCACATTGCAAGCTCCATGTCAACCTGTACATTGACATGGACGGTGGGTCGGCGTTGAATTCTGCACTCCATCAGAGGGTCTAAGTTGTGTTTATTAACATCGCCGATTGTAATCGATGATGAAAATTCGATTTGCATCCTGCCTCTGATGGGATTCGAACCCAGTACCTCCCGGTCCAAGTGCCGAAGCTTTAACCACTGCACCACTTGTCCGGTAAGGACTTTTGCTAGGTTCAATTACATTATCAGCTAACATTTGATTTATTTGGTTATTTATTTCAGATTTAGTAGCTTCAGGTAAACGATATTGCTTGATATTTATAGGAGGTGTATTTGAAAAAATTGGAATTTTGTGAAATACAGTTTCGGTCGTACTAAGCTTATCTCCTTGCAGATGAAATATATCATTGTATTCTCTACAAACTTGTAATATAGCAGATTGCTCTTCATTATTTAGGTGTTCTAAATCTAAAACATCTTGAAGATGTGAAAGTCTATTTTCTATTACATTTGACCAAGAACTAATTTGACACAATCTAAAGTTTTGTAAGAGCTCAGTGGAAAGCTCGATATTATCGATTTCTATTGGCGTCTCATTTATGTTCATAATGCTTATATTGACCTTATTTTGTTCAGGTTGAATTAATGAATTTCCGATAATAACTCCGGGCATGATTTCTTTTGAATAACAAACATATTCGTTTCCATTAGCACCTTCGAAATTCTTCAACCTCGTTAGTGATGCCTGTCATGTGACATTTAATATTTGGCTAACATAAACTATTGATAAAGCCCCTTTTTTACTAGGCTAATATCTGCTCCAGTATCGAGTAAGAATTTTTCTGGTGAACCATTTAAAATATCGAGATTTAGATTTACATATTTATTTCCATATACATTACTAGCTAAGAGCATAAAGACCTTTTGACTATCTTGTAATTGACTATTTGAATTTGTCATGGTTTTATTAGGATGTTCCAAATTTGAAGAAATAGAATTTTGTTGAAAATTTAATATTGTGGATTTGGATTTGTTAGAGCTATGAGTATTTAATGAAATTGTAGGATGAGGTTGGACAAAATATTGAGGAATTTTAAATTTCTCAGTTTTATACAAGCACTCTATTTGATTTCGCTTACTCGAACCGGAGTGCTGCTGGTTGATTGTTCGAGTTCCGGCGAGTTTTTTGATGTAGAAGGTTGTATATTGTATGTAGTTTGATTTGAAGTCGAAAATCTAGCGTCATTGAATCTTTTTTTTCGACATTCGCTTATGTGATGAGTGTGATGACCTTTGAATTTAGAATATGCACAAACAAGTACCGGTGATTTAAAAGATGAATTGAAATTGGAATTGCTTTTTGAAAACGGTTGTATTTGACTTTTATTGTTTGAGTTATTAAATGATTTTGTTTTAAAAAACATCTATCAGCTGAGTGTCCGGGATTATTACAAAAATCACAAGACAAATACATTGGTTCCTGTAATCCGTTTTGGAATGCCTTTAGCGCTGTCTTAGAATTTAAACTTTTAATTACGTCGGCTGCTTTAACGCCTTCACTGGATATGCAAACATCATTGAGCATTGATAATAATTTTTCCACTCTTTTCGAATATTCACGAAGACTTTCACGTTTTGTTTGTTGTATATTTACAAGTTCTGTTTGCAGTTGTTGTATGGACCGTTTGTCACTGAATTCGGTCGAAATAACATTTTTGAGCGTTTTCCAGTCATCATAAGTTTTATATTTTATTATATCATATGCTTTTCCCGTAAGCCTCGTATGCAATAGCGATAAAAGTCTGGTTTTATCTTCGTTGTTTGTTAATGGTGTAAAAATTAAATCGCAACAGTTTAGTAATCGATGAAGATTTGAAGAATCTCCATTGAATTCAGGAATAATCTTCAAAGCCAAATCTAAATTAAGTGACATTTGGATTTCTTTTTTTCTTGATCGAGTAAAATGACCATCATAAAAAATGTTTTCTACTGATTTAGATCTTCTACGCATAGGTCTAGAATTTCTATTTAATTTTAAATTTGAATTCAATTTTTGAACTAATATTAGGAACTATTCTATAAAACTTAATTGCTAAATTTACAAATATTAAATAACTTACGATTTTAGCAGTATGGTGGTACCTGCGTAAATTTTTTTCCAATAATGGAGTAAACCGCTAGTTGACATATGGTGATATGATGATTGGTAATGATGAATTAATGTAATTTATAATTTTGATGATATATTGATGACAAATTGATCACAATTTGAAGATCCATTTGATTGATTGATTGATTATCAAATGATGATAGATACTCAGATGATGTAGTATATCTTTGTAATATTGGTAATAATTGATGATGATGAATTATGATGATTTTTGATGCGTTGAAATGATGATAAATACAGATTACGGTATTGTAAGATGATGCAAATTTTACATGATGATGACTTTTGTTGATGACGAAATTTATAGTAAAATTTGTTACAATATTACGGCATTGATGATGTAATTTTGAAAAACGGTCTATAGTTGACGGTGAATTTTTGGTGATGAAAATTAAAATATGGTATGAATTAACGGTATTTATGTTGAAAACCAATTATGATGATGATTGTTTCACTTGTGGCTACCTTATAAAACTATAATGATTTGATTGGTAGATTGATTAAGCAATAAATTAGTAATGCTGCGTACTATGATGATAAGTACTCTTTTTTTTTGGTTTCTCACTTAAGGCTGTATGGTACTCAGAAAAAAAATCTGTTTTGATGTCGATATTTAAATGCCCAAAAATGTGTCCAAGCTAAACATTTTTTTTTGTTCTTTTCATCTGAACGATATATTATTATATACATACTTGTTTTTGTTTTAGTTTGTTATTGTGCTCTTTGTGTATTGTATTGATTGCTATGAAGCTCTGATAGTATTAGTTTTGCGTACATAAACGGGATGAAATTTTATGAACGAGAAACTAAAAGCGAAGCAATTGCAAGAAAATAATTCAAATTTCGTTTAGTAGTAAAATATGTATAAATACATATGTATACATATTATATAAAAGGCAAACACCATTATGAATTTTTGATATTTTAAATCTCGATATGAAATTTTAAATTTATTTTCAATTTTGTCAAACAGTCGCAAATTATAGTTTTCGTTTATAATAGTAATATAGGGGTATATCCTCTATCCGGTCGCCAATTCTTACATCTTTTTTAAATTTAAATTATTTTTTGCGATTGTAAAGTAGAAATATGTACATAAAAAGATTGCGCCCTCAGAAAATGCGTAGCAGTCTTTTCGTAGATGTCTACTTTACAATCGCAAAACAAATTTAATTTTAAAAAAATGTGTCAATTGGCATGGCAAAATAAATCTAGTAACCATATTTCTGGTCGCAAATAATTAACTTGCGACCGGATAGAGGATATACCCCATAATATAACTCTGATGAAGTAGCGGTTATATGGGAGCTATATTTGTCATAGCTGTGAAATGCAACAAGGCAAGTTTGAATGGGATGCAGTGGAATAGAATCAGCTTGATCAGTACAAATAGACCGAAGTGTCTGGCTTTTATCTATGACAGGAAATTAAACTAGACACCTATAAGTTATTAATAAGCTGGACTAATAATAATAAATAATACACATTTGTTCTAAGCACGTCTCTAATACTATCGACTACTCCTCAAAACATGATGATAGATTTGGAACTCAAATTTGGCCGAATTACACTAGAGAATTACGCTAGAATAGACAGCAAAAATTCACGGTAGCTTATTCTTATTTCAAATCGTATCATAAACTCTCGAGATGAATTTAGACAATATGATTGAAATATGAAAATTAAATTAGTGCCCGATTAATTGAGTTTGACATAACGACCAATTTAACTTCAGAAGGTTTTATAATAAGATAATTCTTCAAAAGCCAACTGCGTTGACAGAATATGCTTGCTACAGAGATTGTCGAAGATCGCTTTGACCATTATTGTATTGCTCAGTAAGTTTTTCAAAGTACAACGAGTTCCGTCATTAGTGATGAAATAAGAGTTACTGCACTTACTACATTTTCCACTTGGTCAGTTGGCTTTTTAAATATTTACTTGAAAAATAATTCGTGAATCATTGTATATATTTTTATTAAAGCAATATTTTTATTAAAGCAACACTCATTGTGAACTTCAAATGTAATTTAAAACGAGGGAAAGTGCATGGTTAAAAGTCCTTAAAATATAATTTTTTAACAAACCTGGATTTATTTTGATTCTATTTACTCTATGGTGCTGTATTTGTTTAATTAAACACAGCAACCAATTCAATGTAACGGAAACGAGTCGACCGGTCCACCATCTAGGGCCTCCTAGAAGTTCGGCTTAAAAAAGTGCCCATCGAACCAAAATTTAAGTATTAGCAACATACAGTTAGTAACGAAAATGATCATTTTTACTCACACACGGATTTTTGAGAAAAATTTACAAAATATAAGGATTATGGAACTTATTTTGCAGCTTTTATTAATTAGATTTTACAAATTAAATCCAAAAATACAAAATCAAATGTCATTTACCGTTTATAATAAAAACACAAAAAAAAATCACGAATTTTTTGGAACGAAAATTATCATACACTTATAGTATGATCCTTGAATTTTTTTAAAATCATTTTCATAAATTATGAATGAAAATGTAATGGTTGCGAGTTGTTTGGCCGGTGTCAGAAATCACACTACCAACGAAGATCGTCAAATAGTAATTAATATGAAACGTATTGGAAAATCTATGTGCGAAATTGGAAAATTAGTTAGCCGAAATCATTCTACAGGGGCCCAAATAATATCCAGATTCAACGTCACACAATCGGCTGAAAACGGGCAGCGAACAGGGCGAAAAGCAATATTTTCCAACCAGGGCGAGTGAAAGATTTTGGATTTGGTGAGAGAAAATCCAAAATCAAGCGCTCCAACGCTATCTTCAGAAATGGAGAAGGTACTTAATAAAGCTACCGACAAGGACGACGACGAACAATGATCTTCTGATCCAGCACCTTAATTTTTGGTCTCAAATTTTATTAAACGCCTCACTGCCGATTCATTTGGCGCATTAGTGCGACCGAAAACTTGACGTCATTGGTGAACTGTTTTTGCAAAACTTTCAGGATTTTTGTAATACGTTTTTACAATAATACCTTGTTGGTTTGAATACTTCTCCATATTCTTAAATCGCGTGGTCTGTATACGTGACAAATGTCAAAAAAAAAGTCACCGTACGACTCGTATTAACAAAATGGCAGCAAATTTAAATCCGGCGCTCTTGTAGAGACACCCTTTAGATAGTGGCATAGTGGTGCGATAGTGGTTTTTTATTTCTAGCGATATAAAAACCGAACAATTTAATTTTTGTTGTTTTTTCTCTATAAAAATTGCATTTGTATTGTATATCAACATTTTATTACATAAAAAAATATTATTTTGAAATGTTACGACTGTTATTTCACGTACTCTTATTACACACAATTGTACAGGCTCTGATTGTACCATCAGTATATAACAAAATAAATATAAGGTTGTATGGAGTTATCATTGACAGAGTCTACAGTATGCAAATTCACTGATATTTTCTATCAGGGTATCGATGTATGCTTGGGTATTTTATATAAACATTTACGCTGATAGAAAGTATCAGTGAATTTGCCTAGTCTAGACTCTAGGACCTAGGTGATTGAAGTAACCTTAGTTTTAATTTGTTTCGAAAAATATAAAAAAAAATTAGTACTTAATGTTATCTGTTCTACAAAATTCGTTGACATATGAAAAGTCAAAAAAATGTCACATATCATGCTAGAGTCGCTAACAACACAACAACGCGTTTTGATTGCCCAAATTTATTTCGTTAAAAAACAACATTTCGTAAATTACGTGAGAGTTTTGGTCGATATGAACGTCTTACTGAGCGTGTAATTGGCAAAATTATGGATCGTTTTGAAAAAACTGGATCAGTGGAAGGTTGTAGACCGTTTCAGCTTGTTCATCTAGTCCTTACTCTTGATGCAGTGCCAGCTGTTATTGAAAGTGTTTGTAATCCAAGCCCATCAGCCAGGCATTGTTCACAAGAACTAAACATTTCACGAATCACGTTACGACGCATTTTGCATGTTGATCTTCATCCATACAAAATTCAACTAATTCAAAAATTGAAGCCATTAGACCATTTAAATCGTAGTCGTTTTGTTAATTGGATGCTTGAACGAAATGAAGGTTTTTCATCAAAATTCAAGAATCCCTTTAGCGATGAAGCAAATGAGCTTCATCTTAATGGGTATATGTCAATAAGCAAAATTGTCGAATTTGGGGAGCGAAAAATTTCCATGTTATTCACGAAGCAGAAGTTAATCCTCCAAGAGCCACTGTTTGGTGTGGTTTTTGGGCTTTTGTAGCCCAAATTGAATAAATTGCGTGTCAACGACCTTTGGTTTCAACAAGACGGAGCTACATGTCACGCAAGTGGTGTAACAATCCATTTATTGTTAACAAAATTTGCTGATCGCATAATTTCAAGAAATTGTCTCTTCCGGATTTAACACCACTTGACTATTTTTTGTGGGGTTATTTAAACAGTAAGATGTATGCTAATCATCCACAAACAATTCAACAACTTAAAAACAACATTTGAGCTGAAATTAAGTTCGTTAATCCGCTTTTATTGGAAAAGGTCATCGAAAATATGATGTTTGGGACTGTAGACAGGGCTGTAGACGAAGCCGTGGTGGGCGTATAACCAATATTGTTTTTTATACATAAATGGCATTCAAGGTGGTTACCTTGCCTTATCAATAAAACATTTTGCAGCTTACTCATATACTTACATACAAGACCTACTACATCACGTTTTAAATTGAAAATCTATTCCTTTTATCTTCGATTTTATTATACAACCAAAGTAAAAAGAGAAAGAAATTCTTAATTTGGGCTGTTGATATAGATATTGGTAGATAATTGGCCTTTCTTTAAGGTTAGGCTTCACTGGTTTGACACTTCGGCCAATTTTGGCACACTGTGATACCATGCATTCACGCCACAGCATTAATCCATTCACCTATTCACCCACTCTCACACAACTACAGTATACCCACCTGCACATTGCAAGCTCCATGTCAACCTGTACATTGACGTGGACGGTGAGTCAGCGCTGAACTCTGCACTCCATCAGAGGGTCTTAATTGTGTTTATTAACATCACCGATTGTAATCGATGATGAAAATTCGATTTGCATCTAGCCGATTTGCATCTAGATGGGATTCGAACCCAGTACCTCCCACTCCAATTGTCGAAGCTTTAACCATTGTACCACGTAAGAAATTTATTTCGTACATTATCGAGTGTTATTTTGACAAGAAAAACAGACACGTATATTCTTATTAAGTTTTGTGACCTTCAGTTATCCTGTTATACGGTTAGGAAATTCGTCGGTTTTTCCAATTTTTAATAATTTTATTTACCGATTACATTGAACTGGTATATTTCCGGTTCTACTGAAGAAATGGTTAAAATTAGTATAACTTTAGAAAGGCCATAGATGGTGTTAAATAATTCAATAAACAATTTCATGATAGTACAATTATTTTAAAAGGTTTTGTGAAAAGAATGTAGAGAAATATTTTGACGTGTGGGGGCATAACTGAATTCTATAAAGGAGTGTGACCCACTGTTCGTAAGGTGAAGGTTGTACCTTTCTAGATATTAACTTTGAATTTGTATAAGACCTAGTTTGGTCGGTACAGCTGTTTCTATATTGAAAGTATTTCAATAATCAGGTATTCCAATTTGAAATAATATACCGGCTAAACTCATAAATTAATTTTATACTTATTAGTAAAATTTTATAAAAAAATTTACTTTAAATTTTAAAAATAAAATGTTAATTACTAAGCATAAAAAAATTGAAAATACATAAATTATTTAAAAAGTAACACCGTCTTATAAACAACACAAAAAATTTTCGTGTTATGAATAAACAAAAACAATGACACGTGACTTGCATGTGCAGTAAAGCAATTCGCGCAACACAAATACTACTACCATATCTGCCCGACTACACACATTTTGAAAAAAACGATATACAAAAATAGAAAAAGACGATTCAAGGATTTATTATATATATTTATTATATATATAATTATATACACATATAATATATAATATATATCTATATACAATAAGGCACTAAACGGAAATGTTTTACAAAACGTACTTTTTCTTAAATTATATAATATTATTTATGATTAATTATAGAATTATCACAATAATATTTTAAATTTGAATGTGTTATGTACCTCAAATAAAACAAAAATTCAACATCTGTTTTCTTATTATAAAAACACCAAACGATAAGTTTCAAATTGTGTCTCCGCTAATTTTTCGATTTATTAGGCATTTTTGAGTAAGCCATCTATATTAGAATGTAGCAACTAATTTTCAGCCGAGAAATTGTACATGACAAAAATATCTTATCGTTTTCAATCGATAAATATAGTGATGTTGATCGTTTTTTAATTATATCTTTGTTATTTTTGTGTTAATCTTTATAATCATGAATTAATCCCTCGAAAATATCATTCTGTACATGCCAATATAAAAAACAAACATAATTTGGTGGAAAAAAATTGAATAAAACGATTCGTAAGATGGCAACATTTTTTAAAAATTCGTCAACTTTAAATAATAATTGCGGATTAAATATACAGAATTTTAAAATAATCATGTATTAATCCCTCAAAAATACCTTTAGCTTTGCGTTAAAACAAAAATTATACCATTAGCTAAATTTTTGTAGCCACTAGATGATTTGCGCGTAACCCTTATTTTGATAAAATGAGTACCATACAGCCTTAAATTAGATTTATTGCACTTTTTGTCACACGTAAACGCTAAGACACCATTTAACGATGTACTACTTGTTTTATCTCATGATCGATACTAAACACAGGATTTTTTTTTCTCTAATATGATTATATTTTACAAAGACGACGATTTATTTGTTACAGGTAACGTTTGATTTACGCGTCACTGAATAATTATTTAGTTTTAGGTATATTAAGTAATATGTTTAAATTTCACACACTTTAGTATTTAAATAATATTATTATGTGTGTATGATTTTTATTTAAGTGATTTATAAATTAAAGTTTTTGTATGTTTAGATTATGCTTGTTTTTTCCCGCTGCCACCAAATTGTTAGTGCTCCCTATATAATAACTATCGCTTAGGAAAACACTGTTATTTTTAGCAAAATTTATTAGAGTCAAAATATCTTTGTCTAGTAATGTTAATTTATTTAATTTTTGAATTTTATTAAATTTTATAATTATCATAACAACACATAACTAGAACTTTGCTATCGCCATTTTACACTAATTTTCTTGTTTACATCAAGATCGAGAGAGAGCTTTTTCATTTACCTCTTTCCCTTTTATAGGTTTTTTTATTGTAAAAATCGTGAAATAATACAAAGCTTTAATTATATTATGGACAATTATGGTCATTAAGTGAGATTGTATACAATTATATTAAAGAAGATTGTATATCCATAACCATAATTCCAAACATGAAAATTAGTGCATTGTATCACAACAATATACAAAATGCTAGATTTTTTTGTTAACAAAATGAACCATGTCGTCCAGATACCGAAGCAAAACGAATTTGCGGACATTACAGAAAATTTTTTTTTCTCGGGCTAAAAAAACCATTTTTAAAAACGCAGTTGGAGCAATTGATGGCTGCCATGTTAGGATAAATGTGTCCCTTGCGAAAACACGACGAATACATAAACTATAAAGGATTTTATTCTATAATTCTTCAAGCTTTCGTTGATAATAAAGGTATGTTTCGAAACTACTTTATTGGGTATCCTGGATCAGTAAACGATACTCGTGTATTCCAAAATAGTACTATATATCGGTACGGTACATTTCCCCCAAAAAATTATTATTTATTAAGAGATGGAGGATATCCTTGTAAACTGAAACCTTGTGCTGTGGTAACGCCTTACAAAAATCCTAACGACCTTCAAAAAAAATTCAGCACGGTCCATAGCAAAGCTAGGAACGTTGTCGAATGTTCTTTCGGCATATTAAAAAAACGCAGGAGAAATCTTTTTTACAAAGCTTTAGATCAAAATATTAAAAACTGCATAAAAATAATAATCGTTGCGTGTATTTTGCATAATGTATGCTTGTTGGGGGACGACATAAATATGTTGGAATACTATGAATCTGAAGACAGTTGTGAACGGATTGATTCAAATAATAATTCGTCTGATGGCGGTATTTTCCGAAATGCATTGCTACAACAATTGATTTAAAATGGCCAGTAAACAACAAATTCAGTGTAATCCAATTATATTTAAAAATAAAAATTTCATATTTGTTACATATGTATATATTTGGTTTTTTTTACGTAGAGTCATCTGACTCTGAAATTAAGAGACCGCTCACATCGATATCGGGGTATTCTTTCTTTCTAAACCCAATCGCAACTGTAATGATAAAATAAAAACTTTAACTGGGGCCCTATTATGAAAAAAACTGCGATTTCGCATTTTCATACGATATCGCATTTTGATATTATAGAACAATATTTTCGCAAAAATGCGCCCGAAGTCGGATGCGAACGCCATATTAGAAAATGCCACGGCGGATTTTTGCGAAACTATATTTGACAAATGCGAATGCTCATAAGCAATCGAATATCGCATATTTATTGTTCATTCAATTTAAATTTCTATTTTTTTAAATAATTAATTTTTAATAGAATTTTTTTAAATAAATAATAAAAAGCTACTATAAATGTGGTAATAGTAAAATTTAAAGTTTTATTATAGCAAAATTTAAAGTTTTAAATAGCCAGCACTTCAGACACGACAATGGACACTGTTGGTTGAGCCATTGCTATATAATAGTCCTGTCCAACAGATTGTAGCAAGTTTTAAAATCGGTGGAAAACATCGATTATTTTTAGCCACTTTCAATTTTGGCGTGATTTTATCTAATAAAAATTTAAATGACTCTTTAGATAGTCTAAAAAGGATTCTAAATCTAAAAAAGATAGTATTTACTTTTGTATGTTTTCTCACATAATTCAATGGGTTTTGGCGTGTTTCGTAAAACATTTCGTTTTAATATTGACGTTGTATCACCTTCTTCATTTTCACAGTTTATATTTAAATATAACGCAACATAATCCATTTAATCTTTCTATTTATTGATAGAATAAATAAATGCAAAAACACAGCGAATTGTTATATAGGTTAAAAGAATTGACAGATGTTGTAATGACATTAAAAAAAATCCCCAATAAAAATTTCCCTTTGGGAAATACTATATGCGAACGGCAAAAAATGCGAAATGCGAACGGTTTCATAATAGGGCCCCTGGTCTCGGACCAGTTAAAAGTTTTATGGTGAATAAAAGCTCAAAATTATAACTTTTTATGCGGTATTTTTTTCGTTTGACACACGCACTAATATTAACGGGTATATCCTCCATCCAAGTTAATTTTTTGCGACCAGAAATATGGTTACTAGATTTATTTTGCCATGTTAATTGACACATTTTTTTCAAATTTAAATTTGTTTTGCGATTGTTAAGTAGAAATGTATAAAAAGACTGCGACCTCGGAAAAGGCGTAACAGTTTTTTCGTGGATTTCTACTTTACAATCGCAAAACAAATTTAAATTTAAAAAAAATGTGTCAATTAACATGGCAAAATAAATCTAGTAACCATATTTTTGATCGCAAAAAATTAACTTGCGACTGGATGGAGGATATACCCCTAAAGCGGGCTTTGCGAAAGCAACACATCTATCAATCAACAATAAAAGGTTAGTGAAACAGCAGCAAAACTCCCAACTCTCAAGTTTCAATTTTCGAACAAAACCTGTAGGTAAATCTCTGTGAATAGGGAACTGGGGAAAGAATTTATATGTAATTTCTCTTCAACTATTTTTTTCCTGCCTACTAAGGAGAAATTTTGATGTAAATATTTATAAATTGGAAACAAATTGTTCCATAGTTAAATTGGTAGGGAAAATTATTCCCAATTTAATTTTGTTTTCAAAAAAATTAACACTAAATTTTTACCCCAGTATGCCAGAAACAAAATGTTTAAATAAAAATTATATATAAATTCTTTTCCCACTTCCCTATTCCCGGAAAATTGTCAGAATAGTGCCACTTGTAGATAAATCAACAAGTTTGCGGATCCTTTAATCGCTTAGGAGTAAAATTTTTCAATTTTTAAAGAAAATAAGATAATGGCATGATAGATAGTATGGGATAACTTCAAGGCGGTTACAGTTTATAAAATATTTGAAAAAAAAAATTAAAATTTAAAATCTGTTGCAAAACCTTTTCAGATTTTAAAAAGAAATCTGTTCGTAACATTACCGTATTTTATATTCAAATTATTCTTTAAAAACTCGAACAAAAATGTGATGTGACCATTTCGTTTTGATCACAGCAATAAAATACGAATGACGAGAAAAATTTAAATTTTCAGATAATACGGTAAATCCAAAAAATTTCAAGTATGTCTGCATATAATGTAAAATATTAAAAAATAATAACGTTGATAAGAGTAATTTAAATTCCAAACCAAAATAATAAAAAAAAAAAATTTGGGTTTTTCCTGTGGTAACTTTTTTGTCTCTCCGCCATGTTAGACAGAAATGAAATCGAAGGGTGTAATTTGAATTATTGAAAGATTAGAAACACGTTTGATTTAGAAAAAAAGAAATAATAATAAAAATGCGACATTGAACGAAGAGGGTGGAACATTCGATACAAATTTGGTGGTAAGATGCGGAAAATCATCATTTATTTGAATATAAACATAAAATATTTTTTCTTCATATTTTCTTACTTCTGTGCTCTTCCGATAAGGATATTTGTTTTATTAAATTTAAATAAAAAAACATCAACATATTTTTTGTAATGTTTGAGAGATATTATCATTAATCAAATAAAAATTTGTTCGGATTTTAATATCCGCATTATACATAATTAATTTTTTCCCAAATAATAATAACAACAATATAACGTTAATATGAAAAATTGTACTCCATGGTCCCAGTAAATATATAAGAGATCCTATAAACCTAATTGTGGTCCACCTATATAAGGTGAGTTATTTCCTGGCAAAGCATACGATTAATTTGTAGGACGATACATATTTAGTATCGCTCGATTTCGGACTATTATGTTCATTCGGTTTACACTTAGCTATTTCTAACTGTTTTACAACCGATACGTAATCTTGGAAGAATTCGTCTCGCAAGGCTAATGGTAGCCGCTCTAAAAATGGATTTACCGCTTCTACACATCCTGCAAAACAAATTTATTTAGTATACATCTTATATTTTACAATATAATATCGCTTACGTTTCAAATGGTCATAACCGTGATAAACGAACATTCGGTCCCGCACTTCAATTTCAAAATCCGTAAATCCCGCATTATACATAACTTTACCAAAATCATTTGATGGATTGGTGCTGAATTGATACGGCGATATAAAACTACTAACGTCCGTCATATATTCACCATATTTATATGATTTGGACAGTTGGTCGTATATTTCAAAGATTGGATTATTTGCCAAAAATACCAACAAACAATTGCCACCATTTTTCAACATATTGTAAATATTATGTAATGCCTTATCCTGGTTTTGAACCCAGTGCAAGCAATAAAATGATGTTATATGATGAAATTCGTTGAAATATTTTCGTTCAACATTGGAGCCAATATCCATTTGGGCAAATTGTATTTTATTATTTCCATATTTTTCGCGTGCGAATCGAACCATTTTTTCTGATAAATCACTTCCAACAATTTTTGCAAAACTTTTCGGTAGCATTGGTAAAATAAAATCAATGGTCACATTGCCACTGCCGCAGCCAATATCAAGCAATGTATCGTTTCCATCATTTTTCCAGTTGAACGAATCGGAAAATTCATTTAGAATTTGTTTGGCATCGTGACGTTGGGCATCGTTGGCGTACTCATATAGTTCTGCACAATTCATGATTTTCTTTGTTTTAGTAGTTAGCTGCCTGTATATTATAAAATATTATTTGTAATTTCTTAAAGTTTACAAAAAAAAAAAAAAAAAAAATCGCAAGCAACAAAAGAGGACTTGCAAAAAATTTTAGTAGGAATTTAAGAAGAGACGAAAACGCGAAGGAGGCGAACTAATTAATGTTTGTTTATGTACGTACGATTTAAAATTATAATTAAAATATCTTACCGGCCGAAATAATAATAAATCTTTTAATAATATAAAATTTTAGTCACTTAAGTATTTAACACTTTTAATTTTTTTTCTTACAGAAAAAGTTTACGAGAAATTTGGGTAAGTGAAGTTTATTAAGTAGCCGACAGCCAACTAACTGACTGACTATTTTATATGCGATAACACATTTTTATTTGGATCTTTTGGATCTTCAAAATTAGTTGGTTTTTTATGTTTTTATTTTTCATGTTTGAATTTTTAAGAAGATCAATGATCTTAAAGTATTTGAATTCATTTTTTGGTGTTTTTTCGTTTTCATCATTTTTTTAAGAATGGATGGATATACATATATAATGCACACATGCACACAATGTACGCGTATATCCGAAAATCTTTTTTACTTTTCTTCAATGAAATCGATATCAAATGATAATAAAACTTAATTTTATGCTTATGCATTGGATTTATAATAATAAGTATGTTTATTATTGCTACAGGGAAAGGGCAAAATCATAGTTAGTCGGCCGAGAACGAATCCGAATTAAAATTGTTAAATTTTACTTTACAGTTATAATACGTTAAAAGCTTCCATAGAACATTGTTTAATCACATAACACAAAACAGATGCACTATACTTACTTAGAGAACTATTTAGGTAGAGTGATCAAATCAATCTGAGCACAGTTTACTTCAAACTAAAATATTTTGTATGTTAATTTATTATACTTTTTTTTAGAACTAGAACTGCAGCACAATAACATAATTCATTTTTCAAGTTTAAGATTTTAATCAAATCTCGTTATGTAGGTGAAGTACAATGTCAACAAATTTTGACGTATTTGATTTTTTTTTTGTTCAAAACACTGTTTACTATATTTAGATATACTGTATTCCCATTCATCGATTAACGGTCATGTTTTATCTGACAATACCTAGCATTAAGTTTGGGCGAGGTTTTTTGGGAATTAGTTCGACATAATACTATACAAAACTAAATAGTTTGCGCCATACACACTTAAAGATCAGTTATTCAAATGAACTCAAAATATTTTTTTGGTAATTTGTAAAGAATATTTAAATAGTTTTTGATTTAAATTGAAATGTATAAAGTAATTAGATACTGTATATGGCGTTAACATTTCTTTCTTTCGTGTAATCATTTTGACTTATATTGCAAAATGCGCGATTCTATTATGTGAGTTTGTTGTCTTATATTTCGATATATATGAGTACATACGTATTAAATTACTTTTAATATGTTAACACACACGTGTAATGTCTCGGTTGGTTTGTCGCAAATATCATAATTTTTTATCAGTTTTTAATGTGAACGTGCGTAATACTTATTCGGTCATTGCGATAAATTTAATGTCGGCCATCGTGAGTTCTTTCCCACTGCCATCGTGAGTTCTTTGCACGATTCCTTATAGAGTAGAAAAGGAGTTTCCTTAACAATAAGTCTAAACTATAATGAAGAATACATTTTCAAATGTTGTTCAATTTGAACCTATTGGAGTGCTCTTATAGTGTTTTCATGTCACGCGTGCACCAAATATGTGAGTCACGTCAGAAATCCCATTTTGGAAATCTCACGGTTTTCTTATTTTGTCGAGTAGTATTTTATTGTGAAATTTTGTTCGTCTAACGGTAAAATTTCTGCGTAATGTACTTTGGGAGATACTGTGAGATTTCTGATGTGATTATCACGCTAGAAATTCCATAGATCCGTTTAATGATTAAAGCATACGTTTTGTTTTAGTCTCCTCCAGAATTGTTCAAGAATTTTCCAAGAACCGCTATATCTGCCTATTTACATGCGATGTAAGAAAATATCGTAGTTTTCCAGTCACAATGTTTAGACTAGATGTATATAACCTGATAAGGGGCCAGAATTCAATGGTGGCATACTCCCCCCTTCGTTTAACAATAATTTGAAGAAAAACATTTTTTTTAATGAATTCTCTAGAACCGATTTTTGGTTTGTCTATAACGTTTATTTGCTTTTAGGTCACTTGACAGATAAATCAATTTTTTGGTCATTTAGCTATCCTCAGGAAGCACCGGGTCGAGTCGACCAAGTCACTTCCCATTTTTTCTTAGTTCTTTTTTTTATTTTTATCTAAAGTTTTTTTATCTCTTTTTTATTTTATTGTATTTTTTTTAGTTTTAGTATTCAATGTTTAATTTAGTTATAGCACAGAATATATATATAGGCAGAATAGACATAACGATATTTTTCTATGAAAAAATTTGGACTCATTTTTTTGACCTCGGTTCGCGATAAGGTAGGAAAAATTCGTTATTTTTGAATAATTTTGTTTCAAATAAACAATTATGGACTCACTCATAATGTAGCTTTGACGGCATATTTCAACAAAAAACACGTAGTTAACATAAAATCATTATTATAATTATAAATATTCATATTTAAAAGTTGTTTTTCCTATATAAAAAAATTAAGGTAGACAAAAAACTTCCAAGGCTGGAAAAAGTTCATTTGTAGTTTAGTTCAACTATAGTGAAGTTTCCGGCAAACTAAAAATGACCAAGTTTTAAAAAAAATTTGCAAAGCGAAATAAACTGTTAAAATCAGTTAACAATGGCATATTAATTTAGCCACAATATGTTTTCTAGAAGCCAATATATTTATGCGGTGGGGCAGTCATAGATTTTGTTACTTTTAGAATATTTTTTATATTACTTAGAGAATTCTAAACGATAGTCTCCCTTAATTTTTTTATTAGATTCGTAAGTTTCCAATCCGAAATTCAAATACAACAGCTATTTTTATATTTACTTGTAAAGAAGAGGCGGAGAAGCGCCCATCATTGACTTATTTCAGAACTTTGTTCGCAATACTAGAATTAAAAATTATCCGAGATTTCTCCAGCTGAAAATCCATTTTAATCGTCTGGTGCACGATTCATTTAAAATTTATGTTTTAATTTAAAACCAATCTATTGTAGAAACCAATTTACAAAGGGATTGGTTATGAAATGGCCAAGTTAATGGCCAACACCTAACCAATACTACTAATCAAATTTCATCATAATTTGTTGAGAATTTGCGGAGAAAGATAGAACATTCCCAAAATTTCATATATCGAGTTTCTTTACTGCGGAGATAAAGCAGTTTGTAAATTTAAGCAACACTTTTAAGATTTTATTACAGAGTGTTTTATTTAGAAAAAATGAGATACAAAATGATGTCTATGATTCTAGCGCGATACCAGCCGGAAAAAACTCGATGGTAACGCTCAACTATCAATATCGTGGGAGTTTATCCTCCCAACCCAAAAAATGTCACTATATCGGTGAAGTAAACAGTGGCATGATGCAGTGACATAACATGTATAACATGCAGCTCGTTATATGCCTATACCGTTGACTCTTAATACTATTTTACAGAATCACGTATGCACAACAATTTAGTCTGTTTATCGCTGTTCGAGGCACGAAGTGCTCTGCGGTTCACTTGATTAGTCGCACTTGCAATTTTACTTTTAAATGTAAATTTTACGGTAATTTCTCGTGGAATGAAGGATATATTTTTAGTGAGAAGAGAGAGATAAATTAGTGCTCAGTAAAACAGTAAAGAATACAAATTTAAACATAGCAATCTAACTGCACTTTTCTTTGTTTTTTTGGAATATAGTTTATATTTACATTTTCTCGGTTCACTTTAATAGAAGCATTGTAAAATTTAAGTATTTGTGAATAAATTTCGGTGTAAGTTGCTTATTTTTTCAAGATGTTCAAAATAAGTATTCAGTAGCTGATCAAGATTTAAAATGGGTAGAAAATATATTTTAAATAATGCAGAAAGGACAAAAATCGATGCCTACACACTTAAAAATTTTACTGCATTTTTCGACGGAAGGTTTACATCGATCAAAATAAGATACAATTTAAATTATAACTCGATAAGAAGTTTACATCAAATTGAATAGTGACGTAATCGTTATTTAAATTGGATATAACCTTGAATAGAAAATTTCATTTTTTGTCGGTAACCGAAGTGTGCAATAATTATTATATCTAAAAGAATTGTTCTAAAATGTCGCAGAGATCAAAACTTTGAAAACTGCAGAAGTAGAACTTTCAACAGAGTCCACTTCGAAATTGCATATTTTAAAATGACATTTTTAAAAACGACATTTCTCAAAACTGCATACTTCAAAACTGCATAAGGTACGAATGGACATAGGTACAAAACGGCATTTTTCTAAACTGCATTTTTCAAAATGGCATTTTTCTAAACTGCATTTTTTAAAAAGACATTTTACAAAATGACATTTTTTAAAACAGCATTTTTCATAATTGCATGTTTCAAAACGTCATAGGTACAAAACTGCATTTTTCAAAACAGCATTTCTTGAAACGACATTTTTTAAAAAGACATTTTTCAAAACAGTATTTTTCAAAATTTAATTTTACGAAACGACATAGGTAGAAAAATTTAGGTGAAGGAGAATATTATATGCATACTAAATCTTCAAATAATTTCTAATTTCCATGAAGGTCCTTTCTTACAACATACCTATACTAAACCTAATCATGTGAAATTAAATCTTACTGGACTAAGAAATAGTCAAGTTCCTTTTCATTTGACTTTATCCTAAAATTTAATCCAAGAATCGTTCACAAATGTTCAAAAATTTCATTCATCTCAAATTTCATCGTGTAATAAATAACCGTACCTGTTGGTCATATTCCAGAAATTAATGAAAAGATAATTCTAGATTCATAATCGATTAAAATATTTCATTCTGTCTTGTGCAGTTCTAAAAATGTCGTTTTGAAAAATGCAGTTTTGTACCTATGCCGTTTTGAAATATGCAGTTTTAAAAAATGCTATTTTGGAAAATGCCGTTTTGAAAAATGCCGTTTTGTACCTATGCCGTTTTGAAACATGCAGTTTTAAAAAATGCCATTCTGAAAAATGTCGTTTTGAAATATGTCATTTAGAAAAATGCCGTTTTGAAATATGCAGTTTTGAAAAATGCTGTTTTGTACCTTATGCAGTTTTTAAATATGGCGTTTTAAGAAATGCAATTTTAAAATATGCAGTTATGAACGGATCATGACCCAATGTATTTTCCTTCGATACCGATTTGAAATAGGAAAATATGTATTTCCTAAAACTAAAACACTAAAACACACAGTTAATCATTGTTTTTTAACAAAACATGGTTGTTTTTGCTACGAAAAACTATTTGTTTTTATTATTTTATGCTTTGTTGGAACCTCTAAACAGTATATCGGGTTTGATATATCCCCAATTCTGGAATATTTTACAATTAATTATTTACATGTTTTGAATCAAAAATTGTAGAAGAGAGCATCCATTTATAAATAATATCTCTGTTTCTCTTTATTTTCCGCCCTACTTTCGAAAAAATATTCTTTTTTTATTTTCGTTTTTTAGTGATTGTACATTCAGCGTAATAAGACCGTAAAATAGAGATCGCCCTTTTACATATGACTGATGACTTATTTGTTTATAAAGCGATTATTCAATCTCTAATGTGGAGAATACCAAATTAAGTTAAAGTTACAGTCATCTTGTATATTTTTTATCACATCTATATTTATTTCGTTCCCTGTACATGTACCGGTATCCTTTAATGATTTGCTACCGAAAAAATAAGTTTTGCGTTCGCTACTTTATTCATGTTTCAGTAGTTTAGTTTGTATCCCGTATGATCGGTGCTTAAGCGTTTAAACGTGTTCTCATGTTCTGTGAATATTAATTGCTCTATAAAATATATAGTGATATTAGTTTTGTGAAGAAATCATTTAGTTATTGATTTGCAGAGTCCAAGTGATAACAATAGATTTATTAGTACGTTCAATTTTTAAATGAAATTGAAATTGTTTTCAACCAAGTGCTTTTTTCTGTGGCAATAATGGAGTACGTCTTCGTGAAAATTGAAATTCTTGGTAAAACAGAATTTGTTAAAATTATAAAGCACGAGGAATTTGTCGAATACAAAGATTTTTTGTTATCAGAATAAGTTTTTTCAGATTAGATGTTTAGATGTTTACATCTATTTGTGATATTTACTGCATAAATACGTCTCATTTGTGGAAACTTTTTATATGATCATTTTGAAATGTTCCGACATACAGCTTCTATACACCGATCTCAAACCCACGAAATAATACATATTCGTTCATTTACGAGTATTAAAATTACCAATAGCCACGTTTTAAATTTTTTTATATACGATACAACAATCCATCGAAATTTACTTAAGCGATGCAATATGGCATAACGAACGAATTTTACATTATGTTCAAAATGTTTACTTAATTGAGATAATAGTTGTGTTTCTTGATGCTTCATCTAATCTGGTTCAGTTCATGTTTCATGAAACAACATAAAGGCACTTGCTAGATTTCAAATCAAAATTTGTGATCTAAAACAAAACATGGATCAAGTTTTCCATATACAATTTGAACTGATCCGGATCAATGGGTGTAATGAAACACGGCTAATGTTGACAATCCATATATTTTTTTTCATTTCTGATTTGCAGCATCTATACATGCTAACATTTCATGCTTAGATATTGATTTCTTCACCAGAACCTTTATTCTATCGAGGCGGGAACGAGTAGTTCCAGTCGGAAGAGAAATAAGTAGCGAGCGCAGTGTCCAAGAAGACAACCACCCACATAGAACTAATAAAACAGAAACTGGTGGAAACGTTAGATTTTCGTATTTCTGTATTTAAACAATCATCACCGTTTTCCGTCACCGAAACTGGTAAGTAATTTTAATAATCATGCACAGTTATGTTAAAACCGTTTAATCCGTATACTTAATTAATTTATTGTTTATTTTTCAGATTCTCTTTGATTTTCATTTACGATTTCCCAAACAAACAAATTTTGTCGATAAATTGAGAATTTGCGCGCCTCTCATTTTTGAAGTATTCTGGGACGGCAAAGGGGCTAACTTTAAAGATTTATCTGAACTGAATGGTAGATTAAATTGTGTTATTTCATGCAGTATGTAAATGATGTAATTCTTATATATTTCCAGATTTACTTCCCTCGATGAAAGAGTTTCTTTACCTACTAAATATTTCGCCTCAAGTAATATCTGGTAAGGCATCATTAAATAAGCAACGGGAACCATTTTCATGGGTGATTATAATAAAATAATTTCATTTAAATCGGTAAATATTAAATAATATAATATTTTTGTTGTGTGCTTTTTAAAACTATTCAAATCGTTTTCAATTTGCTCATATATTTTATATAAAATTCATCGTTATTAATTAATCGTTTGGTATTCATTTTAAAATTTGTTATTTTTTTTTAATTTTATAGCCCAATTTAACTCAAGGTGAGTTACTATATGGTGGATCTTTACATCCTTACATAATCAGATGTATTATTTAAAAGCCACTACGTGTTTGGTCAACATTTTGAAGAGATTTTAAAAACATTCTGGACCTATGTATCACATTATTTTTTTGAACTAAAAGAAGACAAACGTAGCAGTCCCATAAAAGAAATCGCCGACATTTTCTCTTGCACTACCCAAGAATAATAAGAGAACTGGGTCCTGTAATTCATATGTGGACAATGCACTACGAAAGTAAACAACGAAATTTCATTAAAAATAAAACCCAAAATTTTAAAAACGTCTATCGCTAAACGGCATCCACAAATGATGTATAGTGTTTGGTCCAAATCAAATTTTTTGCCGAAAACAGTAACATGGGAAAGGATGTTATATAAATCAACAAATAACTACTGTCATAACTTGTCATATTTGGAATTCGATTTTCACTCCAAAAAGGAATTTTTTATCCTAAAAGAAAAACCAATTTATAACGAATTAATCCGTTTACATAAAATAATCTACATATTAGAAAGCCATAACAATATTTTTTTTGTTTTAACTGAGTTTGTTGCTTTGTACGATAAATTATTATGTAGTTACCAACTAATCGATAAGAAAATAGATCCAATTTGTCTTAATTTCATAACATTACCATATAAAAAGCCTTATGAAAAACATTTTTGGAATCCGACTGACTATTTTTATATCTCAAGGCCCAATATCCAACCAATTTGAATCAAACACGTATCAAAAATTATAACTTACAATATTGACAAAATAAAATTTTAATTTTCTTGGATCAAGTACGTGTCTTAACACAAACTTATATTAATTATGAATATTAAAAATAAAAATGCTAAATATATTATTATTACATTTATAAGTGATGATATTAAAATAAGTGTATGAAATTGTATGTTATAATTGAACAATAAATAAAAAGGGCATTATTTTAAATAATTGTGTATTTAAACTTGTACCAAAATTGAATCCACCAAATGCAAGCCTACACATGCAATCGTGTATGCAGTAGAAACACGTTCTACTTTATTTCGATACAAACACCATTAAATTTATACAGACGTTAAGTACTACTTAATTGGATGTATACTACATTACATTTGAATTAAGAGCAATCTGTGTTATTTTTCGATATAATTTGTCTCAAAAATGGTAAGATGGAAATATCTACTGAAATAGACGTACCGGTGCATCACAAATTCATAATTATAATACAATTTATATCGAAATCCAATTATGGCAAGCAATTACGAAATCCGTGATAAGATGTGTCATATGTAGATTTATTGTAGGCTGCATCGTATTTTGATGTAGCGTAAACATTGTTTTAATCGATGTAAGGTCGGCGTCACTAAACGATTGGGAGTCAAATACGATGCTAATTGCATCGCATATACGATTTTTTTTAAGTGTATACTTGTAAGGATTTTCTAACCGGCGCTATAGCGTAAAATCAAGCGTAGTGAGCATCTGTGTGAAATTATTTAAAATACTGTGCATCATATGGAAGAAACTGCCAAAGACGGTTGGCGACGGTTCTGTCGCCTCAAGGTATTAGAAAATTAAAAAAAAAAAAATACGGTAGGCTCTGTTCGGTGACATAGCCGCAAAGTTGCTGAAGTTGACCCCAAATATCAGCCCGAAATTTTTGGGTTGTTTTTTTGCTAAAGTGTAACCATCCCGAAAAAAAATGTACGTCCCAATATGCAATGCCGACGGAATTCCATTTACATTCGCGTTCTAAAACCACACTGCTTCTATGGAAAGAACCATGTGTATCACGCGGAAATTCGTACTCCTCGCAAAAGAAAAGTGTCACAAAAATTCCGGTGTCGGTGTGAATCCCAACTAAAAAGAGAAAAAAATCACAGAAACAAAAGGCACGTGTTTGTATATATTTTCCAATTGGAATAAATAATAATTCTTATCCGAAATAAAACAAAATTTTCCATTTATAATAAAATAAATATTAATATTTTATTCACATTATTTTTTATTTGTGTACAAAAAAAAACATAGAAAATTTATTTACATATTTAAATTTCATAAATTGAGTTTTGTATTGCATCCGCCACGTAGTATTGCATCCGCCACGTTGTATTGCATCCGCCAGCATATTGAGATCTTGAAAAAAAAAATCATTGAAAATTTACTACTTAAATGTATTTCGCGCCGACGCCATTTTGAGACAGATCTCTATTACGTTTTTAGGCAAAATTTGCACATCGCGATCACTAAATAAGTTAATAATTATTATTATATATTTAAATTTAAAATTATTTACTTTAACAAATCGAAAAACATTATAATGAAACACAACACTTTAAAGTAAAAAAACTAATTATGTAGTGCAACCGTGCACGTCGACTTGTCAGAAGAAACTGAAAATAAAAGATACAATCGAAACTTATAAAACGAAAATAATATTACCGCGAAATAGAAAGAGAAAAACAATTATTTTTCTCCAAAATCAATATTTTTGTGTCTTTGATATTTTGTAGTACGGAGTTTTGTACGACATTTGAGCAGTTTTTTCCACACAGTGGAATAATTGCATACTGGGGTATAGAAAAAGTGTAGTCTCAAAAAAATAATTTTTATTTCGTGTAGTCGTACTACCAGTAGATTATTATCATTTTTTGTTTTTTAAAGTATAATTAGAGTAGTAATGTATTTTGATAATATTTTGTCAATCTAAAACAAACGTTAAAATATAAAAAATATTATAATTTTAAAAGTTTTAATTAGGAGAAATATAAATTAATTTGTGATAAAAAGGTATATGAGTGCATAATTTCTTTATGTAAACGGATTAAAATATAACCCTCAAATATATTGATAAACATTTATAAAAACAATATCGAAATTTTTTTAAGGCGAAATCCTTAATGGAGCCAACACTATAAATGGCACTAGTGACGAATAGCTAGGGAATAAGTAAATGATCCTTGACGGACCCATTTACTTATCATATATAAAAAATGAAAATGTTAATTTATATTTACTTAAACACGAGCATGAAAGACTCCTACGTGATTAATATAATGAATTATTGCACGGCTGCATTATATAATTAATAGGAAGCAGTGTTCTATAATTATTTTTGTGGGTGATTAGGTAGAATTTGACCAGGTAGAATTTAATTTCTATGGTTCCAATCCTAGAGATAAATCTATGTGGTGGCGTATAAACGCAGTTAGGCCTTGGTTATTCCGATCTACCCTGGGCAGCCCAGGTCCACATCATGAACAGAAAACATTTTTTCGAATTATTTTTGTGAGCGATTTTGTGATTTTACCAGGTAGAATTTAATTACTATGGTTCCAATCCTAGAGATAAATCTATGTGGTGGCGTATAAACGCAGTTAGTCCTTGGTTATTCCGATCTACCCTGGGCAGCCCAGGTCCATATCATGAACAGAAAACAATTTTTCTAATTATTTTTGTGGGTGATTTTGTGATTTTACCAGGTAGAATTTAATTTCTATGGTTCGAATCCTAGAGATAAATCTATGTAGTGGGGTATACACGCAGATAGGCCTTGGTTATTTCGATCTACCCTGAGCAGCCCAGGTCTACCTCATGAACAGAAAACACTTTTTCAAATTATTTTTGTGAGTGATTTTGTGATTATACCAGATAAACTTATTGTGTATACCCGCAGATAGACCTTGCTTATTTTAATCTACCCTGAGCAGCCCAGGTCTATATCATGAACAGAAAACACTTTTTTTGAATTATTTTTGTGGTCGATTTTGTGAATTTACCAGGATTTTGTGATTTTACCAGATAAACTTTAATTTCTCAGG
Organism: Nephrotoma flavescens; assembly: GCA_932526605.1. Taxonomy (NCBI): domain Eukaryota; kingdom Metazoa; phylum Arthropoda; class Insecta; order Diptera; family Tipulidae; genus Nephrotoma; species Nephrotoma flavescens. Next base: position 181,068,789 of record OW052220.1, on the reverse strand, counting down.
AGCCCATACGGGTTGTCCTCGCTCGCTCAACAACCGAACGTGAATTTATCACTAATGAATAAATTGCCGTCCCGGTAGGACCGCATGCTGTCTCCTGCGACTGGAGGTCCCGGGTTTGTTTCCCGGTGGTGACGAGGAAACAATTTCACGGCTGGTTTAGGATCAATAAATTAATGACTCTTTATCCGAAATGAAAATATGATTATGAAACCTCATTTGAGGCGGCCAAACCCTTTGATGGGATATAGTGCCAGAGCGAGAGAGAGAGAGAGTGAGAGAGAGAGATAGAATAATAATAAAACATAAATTCAAAGAGATGACATTGGTTGATTCTCTCTGGTCATATAAAACCATCATTTGAATTTATCAGTGACGAATAAATTGAAAGAGATTGTGGCATACGGGACCCTTCTGAAGTTAGCCCAGAATTTCATCCCAGAAAAATAAAACAATATTATCTGGTAACCCTAACCCTACCGCAGCCCAATATTTAATGTAGTAATTTCGTTCAATCTCGAAATTTTATTATGGCCCAGAATTTTTTTCAAATTTTAAATATTGAAATCAAAATTAAAAAATAAGTAAAGATAATAAAAGTTTAAATTAAATAAACTTAATTGATTTAGCGGTGTGTAGCAAAGTGGGTCAGCTCCTTGCCTCTCACGATGGGGTACTTGTTTAACGTGAGTCTCCTTGCCTCTCACGATGGGGTGCTTGTTTAACGTGAGTCTCCTTGCCTCTCACGATGGGGTACTTGTTTAACTTGAGTCCCCCCTTTTGCAAAAATGCAAAATAATTTTCGACATGGCCATTACTTACGCGATTTCCATTTCTTAGTATTACCGTGAACAAAGATAAAACTGTGGCATATTTCTTTAAAAACGTATCGTGAAAAGCCGTATTATAAATGTTATTCAAACTTTTTTCGTCAGAATCATCGGATAAATTTGTGTTATTACTTATTTCAATTAAATCCTTATAAAACGGGCTTTGCTTGTACAGTGGAGAGGAAAATTCATTTTTTGACAATGGTGCTTCAAGAGCAGGATCTTTGAATTGGTTTTTTTCAACGATAACTAACATAGTATCTGCATTGTTCATCGCAATTAATCTGGTTAAATCGTCAAAAGCTAGTTTAACATCATTGGTGATATATTTTGATTGCAATAAAATTGTGAATTTCTTCCATATTTATTTAATGCAATCATAATTTTTGGCAACAATAAGAGAAGCCGTGAACTTCATTTAAAAATTTATGAATTTGAGGACACTTTGCGTAGTATTTTTTTACATCATTTGCAATTGTATGGGAAATGTGCGAACAACATAAATGTATTTTAACAGTTTCTTCAGGCGTTTTGTTACATTTAGCGTGAGTTACCCACATATGCGTTGTATTTAAATACTCTAGCAAATTCATGCGATTGAATGCATCTAAAACCGAATGAATTTGTGCGTATGAAAAATCTACTACAACAGTATTGAACATTGGCCATTTATTTAATGTTTCTTCGACAAATAAACGATACTCTCTAAGCCAGTTTCCAATAGTGCGCGTATTATGGCTGGAACTTATCATGTCGCCAATAGGAAAGGGACTAGCAGTATCGGCATCGTTTGATTTTACGGGAAGAACTAGCGCATAATACATTACAGATTTGCATGTTTTATAAGGCTTCCGAATAAGCCCACCTGTAGCATCTAAATAAACAATGAAGTCTTCGTTGTGTTTCCTTAAATTTTTTAAGAACTAAGCATTGTTTTTTGCTGCTTGTTGTAACGCAAAAAGGATTTTTGCCTATTTGCTGAATATATGATTCATTCTTAATTAAATCCGTTTTTTCCTTTTCTAGGTGAACATCTTCAATGTCATCTATATGGTTATCGTTACTTAAAAGTTGTTCAGACCTTATTTTGTTGAGAACTCGTCTATCCTTTATTTGTTTCGCCGTATTAGTCTTTTCAAAAAAATTTAAACCTTCCTCATTGATTAAATTTTCAGATACTGTTTCTACTGTATTACGGATCAATTTTTCCTTATATAAGTCTCTCTGAACTTTAGAAGTGTGTTGAAATTTGTTATAGGGATGAACATTTGGTTCTGTTGTCTATACACATCAAACATCCCCAACAACAAGTTAGAATTAACTAATTTAAAAATTCTGCATGTTTGATTTTTAGTTTTATGGCATAATAGGCTCTAATGGTCAAATAGTCTTTAGAGACGTCATGGCCCTTAATCTTTATTAAACAACCAGATAGCTGGATTAATTGAATGGAAATATGATACGCGTAATGGTATGTATCGAGTTTCTTTTCCTTTTGATTAAATATTCTTTTCCATACGTCCTCAGAAATTTCTACTTGATAGTCCATCAATTTAAAATGTTTATTATTTTTCTGTCCAATTGAGAAAGGTTTCTTTGTGTGTTTTGTTAACGGAGAGTCGTAATTGGAAGGTACAGTTTTTTTAACACTATTGGATTTATAAAATTCATCACTAAAAACTTCTCCGCTATCGTCATTATATTCACCACGAATTTCTTTGTCATAACCTTCGGAATCCTCTTTTGAAATTTTCGTATCATTACCTGAAATCACTGAGTTTTCTAAATCATCTTTAAGATTTTCAACGACAAATTGATTTGGAAATACAACATTATTGTTTGCGGGTAAATTTAATATCGCACACGGTGGTTATAAAATTTCAATTGCTAGTATTTTAATGCGATTAGAGTGGCCTATTACATACCCGGGCAAAGCTAAATTCTGTTCGGCTTGGCTAGGCTCAATTGAAATACTTGTATTTATTTCGTGAATTGAATTTTCAATTGTAACAGCTTCAACCAACGAAGAAATGTTGCTAATAAAATTACCATCACCACCGTTATTATTGTTATTACGATCGTCATAATTGGAATCATCTGTCGGTGCGATTATAGTTGTTAAATTATCACCAGCAATATTATTAGAGGTAAGTTTTCCCGTTGAAAATTCTGAAATACAAGACTTTTCCACTTCCATACAGTTATGAAAATTAGAATAGAAATGTGAACCACTTAGTAATTTCGATTTCCAAATATTATACAACAAGATACGATTTTTCTTGTTATTATTAACACTAAGTTTTTTACAAATTAATTCCATTTCCATTGAATCAGATTTAGTCTATTTATGAAGCGTAAGTGACAAAGAATGCAAAGCACTTTCAAGAATTTGCCCGTTAAGGCTATGTCTCTTTTTTTCTGTTATTGTAACGCTTTGATTTCATTTTCATTCTTTTTAGATTAAATTGGTCTGAGACAATGAAATACCGGAATAAAATGGAATAAAAACGACTAATTAAAAAAAATTCTTATGAAATCGATTAAGCCTTAAACGATTTATAAATTTGGTTTTGCAAAATAGTGCGGATAGCCCACGCTATTCTAACAACAATAAAATTTGTACGGATAATTAGTTTGTTTATTAAACAACAATCAACGAATTAAATATATGAAACTGGAATAAACGCAGTCCAAAGAAAAGGGAAAAAATGTAGTTTTGAAAAAACTTTTTTTTATTTTACAGAAAACACAAGCTATAATAAAAATGAACTCAATAAAACGCACAGCACAAAGTCTGAAATAGTAATGAAGCATAAAACAAAAAAAAATCTTTATATACTCTCGCGGTAAATTTTAATTTTCTCTTTTCACATAATTTTACGGGTTTATTTACAATAAAATTCGAGTATTTTTCGTATTTTAGAAATCTTAATACATATACAAAAATGGTGTAAAAAATGTATGTGCGGATCAGCTGAGAACCGTTTTGACTCAATGTTTTTAAGCATTTTTGTTAAAAAAAATGCTATATGGTTTCGGTTTGCCGTCTGTCCGTCTGTGTGCACGATAACTTGAGAACGAATGAAGATATCAACTTAATTTCTTCACTAAAAGTTCAAGCAATTCTTGGGAATGATCCCTATTGATTTGGACATTTCTGTGTTTAGGGTGTTCAGAGGTAAGTAGGGTTTTGTTAACCCCCCCCTCCCTTAAAATTGTTAGATTTTTTTTTCATTTTCTATTCTATTTTGGTTTCATAGAGCATGTGAATGTGGAATCAAAATATATCTCGTTTGGATGTGGTTTTATGTGGGTGGTGTGGTTATGGGGTTGGTAGGAGTGGTGGTATGGGAGGTGGAGGGGGTGGGATGAGGCGTTTTGGGTTTGGTGTGGGAATTTGGGATTTGGTGGATAAGGGTTTGTGTGGGTGGTTTGTGTGTGTGTGGAAGTGGGTATGGAGGTGTTAAAGGGTGATAATATGGGTGGTGCGGTATAGGGTGGTGCAGGTGAGATAGGTTTTGGGGGTTTTGGATGGTGGGTGAGGGTGGTAATAATGTTTAGGTGTGGTGGTTTGTGATTTTTTTTTGGAAAAACTATTTGCTTTTATTTTATAGGCAACAAAAATGCTTATAGGGTTCGGCTCCGAACCTTTCCCGTCTTTTTTAGGTTGTGTTCGCAATTGCCAAGAGATGGTTCTTACATAAAAGAAAATTTTGGGAAAATCCACCGGAAAAGTAAAAAAAAATTGGAAAATCAAAAAATGATGTTTTTGTAATGCTACTGAAGTTAGCCGAAAATTTCAGCCGAAAAAAACCTACATTATCGACATATTTTGTATCAGCTTGATCCAGCTATTTACGAACTGGACAAACTTCACCCAGTCCAAATTACCACTAAACATGCGTCCAGATTTTAATTTATTTCACTATGACGCTACATAAAATATGGCCTGATTTTTAGCACAGATGTTCACTGTTAGTGTCACAACTTAAATTCATAGCCCCCTAACATGACAAATTATGAATATTTTGTCCAGCAGTTTACGAATTGGTCTAGCTTCACCTTTAAACATTCGAATTATGTGATATTGATTTTTGAAATATTTTTTCGGCGAAAATTTACTGCTATAACTTCAATTACATGTAATTTTCGGCTCATATCAACAGAAATTTGTACTACCACCTGATACAAAATATGTCGATAATGCACGTTTTATTTTGGCTAACTTTAGTAGCATGTTTTTGTACGGGGTTTTGCGCGTTACCGATCCAGATGTCTTTTGGAAGAGAACAAATTGTAAATCTTAGTAAAAACTCGGAACTTCCGAGAAAACTCGAAAAAATTGATTTTTTTTTCTAAAGAATTTTGAATTTTGTTCATTTTGGACACTGTACAGCGTGAGTGATGATATTCTAATTGTGTGCATTGCATCCATAAAAAGCATGTGAAGTTATCCCAATTTTCATCCCAGGATTTTTATTTGTTATTTACACGAAACTATTCCATTCCATCCCAGTTTTTTTCATTTTATACCACTATAAGACGATTTAAATTATAAACACAACAACAAAATATCCCATCCCAGTTTTTCTCATTTATTTGTTTTTCAAGTAAAACAAATACTTGGAAATACTGTATTATGTTTCGGCAATAGTAATTCTGTATTGCTACTCAGGATAGATTGGAATAACCAAGGTCTATCTGTGGATATACGCCACCACATAGATTTATCTCTAGGATTGGAACCATAGAAGTTCAATTCTACCTGTTAAAATCACAAAATCACTCACAAAAATAATTTGGAAAACTGTTTTCTGTTCATGATATGGACCTGGGCTGCCCAGGGTAGATCGGAATAACCAAGGCCTAACTGCGTGTATACGCCACCACATAGATTTATCTCTAGGATTGGAACCATAGAAATTAAATTCTACCTGGTAAAATCACAAAATCGATCACAAAAATAATTTGAAAAAGTATTTTCTGTTCTTGATATGGACCTGGGCTGCCCAGAGGAGATCGGAATAACCAAGGACTAACTGCGTTTATACGCCACCACATAGATTTATCTCTAGGATTGGAACCATAGAAATTAAATTCTACCTGGTAAAATCACAAAATCGATCACAAAAATAATTCGAAAAAGTGTTTTCTGTTCATGATATGGACCTGGGCTGCTCAGAGTAGATCGGAATAACCAAGGCCTAACTGCGTGTATACGCCACCACATAGATTTATCTCTAGGATTGGAACCATAGAAATTAAATCCTACCTGGTAAAATCACAAAATCGATCACAAAAATAATTTGAAAAAGTATTTTCTGTTCTTGATATGGACCTGGGCTGCCCAGAGGAGATCGGAATAACCAAGGACTAACTGCGTTTATACGCCACCACATAGATTTATCTCTCGGATTGGAACCATAGAAATCAAATTCTACCTGGTAAAATCACAAAATCGCTCACAAAAATAATTCGAAAAATTGTTTTCTGTTCATGATGTGGACCTGGGCTGCTGAGGGTAGATCGGAATAACCAAGGCCTAACTGCGTTTATACGCCACCACATAGATTTATCTCTAGGATTGGAACCATAGAAATTAAATTTTACCTGGTAAAATCACAAAATCGATCACAAAAATAATTTGAAAAAGTATTTTCTGTGCTTGATATGGACCTGGGGTTCCCAGAGGAGATCGGAATAACCAAGGACTAACTGCGTTTATACGCCACCACATAGATTTATCTCTCGGATTGGAACCATAGAAATTAAATTCTACCTGGTAAAATCACAAAATCGCTCACAAAAATAATTCGAAAAATTGTTTTCTGTTCATGATGTGGACCTGGGCTGCTGAGGGTAGATCGGAATAACCAAGGCCTAACTGCGTTTATACGCCACCACATAGATTTATCTCTAGGATTGGAACCATAGAAATTAAATTTTACCTGGTAAAATCACAAAATCGATCACAAAAATAATTTGAAAAAGTATTTTCTGTTCTTGATATGGACCTGGGCTGCCCAGAGGAGATCGGAATAACCAAGGACTAACTGCGTTTATACGCCACCACATAGATTTATCTCTCGGATTGGAACCATAGAAATTAAATTCTACCTGGTAAAATCACAAAATCGCTCACAAAAATAATTCGAAAAAATGTTTTCTGTTCATGATGTGGACCTGGGCTGCCCAGGGTAGATCGGAATAACCAAGGCCTAACTGCGTTTATACGCCACCACATAGATTTATCTCTAGGATTGGAACCATAGAAATTAAATTCTACCTGGTCAAATTCTACCTAATCACCCACAAAAATAATTATAGAACACTGCTTCCTATTAATTATATAATGCAGCCGTGCAATAATTCATTATATTAATCACGTAGGAGTCTTTCATGCTCGTGTTTAAGTAAATATAAATTAACATTTTCATTTTTTATATATGATAAGTAAATGGGTCCCTCAAGGATCATTTACTTATTCCCTAGCTATTCGTCACTAGTGCCATTTATAGTGTTGGCTCCATTAGGGATTTCGCCTTAAAAAAATTTCGATATTGTTTTTATAAATGTTTATCAATATATTTGAGGGTTATATTTTAATCCGTTTACATAAAGAAATTATGCACTCATATACCTTTTTATCACAAATTAATTCATATTTCTCCTAATTAAAACTTTTAAAATTATAATATTTTTTATATTTTAACGTTTGTTTTAGATTGACAAAATATTATCAAAATACATTACTACTCTAATTATACTTTAAAAAACAAAAAATGATAATAATCTACTGGTAGTACGACTACACGAAATAAAAATTATTTTTTTCCTAAAGTGTACGCTAACACTATGCATATTATATTTTTTGGGATGAGACTACACTTTTTCTATACGTACATTTTTTTTCGGGATGGTTACACTTTAGCGAAGAAACAAACCAAAAATCTCGGGCTGATATTTCGGGTCAACTGCAGTGACTTTAGCCGCTACCATTCAATAGCTTGTGTTGTATAAAAATTTAAAACTCAAAAAACTATTATTTCCATTCATGATATCAACCTAAAATTTTGAATGCAGCTAGTTAGTGAGGTTAATATAAACGGAGAATTTTCATCCTGCTCGTCATCATCAACACCTAAGTCACCATCATTTTCAGCATCTACAACAAACTTTCGTTTACGTGTCTGAATTTTAGTATACCATGCAACAAAATTCGCTAAACAAGGATTTATACATTTATACGCGCTACTCCCATATTAGCATTGTGCCAACAAAAATCGTAATTTTAACTTGTCATAACTTTTGACGTATTTGTCAGATTTGCATAAATCTTATTTATTATTTTAGAGTCAGCCTTGATCTTTCCAATGAGATGTTAACCACGTTTCTGCCATTAATAGATTGCACACTTGATCTACGTAGTTCTACGTCAAAAACCACAACTAAACCCTGTACGCAAGCAACAAAGATTGGAATTCGCCAAGCAGCACATGACTTGAGATGTGCATCCGCAAACAATGAATAAAAGCAGTTGTTTTTTCGGACAAAAAAAAATTAACTTAGATGGACCAGATTGCCACAATTATTACTTTCATAACATTCGCAAAGAAGAACAGTTTTTGACTCGCCATCATGCCAGAAAAGGAGGAGTATGGTATGGGGTGCAATTTAATATTGGGGCGCTATTAATTTGAATTTTGATTTAAGAGCTTTTGGGTCTCTTCAGTGGATTTGTCAACAGGATAATGCGCACATACATAATCCCTACATAGAAAGATTAATGAATTTCTTAATAAAAAAAAATATTAAAATAAAAGTATAGAAATGATTGTGTCTTCATTATATTTCTAAGTTGCGTCTAATCAACTGAACCGAAAAAATAACATTCAATTAGAACTTATCTTAATAAAACTGAAAGGCAAGTAAATTTGCTTTCTCAGAAAAATTACCGATTATGGATTTATTGGGTAGGGCTATCTCTCTATCTCTTCTCACTGAAAAAAGTATGCGTCTAATTCAACTGAACCGCTGTATATGTATTGTTATTGGTTATTTCCGGGTGCTTTGTTATCTTATCAAACCGGATACACGCTGGTCAACAACTCCCCAAGACAGGTATTTTTTCTAATCGATCTTTATATTGCTATATTGGCCTTATAGGTAAAACCATAGAGTACGAAATAACGAAAAACATTCTAATCAACAATTTTTAAATTTAATAGTCAATTAGACTTTTGTTTAAGCTTCGCAAGTTGAAAGTCGATAACCAATGCATTTAGGAGTATTGTATCGATTTAATAAGTGCTGAAACAACTTCTTCGTCTTTGATTAATTTTTAAAGATTTTTATAATTTTTAGTTCACTAACACCAAAATCAATTTTACCGCTAGTTCTAAGAAAAAGCACTCAAGTTTTTAGTTTTCAATTAATCTTTAATAAACATTTGTAGATTCTTCTATCCTCGTTCTCATCAGTAACAGAATGTAAGCGTATCGTTACATGTTTTGTTTATATTGAATACTGATAAAGTTTTAATTCAAAATTATATAGATTCTCAGCAGAATATTTTTATGAACATAAAACTCTGGGATTGAATTGTATAAACTTATAAACGGATAATGGGAAATAACCAATTCGCTGAGAATTTAATGAAATTTTTTCCAAGCTATCGAATAATTTTCATTGATTCAATTTAATGACGGTACATTTTACAGTACATGTATACAATGTTACACAACATGCTTATACAAAATAAAAGTATTTAGTTTAAATTAAAAAGTAAAATAAACGTTTGATTGCACTATTTAAATCTAAGTAATACACTATACGAAATAATGATAGGACCAAATTAATAAACTGTTATTTTAATTATATAATGTAGTGAAAAATTTATTTATTTGTTTCACAAAATGATTAAATGATAAGGGTTAGCTTAAACTAGCAGAAACTTTATTTGGGATACTAATATAAATACTTTGAATTTGTCACCTTTATGAAATAATGACATACCTCCATTTGCTGCAAGAGTGGCACTATCCAAAATTTTTAATTTTTCAGTAGAGCCATTTGAAAATATCACTCAAAATTGTTAAAAACGGCGTTTTTCAAAACTACTACAACTTCAATCGGATCTTAATTTTTATATTTCTTTAATATTTTGAAAATTTTCTTAGAATATTTTCCATTATCTTAAAATGTTAAATTCTTTCGAGAGTTGAGTCAGTTTTATATGAAATTTAACCTACTTTGCTAGAAATAACTACATAAGACAGTATGTTTTGATACAAAATATTGAAAATACGAACTATTGGGAATCGTTCGATTCGAAACCTCCGGAAAGTTATCCCGAAATATTATCCCGAAAAACCATTATAGTTAAATATGGCAAGACTATTATACAGTGATAAATATTCGTATAAGAACAATAATTGATTTTTTAGATACGTGCGATTTAAAAAAAAAAATTGTTTATTTCGTAAACAGTAAAGAGTTACACTAAATTTAATTAGTATTCCAACAAAGCAAAAAATCAAGATACTTCTAATATTAATTTAGTTTAAAAAATACTCCAAATTACTTAAATATTCGTATGGGAACACTTCAAATTTTTCAAAAAAAAGCTTGGTACATAATAATAAAGAAAATTTTTAATTAATATTTCGTATGATGCCCTTGTTGTTTAATGACTTCAAATGTGCGCTCTGGCATTGAATTTGACATGTTTTTTTAAAGTTCCTGTCTCAATTTCGCAACAACATCTCTTAATGCACTGCCTTAAGTCAATGACCGTTTTAAATTTCCGACCATTTGCTTAAACCTTCGCCATCCATTACAATCGGGACTACATGCAGGCCAATCAAGAACATTTATTTGTTTTTGACAAAACCACTCCATTGATTGCTTTGATGCATGGATGAAAGCATTTTTTTGTTAAAAGTCAAATCATTGTCGTTGTATTCCTCAAGAAAAGTTATCAAATCGTTTTCTAACAAATCATTGTACATGTCTGAATTCATTCGGGGGTAATAAAGCAAATTGGTAGCTCCCGCCATAGTGAAAAGCTCCTCACACCATTACTGTACCTCCACCGAAATTTAGTTTAGACTGTAATATATTTTCATCACGGATATCGTGCCAGTAGCAGGAGTACTGTCCTGGGCCGTCTTGGTTGATATTTTCTCATCCGAGAAAATCACTTTTTGCCATTTATTTTTCCAATGCATGTGTCGCTTGGCCAACAGTAGCCGCGTTTCAATATGTTTATAGGAAAAATTAGTCTTTGTAATTTCGACCATTTAAAATTTTTTGGTGTTCGAGTGTTAGGAGCAATATGTTGTTTTGTAACAGCTAAGCTCAATTTTACTTTAATTTGATTGGCAGGTGACTTGTTACGAGTTGCTTTCTTTCTTAATTTGTCAATTTGAAATTTGGGTAACGTACTATTTGCATTTGTTTTCTTTTTTAGGCCACAACTTTGAGCTTTTTTTAGGAAGTCGTGGACCACAGTTGATGTTCGACCAATTCTAGTACCATATTGACGCATGGTAAACCCTTGTTCTTTAAAAAATCTGATGTAGGTTTTTTCTTCATCATTTAAGAACTTTCCGTTTGGTATCACTATAATAAAATATTATAACAATAAATAATAATTGAAATAAAATTCCAGTTTATCGTCATCGTAATATACTTACAGAATAAGATCGAATATCAAATATTTAAAACAAATATATATTTATTAAATGCGTAAAAACACGTTTTTGTCAGCGGTCCTTATGCGAATGTTTAACTAAATTACTCTAAATTTTATTAAATGACTTTTCTTTCTTCCAACAAAGTACCGTTAGTTGATCCCTGTTTACGAACATAATATTCGGACACGAGGTGACAATTAGACAATTTTAGTTTTAATAGTGGACATAATTTTTGTCCTAATCATAAATTTTTGAACGAGTTTAATTGTTCTTATACGAATATTTATCACTGTATATTTACAAAATATTTTATTACTATCCTTATAGTCAAGTATATATAATTATTATTGCTGCTTACAAAACAAATATATCACGAGATTAGCTAATGCATAGTAAATTGTTATATAGTTTTGTAAAATAAAATTAGTATCACGAAATTCTCATTTAAAATCATATGTACTTATAAAATTTCACGACAATTTTTTATATCATCTCGAAAAAAATTACACTAAAATTATTCACACTGATACATAACCAAATTTAATAAAATATACAAAAATAATTAATTCCAGGCCATTTTTGATTGCATGTGAACGTGATGAACAATTCTGGCCGTCCGCAATGCTGCACATAACTCATAGCATCCTGCGCTTATTCATGCATATGCCGTGGGCTGCCAACATATGTCGCTGGGAGAATGGTCAATTGACCGACGTTGGTTGCATCGCCGCCCGAAGCGATGGCATCGCGCAGATGAATGTACTGCTCGGATAGTAGTTTTGATTGATTGAAGCGGATGAAATTTAAACGTTTCGGTTTGATCTTGACATACATATCAACGCAATCTCTCATATCAACCATACCTGACAATTGCAAACACAACAAAAAATGATTGAGCCAAATCGGTTCAGCCGTTCCCAACTGATGCGCTTGGAAAAAATATTCAATTTTCTTCGGGGTTTTCTGGAAGTTTCCGACTAGATTTTCCAATTTTTCTCTTCTCTTCTAAAAGACCATCTGGATCGGGTACGTGAGAAATCCTGTGGAAAAACATCATTTTTCGAATTTCCGACTTTTCCGGTAGATTTTTCCAAAATTTCAAAAGAGTTTTCAACAAAACATTATTTTTCGATTTTCCAAATTTTCTGAGTTTTACAGTGGATTGTCCCAAAATTTTCTTACATTCTCGTTGTGTTCGTACAACAAAAAAAAATCAGGCAGATTAATCCAACCGTTCTCAAGTGATGAGCAGTCATACATGCGGCAATTGATTTTTATTAATATATAGATTAAATTAATTTCTCGTACTATGGTTTAGCACTCCAAATTCAACCTTTTACAAATCATGTTCATCAATTTCCAAATAAAATTCACCATTTTCCAAAAGAATTTCATCCTTTACCAAAACAAATCAATTTTTATCCAAATCAAATTCACCTTTATTCAAAACACATTCATCCTTTTTCAAATCAAATTCAACCGGAGACGAAATAAAACCAACATAACCTATTTAATTTATTGTATTTAAATTCTAGATTCAAAATAACAAGTATTTTTTTTTAAATCTTTGCAATCTGTTCTGGAGCCGAAGCGCTCCCAACTCTTTCGCGGCTCGCTATTCACATACTACCACTCAAAAAGCAGAATTACTATGAAATTTTTGGGTTTCTAGGCGATAGGCGGATACCAGCTTCACATCCAGGTGAGGTTAGCAAGACGCAGCTAGTTTGAATGAAACATCGAACATTTTGGTTACGCAGTAAAGGATTAATTTACTTTATTAACTTGTTATTTTGGTTTTCAATGGCGTAAAGTAGGATGTGAAAAGTGATTCGCGAGAAATTGGGAGTGCAAAAAATTAAAAAATAAAATACTTGTTATTTTGAATGAAGAATTAAAAAAAAACAAGTAATTTGAATCTTTACAATACATTTAATAAATAAAAATTAAAAAACCAATAGAACCTATTTATTCTATTGGTTTTTTTTCGTCTCCGGTTGAATTTGATTTGGAAAAGGATGGATATGATTCGGATAAAGGTGAATTTGATTTGAACAAAGGTGAATCTGATTTGAAAAAGGATGAATATGTTTTGAATAAAGGTGAATTTGTTTTGGATAAAGTTTGATTTGATTTGGAAAAGGATGAAAGTCTTTTGGAAAATGGTGAATTTTGCTTGGTAATTGATGAACATGATTTGTAAAATGTGGAATTTGGAGCGCAAAACCTATATATATTTCTGCGCTTCAATATGTTTTTTTGGTTTCGGGATGGTACGAACACCTGTCTCTATTCGTTTACTGTAATTTTCTGTTTTGAAATTTTTTTTCGGGATAACAAAAACAATATAAATTGTCATGATAGTAAAAATGTCATGATAGTAAAAAGTTTTCGGGATGACATTCAAAACTAGCGTATAGAAAATTTTTCGGGATGCTACTAAAAAATTTCGTGATATTTGTTCTATAGTGTTGCCATCGCATTGTTCCGGGATATTTTTCGGGCTAACTTCGCAGACATCGATTCGAATATCTTAGAAATGAGAGAATTTTGAGTTGTGTAACTGTGATGGGCGTACGCAGGGGGGGGGGGGGGTGTTACTGGGGTTTAACCCCATGATTCAACAATAGAAAAAAGTAAATCCTGAATCAACAGCAACGCGACTCAAACAAATATGTCCCATATGATGGATTCAACGCCACGAGCCTGCCTTAGTATTTCTGGAGCTTCAAAAAGCTGCAATCTTCGCGATGGAAATTATTTCTGATTGGGATGACAAATTAACTTCTTCTTCTGCGATTCAGCTTCTATTTGTTATTAGGAGTACTGAATTTCAAGTATCTCTTCATGTGCTTGCCAAGGTTTTTGGTATAACTCTGCCACTAAGTCGTTCACTAAAAACAATAAATCTGGATCTGGCTGCAATCGAACTGGCAAAAGATGTTGAAGATGTGCTAGATGAAATACGACGCGAAACAGAAATGCAATTTAATGCAATTTTCAGTGACGACAAGCAAATATGTGACCAGCTTAATGTAGAAATACGAATTCCTCGTCTAGCCGGAAGACAAATTCATCGCTGCAACATTGCAGTTGAAAATCCTGAAGAGTATTATCGTATTGTCATCATCTTTATACCTTTTCTAGATTCTACAAAGATGCAAGTTCACGATCGGTTTCTGAAACATAAAAATATATTGCAAAGTTTTATGTGTCTTTTGCCAAATGAACAAAATTTTTCATTGGAGCACGAAAAATCTGCAAAAACTCTTTTGGAAAAATATAAAAGTATTACGAACTGCAGCATATTTGAGGGTGGTGAAGGGGCAATGGTGGCGCCATGCTATAAATTCTTCGAATACACCAAAAAATGCTCATATTGCATTTTTATGATGCGACGAATCAATTTTCCCAACTGTTCGAAAATTACTTCAAATATTTGTAACACTACCGGTTACAACATCGTGCAGTGAACGATCTTTTTCAACATTGAGACACTCAAAACGTATTTACGCAACAGAACGAATGAAGATAGGCTAAATGGATTAGCGTTACTTAATATTCATCGTAATGTCGCGGTTTCTGTTGATGCAGTTCTAGATGAACTAGCAAAAAGTTCACGTAAATTAGAAATTCGCTTGTAGTTGGTAATTATGAAAAGAAAAAATCGTTGAACTTCAGTCTTAACTTCTGTTGCTCTTTAATTGTTTCAGAAAATTGTCTTTTGGTGAATCTGCCATTTTTATTCTATTTTATAAGAAAAAATATATAATTTTTAACATAGGTATTAATTTTTCTTGTACATACATCATATTATAATTTTTTATTAACTTTTCTTGATGAATTTTTTATTAATTTTTGTTATATAATTTTTAATATATTAATTTTTCTTTAATAGTTAAGTTCTTTCTTGTATAGTTTATGTTTTTATAAATGTCCGAGGTAGTGACATCTAGTGCATTAAAAATAAGCTGATTGGGTCTTTTTTATATGAAATTTTAGCACGACATACTTTATGAAAATAAAAATTAACATACAAAAATAGTCTCAATCAGGTTAATTTTTTTGCCGTCAGATCTACAAACAGTTCTCTATAGTGAAATAAAATAAAATATAATATATATTAGCTAGTTCCATTACGTGAAAATTTTTTTTTTATAAAATATGTTTTCTGCAACCCCCCCTATTTCTTCATCCTGCGTACGCGCCTGGTCACTGTTGTAGCAAATGAGCGAAGACCACAACTATTTTTAACAAAATAACCAATTACTAATAACCAATTGAATTTGATGTTTTTGAATCGTGTCTTGTTCAATTTTGGCCCATTCAATTTTCACAGCTCGTTTAGTTGTCGAACAGAGTTGAACTGACGACTATTTTTGAAAACTTGTTCCATAATATTGCCCGGAGGTCTCGATCGGGTTTAAATCTGGATTGGAGGCGCCACTCACATAATGGAGTATTATTAGACTTTAAAATCTGCTAAGGTCGATTGAATAGCAGCGTTATTTTGTTGGAAAATATTATTTATTCCACTAATTTTGTCTCGATAGAGTATTAGTAAATCATCTAAAAATTCCACATTTTTGGTTATCTCCATTTTCGTTGAGATAATGCACATAGGGATTTTCCTATAAAATCCCAAATCATCAACGATCTAAACTCAATCGTCTTGTGGCGAAATGTTAACTGTGGATTTACAACTGGTGTAATGGTTTCAGTCAGCTTATATTCATGAGCCCATTTTACTTCATTCATTGAGTTTGAGAGAACTCAGAATTTCAGAAGAGTTATTCGATTTGTAAACTGACAATCGTCAACGCCCCGAATGTAACTGTCATCTATAGTCTCGCACATTTCTTCATACTCTTCTATCCATTTCAGCAAATTTATAACCATCGTCTTACTTCTACTATTTCGAGCAACTGTTTCTTGGATAGATATTCCAGATGCACGGTAGACCAAAACTTGCCCTTGTTATTTCTCTGTTAACTCTTTACCTCGAACCATTTCAGGTTATTCAACATTTTTTAGTTTTTATTGCACTAAATTATTTTTTAAGTATTTATAAGTTTCTTACACAGATAATATATTTACAAACTATACAGATGAAACCACAAGAACTAAAATATAATAGTCAGCATGGTTTGGTCCTGTGGAGGTAAAGGGTAACTAACTATGAATTGATTGAATATTACACCTTTACACACAATTTCAATTTTATATTTTATTTGTAATCATTTGATCTTTACACAATTTATTATTTAATTATGATTTTATATAATTTTAATAATATAAGAATCGTTTAATCATTACACAATTTATTAAGTTATGATTTTATATAATATTAATAATATAAGAATCGGTTCACTGAATTTTATTTATAGTTACTTTAGTGAACTCTATTGGGTTTTTGTCGTACGAATTATATTCCAAATACTGACTTTTATTTTTTTCTTCGCATTGTTTTTATAGTTGGGAACAAAGAAACTCATGACGCTCTATCTATATTCCGTATTGCATAATCTACAATTCTACAAATTCTACACGAAAATCGAGGACATAATTTAGGTTTGAACCTTTACTATTATAAAGTTGATTTTGAAATTTTACTACTATAAAATAGATTTTGAATGCATTGGTTAACCGCCACAGTCCTATATATTCGTACTACGATTTTGTCCAACCACGATGTAACGGTACGTATACAAACTTAAAATAACTATTTCCAGTAACTATAATTTTTTATTAGATATACAACATATAAATAAATTATTGTTTTTGTTTTTTTATGGAAAATGTGATTATTTTGTTTGGTCATATTACTATTTCGTACAGTGTATGTTGTTCATGTAAAATATTTCAAAATGTGGTATGAAAAAAAATGGTTCGGTGCGCTTATATTTTAAAATTTGTGGTGATAGATTAACATCTCTTGCGGTTCGTGATAATAGATTAACTTCTCTTCGCAACAAATTTGAATCCATTTAACACGAAAACAGCTACAAATGATTCATGAAAAATCCGTTCGTGTAACACTTCCATATGATCTAATCGATCACCTGGCCGATAATTGTTATGCATATGTTACTATAATTGTGCCAAAAGTTCGACAATTACTAATTAATAGAGAAAATGCCGTATATTTGTGAAGTGATCCCACAATTATTTGGCCTTGGATTGGAACCGCTTCGCGCTCCTTCGAAATTTGTGTGGGAAACAGAGTTTCAAACAGCAGAAATTCTTCAATTTATTATGGCCAAGCTACCATTCTGTCGGGTCTCATTTTTTAGGCCGTCATTATCGACTGGTGTCGATTATGCTGGTCCAATTTACGTTCAGAAATCAAAGTGTTGAGGTCTCAAACCTATTCATATGCTTGCTGTCGTTCTATTTATTGATTAATTCATTGCAGTGGAGCTTTCCGGCAGTTTATATCAAGTTGTTCTCTTAAATTATAAGTGAAAACGTATCAAACTTCATAATGCAAATTCTAATTTTATTGGACAGAACTAGATTACTCGGAAATTTTATTCAACATATGACACCGCAGTAATGCCTACAAAATACCACTTAAAAGACCATTGTCGGGTCTCTACTGACCTATGGAGAAATGATAACGCTTTAGATGCAGACCAATGCCATCCTCAACTCACGACCTATTTGTATTAATTCAGACGACGACCTCAACCCATTGAAGCCAGCATATTCCTTATTGAGCACACCTATTTACATGACCTGGCACCAATCATCTTAAATTGACCAATGATCATGATGGTAATATCTCCAGAGACTGCGACAATAATTCTGAAAAAATGAGACCTTGTTCCATAGACATCTTTCGTAGGTTTGTGTGATACCACATTCTTCTCTTTGATCTTTCGGATTATGATTCAGCCGGTTGTCTACATTTCACCCACGTTGTGTAAATGTTTCTTCGATTATCGCGTTTTACTGTTGTTTGTGGTTTGCTTGCTCCTGCGGGCGCCTTACACAAGACTCAAACGATGAGAAAAAAATATTGATTAATTTTGCTACTTCTAGGCAAAATTAATCAATATTTTTTTCGCAATTGTGATTGTGAGTGTCGCAATTGTGATATAAGCGAAAGAATAGTACAAACGTTTCGAATGTAATTCACACCGACAGAATTTTTTTAATACGTGGTGTCGGAGAGAGAGAAACCTTTTGCCCATATTGACGTTCCAAACCAATTAACAATCGCAGGTAAAGTAAAGCTTAAAAGGCTGTACTCGCTAGAGTGTCTTATCATCTTACGAATGTATGTGAAGTTGGCCCAAATGTCATCCCGAAAAACGCAGTGGCAACACGAAAACTATAATTTCTATCGCGTATGAACTGTCAGCCCAAAAAAAATCGTATGTCACGACATTTTAATGATGTCAACCCAAAAAACTAAAAAAATTCTACTTCTAAATTATTATTAATATGGTTATTAGGCTATAATGTTGTAATTAATATAATAATTCATAATAATTCATACTCATTTTCAAGGAAAATGAATCTTTTAATTTTAATATTTTATTTTTATTTTAATTTAATTTTTTGTTTTAGAGATTTTTCCTTGAAAATGAGTATGAATTATACTCGAAACGTCGGCATATATTAATAAATAATTAAAAAAAAACAATATAGGCTTTATACCAGATTCATATATTAATTACTTCTAAATATTCAATATACAACTAAAATAAAGAAGTTTAAGGAGGTTGCGATGCCGATTTGCGAACAACCATAATATTTAATGGAAGTTGATATTTTCGGTGTTGGTCATCGGTCTCACTATGATGTTCGGACAGAACTGGTTCTAGCCTTTACGAGTAGGAAGTTTCAGGAGGTTGTGGTGGGGTCTTCATACCGAGAATGGCCTATATTCAGCCGCTTAATATTATGATTGTTCGTAAAGCGGCCGAATATAGGCCATTTTTGGTATGAAGACCCCACCACAACCTCCTGAAACTTCTTCCTACTCGTAAAGGATATGGCCAGTTCTGCCCGAAAAACATAGTGAGACCGATGACCAACTCCGAAAATCTCAACTTAGGTTATTCTCATTATGAGGATTTATTGTACTATATGTATATTAAAATAAAACTGTTAATGATCGGATCGATTTATCGTATTTAAATATGAGGCATTTATTAATAAAGGCGTCATATATTTTTTAGTTTCCGGAAACTAAAGTCAGTTTCCGAAAAATACCGGAAACTTCGATTTCCTTAATAGAAGTTTAAATATTTCAAAAGTTAATAAACAAAAGTAGAAATTTCAATTTAAATTCGAGAAACTGTAATTTTGGTTTATGTCCATCTTTGAAACTTGAAGCCACATATTATTGTTCTTTAAAAATTATATTTTCATGAACCAATTTAAAATAGTAAGAATTTTTTCTTGGCTGTATTACATTTATTAAACACGATTACAATATGGTTCCTTCAACTATGTATTTGTCAAGATAAAAAAAATTGTGCTTACTTCAAAAATCTATACGAACGAAATATTTTTGTTATTTTGGGCTGCCATCAAAAAAATGTCGCAACTGCTATGCCGGTGCATAATGCAGTTCATACATGACAGAAATTATAGTTTTTGTGTTAAACAATTACTAGCTGACCTGTGACTGAATAATCAGTCACAATCAGTGCCGATTATTATATAAGATGTACAGTCGCTCACCTCCGCTGTGATCCCATTGTTTCTTCGCCTATAAGTTGGAGTGGTATCCTCAGACTCGCGCGTTACAGAGGAAAAACATTTGGGAAATTTCTTGCTGCAAATCATGGAAATCTCGCCGTTGTTATCGCGCATGCACGGACTTCATGGGTTCAGCTTTCCACATGGTCCGTGAATCATGTTGTTCCGCGTGAATTTGTTGCTGCTGCACGACCTCTACCTTGGTGGTGCACACCAACTGTTGGCACGCACTCATTGTGTGGAATCCCGAGCCATCCTATCTCACCGTGTGAAAACAAAAGAGGATAAGAAAGCGTGTCTAGACGAGGCTCGGTGATGTTTACAGTCTGGAGGTTGGATGCGCGCTACCTGGACGCTTCTTGTACACGTTTAGAGAGCGCTCGTAAGGTGGCTCCCCCTCGAGAGTGCGAAAGACAATTACAACATCAGAAGCTGTCGGGAGCAGTTTGGATCATATGCATTGCCAGATTTTGACGGTCATGCGCAGTCATCTCGTCCATTGTTCGAAACTCGCGCATGTAGATGTTTACCAGACAGAGCTCAACTGTAAGGGTGCGCAACAAGCTCTCCATATTTTCCTCGTCCGCGCGTAACGTGTAGCCGGTCAAGTTTGTACAGCGCATGTGCGTCCCCTCTTCGACATCGTAAAAAAATATCTATCTGCCCATACTTGGAGCTGAACCGTTTGAGGGCCGTGATGTGCTGATGCGGTAATAGACGGATCCGTGCAGTGAAAAGTATGGTCCGCCAGCGCGCTGCTCTTCGAGCTTCATTCCGGTACTAACCATGGAGAGGGCGGAATTAAGCTTCCGAATGTTAGTCTTGTAGAACCGCAAAATGAAGTTGGTTCCGAGGATCAGCTGATTGAGGTACGGGAGATTGCGCAGTGCGGGGAGGAACACCTTGCCTTTTCCACAGCAGCGAGTGAAGCCAAGACCAAGACCTTCCTTCTCTGAAGAATAGCGCGCCACAGAAATCGCAAGCCACGCCCATCGTACCTAGATAGCGGATTTGAATTTCTCGAGCACTTTGGAATGCCGCGCAAGTTTCATTTCCCGCCAGGTTTGAATCTTGGAGTATACGCTCACAGGATCAAAAGGTTCCTAAAATGAAAAAAAATTGCGAGTTTTTAAAAATAAAAAACTAAATGACGGACTTACATCTAGTTCCATAGGAACTGGCTCGCCTCCATTTTCCTGTATGCCGTAACTGGGAAAATGCTCCTGAATAGAAAAATGAATAAGATCGCAAATCGCAAAATCTCTTGAAAACTTACATTAAAATCGAAATGTTCTTGCTCCGCCTCTTCGTCTGGAACCTGATCTTCAAATGTGAGGAACTTGGAATGTTGAGCGCGTCTTGAGAGATCCATGGAAGGGTGAGAGACCGGGTTGTTTTTACTTCGAATTGATCTGTTTCTATAACTTCGTCGTTCAATCCGACCGGTTAATCTACGCCGTCGAGGCATAGTAGAAGACACTATTTAAAATATAAAAATTCTTGCGTTAAAAAACACAACCGACCTATATAAAAAAATCGAAAAGGAGAATACTCACCGCGTCGAACCAAAAACACATAAAATCTGTGTTATGACAAAAACATCAGCATTTTTAATAAATTTTGTCATTGTCACGCGGCGTAATTCAAAACAAACATATTTTGTCATGGCATTCTGGCGTCGTGATTAATATATAAGATGTACAGTATAGGAAAAACGTTTCTTGGCTTTTACACCTATTTCCCGTGCACGTTCCTTAATAAAACGTATATTCTGCACATGTATGAAAAAATACCTTTCACCTGATGTATGTTTCATTAAGATACGCGCACGGGAAATATGTTAAAAAGGGAGCACAAATTAAAAATTAAGCGTATTAATATATAAGATTAGAATTTTGATAAATGTACTTTATCACTTTCATTTAACCCAGCACCATCTCATGATAGCGGAAATAGAATATTGTGAAACCAATCAGTAAGAATATGTTTGCGTTAAATCTGTATATTTTTTATTTTATTTTTAGTATAATTTTAGAAATTTAAAACACAAAAGAATTGTATTATTTATATTCATTTCATTCAAATTCATATTTATTCTTCGAATCAATGCGAAATTCAATGTTTTTACAGTTTTCTGTCATGATAGTTATCAAATAAGATGACGGTATTGCCAGCGGCAAAAAATAAAATATTTTGAGGTAGAATTTTGGGCCAAATTTACAGACGTATCTTACGATGAATTCCCTAATCCAGCACTCTTGTTATTCGAAAGAGAAACATTGTAGAACCGTTCTTTTGACCATATTTTGCATTCGTCATGGCGAAGCGAAGTTAAGTTTGATGAATTGAAATGGCAGGGATATACTTTATCTTCAAGAAGGAAGACCGCTTGAAATGTGAACTATCGCACTATATATGGGTGGCTCAAGCTGAAGTAAAAATGTTCATGCCATCTCTATTTATTTATTGCACAGCTTACATTTTGTATTAAGTTTCCTAGTTTTATGCACAAAGCAACAGCATAGATTTGTAGGCCTATAGGGCATCGTATCATACTTCGATTCTGCTTGAGGCATACAGGAAACTGAGGTTGAACTTGTAATGTATAGTGGACCCTAATGCTTAATAGCCAAACAATTATCAATTTAGTTTATTCTGAATTCATCAACAATTTAACTTTTCAAATTTATTACGGGCCATGCTAGTGCATTGGCATTGCCATACGGCCAACTTATAACAAACGCCATTCATTATTTTAATGTACAATAATACTAATGTATTATTATAAAATACAAGTCAAAACATAAACCAATATAATATTCTACAATTATCTATCAATTATCTACATTCTCGACATATCCTACGCAAAATCGATTTCTACGCCTCGACATATTCTACGACGTCGACAATTCCAAAATACGCGTAGACGCACAACGCTGGATGAGAGAACCATAATTCGGATATTAAATTATTAGTCTGTCGGACATTTGAACAGACTTTTGTTACTGTCAGCGCACCTACACCTTAGTAGTTAGTTGTGATTTGCGCTACAAATCCCAGCTAGAAGGCGCCACTCATGGTAGGAGCATAAATATTTACGTTTCTAAGAATCTAAGATGAGTGAGTTTTCCCAGGAGTACATTTACAATAAGCCCCAAGTAATTTTCGCCTATTAGCCAGAGTCAAGATCGTATATTTTTTAGCATCTGGTATTGTATGCAGGAAGAACAGCTACGTTTACGTGGTAAGACGAAAATCATGTTCGTAGTCCGATTCTGTTATTTTCATTATAAACAATAATACTTCTGAATATTTTCAATTGATAGAAAAGAAAAATTATTTTAATTTTCAATAATCATTATGTCCGATTTCCAATAATCATTATGGGCGATGAAATACCCTTAGACCTGGACATATTGAATATTATGCTCATCTGTTCTGTTGATTATGCATCAAACGCAAATTATACGCCTTAAAAAATTCAGACTCGATTCATGCGAAATATTTTGAACGCGAAAAGTAGAACCATAGAATTATATACTGTAGGATGGGTGTCAAGATTTTACCCATATAAAATTTGCTATTTCATCTGTCACAAATCAGAGCAGGATGGTTATAAAAAAATGCATATGGCTTACTCATATTTCAAAATAAGAACCCCAAGCCAGTTTTTGTTTTTGTATGATGTGACGACTTAATTTTGCACTGTAAAATTATAAATTATAAATTTTTAAAATTATTAATTAAAATACATTAAAATAATAAAAACATTATAAAATAGTTAGTGGTTTATGTAGTAGTGAATTATTTGATAATAAAAATTACAGACTTTTAAGCAAAGTGAAATATATTGTGAAAAGTTGCAAAAATACGCCTGAAAATACAGAAATGAATATCTTACCATCAGTAAGTTTACCAAGTGTTTATATAAAATAAAATGTAAATAATATTAAGAAGCTAGTGATTTGAGGTAAATTTATCCTTAATTTAAGTTATATATCAGAGAAAATTAAGGAAACAATTTTAGTTGTGGCGTAGGGTTCTTATAAATTTTATTACCAGGATCGTACATTTTTATTTTAGTTTAATAAAACGGTAGATATTTCATGTGATACGTGCTTTGTTTTTCATAACTTATTTTTATTTTAAATACTATAGGTACAACTTTTTACAAAAATTTTAATGTAAACATTTATTTTTAGCTTACCAAAATATGGAGAAATAAAAAAGAAATGGTTGAAACCAATTGGCTTGGGCGAATCAGATAAAAATGCAATTGTTTACTCGGTACATTTTGAAAAGTACTACTTCACAAAAGAGATCGTGATTAAAAAATATCGGCTATTCCCACCTTGTACATTGATAATAATCTTAAAAATACATGTCCCAATATTATTCAAACCACAATCCCTTATCATACTGAAGAAAACATAGTTGGATGTTCCGAGTTCGAACCCTCACATTCTAAATGTGTCTCTCAAGAAGCTTGCTTTACTTCTCTAGATGACTCTGACGATATAAATGGGGCTAATTTTAAAGTTTCGGATTTGTGTAATCGTGAAGAGAATTTGAATAATGATAATATATCCGATTTAAACAAAAGTGGTACTAGCAAACGTAGTAGTACTAGTTCTTGTTTTGTTAGTAAAATTATAAAACCATCCTGTTCACACGAACAATTTAATATAGAATAACGTTAAAACAAGCAAAGATTTCATCAGATACTGAAAAATTTAATGATACATTTTTAAATCATTCTGGTCCAAATTCAATTTTTTAAATAGATATAGAGATAAAATTAGAGGTCGAAAGTTTGCTTTAAATTTAAACTTTTATACTACGAGGGCCTATCAATATGTTCGGAAACAATCTAAAAATTACCCACCTCACTCTCGTACACTTGCTAACGGGTATAAAGTAGTAAATGGGCATTCAGGTTTTACTTCAGAATTTTTTCCTGCTCTAGAGTTGCTGGTACGATCAAAAAAAGAAACAGATGAGTTCGTTATTGGAAATGTATGCTTGGATGAGTAGTACATTCATCCAAAACTTGAGAATGGTTTTCACACCAAAAAATCATGGGGACATGTCGAGTTCAAAGGTAGTGACCCAAATGATAATACTTTAGCTACCCAAGTAACTGTTTTTATTTTTGTCAGTTGTACTGCTCGTCGGAAAATTCCTCTTGGATATTTCCCAATTAATAGTTTAACATCTATACAAAATAAAATTATGATTGAGTTGTGTTTACGTTTATTACACGATGTTGAGGTTATAACAATTGGAGTGATGGATTTCCAACAAATTTTAGTGTAACTCGAGCACTAGGCTGTAACGTTAATAAATCTGGCTATACCTCAACAATTTTGATTTTTTTTATTCATGTCATATGTTCAAACTCGTCAGGAACGTTTTAATTGATAAAGCCCCTTTAGTCGAGCACTACTTAGAAGAACTATATAAGATCCAATCGAAAGAAGGTTTCCATATCGCGAATAAATTACGAAAAGCCCATAGCTATATATTTTTAGTAACAAAAAATGAAAGTTAATTTAGCAGTTCAGACATTAAGTAATTTCGTAGCAAGTGCATTAGAATTTTGTGACAGTGTTTTAAAGTTGCCACAGTTTGAAGGATATAATGGAACAATACAATTTATTAGAGTCTAACCAATATCCCAAAATAATTTTTGGTTCAAAATTACGCTAAATTTTCAATTGACTATATATCTAAATTAAAGTTTCTATCCGATGGTGTTAAAGTTATTGATTCTAAAAGCAAAGTGGGATTTATTGTAATAATAAGTTGTCTTTCAAACATCCAGTTTCTCCATGACTCTTATTTAAACACGCACCTGTTGAAATATATTTCGTTCTATAAATTAAGTCAAGACCACATTGAACTATTTTTTTCAGTCGTTCGCTCAAGATTAGGAAGAAATTCGAATCCAACTCTACGTTCTCACACGTTCAATTGAGTGACGCCTCGATAGGCAATTGTATTTCTCAAACAGAAGTTTCTATTTTGAATGTTTCCAATTTTAATTCCGATAGTCTTATTAATTCTTCTAATAACCGACTTGTAATGTTTGAAGCCTCATCAGAAGATATTTCAATTGGTCAAGAAATTTCTAAAGTAGACGAACCTAACATGTATGACGAGGATTTTTTTGGATATCCAATTATATTAAGTGAATTTTCAATTAATGTTATTGATTACATAGGCGGATTTATAGTCAGATATTTATTTAAAAAATTGGATTGTGAGGACTGTTGTAAATTAATACAACAAATTCTTATAAAGCACTAATCAATTTAAATAATAGGGGTGGTCTTTTAACTACTTCGCCGTCAGTATTAAAAATTTGTAAATACTCCGAATCAGTATTAAAACGGGAATTGATTATTGACGCCTACAAAAACATAACGCAACTACAATGTAATTCAAAATTGTTATCACAAAAAAATAAGATATCACGTTCTTAACAATCTAAATATTTTTAATGCTGAAGATCAATATAGTCACTCCCAAGAACACGTTAATTTATTAGCTCATTCTATCATAGAAAAATACTACGACATTCGGTTAAAATATTTTTGTAACCAAATGTTCTGCACATTTACAAAAAGAAACCACATTGTTTCTTTTTTTACGTTTCAAAGGCATGTGAAATAAATAAGCGTAGTTGTTTTATAATTATTATTTATTATCTACATAATATTATATTTAAATAAATTATCAATAAATGTATCAATTAATTTACTTATATCATAGGAATAAAAATGTAATAAAATTTAAATGATTTTTTAATTTTAACTTCCTAACTTCATTGCATTCGATCGAAAAAAATACTAAATACGGCCCTCTTGATTTATTCTCTTTCACTTTTACCCTCCGAATTTATGACACTTGACATTTGCTTACACTCATTCTATATAATTTAATTCTATGAGTAGAACACACATATAAGACATGTAATGTATAGTAGTATTCAAATCTCGCTGGAATTCTGACAGTTCTCGCGCAGAAGGAATATGGCGGATACACAGTGATGTATTAAGTATAATATTCATGTTTATTGTTTACATTTTTACGTTGTATTTGTATTTAAATGGAATAGGAATTTTAGAATACAAATAAAACACAAAGTTTAGATTTTATAAATTAAAATGATATTTAATTCGTTAAGTTAAGAATTAATTCAAAATTCCATTAAATTGAAAACTGAATTTGCTTTTTTTGTTGTTGTGGTTTTGTGCGATACGAATCGCATTTGGTTATTTATTTTCCCTAGTTCGTACCAAAATTAAATGTTGTCATTGTTTCCAAAAGGCGTGCAATATGTTTTTAGACCTATTAATTTTCACTTGATATATGATTGTAATAGCATAAATACATAATAATTTTGAATGTTTTGTTTATTAAAACTGAAATATAATTCTTTTTCATGGTTATTTATTATTTTAGTTAGGTTTACTATCTAAGATAAATGCTACCCATCAAAATTTTTATAAAAAAATTGTTTACACCACTGAAAGCTGCGCAGAACAGTTAAAAATTTTTTTTTTAAGATCTGAATATTACTATATTAAATTTGTTGTTTAGACTAGAGAAGGTAGATCTGCCAGAATAATTAGATACTTTGCTTTCTTCTAGTAGAAATGTTCATACTTATAATACTTGGAAGAGACACTTCAGACTACCAATGTATAGTAAACCATTTTCTCAACAGTCGCTGGGATATAATGAAACATGGAAACAAATGGCAAATACAAATGTTTGGTACAACAGCAAATCCCTATATTATTCTATATTATTCGTTTGGTACTAGGTTGTTCTGAGGCGCTTTGCGACCGTTTATATCCAGCAAATTGTAGTTAAATATTTATTAAAAATACGGGTGCTTTGCACCCTAATTAAACAACCAAATTTTCCGAGCTTTTGGCAATTACGCCATCATCAGGGTTTGTTTTTTATTAATTTCAAAATACATTAATTGAATGTTAAAATAATCCATTGCGAAAAAAACGCTAAATGTTTTATTTTAGTAGCAAGTAAAGTATAAAAGATTTTTTTGACTAGCTGTTCGTCAAATTAATATTTGTTTTGGTTTCAATTCAATTATCGACGTTTTTCTAACAATCGAATTTTTTAACATTCAATTTATGTATTTTTAAATTAATAAAATACACAACAATTGCCGAAGGCTCGCAAGATTTGGTTTTTTAATTAGTAAAAGTTTATTTGTCTGTCCTTCATTTTTTAGAATTTTAACTTTTGATATCAATTTCAAAACACGTCTTGTCAAATTCAGATATTGTAAGATAATAATGAGAATTCGAAAATAACACATACTCTTTCGATTTTACGATTGCATTGTTGTTGCTTTTTGTGTATTTCGTTGACGAAAATTTGGAAAAAACTCTAACGAAATCGAAAAAAATAACTATGGAATTTTTGTTTATAATGCCTCTATTCCACCAAGAAATATTTACTGTCAGTAAAAACGAAACGAGATAAAAATATAGATAACCTACGTAATAGAATGAAAGAAAAAAGAAAATCAGAAAATTTCATGGCAAAATATTTGTGTATGTGGTCGAGTTGTTGCCATAAACAATTTAAAAAATATCTAACCAAAGTACTTTTTATGGCAACATTACAATATATCTAAAGAAATGTTGTGTAGCGATAGGAAATATTTTTTTGACACATATTATACATGTTGCTTTTATAGTTATTTTATAGTAACGTTCTTTTCTGTCATTTTGTATGTGAAATAAAATTTGATTTATAAGAATTACAAAAAAACATAAAATCAAGTGAATATAGTTAGTATATTAAATTAAATACAAATTATTAACAAGTAAAATACGTGTAGTGTACATACGAGTATATTGTATTTGTTTTTTTGATTACAATATAAATAAAGAACTTTTAATATAGCTGTAAATGGTAAGTTTGGTAGAATTATTTTATATTAAATAATAATGTAATTGGATTAGTTGACCAATTCTTTAATGTCATGTTTTTATAATTTTAGACAATAACAAAATTATTGTTCTTTAGGATATTCGTGTCGATGAGTTATTCGAGAACAGCTGTGGAAGTAATACGAACGACGGATCACTGTCGTATTACTTCTCTAACTACAATGAAGATTTTAGTTTGGAAGAGGTTGGATGCGAAGAGGTTACTCAAGATGCTAACTCATCTGGATCAGTAAATAGTATCGAGTTGAAATTCACCGAATTACAGCAAGGTATAATCTTTATTTTTATGATTTTTTTTTTTGGGATATACAACAAATAAATTTATTTATTAACCTAGAGATGATAAGGCCGTAACATCGAGACAGGCACTGTGGAACATTCGGTGCATAGAATTTAAGAACAAAAATTTTAAGAATAGATTGTGGGAGGAAGTAACGACCGAGGCGAGTAAGTAAATAGGTTTTATAAACTCACACTTTATTTCGATTTAACAAAATTCTATAAATGTTAACAGATATTGAAGTAAACCCATTACATTTCTTAATGGTCCGGAAGCAGTGGGATTCCCTGAAAGCCACTTATACTCGAGCCAAAAAAAGAAAAGCAAGTGGTTCTGCAGGAGGCTCTGTAAAGGAGTATAAATTTTCTAAGCAACTGTCCTTCCTTGATGACGCCGCAGCGCCAAGAGAGTGAGTGTAATTCATTGTTGTACAATGTACAAATTGATGTACAATTTAAATGATTAAATTATTATAAATAAAATTTAATCATAAATTTAATAAAATTATAAATTTTTAGGTCAACAGAGATTTGTGGCAATTATAGCCCGTCACCACCACCACTAATAGCGAACGAGAGTCCAAAAACCAATAATAGAAAAAGACACCAGAGCTATCATGAGGAGAACCCGAAATTGAAACGACGTTACATCAGCACGTTAGAAGGAGAGCAAGGAGACTCGGTCGATAATGAGCTACAATCATTTTGTGGGATGATTAAACCGTATCTTAAAAGATTGCGCATGCTATCACGGCTTCAACCACAGCAGGATATGTTTTCCTTATGAATTTTCCTTAACCGTCCATAAGGCTTTTCCTTAATAAATTATAAAATCTAGAAATCTGTTTTTTTATCAATTTCAAAATTGCTGCGTGTGAAAGAGGAAATATGGTAAGCTCCTCCGTTATTTCTACTTTTTTTCTTTTTACGCTATTTGCCGTAGGCACTTGGCGAAACACACTTATACTTAATAAACACATTTTTATTAATCACTTGTTTTTTGTTTCGCAGAATGCGATAATAAAATTAATATTTTTTTTAATAACTCTTAGAATTCATGAAACACAGACTCACTATGAACACTACAGCTTCGTGAAGTAAGCAAATTCTACACTGCGATTTCATTCAATTGACTCCGTAAGTTTAGTGAACGCTTCATTCTAGAGGCATACTTGACCTTCTGTGACGTGGTTCGACAAGTTAGCAAAATTCTCACAATAACATAAATAAAACAATATGTATAATTTTTAATGGCATAAAAACCTTACGGACTGTAAAAAACAAATGTAGATAGAAACAAATTTTTATATTTGATAAATTTATATCTATACATAGTATGTTGAATTACCATACCAACCAAACTAAAGCAACTAAAATACATTATTTAACATATGAAACAATACTCATCTTTTAACTAATTTATTCCGATCATTACATCCGCTCTTCCACTTGCCCTTAAATTTTGGTGTGCTGCCACTCCACTTGTCGCTCCCCAGTGAAATATTCTGCAAATTTATCGTGATTGTTTTTTGCAGCCGTTGTTGAATTTCGGTTCATTGGTTGAAGCGGCAACAAATTAGTTTCCTGATTGTGCCGAGAACCTGTAAATATATTTATTATAATTTTCATTTAAATATTATTTGGAGATAATAAAATGTAGCTGATACGATGTCTCCTCTTACGTCCTGTGTGATAAGGTCGGGTGTAACATAATTGGCAGTATTCTGTCTTAGCCAATTATGCAGGCGAACACAGCACTGGACAATATCCTCTACCAAACTCACATTGGCTATTATTGATGAATGGAATGATCTAAAAACTCGCCATTTAGCAGATAGGACGCCAAGACAATTTTCAATAATTCGGCGGGCGCAACATAGTCTCTCTCTCTCTCTGGCACTATATCCCATCAAGGGATTTGGCCGCCTCAAATGAGGTTTCATAATCATATTTTCATTTCGGATAATGAGTGATTAATTCATTGATCCTAAACCACCCGTGAAATTTTTTCCTTGTCACCACCGGGAATCGAACCCGGGACCTCCGGTCGAAATTTGCGGTCACGTTGCATGGTTCGGGAATCCTATAATATAATTTAAAATAAATAAAATATATATACACAAATATATGTACATACATAAATATATATGTACATATGTTGTATGTATGTATGTGTGTATGATTCTCATTATTACTTACGGTAGGGCACTTTCATAATATCTTTGTCCAAATTTGCTCTCTCTGAAAACGCCCCCATCACTTTGCCGGCTGGCAGCGCCAATATCACACCAAATAAAATTATAGTCGTCGTCGCTAATCGCCATTAAGACAATAGAAGACGTTTTCTTATAATTAAAGAATTCCGATTCCGAATTACTTGGTGACTGAATAAAAGTATAGATTTACCACTTTTGTTAACTTACTTGGATCGTAACGTGCTTCCCGTCAATTGGTCCTATGCAATTTGGAGAATTCTATCTTTCATTAAACCCCGCTGCTACTGTCTTAAAATAGGATACCGTCAAATCAGGAAACACTTTGCATTTTAACACTGTGGTAATGGCTTTAGTGGTTTCGCATAGTATTCTATGAACGCTAGTTTCCGAACATTTATATGAAAGCGCCAAAGTCGTTTGAGTTTCACCAGTGGCGAGATATCTAAATGAATAAATGTTTACGTTAATATATTTATGAACGAGCGATATTTGTACTAATTTCTGTACAGGTTTATATTAAACATAAAATTGTTTATTTGATACATACCTTAACGTTACCGCCAATCTTAGACTGGGTTCAAAGGCTCTCTAAGTAGAGTTTCTTTTTCAATTATTGGACGAACCATAACTAAAAGCTCTTCAAATTTAGCCAAATTCATGCGAGTGTAGGCATAAAAGAGTGGCGGGTCTTCTTGTAACTGCTTGAATATACAGTTATAGCCGCCAGTTGAATCTCGCTCCAAATAATACGGACGTACCCAACATTTCCGTTTTTTACGAGGGATATTAACTTCTTCCTCCTCGTCGCTGCTGGTGAATATTATATTCATAATATCGCACTTAAATTTATTCACTTATATAAAATTGTACTTTATTATACAAATTGTATTTTTTATTTAAAAAAATATATAATCGTCAAATCACCTTTCGTCACAATACACGTAATACACAAATTATTTATAACTAATTATCAAATACATATATGTATAAAATTGAAACACAGTCTTACAGAAGCATACACAATGAACGAAAATAAAAATTTGTTTGGTTATGTTTTTTGTATCTGTCAAAACTTAACTATAAAATTTTGCTATAACAATAAAAAAAACTGAAAAATTTGTCTTGCTCACTCTAATGCAATTTTATATAGTTTTTCTTTTTCTGGTTTTTTCAGTATTTTTTACTGACAGTAAATATTTCTTGGTGGAATAAAGGCATTCGATTTTACGCTTGTATTGTTGTTGCATTTTGTGTATTTCGTTGACGAAATTTTGAAAAAAAAAAAAAAATGACACGGACGAATTTTTTTGGTCATTCTGTGCGTTCTCGAGTGAGTCAGTGAGTGAGTGACGTAGACGTTTTAATATAGAAAAAAAAATGTTGGTCACCCTGTGCGTTCTTGACGAGTCAGTCAGTGGCATAGACGTTTCTAATATTTTCATTTTATTTCAGGGCCGACATGTTGTAACTATCACTATTTTCGCTTCGACGAAAAAACCGTACTACTTTGATGAAAATTTAAAAATTTACATGAAAGAAAAAAATGTTTACTTCCAAAATACCGTTATTCTATCGAAAATGTATCGAAGCGAAAATAATGATAGTTACAACATGTCGGCCCAGTTTAAGTAGTTCTTCAAAAAATTTGAATTATTTCGAAAAATAGCTGGATCTCAGTTAACTTTGTTTTATACATAACCAAATTGATAGAACTAAATTGTTTTATTATTAAAATGTTTATATATTTAGGATTTTATTGACATGTTAATTTAATGGTCACGCTTTTTAAACTCCTAAATCTGCCAATTTAGTACGTCCATTCCAATACTAGCGATATTTTCGATAATTTTGTTTGTGGTATTGTCCAAAGACATAGTTAAGCTGAAGCCTCGGTGTTTAAAAACGAACAATAATGTGTAGTATTTGGATGTGTTGAGGATTTGATCATTGTCTCGTTGTTACTTTTGAGAGAACGGTATGAATTATATGAAATTTATGGTGCGTTTCAGATTGTGGTAGTCTTTCAAAATTTCATTTTTAGAATGCCAAACTCCCATCGTGGCGCGTCCCCAGGTGGCGGATAGGGGAATGCTCTTTAACCGGCTTGCCGGAGGGTAGGTGGGAAATAAAATACCATCCGCGGACCAAATCTGGATAGGGGAAGGAACCCCGAACATTAAACCAACCATTAAAGCAATGAGTTTACAACCAAACAGAATGTATACCCCAGGTGGTACGTCAACTTTACAGTTGGCCAATCCACCCTCACACGAGGCAGGCTCAACGGATTCTGGGGTGAGCCAACCATTGCTAAACCCGTTTATACCAAGCACAAGTATTTGTAGATCACCAACTATACAAATGCATTCCGCTATTCAGCAGGAGAACAATAATGCTGAATGCAGTCAGAACGGAAACCACGATGTCACGAGAGAAAACGATGAATTAAAAAAATCGTTAGAAAACTTAATGAAAATCAATGAGCAGCTATTCAAAGAAGTCCAACAGCTTAAAGAAGAAATTGCTGTAATCAAAAATGATAATCAAGCCAAAGAAAATACTATAGCTATCTATGAAACAGATGAAGACGAATTGGCGTATGAAACGAGTTTTATACGAAAGCAAATTAAAACTAAACGTCAAAACAAAAAAAGAAAAGCAGAATCTTCGCCTGAAGTGGAACAATCAATACAGAGTGTCAGAAAACCACAACCCCAACGATCTGAACAGTCAACTACGGACCTAGTGAAGGTACATAAGAACGTATCACTGATACCGAAAGAGAGACCACTGCACCCAATTAAAACATCAAACGTAATCATCCAAGGGG
The DNA here is from genome assembly GCA_932526605.1 of Nephrotoma flavescens. Taxonomy (NCBI): domain Eukaryota; kingdom Metazoa; phylum Arthropoda; class Insecta; order Diptera; family Tipulidae; genus Nephrotoma; species Nephrotoma flavescens. The sequence goes on along the minus strand of OW052220.1, from coordinate 181,034,232 downwards.
AAATGCAGGAAAAACAAACAACACATAAAGAGATACCACCTCCACCCATTAACATACTTAATGTTAGTGAATACGAAACCATTAAAAAAATAGTGAAGGTAGTTCCAAACGATAAATATAAAGTCACTGCACTAAATAATAACGTTTGGAAAGTGAATGCACTTGACCCAGAAACCTACAGAATGTTATCAAATGCAATCACCGCTCAAAACATCGAATGGTTCACCTATGAAAACAAGGCTGAGCAACCAATTAAAGTCATGGCCAGAGGGCTGCATCATACATGCCCAAACGAAGAAATAATTGAGGAACTTAGCCAGAAAGGATTCAAAATTCTAAACGCTGTGAACATATTAAAGAGAAAGGTCACTATAAAAGCAAACGGTGAACGAGAAACAACCAAAGTTGGTCTGCCCCTTTTCATGCTAACATTTGACAACGCTGAGAGCATTGATAGGGTATATGGAATCAAAGCAATCCTTAATATGAAAGTTAAAATTGAGACATTAAAAAAGAACCCTAGTAGAATACCACAGTGCTACAACTGCCAGGCATATAACCACACACGCAAATACTGCAATAGGGAACCAAGATGCGTAAAGTGCGCTGGGAAACATCTAACAAAAGAATGCAACAAAAGTAAGAACGAACCAGTAAAATGCATACACTGTGGTAATCATCACCCAGCAAATTACAGAGGCTGCGAGGTAGCGAAAGAGCTGCAAAGAATGAGAGACAACAAGAGAAATCAAACAAGTCAGAGTTCTCAACCTAGGGTGCAATCCTACTCAAAACGAATCCCCCTAAATAGCGGCAAAGTTAAGGAAGGCATAACATATGCACAAATGGCTAAGCAGAATGAAAATATCAGGAACGCTCCGAGTCAGGAAAACCATGTTCTGCAAGAAATACTTCAGAAGCTAAGCGCTATCAATTCACATCTGGCTGGCCAGGACCAAAAACTAGAATCTATGGGCGAGCTACTGAAAAACCAAGAACTGAGACTAGTAAAACTAGAAAATACATCGATGAGCCAAGATAAAAGAATAACGGATGCGTCAAGTAAAACTAGAGAAGTTATTGAGTACCTTCATTCTAGTCCATACAAACTTAACAAGAAAAAATAATGACACAATATTTAAGAATTGCTACCTGGAATGCAAATGGCCTAGCGCAACGCATTTCAGAATTAGAAGTATTTTTAAACACAAAAAAAATTGATATATGCCTAATTTCAGAAAGTCATTTTACCAGAACGTCGTATGTCAAAATACGTGGATATCAGTGCTATCAAGCTCTACACCCAGCAGAACGAGCTAGAGGCGGGACAGCAATCTTCGTTAAGGACAATATAAAACACCACGAAGAATTAAAAATAGAGGAGGAAGCTATGCAAGTAGCTACTGTATCTATTGAAACCAAAAATAACAAGAGCTATAGTATATCAGCAATCTACTGTCCACCCAGATATAACACAAAAAAAGAAGACTACATCAAACTTCTTAAATCGCTTGGTAGTAATTTTATTATTGGAGGCGACTTTAACGCGAAACACATATTCTGGGGATCAAATAGAACTAGTCCTAAAGGAAGGGAGCTATTTGAAGCAGGCAGGATATTAAAATGTGAGTTCCACTCCAGTAGAAAGCCAACCTACTGGCCTACGGACCCAAATAAAATTCCTGATCTTCTGGATTTCTATATATCAAGAGGTATCTCCGAAAATTACATAGCAGTTGAAAATGAAGAAGGGCTATCGTCAGACCATTCTCCAGTTCTAATGACAATAAGTGACACGGTAATAAGGAAAGCAAGCCCTCCACGGTTAACAAATAACAAAACCAACTGGGAATACTTTCGACAGCTAGTCGAAGAAAGCATCAACCTACACGTGCAGATATCGAACGCCTACACGATAGAAGAAGAACTAGAAAACCTCATTGATAGTGTGCAAAAAGCGGCCTGGAAAAGTACTCCCGACCAGCAAGAAATATTACAAAAAAGTATAACCTATCCAGTTGAAGTGAGAGAGTTGGTTAACGAAAAAAGAAGAGCTCGTAAGACTTGGCAGAGAACCAGAGCCCCTGAAGACAAAACAATCCTAAACAACTTGTGCAACAAACTTAAACTACTTATAAAGGAGATTAAGAATGAGTCAGTTGCAAGCTTCCTAAGTAACCTGACAGGTAAACCTGACACAGACTATTCCCTGTGGAAAGCCACCAAAGGTTTAAAAAGGCCTAAAATGCAAGTGCCACCCATTAGAATGGTTGATGGAACCTGGGCTCGCAGCGAAAAACAAAAAGCTGATCTGTTTGCCGAACACCTAGAAAATACCTTCAAACCACCAACTGGACAAGCGGATAATGAATATCTAACACCTATAAGCAAAGTAGACGAGGCATCTGTGCTACCAGTTACTCTGAAAGAAATCAAACAAGAAGTAAAAAACCTCAAAGATAAAAAAGCCCCTGGATACGACTTGATAACGGGGCGAATAATCAAAGCTTTACCAGAGAAAGCCCTAAGGAAACTACAGCACATAATCAATGCTATCTTTAGACTATGTTATGTTCCGAGACAGTGGAAAGTAGCGGAAATCATAATGATTCCAAAGCCCAATAAATCACTAAACGACAAAACGTCGTATAGGCCTATTTCTTTGTTAACAACAACATCAAAAATTTTCGAGAGACTGTTTCTCAAGAGATTAAAGCCAATTATAGAGAGCAGAAATCTTATACCAGAACATCAATTTGGGTTTCGAGAAAGGCACTCAACGATAGAACAGGTACATAGGATTACTGATACTATTGAGGAGGCGCTGGAAAAAAAGGAAGTATGTTCAGCAATATTCTTAGACGTAGCCCAAGCATTTGATAAGGTTTGGCACCGCGGTCTAGAATTTAAGCTCCAACGAGATCTGCCAAAACAACATTTTGAATTGCTAAAGTCTTACATCAACGACCGTTACTTCCGGGTGAGACAGGACGGAGAATACTCTAAACTGAAGAAAATATTGGCAGGGGTTCCACAAGGCAGTGTTCTAGGCCCCGTATTATACCTCCTGTATACGAATGATCTACCAGACATAGAAGAAGCTAGAATAGGAACGTTTGCTGATGACACAGCTGTTATGACCACCGATGCTAGTATCGTTGAGTCCACCAGGAAACTACAAAATGCTATTAATATAGTGGATAGCTGGACAAAACGATGGAGGATAACACTTAACGAATCGAAATCAACACATATCATCTTTACAAATAGGAAAATAGAATATATTCCGATTAGTCTGAATTCACAACCAATACCATATTCTGATAATGCTAAGTATCTCGGCATGACGCTAGACTCTAAACTCAGGTGGAAAGCGCATGTTAAAAAGAAAAGGCAAGAACTGAATTTAAAATTCAGAAAAATGCACTGGCTTATTGGAAGAAACTCCGAACTTACAACGCACAACAAACTGCTGCTATATAAACAAATCCTAAAACCTATCTGGACGTATGGTATTCAGCTTTGGGGCTGCGCAAGAAAAACTACAGTAAAGATCATTCAAACATTTCAAAACAAAGTACTACGTAGCATTGTGAATGCTCCTTGGTACATTAGAAATGACAATCTCCATCGAGACCTAAACATGGAATACGTCAGCGATGAAATAAAAAAATTTGCAAGGAGTCATGTACTGCGACTGCAGCAGCATGACAACGAGGAGCTGCGGAACCTACTGGATCGCGCCAATAGACCAAAGCGCCTAAAAAGAACAAAGCCTTTAGAATTAGTGGTTCCTTGAGCCGCTTAAATCAAAGGACTAGCAGAGCTGGGATGAAGCAATAGGTCTCATTCCATAAGAATAGACTACAAAAATAATAAAACAGTTACTAGATAATCTATATGATTAGTTGTAATATTATACAGAAATAAAGATTTCTTAAATAAAAAAAAAAAAAAAAAAAAAAAAAAAAAAAAATTTTTAGAATTATAATATAGTAAAAAAATTTTTTTTGGTCACCTTGTGCGTTCTCGAGTGAGTCAGTGACATATACGTTTATAATATACATATACACTATATTTGGAGAAAGCTATTTTAGATGTTTTCTATAAATGTTAGTAATTATAAAATTACCAAAAAAAAAAACAAATATTTCCCCACCCTACATTTTAAAGGTAAGAAACCAAAACTAAAAACACAAGAATTTCTTAATGAACAACTATCTATTTACCGTATGTATGTACGTTACATTAATGCTGCTGTATACATATTCGTGTAAGAACGTTCATCATTTTCATTAAATTCCAAACCAAAATAAAAGGATGTTTATAAAATACAAGAAGTACATCTCAAAGACATTTAGATGAAAAACAGCAAAAAAAAAATGTTGATATAGAAAATGTCTTATAATATTAATATATTTTCATCGTTTCGCTATAATTTTCTTCTAAAAAAATTCATTTTCACCCCAATTCTCCTAGTTAAGTCGGCATATACATCTTATTATTTTTTTTTGCTCTCGTACCGCTGTATATATTACACACATACATAATATGTGTAGAGAAGATGTAATTTATATCTTTATCAACTGTTCAACACTTTATGTTATATATTTTGTTTTCTCCATCTCTGATTAAGAATTTCTTACACCGAACGCCTATTTCTTGTGCATACCAAAATTCTATAATGAATAAATATCTTTAGAAATTTCAATTCCACATGCACCTCGGAATCAATCAAACAATGTATATAGAATGGAAAATCTACGGGTAACTTATATTATAGGTGAGGGTGCTTTAACAAATGCAAGTGACAACTTCAACTGACTTTTCCATAAATTTGTCCAGTAAGAGAACTTTTACGCTACATCGCTAAAATATCTTATGTTTTATAATTTTCTTGTTTTTAAACTTGCAAAAGTATAAATTTCATAATTTTTCTTGTATTTCATATTTTTTTTTTTACAAAACTTTTGGAATTTCGTTTAAAAAGTTTGCCGTTGCAATAAGTGAAAATTGGCTTTGGTCTGGAATAAAATAGCCATCTTAGCATAAAACTTGCGCCTGTAGGTTTTACTATATGCAATTATTTTACTCGATTTAGTATTCTTTACTGATTCGTTATCAAATTTCCTTTATTTATCGACAAGTATTAATTATGTATAACATTTTAATTTATTGGCGAACGGAAAATTCGAAAAACTAAATGTACAGTCATATACATTCAGAATTAAGTAAAACACACAAATTGAGTTTTAAGGAAACGACGTGCTTTGGGCCTTGGAAATGAATGTTTTATGATGAGTAACTACGCAAGGTTTTTTTTTTAATTTGTATTAAATGTTACTGATAGCCTGACCTTTTTTAATTATTTTCACCGAAAAATCCAAAAGAAGCAAAATGCTGGTCCGAGAGCACACTATTTAGAGTTCCCCTTAAAAATTAATGTTTTAACAAGATTTATCGAGAAAAATCAAAAACCTAATTTTTCAATAAAATTTTTAAAATGAATACGCGGCTTGTGAATGTGTTAGAACAATGCAATATATGTATATAAATAAGAGGTTAATAACATAAGTCAAATTATAACTATTAATTCATTGGTATGGTTATCGTATTAATCGTGGCTTCTAAATTTTTTTATTAATAAAAACAAATTTATTACTGCTAAAAACCAAAACAAAAAAACTTAACTTGTCAAATTTTAAAAAGTTTTCAGGCACTATATTCAGCCTGAGAAAAATTTTATTGGGAATTACTTGGATTATAGCCGATTAAATCTCATAGGCGATTCACGAAAACGTATAAAACTGAGATAATTTCAGAAAAATTCTCGAGATTTTTTCTCGAGAGATTTGCAATAAAATTATATTTGGAATTAACGGCATATACTCGTATAAAGCCCGACACAGGCGAATAACGAGCACTTGTATATATTGCAGGATTCGTTTATTCCAGATAGAATTTATCTGGGCATTTTTTATTTTGCAGTTAACTTTCAACGAATCCTGCGGTATATCTCAAGTGCTCGTGAATTGCCTGTACAGCGGGATATATATGCCGTAATTGTGTGTAAACCCTAGTACTCAGTTCGATTTCACGTGTTTCCATACGATTTTACCAAATTGACATTAGAAATGAAAAATTCGACTTCTGTTTGGGTTGGTCATGAAACCTCGACGATCGTTATCTCGAAATCAAAATCTCGAAATCGAAATCTCGAATTAATAAAATAGCGAAATTGAAAATATCGAAATTTCAAAATATAGAATTCAAAACCTCGAAAATATATCTCGAATCTCGAATAATAAAAATAATTTTGTAAATATTATTTGCGGCGCCGTAAATAATATTTACAAAATTATTTTTATTATTCGAGATTCGAGAATACAAATTACCACACTATGGGCCTTAATTCTGGTCCGTTGCCGATGCTGTTGCTAATAATTTCCCGAGTACTCAAAATTCAATTTAGGCATTGCATCGGGGCTTAAAACAGTAGTAGGAACGAAAAATGCTGGTGTTTACAAAATAATTACCGATCTTTTAAAAGAATTAATAATAATCAAAAATAATATAGAACGAATGAAAATAGGTGAAATGAAGCCATTAAATAGAAAAAATTTGATAAGATATCAAAAAACTAAAAGAATTTTGGAAAAAAGGCAAGCAATTGATAAGTTAGATTTTTTAAAAAGGTTCGCTCACAACATATTTGTTAATAAAATTTGAATTGAACACTATTAAATAGCATAAAAAAAATTAAGTGCATTTTTTCCATTCTCTTATTTAGAACATCTTTTTAATTTTCGAGATTATCGCATGCGAGATTTTCGAAATAAACTATTTTGAAATTCGATATTCTTAAATTCGAGTAAATTTTTTCTTTCGATATTTTATTCATCACTATCCCCTTCTGGGGGGTTATTATGTAAGCATTACGAGTACGAGTTACGAATTACGACTCAAACTAATTTTACAAATTATGAATGAAAACAAGAAACAAATAGATAGTACGACTATTGTCTCGTATTTATAAATGTGTACGACTAAAACAACAACAAAAAGTCGTAATTACGACAACTCAAAATGCTTTAAATAAAAAGGCCTTTTGACGTCATTTGTCGTAATTCGTAACTCGTAATGCTTACATAATAGCCCCCCTGTTTTCATTTTGTAGCACTCAGTTCACCAGCGAAAAATCCAAGTGTGTTCAATACATCAAAGATGGTGCGCATAAACTCCAAATTATTTCCATATGAAAATAATGTCTCGGCACACTATTTTCACGCGAAATTTTGACATTTTTTTGTGTTTGGCAATAAACAATTTTTTTAATACCACAAATTCGTAAATTTTAAATAAAGCCAATTTAATTTAATTTATTTTTTAAAATACACATACTCATTTATTTACAAACTCAATTTGTATGTCTACAAATGAGACCGCGGTAAAATTTCATTTCATTTTGAACTGAGTACTAAGCTTAACAACTCAACAAATAACCTGATATTTATTTTACTGTACGCAGTTTAGCTAGCGAAATTGGTATTTTTCGTATTAGAATGTAAATGTCTCTAATTAATTCTACTCATATTTCACTTCATTAATATCTACAGGTACGATAAAGTAAGTTACATTTTTGACATTTCATTAATTACTTTTACTTGTTAAAGAAACTCACATAATAAATATTTTGACATGAAGTTATAAAAAAATGATAAATCAACATGAAGCTATCTGCGTATTTTACGAAAATCTCCAAACTATTTTTACATGGAATAATTTATTTGAATAATTTTGGAGATCAGTGAAAAATTTCATTTCACCTCAGGTGCGTACTACATAGCCTTTAAATAATATACGTAGGATTTCAAACTCTTCGAATGTACGTTTACGTAAACAAAAAACCAAACACAATTGGTGTATCCAGCACGTTGAGATCTCACTAGAAAAATGTAGACCTCACACATCTCATGTGCTGAATGCAAAATTTCTTACTTAAAATGTAAATAGATCTCACTGTTTTTGTGAGGTGATTTTTTTATGTCTACATTTGGGTAGATTTTTTTTTTGGATAGAATCTTTACTATGTTTTGACACAACATAATTTGTTTTTATGAGAAGATACAACATTATAATTTGTATTTGTCGGCGACAAAAGATAATCGAAATTCACTTAAAATTGATACAAACGACAGTTATATGTTTGACGGTTACATGTTTCTCGATTTTCAAACTATCATTTAAAAAGATGTCAATGACCGTTTAGTTAAGACACAAACCCAACTTTAAATGTAGAATTTTCATCCAGCACAATATGTAGATAGTATACAAGGGAAACTATTCTACAATTTAATATATCTATATACAAGTAGGCTCAACGTACTGGATACGCTCAATTTCTATTGTGCCTAATACGCAGGTGACATGAAATGAAATTGTTCATACAACAATGGCGAAATCGTAAATGAAAATTCCGATGCTAAATTTTGTTTTGCAGTACACAGTTTAGCTAGTGAAATTGGTATGTTTCGTATTAAAATATAGATGTCTCTGTTTAACTCATTTTTGACTACGTTTCTATTTGCAGGTACGATAAAAGTAAACTAAATTTTTAACGTTTCACAATCATTTGTTAATTTTGAATTATGCTGTGTGCATCAGATCGATTTTTTTCGACTAAATTATGAACTAAACTAAACTGCTCAGTAATTCACAATAAATATTCATAGGTGGTAGTAACATCGCCAAACAAGCTGTGCCTCACTAATCGAAATACTAAATTGACGACTTTTCGTGGATAGAAGAAATGTCTAAAAATGTAAAATTTTATCGCACATTCTAATGCTGGGGGTCAATTCGCGTTCCGTGAAATAATGAAAATGAAAAGTTTTTTTTTCATTGGCAGTCTAGTAGTTTAAATTCTTTTACGTAATTTTAAATTTTACTGTGTGAAATCACAAAACCTTATGGGGAATGCAAACCTACTCGATTGCTAATGAAAAAAACTTTTCATTTTTATTATTTCACGGAACGCGAATTGACCCTCAGCATTAGAATGTGCGATAAAATTTTACATTCTACAAACTAATTTTTTTGGAAGAAAAAAAATGTCAAGATTTTTTTTCTTCCAAAAAAATTAGTTTGTAGAATGTAAAATGTTATCGCACATTCTAATGCTGGGGGTCAATTCGCGTTCCGTGAAATAATGAAAATTAAAAGTTGGTCGTTGTCACTTGATTTGAAAATAAAAACTGCATGCTTTTATTTCATCATAAAGCAAAATATATATAAGAGGACTCATGTAGACTTTCCGAGGTTAATCTATCTTACTTTTGACAACCTGTATAAGCCTAACAAGAACAATAAACTATAAAATAACTATGCCGATATGTTTTTACGATACGTATATATGGATTAAATATAGAAAAAATTTAAATTTGTGTATATAATTATATTAAAACTATAAAATAAGATTAACCTCGGAAAAACCTGCTTATAAAATTTGCACGACTTGATTTCTCTTATATAAGACACAATTTGGAAACATTTCTGTGTAGGCGTACTTATTAAAATAACCCAGTATGCAATTTTTCCACTGTGTGGAAAAAATAGTACCAAATTCCTTACTACAAATTATCAAAGACACAAAAATATTGATTTCGGAGAGAAATTATTTTGAAAAATATTGGTTTTGGAGAGAAATTATAACGGTTTTGTTTTATGTTTATAAGTTTTGCTTATATTTATAAGTTTTGCATTTGGTAAGTTGGCGGATAACTACGCGCACAGCTGTGTGTGCAAATTTTGGAACAATATATTAATTTCTTATTGTTTTTTCTATAATGTATTTAATTATTAAAAGAAATTTTTATAAACTGCTTTATAATAGTAATAATAATAATAGTGCTTTATAATTGATTCATCAACGATGTACTGTACTAGAAAGGTAATAAAAATCTACTTTAATATGGCGTCGCCATATACATATAAAATGTAAATATATTTGAGACGACGTAAATCGTTGATGAAATTTTTTCTTCTTACTTTTTTAAGATGTTCAATATGCGGGAGTTGAAGAAATCGAATCGGGAGGCGGATAAAAAAAAAATATTATAAACAAATATTTAGTGTACTGAATATTACAAATAAAATATATTTACAAAAATATGCAAAAAACAATTCTTTAATTTCAAAATAAAACCTCAATGTGAAAAGCACTATAGAAATCTCTCTCTATCTACTCTTTCTATCGCTTCTCAACAATTCATTTTTTTCTCTTTTAAGTAGGGATTCACACCAACACTGGAATTTTTGTGACACTTTTCTTTGGCGGGTAGTACGAATTTCCGTAAACTCAATATGGTTCTTTCCATAGAAAGAGTGTGGTTTTAGAACGCGAATGTAAATGGAACTCCGTCGGCATTGCATATTGGGAAGAAGTCGTTGTCCACAAATAAGCAGGTGTTTGGAAACCGCTTTGGTCAATTTAAAACCGGATTCTGATCTCATATTTTACGGTGAAAAATTTTGTATGCATAGCTTTACTTCAGTTTATATTTATTTTTTCTGTGCTTTAGAACAATTATTATCATATTTGGTATGATTTAAAAATTTTCTGGTATGATTTAGAAATTTACGGAACTCCGAAACTCTAACTCGAGGCGCCAGACAATTATGGTTAAGAAATTGGTTTTGTGAATCTATAGTATTTTCACTTTTGCTAAACAACAAATATTTAGCACCAATATTAAAAACGTTCGTCGTGGCCTATTATCATCTAGCACAAAAGTCTTATGTTACGATACAAAACATACATCTCTTTCATTATTTATATTTATGTATGTATAAATATTTTTATAAAGCAAAAATATAATATTAAAATCGACCATCATCATAATCATCAATATGTTAGATAAAAATAAAACATCATAAATAATGATTTTATAATAAAATAACACAAAAAATAAAAATAAATAATTTTGAAAATATTTTTTGATGACATATTAAAAATTTAATTAATTTTAATGGTTTATTTTTTATTCATAAAGAATATAAATACACATAAACAATAATAATAACAACAATATCATCAGAACATGAAATTGTTTATTGTTTATTTATTAATAATAAAAAATACTAAAATTCGCTCGGAAAATCAAGTATGTACTCGTATAACATACCAATGAGGAATATTTTTATAAAAAAAAAATGAAAACATTTTGTTGTGTTATTAAATGTCATTTTATATAAATATTATATTTATCTCTGCTATGACGATGATGATGATGATGAGATTGAAAATACAAAATAATAATAAAAATCATGTCCACTATAAAGTTCTATTGTATATAAGGACATAAACGATATACCCTCGATTCGAACACATTGACGGATTCGCCGAGCGTGTGTGTAGGGTATGGGTAGTGGCCCTTATGAAAAGTTGTGTGGACTGGTTGATGTAGTTATCTCGTCACTGGAGAAACATGTTTGTTTTGTTAGATATAACAGAATATTGAATCTGTTGTTGTCACATAAATGTCAACTTGATATGCGGTTTCACCCCTAAGATCCTAACATAGTTCCTGCATTCGTAAACAGAACTATAAATTTCATATCATAATTATAAATTAATTTTCTTTTAAATGGCTAAAATTAATTTATTATTAAACACATTATGTATATTATGAGGGCAGGCGAGTGAACCGATTTCTATGTCTATATATATACGAGCACATAAGAATTTATTCAAATATGAAGAATGGGGCGGGTTTCTTATCACCAATTTCCACAAGAAAATAAAATCAAAATTTATATTTATTTATAGTTTTTGTACGTGACTAAGAAAAGGTTTCATTTTTGGAAAAATCTTAATGTGTATTAAATCTATGAGGTAATATCGTTATCAATCATTTTAATTGTTAAGGCAAATTTCAAATGCGTGCCCTATAATATGTGTGGTAGTTTAATGTTTTCGAGGTTAACGAACAACCAACGCATGTCCGACCCAACTACTAGTATTCATCAATATTGGACATCAAAACCCAAAGTAAATCAACTGTTTCTGAGAACAAATATCCATTTGGTATAAAAAAATGATATCGAATGATTAATAAAATAAAATTTTTCGAGTCTCTTTGTAAATCATATTTAAGTACATTCACGGCAACCATTAGGTCCCTTGCACATTTCAGTTGAGTTTTTCTACTGATGCGAACTAACTGTTAAAGTTAGCAGAAAGTTTCCAGCTGGAAGTGAAAAAATCGATAATGCAGACAGAGTTTCGACTTCTTCAGCCGAAAGTTAAAAACATATATATTAAATTGAAATATCCCAGCCGAAAGTAATTAACCTATAAAATTAGCCGAAATCATATTTATGTTCATATCAAACATCAAATAAAATTAAAACCGATATTAATTTATTAATTTCAAATGCGTCAATCATATTATGCATAGTTTCAAAATTTTGTAAAAAAGTTTAACCATCGACAAACCGATTCAAATGAGATTTTCCCAAATTTTTAAAGTTTGCACGTGCATTTCACTCCATTCAATTTTCCCGAACTCATAACATAAAATTTGACCTGAAAATTGTTCTAGCGATAACCATCGACAAACCGAATCAAATAAGGCCCTTTCCAGGAACAACACTATGAACGTTAAGTTTTTACAAAATTTTCAAGTTTGAAATTTGACCTGGAAAATTTTTCAGCGACAACCATCGGCAAACCGAATTAATGAGACCGTTTCCAGACATAACACTATGAACGTTAAGTTTTTACAAGTTTTTCAAGTTTGCACGTGTATTTCACTCCATCCAATTTTCCTGAACTCCCAACATGAAATTTGACCTGGAAAATTTTTCAACGATCAATATTGAGAAACCGATTCAAATAAGACCGTTTCCAGACATAACACTATGAACGTTAAGTTTTTACAAATTTGAGCTATGTTTTCTTTTTATAGCTTCCCGTTTTAGTATCCAAAATTCAACTAAGATAAATATTGTCAAATAAGAATAGTTATTTTAAAAATATTATTATCACTTTTCAAAGTTTAAAGAAATTAGTCTATATTTGTTTTAAAAAAATTTTTGGCCTTTTTTCAAACAAAATATTACTTATAAATAAACTGTCATTCTCACAATGTTGTTTTCCAGAAGTTTTTTGATTTGATGATATAATTCGCCAAATCAATATGTTCTTGTGTTATACTATAGGTATAAACAAGATTTGAACTTTTGCAGTTTTGGTCGTTGCAACCTGATAAGTAGACCAAAATTCTTATTAGTACGAAACCAAATTGCCAAGAAAGAACTTGAGGAGGTTCTCATTATATATTTTTTATATATTTTTTGAAGGGTTGTGTGTATTTTACAATGGAATGTCAGTTTATTTATAAGTAATATTTTGTCTAAAAAAGGCCGAAAAAAATCTTTAAAAATTATTAACACTATAAGGAATTCTTAATAAATATTGTTAAAAGTTCAATAAATAAAACTAGTTTTTATTTATAACTAATTTAAGTGTTAAACTGAATAACATGAGTATTCATGAACAAAAATATATATTGTTGGTAAATTCTAGGATCATCATCATCTGTGCAGCAATTTATTTAATGGTAATGAAATTTGTGGTAAAAATAGGTTATTAAAAATCTACACGGTTAAATCTGTTATTTTGGAAATAGGATTTTAATTAAAAAAAAAAAAAAAAAAAATATAAAATTGGACTCGATTCTAAATGTTGTGTCAATGAATCTAGAAATATCTACTGAGTTAAGCTGTGATTTTTCGAAACGTATAGCGTAGACCAAATCCTTCGGCCTAAGAATTAAAGTATGTTTTTGGGGTTCGTTCCATTATAAATTATATTTAGAAAATTAGAATTTTTAACGAGTTTAAAACAATATTCCAGCCAAACCTGGAGAAGTTCGCGGGGTCTAAATAATATTTTCAAATAGATCATTTTAACTACTCTAAGCTCCTTTTAATAATTTTGTACAACGTAAGAATATTTTTTACCGTTAATCCTAAAGATGTCCACGTATTATATATTTATATACCAGTAACCCTCCAAGAGCGCGGTATTCGAAGAATACGGTTTCGAAGAACACGGATACTCCTTCATTCAAATTACACGGTTTCAAACAACACGATTTTCATTATCCTCTTTTATTTTGTTTTTGTATACCATACCACAGCGGTTCTCAAACTTTTTGAGCTGCGGAGCCACTCCAAAGGCAAAAAACCACCCCAGTGGTTCAGTAATTTATTATTTATTTATTTTCAATGCAATCTGTTTTGGCTCACAAGGCTCTCCCTGCTCTTTTGCGGTTTTTCTTATTCCATCCTTACCTTACAGCCAACTCGAGGACGTACGGCTGTATGATTTAATGCCATTTGCACATTGCATAGCTCCATTCCAGCCTATACAGGCATGTAAGATGTGTCGACCCATGAGTTTTGCACTCCGACAGGGGGTCATAGATGTGTTATATTTCACCAGAGATCGTAATCTGTTGATGAAATTTCACTTTGCATCCCTTGCTCCTATCGGGATTCAAACCCGGTACCTCCCGATCAAAACGCCAAAGCTTTAACCACTGTGCAATTTGGTAATTGTGTGTATGTGCCAATCGATGATGCGTAACACCGAAGAGTAGTTTATTTTTTTAATACATATCCATAGTATGTATTTACAAATTCATAAATAAAAAGGAAACATGAAATTATTTATACTTAACAAAACTTATTAATTTATTGTAAAATTTATAAATTTTTAAAAAACGAACATTGTTAGTACTGATAAATCTACATATTCTTCTCTTAAAGTGCACCAAAACCCCGGCAAAGATACTGTTTCAAATATGGGCAGTAGTGAAGAATCTGTAATCATGTCAATGAAGGCCTCGTATTCCTTAAGTGTGAATTCTTCTGGTGTTTTCTGAACTATGAATGGGTTTCGAATCCATGTGTAATTTTTAAGCTTTTCATTCTGCTCTGTTAGTTTTTCTTGTAAATCCATTCAGTATACCATGAAAATAATGCCAATAGTGACAACCATCGTACTTCAGTATGGGGAAATAAAGCTTTATGAATGCCGCCAATATCTTCGCAAAGAATCTTAAAAAGCCGCGTTTGCAAGGGTCTCGATTTAATGAAATTTATGATCTTTACCGACTCATCAATTTCATTTTTCAAAGGCATTTTTTTTTATTTATTTAAATTATTACAACTGAATACAATTCATCTAGTAATTTTTCTTTCTTAATTTAGTCACTTGTGAATGAGAAGAGGCTCATTGGCCAACTCTATTTATAGGTTATTTACTGAAGTAGTCTTTGCTTTGGTGTCCTTAATCCATTAAATTAATTGGTTTCGTTCTCTGTAATCGTCTTACTGCATAGGAGGTGTCCAACATACCATGAAGCTCCTCATTTACGTGTTGATAAATACGTTGTCCATGTATTACTGCAAATTTTTTATTTCTTCTTGGACCGTCGGGATATTTAGATCCCTATGAAAGTCATCTATCCTAATGTACCACGGAGCGTTAACTATACCACGTAGCACTTTGTTTTGAAAGGTTTGTATTATTTTAGTGTTGTTTTTTTTTGTACAGCTCCAGAGCTGTATTCCATAAGTCCATACAGGCTTTAGCACCTGTTGATATAACAGCAATTTATTTTCGGTTGACAATTCCCAGTTTTTCCCGAGCAGCCAATACATTTTTCGATATTTGATATTAAGTTCATCTTTTTTTCTTTTTAACGTGCTCTTTCCATCTGAGCCTGGTATCTAAGGTCATCCCTAGATATTTAGTCTTATTTAATAATAACATGTTTGTAACTGACTTTTAGATCAGTAAATTCACATGCGTGGGTTTCGATTCATTGAGCCCGATACGCCAAATTTATGTCCATTTTATGATTTTGTCACATGCTTCTTGAAGTTTCCTTGACGATTCCTCGATAGTGTCTCCTACTGAGAGAACTGCAATATCATCAGCAAATGTTGCAATGGTAACATCGTTTAATTGATGTAAATCTCTGGTGTAGAGTACGTAAAGAATAGGTCCCAAAACACTACCCTGCGGAACTCCTGCCAAAATCTTTTTTAGCTCGGAATATTCATCTTCATATTTCACTCGAAAGTGGCGATTCTCTATGTATGATTTTAAAATCATATAATATTGTTTTGGTAAATCTCTATGTAGTTTGAAGAGTAAACCTCTGTGCCACACCTTATCGAAGGCCTGTGCCACATCTAAGAAGATACCAGAGCAAACCTTTTTCCTCTCTAATGTATTCTCAATGACATCCGTAGGCCTGTGAACCTGCTCAATAGTGGAGTGTTTCTCTCTGAAACCAAACTGATATTCTGGGATAAGGTTTCGTTGTTCTATGTTTTTTTTTAATCTTTTGAGCAACAGCCTCTCAAATAATTTCGCTAGTGTTGATAGAAGTGAAATTGGCCGATAAGATTTTCTATCATTCGGTGGCTTGCCCGGTTTCGGAATCATTATTACTTCTGCTACTTTCCACTGCATTGGCACATGTTTATTCCTTACGATCGCATTGATTATGTGCAGTAATTTACGGGTCCCTTTTTCAGGCTGCTCCTTTATTATTTGCCCTGTTATCAGATCGTAACCAGGAGCTTTCTTTACTTTTATGCTCTTAATTTTAGCTTTTAGTTCTTTCATTGTTACAGGCCTGATATCTTCGAAATCAGATATTCTGGGCGTATTAGCAGTGTTTTCGTAACTGGTCTGCTGACCTAGAGGTTGAAATGTTTCTTCAAGATGTTCAGCAAACAGGTCAGCTTTATCTTTCGCACTTCTAGCCCAATTCCCATCGTTTGTTTTGATTGGGGAGATTTGCGTTTTTGGTCGTTTTAACCCTTTTGTTGCTTTCCAGAGGGAATAGTCGGTATCTTTAGTTGGGGCGAGAGAACAAAGATATTTTCCAATTGTTTCATTTTTCACTGCTTTTATGTGTACCTTAAGTTTGATGCACAAGTTGTTTAAAGTGGTTTTATCTTGCGGCGCACGCGTATTTTGCCATTTCTTTCGGGCTTTTCGTTTTTCCTGCACTAATTCTCTTACTTCTATTGGGTAAATAACGGAGTTTTTTTTTCTGGATGATAATTTGGGGGTGCATTCCCAAGCCGACCATTGTATGACATCAAGGAGCCGGTCTAGTTCCTCTACTATTTCATATTCACTTTTGATTGGCACTTGAAGTTCTATTTTTTCCTCCACTAACTGCTTAAACAATTCCCAATTTGTTTTGTTGTTTGTTAGTTGTGGTGAATTTGTTTTTTCTATTACATTTTCACTAACCGTCATAATAACAGGAGAATGATCAGATATAAGGCTTTCATCATTTTCTAAGAAGATGTAGCGTTCCGATATGCCTTTAGTGATGTAGATATCTATTAGGTCTGGGATTTCGTTAGGATCTGTTGGCCAGTACGTTGGTTTCCCTCCTGAGTAAAATTCACAGTTTGAGTATTGGCCAGCTGCAAGTAATTATTTGCCTTTTGGAGAGGTTAATCTTGAACCGCAGAAGGTATTTTTTGCATTAAAATCATCTCCGACAATGAAGTTACTTCCTAATTTCTAGAACAGATTAATGTAGTCTTCTTTTTTTAGGTTATACCGTGGGGGGCAATATATTGCAGATATATTACAGGTGTTGTGATGACCAAATTTAACCGTCACGGTAGTTACTTGCATGGATTTTTTTTTATTTTTAATTGTTCATGATGTTTATCCCTAATAAATATAGCTGACCCTCCTCTTGCTCGTTCTGCAGGATGTGTGGTATGGTAATAAGTATATCTCCGGATTGATACATAGGAGCTGCTGGTAAAATGTGTTTCTGATATAAGCATATATCAATTTTCTCTGTATTCAGAAATAGTTCTTATCCTTCTAGGTGTTGTGTTAATCCTTTTGCATTCCATATGGCTTTTCTTAATGAGTAGTTTTCATGTCTGGTTTCTGTTCCGTAATTATGAGTTGAACTATGTATTGCAGACATTATTTATTTTTAACTATTTTGGAACTTGGTATTTCCAGCAGGTTAAGTCGATTCAGAATTAACTTATTTTGTTTATTCTATTCCTCAAGGTTATTTAGAATTGCTTGGACAGTGTTTTTGAAATTTTCGGTACCGTTTGCCTCATTTTCTTTCGAATTTGAAGCCGCCTGTGCATATGTATAATTCTCCCTACGCATAGATGATTCGTTTCTTGCTCGATTCTTGTTTGGATGACTTAGATGGGGTTTGCGTGCCTGATCCCTCATTTTTTGTAGCTGCTTGGCAACCTCACATCCTCGGTAGCTGGCTGGATGCTGCCCATTACAATTTATACATTTTGCTGGTTCTTCTTTTTATAGTTTGCAAGTTTGTGTTGTGTGCTTTTCAGCACATTTCACACATCTCGGATTGCGCTCGCAATGTCGTTGCGTATGGTTAAAGCCTTGGCATTTTTTACATTGTACTATTCTTGTACTGCCTCTTTTAACAGCTTCGATCTTAATTCGCATGTCAGTTATATTGTAAATGTTTTCTATTTTCTCGGATTTATCAAACGTTAGCATGAACATGCGAAGCCCTCTTTTTGAAACGGCTTCTAGTCAGTTCTCTCCGCTACGTCTCTCTTTTTTAATAATGTTTACGGCATCAAGGATTTTAAATCTTTTTTTTTCTAGATCCTCCATTATTGAATTAATTTCATAGGTTGGATGTAGCCCTCTTGCCATGACCTTCATGGGACGATCGTTTTTATTTTCGTACGTGTACCACTGATATTTTTGCGTATTCAGCTTCATTGACAAGTTTCTGTATGCGTTTGGATTTGAAGTGTTAATCTTCCATACATAATTGTTCAGAGCAGTAATGGTATACTCTTGTTCCGTAACAGTACTCATTACACTTTGGATTTCTGAGTAGTTCGTTACTCCTACTATGAAAATCAGTGGTGGGGCTTTTACCTTTGTCTATGCTTAATTTTGTTGAGCTGGTTGCCGTTCGGATGATTTTTCTACCTTATCGACATTTATTGGTGAAAGTGATTTCTCTTTTGGTTTAGCTGGTTGTTGGTCTAGAGCTATTTGTTTCTTGATGACTAACTGTTTTCTAGAAACCTCTTTTCAAGTTATACTTTTTACGCTATTTGCCGTAGGCACTTGGCGAAACACACTTATACTTAATAAACACATTTTGTTAAACACTTGTTTTTTATTTCGCAGAATTAGATTTTTGAATATTTTAATTAAAAAATTCGTTCAAAAAGTGCAGGATTAGGTTTCGTCCCAAGTTCTGTACGTGTTTCAACTGCTTTTTTGAGTTCTTCATTCTCTTTCTCTAAAATTGTAAATTCTTCTTTCAATTTAGTTGTAAATTCCTTTATTTTTCGTAGTTGTTCACGGAGTTCAGCATTTCCGTTCTCGTACTGAAATATATTTTCAGTTGAAGATCTTGGTAACTTGGAACTTCGTCCAAATGGGTTAAACAATGATTGGACCACCCCAGAATCTATTGGGCCTGCCTCCGAAGAGTGTGGATTTGTCAGCATATCTGCTGCTGTACTACCTAGGGTATTACATTCCGTATTTGTTGTATATTCATTGTTTGTTTTAGCCAATTTATACCACTGGCATTTGGTCCCCGGTAGCACTTTGCTACTGCCGAAGCAGTACCCACCACCTGCGACATGGACGCAGCTACCTTGGTGTTACCTAGGTGTACACCGACAGCCGAAGCCCTCTGAGTACCCTAGGCTGAGGGGCTTTCAAATACCAAAGGCATTGGTATTTTTTTTACTGCAAGTACTTGGCGGTCTCGAATGCAATGGATACTGATGCAGTTTGGTGCTAAATTCTTGGTTTTAACAACATCACCAGTGTTTTTTATATCAACCGTACAAATATCAACCCAGTTTTTCCAATCCATTAGTTTTAAAAAAATCATTCACGACATTAAATATTTCGGTTGTATTATTTCGCAATGGTTCACACAAAAGAAGATCCTCTTCAAGCAAATTTATATCCCTTTTTCAACCAAAACAAAATGGTTCAATTTAAGACCAGACCACACAAATGTGTGAGTAAAAAATTATGGTATGTAATGGGGTTTGTGAAAAAAAATTTCGCTTGATTTGAAGTACAACCAACACGATTGTGTGTATATAGATACAGTGTTTTTATTGGACGAAAATAAGTTTGAAAGGAATGCACAAATGTGTAAGTTGGTTGAAAACATATACGAAAATAAATTTTTGACATGGTACTTTTGCCGAACCCACCCAATTGTGTTGGGACAGCAAAAGGGATATGCTGATATCGGACAAAAACAAGCAAGGTTGCAAGTCCAGCTACCATCTCTGCTTTCGTCCATTTGCAGAGAAAAATTACAATTTTTCAGGTGAAATATCAATTGAAGTCTCGTTAGTAGCTGCGTTAGCTGCTAAATGTTTAGTTCGATGAACTATCACGTCATTGAATAGCGGCACATCAGTGATTTCCTTTCCGCCATTTCATCGAATATATACGCAGGGCTGTGCAGGGCTTGATCAATGTCTTAGATATTGTATGAGCTTCTCCTGCCTGTGCAATACAATAACTAACGTAATAAGATGCTTCAGTGGCCTTCTCATTTCTAGTTTTGAAAGCTGAAAGGATTTGGCCGTCATATGTCGTGATCTGTGATGTTTCAAAGCTACAAATTAATTTCATACATTAATTTCTTTATTATAATTTCTTTTAATATTTGATTTTGAGTTGACTCGTGGAGCCCCAGGGTTCCGCGGAGCACACTTTGAGAAACCCTGCGCATAACAAAAAAAAAATTAAAATGTAACGTTTTTTTATAGTCTCGAAGAACACGGAGCGAATTAGTCGTGTTCTTGGAGGTTTTCCTGTATTTATATATTTACCCATATATTTAGATAGTTCAAATTAATTCTTAAAAATAAACTAGTTTTAATTTCTAATGTATTTTGCTATCTATTTGACAATTTGAAATAATATCCGGAATTATAGATATTTTCAAAATTTCACTGGTTCTGGCCTATGGTTTCCGATGCTCAACCATAACACGAAAATTGTTCTGAATGTTACTTGATTTTGATGAACCTTGACAAATTTACCATTTTTATAGCGCCTATTATAGAGATGTTCACAGATTATCACCCACATTTTCGAATAGATTACAAAATAACTCAACCCTTATTTTAGTAATTAGTATTCATGTCTTTATTTGTACTGCCATCACCTGATGTCCATGGACTTCCGTTTACATTTTTTGCCAGCTTATAATATTTTCTATCTATTGTAATGAACTCGCCTAACAATGATGTTTTAAATTTTCTACTTCCATGATTTGATTCTCAATTTCTCCAATTGGATTTAAAATTGACATTCCCAAATAAGTGACGAACTCATAGTATAAGATTTTTTTAAATATCTGGAAAACTAAATTTTCTCGAAAATTCGACCAGTTTTTTGGAATGATTAGGTATGTCTACCAGTGCTCTTTGAGATTTCAACATGTACTGGGCTTATATTTTCAGACATCTAAGGCCGGCTTCTTTACATGTGATGAATGGGATACATTTTTGATGATCCCTACTATAAGAAGTGATTATATTTATAATTTTTCGAATTTCAATTATTTTGAATCTGGCGTATAATTTCCTACAACTCGAATACTGTTAAAGTTAGCAGACTAGCTCCAGCCGAAAAATGTCGATAATGCAGATTCGGCAGAATGATGCAGATTCAAAAACAACTCTAATTATTCATCTGTAAAGGTCGGTGAAGCAGATTCGTATAAATAGCCAGCCGAAAAATGTCGATAAAGCAGACACATATTTTTGGTGCTAACTGTAATTTCGTTTTAAACCAAAAATGTTTATTTTGGTTCATCAACGTATATTATTCAAAATTAAGCTTTTTTAATGCATTTATTAAAACTATAATAAAAAAACTATTTTAATACTGAGCAAAACTTCAAAAATTTCAGGTTAATTTCCATTTGAAGAATCCAAAAATTTGTATAAATAGATCGCACACACAAAACTTGAAAATTTCTAAAAATTTACCGTTCAAAGTGTCACGGCAAGTCAGTTTCCCGTGATTGAACGACATTCGTGATTGAATGTCTCGCTCTCTCTCGGGATTTGGCCGTCTCAAATGAGGTCTCATAATCATATTTTCATTTCGGATAATGAGTGATTAATTCATTGATCCTAAACCAGGTGAGAAATTTTTTCCTTGTCACCACTGGGAATCGAACCCGGAAAAGATGATCATTTGAAAATTTTTCAAATGACCGTTTAAAGTGCCATGGCTGGAATCTCGGACTCCCAAATGGAAATCGACCTAAAAATTTTCCAGGTCTGAGCATCAATAAGAACTTTCATTTGAATCTATTTCCAGCCATGACACTTTACACGGTAAATTTTTAGAAATTTTCAAATTTTGTGTGTGGTATATTCAATTGAGTTTTCCTGGACCCTCCACATGAAAATTGACCTTTAAATGATAATTATTAGAAGGCACTTCATTTAAAATATTCTCCAAACATGTAACTATAGATGCATTTCAAGTCTAATCTCCTCAAACATCTAATACAGCACTTAGAGAAATTTTGGTATATTAGTTTTAATTGTTCCGAATCAAAATTTATTTTAATTTTTTAGTTGGTTTTTAGGAAGAACAAAATAAAAATATAAATAATTATTTTCCGGCATAAAATTTGTTTTAATTAAAATTTTAGTTTAAATTTTCGTTTGATTAGTTTGAATCTACATTATCGACATTTTTCTTTACTCGATTCTGTTGAATCTTGCTATGTTTATTGAAATTTTAAAATTTGTAACAAATTTACTTTTTTTATACCGCCGATCCTAGAGATGACCATTTTTACCCACATTTTCGAATTACACACTATTCAACTGTTATATTAATTGGTATCTGATTCTAATGAACTATGCCTTGCCTATAATAATATTCATGTTTTCATTTGTACTGCCATTACCAGAGATTACCACAGACCCCCGTTTACATTTTTGACAGCTTATAATATTTATTTATTTATTTAAGATCAATTCTTTTTCTCTTTTATATCCGGATTAGTATTTAACACCAAATTATTCTTTATCACTATCTTGTACATCTGGATTATAATTACGTTCCTGATTGGTTGTTAAACTCTTATTACCGATCGAATGGCACAGCTTTGGGATTTGGATCGAGAGGTACCGGGTTCGAATCCCGATTGGGGCAGGATGCAAAAGTGAAATTTCATCACAGATTACGATCTGTGATAAAATGTAACACATCTATGACCCCCTGTCGGAGTGCAAAACTCATGGGCCGACCCATCTTCCATGTCAGTATAGGCTGGCACGGAGCTTGCAATGTGCAGATGGTCTTAAAATCGGTCCTATAGCCGTACGTCCTCGGATTGGCTGACTGGCGTAAAAGTAAGGACGGAATAAGCAAACCGCGAAAGAGCAGGGAGAATCTTGAACAGGCCCCAGAACAGATTGCAGGGGTAATACAAGATAATAATACGACATCAAATCAATAAAAAATTAAACTGATTTCTAGCCAAACTAATTACAGAATTTAATTTATTACAGAAAACCAACTTATAAACTAGAAGTCAAATAAAATTGATGATGTGACTAACTAGAATTGAGACGGCCACACTTCTCATTAAATATTTAAGTAAAAATTGCATCATTACATCTCTTTCTACTTTATTGTAAAACGTAGCAGAACCTAGGTAGTTTCAATGACACAGTACAATCTAAGCCTTTTGGCAGCAAAGCGTAAGTTCATTTAAATTTTTGCAGAACAGTTCACATAAAAATGTTTATTTAATTTTATTCAGATTCATAAATCAACAGCACACACATTCAATTAAAATCATAACGAATGGTTCTGTATATAAATACAAATCAACCTTTTTAAAAAAAAAAAATTCAATGATTACAAGACAACAGAATGGTGAATAACAATATCTTGAAGGAAAAACGTGATTTTGCATATCTTAATTTTTTCAGAAAATTTTCCATTTTCATTACATATTTTAATTAGAAAACAAGAAAATGTTAAATTTACCTGTCTATCTTTATGGTACATCTATTTGCTTATACAGAAGTATACATTTATAGTTATTTAAAGTTTTTTAGGCATAACCGTAGTTCTACTTAGTTTATTATAACTAAGATTTCTTCTGTAACTTGATTTACACTCCGTGGTATTTCAATGGGATGGGAGGATTTTCATCTGAGTATCGTTAGTAGCGACGGAGATGATGACACCTCGTATTATTGCACGTTGAAAAGTACCGCAAAAAAGTCAGGCATAACGGGAAAATAATCCCTTATAATAAACCATAATACGTATTTTGTGAAATGAAAATCATAAATAGATCTGGGTTAAAGAATATTAGGGTAGGTCAATTTTAATATTTCTTTAGGTCGAGCATTTCTATAGTTAAATTTTGTGGTTTTAGCTTTTAACTGTAATAACAAGTTCAACGAGAAACTGTGGTATTCTACGATGAAGATGCTTAATTTTTATGTCGACTCAAGGTTAATTTTTCCTTTTATTCTGTTCTGCACTTCTGCTGTTATTTTGATTTATAATTTTCGATGCTCCAACAGAAGAAATTTACTTTGAACCGCTGCTTATTTAAAAACGACCAGCATTTTTTAGGAGTTTTGTTCAAAACGGTAATATATTTTTCTCATTTGCTGCAAGAGTGACACAATCCAAAAATTTTAAAGGTATCATTAAAACGCAACGCTCGAGAGTTGGAGAACTGCTGGTTGTGACAAAAAATCAGGCAGCGACGGATGCTTTACTAAAGTTCACATCTCTGGGGCAATTGGTCAAAATAAAAGTGACGGAACACCTCATATTAAACAGTTCCAAAGGTTTCATTTTGTGACACGACCTAAAAAATTTTAACTGAGGAAGAAATCAAAGCAGGGCTTAAGGACCAAGGCGTCATAGAGGTACATAAAATGAAGAAATAGATGGAAAACAATTTAAAGGACACAGCAGCAATTATCTTGACTTTTAATTCACCGCAGTGTTACCGGAATATGTGAGGGCAGGTTTTCTATAACTAAGTATTCGGTTGTACATCCCAAATCCGTTGAAGTGCACCGCATGTCACAAATTTGGTCACACAAAAAAGAGATGCACAAGCGATCCTAATTGCTACAAATGTAGTGAAGCAACACGACACAACCAGCCGTGCACTACACTAAAATGCCTAAATTGTGGAGAGGCACACATCAGCAACAGTAGGGAATGTCGAGTATATAAACGAGAAGTAGAAATAGTGAAAATCAAAACTGTAGATAGATTAACATTTCCCGAGGCGAAAGCTAAACGTTTTCGATTATATGCAAACACTACACCAGCTAACCAGACAACATATGCAGATACACTAAAAACCGCCTTTAACCCATCTAACACACTACAAGAGCCACAAAACAAAGAAAACCAACTAGAACAGACAAAACCACAATCACATCCAAAAACCATTTCAACTTCAAGTCAACAACAGATACAATTATACCAACCACAACAACAATAAAAATATCAAGCACTACAACAACAAAACCAGCAACAGCCGCAACAACCAAAACAACTACTAGAAACTATTAGAACAACAATCGCAATCAAATCAACAAACAACTTGTAGTACAACAATGGACATAGAGACAATAAAAAAAAAATGAAGCAAGGCTTCAATGAGATATTCAAATGTAACTCCAAATGAATTAACACTATTGTTACGGTGACACCTAGATTAGAGTAGAATAAGTTAATTTCATTAATAGTTCAATTGCATTTATGATTTATACCCAACATTTAGGCGTCATTTCTATACTAACATATTTGCTCGATGCGCATTTAGGATTATTCTGGAAACAAATATTTTGGTATATAAAGGCGCGCGTTGACGTGGAATGCTGAGTCTTATTTTAAACGTGATACAGTGAAGGTTAAATAGAAAGATTATTAAAGTGATTATTAAAGCGATTATTAAAGTGATAATTAAAAAGTGTGTTATAATTATAATAATAAATTGTGTTGTATAATAAATTGTGTTGTATAATAAATTGTGTTGTATAATAAATTGTGTTGTGTAAATAAATTGTGTGAGTTCAAATTTGAAGCAGTTATTTATTCACAATCCAGTGATTCGAACCTTGAGTGACAAGGCAAAATCGTAACAATTGGTGACAGCGGTGGGATTGTGAATAATAAAGAAAATGATACTCTACGAATTAAAGCTTGCGCAATTAAAGGAGCAGCTGAAACAGCGAGGTTTGGCCAGTGAAGGCACAAAAGCTAGTTTGGTGGAGCGACTACGTGAGGCCATGGAGAAGGAAGGTTTAAATCCAGACGTGTATGATTTCGAGGAGGAAAAAACGGACGAGGTCAGTATGGATGAGAAAGAAAAGGACGTACAAACGGTGGTCGAAACAACACAAAACCCATCTGGAAGTTTCGATTTAGCGCAGTTAATGGCTGCTATGAATCAAATGATGGGACAACAGTTGGAGCTACAAGGGGCGGACATTAAACATCAAATGAGACAGCAGATGTTACAAATGGAACAACAAGGAGCGGACATTAAACAATCGAACGCGGACATTAAACACCAAATAGAAGATTGCCAAAATAAAATAGACGAGAGGTTTCTGGAGTTATCATCTACGCTACACGGTAAAGTGGAAAAACTGCAAACAGAAGTACACGCAGAAATTCAAAATGTTAAAGGGACGGTTCAACAAAAATTTGAATCGGTTAAACAAGATTTTCAACGTCTCGAGAAGGAGCTCCAAGATGTCAAGGCGAATGGAACGACACAACAAGTGATCCAGACGGTTAATGCAGTTAAGATAAAACCACCAACATTTGATGGAACAACATCCTTCAGCATTTTTAAGTTCCAATTCGAAACGGCGATTAAGCAAAATCAGTGGACTGAAGAACAATGTGTTGCAGCGTTAATTGTGGCTCTTAAAGGCGAAGCGGCAGAAACACTACAAATCATTCCCGAGCAGGAAAGGAACGTTTACATGGGAATTATGAAGGCGTTAGATCGAAAATACGGAAGTGACCACAAACGAGAAATCTATCGCATGGAATTGAAGGGTCGATACCAAAGAGGAAGAGAATCGCTACAGGAATATTCATCGGCAATTGAGCGGCTCGCGCATTTAGCTCATTCAAATATGTCGGCCGATTTCATGGAGCGAATTAAAATAGATGCATTCATTGACGGTATTCGAGATCCTGAGACGCGCAGAGCGGTGATGTTGTCACCTAAGGCAACTTTCACGGAAACCA
The DNA here is from genome assembly GCA_932526605.1 of Nephrotoma flavescens. NCBI lineage: Eukaryota > Metazoa > Arthropoda > Insecta > Diptera > Tipulidae > Nephrotoma > Nephrotoma flavescens. The sequence goes on along the minus strand of OW052220.1, from coordinate 181,006,829 downwards.
TCGTTTGTACGTTAACAAACGAAACTGCGCAAACCATCATCAAACCAGCAATGAAAATTCGTAGAGTGGAGATTGATTCCAGAATAGACACCGCGCGGGCTACGCCAAGGTTCAGATATGGAAGTGGCTATTAAATGCTGGGTGTGTGATAGGACGGGTCACATCTCACGGGACTGCTGGGAGATTAGGAAGAAACGAGGAAGGTCGCCATCTCCTATGAAGCGTAAACCAAACGAAGAGCAGATAGAATCCAGAAAGGAGAGTCAGACGACAGCGGAGTCGTTAAACTAAAAAGAGTCAGTTTGCAGGGGCAGAAGCTGACTCCCACAACCGATTGCCCCATAACCTCCATCCATGTTTCGAGAATAGCAAGGAGCGGTGACAGCTTAACAATTGAAGCCGATATTGATGGGAGGAAATGCATGATCACGCTGGATACGGGAGCAACTCATACGATTGTTCGTGAGGATATTATCGATGGAATTATGGAACCAGCTAATGGAATGAAATTACGAACGGCGACTGGAGGAAATTCAGCAATAAAAGGGAAAAAGGTCGTAAAAATAAGGATTGGGCGAAATCACTTTCAACACGAGGTGCTGGTTGCAGATATTGTAGACGAAGTCATCTTGGGGATGGACTTTATGAGAACGAATGGCTTCGTGGTGGATGTTGGACGGGGTGTATTAACCTACGATAATATCGAGTTGCCACTTCACGTTAGCGCCGCTATAGGAGAAACGAGCAGGCAAATTATAATGGACCATCGGGATAAGCTGCCACCGAACTCGGAAACAATAGTATGGGCAAGATTGGAGGGAGATTCTGGGTCACCCAGGTTGTGGGTTGTGGAAGCCAATGAAGCGGAGAGCGGAGCCAGAGAAATTATGATAAGGAAAGTCCTGGTGAAACCAGACAGCGATAATAGAGTACCAATTAGGACTCTAAATCTCTCGGATAAGACGAAAACCATCAAGAAAGGGACAATAATCGGAAAATGCGAAGAAATATCTGCGATAGTGAAGTGTGAGCAGAAAAATCCGATTAATACGACTAACTTGCAAGGGCAGAAAGAGGTTGTAGAACAACTCATGGAGAAATGGACCGAAGATCTTACCATGGAACAGAAAAATTTGGCAAAACAATTGCTCGAGCGGTACATGCCAATATTCTGCAGTACATCCGACAATAATGGGAGAACCACAATGGTAAAACATCAAATAGATACAGGAGCAGAAATGCCGATTCGTCAACCACCCAGGAGATTACCATTGGCAAAGCAAGGAGAAGTGGATCGAATGGTAAAAGATATGCAAGCAGCAGGGGTAATCGAAACATCAAGCAGTCCATGGAGTTCACCATTGGTTTTAGTCGAGAAAAAGGATGGTAGCTTGAGATTCTGCGTGGATTACCGAAAATTAAATGCTGTGACGAAAAAGAATAGTTACCCCTTGCCAAGGATCGATGACACGTTAGACACATTATCGGGTGCTCGAATATTTTCGACGTTAGATCTGCAAAGCGGCTATTGGCAAGTGGAAGTCCAGGAGGAAGATCGCGAGAAAACGGCATTCAGTGTGGGTAACGGATTATGGCAATTTAATGTTATGCCATTCGGATTATGTAACGCCCCTGCGACTTTTGAACGGCTAATGGAGCGCGTATTAAAGGGATTACATTTGAAGACGTGCCTCGTATATTTAGATGACATCATCGTTATGGGCAAGGATTTCGACGAGCATTTAAGGAATTTGGCAGAGGTTTTGGATCGGATACAGGCCGCCGGATTGAAGCTAAGCCCGAAGAAATGCAAACTATTTAGAACGGAAGTAAAATATTTGGGTCATAAGGTAACAACCAATGGAATCCATACCGATGAAGACAAGATCGCAGCAGTGAAGGAATGGCCACGACCTAAAAACTTACATGAATTACGGAGCTTCCTTGGATTGTGCACCTATTATAGACGATTCGTGCCAGGATTCGCCAGTATCGCCAAGAGTTTACACGAGTTAACCAGGAAGAACAAGGCATTCGAATGGAAGGATGATCAGGAAGAGGCATTTGTGGAACTAAGACGACGATTATGCGAAGCACCAATCCTCGCATACCCTATACCCAACGTTAAATTCATTTTGGACACCGATGCAAGTAATGATGGTATAGGAGGAGTATTATCACAGGCAACAAATGGTGAGGAGCGAGTTATTGCATATTACTCCAAGATGTTATCAAAACCGGAACGGAATTATTGTGTAACACGGAAAGAGTTGTTGGCTATAGTCGAATGTGTTAAGCACTTTCATAAGTACCTCTATGGCCAAAAATTTCTTCTACGGACGGATCATGGAGCTTTGCGCTGGTTGTTACAATTCAAAAATCCAGAGGGACAAGTAGCACGTTGGATCGAACATTTGCAAAGCTACGATTTCCAAATTGAACATCGGAAGGGAAGCGCACATGGAAATGCCGACGCATTATCAAGAAGGCCATGTCCCGTGGAATGCAAGCATTGTGGGCGTGTGGAGGGTAAGGAAAACATCATCGATATTCGGCTTATGCAAGTGCTACCTGATGAGGAATGGACTGATGAAATGATCAAGAAGGAGCAATTACGGGATGCTGACCTATCATTCATCATGGAACATAAGGAAAAGGAACACCGGCCCACATGGAGTGAGATAGCTGACAAAACTCCCATTGTAAAAGCATATTGGGCTCAATGGGATAGCCTCCACATAGAAAATGGATGTTTAAAACGAAAGTGGGAAAGTACGGATGGCAAAGTAAAACAATTGTTGGTAGTGGTGCCAAAAGATCGGATAGCAGAAGTCCTCAAGGAGTATCATGGAGGAGCAAGTGGAGGTCACCTAGGGATTAATAAAACATTAGCCAAAATTCGCCAACGTTTCTACTGGTCCGGATGTAGACAGTCAGTAGTAGAGTGGTGTCGAAGATGTGACCAATGTGCGGCAGTAAAGGGACCAGCACGAAAAAGCCGTGGAACCATGAAACAATATAATGTCGGGGCACCATTTGAGAGAATTGCAATGGACGTGGCGGGGCCATTTCCAACTACCGAGAGCGGAAATAAATATGTGCTAGTAATAATGGATTATTTCAGCAAATGGCCGGAAGTGTACCCGATACCTAATCAGGAGACAACAACAATAGCTGATGCCGTGGTCAACAACTGGATTAGCAGATTTGGTGTGCCGATGTGTGTGTCGGTGTACCGACACGGATCAAGGAAGGAATTTCGAATGGGTGGTATTTCAGGAGATATGTCAGATGCTTGGAATCAATAAAACAAGAACGACGCCTTTACTTCCACAGTCGGACGGTATGGTGGAAAGATTCAATGGCACATTGGAGGAATATCTAACAAAGGTTGTTGAAAGGAACCAACGCAACAAGGAGATTTAAAGTTTGGGGCTGTTCCATCAGCAGCTTTATGCGGACAGGATTACGTCGACCGGATGAAAGAGGAACTTAATGAAATACATCAATTTGTACGGGAGAAAATTCGAATATCAAGTGATCGAATGAAAGCTCGATATGACATACGAGCAAATAATCAAGGCTTCGAGGAAGGGCAATTGGTATGGCTTCACAACCCGCAACGGCAGAAAGGATTATCACCGAAGTTGCAACCCACATGGGAAGGACCTTACACTGTCATTAAAAAGTTGAACGACGTGGTTTATCGCATACAGAAAGGACGGAAAGGTAAACCAAAGGTGGTGCATTTAGAACGTTTGGCGCTCTACAGAGGAGGTGATCTGGATCCTGTTCGGGACGAACAGGCTTAGGTGGGGGGTAGTGTTACGGTGACACCTAGATTAGAGTAGAATAAGTTAATTTCATTAATAGTTCAATTGCATTTATGATTTATACTCAACATTTAGGCGTCATTTCTATACTAACATATTTGCTCGATGCGCATTTAGGATTATTCTGGAAACAAATATTTTGGTATATAAAGGCGCGCGTTGACGTGGAATGCTGAGTCTTATTTTAAACGTGATACAGTGAAGGTTAAATAGAAAGATTATTAAAGTGATTATTAAAGCGATTATTAAAGTGATAATTAAAAAGTGTGTTATAATTATAATAATAAATTGTGTTGTATAATAAATTGTGTTGTATAATAAATTGTGTTGTGTAAATAAATTGTGTGAGTTCAAATTTGAAGCAGTTGTATTTATTCACAATCCAGTGATTCGAACCTTGAGTGACAAGGCAAAATCGTAACACTATTTTTAAATAACGGCATGTAAGTGTGATTGGTGATGAATAGGGCAACCAAAAATATGTTCTTAAAAATATCTTTTAGGGGTATATCCTCTATCCGGTCGCAAATTATTTAATTGCGAGGCGAAATATGGTTACTAGATTTTTTTGCTATGCCAATTGACACATTTTTTTAAATTTAAATTTGTTTTGCGATTGTAAAGTGCTTAACAGTATTTCCGGAAAATGCGTAACAGTATTTTCGTGTATTTCTACTTTACAATCGCAAAACAAATTTAAATTTTAAAAAAATGTGTCAATTGACATGGCAAATTAAATCTAGTAACCATATTTCGCCTCGCAATTAAATAATTTGCGACCGGATAGAGGATATACCCCTAAAACCTATTTTTAAGAGCATATTTTTGGTTGCCCTAGTGATGAATGAGGCAAGAAAGAGAATGACACTTCTACATTTCTTTGAATGGTAGAGCGAATGCTGAGATCCAATGAATGCGTGATAATTTGCTTGATAAATATTCGCAGCATATATGCCAATGGCGATATGTTGCAGAATTATCTGACCAATAACGATGTGAATGTGATGATTTTGTGTGAAACATGGGAGCGCGGGGGTAAGACGTTTCGTGCGTGAAAGGATACAATTATCTGTCCGGACCGAGGACTGATGGCTTCGGCGGTGTGACGATATTGGCACGTGCCAATATCAGCCTGGTAATTTGTGACATACCGCGTTTCGAGTACATCGAAATTATCGCAACCAAAACTCCGAATCTCGACAGAAACTTGATATTTGTTAGTATCTATGCAACTCCAGTGTTGTCTACGTCTGATAGAGAGAGAAAACAACGCGATTTTCAAATTTTGTTTGAATGGGTGGAAGGCAAAAGTGACGTGATTCTAGCGGGTGATATGAATGCTTATTCGAGAATATGGGGGATTGAAGAACCGATGCTAGAGGTAACTGGTTGACCCGGCTCATTCTGGATTCCGATCTCGTAGTCCTGAATGATTGTGGGTCGACTAAGATGGCGAGAGCGGGGTCAACAGCCAGCGCGATATATTTAACTTTAATGTCTAGCGGGCTGGCGCGCATAGTCGCTTGAAATGTCACAGATGAGAATTTGGATAGCGATCATTATTTGATCAGGACATGCTTAGGTGGTATTAATGTTGACATAGACCGTAAGGTCATTGTGAATGGTAAGAAATTGGTCGAACGTATATGAATGAGACCCTCATAATGAAAGAAGCAAATGAGGTTAACCAATAACTTGAGGATGAAATAGAGAGAGTGAGTGAAATGTACACTATAAATGTCAGAGGGAATGAATACAAAGTGAATATGGTTGGAGGAACAATGAAATGCATGAAGACAGAATAAATTATGGAAGAATGAACGCAAGATTGGAAAGGCTATCCGTAGAGCGAAAAGGAAAAGTTGGCAAGACCATGTGTCCAAAATGATACTTTTTAATAGAGTTGTGAAGCGCAAGGCAGAAATACATTGTTAGATGACAGAGATAATGTCCTTTCACAAATGCTAATGGACGTACGTAGTAATTTGAGCGATAGATATGATGTTTTGTTACCTGATAATGAAAATGAATTTATGAACGATATGTGTACGAAGTTTGAATGGGAAGAGTTCCGAGGAGTTTTAGAAATGCCCAAATCTACTACCGCAGGAACTAATAGAGCGAGTTATAAAATGATTGGTGATTAGTTTTCGAAGCCAAGGCGACCTTGCTTCGAATTCGCAATCAAGTATGGATGAGTATTCAGATACCGGAAAAATGGAACGAATGCAGAGTGGTACCTATTCCTAAAATTGATCGGGATAGAAATCTGGCAACAAATTACAGGGGAATATGTATGTTGAATGTATTTGCTAAAATTGTGAATGGTATGATGAAAGGTCATATAGATAAATTGGTGAATGAGGGAAATTTGTTGCCGGAAACCACATTTGAAGAGTTTGTGTGGGAAGTAGAAAAGTTTGTGTGGGAAGTACAAAAGGAAAATACGTATGTTGGCGTGGTATTTTTGGATATAGAAAGGGCATATGATTACGTGGTTCCAGGGAAACTTTATCAGATTCTTATGGACTTGGGGTTAAAAATTAAAAATTATCAGGATTTACGTATAAAAAAACGAATTTACTCTGTTGCAAAAGTATTTGTGTTAGCAAAATTTAAAAACAAAAATCAACAAATGGTGCATTGAAATAACTGTTTCAGCATTTGTTTTTCAAAAATAGTCGTTTTCAAATAGTTTTGCAAGTTTCATTGTGTTGTGAGCATTAAAAATCGTGACAATATGCCAAAAACCCGCGAACTGTGTATTGAAACCCGATCTGCAATTGCTGCAGAATATAATTTGGGAATCTCAGCCGAAGAACTGGCGAAAAAGTACAAGTGCCATAAAAATAGCATTTGGTATCTAGTTCGGAAGCACAATATTTGCGGAACGGTGCAAAATATCGGAGTACGCCAACGACCAAGAATAACTAATGCCAGAGAAAATGCTTACATCACTCGATGTATGCTTACAAATGCACATTTAAGTCAACGAGGTCTCGCTAAAACTTTAAAGGATAACAAAAAACTCCAAATACACCATTCCACAATTTCTCTTCGTTTAAAAGAAGCTGGGGTAAAGGCCTACATATGCACCAAAAAGTTTTACATTTCTAAACAAAATAAAATAAAACGGCTGTTGTTGGCAAAGCAGCATATGAACAAGCCCCCCGAATTTTGGAGAAACGTTTTGTTTACTGACGAATGTTCGGTATCGTTAGACGGATCTTGGGGTCGCAAATTTTATTATTCAGAGCCAGAAAAGGTAAACAAACGTCGTGTTTATGCTACACAACGTCAAGGCGGTGGAGGAAATCTTATGGTTTGGGGTTGTATAACCAACCTCGGAGTAGGACCACTAGCAATGGTGTCTGGGAAAATGAACCAAATGACCTATTTGGAACTGCTGAATGATGTAGCATTGGTAGCTGGTTCAAAAATAATTGGGCTTGACTTTATTCTTCAGCACGACAATGCCCCTGCTCATAAAGCATTTGTTGTGACCAAGTTTTTAAATGATTTGGACCAACAACGCATAAATTGGCCACCGCAAAGCCCGGATTTAAATATTATAGAAATTGTTTGGGCTTATGTAAAACGAAATATACCATATAGAGTTGGACGAAGCAAGCAGCAGTTATGGGATGACATTGTTGAGGTGTGGAGTAAAATACCTCTAGAACTTATTTCCAAATTATTTCACAGCATACCCAGAAAACTAAATATTAAGGGTGGGCAGACTAAATATTAAATTTAAATAAAATCAACAAAATAATATAAATTAGTAACGTTTTTTATTAAAACTGTCCCAACACAAACACTTTTGCAACAATAATTTGTAACACAATTACTTTTGCAACAGAGTAAATTCGTTTTTTTATACGTAAATCCTGATATTTTTTTTATAAATTGTATGCCAAATGAAACGTAATTTAATAATTAATTACAGTGTGATAAAAAATTTAAAAAAAAAAAAAAAAATTACATGAGTTTTATAATCTAGGAAACATAACTAAAATAATTTTTTCGAGAGCACAAATATTAATGCAACACATAGTATATGGGTCCAAGGTTGGGTTTAAAAACTATGCTTGTGGAGAATGCTTGTGCCAGAGTGGTATTGGGATCGATCATTTCAACCCCAATACACACTCAGTGGTCTGAACTGGGTGATTCGGCTCTTAATTATAAGAGTGAATGGATCACCGTGCGAGAGACTGTGTGAATGTTAAATGATAATATTAACATATTCTCCAAGATTCGTCCGGTAAATGCGAAAGTCCCTCCGGGCAATCTAATAGTGCGGTTGAGGTTAGGTGACACAACAAAAGCAATGATGAATGAGTTATCGGTTAAGAGTGATTTTTGAGAATGAAATGCGAATGAATTATGTTGCACATGTGAAAATATATACAGATGCAAGTGTAAATGATGTCGAGTAGGTGTGGGAATTTATATTCCTTCAATGAGGAAAGAGAAAATGGTAAGAGTGCACGACAGTATATATTGAATGCAGAATTGATAGGGATTATGGAAGGGATTAAGTTGGCAATGGCACAAGGGAGAAGGAGAATATTGTTATTCTCTGACTCCCGGAGTGGGTTACAATTAACTACTGGAAATGCTGTATAAATATCTTCAAACTTATGCTTCAATGAATACTTTGACGCATGTAATGATGTAAATGAATATGGATTCAAGGATGCCAGAGACGTAATTCGCATGGTTCAGGTGAATCTGTGGAGAAAATGGGAGACAGAGTTTGTTGAAAAATGTCAAATGAAAGGTAAGAAGTACTTTGGGTTGGTTAGGTCTCCTTTGAGTAAACCGAATTATGGAAATTTTAAAGAATGTTTGAAGAAAAGCAATTTGGTTGTGTATGAATTATGTGAAAGCTGTTTGGTTGTGGAGCACATTGAACATTTTATTCTAAAATGTTCTGCATTTAACCAGAGCAGACAAATGTACGATGTTCTATTGAGTGCAAGTAGTTTGGCTGAATTATTATTAGAACAAATGTGGTAGAAGCGTGAAAGGGGATCGATGTGTGCTAGGTGTATGAAAGGAAATTAAAATTAAACTATTATGTTAAAAAATGTAAAAATTTAAAATTGTAAATTTTGAAACGGGCCATATTGCGCCAAATTGTTTTCATCTAGTGCCAAATAAATAAAAAAAACTATACGAGTAATAATAAATTTATGGATGACGAAAGAATTTAATGTTAATTTATTTTCTGACAAAAGGTCATTTTTCGTTTTTCTCTAGAACCATATCGCTCATTTACTGCAAGAGTGGCACAATCCAAAATTTTTACTTTTTCAGTAGAGCGATTTGAAAATATCACTCCAAATTGTTTGTAAAAACGGCGTTTTTCAAAAGTAAATATTTAACAATTTTTTTCTATTCCGACATCCTTAGCCGGATCTTAATTTTTATAATTCTTTAATATTTTGCAATATTAATTTCTTTCGCAAATCGAGTCATTTTTTACATGCAATTTTACCTAATTTGCTCGAAGTAACTAAATACTCTCGTATGTAGTTACTTCGAGCAAATTAGGTAAAATTGCATGTAAAAAATGACTCAATTGATACAAAATAATAAAAATATGAACTATTGGGAACCGTTTGATTCGAATATCTTAAAAATGACTGAATTCTGAGTTGACACTGTTGCAGCAAATGATCGATATTATCTATACATACAGGGTGCTTTTTATGTTCCAGGTCGATGTTTTTTTAATAACTTTAAATGAAATACAAATTTTTAAGTTTGACCATACATCTTGAACATTAATGTGTAGAATATAATGTCGGTCAAGGGGCCACCTCTGGCCGTGGTGCAAAGGCGAGCCACTTTCATAACATTATCGCAAACTGATGGCGTTATATTTTAAGCCATACAATTTTGTGTCACATCCAATTGGGGACAATTGTGATCGCCCTTGTGTCTTTAAGCCATTTCTAAAGTTAGCTAGTTTGGATTCTGGAATGATATGAATTACATAAATAGAACATCTAATATGATTTCATATTTTTGAGATTTTTATTGATTTTTGCATCTACTGTAACATTAATACTCCAAGATTCCTTTATTACTGTTATTATACTTTATCTTTATTCTCCACAATCCTCATAAAAAAGGAACGAAATAATAATATCTTTTTCATATTTTCAACTCCTTTTCTTACGATTTCGTTTTATGATGATGATAGGCAGGCAGAGTACATGTACGAGTATGTATCAAGTAATGTTTATAGAGAGAAGGGAATACAGGGCGAGTATATAGAGATATTGATGGCGATATATGATGATTTAGATTGTTTAAATTGATTTTTTTGATTCACTATTGTTGTTCTCGGAGGATGTTGGTGGTTTGGGTTAGGATGGAATATGTAAGAATTATATTAATAAAAAATAAATAAAAATGTTTAAAATGTATATGAAGAAGTAAAGATGGTATTTTCTTTATAGATTTGTTGTTAATAATATTCTGTTATAAACCCACACTATAAAATAAATACGCAGTACACATATCCTTTAACAGTTAGGCTAGGCATATATTGACATACAATTTTGAGGTAGATAATTTCTTGTAAGATTTATGTGAAACGAAAGATTATGAATGTATATCTAAGATCGGGATCATTATGGGATTATAATCGATACTTGATAACGTTTTGAGAGTATTTTATGGGTTTACATTTTTCACACAGAATCAACAGTCAACCGAAACAAATTAGAAATTAGGGGTATACATGCATAATTTCGTAGTTAATAACTTCGCCAATATATACATACATGTCAAGCATCTTTAATATTCTGTCGTAAGATCAGTTTATATTTTTAATATTTCCCTTATATCCCTTTTGTGATTTACTAACACAATTGTGCGAGGACGGCAAAAGTACCATGTCAAAAACTTATTTTTGTATGTGTTTTGAACCAACTTACATATTTGCGTATTCCTTTCAAACTTATTTCGTCCGAAAAAAACACTATAACTATACATACAATTGTGTTGGTTGTACTTCAAATCAAGCGTAATTTTTTATCAAAAACGCCATTACATACTATGACTTTTTACTCACACATTTGTGTGGTTTTGACTTTAATTAAGCCATTTTTTTATTTTTTTTGGTTGAAAAAGGGATATAGCTGTGTTGTAACCGAGTTCTTATATAAAATAGTACACCAAACGAACACAGTTTAAGCGGGAACAGCTTTTATCAACTACTTTGGTAAACGTTTGTATGTTGGATCTATATAGTGAAGTTTTGGCAACCTCACAGTAGTCAAAAAATGATTTAATTTTGAAGTAATTCAAAATGGAACAGATGCTGACAAACAATACACATAATAGGTGTCAATTAGCTCTCACTACGATTGCATCACCGCGAACGGACTATTCAACCGGCTCTGCCAAATGATAGAAATAACTGGTGCTTAACGACGAGAATAATTTCAATAACAGATTCCTGTAAGAGATAATTATCGCTGTAAATCATTAAAAAGTCCGTTTCTGCTATCCTTCATCCACGGAACAGCTTTCTTCAACACCGGCGTCATGGTTGTAATTATAATTACAACTATTGGTAATTAAAACAAATTATAACAAATATTTCACCCTTTGGTTCAATCTCCGTAATCAACTCTGCTTTCCCTCTATCCACAGTTTAAACATTGCACTAGTATTTAAGACCGATGTGCACGATACCAACAACACAATTTGCTCCGATAATGTCAAACTTTCAAAGTATAAAAGCTGCACCCCAACCCCTACGAACCGGACGGAAACAGATGGTAATCTTTCTTACAGAAATGAGAAACAATGATGTTAATGCAAATAATAATCGTAATCTTAATAACAGCAGGATTATTAAATGCTACAAGCTCGAAACATTTTAGAGTACATTTTTTCTAGAGCACATTTTTCCAGAATTGGTTGCTCTGACCATGTGGCCGGTTGGTACCTTTGTAAAGGAACTTATACCTAGACAGAAGGTAATGATCGTTACATTATACTTGTGCGAGAAAGGTTGATCTAAAAAAAAAAATTTTCATTCCAAACTCATATATTTCTCCAAGTATTTCGTTTTAAAAAAAACCGAATTTCTACCAAAGACTGATGCAATTATTTTTATGTATTCGACGCCCTTACAATTTATGATGATTTTATTATCCTATAGGTGACTTCAACTTGTCGAATATCAATTGGATTCCAGCTGAGGTTGATTCTAGCATTGCAGTTGATGTAACAGCGGTCCATGTGTGTCTGTTTGGTGACTGCATTAATTCATGTGACTTGCAAGAGATCGGTCAAGTCAAGTACCGAATAAGGATGGGGGACAGCTGAATTTAGTTTTCAGCTCTGATGCTGGTAACTCATTAATTGAAAAAACAAACATACAATTTACGTCTACAAGTATCATCCGCCATTGCAATTTTCGATAATTCGGTTAAATTTAACTTCAGAAAAGCTGATTTTGATCTTCTGTATTATTTGTTGTTTGAGGTTGGTTTTTCGTTTATTTCGAATAACTCTGATATTAACGTGCGTCTAAGTTTGTTTTACTCAAAAGTCTTGAGTGTTTTACCAGTAACTGCACTCCGTCTGAAAAATCTACGTAAAATCGAAAGACACTGTTTAGTATGTGCGATTTATCCAGCTCTTCGACGAATTTCTCTGAGCAACTATACGGAGCATATGTTTCTACAGTTCAAAATTTCGTGATCCTTGCTAATTTTTCAAATTCATAAACGCGAAGCGTAAATCAGACGGTTATTTTGACGAACTTGTGGGTGTGACGTCTAATATCACTTGTGAAATAAAAATTATTTTACCGACCCTGGAAATCTTCGCCAATATTATTTTATTTCCCATAGTTATCAGAAAGTGTTGTGAGGCGCTCTTTCTCAATCAAGAGCAACCAATTTGATTTCGTTTGTTTTTAGAAACAATTGACGACCAGATATGAAGTGTCATTCTTCGTAAACATCTATTTTCTATTCTATAAATTATGGGTAATCATGGCTGAGTTCCTAGATGGCGTAACTAGTATTAAATCGCATCACGCTTTCTTGTATCTATAATCATCTTAAAGCGTGATCATTTCGCTCTAAAAATGGTATGAAATCGAAGGGCAGAAAGTTGAATGGCTGAATGGGTCGTAGGGCCGATTTTTTTTGTTTAATTTAAATTTTGTTTTTTATTTTTTCGACCATATACGTATTATCAGAAGGCTGACATAGGGCCGAATGCCTCGGGTTGCGCATGACATAATTTTCCTTCACCAAAATGTTTCGCTGATTGGATACGTGGAATTTCATGAATATCCAAAGATGAAAAATATTAAAATACATAAATTCATACGAAGTTCATTTATGTTTAATAAAAAAAATTTACAAAATATTCCATAAAACAACAAATTTAAAAAATTATATTTCTAAAAACAAAAAAATAAATCGGCCCTTCGACCCATTCGGCCCTTCGACATTCGGCCTTTTGATACATTCGGCCCTTCGACACATTCGGCCCTTTGACATTCGGCCGTTTGAAATTCGGCTAAAAAAAAATTCATCTAAAATGCATCAAAATCGCTGCAAATATTGGAGAACACAGTGGAATACCTACCAATAATTATGACAACAAGGAGCTAATTATGAAAGTGTTAGCTTTTGTCCAACCAGAGATTGAGAATGCTGAAGTCCTGGAGATCGACAAAACAAAAGCTGATCCTAAATATCGAGAAAGCACAGGACAAATTCATATTGTGAAACTGTCTTCCATCACTCGTAAAACGGCTATTCTCAATGCTATGAATAAAATTGGCATACAATTTAATACCATGCATCATTTATATCCTTTCCAGTCAAATCTGCGTACAAGGAGGCAAAATCATTCTAACATACACATAAAATTCACTTTTTGTGGGTTAAGGGCGGCGAGTCATCATGTTGCGTAAGTCTGTTGATTCGATTTTTTTTTACATAATGAAATGGGTCGGTTCTGGTTTTCCTATAGAAAATAGGAAAGAATTTCAAATTTGTATAGCAGTTTTCCATATTTTTCCAATAAGCTTCTTCTGGTGTGACTTTTAGGAACTTTTTCTTTTCTATTTATCGCAGTTTTGACGTTTATCTTTCCACACCTACTTTGGATACGACGGAATTCTTTTAATTTTTCTTTTAATTTTTAATTAGACAAAAAAAAATTATAATTACATAAATTAATGTAAGTTTGACATTTCTGACCGCTTACAGAGTCATTTTTTTCAATACTCAACTTAATCAAGAACTTAGGAAAAATTCATTCGTATGTGTACCAAAATAAACCATAGGAAAGATTTTTTTAGGAAAAAAACTGCTATCAAATTTTTTTCCTAAAAATTCCTAGTTCATTAATTTTCAACACATACACCACCACACAAAATGACCACTACACTTTTAAATCACAAACATAGCATCATATTTTGTTTATTTACATTTAAAATGACATTTCGAAGGGCCGAACAATTTTGTATAGTAGTTATTGCTGTACATTTTTTATAAGGGTTGAACACTTTTTTATAGTTCATTTTATTTTAGTAATCTTGTTATTGATTTTATTTCTATTAAATTTTTTTGTAGTAGAGAAAGTACTTTATATTTTTTTTTGATAATATTGTTTGGGATTGCTCCCACGTTCATTATGTACATTCATACCCAAAAAGGTTTACAATGTAATGGCTTGTGTAGTCATAATAATTATAATTTCATCTTGCAAAACATTCGTAGCTTACGATTTCGTGTTTTTGACCGAAATCTGGGGCGGTATGTTGTACCATCCATCACTTCGAATTGACAAAGGTCGAAATTCAAAAAAAGTCGAATCAAAAAAGTAAAAGCTGTATCATTTTCGACTTTTATCATTTTTCAATCTTGCAATACTTTTTCTAGAATGAAATGTCAGCTACATTTATTATTAATTTGGTTTTAAATAATGGAACTTTGTCATTTATCGCGATTCGAAAATGATACAACATACCGCAGTTCGACTGTTTTCGAATTTCGATTCGAAGTGATGGTACAACATACCGCTCTTGGATTTCCAGCTCACAAATTGCGGATTACAATTTAGAGGGATTTTCTTTTTTTGCAAATTGTAATGACCAATATAGATCTGGTGGTGTGGACGCTTTCGTGAGACCTTCTCTAACCTGTCAAGTATCGTCGCCAAACTTTTCATCTGCTGAAGTTATGAAAACCTAGGTAATATGTAATTTTGTTTCATCGCTTTTGTTTCTATAAGCTACATGGATACCCTTTTGAAACCTTCTTAACAGAATTAAATAATTTGTGTATGTGCTTCTTTTGGTTTAGAATCTCTTTTGAATAGTGTGGCGAGGCCGTATTCAAATGCTTGCATTGATCACGTATTTTCCGAAACTAATTGCCAGCAATATACGATTGATCTACATTGACCACATCACTATTCATGCGAATTGGAAATTTACCAATAAAATAAAAAGAGGTCGAAGGTATGCGCCGATTTACCAAAGTAAGATAAATTATACAATTGCAAATACTGTAAATAATACTGTGATAATACTGTGAGGAAAAACTACTAACTTTTTCTTATTCCGACCAGCGAATCTGAAATAGTATCTGCCGTAAATGATTTGAAAACTATAGCAGCCATTGTAAAACTTTGGAACCCATTTTCAAGTTCGGATTTTCCAGACATTTCGTAGCCTGGTTCAAATCTTATTTAAGTAATCGAATCCAATATATTGAAATAGGCGGTAAAACGTCGAATAGAATACAAGCAGCGTCTCTCTGGTGTACCACAAGGCTCTCACGTTGGCCCATGGATTTTCACAATCTTCATTAATAGTATTTCTGAAGTGATAAAGCATTTCCATACCCTGATATTCGTAGATGACTTCACAAAGCCATCGAGTCACTCGACGATGCCACTAAACTGCAGGATGATAATGGCAACCTAGCGTTATGGTGCGAGTTTAATTCTCTGAGTCTCAATATTAGAAAGTCGAAACCTATCATTTCACTGGAAAGCCAACCCTGTTACACAAGACTACAAGATAAATTGGGCACTGCTTCAGATAGTTCTTGAAACTAAAGACCTAGGGGTTAGTTTCCTTGAAAACATGAGATTTACTAAGTACATTCAACTCTGCATCGCTAGGGCGAATTTAATGCTCGGTTTTGTCAAACGATGGACTAGTGACAACTTTGATGTGGAAACAATTAAGATCATGTATTGTGCTTACGTTCGATCCCAGGTGGAATATGCTGTAAATGTGTGGTGTCCGTTCTACAAAGATCATATCCAAAGTATTGAGAAAATTCAAAAAAAGTTTATACGGTAGCTGGAAAGACGGATGGGTTTATGACCATGATCTACCGCATACCACGTAAACATACAGCAACCATATTTAATCGTATACAACTTGACCGGATGTACTAAAATCAATTAAAATAAAGGTTCCTCGTAGACAACTAAGAGATCATGACTTCCTCCACTTAAACAGACACAGAACCAACTATGGCGACAAGGAACCAATGAAGATGATGTGTAAGATTTTCCATAACATTAATTGTTTATTTGATTTTTGTTTAACTAAAAATAATTTTAAAAATAGATTAAGGCAATTTTATGCACCTCAGTGATTTTTGCATGTCATTTTACTTTTATATTTCAAATTTTCAAATCCAATGCGGATTTATTTTACTTTGTATACTTACATTTAATATTTTTCAAGTCAAATTTGCAGAAATATTTCAATATAAATCAAAAATAAATAATGATAATAATTGTTAAACTAAATTAAAAATAACGGACACTAACGTAAGAATGATTTCAAAATAAAACACAATCTCCATCTACAAAAAACGTTGGAATTTAGTTATTTCGTTATTTAGTTTTCGCACCTACTATTACAATTTTAATAGCGCATGTGTGGTATAGTTTCCTATATTATCTCGATTTGTGAAATGTTTCTTCATTTTAATAGAAACGTAATATTAATTAAACAGAAAATTATCTGCAATGTACAATATTTTAGCTCGCTGGCTCAATATAAATTTTATAACGTTTTACAAAATAATAAAATTATTTTTCTTAATAATTTTTCCGGAAGTCTTGAATGATGGAAATATGGGTGTTGGATGAATCTCTATATAGAATGCTGTCTTGTATACATATACACATTTTTATATATCATAACAGCTCAAGTGATAGAAATGATAAAAATAATAATATGAGAAAAAAGCTTCTTTTATTTCATAAAAATTTTTGTGCTTATTTCTCGAGATGGCAAAATGAAAACGAAGGAAATAATTTAAAAGTTCAAAGTGGAATAAGAAAAACAATTTTTATTTTTGAACAGAGGAAATATTTTATTTTTATCAGTAGTATATTATTATGAATAAAATATTGAGGGCGTATCTAGAAATATATATATAAAATTTCTATATATACGACGTACTCGTCGTGTTATATATACATATATACATTTCTATATTCGAGCTGTGTGTTCTTAAATAATATAAATAAATAAAATAATTTTCGATAGTTTGTGTAAATAAGAACAGCCAGCAAAAAAAAATCCACTCGTAAATTTTAAATTGAAATTGAATTTTTATATACACATTTATGCTTGTCTATGTTTAATATAAGAGCTTAAGAAGCTTTCGTTTCGAATCAAAATTTTTTTTTCGTTTTCATTTACAGAATGGAAATATGTAAATTAAATCGCCTAAATGCAGGCTGAATTAAATACTTTAATTTGTTTAGATTTTCTCAAAGAGTTTTAAATAATTTTTCTGATTAAATATCAATGTTTGTCATTAATCATCATTCAACATTATTTGTTATCGTTGTTTTAACACGTTAAACATTTTAATTGTTTAATTTAGAATTATGTAGCTTTTGGTTGAAATAAAATCATATTTTATGAAGTATGCTATTCAAATATAGATGTCAGCATGTGTATCGTAAATAGTTTCATCTTATTTTTTTTTCCACGACGATTACTGTTTGTCAACATTGAATCGCGTTCGATAAACTAACCTTTCGAGTTAGGTCACGTTAATATAAATGTTCCTAAACTATTGTAGTAAGATTATAAAACGGTGCAGCTGAAACAGTAAAGTGGGTTGGGCTGATGATAAACAATGAAGAGCGTACAGGACAAATTACACTTTCAATTTTACCGGGGATGATGTTATAAAAAGATCACCTAATCTCAAACGCCTGTCCTCACGGTAGTGAGGGAGCACTACCAGGAAAATACAATGAAGGGAAGGAGAAATTAATAATAAAAGACTTAAAACTGCGCGCACTGGCGCATCCTGTCGGTAGGTCTAGAGTTTGAGATCTTTGATATGACAAATGTCCATGGGTCAAACTCGGGTTTGCTTCGGGTCTATATTGTGAGGTTCCAGAATCATACGGCGATCGCTTCCCCTAACTAGCCTATATAGTAGGTTGGAAGCCTGATTCTTGTAAAACGTAACCGACCACACTAAACGCGCTTCGCATTTCTCGGGCTTCGCTATTCCCTTGAGACGATTCTCTGTAAGGTTATTTTAAGGTGTAAGATTATTTTGTTTGAACTGAAACTGTTGGTGCTTGCTGCAACTCAAACAGACACATGTTTAATTCAGGAACCATACTTACTCGACGGTGTGGTTTTTCAATTAAATCCAAACATTGGCAGAATCATCTATAAAGGGTCCGACGTTAAGGTTATAACTTGCATTTTTATTTCACCTAATATTAGTTCCACTTTTATTCATGAATGCAGCTCAACAGATGTTGCAGCTGTGACCGTCACCCTTGAATTGGTGAACTCATGTAAATCACTGGTGGTCGCATTTGGGCTATATTCGTTGGACTGATCATGATCACACCTTCTATGACGTGCGCAATCACATTAGCTTTCGAAAAATCCTTTCCTCTTATTATCAAACAAAACACTCGGAACAAGCCTTTTGGTGTTTTGACTTAAAAACTTTGGAAAACTGCAACTCGAAACTAAAGCCAATAGATCTAGCGTTCAAGTTGAATGGGATGATTTTTTAGCATTCTAAAAACATTATACAAAAAAATTAAGATCTGTTCTCAGGTCATTGAGATTAATTGTCTTGTTGGAACTCCCAGGCGCAATTGGTTTCTTGTTAAAAATGAATCTTGTGAACATTATGTGCTGCAGCTTCTTTCTTCCTTTCTAATCTCTTTCAAACAGGAAATTGTCAAATTACTGCGTTCTGTGCATTTTCCCAGTTGCAACGCCATCAATCATGATTTTGTTGTTTCCAAGCAATCTAACAGTACTGTTGTTTCGCCCAATTGGGCCCTACCCGGTAGGCTTCCCACTCATGTCGTTTTGCTCTGATTCATGATAACTTACTTCTATTCTTTCAAGCATATATTGCATTTGGAACTGCTCTAGATTCTTGGAACAGGAGTAGAGTTGCTTTAATCGTGAAACCTGGTAGGTCGGATTATACCGACCCTAGGCCATTTCGTTCTGTTAATCTTTCTTCAACATTCCCTATAACTAGTCTGCCACTCTTTACTAGACGTAGTAATATTGGCGAATTGTCTGATCCTTCTATTTTTGGGAAGACTATCGCCAGATCTGACACAGTAATATCTTGTTGTAATTTTAGACCTGAAAAGCTCTTCTGTAAGCTTTCTTGAAAAATTCACTTTGAAAGCAAACTCCTAAAAGGCACTACCATTTTTTGGCAATGCAAAAGAGCATTTCAGAAATCTTAGTGCTTAACTCCCAATATGCTGATGTTCATCTAAAAATCTGTGGTTCGACTCATGATTTCTTACGCTTCTGTTGTTTGGTAGCTTGTGGTTAAATCATACTACTACTACTGCTAAGTTTTCGACTCCTATACTTGCATTGAAGACAATATTGTTCTGTTCTGTGCTCACTGGTGTCGTTCATCCTAGATACGGCTTGCTCCGCTGACTTTCGAAGCGGAAGATTGGCGCGTGAAATTCTCTCGAATTGTTTGCATGGTATACAATTGTTCAGTGTTCAATTCTTTACGGAATCCTTTAACCATTTCCAAACTGGTCAATGATTTAAACATTTTATCAACCTTTTTTGCTCTAGCAATAGTGTCACCAATCTTGGTGAAGAAAGACCAGCTAAGAGCTTTGGTCGCTATTTTGACCGGTCACGACCATTTTAAGCTCCATTTACGACGAATGCAGCTTGTTTAAGATTCGTTATCGATTACAATCGGTGATGTTAATAAACACAACTAAGACCCTCTGTTTAAGTGGAGAACTCAGTGCCGACCCACCGTTCATGTCAGTGTACAGGTTAACATGAAGCTTGCAATGTGCGGGTGGTATACTGTAATTGTGTGAATGGGTGGTGTGTGCGTGAATGAGGAGGGGGTATTAATTGACCTTCAAATCCACTGAAAAAAATTGCCTCAAAGTGGAAGATGCCAGCAATCACTTTTCCTGTTTCTCAACAACAAATCTCCCAATGAAGATCCGCTACAGTTCCTGCCCCGATGTGATCTAATCCTCGGTCTGAACCATGAGCCCAGTGTGGTACTGAGTGCGGAAACAGCATGGATTCTAGTCAACTTTAATAAATGAAATGGTTCGAAAATGCTTGAAATAGCTGAGAGAAGAGCAATAATGAGTGAGATAAATAAATAATAAATGAAAAAGGTACACCAGAATCACAGCACCGGTTTTTAAAGAATGGAAATTTCACCATGACCTGGTCCCTTATTATCAAATTCGAGAATTTTATCAACCTTAACAAATTCAATTCTGACCCAACCGAAATTTTTCTATACGTCAGTCAGAGAGTTCTGAAATGGTTCCGACATAAAGTATTTAACAAAAATTCTCCACAGCGAGCGAAACCTAACATTTTCAATTTTTCCGGGTAAGAAGTCAAGTCATCCTCAATCTGCAAAATATGATTATTATACAAGAACCGATCCGTTTCTGATTATTCCATGGGTCGTGGCTTATTGTTTACAATTCGAACAAACTTCTCGCTGTCAGTCAGTCAACAATATCAGTCAAGTTAGCTTCTTGTTGCAGGCAGCTCTAATTCGAATTGGCCAGCCCTTACTCAGACCGCAAGTACATCCAGAAGTGGGTGGCAGGCGATCATTTTGCTTGACAGGGAACATTTAACAGCTATCCAGGTTATATCAATGATTATGATATCGTAATCATTATTTAGATCACCCATCTAAAATGTGTTAGCACTACCCCGAATACTGGTTGCGTTGTGGTAACAAATGAAAGCAAATGTTAACCGGTTAGAACTCACAGGTGTCCGAAAATACCATAGTAGAAAATATCGTCGAAATAATGTTGTAATGCTCCCGATTTTTCAAAAATGTTCTGCTCATAATGAACGAGATAAAATTTAGGCTGGTTTTAAATAAAATCCAAACATAGAAACTCTGATTTTAAATTATATAATTTGATTATCGAGACTGCATAATGCTGAAAGGTGATCATAGACTTATATACAAAACAAAAATGCGGTACGTTATGATCGGCATTATGATACGCAGATTATCTAGTACAACATGTTTGCAGTTTAAAGTTGCGGCGTATGCAATGATGATTTAAAATTTTGAAAGTGTATAGGGTTTAAATACTGCACTCTTAAATAGTTCATTTTGTAGTACTCACTCCCTATTACCTGAGGGAGTCCAGGAGTTTAGAAAAACTTTATAAAAGCCAAACAAATCATTAACCCTCATTATTAAGTTCGGTGCTGTAACTTTTTTGCACACCGAAAAATGATAACATTATAACGATTCAAGTTTATGTTTTCAGCAGCTCTTCTTCTCTTGGTTTAATAGGTGCGGTTAATAAGTGCGCATCTTCACTTTCTCAAGGTTCTTGAATTGTCATAATAAAAATTTTCTCTGCCACGGTTGTATCACACTCCTTGATTTAAATTGAGTTTTCTTAGAGTTTATTAAGTAACATCAGGATCTCGAAGTTCTTTAAGGACTTTCACAGCCCCGCTGCTGTCCGACCAACTAGCGTACGCAATGAGAGCCACCCTATTTGACATACTCTTTTCAAGTGCCAGAGCTTCCGAAATGTTCCATTCTTTGTTTTTATATACATTAAGCTTCACTACACTGAACCCATAGCTGATAACACTATTTGGTCTTCTCAAGTGTAGCGGCGACCATTTGCTAAGTGCAAGTACAGCTGATCTGTAGCCTGTGGCTCTTTAGATTTAACAATCTTCCAGTTGTATGTTGGTAGAGCTTTAGGGTACCCCTTCGTGGTTACAGTATGGCGGGGGTATACTTCCGCCTCTCTGAGTTCATTCGATCCTCTAAGTTGTTACGGGCTGGCTACTGCAAACCTGCAGTTATCACTAAGCCCATGCAGAGGCCTCCACGGTGATATTTTGCCGGCTACGTTCTCAGCGAGAAGTGCGAAGGGTCGTGGGGTTTGAGGCATGCATGGCTCCTGGCCTACACCGTGATCATACAGAAAATTATAAAATAGATGAACGCAAATAATAATAAAAACCGGATGTTCCGCCGAAATTAGTCGGCCGGAACTTGAGGAATGAACAGCAGATAATCAAATAAATAATAAAAAAAATAATAACGGAAGAGGTGCCTTGGTGTGCGCATCCATCCGAATTCAAACGGGGCCAAGCCCTGGTTACGAAATCGGATGCGGGCACCAAGGGACCGCAAACACTACGCCGACACAGAGGGAATTCCCCCTCTCATCACACCCACCCACAAATTTTAATAATTCATTTTTTATTTAATCAATTTAGACAACAATAAAAAAAAACACAACTTCCCACGAGGAAAAAGAAAGGGAGAGAACGAGAAAGAGAGAGTGAGAGAGAGAGAGAGTGAGAACAATGCACATCGAGCGCGCGACCGTTATTCGGCGCTCGATCGCAAAAATTTTTATATAAAAATTTAGAATAAAAAAAAATATGCAAAAAAAAAAGAAATAAAATAAAATAAATCATAAAAAAAATTGTACCTTAATATATATAAAAAATTATTGTTGCGGCCTTGGTGCCGTCCTGCCTCAGGGTCGCCGCCCCAGACCGTTACGGTGCCTCTCACCGTTAATAAAAATGTTTGGGTTGCGGCCTTGGTGCCGTCATGCCACAGGTGATGTGCCACACCCGGACCGTTGCGGTGCCTTTCATCGTTAACCAAAATGTTTGGGTTGCGGCCTTGGCACCGTCATGCCACAGGTGATGTGCCACACCCAGACCGTTGCGGTGCTTTTCACCGTTAACCAAAAATAAGTGACAACGGGGTGCCGGTTGGTCACCCGTATCGTTGCGGCAGACCACCGAAATAAATTCCTACGAAAAGGAGTGGCCTCACCTGGCCACCGTAAATATTTTTTTACCACTGCGTTGGGCGTCCCTCACCTGAACCGTAAAACCGTAAGGAACGAGGCACGGTAACAAACAAAAAAATAACTTTGTTACACCTATTCGCAATATAAACGGCGGTAATCGTTGATATGTGGCGTACCGTTAACAAGGCTGTACCCCGTCGAAAACGGAAAACGAACGAGCCTCCGTCAGCCGCCCGTAAAAAAAAACACAATGAAAAATGAAAACGTGGCACTTTCGTAACACCAAACTACTTTTATTAAATCCGCAAACAAATCAAGTCAAATCACACCGGGTGAACTGTTACCCAAGAAGCTCTTGATAACCTCACTCCGTATCATCAGCAAACGGATTAATCGCCACACCAACTTCTTTTTTTTTGTGTTCTAACACTCTAATTACTTTTTATGTATTTTCACCGATATAAAATGAATAACACTCTATTCCTCTTTTCTGACATATAATTTTTGTATTAATAGTTTTATTATTTGCCCATTTTACAATAATCAATTTAATGATATTATATATAAAATTAATATAATTTTATAAATAAATCGCACTTAATTTATTAATTGTCTCGTATTTTTCCACAAAAAAAAATTCCGACACAATTTTTCCAAAAAAACTAACTGGGCACTTTTTTTTTTATCAGATCAAACTTGTTTTTACAAAACCAAAACTCTAATGACCCAAAAAAATTCTTACGCCGAATACGACGCACAAAACATTCCAGAAGAATTGTCCTTCTTCTCTGTTTCTCGTTTACATCAATTCACATTGATGTAAAAGAGAGGCATATAAGAAAAACATTCTTATGGAATGTTTTGCTTTACACACACACTCGATGCGCACTGTTCTCTCTCTCTCCCATTTTCGTTCTACTACCAACCAAATAAACAAAAACATACGAGAATCCCTCCACCACTAACCGCGTTTAGATATCAAAAAAACACGGGCGCAAAAAACCCGAAGAGAATAAAAACACATTTGGTTTTGTTAAGATCACACAGTCGTAACAAAGTTCTCTGTGGTCATCATTGTAGAATTTCGAGGCGATTCTTTTAGAGAATTTTGCCTCTTGTAGAAAGAGCTACCAGAAGAATTGACTTGCATAGGCCTCGATAAGTTTTTTTCCCACCGAAGTCTTGTTGAGCTTCTTTAGCATTAGGAACTTCTCCTCATTTGTTAGTTGGGCGCATAATGACTAGCTTTAATAGTACTTTTGTTCATAGTTGTTTTTGTTGCGGGACCAAAATTTTCCTACTTAACAAAATTTTCTACAGCGATAGTTCCGGGATTTGTCAGAGCACCGAACTCTTCTTTTTCATGTATTTTTCTCACGATTAACGGCGAAAAGGAGATCTGTGCAGAGATCCCTGCTAAGGAATCCGCCCATATCGCCGACAACAACATCGCCAACATGCAATTTGGCCGACAAGCTCACATAACCAGATCGCGGGCAAGCCACATCGCCGACATCCACTTCGCCGACATCCACTTCGCATTGCCCATCTGTTATTTTTTGTACTTTTTGCAGGCATCGAATAGGTTAAAGGTTCCTGGTTGCGTGGAACTAACAACCACTTGCCATCTGCAGTGCTTCTACTCTGTTTTGAGTTTTCGGTACATTGTTAGTGTGGTTGTCTAAAACTGACCAAATTGCCGGTGAAAAAAGTAGTACCATTTTCAAATTTTGGTTTTGCCGATTGTTTCTGTGAATTCTTCCTAATACGTAGGTCTCATCAAAGCATAATTTTACATCATCCGCTTCATTTGGAATATTGACTTTTAACTCATTCAAGGCTTGTGGTATATCTGTACCACGAAGGCAAGGGCCCCGATTTGTCTCAAAACTAAATTAAAATTTTCATCCTAACCATAACGTTGAGACAAGCCAAATGATTGGATCTTCTGCCAAATAGACTGGTAACGATGCAAAAACACCCTTTAATAAGGGCGCCTTCAAATTCAGCTGCTGCTGCTTTCATAGTCGCCTTCTCAAAATCGGAAATAATAAATGTCGGGCTTAAAACGTGATCATATTCTTTAGAAATATTTACAACTTCCTCAAATGCTCTCCGGTAACAACTCTCTCACTTGCTACTGATTAATACATGAACTAATGGCAGAACTCGAGAAGTTTCAGAAGATATTGTTACCGGCGATGTGATGTAGAACTGTCGGCGATGTGGGAGTCGGCGAAGTGGGTGTCAGCGATGTTGTTGTGTCAGAGATGTGACTTGTCGGCGATGTTGTTGTGTCAGTTAAGTTGACTTGTCTTCCAAAATTCCTGTCGGCGATGTGGTTGTCGACTATTTGGCCGTTCGTTGTTATTGTTCTCGGTGATGTGATCTAGAACTGTCGGCGATGTGGGAGTCGGCGAAGTGGGTGTCAGCGATGTTGTTGTGTCAGAGTTGTGACTTGTCGGCGATGTTGTTGTGTCAGCTAAGTTGACTAACAACTTGAAAACTGCTTTGGATTACCAATTGCGTTGCGAAACATAATAATTCGCTAAGGTAACGTGTTTATACTTTATATAGATAAAATAAATACTTTATATAACGCCGCTTGCGTCTCGATAACTACTTTTTACGCCTCGGGCTCGCGCGTCGTTCTTAATATTATCTTTAAGTAGTTCAACAAATCAGTTTTAAAATATTATAATAATTTTAGGCTTTTCGTTCATTTTTAGGCAGAACAAGAATGATATTTTTATTGACCTTATATTATTTATAAATTCGTTTCACTTTTTAGACATGTTTACATTTTTGTTATGCAAAAATTACCAAGTGCATGTTGTTGTGGATTGCTTGCTGGAGGTTGATTGGAGTGCTTTGCGCATAATCACTTGTGAACTCAGCACCATATTTTTATTATTATACTTATTTCAGAAATGTATTAGTTCCATCCTAAATGACTATAATGTAATTTCCATACACCATCATACCAATTTTCATCATAATCTGTTATATCCTAGTTCGGTCTCAGTTGGCCATATTCGGACTATTTCCCAAAAATCATTTTGGAATCCCATTTCGATCTATCATACTCAATTACATTATGATCAGTTAAGAAATTGCTAAGCTCCGTCCTAGTTGATCAAATTTCAGTACTTAGTTCAAGCACAATTTTAGAATCCCATTCCATTCAGTATAGAAAATTTCATCGAAATGTGTTCAGAAACGGCCTAGTTCCGCCTAGTTGGCCATATTCCAGAACTTCATATATTCATTTACGTAAACGTATGTAAACAATAATTTACTAATCATTTTATAGGGTGTGTAACCCCAGCGTAGCCCCGGTGTACATCACAATGACGGACACCCAACAGCCAATGACAATTCCGTGGAAGTACTGCTAGAAATCATCGACGGCTGCTAGTTCTATTGGTCGCTTCTTATAGAACATCTTTCAAAAATTATTTTATAATCTCATTTCTTTCCATGAAACCGAGTTTCATTATAATCAGTGAAGAAATGGCTTAGTTCCATCAGAACTCCAAATATCAGGATCCTTCCGAAAATCGTTCCATTAGGTTCCATATTTCAGCACTCCTTGTGAAAATCGTTTTAGAATCCCATTTCTATCAATATAAAAAGGCTCATCATAATTAGTTCGAAAACCGATCTGTTATTGGCTCCTTTGAAAAAATAAATGTTTTTCTGATTCAACTTGATTCAGTAAATAATTTAAGAAATTAATTTTGAATGCTTCTAGCACATTTATAATTATAGGATGTTTCGTAAGAAAATTCAGATAATCAGCTTAACTCTGAATTGTTTAATTAAAATAGGTAAGGTATGTTCATATTTCGTCCATTCGTAAATGGATATACTAAAACATCATAATTAAAAAAGTTATTATTGTATTTAGAAAATAAAAAAAAACAAGATTCAATGCTCGATCTACAAAGAAAACTTTGTACATATTAAATCAATTGAACAACAAATTCATCTCGACACCATAGCGCGCTGTTATGTATGAATAATTTTGCAACAACAAAACAGCCTACAGCTATCGACAAACCCAAGGGAGAAGCACAAGAAGGAGCAAAGTATGAAATAAAATTTGCAAATATACCATCCTATATCCTTCCAAGAACAGCATAAAAGATTAAATTAATTTATTTAAATTTTCACCTTTTCTTAAAAATAAAATAAAAATTTACCTTCTGTTTTTTTTATAAATAAATAATTTGATTCAAAATGGCAACCAGAAATAAATAGAATTCATAAAATCATATTGGAATAATTGATAAGTTTTTGTAAATACAACCCCCAGGAATTATATCCTTCGTATATATTAAGTACCTGAAATATTGGGATATTTCTTATAAGGTAGAATTTTTGTTGTTCATTTTATTTTGATCCGTCACTACCCCCAGGTAAACAACAATAAAAAATATTGATCTCCTTTCAAAAACTCTAACCACAATTCGTTCTTTTTTTTCAATTTAATTTTTGTATTTTTATTTTATTGTTTCAAAATGTATATGGAATCAAAAATATAAGGTCCTGTATATACGAGTATATCAAGTATAAGGCGCGCATGATCATAGGTTATAATCATTTATTTCTTATATTTTTTTTATTTTAGTATTGGATTTTCCAATTTAATATAAAAAATATATATAATATTTTTATTCACCCATCCTACATCGAAAGAGCTTTCAAATTATACAAATAAAGCTTCATCTTAACCTTTATCCCATCCCACTCGAAATATACCTAAATATAAATATATTTCTGTAGGATCGAACGTCATCTCCCCCAAAATCCGCTGCCCGCCTTGCGTTTTACCTCTTAACAATACAAATACACTATAAAAATAAAGAACCCGTCTTCTCCTTTTTTCACAATTATTTAGAGAATACAAAACCAACAATAACAGCAACAAAAATATACAACATTTCCGACTTGACATTTTTGTTGTTGCTTCAAACTTAATATTTTTTGCAGTTTGGTATTACTACTAAAGCTTTTTTCGTCCTCTGATCGAAATTGAAATATACACACAGCATAATAAAATTAATGTATATAAATGTGTACATACTCGAATATACATATAAAGAAATATAAAGAAACTGCTTTTCAAATAGTACTGGCAACACAGAAAAGCTCCTTTCGAATATTATTATTTCGACATACATACGTATGTAATATCTATATACAACTGTACGGTTCGTTTTGTATTTCAAATAAAAATGAGATAGAAATATGAATTACCGTTATGTGTGATTGTGATTGGTAGAATTGGGTTTTTCCTTTTTTGCGAAAAATAATACATAATTTTTCCAATTTTTTTTTTGTGTTTTTATTTTATTCAAAAAATTTTATTTTCGAAGCGCATGTGTAGCTTTTTTATGTCTCCTACAGTTTTATTTTTTTGTGTGCTGTTCGTGTCGAGAATTTTTTTAATTTTACACAGAAAAGCTTAAAACCGAGAAGAAGAATAAAAGTTTCTGTGAAATTATTTTTCGTATTTTTTTTTTGGCAGATGAATTTAGTATATATGTACGTACACTATGTGTATCTGTATATACAGAAACGACTACATACATATGTATTTGGAGTGGAATAGTTTTGCAAAATAAAAAAAAATTTTATATAAACTTTTCCTATATATGTAACGGAAAAAGCTCAAATGTACACTCCTATATGTTTATGTGTATGTAATGGTTTACGTACCCGATTCAATATGGCATATTCCAAAAACTACATTCCTATTTGAAAAGTTTCCTTTATTATTTGATTTTTTTATTTCATTTATGTATTTTTAATTAAAAAATAGAAAAGCTTGTCACGTTTTGAATACTGGCTGAATCAAAACTTTTACGAATTCGCTCAACTGATATAATTGCATTTTATTTTGGTTGCAGCACATTTTGAAATTGGTTAAAGCTATAAAAGTGAAGCACATATTCTATGGCTGTTCGTCATACAATTGCTTTAGAATTAAATTTCAAAACTATTTTGAAGTCTTTCAATTATAATTATAGTTGAATGTTTTGACTGAATGGTATCGATACTCCGTAAACTTCGAATGTGTATGAATACCCTTCAAACAAGGTGTAACATTTACGTATCATAAACGGAGGAATTTGTTCATATAATTCTTCGCAAACGTAACATTTTAGTGTTACAAAAATGGACCATTAATGTTGTTCTTGGTCCATGATAATTAGACTTTTTTGCGAAGAGTTGTGAATGTGTTAGTAGTTCGTAAGTTTTTCGTTTTAATGTTACATTTTCGTACCACTTTAAAGCAACATTTATGGAATACACAAAATGTTTCGTCAACGCAACATATTTTAGGTGTAAATATGATCGAGAGTAAAACCATTAAATAAAATTGCGAAATTAATATAGTTTAATAATTCATTACAAAAATAGATTTTTTTTATTTCATAAAACGCAGTCATATGATACGAGTATACGTAATACCGTAATAATAATAAAATGAAATAAAGAAAATTAGTTTTCAGAAATTCAAGTTTGATTATTCTTTGAAGTTATTTTTTAATTTTGATTTTTTGGCCCTATCCTTAGCGTATTGGAACCACTTTTTAATTGTATAGATGACATCACCACTCTTACAAGTAGGAAATTTTTTAAGAGCGCATTCTGAAACAAAACAACGGTACGTTATATTACAGTACGTTTTATTATTTAAATAATTTTACCTTTTAGTACCTCCATTATGAAATAGCCTTCAACAGGAATATTTTTATAGCGACCATACCATGAGAAGTTAGCCGCAGCGTCGTTGGTGATAATTGATATCAGTCCGTTTCGAACAAATTTTTCCAAATTTTGATTGGGTGTATTATAAAACAGTTTTCTCTGAAAAAAAAATTAAAAATGGATTAATAAGTGTACATAAACCTATTTTTTTTGTAGCGGTTATGTTACCAAAGCTTCTTCTTTGACTGGATCCTCTTGGATGTCCGCTTCAAATTTCTGAAAATCTGCAGCTGACTACAATGGAACCTCCAGTAGTCTGGGTTGTAACTTAGAGCCCGAACTAGTTTGGTTAATTTGGAATTGTTTCTGCTCTCGGCGTAGCAATTTTACTTCTCGTAGTATAACCCGCATTATTTTGCCATGCTCTTGTAAAATTTGAACTACATTAATTGAGTTTGGGTCTGATTGTGTTTCGTTAACTGATGAGGCGCGTCTTTAATCGGATTATTTGATATTATAGTTTTGGATGGTAATGTTGATAATGGTAAAGCTGATACTGTTAAAGTTAGCCGAAAGATAATGCAGATAGTGTCTTGAATACAGCAAAAATCAGTGATGAACTCGAATTTAGGAGAATTTAGGATCGGGTTACATCATTCGGGTGAAGGAGAAATTACTTCAGTTTATAGGAATTTAAAAATCGATAGGAACGAGAGTATAAAGAGAGTTTAAAAATAGTCAAGACACTATCTGCATTATCTTTCGGCTGGAAACTTTCGGCTAACTTTAACAAGGTGTAAAGCTGCTGAAATGTTTTGGCGATTCGAAGGTAAATTCTCTTTATTAGGAGTTAATGGCTTAAAATGAAACTGTTTTTGGGTGCTGGTTGCAGGGCACATGGTTTTGTCTATTGCCGTAAACCGAGCATAGTTAGCTTCTCCATCCGAGTCAAAAAATTCTGAATCGAACATAACTTGCTGGTCTTGCGACATGTCTCAAAAATATTTATATAAATGTTGGAATGAAGCAAAAATAATATTTGAGGCGGATTCAATTTTGATAAGTTTTGTTTCAATATCTTGAATATCACAAAAATATAGTTCTTGGTTATATTCTTCAACATCAGTGCAATAAATTCCTAAGTTTGACGAATCAACTGGATAATAAAAATAATTTTTTAAATTTCTTAGAAATTTCCCTTTAACTGTTGAATTACTTATTTCCGTTATTTTCAATATTTTATTATTTATTAGACAGTATTATTCGGAAAAGTAGGCGATAATTTGATTGTCGTAAATAATAATTCCTCGGAGGTTGTTTGATATTTGTCGATTTCTTTTAGTTTCCTCACAATCTGCTGCAATGGAAGTGTGCCTTTCTTTACCATTTTTTTAAGTTTTTGTAAATAATTTTCAAATTTGAAGGCGCTGAAGTTATCCAAATGTCCGTATAATTTGACATCATTTAGTAAATGAAAAAGACTATGTACGTTATACGACATATGCTCTGGGCCATATAATGAAGAAAATCCTGAAACAAATTCTTTCAATAAATCAGCGGCACAATCATTGTTATATGTACAATTTTCCGGATGACATAATAATCTAATTCCACATACTAAAAGAAGGAAATGTCGAAAATATTTTTCCTCTAAACTCCGTTTAGTGCCACTAGCCCCGTATACAACAGAAACGTTCTGTACTTCGTTGCTTTCCAATGTTGCATGTCATTTAAAGTTTTTTTGTTTCCTAGCGAACTCAAATGGAATGGATTTTCGAATTGGTTTTAAATTAGCATTTATGGCATTAATGGCATTCTGTTTTAGAGAAAACGGTTTCCGCTTAACCTTCGTTAGGAAATTTAAAATATGTCGTGTTACGCCGAGTAATGCACAATGCATATAATCAATAGGGAATTGCGATACGCATCCAATATTTAGAGATTCCAATAATAAATTTTCTTGTGGTGTTATTTCTGATTTCTCTCTCTAAAATCGTTGTCAGTTCTCAGAACATTGTTAATTTCAGGAAAACACACTCGATGTTCGAGGTACATCCCTTTTATTTTACACTTTGTGCAAGAATAATATCCCGAGTGGCTTTTTACACATGTAATACAGTAAAAATGACAATTAGAAATAATGTTTTTAATATAATTTTATTTCAGCAAATTTTACCTAATATAAATGATCGGGCTGGAGCATCACATATAAATGATCTCAAATAAAACTTAATAGTTTTCTCTTCACATTTAACCCCACTTTCATAAAGTTGTTGGACTTCTTTAACAAATGGTTCCAGGAAGCTATTATTGCACGACGGTTTGTTATATCCATGATATACACCAACCACAAAAACTTTTATAAGGTGGAATATTAGCCAGTATGGTCCACAACTGGCTATTTGAGCTCTTTGCTAACGGTACACCGTCTATTCCAATATCCACTTTGATTTCATTCTGAGTGTACGCATTTTCTTTTATAAATTTTTCGATGTTATTTTTTAACCCAATATGTGTATAACTACTATTTTTTTCCACTCTAATATTTCTGATGATTGGATTGAAACTGTTTTAAATGTACGAATATCTTTCGGTACTTTCAAATTGTAATGCCGTAAAATATTTAAAAGTGAATTTCCACACGTCACTGTAATGTTAAACTCAATACACCACTTAGCTAAATCTTTAAGTCTTTATTTTTATATTTGGATACGCTAATATCAATTTCATCGGATTCTGGATTCATAAGATCGAACGAATCCTCTGACTGAGCGGTATCAAATCCGAGATTACTATTTATTTCCATCGGTATAGTTGGTAAATGAGTATCATTATCTAATTCCATCAATACCGGTACTTCACAACTATCGACATTTTTCCAAATATTTTTTTCCGTAGTTCCCGAACATAATTTTCTAATTTCCCTATTTATTTTATAGTAATCTTTTTTATCCATTTTATTTAACTAAATGTCGATAATATAAAATTTTAGCAAAAATAATTTTTCGGCTTACTTTATTTGAAAATATGGCGTCGTTTCAAAAACACCTTTCAAGAAAATTTTAATTATATTTTTTACAAGCTTACACTAATTTTATATCAAAATTCTAAATATTACACAAATTTACACAAATATAAACACTATAATTTATGATTAAATTTAATAAATTATGTTAAACACTGTTCAACTTTCTCATTTAAAATGGCGTTCATCTTGTACTGTATTTATATACGAGTATATATAATATAAATGTTGGTAAAGTTGTGTAGGTGCCAAAAAAAGTACTTTTTTAGTACAT
Organism: Nephrotoma flavescens; assembly: GCA_932526605.1. Classification (NCBI taxonomy): domain Eukaryota; kingdom Metazoa; phylum Arthropoda; class Insecta; order Diptera; family Tipulidae; genus Nephrotoma; species Nephrotoma flavescens. The sequence goes on along the minus strand of OW052220.1, from coordinate 180,973,597 downwards.
TAATGTTACGTTCAAACGAAGTTCGTTTTTTTTGTTTGAAGGGTTGTTGGTTCACTTCCTTATAATTCCCATAGCAACAAGTATCGGCGAATAGCTATTGGTTCTAGTTATGCGCCAAACCTGTTAAATGTTACTCCTAATATATAATACAGGATAGGAACCAAGCATACAATTTATCGATAAAAAAATAACATAAAAAAATATTTTTTTTAGGAGAAACTGGAGAAGGCAAAGGCTGCTAGACTTATTTTGCTACTCGATAAAATTTGCGCCTGGTTCCTACCCGGATTAGCAACCAAGGACAAATTAATCGATTAAGCAAAGCAGGCTTTTGATTTCTGAGTGATTACAAAACAAAACGGAATATATATTTTTTCGATTCACTTTAAAACCAAAATAAATCTAGCAGTCTAATGCCATTATGGCACTAGCTAATTTTCAGCGTCTGAAAAATCCAAATGAAGTGAGAAAAATAAAAAGCGGTGCAGACGATCCGACGGTCAGATCGAATGAGTTACTCCTCATTTAATTGAGTTACTGAAGAGAATAAGATGTTCGTAAGATACCCATAAATCTCAAAATAAGTAGTTGTCAAGTTTATGATTTTTTGGCTAATTGAAAATCATCAAATTAAAATGTCAAAATAAAACAAAAACCTATTTGAAATATTTACAAGGACAAACTATCTCTTCAGCTAATTCAGTTGCCCAATTTGAAGTTGAAGTATAGAGCTGTATCGAACATTCTTTTCACTTCAATTATTTCAGTATATCGATTTTGTCACGTGGGTTACTCATTTAAAATAAGTGACGCAAAAAAAAAAAATCGATTCGTACACTGTGTATAATACACAATTATGCCTTTGTATTTGTATTTTTTTTTTTTTGTTCGTATTTGTATCATTTGTATGATGAACAGTACCAAAATAACGCGATCCGGGTGAACCGGTTTAATTGTTATGGTGCTTTTTTCCTTTTCTCAGCACATTACGTCTGATCTCGAGCTGTGGCGTGTCATTATTTAACATGCTAATATATTTTATATTTAAACTATTTTTTATCATAAATTCATTTTATAAGTAAATTTATTTTAAATTTCATAAATTTTAAAAATAAAATATTAATTTACTAAATATAAAAAAATCGACATAAATTAAATCGTCTTGTAAACAACACAAAAATATGGCATTTACAATGGAGAATAAAATAAACAAAAACAATGACACGTAACATGTATGTGTAGTAAAGTAAAACAAAAGCGCGTCACTAACATCACAAACACAAATACTACTGCTATATATTTCCGGCTACACTCATTTTGGGACAAAATCGATATACAGATGTAGCCAGTACTTCAGTTAATTCAGTCCAATCGAACGCGCTTTATATTGTAATTTTTTTTGACATCGCTTTTTTTCGAAAAAAAGGAAAACGAATAATTTTATTTCAATTGGACAAACATGTTTTTTCTAAAACTGTTTGATTTTATTGATAACCTTTCCCAGTAATTTTTAACAATTTTGTTGGTACATAAAATAATTGTTTACAACACAATTTTTCAAATGTCCCGTACGTTACATTTGAAAAATTGTGTTGATTTTTTCATTTTAGTTGTCTCTATCCTAATCACCGTTTACTTTTATATTGCACTTTTTTCAAGCTAATGTCATATACCATAAGCTTTATTCAACTTGGTATAAAATAACGTTTTTTGATGTTGTGGGTAATTGCACGAGGATTTCAACTAGTGCTCACGGGAAAATATTAGTGCTAGTCCTGTGGCACTATTCTGGTAATTCCCTGGGAATAGGGAATTGAGGAAAGATTTTATATGTAATTTCTATTTAAAATATTTTTTATGGCATACTGAGGTAAAAAGCCAGTATTAATTTTTTTTAAAACAAAGTTTAATTGGGAATAATTTTAAGACGATAAAAAACCTGATTTCTGGAAAAAGCCAGAAATAATTTAAGCCTAATTTTAACACTTTCCAAGGGCGGCTAATCTGACGGAATTTGTGCTTATCATAGAAATATGATTTTCATAAATTTTCATTCATAAATTGAGATAACCAAACTTGCCCCTAAAAGATACTATATTAAACGAACAAAATACTACAAAATAAATTGTGTTGAACAACAAAGTAAAGTCCAATAATGAGCGATTCAGATAGCATATTCCTGTGGTATGCTCATTGCCATCCGAAGATATAGTGGTTGCTAATCCAGAATTGGCTCAATTCCATTGAACAACAAAGACCATTGAATTAACGATTTTCTGATATAAATTGGCCTAGAAACCAATGAAGTTGGTACTACTGACTGCATATTCCTATCAGGCCCAATTCTATTGAACAACAAAAACCGTTGAATGATTTGTTTTCTGATATAATTTTCTGATTGAGCCAAGTCTGGGTTAGCACAAATTCAGCCATTATATTTTTCGGATGACAATGAACATATCTGATAGGAAAATGTAATCAGAAGTGCCAACTTCATCCGGAACACTTTATGTCAGAAAATCGTTAATTCAATGGTCTTTGTAGTTCAATGGAATTGGGCCGCATGTTTGAAACAATCATACACCTGAACATAAATATGCATGTTCAACTGCAAAACTATCTATCGGCACTGGCGTTCTCCGAACAAATGCTTAACATTGGCAATGGAAAAATTCAATTACATGGAAGGAAATACAGAACACACCCAATCACCATTTTTTGCTACATGGTATAGCCACGAAAAATGATTTTATTGAAAGTATATTCCCAGCTGAACTACTTGCAACCATATTATTATACTTACAACCAATCTTACAAAAAGTACCCCCTCTTTCGCCAAATGTGCCAATGACAATCACCAAATATCGTCTGGCCGAGATACGAGAATTGAACGGCGCAGAATAATGAGAAATTGCACTTATTTTTTATTTTACTTTGGGCAACAACAAATCACTCGTTTGTGGAAAATACGAATATCGAAGAAACGTTTGCTGAACCCGCTTATAGCAGGCAAACCAACGTTCGGAACTGTCGGGTCCGCTGGCAATGAACATACCTGATAGGAAAATGCAATCAGAAGTGCCAACTTCATTGGTTTCTAGAACACTCCATGTCAGAAAATTCTTCATTCAACGGTATTTGTTGTTCAATAGGATTGGGCTAATTCTGGAGTAGCACAAATTCAGCCACTATATTTTCGGATGGCAATGAACATGCCAGAGGAATGTGCTATCTGAATCGCTTATTCTTGGATTTTAGAACATTTTAGTTGTTTTGTTTAATTTATTGTTCAACACAATTTAATTTGTATTTTGTTTAATATAGTATTTTAGAATCAAGTTTGTTTATCTCAATTTACGAATGAAAATTTATGAAAATTATATTTCTATGATAAGCATAAATTTCGTCAGATTAGTCGCCTTTAGAAAGTGTTAAAATTAGGTTTAAATTATTTCTTGTACAAATCAGGTTTATTTGTTTCGTCTTTCAGGCGAAATTTGAAATTTGCTTTTCCCGTTTTCTCGGTTCCTGGACTAGCACTAATTTTTTCCCGTAAGCACTAATTAGCACAAATGTGGCTTAATCGGTATGAAAAGTTTCATTTTGAAATTCAAAAGTTTCTCTCCTGCAGTTATCCACCAATCGAATCGAGTTTGATGGCTCGGCCACGTTGCTAAGTCTCCACAACAACGAATGATTAACAAAGTGTTCCTTCAACAACCAGTCGGAGTGTCTCGTAGAGGAAGGCCCCAACTGCGCTGACGAAGTCGAACAAGACCTACTCGTATTAGGATGTCGAAACCGGATGACGATAGCGATAGACCGATATGGATGGAGGACCATAGTGCCGGCGGCAAAACCCTTCTATGGGTTGTGAAAGCTAGAGAGAAAGAGAGAGTTACCCAAACGTTTGCTGGGTACTTTCTATCGATAAAATGTACGCTTGGTTCCTATCTTGTGGCTCTATTCTGGTTATTCCCTGGGAATAGGGAAAGTATTTACATGTAAATTATGTTTAAATAAATAATTTTCTCTGGTTTATTAAGGTAAAAAAAATAGTGGTAATATTTTTGAAAACAAAATAAAATTGGGAGTAACTTTCACTGTTAGTTTCTTTATGATAAAGTTATTATGAATTTTTAAAAATTTACATCAACCTTTTTCTTAAGTAGGAGAGAAAACTCATTTATAGATATAGGCTATGTAAATTCTTCCCTAATTCCCTATTCCCAGGGATTTACTACCGACGGAAATACCAATCGTTCCAAAAATATATTGTTACGAATTTCGGGCCATTTTGCATATAAAACACTCAGCGAATTAAGTTACAAACTTTATTTTCCAATACCTTTAATTTCTGTAGAAACTTACTGTTTCACTCTTTTACTACTCATTAATTCACTTTTACTGTTCTCTTTAATTGTTCACTTTTACTGTTGATTACTTTCCGCACTGTTTACATTTTACGTTTTGTCTTGCACTGTGCACTGGTTAAATTACAACTCTCTGCGCCCCAAATTGCTCGCGCTTGTATACTTGTCTATCGCTGTTCGAGATTATCCTTTTTATTCCATCTGGTGATGTGTGTGTGTGTGTGTGTGTGTGTGTTTTGCAATTGTAAATCACTTTCATGTCGTTGTATTCGCGAACACTCTTGATGATTATCGAAGCCGTTTATTACCATTGCTACAATTGATAAATATTCGTTAAGTCCATTTTGGAGGAATACTAGATCGTCAACTCAGCAGCCCCTCGGAGTATCTCGATGATCTTTCAACGTCCCTGTCCTCATTTCAAGGTTGTTTTTCGTCTTGGGATTTGGATTTATAAGTTCAATCTGGTTTGTTATCACCTATAGGTAGAACTCATAGTTTCTGATCAGGCCTTTACACCGGAGTATGATTATTCAGACCTTCCCAAATGTTTCTCGAAATATTTCCTTTTCCTAATTACCATTGATGCAAATTTGGCTACTTGAACAGCATTATTTTTCCCACTTCTTTAATGGATTTCTGGTTTTTTCTTTTTAGACTGTGCTGTAGTATTGTTATGTACTCTGACGACCATATTCTCCAAAAGTCTTGAGTAATTATTTGTGTTAATTTCCAGTCCCGGCACTGATAAAATGCCCTGATGTTTGGTTCGAAATCGTCTTGGTCCCAAGAAACTGAATAAAACGGCCTCGAGTTGAGATGGGCTTCAATTTGGTTGAGCACGGTTCTTATTTCCTCATATTTCAATATAGTTTCTCCTAATATCGATTCAGATGGCATTTGGCGGATTTTACAATTGCTTCCCACAAACCTCCAAAGTGAGGACTTGCCTGGACATTGAAGTGCCAAATAATGCCGTCGTTCGCTATTGATATTCGCCCATGATTGTTTATTCACACATTTAAAAGTTTGTGAGCAAAATCTTCTAATAGCCGCGTTAATTATTAAATCTTAATTGTAAATTTTTTATATTGTTTTATTTCGCCACTCTGAACATTTTAGCTTAACAGGGCCACACCATTTGTTTTGCATTTACAATCCAATATTGTCGCCTGACGCAGTTGAGTACTACTTTCTAACGAGTTTTTATTTTATGAATTACTCGTACGATACCTTTAATATTGATAAACGTATTTCGATGTCGTATCGAGCTTGCTTGCTTGTTTAAGTTATTTCATTTGTTTAAGCTCTTAACTCGTTCAGAATTCTGCTTTTTGAACGATGATGTGCTCTTAACTAGTTTGTTGTTAAGGCACCAAATATCCGATCTGAATGCTGCAAACTTGCGTTTCTGATAAATCTTTTTATAACTATTTTTTAATAGTTCTAATTGTTTTAGTAAAAGATGGAAATCTTTTTCAAACGTAGACATTAAATATTACTGGTAGGATTATATATCTTCCTGTATATTAAAAGATCGGTTTTCTAATTTAGCATTATCAAAATTTGGCAGCTATTCTGGCCCTAATTACCATAACAATTTGTTCTGAACTACTGTGATCCGCTGGGGGTTTCTTCTGATTTTACGTGCAATACCAAGTAGATGTATAGTAGTGTCTTGAATATTGGTGACTCGATTTCCAATCAAAACCTTCCAGTTATTTGGCTGTCGTTGAATCCAAGCGAGCGTCTTGGGTGCACAAAAATCGCTCAATTTTCCACAAAAGTTAAGAAATATCAACAAAATCCAATATTTATTTAATTTTTTTTTAATGCAGATTCAAAGCCTATTTCAATACCTATTCAGTGGTACCTTTTTTGTACTTGTACCATGCTAACAAAGAGATTTTTTGTCAAATGAATATAGCAGGCTTTCGAATTAAATTCTAAAAATAATTCAACAAGATCAATACAATAGCATGTATGTTGATGATGATGTTCTTGGATGTTATACTAGGTCTCCTTCTGCACTGCTTGTTTGGTAAATAACATTAAATTTAATTGATTTTGTGTTTTCAATCATGTATTGTATTGTATTGTAACCTTAAGTATTCGCTCATGAATTTCCTGATTACTGTTGAACCATCTTTCAATTTGATGAAATTTTGCAATGACCTGATTTTCCCCACTTTTAGAGGGAGCCTTTCTTCATCGCATTTTGATTGTTCAGCTGTAATTTGTGACTGAAATTTTTCAATGGTTCAAAAATTGTGGTTTGCATTTTATATTTGTTTGGATTTGGTTTGATGTCGCCTCAACCATTTTCCATCCAAGTTTCGTAGGCGGCAGCAGCTCTTGGATATCTGAGATGTAGTCCATGCCTTTGTAGTATGTCTGTGGTGCAGGGAAATTAAATTTGGGATCGACAAATTTAATTGTGATAAAATATACGCATTGATTTCCAGTTTGAAATCCGATTCGAACCGTGGCGAATTTTAAATTTAGTTTTGATGTAATTTTCACTTACCCAATTTCTGATATTTTCTGATATTGTTTAATTGATGTATGAGGCTTGAGATCCACTTTCGAGTATTATGTCATACATACGACTTTTTGGGTGTCCTAACCGTCAACTTATAATTTAATTTCTAACAAAAAACAACAACCCTTGCCCTTGAAACCTTGCCCACCCCTATCGTGTTACGTTAACGTTGGTTAATGGAGAGAGAGCGAAACCAACGTGTACCTGGTGCGTGTGTACGAGCAGTTAAGATGTATGTAAATGAGTATTTTTTTCTGTTTTTCTTGTTTTGTAGTTTTGGCGCGCGTTACTTTCGCTCTCTTTTTACACCGCACATCAATTGCATGTGCGAGAATAGGAAACAGAGACAAGATGAAAGATATTCGTCTACATTTTTTTTTTGGTGCGAGAATTTTTTTCATAAAGTTAGTCTAGTTTTGAATTTCAAAAGTTGGGTCTCGTTGTGATGTGATAAAAAAAAGTCGAGTTCATTTGTAAATCTTGTAACAATTCTTTTTTATGAGTCACAGTAATAGACTTTATATTATAGAAAATCTCTGTTAAATTGTATATCGAAAAAAATGTATAAATAAATTACGTTTGGCTTGTGAGGTAATAAAAGAATTACGAAAATAAAGAGAACGAAGTGTTTTATTGAAGTGAAAGGTCAAATTTTTTGGAACTGGAAGGGTGTAATATATACCTGCGCAGCATTTCCCCCGGTGCTGTTATTAACTAGCGGGAGCGCACATAAATCAGCGTCTACCGCAATAAGGATGGCCAGTTGTGGCCATTCATACTTTCGGTTTGGCGAACCAACGCCCAACATTATGGTACGGTTTATCGGCGAACAGACGCCCAAATAAATTATAATCGGCACGCACAAGCCGCAACGGTCCGGGTGGAACGTCATCTGTGGCATGACGGCTACAATGCCGCAATATTTCCGGTTAACGGTGAGGACGCCCAACGATTGGTTTGCATGGGGCGAACAGGCCATTTGCATTCGCCAGTAGACTGGGTACTTGTCACTAGGTTAGATCCGGCCGCCGTTAGATGGGCACACCCGGTTATAATTAATTTCTATCAGTTCCTCAAGCTTCGTTCACAAATTAAGGCGGAACATCCGGTTTATTTTTATTTATTTTAATTTGTGTTAAAAAAATCTGTAAACACGGTGTAGTCCAGAGTCATGCAAGTCTCTAAATCCCCACGACCCAATACCCTGAGTATTAGCCGGCAAAATCACAGTGCGTGAGGCCTCTGCATGACTAGTTGATAACTGCGGGCTGGCTGCTAGCCATCCGTAATACTCTTCCATTAACTAGTTTAATTTTTACAAGTGTCGCCGTAATCTGGATCTTCTTGCTGTGTCGTAACTGTTGAAGGTGCGTGTTGATTTAACAAGGTTGTTGGGTGCAAATATAAGTATTTTGTACATATCAAGTCTGCTTTTGTCTGAAATTCGTTTTGCTATTTTGGGCAAATGTTCTTAAAATTGAACAATCGTTTATCAGATGGTTTCCCTTGCAGAATCTACAAAAATTTCTAACCGATTTATTGTAAGTGTAAGTCTTGTTACTTGGTATATTTTAAAAAATTTTTGATGTAAGTTGAAATTAGTAAACGTTTGTTGTCGGTATTGCATGCGGGTATGTAGTTTTCTTCAGAAAGTTGAAATGAATTCAATTAACCAGCTGCCTGAAACGTTATATGGCTTTTTAAGTAATGCATTTTTGTTACGTTTGATAAATCTGAAAGTTATTCAGTTTAGCTAATTCTCACTAAACATTGCAATATCAATTTTTGACTATTTGATTTTCGATGTTAGCTGTACAGGTGCCACCTTTACTTGTTCCAGATCTTCCAATTTATGTTCTAGCTGGGCTATTATGTTGTCATAATGCACTTTTCCGTCGTTCTAGTTTAAATAGATTGGGTGTTATTTCAGCCGTATGTACACGGCTTCTGGATGAGTTGCCAATTGAATATGTATGTAGGTATGATTTAGTAACAATAACGACCTCATTATCTCAATCGTTGTATTGTACATCTAGTTGTATTCCAATATACATGGATCTTATTCAAAGTAAAGGATTCTGTTGATTATAAATATAATCAACGAAACGGTTGAAAACATCAATCAATCTGGTAGCATACAAGAAATCATAATTTCATTTCTGGTCACTACCGAAAATCGAACTCTTTCTTAAATGACAGAACAATCGATCTTCTCATTATACTAATAAGAACGAGTAGCAGGGATCATAGAATATATCACAATTTTTTTTAAATTAAAAGAAATACTAAAAGAAGTAAAAGAAAATACTAAAAAGAATACTAAATGTCCAGTGGATTTAATGTATACTTTGAAGGTCAATTAACACCGCCCCCCTTTAAAAGCAAAGCTTTTACCACCAGCTAAAAGAAGCTTTAACCGCTACACAAAAAAGCATTAAATTTGTTTACCAATGATTTTTAATCAAATTTATTAATTGTTTAGAAAGATTCGACACGAATAGCTTGTTTGTGAACATTAAATTCGGAACAAAAATCCTGAATGGAAACCCATTTTGGATGATTTAATTTTGTTTTTGTCGTTCTAACCGCAAGTGACCATATTCTGGTAATTCCCCGGGAATAGGGATTTTGTTTTTGTAGCAGCTCTTCCCCAGAAATATTCCTCAATTCGTCGTTTTCCAAACGTTAATTCTGGCGATTGGGGAATAAATGTACGGGAACGTTTAATACTGGCCGTATTTCCTCTTTAAGATGTTCAACTATTTCAGGCTTACTCGCTTATACACCTTTTTCTTCACATAGCCCCAAAGAAAAAAGTCCATCGGTGTTAGATCGCACGATCTTAATCGCCAATGTTAGTCTGCAGTAATACCATTGTTTCATGAGCTGTGTGGCATGTCGCACCGTCTTGTTGGGAAAACATGTCCTCCACATCAATTACATCCAATTCGGGCCACAAAAACTCCGTTAACATGCTTCTGGAAATGTTTAATTCTTGGCCACGATGCCGAATGGAACTTTCTTACTGTGGCTATATTTTCGAGTGACCAACAAGGACGATGACGAAAAATGGTCTTCTGATCCATCAGCGTAAATTTGATCTGAATTTTTGTAATTAAACGCCTCACTGTCGAGTCATTTGGCGCATTATTGCGACCGAACACTTGACGTAATTGGCGAACTGTTTTCGCAAAACTTTCACCATTTTTGTTATGTGTTTTTACAATAAATAAGCGTTGTGGGTTTGAATACTTCTCCATATTCTTACATCGTACAACTTGTATTAACAAAATTGCGGTAAATTTTCCGGCGCACAAATTTTATTACGTTTTATAATAAACATTAAATTATTCGAAGAAGCCGTGTTACAAGATGTATTCTACTATTTAAAAGTTTGTAGCTATCAAATAGAACAGTGGCCTCTTTATGTAAACGCAAGATGGCAGTTAAATCAAAGCTCCAAGCGAATTCCCAGTTAATTCTTTCCTAAAGTAAGTATGGAATAATAAACGTCAAAACTGCTATAATGAGGAATAATTTTTACCCAAATTTTTTTTTTCTCAAAAACCAGAATACATTTTGAGGGATAAGGGAACAAAACTGCGACAAAATTTAAAATTTCCATTATCCGGGAATTATCAGAATAGGGCCACATGTGCAAATTCAATAAAATGTTATTGAAATCGAATCTTCATAGCTTTGAGAAACTTCTTGAATAACACTTGAATTATTCGCATACGGTATGCCATTGATGGAAAACAATTAAATAGGTTCAAGATTACAAAATGTCTAGTCGTTACAAAATGTAAAATAAATTTCCACAAAAAAATGCCCACAAATAAAATGTACCTGTTTAAAATTCAAAATAAAGATTTCCATTTCCTGCAATGACTTTTAACTATTTGTGCAAAACGCTCGACGACAATAATCCAATGAATAATAATATTACAAGGAGTGTGTTATCAATTTTCATGATGACAACTAAGGTTTTTCTCGTCGTGTACGACGATGTGACATATGATTTATGGAGATTGATAACTGTAAAGGCATACACTGGTTGAATTACATAATCAAAAAACGGTTTATTACGGTATTTGCAGGATTCTTACACACAAAATTGAAATGTCTTGTGTAATGCTTAATTAATTAATTTCGTTCAGCTTATCTCCGTGCGCGATATAATGATGAACTTGTATTTATAATTAATGAATCTTTTATTGTTTATCAAATTTTCACCATTTTCTTATTCTTTTTTTTTTTTGGTGCTGTGGTTTGTTATTGTTAAACATTATTACCATGATGAGTTCTTTTCTACTTAAACAATGTGCAATTACTTTTATCTAGTATGATGGATATTCTTCTTTTGTGCAATTTACAATAATTTTAATGAAGTGTGAATTTGCTTGTAAAGCAAGATTGGTTGGTAAGCGAATTTATTATATTATCATCTGGTTTGTGCGTACACTCGTACAGCTCTCGACAAGAGAGACTATAAATTATGTATGTACAAAATATAAACCATCTACCGATTCAATTCCATAATAAAACCGATTAAATAATAATATTGATTCAATCGTAATAAAATTAATAAATAAATCACAAAACGTAAAAAAATAATAAATAAAAATTATTAAATAAATAAATATAAATACAGTTTTTTTTATTAAGTTTAATCGAATGTTGTTGGTCAAAAACAACAAGAAACTATATGTTATGTCTTTAAATCATGCAATCAGAAATTTATGTTGTACCTACATACATTTTTATCGAAATTGGATTTCATTTATAAAACTACAAATTAATGTTGATATAATGATAATATAAGGAATTGATTTTTTTTTTCATTTCAAATGATCAAAACGCAACAAAATACATAAAACCAAAACATTTAATTTTGGTTTTTATTTTTATTTATGATTTATGTAATTATTTTTAGGGATTTATGTTTTAAGCATATGGTGCGTCATGAAAATTATTGTTAATTTCAATGTAGTAAAACATTTCACCTTAAAAATATTATTTTGTACCTTCAAGATCTAAACATAATGTATCGAGATTGTATTGTTCGTGCCGGACCAATTTTACCGTTGAAGTTGATTGACCACTCTGAACGAAACGCTCCTAAAGGCCTTATCTTAGGCGCCAGAAATCAAGTAAAGACCCTGCTTTTAACACAAAATTTCATACCATGGTAAGTTAATCATCTTATTTGGTATATGGATTATTAAACTTTCTAATTAAAAGTAAGAGTGGATATCCAATTGAAGTTTAATCCTAAATCACGAAAATTCAAAATAATGATTTACATATTGGTTTTATACATTTTAGGCGAATTGGTAACACAATTATGCAATCTGACATCATTTATGAATTTTCGATATTTATTTGATTAAATTAAATTAAAGTAATCGATTTACACCCCAATCATCTTACAACTATAGTTACTTCATGTGACGCGTTCTGACACGCAATTTTTTCAAGGGACAAAAAAAATCGTTTGTCGAATTTATTAAAACCATTTTTCTACTGGACAGGCCAGTGACAAGATTAATTTTTTGCTAATGACGTAAGTTTATTTATTTATGAAGACATCTATTCTGTGAGTTACATGTATGGGTTCTTCAGTATTTTTTTGAAGTTATATCCTTTGAAAAATTAAACTCAATAAGTCGCGATGTTGATGAATGATTTAGGCAATCTATTAATGTGGTTGTTTTCACCATAGTTTGTAGAATGGTGTTCTAATGCTTAACTCATGGTTTCGAAATGTTCTGCATGGCACATGAATTGATATGTTTTACCGTCACTGCCGCCTAAAGTGTTCAGACATCGAAGTGGGGTTGTCTAATAGATGTTCTTCGGATTGGTATCTTGATATCTCTTCAGTGAAATGTGTCTCTTGAACCACCTTGACCCAGAATTGACCAATTGACCTCGCTCGGGTACGGTGATGAAACCTTTCGAACGCGTTGCTGGGCTGAATGAATGTCGTTTTCTGCATGCGCTGCGATTATTGGTTTTCTCCAATTTCGCTATTTTTTGCTTATAATTTAAATAAGGGCAACAACGAAAGCCACTCTTTTGTTATAGTCGGCCAATTCCCAATATTCTTTAAATTATTTTTGTTGTTGCTGCTGGTTAATTCTGGATTGACATTTATTGCGACAAGGAACTAATTGCGTAAAGTGACGAGCTGGGACTTCTTTTCCACTTTCGTTTATATACGCTTTGCCAATATTTCTGTTGAGTTTTTAACTTTTTGCTTGTTGGTAGTTAACTTATGGTACTTGCATACAATTATAATGTGTGCCCTTTCAACAAAATAATTATTCTACTTTTATAATAACTCGATTTCGAAGAAAAATTTAACATAATTTATAAAAGGGCATAACTCGATTTGGGCGCTTTTGATTTGTGACCACAGAATGTTTCCATTTGGTGAGAAAATGAACAAATTTTTTGGCGTTCACACTGGAGCAAGCGACATATAGTTGGCCATGCGAAAAGCATGAATTTTTCAAATTCAAACCAGTAATTTTTGGTAATTGCATCTGAGCTTTATTGTCATTATGCAAAAGCAAGGCCCACTGGAAATTGTAGTCGCTTGAAGCCGAAAGGCAAATAGGTGGAATCATTGAATTAGCACATTTTTTCCTTTACTTTTTTTTTTTTTATACCTAGTTTTTATTTCTATAAAAAATATAAAGCATATAATTACATAAAACGAAAAGAATCAGAAATAAAACTAGTTTAGTAATCTCCTTATTAAAGATAATGTTTCGGAGCTACGATTCAATTACAAAAAATATTTAAATAATATTTAAATTACACTATTACAAATTTAAAATATTAATTATAAATTATTACTATTTCTATTCGGGTAAAATTATTACTATTACAAATTTTAAATATTAATTATAAATTATTACTATTTCTATTCGGGTACTAAACAATAAAATTCACAAACAAAATGGTAAAATGTTCATTACAGATATACTTCCATGTTACTAATAGTAAATAGCCAATCCTTTAATAATTTGCAAAAATCATTAACATTATTTGTTTAAAAAAAGGTTGACGATAATTGACTATATAGTTTAGGAGCGGTATAGTTGAAGATTTTTTTAAAATGTTCTTTATTAGGACGAGGAATATTTATTCTATTAATGTTGCGCAAATTATATGATACGCTATTCAAATTACTAACTATACGATTACCGCTAATTAAATAGAAAGCTTTTAATACTTTAAATACATATAGGTACCGAAGCGGCAAAATTTTGAATTTCACAAATAACGGGAAAGATGGAGTCGATCTTGGTTTAAAGTTAATTATTCTCAACACTGCTTTCTGAACGGACATCAACGGTCTAATATTGGATAGGTAAATTCCGCCCCAACAAGTAACTCCATATCTCAAATGCGAGTCAACTAGTGCATAATATATGCATTTTAGGAATTCCGGACTACAAATATTCCGAAGATAGTAAAAAGTTCTGAGTGTCATCCGTAACTTACTTTTTAAATTATCCACATGCCCCTTAAAATTTAAATTGAGAGTCCAAATGCAAACCGAGATATTTAAAAGAGTACACAGTTTCAATTGGAATGCAAAGGGGGTCACAATTGGTATGATTGCAAGATAACGAATGATAAACTAAACATGAATTAAGTTCAGACGTTGTGCCACCTATGGAAAAATTCATTAGTTTAGACTTGCAACTCAATATCATATTATGCACAAAGAACCACTTTTTCAACAAGACAACGTCTTGCTTAACATTATGTTCTAGGGAATCTATATTGGAAGCAGAGTACAGTAATGCCATATCATCTGCAAACGCGACGGTATTGCCACGTAAATCCAGGCTAAAAATTGAATTACAATAGATTAGAAAGAGCAATGGCCCCAGAACTGATCCTTGTGGAACTCCAACATTAACTAGTTTCTCATCACTAAACTTCGCATTAACACAAACAGTTTGCTTACGATTGAACAGATACGATTTAAACAAATTCAAAGCAACACCTCTTATACCAATATTGCATAGCTTCGATAATAAAACACTATGATTAACGGTGTCGAAAGCTTTAGAAATATCAAGGCTGAGGATTTTAAATTATCATTTAAATTACGATGCAGAGGCGTCAAAAATGCTAATAAGGCTTTTTCCGTTGAAGAATTCTTAATAAAACCATACTGTCGTATGTCGAGAAACTTAATTTTATCAAGATAATCTAAAAATCTGTGTTTAATTGTTTTTTCGAAGATTTTAGAAAAGTGCTCGAAAGAGTAATAGGGCGGTAGTTATTTTTATCCAACTGAGAACTTTTTTTGAAAGGCGGTTTTACAACACCAACTTTAAGTAGATCCGGAAAAACCCCTTTTGAGAAACAAGTATTAAAAATAAAAGTCAACACGTGAACAAAACTGTTATTTATATTTTTTATTATTTTATGTGAAACTTCGTCAAATCCGTATGAAGTACTATTTTTTAAATCACGAACGATCGCAAAAATTTCCTCTTCACAAACTGGGAAAAAGAAAAAATTCTGATGATTGCAGTTCGAGAAAGTTAAGTTATCTCTAACAGACTTCTCTATATAAACGGTTTTATGATTAGTATTCAAAATTTCATTAGGTACATTGATGAAAAATTCATTAAAAATATTAGCTATTTTAGTTGGATCATTTTCAATTTTATTATCTCCAGCCGCAATTGAAATAATTTTATTAGTGCTCAGTGTGTTGTTCAGAACACTATTAACCACCTTTCATTTCGTTTTTAAATCCTCTGCAGCAGTAAACTGTGTCTTAAAATACCTTTCCTTTGCTTAAGGAATTGAACGTTTTAATTTACCATTAATCTTTTTAAGTTTATTACTCAACATCACATTAGTCTGGTTCTTTGCTAGTTTTTTAGCTAAATGGTTTTTATAATTAATTAAACTCAAGTCAGACCTTCTTATTTTAGTTATCGATTTGTTCTTATTTATCTCTGCAGTCAGTTTATTAATAAAAATGGAAGATAAATTTGGATCATTAGCAGACAATACAGAAGACCAATCATAACAATTTAAAGTAATCAATAAGTCGCAATAACTAATTTTTGTTTGCAATCGAGGTTGACAAGGTGAAAACTATCTTTTTGGATTAAATATATTTAATGCTAGCATGATAGTATTATGATCCGTCACTTGAAGATTTACACTTTTTACCTCAATAGAATATCTTGAAATATTTGATTCAGAAAATACATGATCAATACACGTATTTGAGCATGGCCTCGTAACGCTATTCATAAGAGAATCTAAGCCAAACGAAGTGCACAACAACAAAAGATCATCTTTCACAAGTGATTCTTTCAATAAATCAATATTAAAATCCCCAAGTAAGATTCTGTGCTTCGATTTATCAGTAACTAGAAAATCATTTAATTCATTAAAAAAATATCTGAATAAATAAAAATAAAATGCAATCTATAGACTAGAACAAAACAGAAATCGATATTGTCAATGCGAACTGTTAGCTTGATAACATCAGCTGATGAGAAGTTCAATGCGGTAAAATGAAAATCAAAAGTAGATCTAATAAAGACCCCAACACCACCAGACCTATATGAATCATTACAATTAGCGATAAACGTAAAATCAGACAAATCAAAATTGTTAAATTTATAGGACGAAATCCACGTCTCGGTTAGAAAGATTATATCCAGATCTTTAATTAACGAATTAATATTTGCCAAAAAAAATCGAAATTTTTACGGAGGCTCCTGATGTTTTGTAATAAAAAGTTATAATTACGAAAATTTGACTGGCTCATCGAAATTTCATATTTAAACGGTAACAAAAATTGTTTGTCGATAATATACTAAAGTAGAACTTAAAATGAAATTGATCTGAAATAAAAATCAGCAAGTTATTTTGTAGAAAGAAATTATAACAAAAAATAAAATAAGAAGAAATTAAATAAGATACGTTAATTATGCGTTTGAGTTTAAAATATAAGTTATTATAGCACCATGGGTACAAACTGTAATACCATTTATTTGAAAATGAATAAAAAAGTACTAACTTAGTACCCAATAATATAAAACTTACTATAAAAATAATATCAACCCTACCAAAAGTTTTACAACTGTATGACTTAAATATTTCTTTTACAATACCAAAGTGGCAATTGTAAGGTTTTAATACCAACTTAAAATAATAAAATGTTAAATGAAATGTCAAAACTTGATAAAAATAATTTGTAAACAAGTGTGAAAGTAAAAAATATTCTACAATATTAAAATTGAAATGGAAAACAAATCTAAAATTTAGTACAAACAAAAAGATGAGTATTATATAAATAAACTAGCTGACCTGTGACTGAATAATCAGTCACGTGATTACATTTTATTGAATTTTTGGTTAAGAAATGATTAAGAAGATTTTTTAAGATGTAAATTTGATGCACTTTTATCAAAAATAAAGTAAATTCACATACGCTATTAAATACAAAAAGATAATAAAATATGAATTTACATTACAATTTACATGCGTAGAATCTTTACAAAAACAACATTCTTTGTTATGATGCGCTCGTCTCGATCAGCTGATTGATCGTTTGTCTCAACCAAAAACACCTTGAGTCCGTCAAATGAGCGGTATCGTCAAAAACCACATACTGCTGACCGTGTGTAAATACGGGGGCCGGCAAGTACACTCCTACCTTCTTCAAGCTTTGGCCCTGACTCTTGTTGATGGTTATGTTGAACGCGAGCTGGACCGGAAATTGGAGGCGAGACATTTTAAATGAAAAGGTGCCTTCCGAGGGTGAGAGCTTCATGCGTGGGATGAGAACGCGCTCGATGCTGGTCTTATCTATCATGATGAGTCTCGCGCTTTTCAACTTGGAAGCGCGCGAGGAGTTTGGCTTCATTGATGAAACTGATGACTCATCCATTGAAACCGGCAGTTTGAAAATATTATGTAGCGTACGCCCACCTTCCATCAAGCTCGTGGCGATTCCAGTGAAGGCGGAGCAAATGGACTCCAAGCCACGCCCCTTGGTAAATGCATTGAGTGATTGCAATACAAATGACTTGCCACACCCGTCGGGAGCGTCAATGCAGAAGACCTTTGCTGACAGGGTTTCAGATTCGAGCGCGCTTCGGACCTCATTAATTACGCGCTTCTGGTCTTCATTTGCACTCGCATACATGTTGTCGAAACGCGCCATTTCTAAATATTAAAATCTCAAAAGGGAAAAGCACACAATCGCCGAGGCGCTCAACTTTAATCTAAATATTTAATAAGGAATGTACAAAAGGACCGCGGATCTTTTGTATATGAATAATTTTGGCGTTTTCCAAAGCATATCTCGTATTAACAACGTAACCAAAAGTAATGCATTTATGTAGATTATATAGTCGACTTACGACCACACAAAAAGCAGAAACACGTCACGCTATTTCAAGCATGAAATTAAGGACTTAATAAATTATCCGGTTACGAAATATACTGGGACACAAATGAACCGCATATCGGGACGAAACTTCCCACTTCAACTTTTCTCATAATTTAAAAGATCCCATGACTTTTGCCTGAAATCGGACGGAAAGACTTATTCCAAACTTTCCATAGATATTATGTTTGTGTAAGTATTAAGGTCGATCATCACTCGCAAAATTTTGTCATCACGATAGAGTGCCATGATAAAATTCTATTTTTACACTCACACCTCTTAACACCAAAATGTTTGTAGTATATAAATTCATTTTATGTTCTCTGTTTTGTTCTGTATTGTCACGGTGTAATGACGGTTCAGTACAAACATATTTTGTCATGACATTCTGGCGTTGTGATTAATATATAAGATGTACAGTATAGGAAAAATGTTTCTTGGCTTTTACACCTATTTCCCGTGCACGTTCCCTAATAAAACATATATTCTGCACATATATGAAAAAATACCTTTCACCTGATATATGTTTCATTAAGATATGCGCACGGGAAATAGGTTAAAAAGGGAGTACAAACTAAAAATTAAGCGTATTAATATATAAGATAATTTGAAAAGTATACTAACAAACTGAGCATGCAAAAGTACATAAACTATAATACTTAACAAAAACTTATATAATTTCAGGATCTTAGCACGAAACTCTGGCAGGTCAAAGTTAATCAACTGGATGAGGACGAGCAGAATCCTTAATCCGAAAAATATCGTTGTGTGATTGTATTCGGTGAACATCTGGTTCAGCTGATTTCCGTAAGTAAATTTGTCCGGCTTTGCACCATAAGCATTTGTAATTATATTTTACTTTGATGATTTTAGCATCTCTGTAAAGCTGAGACTGGAACCGAGTCGAATAGTGCATGACGTATATACGTTGTTTTGGATGATTTTGAGGTAAGGCTATATCCAATTCTGTGGTGTGAAGAGACTTTTTTATTCGCATTTGCGACAAACTTTTGTTTTTTAATTCGGTGGATTTTAGTTTTAAAATAAAAAAATCCTTTGAATACACCATTGTGCTAGTTTTATTTATTGTAGTTGTTTTATTGGAACGGTGAATTGGTTCGACGGATAATATGTCGTCAAATTGAAATGAGTTGAGAATTTTTTGAATTACATTCACTACAAGGCCACGAATATCATCATGTTTTATTGGTAAACCACTGATGGTAATGCTGGAGGCATTCTCCAATTGTTTCGGTTTATCTTGAACGGCTTCCAAAATATGTAATTTTGTGTTGTGTGATAATATTTGTTCCTCAAGTTTTCCAATTTTATTTTTCAATTCAGCATTTTCGGTTTTTAATTCGAAGACAACTCCATCTAACTTAGTAAGTTTCTCAAGATTTTTTAGTTGCCGCATTATTTCAGGAAAACCAATGTTGGTAGCCGTATCCAGTGAATTGGTTAATTCGGAAGCTTCATCCTCATTCACTAATGTCGATTGGTTTGGTAAAGAGCGACAAGGTATGCATAGCCAGTTTGCGGAACACTCTTTTATGTTTTGAACAAGGTCATTGGATATGTTGGCACACCGTATATGAAAGAAATTTCCGCAGATACCACCACACTTAACATCTGGAAACCTTTCTTTGGTGATGTTACCGGAACACATTGAACAACTTGCAGGCATTTTCCGATATTAAAACACTATTTTCTCACAATAAAATTGGCGGGATTTATTAGATGTGACGCCACTAACACACGTAGTAATTATGTATTTTCTTTTAGTAAAAACTAGTTTTAACAAAATCACTTTATTTATAGAAATTGTCGAGATATAGAATAACCAAAAAACTAATGTACATGAGAAATATTTATTAATAATTTTTATTTTTATTTTAAATACAAGTTGCAGTTCGGACCTGTGTACACTTTGACAATTGAGATATGAACGAACTTTAACCAGTAATAACTGTTACATTAAATTTCGATAGATCTAAATTACGAAGAAGTATTATTGGTGATCCCTCTTTCAAAATTAGTATGTCAGGTAATATTCCAGATGGCTCCAAAGAATTAAGTAACACTATTGGGTACTTCACAATATATTTATTTTTCATTGGTGGACTGGGGAGTGTGATTGAACTCCACTATTTATTTTATTGACACCGTCATTCTTGGGAGCTAAGATTGCAGGGTCGCAAAACCAATTATGATTTTTTAAGTTGTTTGAAATATTTGAAAATAGTTTTATTACAACGTCCATAATTAACGGCTGCATTAGACAAAAAAGACAAAAATCAGGCAGGGACATGCCACATCTTTACATGTTATGGGATCAATTGGAAATTTCCCGTTACCCATATCCAAAAACTGGAACGCAAATGTTTTGGCAGCAAGGTATGGTGAAGTAAATTTACACGCATGTTTCCAAAGATGAGACGCTTTCAGGCAATCATTGCTAGCAGTATAAGAGCTCCTCAACTTCAAGTGTTTTTATGTGCCTTGTTACATTTACCCCAAGTAAAAATTTTGCATGGTTTTAATACTAGAACAATTCCTGAATTACGAGCTATGTTGGAACAAAAAAATTATCTGCTTGATTCAAATTCAATGCTAGTTTGAGAGTTGAAAGCGCTGGGCGTCATTCTCTAGTAAATTTTATGCGATTTCAGATGATACTATAGCGAGTCCAATTTCAATGCTCCCCGGGCTTGGCGGTGTGATTGGACCGTTTTTTTAGAATGCGGCTGGCAATGCCCGTTTTAAACTTTTTGGTTTTTTTTGTCTGTGACATTGCTATAAAAAATTAAATACTTTGTTTACTCAAACTTTATTAAAATTTAAACACAAAACAAAGAATAAACCTATTTACAGTGAGATTAACAGTTAAAAATTTAAAGGACCGCATTTTTATCTGCGAAACGCTGCTGAAATGGAACGAAATCGAGCCATTTTTAAAGCCAATGATTGCTGGTGATGAAAAGTGGATAAAATACGACAACGTTGTGCGAGAAAGATCATGGACGAAACGAGGTAAAGCTTCCCAAACGGCATCAAAGCCAGGGCTGACGCCAAGAATTTAATGTTGTGTGTTCGGTGAGGTTGGAAAGGAATCGTGCATTATGAGGTGCTGCCACCGGACCAAACGATTGATTCTAATCTTTACTGTCAGGAACAAACACCAAAATAGCGCTAGACCACACATCATTGATGACCCGGCAGAAACTGAGAGAGCTTGGCTGGGAATTTTTGATGCAGCCACCATATAGTCCTGACCTTGCACCATCGGGATATACCATTTGTTCCGGTCCAAGAAACATCTTAATGGTTTTACATTAAATTCAAAAGAGGCCTGCGAAATTGAGTTGTCACGATTTTTCGCATCTAAACCTCAGAAGTTCTACAGTGATGGGATAATGGCTCTACCAGAAAAATAGCAAAAGGTCATCGATCAAAATAGCACCTATCTGGGTTTAATAAAGTTAATTTGAAATAAGAAAATTCTTTGTTTCAATGTCACCTAAAAAAGGCCACGAACTTTTGTCCATACTATTAAATTGTGACTTACCACTTACTAAAACATATTATGTACTTTCTTTTAAGTAGTTAAATAAAGTATACCAATTAATCATGACCAACTTTGACCTCGAGATTTTTGCCGATTTGTCGATCGCCTAAATCAAAATAAAATAGTTCTAAAAAAAGTGTTTGCGTGTGTATTGTCCAGATATCTGTGAGCTCTCTATAGCCGAGACGGATCATCGCCATCGGATGAAACTGCATATTTAAACTTTTCTAATAATTTGAGGGACCCCAACGATTTTTGGCTGAACTCGAACCACCGGAAATTGCAGCTTCCAAAGGAGATATGGGGAAAACTACTTAAAATTAAACGATTCTAAATTAATTTTGCAACGATATCGGTCCAAATCAGTTTTCCAAAATTTAAGCGGGAAAGACGATTTTTGACAAAACAAAAATTGTATTTAATTATAAATTCGGCTCCTGTACAGTCCAGACGGATTGATGTTTAAGAAATTCGGTGTACAATAAGTGGCAATTCCCATTGGGCTTTTCCAATTTTTGCAATGATGTTGAAAAGTTTAGCTTTTTTTTACAAGAAACGACAAAGAATTGAAAGATTCAAATAAAAAGATTACATTTTCAACAAACAATGGTTGCCCTTGTTGGTTTTCTGAAATTTAAGCAGGAAATATGTTGATTATACAAGACAGTTTCTCCAACAGTCCATTAAGTTTAATTTTTCGCTTTCGAAATCAAGCGTGGTGTATTTAAAATATATGTTTAAATTCGTGGTAAAAGAAGCTCGGTTGTAAGCCCCTCTCCATTTTTTATTAAACCACGCAGCAAAGTGGATTAAAGGAACCATATCGAGCACATTCCATTTTATGGTCCCCGCTTGTGCGGCTATTGCCATGTGTATATGTGAATATCTGTATAAAAGTTTATTAATCAAATCAAAATATAAAATTTATTCTAATAATGATAGGAGCAATTCCAAATTCTTAAAATGAACACGTAAGGTTTGATCAATCTTTCGAAAAAATTTTGTCTATTCCAACTTTAAACTCAATTTATCATTAAAATGGGTAGAAAGCGAAATACTAAATTTTCTCCAAACATTTGCCACTAAGTATTGATGACGATAAAAATGATGATGATTAGTTCATGAAATGACGACAGTTGTTTTATATAAAATACACATATAAAATATAGTTGATTTCAAAAAGGCAGAAGAACAAAAAAATATTAAAAATCTAAAAAAAAAATATTGTGGGTAAACTTTTTCGTTTCTTCTGCAGAAAAAGAAAATCCACCAATTATTCTATTAATCTTATATTTTTGACAGCCTGTGATGGATTGTAGATTATGCTAATGACAACTTCGATATTATGAGAGTTTTTTTTTCTTAAAATGTAATATAACCACATTTGAGAGACGACGATGGATAATGATGATTTCTTTCCATTTTTATGCGTCTTATATACATATTTTGCTATAGCAGTTTATCTTCTTTCGTAAGTGTTGAATTGAAGTAAATACACTTTGATTTTAATATTCTTCGTCTTCCCTTTTTATAAATTTTCCTGTTTTTGTAACTTTAAATCGATTCATGTAGTTTTTAGTTTTTACGAATTTGTTACTTGTACGAGTAATATATATTTGTCATTAGAGATGAATGTACTGTAAATAATTATTTGTATATGGTCGAACTGCTATAGACGATACCTTTATGAAAGGTACGAGATTTACCTCTTTTGAAATTCATTCACAATATATATTTTATTTTTATGTAACAGAAGATGAACAAAAGATGAAAATCCTATCCACAGATGATGAGAGACGCCCTTTTTAATATGTTGAATGCAATTTTAATACATTACATTACATACATACTCGTACGTATTTTTTTTTTTGTTATTATTTTAAAATCGAATTTTAAATTAATGTTGACACATGGATACATATTTTATCTCAATCTATATTTTATTCCTGGATATAAAAAAAATTACATAAATATGATGATAGGTTGCTACTTCTCCGGTACATGCATTTGCGAATCAAGTATTTGTTGATAATAATTAAATGGTTTTATTGAAATGTTGGATAAACATAACGCAATATTCGAGATTTCGTTTTAAACTTTTGTGCTCTGTCTGTGCACCTCAATATTTATAATTACTGTTTGCCTTTGCAAGATAAAGTACCTCGAATTAAGTGTTTTTCATATAAAGAATAAGACTAAATTGTGAATTTTCCATTTCTCAAAATCGAGCAAACTCTTACCTTATCAATAGACATATGTGCATAGCCATATGAAAAGGATTCTTTTGATTGTGTTATATTGACCCTCGTTCTGGTCCGTAAGTTACAGCCACTCAAACTTTACATAATATGTGCAATTTAATTATTACTGGCGTTACAGCTGATTTAATCTGAATGAAGAATTAAACTGCGAAAATTTTGAAATATATTAATAAATTGATCTTGGATTATAGAATTGAGAGCATCAACAAATTCCCATTGTCTTGTAGCGGCTAAAAATCCTTTTATGAATAGAGCTATTTTGCCACCTACAAATTATATTCGCGATTCTCGATGGTTATCGATAATCGATAAATATCGAGAATTACAAAAAACCAAAAAACGAAGAAACGAAAAAGAATACTGTCGGGTTTTAAAGTTCAAGAGACACGGTCTCTATTATTATGAGATGGATCCTTGGATGAATCAAAAAATAAAAAGACAAAAATTGTAAACAAAGAATCCATTTTGGATCAAAAATGGATCAAGATTTTTGTGCCAGCGAAAACGCTATTAATTATTGATTTTTTTTCTGCTAGTTTTCTCAATCGATCTGCCCTCTCCATTTTTTTATTCGCAATACTCCTTGGTTGGAAAAATATACCTATTCAGCTTGATCGCGAGGGAATATTTTTTTTTAGTCTATAATTAAATAGACACGTTCATAAAACAAATATTTCTGCTACGCTACAATAATTATCGCGAGTGAAGTGAAAATTACAATAAAATAAGTAAAGAACAACAACAAGTCGTTACTTCGTCAGAAGACAAGAACGACAACAATGCTGGCACAACAACATCGCGGGCAACCAAGTTATACAAGATGCCACCAAAAATACCTCCTTTCTGGAACGAGCAACCGGCGGCATGGTTCATTCTCGTCGAACATCAGTTCGGAATCCACCGCATTGTCGACGACGATGAACAATTCGCTTATACTCTCGGCGCAATACCACAAGAGACGGTACAATTCATAACGGACATCTTCAGACACCCGCAGCCATGGACAAAATATAACCGACTGAAATCGCTACACTATTAGCGAGGAACAACGACTTGACGAGTTGCTCTCCGGTTTCCAACAAATGGAGACCTTAAACCGTCCCACTTTTATCGTCTGCTTGAACAAAAAGCTGGTGATTCTAAATTAGTAAATAATGATTTACTCAAAAATCTCTGGCTAAAACGTTTGCCAGACGACTTACGAGCGACAATGGTGCGGGATATCAAAAATGACATCGAGGAAATCTTACCGGTCGCCAACAATATCTGGATTTACGGTCAATCCAGAGCACTTAAACCAATTGCTGCTGTCAACCAGCTATCAACAAGCAAGGCAACTGCTGACGGTGAATCAGCCGTTGTTTCAATGAAAAGACAACTAGACAAGACGCAACAACAATTGGCAGATCTACAGCGAACACTGGCCAATATGAACATTGGTTCACGTGGAAGATCGCCAAACAATAGACGGAATTTCAATTACCGACACAGGTCAAGGTCAAGGTCGAGATCGTCATCTCGATCTGGACTATGCTACTTCCAGCGTCGTTTCACGCGCATGCAACTGTAACAAGCCGTGTAGTTTCCGACCGGTAGCTCATGGAGAAGCTACTTTCAAATATTTCATGTCTTTGGAAAACCACTAAATCCTGCTGTCTCTATGGCAAACAGTGGGAAAATAACTTACAATTATTGATCGATTTGGGGGCTGAAGTATCTGTGATACACGTAAACAGGTTTTTCCAGCATGCTAAAGACACTGTTTGCGTTTTTACCGCAGCAAACGGATCGCCAATTTCCACTTACGCACAAAACTTTTGAATGTTAATCTCGGTCTCAGGCGTTCGTTCATACACCCCTTCATCATCGCGGCAGTAGGTTAGGTTTCAGTGGTTGACACTTAGGCCATTTTTGGCCCATTGTGATACCACGCTTTCACGCAACATCATTAACCCATTCACCTATTCACCTACTCACACAATTACAGTATACCACCTGCACATTGCAAGCTCCATGTCAACCTGTACATTGACATGGAAGGTGGGTCGGCGTTGAATTCTGCACTCCATCAGAGGGTCTTAGTTGTGTTTATTAACATCACCGATTGTAATCGATGATGAAAATTCGATTTGCATCTAGCCTCGAATGGGGTTCGAACCAGTACCTCCCGGTCCAAGTGCCGAAGCTTTAACCACTACACCACTTGTCCGGTCATCGCGGCAGTAGATAGGCCTATTATAGGTGCTGACTTTCTGTCCAAATATGGTCTCGTGGTCGATTTAAAGAACAGAAGACTTTCTGATTCATTTACTACCCTCAATGTGAACGCAAAGTTGATACGTCATCTCCAAAACATTTTAGCGTCAACAACGATTACGGCGCTCTTTTGAAGAAGTACCCCTCGCAAGTACGAACGTAATCCTAAACCGTGACAACTCGATGCAATGAAACTTAAAGCTGCAAAAACTGAATTTCAGTTTATGAGAGACATTGGAATCTGCCGCCCCTCATCATCACCAGTCTCCTCACCATTACATATGGTGCAATAGAAAGACAAGCACTGGTGCCCTTGTGGAGACTATCGACAATTAAACACTGTCACTGTCCCAGATAGATATCCAATCTAACTCGCTGGCACCACTATCTTCTCGAAAATAGATTTGGTAAGGGCATATCATCAAATTCCCATGGCTCTCGAGGATATTCATAAAACAGCGATAACCACTCCTTTTGGGCTCTTCGAGTTTACCCGAATACCATACGGCCTTCGTAACTCATCCCAGACATTCCAGCGATTCCTTAACGAAGTGTTAAAAGGGCTGAACTTCGTCTACTCTTATATCGACGATATCCTCGTTGCAAGCCGGCCCGAGATGGAACACAGTGAATATCCCGTGTCAGTATTTAAACGTCTCTCCGCAGATGGAATCAATATTAAAGCTTCGAAATGCATTTTCGGCGTGAAGTCACTCGACTTCTTGAGCCACACAATTTCGAAAGTTCCTCCCGTCGCAAGACAGAGTTGATGTCATTTCAAATTTTCTAGAACCAGCATCAATCCGCCAAATACAGCAGTTCGTCGGTTTGGTGAACTATTACCACTGCTTTATACTACAGTTAGCCGAATTGTTATCGCCTGTTCACGCAGGCATTTGGCCACTTTACTCAAGGAAGGCAAAAACAGAAGAAACTTCTCTTGGCCCGAAGATTGTACAGAATCTTTCGAAAAGTCAAGTGTTCTCTTGCCACTGTCACTCTTTTTTCACATCCTTTGAACGACGCTCACTTCAACATAACTACCGACGCTTCCAATGTAGCAGTTGGAGCTGTCTTACAACAACGCAACAAAGGATGTTGGCAACCATTAGCGTTCTTTTCAAAGAAGCTCTCCCTTGCGGAAATTAAATACTCTACTTTTGATAGAGAACTTCTTGCTATGTATTTAGCAATCAAACACTTTCGACATTTCGTTGAAGGCCGAAATTCCTCTATATTTACCGACCATAAACCCCTTACAACAGCTATTCCGTCAAAGTCTGAACGTAGTCCCCGGCAATTACGACATTTTGATTATATTACCCAGTTTACTACCGACATTCATCACATCAAAGGTAAACACAATGTGGTGAGCGACTGTTTGTCTCGTTCTGGTGAAACACTTCTCACGTAACTCAGCGTCTTCTCCTTTGACACGAGGGAATTACTACGCGACGACGAATTGCAGAAATTGATTTCAGCACGCACACCGAAATCAAGCGTAAATCTGCAACGGATCGACTTACCAGACAAGCAGCAAATTTGGCGTGAGACTTCTACAGGAAATGCGGAAACTCATAGCTTCAAAACACTTCTGGCCAAGAATGAATACTGATACAAGCAACTGGGCGAAATTTTGTATCCCATGTCAAAAGTCCAAAGTTCACCGCCACACAAAATCAGAACTTGGTAAATTCGAGCTACCAAGTGGCAGGTTAGAACACATCCACATGGACCTGGTTGGTCCAATGCCCCAATCGAATGGCTATCATTACATTTTAACGATGGTCGACCGATTTGCCCGTTGGGCAGAAGCTTATCCAATCCGAGAAGTGACCGGTAAAACCGTAAGTAAAATCTTCTACAGTGAGTATATCTGTAGATATGGTGTCCCACTCTTCATCACGACAGATCAAGGAACAAAATTCGAATCAACGTTGTTCACCGAGCTCACGAAGCTCCTAGGTTCCCATCGCATTCGAACAACTGAATACAACCCGAAAGCGAATGGTCTTGTCGAACGGTTCCACAGGCAATTAAAATCCGCATTAACAGCTCGATGTAATACATTCCATTGGAGTTCAGAACTTCCAACGATCCTATTGGGTATTCGAACCTCCGTCAAGGAAGACCTCAACTGTACACCAACAGAACTAGTATATGGTGAAAAAATCAAGGTTTCCGGTGAATTCTTCATCAACGATCCAAATTCGAACCCAAACACAAATACTTCGGATTTCGTGAATTATCTTCGTACCAACATGAGAGCCTTAGTTCCTACGGACACAAGACATCCAACCGAACAGGGAACGTACATCCCCAAAAATCTGGAAACCTGTTCACACGTATTCGTACGTGTGGATAGAGTCAGAGGTCCTTTGAGTACACCCTATTTTGGACCGTATCCAGTGACCCGCAAATTGCGCAAACTCTTTGTGGTAGATGTAGAACGTAAATCAACAACAATTGGCATCGACAGGCTTAAACCAGTATACGGAACACTTGAGGGAAACCCAGTCGAAAATCGTAGTGTTAGAAAAACGGTCACTTTCAATTTAAAACACTACGGTTCAATTTAATACACTACAAGTAGAAATTTAAAATTAATATGACTAAAAATATAAGCGTGGGGCGCTCCTTCTGAGTGTATATAGCTACTATCTCTCAATATATCATTTTTACGTTAATACTGAAATGCTCTAGCAAAAAATCTATTCTTAGGATACATCAGAATAGACTGTTCCATTAATGTTACTAAAAGACTTTACTAAGACTTTACTTCATGTGTCTAGTAGTCTTCAATTCCACTGTGCTACTTGAAAGATGTGACAAGCTGGGGGGTAAACCTAATTCGAGTACGCTGAATTCAATGGTGTCCCATTTCAAAGTTAGTCCCCATTTTTGAGATATCGCTTTCGACATATTTTGGCTCTGAGTCAAAACATACCCTCATTTTCACGTTGATAGCTCCTGAACCATTAAGATTTTCGTTATGCTTTCTTCATCAAAGTTGTTGCGCATGTCAAGACCAACAACTTTGCTGAACATATCAAGACCGAAAAACCACACCCACCATATATGTGTGTTTTACTTAGGCCAAGGTTAGGTTGGAGTGGCTGCTTCCGCACACTTAGACCAGGAATGCTCCATTGTGATACCACAGGAACCTATTTCCCCTTTACCCCTGCTCAAAACCATACGGAGTTACGTACGTACCGCAAAATATCTCGCACTCTGTAGTCAGCGAGATCTGAAAGGCTGGCCATACTGTACACGCCCAAACACCTATGCCTTCTGTATGATAGTGCCGGACACGAGCATAGGAAGTTATCTAAAGCCTCTTCTTCCTCTTCGTCCATGCAACTTCTATAAAGTCATTCGTCTGTTGACCCAGCCTTCTCGCATGTTTCTCAAAAAGGCAGGCTCAGTTTTGGCAAAAGCATCAGATAAGACAATTTTAGAAGTTGCTGAACCATTTATAAAGGTGGTAAAAATACGTAAATAGAAGAAAATTATTAGAAACAATAATACGGTATTTTAATCAATATTAAGAGTTACTAAAGGGGTTTTATAAACCATTTCAAATACGTTGCAATTGTTCCAAAATAAGACCGCTTACGATTGGTTTCAAAATAACCAGTAAATTTTTGAATATTTCGAAACCATATACAAACTTTTGCTGGTGTCAAAAGGGTTTAATAAAACTCGTTCAGAGACGTTTAAATTATTCGAAATTGAAGACATGTTAGAACCGGTTCAAAAATACTAGTTACATAAAATCTTAAATGCAACCTCGATTCTGGTTTTTCTGAAACTTTGATTTCATTTTGCCACTTGGGGAGTTCTTGTTTATAACGTGTAGTCAAAATAAATGTCAATTAGTATATTTCAGGTGATAAATGTTTGTTTTATGGATGCATTTATTTTTCATTTTTATTGTATAGCGACAGCAGTGAATAATAGCTGCTGTCTCAGTAGAAATTTCCCATTTGGCACCGGATAGTACTCAAATAATAAAACACGGCTTTTGTCTTCAAAATAAGGTTCAGTTTTGGCAATCAGTTCACTTCTTCATTGGAGCTAAATATCTTCATTGGAGCTAAATATCTCTGAGGTTCACCGACCAAATTCTTCTGCTTTATAGGCAGCAATTTTTTTACAAATGTTCAACATTAGCATCATAACCAAAATATTTACGAGCACTTACGAGTACATTTTATTAGTATGTTAATCAAAAATTTCTATCTCTGGCCACGTTCTCCGTACCTGTATATGGTTTAATTGCAGGCTCCTTTTTACAAATTTCTCTGTTTTAAATCAGGTTTTTGTTTGAATCGTTACTTATATTAATTAATCATAATAAAGCAATGGTTTCAAATCTCCATCGCCACTTCTTCCAAAACTATTTCAAAAAACAATAAAAATCAATTTCCAGAAAGGCAAAAAAAAACAAATTCAGAATTAATGATAAAGTTTATTTTATTAATCCACTTCAGTGAATTAAAAATTACTTTTTTTATTTTATTTAATTTTTAGTCATTTATTTATTGTTGTTTGTTCTGTAAAAATATAAAAAAAAAACCAAATGAAATGGAATAAATAAATCCCATTTCGTTTTTTCCATATCCTTTTCGGTTTTCACAGAGTGGAAGAGCATAGAATTTAAATTAATTTCCATTTCCACGCAGGAGAATAAATTCTTTTATACAATATCAGCAGTGTTGAAACAATAAGCAATATACAAATATTTTGTTTACAATTGGGATTTTTATTTTTATGCTTTAAAATTAATTTTTTATCATCAATATTCTTTCGCAATCTGTCAAATAATTTTGTGATTTTTTTTCTGTAGTATAAACAAATTTTCCAAACCATTTAATAATTTCTTTTGTCATTGTTTTTTTTACTAATCCTGATTTTATTATTTAAGAGATTTTCAAATTTAAGAGCTAATAAGAAAAATCAAGCCGCTCGAGGTGAAAGTAAATAGTTAGCTGAAGGAATATGAAAGACAAATCAGGCAGTGCGTCAATATAAAATTAGGCAAGTGTAGTCTAGCTTTGAATCATGGTATATGATCAAAAACTATTAAAGATGGTCAGCTAAACAAAACATTTTCAACAGAACCAGATGCCGGAAGCTCAGGACGAATTTTAAAGCGTCTAACATTTGATCCGCAACAGAAAGGAGCTATGAGCGGGTCACAACTGAATTGGAATTAAGATATGAATGGTCACGGCAGCGAATTATGCAAGATAAAACTGTAAACCCAACATTCAACCCAAAAAATACTATGGCAACACCAAAATATACGAACTATATCTATAAGTATCAGCTCAAAAAATATTCCATAAGAAGTTATTTACTATAGTCAACCCAACAAAAAAATTGTCTGGCTCGAAGAAAAACCCGTCATATTTTTACTGTCAGCCCAAATATAAAACTGTCGTGATATTATAAAAATGTCATGATATAGCCGGAATTTTATTTTCAGCCAAAAAAATAATTATTAAATTAATTGAAAACAAATTTACCAAAGTAAATAAGAAAGGTTAATTAAATATTAATATTGGAAAACCTCCAATTAAGCTTCATTATATTCTCGTTATTCAATTTTAGGAGACTTATCGATCTGGAGAGTCCCAAAACCGTTTTTACAAATATAATGCATTAAATTGAATTTTGCTGTCCGTATATTAATTCCGAATCGAAATTATTCGAGTATACAGGGCCATCCATTACAACAACCATTTTTGGAGGAATCGGAGATTTGGAGTTCCAAAATTTGCGTTTGTTTTAAGTCCATGTCAAAATTATTTTAAGTTAAGGGCGATATTTTTGTTGAATAGTACATATTGAAATATTGGCAACAGGAACCCTCCAGAAGTCCGATTCCTCAGAAATGGTTATGGATGATCCTGACTCCAAATAATTTCGACCGAGAATTAAAACGAATGACAATTTTGGAAAAATCATTGTTTTTGTATTTAATTAATTGTACTGTTAAACATAAATTCTGTATGTGAGAAATGTACGATATGTTGCAAAAGGTACTGCAATTTAAGTTTTAATAATATAATTTTATGTCGTGAAATATTTTTGTGATTATTATTTTGGTATTGCCAGCCTATGATGCTTTTTGGGGTACAACTTTCAGCCAACTTCACAAAGGTTAGAAAGAGAAATGCTCCCGTATGCGTTTATCAGTGCTGTCAAAGACGACCATGTTAAACTTCTTTTGAGAACCACTATTAGAGGTAAGACCATGGACGATGTATCGGCGTTGGCCTTAGAATACTTGTATTACTGATACAGTAACTGATTCAGTAAAGCTGTGCAATCTGGATTCGGAGGATATCATGCAAAAAAGCACTTATTAAAGAAAAGATGAGGAACAGTGGGCGGAGCCCCCGCCTCGATGTTTCCGATGCCAATAACCCGAATATTAAACGACTGACTGTAAGTGCTAAGAAATATTGCAGTTAGACGTTGAGCGAGACGAGGAGAGAAAACACTTTTCTCATTTCATTAGTATAGATCCGTAAAAATAAGTTACAATCGTTTACTGCTGCGTTTACATTAACTGCTGAAAGGAAGAAACAACCCAAGAAAACTATTAAAATCGCACAACTTGGAGCGGATTACAAGAAATAGTTTTTATTGGTCTATTGGCACAGCCTGAATACACATTTAAATTAAAACTTAAATGCTTCAAAATCAGTGGATCATCCTGTTATGGTACATTCAGAACAAATTGATTATATTGTCTGTTATAAGTTTCTATCAACAACAGGCGATAGTGAAAGAAGAGTGTACCCTTCCAGTAGAGTTCGAAGGAATGCAGTTCAAACATCGGTTAATCGTAGCTAGAATAACAGATGTTTCTTTGGACTAGATGTTATGAACCCGCCCCGGTGGCAAAGTGGTCAGCATGCTTGCTCCAGCGACCGGAGGTACCGAGTTTGATTCCCGGTGGTGACAAGGAAAAAAAAATTCACGGCTGGTTTAGGATCAATGAATTAATCACTCATTATCCGAAATGGAAATATGATTATGAAACCACATTTGATGCGGCCAAATCCCTTGATGGGATATAGTGCCAGAGAGAGAGAGAGAGAGAGAGAGAGAGAGAGAGAGAGAGAGAGAGAGAGAGAGAGAGAGAGAGAGAGAGAGAGAGAGAGAGAGAGAGAGAAAGAGAGATGTTATGAACAGATACCGAAGAGTGGGTCACAAATAGCATCGAAGTGCGAAAATGAGATCTATAGGCAAAAATAGACGGTGACCTTGGGGATATCTTGGGGATAGGAAATGGTGGAGCACTTGTATGTCAAAAATAACGGGTTGTTGTATGCGAGAACATGGGTGATCTTCCAGCAGATACCTGCAGCTCGATTCCAGTTTTCCTATAGGAAAATGAGTTAGGATAAATA
Source organism: Nephrotoma flavescens (assembly GCA_932526605.1). Lineage (NCBI taxonomy): Eukaryota > Metazoa > Arthropoda > Insecta > Diptera > Tipulidae > Nephrotoma > Nephrotoma flavescens. The sequence continues at coordinate 180,939,715 of OW052220.1, read as the reverse complement.
TTTACATAGGGTTTTTGTCAAAAATATCATTTTCTGCCAACTGAGATATCATGTTTGATCTAAAATTTTATAATTAAGGAAATATTTTTTCCGTATCGAAATTGGATAGAAAAATATTCCCAATTTAATTTTGTTTTTGAAAAAATTTACACTAACTGTTTACCACAATATGCCAGAAAAAAAATTGTGACAAAAATACTATGAAAATATTTTTCCTAGTTACTTTTCCTATAACAAAACCAGAATCGAGCTGCAGTACGTGTTTTGAAAGTGAGCTTGAAAATCGACACATTAAATGCTATTACAATCCGGCCAAAGATGATCAATTTACATAGATAGAAACCTGCGAACAAAATGCATTTTTCATACAAATCAGCATACTCACCCACATTCTAATAAGAAAATCATGCGAAGAAAAAATTCGTAAAATAAAAATGTTTTTGTTTAAGAATTTTTTTCGGCTTTTCGGACAAAATATTATTTTAATGGACACCCATACAATGTTTACGACTATTTTAGTCGCAGAAAACAAAGAGGCCATTTATTAACAATATTTCTACCACAAAAGTAGAAAAAATGCACTCCCCTCCCCCAAACCTTTAACCCCAAGGCGTACTTGTGTACACAAAGAACACAAACCCTTGCAAAAATGAGAACTTCCTTAGGTAGCTTCTTGGCAGCTTGGTTTCGTACTGATAAAAAGTTGGTCTACTCATCAGGTTGCAACGACCAAACTGCAAAAATCCAACTCTTGCTTTGTACCTCTTGCTTTGTATACATAGTGAGAATTTCCTGTGGTTTCTGATTTAGTGATATATAATTCGCTAGATCGATATGTTCTTGTTTTGTATTATCGGTACAAAGCAAGAGTTGGATTTTTGCAGTTTGGTCGTTGCAACCTGATGAGTAGACCAACTTTTTATCAGTACGAAACCAAGCTGCCAAGAAGCTACCTAAGAGAGTTCTCATTTTTGCAAGGGTTTGTGTTCTTTGTGTACACAAGTACGCCCTGGGGTTAAAGGTTTGGGGGAGGGGAGTGCATTTTTTCTACTTTTGTGGTAGAAATATTGTTAATAAATGGTCTCTTTGTTTTCTGCGACTAAAATAGTCGTAAACATTGTATGGGTGTCCATTAAAATAATATTTTGTCCGAAAAGCCGAAAAAAATTCTTAAACAAATTAAATTCACGGACGATTATAAAATTCTTCTTAAAAATGTTTTTATTCTCTTTGTTGTGTGTTTTCGCTCTTCATATTTTTTTTATTATCGTGGCGATCGATACCGACGATCATGTTGTTGGTTTGTTATTTATTTTTTAGTAGAAATATGATAATGGAAATAAATAGAAGGAAGGCGAGCAAATAAATATTTTTTTTATTTTTTGCTTTTTAAATGAATGAATGTTATGAAAATAAATTTTATTTTTTCCTATGAATGTATGTGCTATAATAAACTTTCATTTAATACGTACACACATTCAAACATTCTTTGTTTTGAAAATGACGTAAAAGTAGAATATAATTATCATGTGTGTTGTTTCTACAAATTTATTTTTCCTCGCCCTTTTAATATTATGAACAGAAAAAAGAAATTTTAAATTCCTTTTTTGTTTCTTCATGTTACAATGATCGTGTATATATTATAGATCTAATATATGTACATTAAAAATGGAGGTAGCCAATTATTTTACGATTTAAGCACAAATAATGAATTTTACCTATCGTAAAATTCATTATTTGTGATTTAAGTATGAACTGAAATATGGGCAAATTAATTAAATTTGTAAAATTTCTTAGCGGTCGAACAGATGATTGATTTATGTAATGAAAATTTGGTACCTCGAAATTGGATCCTTAAAATTAATGCTGATTACGCATACTTTGACGAATGAATAATTTCAACTTGGTTGGTTTAGGTGGGATTATTTCACTTATTTAAGTGATTTTCTGGAACATGGAAATAGTTCACTAATATCAACCTTCCTACTTTCCCCAAATCATTTATACACTTTTTGTATTTCAGGTCAATATGACCCGAATTTTTATTTTATCTCGTTTAATCAATTTAAACATTTTGCACAATGAAACAATTATTAAATTAAATAAAAATATTATTTTATTAAATCATGAATTCAGCAAATAAAAATAATAAAAAAAATATATTAAGATATTAAAAATAAAAATTCTCTGTATTTTCACAAGTTGGGCAAAAATGACATACAAGCGGTTTGTATAAATATTTCGCGCATGACTTCATGTTATATTTGTCTTGTACTTGTCAAGTCTTGCCCATTTGATGATGGGTATAAATTACATATTTCCGGTTTTGACTAGTGTTGACTCCATTTGTTGTATGAATCGTATTCTAATCAATGGCTCTACTAAACTTCTTCTCAGCTCCTCTAAAAATAAACGTCCTTTGATAGTTTTCCAATGTGCCATTCTAGATGTATTGTACCGCAAAACACGAATCCATTATAAGCTGAGATATCACGCATGTTGTAAAACAAAGTCATCGGCCGTCAGTTTATTTGTCTTCTGCGTGTATATGTAAGGACTAACTTATCTAGGCCCTAGGGTATCAGCGGCACCTTTAGTTTTATTATAACACAGGATCATGTTTGGTTTCTTGTCATCTCTGGAACTTACACCTGCTTCTCTGTGGATTATCCTCGTTAACATCACCGACTTGTTTTTTAGGTATATAAGATACGATGGCTACATTTTCTTTGAAGAAAAATTTTGAAGAACTTCTTTAAATTAGGTAATTCAGGTTTTCTTTCTGATGGTGCACAGGATTGCCAAAAGTTTCTTTAGCAATATTTGTGCTAATAGATACAACGTAAAAAAATTATCACATGTTATATTATACGCTCTAGTTAGTCCACTATCATGGTCCAAAACCACTCTCAAAGTTAGATTTTTTTCTGGTAAAGCTCCCGATGCTTTCCCAGTATAAACTTGTAAATTACAGACATAGATTTGAGTGAAATATACTGTCTTAAATAATAGAAGAGTTAAACAATGCCCATATTTTGATGTCGTATTTAGAAGCCTTGCTTGGAATATACGAGTATTATTGGAAGTGACAACGCCCGCGAAATGGCACCAGCTGCTCATCTACCGTAAGATTTACCTTGTGGTTATAATGATCTGGTAAAATTTCAACCCATTTATCCGATATTTCCTTAATAGGCGCAAGTTTGTCCCTTTGGCACAATTCAGTTCTGGTATCTTTGTCGTCAAATCTTACAACCCGTGATATAGCATGAAATCGTTTTAAACACATAGTAGTTTGAATATAGCGCGACCAGGTGAAAAATTCTACAAGTTTTGAGTTGATTCGTTACGTGAGCTATACACACCAGCCAATAGTACTGATGTTTGTCAAAAATTCCTGTGTAGATATTGGTTTAAATTCGGCTTGTAATTCAGAAACTCCTTTGTTTGTCATTTCTATTATTTAAGACAGTATATTTCACTCAAATGTATAAAGAAGCTTGTCTTTATGTCCGTGATTCTGGAAGTTGCATATCTTCTGACACCTGGTTTTAAATTTATTACATTGGCGCTTGAAACTCGGCTTTGATGATTAGGAGGAATTGTTTTCCAATGAGTATCGCCATTTTGGAATAACACAAAGTCCTCATCTACTGGTACTTCAGATGTATGATTATTTGATTCATCGTCATAAAATTCTTCGTCAGTAATAAACTCTGACATATTTTCATCAACTTCTGAAGAATCACTATCGTCAACATCAGTTGTGTATAAATGCTCGTCTAAATCACTATCCATTTTCAAAAAAACGGGCATGCTTCGTAGTATATTATAGTTCCACTCACCGTTACAATTTACCACAGACTGATAAGGAAAAGTGTTCCATCAACAACCAGCCGGTGTGCGTCGTAGAGGAAGACCCCGACTGCGCTGGCGTGACGACGTCGAACAAGATCTACAGGCACTAGGATGTCGAAACTGGAGGTCGAGAGCGATGGACCGAGACGGCTGGAGGACCATAGTGCGGGCGGCAAAATCCCTTCATGGGATGTGAAGCTAGAGAGAGAGAGAGAGAGATAAGGAAAATAAAAATTATTTTTTCCAATTCATTTGGGAACAGAATTTTTCTGAAAAATCGGATTTATCGGGTTTTTGTAAAACAATAGATTATTGGGATTAAACATGTTTACACACTACAAATAAATAAATATGTGTTATGTGTTGTATGTTCTTTAGAAGAAATGTTGAACTTATATGGAATTTATATTTCGACAAATGAATGAAGGATCATATGTGTAACAAACACACATTATACCATAAACTGATAAATAATCCTTGTTTTTTAATTCAACATGTAAAATAAAGTATATAAAAAAACTATATAATAAAATTCGTGAATACGAAAAGTTAGTTGTTAAAATAGAATATAGATGGAAATGGGAAAGAATCAAATTTCGTACGCTAAGCAGTAATTCGCTAGTAGTACAACTACATGGTATGTTCTACATATATAGACAATATTCCAATGTAATAACACAACATCAGTCGTCGCGACCTGATAAGAAGACTGATTTTTTCAAATCAATACTCTCATTTGTTCGAAACTGATTGTTGTGATTCTTACACATTAGCCATCTATAAGTCAAAAATTCAAAAAAAAAAAAAATAAAATAAAGTATTTGATGAAAAGTCACTAATAGTTAATCGTACTCAATTCAAAAAGAACATTTTAATAACAACTAAAATGAACTTCGGGTCATATTAAATGAAAAATGTAATCTGATGGCAGGAAATAGAATCTATGATTTTTTGTTTTAAATTAATAAGTTCAAACCAAATGGAACTGGTTTTATAACCAAATTTAATAAATGATTATATTGAAGTGCATTTCAGATCTGAATCTAAAGGTAAAGATAGAATAAAAAAATCCGCTTCCTGACCTATGTTTGCCTTCACCTAGCACTTCTTCCGCCGAATCGTTACTAAATAGCGATAACCATGAAAATCGGCCACAAAATGAAACTACAGAAATAAATATTGATGATTCTAACAAGCACGATTGCTACAAAAATATTAGAACATACTCGCACGCAAAGGGTTCTCGTCCGAGAGATTTAACAATATTTGATTTTCAAACGACAAAAACGCCAAAAAATATGAATTAGAAGCATCGTGCTCGAATTGCTTATTAACATGCTTTAGTTGAACAATCCGACTTTCGCCGAAAACAAAACAACCTTTTATAAAGGCTTCTTCTTCGTTTGAAACTTCGGAAGTCACAGAAAAGAAATACAAAAGCTAACAAAAATGCAAACTTCAATGAAGTGGTAAAGCTGCAAGGCATTAGCGAGGATTCCAAAACGTTTCTTGGTATTCTTCTACGGAAAAGCAAATATACAGGATTTTCAACTGGTGAAAGAGATTTGGCCCAAGGGATATATTTTACATCTCCTGCGTGTTATAGATACATGAGAGGATGCTTGAATTTCTCGTTACCACCCTGGAATTCAATTTTGAAATGGATGCTAATAAAAAATGTATTTTCTGGTGAAAATAAAAACATAATTTTCCAAATTTCACAAAAAATTGTATCCCTGCCACCAGAACAGAGATGTGGCGTATTATTGTACGACGAGATGAAAATACGAAGCGATCTGGAGTACGACATACATAACGATATGATTCATGGTTTTGTCGTTTTGGGAAATCGAAGACAATCGAATGTTGCCACTCATGTCCTGACGTTCATGGTTCGAGAAATATTTGCCAAATACAATTTTCCTGTATCATATTATGCTCCCGAGAATGGGATATCTGGAACAGATTTAGTCGAGTTAATTAGAAAAAACATTGAAACGGCTCGCAAAATGGGTTTTGATGTAAGAGCCACCATATGCGATCAAGGATGAAACAACCGGAAGGCACACAAATCTTTTGGAGTACCATCTAATAAACCTTCTTTCAATGTCGAAGGTAAAAATGTGTTGGCATTTTATGATTGTATTATTTAAGTCAATCCGGAATAATTTAATTGTAGCCGATATAATAACACCAGATGGCACCGGAAGTTGGAAGGTTATAAAAGAGTTGTATGAAATGGAACGTCATAGTATCACCAAGCTCTGCCCAAAATTGCAGGAGAAACACATTAACCCAACAAACATGCAAAAAATTACGGTTTGCACTGCTATCCAAATTCTTGGTCACACTGTAGCGGCAGCAATACGAACAAATTATTCTTTGAATAAATTGTCCGAACAAGCAAAACCGTTTGTAATGCGAACCGCAAACTTTGTAGAAAAATTGAATAAGCTCTGGGGTAATTTAACAGTTCCGACCTTCTTCCGAGAAACCCAAACAAACAGCTTCTAAGACAAAACGTCGAATGCCGTTTATTTAAATATTAAAGAAAACGCAAAATATTAAAAAAAATCAATTTAATAAAAAAATCAAAAGAATTTTGTGTTGAAGGGTTGATAATGACATTAAATGGAATTTTAAATTTGACTGAAGAACTTTTTAAAGATTATTCTTCGGTAACATATATTTTGACGAAAAGATTAGATCAGGACGCCTTAGAAAATACATTCGCAGTTACCGGAGGAAGAGGAGGCTTTTGTAGAAATCTGTCATCCTAGAATTTAGCAGAAGTTTTGCACAAACATCGTGTATAAAATTATTAAAAACACAAACTTATCTAATTGTATTGATGATGAAGACGGATTATTAATGGTCGTTGAAGATCTTCAGCACAACGATCCGATAGATAAGGACAATTTAGAGGAATCAACAACCACAATTACCCAGATGAATTAGACGATATTCAATGCCTAGAGAACATAGTTTTGGAAAACCAATTTGCATATGGCGACAAATATAATGACGATGCGTCACTAAAATATTTTATGGGTTACATATTCCATAGAACTAATAAATATGAACAGTGTAAGATTGTCAAGGGTTATTAATTAAATCTAATGAAAAGATGACAACAAATAGTGAATATTTTATTTACTATAAAAATTATACAGCGAATTCAGATTTTGGAAAACTAAATCCTCCAACAGAGGAATTTTTTCAACCCGCAAAACACTTTACAATAATTTTATATGAGGTGTTTAGTAAAACACCACACTTCAATAATATTAAAAATTGTATTATAAAAAAAAATCTCGAATTGATTGAAGGAGGCGCAATTCAAACTGATTTTTTAAATCAGATTAACAAATGCTACGAGCATCATTTAAAAATGGTAGATCATATGATTCTTGTAATTCTCCGGAACCATTGTAAATGGGCAAATAAAAAAAATAACACCAAGGAAAAAATGGCAATATTAAAATAATAAATTTTAACTAAATATGTAATTGATTATGTTTTTACAATATATACTAGAAATAGTACAATAAATAATACCGTTTTTGGTATTAAAATGAATTTATAAAAATAAATATGTATTCTAAATATCGATACTCCATTAAAGTTCAAGATTCACTCAATATTTTCACCTTCATGAAAAATTTAAAATTAATTCTTTAAAGTTTAATTTATATAAAATATGTTGAATTTCGTTAGAGTTGTTAGAAATAATAGATTGTCCAGTTCCATTTCACTATGTCTTATCATAAAATTGCAACCAAAGTTAATTTACAGCACACCAATTGCACGCCGATTTTTTATTTAACCTCGCCAATTTCAAAAATGCTATTCAACTGTCGTATATCCCTTTTGTGTTTTACTAACACAAATGTGTGGATACGGCATGAAGTACCATGTCAAAAATTAAGTTTTGTATGTGCTTTGAACGAACTTACATATTTGTGTATTCCTAAAACACTATAACTATACACACAATTGTGTTGGTTGTACTTCAACACAAGTGAAATTTTTTATCAAAAACTCCATTACATACTATGATTTTGAAGTCACACATTTGTGTGGTTTGGACTTTAGTGAATACATTTTTTTTTTGTTGAAAAAGGGATATATAACCCTAATTCTCTAAGAAATACATATCCCATATCCAATCATCCGATAATCGTAATCCCAAAACGATCAATTATATAATAGATTTATATAATAGATTTATAATATATTTATAAAAGTTTGGAGGTCCGGACAATTTGGGTAGTCGATTTATTATGATGATACTACATAACTTTATGGGAAATTTATTTTAAAATTCCGTTTTAACAAATCAAATTATATTTCACCTAAATTTGCTAACAAAAATATCCAAGTTATTGTGGCCTTATTTCAAAATTAAACAATATTCAAATAAACACACATTTTTTATTACAAATATTCCGAAAGAAAATTTGATCTAAATTTGTTAAACAACCAAGCTAAATAGACCTGTTATCACGTTTTCCATTTCGTTCGTCCGATAATAGCCTTATCTGCAATCTTATAATCAACAAAATCTGTTTACTGTAAAATCATTCCGTCTAATTATTTTATTTATTATGTACATGTACATGTCCCTTATGTCCTAATTGAGTTCGAAATCATACAACCAATAAAATTCAAAATACCAAACAAAATGGGTAAATACTAGAGCGTACTCGTAATTATGAAGCTTAACAATCAACAATAGCTTTAGATCGTTGTTCTCCTTATCATAATATTTGAACGACAAAGCCAAAATAGTGTATGAAAAATGTAACTGTATTCCATTACATCCATTCCGCCTGTTCAGCTATGCTACACACAATTTTGGTTTCTGGATTCAAACTATTGCGCAATAGATTTTAATTTTTAATTTTAAACCCCGTTTTTGTTTTAAACCCCCACGGACAAAATTTTATTACGTAGCTGCGACGTAAAAATTTTGACCGTGAATCCGAAATGAAAAAAATTGGAATGAAAATAAAAAAAATTAAGGACATTTTTGAGATGTAGATTTTTGTTTAAATTTTATTTTCGAGAGAAAAGAATAAAACAAGACAAAAAATTTAATGATTTAATTTAAAATAAGGGTTTAAAATTAAAAATTAAAATCTATTGCGCAATAGTTTGAATCCAGAAACCAAAATTGTGTGTAGCATAGCTGGTTTACACGAGAGTTGAATTCAACACAAATTTCTTCGTTCCTTTCCCCCTTGCCTATAATCTAAAATTTTTTTTGCGTACTTTTTCAACACGAATTTTAGGTGTTGAACGAATTGTAATTTACTAACACAAACAGAAAAGCTATAAAAAAAAATTTGGGTCCAATTTTTTTTTTTTCTGAAAACAGGTTTCATTTTCAATTTGTCTTCCGTTCGCAAAACATAAAAACATCTACCGAACATAAAAAATAAATATTCATGTAGTTGCGTTGGGTTTTCAACAAAAAAATTATTTTTATTTTTTTTTGTATAACATAATTAATTCCTAAATATCAATTTATTTTTTATAAAAAATATAATAACAAATTTTATAAAGTAAAAATTATTTATTGAGCCAATAATAACTATAATAAAGTTGGTAATTGTTTAGGGCTCGTTTTTATTTTAAATAAAGTAAAACAAATTTAAAGACTGAGCTTTCGATGTCTCATCGACATCATTTTCAAAGCTAATGAAAAATTTTTTATATAAATTTCTTAAAAACAAATATAAAAAGCCTATACAGTAAATACAATTTTTTCAAATAGCAAATACAAAATTTTATAAACTATAATTATAAATTATTGTAAAGCATTGCTGTGCATTGCATACAAAATATTAATCAAAATAGCTAATAAGTAGCTGTCAATTTGTTTTAAAAATTAAAATAATTTTTATTATTATTTATTTTTTTAACAACAGTTTGTTTTCAAAATTATCGTTAATGTAAATTACACAAAAAAAAAATTATTGTATAACACAACCAAAAAAATATACGAATAAATTGACAACCGCTTTTACGATGCTTCTCCGAAGAAATTCAATATGAAATGAGAATAATTTTACACATACATAAGTAAATAACATAAACTACGTTTTACCGTGTGAACGCAAATGTTGAATTATGATTGTTGAATTACTCTTCGTCTAAACAGGCCCATTCCCACGAAAAATAAAAAATATTTTCAAACCATTCATTCATCTAAAAAGTAAATATAAAAATTTTTTTTTTATGTATTTCTTCGTCTTCCTTCTTCCATATTTTGTCTACTAAATAAATAACAAACCAACAACATGATCATCGGTATCGATCGCCACGATAATAAAAAAAATATGAAGAGAGAGAACAGACAACAAAGAGAATAAAAATATTTTTATTTTACAAATTTTTTCTTCGCATGATTTTCTTATTAGAATGTGGGTGAGTATGCTGATTTGTACGAAAAATGCATTTTGTTCGCAGGTTTCTATCTATGTAAATTGATTATCTTTGATCCGGCCCAATTAACTAAGAAAATTAAAAAAGACGAAAACAGGCGCTAAGGTAATGTTATATAATGTTCACTTGGCATAAATCTTGGTATTAAATGGTGCAATGGGAACAATTGCTGAAATATTATGGCTACATTCCATCGCTTCTCATTGACTTTAGAGACAATGACTTGCATAGGACTGATCCTAGTTAATCATCTTGGAAAATACGAGTTTTGCGCCGTGTCGAGTGTGTGTCACTTCGTGAGGAGAAGCCTGATTCTTGCGGAACTCGACTGGATTTAAGTTTCTCATCTCCTTTAGTGATTGTTTGTTTGTTTTATAGTTATAAGATTTTAGTTTTATATGTTGGTGGTTATTTGACTAGAGATTGCATTTATCACCGGTGCATCTGGATCATAACCAATATTCTTTGACTAGAAAAGCTAATGTGACATAGAGACACTCCTTCACTTTGTATTACATGTCTACCAATTTTTGTAGTGTTGGTATACTATATGAGATATCGGTTACGAATCGTTCGGAAAAGTCGGGCCCGACGATTCCGTCTTCTACAATGTTATTTGGAGGTTGTCTGATACTATGTAGAATTTGAGTGTTGTATGAGAGAGGTGAGCCTCTAACTTAATTGTAATTTCAAGGTTAGTCAACGTATGTGAAGATAGCCCAAAAATCATTACGAAAATGACTTTTAAAAAATTTATTTGAGTATCCGCTAACTACGATAAAAGCTTTTTGGCCCGAAAAACAACATGAAACATCTCTTGATTACCACTCTATCGTGGAAAATAAAAATTGATTTAAAAACCTGTTTCTTATTTTTATGAGTTTCAAATATTTAGTTTAATGAGTTTAATGTACGTTGTATAATAATAAAACAGTAACGTAATTATTTTAAAGAAAATCTAAGTACATATTTCTGTATTCTGGGGCGGTATCGAATTCGAAATTCGAAAAAAGTCGAATGGCGGTATGTTGTATCATTTTCGAAAAGCAAAAAAGATACAACTTTCACTTTTTCGATTCGACTTTTTTCGGATTCGATTCGAAGTGATGGTACAACATATCGCCCCTTATCTATTTATATAATTAAATACCTAAATTTATGGATATTAGAGTTTAAAAAACCATATTCAAAATTAAACTCCAAACTCACACATTGCCGTTCACAAGAATTGCCGAGTACATTGGTTGATGGAATTGACTCGATTAGATCATTTCTGACTTCGGGAACCATTCAGAAACCTAGTTGCCAAACGATGAGGATTAGGAATATTTGTGGGACCAGATTTAACCAATGTTTGTTGTATATGATATCAAAGGGCCGAATGTCGAAGGGCCGAATGTCGAAGGGCCGAATTTCAAAGGGCCGAATGTGTCGAAGGGCCGAATGTCGAAGGGCCGAATGGGTCGAAGGGCTGAATGTGTCGAAGGGCTGAATGTCGAAGGGCGGAATATCGAAGCGCTGAATGTGTCGAAGGGCCGAATGGGTCGAAGGGCCGAATTTTTATTTTTAGAAATATATTTTTTTTATTTAATTTATTTTTTTATTTTTTTTACATATCCCTTTTTCAAACAATAAAAAAATTTGCACTATTTAAGTCCAAACCACACAAACGTGTGGGTAAAAAATAATAGTATGTAATGGCGTTTTTGATAAAAAATTTGGGTAAGATGAAATTTTTTTAAAAAATTACGCCAAAAAATTCGGTTGTGTGGAAGTATAACCAACACAATTGTGTATATATTTATATTGTTTTTTTCGGACGAAAATAATTTTAAAAGGAATACACAAATGCGTAAGTTGGGTCAAAACACATACAAAAATAAATTTTTGCTAGATACTTTTAGAGTACCCACACAATTGTGTTAACGGGCAGGAAAAAGGCCTATTGGTGGCGCATGGCAAAATTTTCCTTCACCAAAATGTACCGCTGACTGGATACGTGATGAAAAATAGTAAAATACATAAATTCATAAAAAATTCATTTATGTTTTATAAAAAAAATTTACAAAATATTCAATAAAACAACAAATTTAAAAAATTATATTTCTAAAAGCAAAAAAAAATTCGGCCCTTCGACCCATTCGGCCCTTCGACACATTCGGCCCTTCGACACATTCGGCCCTTCGACACATTCGGCCCTTCGACATTCGGCCCTTCGATAATCGGCCCTTCGACATTCGGCCCTTCGATATTCGGCCCTTTGTACCCATTCCAACAATACTCCCATTGTTTTGGTGTTCATCTTATACAGCCATGCTACACACAATTTTGGTTTCTGGATTCAAACTACTGCGCAACAGATTTTAATTTTTAATTTAAACCCTTATTTTAAATTAAATCATTAAATTTTTTTGTCTTGTTTGAAAAAAATTGAAATGAAAATAAAAAAATTTAAGGACATTTTTGAGATGTAGATTTTTGTTTAAGTTTTATTTTTGAGCGAACAGAATAAAACAAAACAAAAAAATTTAATGATTTAATTTAAAATAAGGGTTTAAATTAAAAATTAAAATCTGTTGCGCAGTAGTTTGAATCCAGAAACCAAAATTGTGTGTAGCATAGCTGATATAAAGAAAAAAACAATTGGTATTATGATGATTTTAATGGTACTACGTTGTTCGAATTCTTTATCTCCTTTTGGTGCATAGGTAGCAAGCACTGCGATAAAAGATAAATAAATTATTGTTTTTGGTTGTTTGGTTTAGGGTTGGTGGCGATGCTGTTGTTGGTCTAAATAAAAGTCTAATTATTAAATTTAACTTTATTTGTTTTGGTGTTTCCAACATTTTTTTCATTTTCGAGAAGTGATTTCACAATGATGGATTAAACACAATTATCATAAGTGCATAAATTATCTTCAAAGTTTATCAACTGAACGTGCATATAAATTAAGCGTTAAGATATAAACCCAAAAGGCGTATTATTGTCGGGGCTTCAATTAATGAAAACTGTTAAACGAATCGTGCAGCATCAAACGTTTTGGACAAAGAATTACCAACGATGAATACAACGCGACTGGTAGCTTGGATAATCAGATGCGGTACCTATAATATTGATTTTTACAAGTTGTATGCACAACGGTACCCACCTTATTTAGTCAATATGAAGGTTGACTCACAATCACGTGCGCTATTAACAGTGGGCCAGATTCATGGTGACGTCCATTTTATATCGAAAGAGTTATGCCATCATCCAAAGGGGTGGCGAAATGATCGGGTATGCTTCATCACGCGAATAGAAAAGTATTTTTGGTTATTGTTAGCATAACATTTTTTGCTTATTATATTTTACTATTATATTTTGATAATTATTTTCCTTATTATTACTTTTTTTATTATAATTTTCTAAATTTTGTATTATTTAATAATTGGTATATAATTGTAACGGAAACACCAATGATTGCTTTTTCCGTTTGGTTCTTATTATCTTATTGAAGAAAGTCATATTAATGAGTATGTAAATTCCTTAAGGGGCTTGTGAGTTAGCATGGGGGGGGGGGGGGGAGAGGACTGGATTAACTCGATTATATTATTTCTGACTTATGCTTGTGAGTCTTATGGAATTGATGTACGTTTTTCTTCACGATTTTTCGTTTACGTTTTTTTTGCTGCCTCCTTACGATCCGATTCCCGCTTTTCTTTTCCGATTTCAGATTGTCTGGCATCAGCCAAATATTCGGGATGCCCTTTCTTTGCTTGTCGTCTTCACTGGTCATCATGTACAAGGTATTGGTACGTGCGGAATCGAAAATATCATCCAGTTTACTATTAAAGGATTTCTCTTAAAGGGAAACTAGAAGAGTTGTTCACTCATCATGCAATTGTTTCTATTTTCTAATGGAGTGTTGCTCTTTTTTCACTGGAATCCGTGATTTTAACCAAAAAATAGATACTTCCTGGATTGTCGGAGCTTCTCTTTCATGAATAGTTAATTTTACAGTACGGTGATTGTAAAAAAAGAAAACATTTGCTTTTTTGAGGGTAAAAAGTACCAATAATTTGACAGTATTCATGCCAAAAAGATAAATTTCTGTAGAGGACCGTAAATTTGCTGTCATTTGTGAACTTTAGTAGCCCTTTCTTAAAAATCTTTATAAAACTGTTAAATAGACTATATTTAGTTACAGTGGTACCTCGGTTAACGAGCAACTCACATAACGAGCTTGGAGTAGTTAAGAATTTTTTTAAAGCGCTGAATCCAGATGGAAATGCGTCCGTCGAATTGCGTCGCATTTTTCCACGGTTAAGTGGAATGAAAATAAAAGAAGGTTCGTGTTTGAATCTACTCGAATCTAAGTTTTGATCAAATGAAATTTGATCTCGCTTCTTGTTTTTTATTACAGGAATACTTAATGGACCAGATATTGGTCGTTTGATGAACGATGATGCATTTGACAATGCTCTCAGTGAACGAGAGCTTGTGGCATGGAAATGTGTAAAAGAAGTTTTTAATAATGTTCTCGGAATTAATCGAGCCGATGATTGGCGCAGATATATTGAAAGTATGCTGACTGCTTTTCATAATATAAACGTTAGAATGTCATTGAAAATACTTTTTTTGCATTGTCATATGGAAAAGTTCGCCGAACAATCACCAGCCGAATCCGATGAGCACGGCGAGCGTTTTCACCAAGTGACGGCAAGGCTCGCACATTGGTACAGCGGCAAAAAGCTAGATGCACTTTTGGGTGATATTTGTTGGAATTTGCAAGAGGAAGAAGAACCCGAAGACGACACGGACAAATCAGAAAATTAAAATTAAAAGTTAAGAAAAATGTTAATTTTTTAGGAAAAAATTGAGAAAAAACACAATAAAATCAACTGAATCAATTTGGTTTTCTTTTAAATAGCTTCTATTGTATCTATATTTGCCGATGAGATGTTTATTCGATCGATTTAAATTCAATAAATGGACAAAAAATAATAAAAAACGTGTTTTTCGTCAAAATGAAAAGCAAAAAATAAAATAACACAAAAATGTGATTGTAGATGTCGTTTTTTCGGCCTTGATATTTTCGGCAAAGTTGTTTGTCTTGGCTTGCGCAACAACTTTGCTGAAGAAAGCATAACGAAAATCTTAATGGTTCAGGAGCTATCAACGTGAATATGAGTGTATATTTTGACAAATTTTTGACTCAGAGGCAAAATATGTCGAAAGCGATATCTCAAAAATGGGGACTAACTTTGAAATGGGACTAGCACCATTGAATTCAGCATACTCGAATTAGGTTTACCCCCCGGGTGCCCAGCTTGTCACGCAAAAAAAGTTTGCAATTCAAGCACAGTGAATTACCATACTATCATTTAAGATAATTTACAAAAAAAAAATAATTGAATTCATCATAGGATGAATAGAAATATAGAAGAAAGAAATATAATAATTAAATTAGCTTGCGTAATTCAAAAAATGGATCAAAATAAAACTCATACATAATTGCTACAATAGTAGAAATCTCTATACAAAATCAAAGTAGTTAATCCTTAATTGCAGCATTCAATACTTTGTTGGATAGCCCTTGTTATTCTTAACAGCCTTTAGATGATTCGGCATAGATCTTACTAATTTTTCGCAGTAGGTCTGACTAATTAGCTCCCATTCGGCTTCAAAGATTGTATATAACTTCATGTCTGGAGACTGTGGGGGTGTCTCCAACACTTTTGGGCAATTAAAAAGCAGCCACATACGGACTTTATGAGATGCTGTATAAAAGATAGCGGTATTTTGACAGCGGAAAATAAGAGATTACGCTACTCGCCACAAGTGGCAGCACTATTACTAAAGAGATTTTTTTTGTAATGTAATTACCAGCGGAAATTTTTTATTCATTATGTATATATTTTTTCACTAAATAAAACATCTCAGCGGAATAAAATATTAGAAGTGATCCTTAAAATGGCAAATAGATTGATCTCGTAAGTAAAGGAACTCGGTTTATGAAATGTTGAAATTTAACAATAATCCTCATTTCTTCCACTAGTAACCAATATTTTCGGTTGGTTTTCTAATAGCTTAGCTCATACTGAGATTATACTAAAAGTTTGGGGAAAATTCATGGACTAGAATTTTCACTAAAATTTTTTGGTTTTCTGCAGCCATATAAATTATTTTCAGTTTTTGATGAATATCTCAAAAACTTCCACTAGTAACCAATACTTTCGGTTATTTTTCTAATAGCTTAGGTCTTACTGAGACTATTTGGAAAATTTGGGGAAAATTCATGGACTAGAATTTTCACTAGATCTTTTTTTTTTTTCTGCGGCCATATAAGTTATTTTCAGTTTTTGGCCAATATCTCAAAAACTTCCACTAGTAACCAATAGTTTCGGTTGTTCTTCTTAAAGCTAAGGTCATACTGAGACTATATAGAAAACTTGGGGAAAATTCATGGACTAGAATTTTCGCTAGAATTTTTTGATTTTCTGCGGCCATATAAGTTATTTTCAGTTTTTGGCCAATATCTCAAAAACTTCCACTAGTAACCAATACTTTCGTTTGGTTTTCTAGTTCCTTAGGTCATACTGAGACTATATATAAAATTTAGTGAAAATTCATTGACTATAACTTTCACTAACATTTTTTGATTTTCTGCGGCCATATAAATTATTTTCAGTTTTTGGCCAATATCTCAAAAACTTCCACTAATAACCAATACTTTCGGTTATTTTTCTAGTAGCTTAGGTTATACTGAGACTATATGAAAAATTTGGGGAAAATTCATTGACTAGAATTTTCACTAGAATTTTTTGATTTTCTGCGGCCATATAAGTTATTTTCAGTTTCTGGCCAATATCTCAAAAACTTCCACTAGTAACCAATTGTTTCGGTTATTTTTCTAATAGCTTAGGTCATACTGAGACTATATGGAAAGTTTAGGGAAAATACATGTACTAGAATTTTCACTAGAATTTTTTGATTTTGTGCGGCCATATAAGTTATTTTCAGTTTTTGGCCAATATCTCAAAAACTTCCACTAGTAACCAATACTTTCGGTTGGTTTTCTAGTAGCTTAGGTCACTTTGAGACTATATGGTAAATTTGGGGAGAATTCATGGACTAGAATTTTCACTAAAATTTTTTGATTTTCTGCGGCCGTATAAGTTATTTTCAGTTTTTGGCCAATATCTCAAAAACTTCCACTAGTAACCAATTGTTTCGGTTGGTTTTCTAATAGCTTAGGTGATACTGAGACTATTTGGAAAATTTGGGGAAAATTCATGGACTAGAATTTTCACTAGAAATTTTTGATCTTAGCTCTATATCTCTCTTGTAACATTTAAGAGCCATGGACTATGATAATTTCCACTTAAAATTAATGCATATGCATCGGACAGGTTTTCTTAATTATAACAAGGCAGGACTAGGTCTTAAATTCTCCATAAAATTCAGAGCAGTTACTGAATTTTTATTCGCAAAGCACCATTTGTGTTCAGTTAAATGTAAAAGCTAAATAAAGTAATTGCTATCATGAATCTGCATTATATGTGTTTTTTTTTATAAACAATTAAATGTTATTGTATTAATTACACGAACGTCCTGCTTTTCGTCGCTATTCGGTTCAACTCGCAGAGACGCAAATTGAATTTCGACGCATTGTGAAAAATTTAAAATATGATATTGGACAGTTTGCGTTTAGCGTATTTAATAGAACCGAATAGCGACGCAAAGCAGGACCTTCGTGTAATTAATACAATAACATTTAATTGTTTATAAAAAAAAACACATATAATGCAGATTCATGATAGTATTTACTTTATTTAGCTTTTACATTTAACTGAACACAAATGGTGCTTTGCGAATAAAAATTCAGTAACTGCTCTGAATTTTATGGAGAATTTAAGACCTAGTCCTGCCTTGTTATAATTAAGAAAACCTGTCCGATGCATATGCATTAATTTTAAGTGGAAATTATCATAGTCCATGGCTCTTAAATGTTACAAGAGAGATATAGAGCTAAGATCAAAAATTTCTAGTGAAAATTCTAGTCCATGTATTTTCCCCAAATTTTCCAAATAGTCTCAGTATCACCTAAGCTATTAGAAAACCAACCGAAACAATTGGTTACTAGTGGAAGTTTTTGAGATATTGGCCAAAAACTGAAAATAATTTATGTGGCCGCAGAAAATCAAAAAATTTTAGTGAAAGTTCTAGTCCATGAATTTTCACCAAATTTTCCACATAATCTCAGTATGAACTAAGCTACTAGAAAACCAACCGAAAGTATTGGTTACTAGTGGAAGTTTTTGAGATATTGGCCAAAAACTGAAAATAACTTATATGGCCGCAGAAAATAAAAAAGTTCTAGTAAAAATTCTAGTCAATGAATTTTCCCCAAATTTTCCATATAGTCTCAGTATGACCTAAGCTACTAGAAAAATAACCGAAAGTATTAGTTTAAAAATAACCGAAAGTATTAATTCTAGTGAAAATTCTAGTCCATGAATTTTCCCCAATTTTTCCATATAGTCTCAGTATGACCTAAGCTATTAGAAAAATAACCGAAAGTATTGGTTACTAGTGGAAATTTTTAAAATATATTGGTCAAAAACTGAAAATAACTTGTATGGCCGCACAAAATCAAAAAATTCTAGTGAAAATTCTAGTCCATGAATTTTCCCCAAATTTTCCAAATAGTTTCAGTATGACCTAAGCTACTAGAAAACCAAACGAAAGTATTGGTTACTAGTGGAAGTTTTTGAGATATTGGCCAAAAACTGAAAATAACTTATATGCCCGCAGAAAATCAAAAAACTCTAGTGAAAATTCTAGTCCATTGATTTTCCCCAAATTTTTCGTATAATCTCAGTATGAGCTATGCTATTAGAAAACCAACCGAAAATATTGGTTACTAGTGGAAGAAATGAGGATTATTGTTAAATTTCAACATTTCATATACCGAGTTCCTTTACTTCGGAGATCAATCTATTTGCCATTTTAAGGATCACTTCTAATATTTTATTCCGCTGAGATGTTTTATTTCGTGAAAAAATATATACATAATGAATAAAAAATTTCCACTGGTAATTACATTACAAAAAAATTCTCTTTAGTGATAGTGCTGCCACTTTCGGCGAGTAGCGTAATCTCTTATTTTCCGCTGTCAAAATTCCGCTATCTTACACAGCACCTTTATGAGCCTTGTGCTTTGGATCGTTGTCCTGATAGAATTTAAGATTGTCCAAAATCCCAAATTTTTGAGCACTAGCTTTCAAATTGTCTTGAAGAATTCTTAAATACATATTCTGATCCATTATATTATGAATAAACACGAGCTTTCCTATTCCAGCTGCTGACATACATCCCCACACAGTGACGCCTCCACCACCATGTTTAACTGTTCCTCGCAAATTAGCAGATTTCAACTCCTCATTAGGTTTCCTCCATACTGTAATTTTCCCATCTGACCCGTATAAATTAAATTTGCTTTCATCAGCATAAATTACAGTCTAAGGATTTGATTACTGGAGAATCAAAATCCTTAGTTCCAAATTCTTTTACAAAGTTTAACTGGTTCTTACGATTTTGTTAATTAATAAGTGGTTTGTTTCTCGCTACCCATCCATGAAAATAATTTTTCCACAAAATAATTCGTACTGTTTCGGAATGTGCTTTTTTATTTAAATATTTTTCCGCTGCCAAGGCTAGTTTCGGTGCGCTAAGTTTTGGATCTTCTTTGACCTGCCTTACTATCCACCGCTCATCTTGGGAATTAAAAATTTTTCTGCCACTAATTTTTTCCTTATTCTTTATACCTTGCCCATTTTGATACCTATTTATAACGCATTGTACCGTTGTGTGACTCCTGTTAACGATTTTGCCAATTTCACGAAATGATTTCCCTTGTTTATAATGATAAATCATTATTTTTCTTTCATCTTCAGATGATTGCCCTCTTTGACGTCCCATTTTAATAAGAATCAAATTTTTAAAGAAATACGAATTTTTATTATTTACTTTATACTTTGGAGTAGTTAGAAATATCACAAACTAATAACTACACTGAATTATCTAAGTTAAAACTTATTTATGCTAAACTGTATGACTTATATTTTCACGTATACAAAGTAACGTTTAAAAAAAAAATCCATACTGAATTTGTTTTGTACCATTTTTTTTTCTTCGTTTTACACTAGACAAGGACGTATGTGAAGCTGGCCTGAAAACCATCCCGAAAAACGCCTTTACAATTTAGGTGTGTTTCTCTGCTAAATTCATTAAAAGACTCTTCAGCCCGAAAAATTAAAAAATATATGGAGAAAATCAAATTCCATCCCGAAAAAATTAAAAACAATCTCACGTACACAAAACAAAATTTAAGTTGAAAATCTATTACAAGAATAGATTTACCACACTTTAAATTAAGAAATTTAAAAAAACAATTCCCTCAAATACAATAGAATGAAAAATCTTCAATGACAATGCTTCGGTTCACCGAGTTTGGCAGATATAACAGTATATTCCTAATTAATGCCCTGACCATCAACAATAAACACACAAATGTTCATTACGTTGCAGCGTGGATGAGGGGTCTCCACAGCTGATTTAATATTCGCATCTCTAAGTTATCAGAATTATGCTCATATATCACCATAAATTTCTCCGTTCACAGAGTTTGGCAGATATAACGGTATATTCCTAATTAATGCCCTGACCATCAGCAATAAGCACAGAAATGTTCATTACGTTACAGCGGGGATGAAGGGCCTCCCCAGCTGATTTAATATTCGCATCTCTAAGTTATCAGAATTATGCTCATATATCACCATAAATTTCTCCGTTCACAGAGTTTGGCAGATATAACGGTATATTCCTAATTAATGCCCTGACTATCAGCAATAAGCACACAAATGTTCATTACGTTACAGCGGGAATGAAGGGCGTCCCCAGCTGATTTAATATTCGCATCTCTAAGTTATCAGAATTATGCTCATATATCACCATAAATTTCTCCGTTCACAGAGTTTGGCAGATATAACGGTATATTCCTAATTAATGCCCTGACCATCAGCAATAAGCACACAAATGTTTATTACGTTACAGCGGGGATGAGGGGCCTCCACAGCTGATTTAATATTCGCATCTCTAAGTTATCAGAATTATGCTCATATATCACCATAAATTTCTCCGTTCACAGAGTTTGGCAGATATAACGGTATATTCCTAATTAATGCCCTGACCATCAGCATTAAGCACACAAATGTTCATTACGTTACAGCGGGGATGAGGGGCCTCCACAGCTGATTTAATATTCGCATCTCTAAGTTATCAGAATTATGCTCATATATCACCATAAATTTCTCCGTTCACAGAGTTTGGCAGATATAACGGTATATTCCTAATTAATGCCCTGACCATCAGCATTAAGCACACAAATGTTCATTACGTTACAGCGGGGATGAGGGGCCTCCACAGCTGATTTAATATTCGCATCTCTAAGTTATCAGAATTATGCTCATATATCACCATAAATTTCTCCGTTCACAGAGTTTGGCACTTATAACGGTATATTCCTAATTATTGCCCTGACCATCAGCATTAAGCACACAAATGTTCATTACGTTACAGCGGGGACGAGGGGCCTCCACAGCTGATTTAATATTCGCATCTCTAAGTTATCAGAATTATGCTCATATATCACCATAAATTTCTCCGTTCACAGAGTTTGGCAGATATAACGGTATATTCCTAATTAATGCCTTGAGTATCAACAATAAACACACAAATGTTCATTACGTTGCAGCGGGGATGAGGGGTCTCCACAGCAGATTTAATATTCGCACCTCTTAGTTATCAGAATTATGCTCATATATCACCATAAATTTCTCCGTTCACAGAGTTTGGCAGATATAACAGTATATTCCTAATTAATGCCCTGACCATCAACAATAAACACACAAATGTTCATTACGTTGCAGCGGGGATGAGGGGTCTCCACAGCTGATTTAATATTCGCATCTCTAAGTTATCAGAATTATGCTCATATATCACCATAAATTTCTCCGTTCACAGAGTTTGGCAGATATAACGGTATATTCCTAATTAATGACCTGACCATCAGCAATAAGCACAGAAATGTTCATTGCGTTACAGCGGGGATGAAGGGCCTCCCCAGCTGATTTAATATTCGCATCTCTAAGTTATCAGAATTATGCTCATATATCACCATAAATTTCTCCGTTCACAGAGTTTGGCAGATATAACGGTATATTACTAATTAATGCTCTGACCATCAGCAATAAGTACAGAAACGTTCATTACGTTACAGCGGGGATGAAGGGCCTCCCCAGCTAATTTTATATTCGCATCTCTAAGTTATCAGAATTATGCTCATATATCACCAAAAATTTCTCCGTTCACAGAGTTTGGCAGATATAACGGTATATGCGTGATTAAGACCTACGATCCTTTTTATTTCATGGTGGACGTTGCTTTTCCCTTTTATGAACTCTGCCAGCTCATCGATTTGCCTACTCATGCGCTATATTGGATCAATCATCCTTCCCAGCTGAAGAGCATCGGAATCTTTGATATCCGATGTTGAACTAGTCCTTGTGTGCCCGTGAGTTATTGAATAGGACTTAGACGATCGGGGTAGCCTACTCCACTGCTCGGATGGATTAAGGTTCGTCACTGAGATGCTTTGGAAAATTTGTAGTTATATCTGCAATAACAGCCAAGTTCCCAACTGCAGAAGCATTGCGGTCGCTGGATTTCGACGGTGTTGAGCCCACTTGCCCACTCAACAATACTGCCGGTACTGGTTTTCCGACTCCCTGCACCCTAAAATTGTTTTCCCATTCTTGAGACATGGTGGTTTTTAATTAGAGTGTCCTTCCCCTAGCATTTTATACCTACTGCCAGGTAAGAAATTCAGCAGCCTCTTACATGAGGAGCAGCCGCTGTTTGAAGCCGCACCTCCTGGTGAACAGACGCTTCTTGCAAGCTTTGGTCCACGAGTGGTATTTTATTTCCCACTTACCCGCCGGTGTACCAGTGAGGGCATCCCCCTATCCGCCACCTGGGGACGTGCCCGATAGGAGACTTGCAACTTCCACGGGTTTGTGTGTGTGTGTGTGTGTGTGTGGGTGTGTGTGTGTGTGTGTGTGTGTGTGTGTGTGTGTGTGTGTGTGTGTGTGTGTGTGTGTGTGTGTGTGTGTGTGTGTGTGTGTGTGTGTGTGTGTGTGTGTGTGTGTGCGTGTGTGTGTGTTGGGGGGGGGGGGGTGCGTGTGGGGGGGGAGGCTTATGTACATTGGTGTTTGGTTCTTGGTTGGGTGTGTGGAGTAATGTCTTTTGGTGTTCTGCCTACAGAAAAGTCATTCCGGAAACATATGTATATTGGTATTTATTGGTACTTATTAATTATCTATTCTAGTATATATCACCATATGAGGATTCACTCTGGTAGCGTGTGCGTTTCTGATAGTCGCTACATATTTTTTTAAATCATCGTATCTACCCCATTTTTGTTTATATTGGCAATAGCTAATGAAATGTCCCGAACTATAACTAGTTTGCCCAAATTGTTCATAACTAATAATTCCAGTTAGTTTATATTTTATTTTGTCAAACACCAAGCATGATTCAATTTGATCTATCGTTAAAATGGGACTGTTTTCCGTAGGATATTCACAATAGATGCAAATTATATTCCCAAACATTTGATTTTGTGGGTTCATTTTACTTGTACAAGTAGGGCAGTTTTGATGCGGGACCGGTTCTATGCATTGACTTAATTTAGAATAGCCGAATTGTAGCAATTTTATAATATTAATCAGAAGGAAATTTCTTTCTTCTTCCATGTAAGTTTCGCATTGTTGACATTTTAAATTAACAGTCAAACTTGGTAAATATTTTAAAGTATAACCTGCGACATCTTGGATGTTACAATCGCAATTATTTCTAATGCCAAAAATTTCAATAAGAATTTCTTTTCTAATTTTATATGATTGATTTAATTCATTTTCCACTAGAGATTGAATTAACAATTTTACTCTTCCTTCCTTTATACCACAATCCGTCGTATTTAAAATAATTGTTGCAGCGGACAATGCTTGTATTAGCGCATCAAACGCACATGTGTTTGTGTAATAGTCACCCATTTTACTTCCGTTTTGAAGTACTGGCAATGATGAACTGGTTTCCACTTTGGGTATTAAACGCTTTTTGATTATTTTTCCCGAACGATGTGGGGTATGAACTTCATCGTTAAACTTTTTGTTTTCACTGAGAATTTTTATCGAAGCTATCTTTCGTTCCTCTGGTGATTGCATCCCAATTTCCTTGATGTGCTTTAAATTAAAAAAGGTTGATTGTGTGCTTGTAGGCGTCGTTGCCTCTTTATTTCTTCGCTTCCATACGGATTGAAATAGTTGTGAAGCACTTATTGAAATGTCGTCTACGCTAGATTGAATTGGTTGTGCTAAATCTAAATTTACACAAGTTTTTATTGTTTTTTTTAGGAATATCCGCCGTAATACTTCGATGAATTGCCACATTACGATCATGTACACTTCTCACAAATCGCCCTACCTTCGTTGGTAGCTTACCGATGCTTGAAGAAGATTTAAATCTACGCTTTATGATTGCGAAGTAGTTTTCAACATGGCTATTGCTTTGCCGCACTCCATCATTTAAAATACCAGCCCACAAAGACAAATAAGTCATATATTTCTTTAATATAAGAAGCAAAAGTTTCGGATTATAAAAACTATTTAACCCACTATTTGTTGGTGAAACTGAGTACTTAAATTTAAACTCTTCTACAATTTTATTACAATCTTGAAAATATGGACTTTGTAAATAAATTGGTTTTGCAGTATCTCTTTCATTCTCAAATGTGTTAGGAATATCAAGTTCAATTTCAAAATTTAAATCAGTTGGACATGCAGTAATTAAGTATGTAATAGACTCTAATGTTTGCTGGACATGATTAGTGATATGTTTAGACATTAATAAAATTGTAAAATATTTCCATAAAACTTTGATGGTCTCATAATTGGGTGTCATAAAAAAACAGGCTAAAATTTCTTTAATAATTTTAGAAGTTGAAGGATATTCAACAGTGTTGGCTTTTATATCTTGAGCCATCGAATGTGTTAGATAACAACAACATAAATATATTTTGACGGTGGATTCTCTGGACTTAAAACTAGGAACATTGCTGAGCCAGTTATGAGTTGCTGTTAAATATTGTACTACATCCATATTATTAAAGGCACTTAATACAGAATTAAGTTCAGCAAAAGAAAAATCTATAACGACTGAATCAAACACAGGCCATTTCTTAAAATAACCTTCAATATTTATTTTAAACGATTTTAGCCAACCGCCAATTGCATCAACGGTATGACTTGCGCTGACCATATCGGTCAAGGGAAATGGCGACACTACGTCCGAATCAGACGACCTAGCTGCTAGAACAAGCGCATAATACAAAATTTTGGAGCAGGGTTTATAAGGAATGCGAACCAAACTGCCTGTAGCATCCAAATACACTGCAAGGTTTTTATTTTTGTACAACTCACGCATTAATTTTAAAATATCGTTTTGCATGTCGCTGAAAGTCATTACAATAAATGGCCGACGCATAATTTTTTGTATATATTTATCACCTTCATTTTTCTTCCATTCTTCGTCTATGTCAATGAAATCATCAGTATGATTATCACTTAGTTGTAAGGCTTCTGATCGTATTTTTCTCAATACATCATGAGATTTTGCACTTTGTATTGTCTTTGTTTTTCGAACAAAGTCTGTATCTTCATCAAACAGTAAATTTTCGGAAATTTGTTCCACAGTTTGTTTTAATAATTTTTGTTTGAGAACATCTCGATCGTAGCCTGAAGTAACACTAAACTGTGTTTTAGAATGCACTACATCGTCGTTTGAATAAAAAATCTCAAACTTTCCATGGCTTAAATCCCGGTTTATAAGTTTATATTTCCGACAACTCCGATTTTCGGTTTTATGTCCACAATAAGTTCTTATTGTCAAGTGACTCTTTAATATGTCGTAACCTTTAATTTTTATAAGGCAACCTGTTTCTTTGGTGAGGCCTTTACAAATGGCTGATTTATATAAATACGGATTTAAATCATGATTCTCAATCAAGTAAATTTTTTTCCAAATTTCATCACAAATGTTTAGAGTTGAATTACATTTATTATAGTTAAAATTTCGTTTTTTACTTTCCATTGCTTTGGAAGTTTCAACACGGGGTTCAGATATAGCTTTAATTTCTATAGTCGGATTTGTTGATCGTTCCATTAAATTAGAATTCACAATGCCAATGCCCACCAATTCATCAGATAAAACATTATTTATTGTCGGCTCTTTGGTGAAATTGTTTTCTAAAATATTTTCCATTGAATTGATATCACCATTTTTAGGATTTGAAACGTTGGTTAAAGAATTACAATCAAAATCAATTATAGGTGATTTTTGACTTTGGTTATGGAAATTCTCGATGCCGATAATCTGTTTCCGCCATATATTATACAAATGCGTACGGTTTAATAGATTATTCTTTATGCAAAGAAACCGGCACATTTCAGCCATTTCGCCGCAATCAGAAGTGCGGAGCTTAACACTTGTAAACGACAATTTGTTTATAGCAGATTTTACCGCATCTACTGTCACACTACGCTTTCTTTTATAGTTATGTTTAACTAGTTTTTTTATTTTATGTCCCATTTTAAAAGAATAATCCGTATGAAAGCCGAGGCCAAATTAACAAAAAAAATCTACAATCTGAATAAAAACGTAAATAAGAATGTCCGTAAAGAGAAAGCCGAGGTCTAAATTACAATATTCAACAACAATTAATATGATCAAATAATATAGAATGTCCAGGAGAAAATAAGGTCAATTTAGTTTTAAAAAAAACTGTTTGTATCCAATATAGCTAGCTATGTAATAAAATCAAATAACAAATCACAAATACAAAACGAGATCCGCTCAAATCAAAATCTGAATTGGTATTAAAACAAAATAACCAAAAAATTTCCTTTTATACTCTCGCAGAAAATATTTTTATTTTTGTATTTTTGTTTTGCCTTTCTCATTAAATATACAAAAATGTGGAAAGTTTTTGAAATTCAGTTTTCGTTATACATAATACGAAAAGAGAGTTTTTTAACCGTTTGAGCCCCAGGGGGTATTGAAAAAACTATGTCGAAGAATCCCAAACAACGCGACCGCGCCTTCTTTAAATGAAAGAAGAAGATAAAGTGAATGAGATGAAAAGGCAATCTATTGAGACAAACCTATTGTAAAATGTACTGTTTACATTAAAAGGAGCTGTGCAATGTGCTTGCTTCAATAAATCTGAGCGCGTGACTTCGACAATCTGCAACGCACCGTCAGTTGTCGACTATGTTCGACATGTGCTGAACTGGGACAAACTGTACTACAACCGATGTGTCCCGATTAAGCGGAAACGACTGTATTCATATTGCATTTTATATCTAACAGAAAAGAATATTAAATCAGCAGGCCCCTTATCCCCATTGTATCGTAATGAACATTTGTGTACTTAATTCTGATGGTCAATGCATTAAACACGCATATACCGTTATATCTGCCAAACTCTGTGAACGGAGAAATTTATGGTGATATATGAGCATAATTCTGATAACTTAGAGATGCGAATATAAATCAGCTGGGGAGGCCCTTCATCCCCGCTGTAACGTAATGAACATTTCTGTGCTTATTGCTGATGGTCAGGGCATTAATTAGGAATATACCGTTATATCTGCCAAACTCTGTGAACGGAGAAATTTATGGTGATATATGAGCATAATTCTGATAACTTAGAGATGCGAATATTAAATCAGCTGTGGAGGCCCCTCATCCCCGCTGTACGTAATGAACATTTGTGTGCTTAATGCTGATGGTCAGGGCATTAATTAGGAATATACCGTTATATCTGCCAAACTCTGTGAACGGAGAAATTTATG
The DNA here is from genome assembly GCA_932526605.1 of Nephrotoma flavescens. Lineage (NCBI taxonomy): Eukaryota > Metazoa > Arthropoda > Insecta > Diptera > Tipulidae > Nephrotoma > Nephrotoma flavescens. Next base: position 180,911,393 of record OW052220.1, on the reverse strand, counting down.
GTGATATATGAGCATAATTCTGATAACTTAGAGATGCGAATATTAAATCAGCTGTGGAGGCCCCTCATCCCCGCTGTAACGTAATGAACATTTGTGTGCTTAATGCTGATGGTCAGGGCATTAATTAGGAATATACCGTTATATCTGCCAAACTATGTGAACGGAGAAATTTATGGTGATATATGAGCATAATTCTGATAACTTAGAGATGCGAATATTAAATCAGCTGGGGAGGCCCCTCATCCCCGCTGTAACGTAATGAACATTTGTGTGCTTAATGCTGATGGTCAGGGCATTAGTTAGGAATATACCGTTATATCTGCCAAACTCTGTGAACGGAGAAATTTATGGTGATATATGAGCATAATTCTGATAACTTAGAGATGCGAATATTAAATCAGCTGTGGAGGCCCCTCATCCCCGCTGTAACGTAATGAACATTTGTGTGCTTAATGCTGATGGTCAGGGCATTAATTAGGAATATACCGTTATATCTGCCAAACTACGTGAACGGAGAAATTTATGGTGATATATGAGCATAATTCTGATAACTTAGAGATGCGAATATTAAATCAGCTGGGGAGGCCCCTCATCCCCGCTGTAACGTAATGAACATTTGTGTGCTTAATGCTGATGGTCAGGGCATTAATTAGTAATATACCGTTATATCTGCCAAACTCTGTGAACGGAGAAATTTATGGTGATATATGAGCATAATTCTGATAACTTAGAGATGCGAATATTAAATCAGCTGGGGAGGCCCCTCATCCCCGCTGTAACGTAATGAACATTTGTGTGCTTAATGCTGATGGTCAGGGCATTAATTAGTAATGTACCGTTATATCTGCCAAACTCTGTGAACGGAGAAATTTATGGTGATATATGAGCATAATTCTGATAACTTAGAGATGCGAATATTAAATCAGCTGTGGAGGCCCCTCATCCCCGCTGTAACGTAATGAACATTTGTGTGCTTAATGCTGATGGTCAGGGCATTAATTAGGAATATATCGTTATATCTGCCAAACTCTGTGAACGGAGAAATTTATGGTGATATATGAGCATAATTCTGATAACTTAGAGATGCGAATATTAAATCAGCTGTGGAGGAACCTCATCCCCGCTGTAACGTAATGAACATTTGTGTGCTTAATGCTGATGGTCAGGGTATTAATTAGGAATATACCGTTATATCTGCCAAACTCTGTGAACGGAGAAATTTATGGTGATATATGAGCATAATTCTGATAACTTAGAGATGCGAATATTAAATCAGCTGGGGACGCCCTTCATCCCCGCTGTAACGTAATAAACATTTGTGTGCTTAATGCTGATGCTCAGGGCATTAGTTAGGAATATACCGTTATATCTGCCAAACTCTGTGAACGGAGAAATTTATGGTGATATATGAGCATAATTCTGATAACTTAGAGATGCGAATATTAAATCAGCTGGGGACGCCCTTCATCCCCGCTGTAACGTAATGAACATTTGTGTGCTTATTGCTGATAGTCAGGGCAATTATTAAGAATATACCGTTATATCTGCCAAACTCTGTGAACGTAGAAATTTATGGTGATATATGAGCATAATTCTGATAACTTAGAGATGCGAATATTAAATTAGCTGGGGAGGCCCTTCATCCCCGCTGTAACGTAATGAACATTTCTGTACTTATTGCTGATGGTCAGGGCATTAATTAGGAATATACCGTTATATCTGCCAAACTCTGTGAACGGAGAAATTTATGGTGATATATGAGCATAATTCTGATAACTTAGAGATGCGAATATTAAATCAGCTGTGGAGGCCCCTCATCCCCGCTGTAACGTAATAAACATTTGTGTGCTTAATGCTGATGGCCAGGGCAATAATTAGTAATATACCGTTATATCTGCCAAACTCTGTGAACGGAGAAATTTATGGTGATATATGAGCATAATTCTGATAACTTAGAGATGCGAATATTAAATCAGCTGGGGACGCCCTTCATCCCCGCTGTAACGTAATGAACATTTGTGTGCTTAATGCTGATGGTCAGGGCATTAATTAGGAATATATCGTTATATCTGCCAAACTCTGTGAACGGAGAAATTTATGGTGATATATGAGCATAATTCTGATAACTTAGAGATGCGAATATTAAATCAGCTGTGGAGGAACCTCATCCCCGCTGTAACGTAATGAACATTTGTGTGCTTAATGCTGATGGTCAGGGTATTAATTAGGAATATACCGTTATATCTGCCAAACTCTGTGAACGGAGAAATTTATGGTGATATATGAGCATAATTCTGATAACTTAGAGATGCGAATATTAAATTAGCTGGGGAGGCCTTTCATCCCCGCTGTAACGTAATGAACATTTCTGTGCTTATTGCTTATGGTCAGGGCATTAATTAGGAATATACCGTTATATCTGCCAAACTCTGTGAACGGAGAAATTTATGGTGATATATGAGCATAATTCTGATAACTAAGAGATGCGAATATTAAATCAGCTGTGGAGGCCCTTCATTCCCGCTGTAACGTAATGAACATTTCTGTGCTTATTGCTGATGGTCAGGGCATTAATTAGGAATATACCGTTATATCTGCCAAACTATGTGAACGGAGAAATTTATGGTGATATATGAGCATAATTCTGATAACTTAGAGATGCGAATATTAAATCAGCTGGGGAGGCCCCTCATTCCCGCTGTAACGTAATGAACATTTGTGTGCTTAATGCTGATGGTCAGGGCATTAATTAGTAATATACCGTTATATCTGCCAAACTCTGTGAACGGAGAAATTTATGGTGATATATGAGCATAATTCTGATAACTTAGAGATGCGAATATTAAATCAGCTGTGGAGGCCCCTCATCCCCGCTGTAACGTAATGAACATTTGTGTGCTTAATGCTGATGGTCAGGGCATTAATTAGGAATATACCGTTATATCTGCCAAACTTTGTGAACGGAGAAATTTATGGTGATATATGAGCATAATTCTGATAACTTAGAGATGCGAATATTAAATCAGCTGTGGAGGCCCCTCATCCCCGCTGTAACGTAATGAACATTTGTGTGCTTAATGCTGATGGTCAGGGCATTAATTGGGAATATACCGTTATATCTGCCAAACTCTGTGAACGGAGAAATTTATGGTGATATATGAGCATAATTCTGATAACTTAGAGATGCGAATATTAAATCAGCTGGGGACGCCCTTCATCCCCGCTGTAACGTAATAAACATTTGTGTGCTTAATGCTGATGGTCAGGGCATTAGATAGAAATATACCGTTATATCTGCCAAACTCTGTGAACGGAGAAATTTATGGTGATATATGAGCATAATTCTGATAACTTAGAGATGCGAATATTAAATCAGCTGGGGACGCCCTTCATCCCCGCTGTAACGTAATGAACATTTGTGTGCTTATTGCTGATAGTCAGGGCATTAATTAAGAATATACCGTTATATCTGCCAAACTCTGTGAACGGAGAAATTTATGGTGATATATGAGCATAATTCTGATAACTTAGAGATGCGAATATTAAATCAGCTGGGGACGCCCTTCATCCCCGCTGTAACGTAATGAACATTTGTGTGCTTATTGCTGATAGTCAGGGCATTAATTAAGAATATACCGTTATATCTGCCAAACTCTGTGAACGGAGAAATTTATGGTGATATATGAGCATAATTCTGATAACTTAGAGATGCGAATATTAAATTAGCTGGGGAGGCCCTTCATCCCCGCTGTAACGTAATGAACATTTCTGTACTTATTGCTGATGGTCAGGGCATTAATTAGGAATATACCGTTATATCTGCCAAACTCTGTGAACGGAGAAATTTATGGTGATATATGAGCATAATTCTGATAACTAAGAGATGCGAATATTAAATCAGCTGTGGAGGCCTCTCATCCCCGCTGTAACGTAATAAACATTTGTGTGCTTAATGCTGATGGTCAGGGCATTAATTAGGAATATACCGTTATATCTGCCAAACTCTGTGAACGGAGAAATTTATGGTGATATATGAGCATAATTCTGATAACTAAGAGATGCGAATATTAAATCAGCTGTGGAGGCCCCTCATCCCCGCTGTAACGTAATGAACATTTGTGTGCTTAATGCTGATGGTCAGGGCATTAATTAGGAATATACCGTTATATCTGCCAAACTCTGTGAACGGAGAAATTTATGGTGATATATGAGCATAATTCTGATAACTTAGAGATGCGAATATTAAATCAGCTGTGGAGGAACCTCATCCCCGCTGTAACGTAATGAACATTTGTGTGCTTAATGCTGATGGTCAGGGCATTAATTAGGAATATACCGTTATATCTGCCAAACTCTGTGAACGGAGAAATTTATGGTGATATATGAGCATAATTCTGATAACTTAGAGATGCGAATATTAAATCAGCTGGGGACGCCCTTCATCCCCGCTGTAACGTAATGAACATTTGTGTGCTTATTGCTGATAGTCAGGGCATTAATTAAGAATATACCGTTATATCTGCCAAACTCTGTGAACGGAGAAATTTATGGTGATATATGAGCATAATTCTGATAACTTAGAGATGCGAATATTAAATCAGCTGGGGACGCCCCTCATCCCCGCTGTAACGTAATGAACATTTGTGTGCTTATTGTTGATAGTCAGGGCATTAATTGGGAATATACCGTTATATCTGCCAAACTCTGTGAACGGAGAAATTTATGGTGATATATGAGCATAATTCTGATAACTAAGAGATGCGAATATTAAATCAGCTGTGGAGGCCCCTCATCCCCGCTGTAACGTAATGAACATTTGTCTGCTTAATGCTGATGGTCAGGGCATTAATTAGGAATATACCGTTATATCTGCCAAACTCTGTGAACGGAGAAATTTATGGTGATATATGAGCATAATTCTGATAACTTAGAGATGCGAATATTAAATTAGCTGGGGAGGCCCTTCATCCCCGCTGTAACGTAATGAACATTTCTGTACTTATTGCTGATGGTCAGGGCATTAATTAGGAATATACCGTTATATCTGCCAAACCCTGTGAACGGAGAAATTTATGGTGATATATGAGCATAATTCTGATAACTAAGAGATGCGAATATTAAATCAGCTGTGGAGGCCCCTCATCCCCGCTGTAACGTAATAAACATTTGTGTGCTTAATGCTGATGGTCAGGGCATTAATTAGGAATATACCGTTATATCTGCCAAACTCTGTGAACGGAGAAATTTATGGTGATATATGAGCATAATTCTGATAACTTAGAGATGCGAATATTAAATCAGCTGGGGACGCCCTTCATCCCCGCTGTAACGTAATGAACATTTGTGTGCTTATTGCTGATAGATAGTCAGGGCATTAATTAGGAATATACCGTTATATCTGCCAAACTCTGTGAACGGAGAAATTTATGGTGATATATGAGCATAATTCTGATAACTTAGAGATGCGAATATTAAATTAGCTGGGGAGGCCCTTCATCCCCGCTGTAACGTAATGAACATTTCTGTACTTATTGCTGATGGTCAGGGCATTAATTAGGAATATACCGTTATATCTGCCAAACTCTGTGAACGGAGAAATTTATGGTGATATATGAGCATAATTCTGATAACTTAGAGATGCGAATATTAAATCAGCTGTGGAGACCCCTCATCCACGCTGCAACGTAATGAACATTTGTGTGTTTATTGTTGATGGTCAGGGCATTAATTAGGAATATACTGTTATATCTGCCAAACTCGGTGAACCGAAGCATTGTCATTGAAGATTTTTCATTCTATTGTATTTGAGGGAATTGTTTTTTTAAATTTCTTAATTTAAAGTGTGGTAAATCTATTCTTGTAATAGATTTTCAACTTAAATTTTGTTTTGTGTACGTGAGATTGTTTTTAATTTTTTCGGGATGGAATTTGATTTTCTCCATATATTTTTTAATTTTTCGGGCTGAAGAGTCTTTTAATGAATTTAGCAGAGAAACACACCTAAATTGTAAAGGCGTTTTTCGGGATGGTTTTCGGGCCAGCTTCACATACGTTAGACAAGGGCTTCTTTGATATATTTCTATTATTTAATTTATTGAAAAACTATTAGAAAAGCTAGTTTTCTGCTAAATAAATTAATTTTTTATAGTGTATGAGTTTGACTTTGATTAACTGTATATAAAATACAAATTAAATTGAACTAGTATTTTCTTATTTTATATGCCTAATTATGTATCTGGTAAACCAGAGCCATCTTCAACTATGGGCAGTGATAACATTGGTTATTGCCGCTAAGACGCCACATCTCGACACCTTCCGTTTTAACTAATAGGCCCGTACTAAAGATGGCTTTGGATAAACATGCTTCACGTTTGGACCTGTATAATTGCTCAATACAAAATAAAAGAAAACTAGATGAACGTACGCACACGTCTAGTTATCTTTTATTTTGTATTGAGAAATTATAAGAAAACCGACAAAAAATTAAGTTACTTCGTAATGAAAATATGTTTATAACGACGTTTAAAACATGTTTTAAAAATATTTCATTTGGATTGTTTTAAACATGTTTTAAACAAAAAAACCGTGTTTTCGCTTTAAATAAAAAGACAGTTTTTTAGGCGGGTTTAATTACAAGAACTAATGAGACGAATGAGTCATAAGGACTTAACATTGTTGTGTTTGTGATGATGACATTATAAAACCAACGCAACCAAATGATGACGACACGATATTTCGACGTTTTTGTTGCTTTCTCCAGTTGTTTTGTTAGTGTAAATATCTTATGGCGCTCCCTCGCTTTAGACATAAATTGACGTCATGTGCGAAAAATGACAGTAGTAAGAGACATGTATTTTAGGAGGCATTGTAAAATTACAACTACGTTAAGTCCTTTTATGACTCATACGGTTTGTTATGACATCATAAAAATTCCATTGTTTACTCGTTATACCTAATTTGTACTTATATACTATTTTTTTTGTAATTTTGAATATAAATTCTATTATTTAAAAAAAATCGTTTTTATATGGGTTTTTATTAGTTTCGAAAATAGGCAATAAACTCGCTATTTGTTAACCGATTTTCGATATCTTTAATGTTTTGGAAAGGGAATTCACTCGTCTTAAATAATTTTTAACATTTTTTAAATAATTTTTCTCTTCGTTTGAAAGTGAAAAATTGAAAAAATACCGTTTTTATCGAAGTTTGCCCCAAGTCGAGACCTCTAAACCAACTTCGATTACTTAATTATAAATTATATTAAAGTTTCCAAAAAAAAAACCAATTTATACCCATGGAAATTTTTTGGAATTTTGTTTATTGGAATTTTAAAATTTGGCATTTTGTATAGGAATTTTGTTTTTTTAGGGAATTTTATTTTTTGAAAGTATTTTTATGGGAATTGTGGTTTCTGGAATTTTGTTTTAGGAATTTTGAATTTGACGAATCGACCCCTGCTACTACATTGCACTCATTACAAAATGATTTTTAAAAGACCGATTATTTAAAAAAAGAAAATATGAATTCGGGTGGCAGGGGAATATAAGTTTTATTTAAAAAAATTTTGAAAGACGTGATATTGAAAATCGGTCTTGTGAAAGTCGGAGTTTTCAAGGTTGGGTTTTTGATAGTCGGCAATCGACCCCAACCCCATTGAGTATTTTATTTGCAAAATCGAGTACGAATCCATATCGAACACCCGAAATTCGTAACAAAACGTTTATAAGAGGTCTTCTAACGGTATTCTTTTCGAAATACAATAAACATATTGTATCTATACATACCACAATCTAATGTTTTTGTTTAACCAAATAACCAATATTTTCATTAGAATTATGTTATACTTCGTACTATCGTAATTTATGTTACATCTACTTGCTGTTCACTACGTAATTTTCCGCATTCAATTTTCTTCTAGTTTGTTTATAAGAATAAATATAAAACATTGTTTTCCGCTTTTGTTATATACATAACATGGTACATACATGTATGTACAAAATTCAAAACACAATATATCAACAAAAGCGTCAGAGTATATTTATAAAAAAAGAAAAACAAACTGCGTAAACACAACAATTTTTTTTACAAAGGAAATTACTTTATGTGAATTACGCGGAAAATTGTTATTTTTTCATTTATTATAAATGTATATACGCTCGTATCTACTATAGATATCCATTTCGCTTAAAAATATAACTGAAACTAGAAAATAGAATAAAAAACTACTTACTATACAGATAACCTATACAGACTTATTCATTTGATTAAATTATCGTTGTGTTGCCACCCTTAAATAAATTAATAACATGTATCCTGCCTAATAATAATATAATTGCAAGGCAATAAAATTTACATTCATTTGTGTGACATAATGCTGATACGACATAAAAATATTGTAATTCCACTCCACATAATACCATTTCTTTTATCTTCAACATCATTGCCATCGTTGTCATCCTTCGTCCTCACCTTTATACCCGTATATCTTGTTTCCATTTCCACTTTGCATATTATATAGGTTCAATATATAGTAGTGAGATATAATTTAAAATTCACGTAAATCTTATGGTTTTGTAAGACAATTGAAATTTTCTATTGTTATCGAAACGAAAATTTTTGGTTTGGATGAGGAAAAAAATTATCACCCTCGCAATTTTTTTCCTTTTTTTTTTTGAACGGGCGATATAATTCGGGAAGGAAATCGCTATAATTCGATTGAAATGAAATATTTAAGTGGTTTTTTGTTATGCAATTGACTTTATATAAATATGTTAATCCATTTGTTTGGTTGAACGGTTTGTCACAATCAATGGATTGGGGATTATGGGAATGAGGTATACTAGCAAATTTATATTACGGAACCAGTTGGCACATTTAAACCCAAATTATAGTTTTTAATATTCAATAAAAGTAAATTGTAATTATGCATATTCCCTAAAACCCCATACAAAATAAAAACCATAAAAATATCCTTATTGTCTTCTAAATATCTACATACATACATACATACTTCTAGTTCTAAGTCCGTCTGGGTACATTGTGTATTGTGCTGTGTATATATCGTCATAATATTAGAGATTAGGATATTATTCTTTCAAAAAAATTTGTCTACAAGAAACGAATGATGATTAAATAATAAGATGAGAAACATAACAAACATATGTTTCTTATTGTCTTCCTTTAACATAAACCATAAAAAATAAAATTCTAATAAAATGCTTCTGATGAGTAGTTGGATGAACATACATATTCTACTAGTTGTGTACATAGAACCAAAGTATTATTAAAATAACAAGAAAATTGTTTCAATTCAGGAGATGAGCATGAGAGACGTTTTTTTATAAATCTAAAATCTATGTAACATGTAGTATGTTACTAATTACATTGCTTTGTGGTAAATGTTTAGTTTCTTACTTAAACAAAATATTTTTTTAAATTGAAAGGTATGAGTAGAGAGGAGCAACGACATTAAAAGGGCATTTAAATATTTTAACTACAAAACTTTTTAATTCCTTCCACAAATAGCGTACGCATTTTTAAAATAATTTTTACGAAGGTACCTGCAGTTCACTTGATTAGACGCACATGCAATTTTACTTTTATTTGTAAATTTTACTGTAATTGATCGCGGAACCAAGAACATATATTTATTGAGAAGAAAGAGAAATTAGTACTCAGTGAAACAGTAATGAATAAAAATTTAAACATAGCAATCTAATTGCACTTTTCTTTGTTTTATTGAAGTATATAGTTTATATTAAACGTATTTCGGTGTAAGATTGTAATTTTTTGTTTTGAAGATTTTCAAAATAAGTATTCGCTGATCGTAGTAGCTGATCAATAAGTAGTAGCTGATCGGGAATTAAAATGGGTAAAAAAAAATATTTTAAATACGGCAAAAAGGACAAAATCGATGCCTACCACTTGGAGGGATATATAGCTCATTATTAATTATTTAAAAGACAGTGCATCATATGGAAGCAAATACTGAGGTTAATTCCAGCAAATCAATAGTTCGTAGAGCCATTTTAAGTGTTACGACTCAGACTCGTCGTTACAAGATTTTGTTTCGATTTGTTTCTTTATGTAGCACAGTTTGCATGGTAATCCCACTCCTTCAATAGCAAATGATTATTTTTGGCATTGCACTATAATGGGCCGGTACCATACTGAGCATGTTCACTGATGTTTTTCTGACATAAAAAATCGGTATATTTTTGACATATTTTACCCCGGCTAACTTCGCTTCAGTAAAATATCCAATTTTTTTTTATTACACGAGTGAACGCGTTTTTTTTGGCTTGGCGCATAAATTTGACAGTTCAGTGTTTTAAACGTCAAGCTTCACAAACACGTGAATTTAATATAAAGAGATTTCCAAAAGTATTATTTAAATTTTGATTATATATATTCCCTAAATAAAGTATTATTAAAATGATAACGAAAATGGTTATGATTGAATCAAGTGACTCTGACTCAGATGATGAAATGTTTTTAATGGTATTTAAAGAAATTCACCCAAAAATTGAGAATTACATTGCCGTAATTGAAAACTATACTGATTCTCAATTTAATAGTCATTTTCGTTTAACACGCAGTACACTTCAATTTATTGTTGGTAACTACAGAATTCTACAATATTTATTATGCCAAGAAATTCATTTTAATTTATTTTATAATTTTGAGACAACTACTCAGCACACTGTGCGCAGAATAACAAAGATTTTGTTTACATGACACCTAAAACTAATGTTTATATATATGTCTGGTATTTGGCAAACAAAGAGACGTTCAGACAAATTGGTGATCGATTTGGAATTGCCCGGAGTTACGCGTACAAAATTGTATTACAATTAGCAGTTTTTATGGCCAACGAAGCGAAACGGTATATTAAATGGCCATCACTATATGAACAAAAAGCCATTATGTACGGATTCCAAAAGATCAAGCAGTTGAATAACGTCATAGGAGCTATAGATTGTACTCACATTGAAATACCACGGCCAAAATTCAATGAAAAGCAGTATTACAATAGGAAAAAATATCATAGCTTTCAGATGCAAGCTGTTGTAGACCACAACAAGAAATTTTTAAACGTTTTTGTTGGAGAACCGGGATCAATGCACGATGCAAGAGTTTTAAGAAGGTCTGAGTTTTGTAGACAACTGTGCAACAACCAAAGGGAATGGATGCTGCCTGGAACATTTATACTTGGTGATTTAGCGTATCCTAAAACATATTCTTGGCTTGTTCCACCATACAAGAATTATGAAAATATAAGTGACGAGAAACGAAAATTTAATCATCTTCATTCTGCAACACGAATTGAAGTGGAACAAGCTTTTGGATTATTAAAATCTCGCTTTTTTTTCTCGTAATACTAACCACCGCTTAATAAAGCTGTTGGTAGTTGGGGCCTGTGCACAGCATAATTTTTGTATCGACATGGATGATATGATTGATGACTCAGAGGAGCTGGACGTCAAGCCTACCGTTTGGAGTAATCCAAACGATCTTGAGAACTCAGAATTTGGAGTGAAGAATAATAGTACGACACAAGACAAATTACTTAATGAATTAATAGTAAAAAACATTATATAAATTAACATTATATGGCTTAAATTTATTTGATTGTAAAATAAAATACTATAATAATTTTTATTTCTATGTATTACAACGGTCTTTTAAGGCTTCAGCATAGTTATTAATGGCATCCGTTAGCTTGTCAAATTTACCCATTAATTCAACATGTCTCTCTTGCTTACGGACACTTTCTTTCTCTTTGAATTCCAAAAACTTGTCAATATTGGTTTTTGGCCTTCATCTACGACCTCGAGAGGTAGTAGCAGTACTACTAGGATGACTTCTGTCTCTAGTGGCACTTGAATGACCATTTGTAACAAGTTGTGGCACAGGTGATTTATTTTGGGTTTCATCCGGTTGAATTATTTCTTCGATTGCTTCTATGTCTTCCTCGTCCAACGCCCATTCTATACGGTGAAGTGTTGTCCTTCAACCATACTAATCTCTACAACTCCTTCACCTTGTTCCCTGACCCCAAAAATTTCGTCCATCCTTTCGTAATGCTCAAAGGTCGAATGTGATTGGCCGCTGATATCCATCCGATCCTTTGCAGCATTATACATTTTTTTCAAATTTTTGAATTTAGTTTGAATTTGTTTGATAGAATATTGCTGTAAATATACCAAATACATCATTAATTTCAAAATTACTAATATAAAAAGTATTTGCAATAGAAGCCTACCTCATTTTTATGTTCTAAGTATTTTTTTATATTTATCCATTTCTGGTGTTTTGATTCTACATGTCGGTACTCTTCATACCCGTCTAACAACATGCTTATGGCGTACCTCGTCCACATTTTTAATTTACACTAATATAATATAAATCACAGAATTTATGATTTAAATTTATATTTTTTGATTTTTATTTATTTTTTAAGGTATTAATTTAACACAGAAAATTAAAATTTTTTGCCGCCTATTCAAAATTGATTTTTCGTGGAGTTAAAAATATACCGATTTATAGGGTGCGCTCGGTTTGTAGCTAAAAAAAAAACGGATATTTTTTATCCTCTTGGACATGAGTGAACACTAGGACTGTGCTCGTTTTTTTCTTCATATTTCTCGTTTATATGTAGTCTAAGACAAAAAGCTGCAATTTTATTTTTCAATCAATTTTTTTCCTTTTAGTTCATTCCAAGGGCGATTTAATGCTGAATAAAACCCCGTTTTTTTAGACGTTTCTGAGAGCAGTTCTGATGCACGCCCCGAATTTTCAGTGTTTTTGGAAAACCCTTGTAGCAGACGACAGTGGGCTAAAAAAAAATAATTTTTAATTTTTTTAAATAAAATGTCAATGGAAAATTTCAATAAGATATCTCTTTTTATTGAAAAAAAAAATCTTTGAAAAACTTTTTTTTCAAATTTGAAGGTGCTATGTCCCCTTAAGTGGTTGATGTTAAATGCGAGACCAACATGTACACGAGACCAACATGTAAAAATAGTACATACAGCAGATTATTTTGGGTTTCAATTATCATATTTTCCAAAACAAACCTTAAATATTGCAAAAATGTATTGACTGGTTTTCAGTCCGTTTCAGTGTGAAATAGAAAAATTCTCGAGATAATTGTTACCAGACTGGTAACAATTATCTCGAGAATTTTTCTATTTCATTTTTTTGTTTGTGTTGGTGTATTGAAATTTTTGAATTTACAAAAATTTTAGTTTAAAAAAAAATCCGTGACAAAACCGGTTTTGTAGGTAAAGGGGGAAGAAACGATAAAGTTACCGGATTCAAGACACCCTAGTATAGATATGGGGAATCCACCAGTTCACACTTTGATTCTTTCGTCATGATTCTTTCCTTGTTTCCTTCGCCTTCACCTACAAACTAACAACAGTTGGTTGGTGAAGAGAAAGTTAATGAGGAAAGAATCATGACGAAAGAATCAAAGTATGGACTAGTGGTTTCACCATATCCATACTAGGGTTCCTTGAATTCGGTAACTTCTTCGTTTCTTCCCGCTTTATCTTCAAAACCGGTGTTGCCCCGGATTCTTTTTTAAACTAAAATTTTTGTAGATTCAACCATTTCAATACTCCAACACAAACAAAAAAATGGAATAGAAAAATTCTCAATGTAATTTTTCATAAATTGTGTATTTCGGTGGGAAGACACCGCAACGGTATCGGGTGGCCCAACGAGGTTTGTACCATTCTGGTACAAATTTTTGTTTTTTTAATTTTATTATTATTTTTAGTATTAAATTATTTTTTTTTAAACTAACGTAAATTGAAACTTGTTTGATGGGTGTCGCGCACATATGTTACATATTGGTGTCCAAAATTAATTTGGAACTATCATTTTAATTTCATTTTTCCCTTTTTTGTTTTTAATTTTTTCTTTTCTCTCCATCGGTTTACTCATTTATTTTTCCTTTTTTCTCTCTTTTCAAAACACAATTTTAAAACGGATTGTGCGACGTAGTGTGCTTTACTCACATATCATACGATATTCATACAACTTTAAATATTATTTACGTTTCTTTGTTTATATCAGTACTCGACCATTAAATGAGTTTTGTAGAAGCCAACAAACAATGCGAACAGAATTTGCATTCTTGAAAGCCAGAAGAAGATACACTTGGTTCTTGATCTCTATGATAAAACCACCAATATTTTAACACAAGCTCAATTCAGCCATGCGTTCTTTTATCGCCATACGCTGACGCTTTTGTTCTGTTAGCACAGCGATATTGCGGCGATGTTTTTTTTAATTCGTCGACGCTCATCGTTGTCGCTCTTGTTTTGCTTCGACGTTTAAATATTTTACTATGAAAAGTTTTATTTACGCCATTTGTTTTAAGTTTTATTAATTATGTTAAATTATTATATTAAATATTTCGTGCTTAACTTAATAATGGGTAAGTTTCGTAAATAGATGTTTGATTATTTTACTTCGAGGTGAGACCGAAAAAAGAAATAATATAATATTTTGATTTAAAAAAATGATCTGGCTATCCCCCAGAATAACCCAAAATTCCAATTATTTTATTATTTTCTGTAATTTTAAGTAAATGTATTATAAAGACATCTGTAAACGGTTTGTTAATGTTAGTAACATGTTTTTGTATACATTTCCAGTAAATTAATTGATCTGTACCAATTTGGGTGCCTCGAACAAATTAATTGGTACAAAGAAGGTGCAATAATTGATGATTGGTCTTATTGATTCTGGTAGTTACAATAAGAGCTATTTGTTGTTTATGCTTTGCCGCTCGGCTTAAAAAGAATTTATTCTAATTTTATTTTATTTGACAAGATAAAATCTTGTCCTAAACTTATTTAAATTTCATAATGATGGCATAAAACGTTATCATTTTAGTACAAATAACACGGATTCTCTAATGTACATGTTTATCAAGTGTACCTATATGACATTTATAAGTTTTACAAATGGTTCAACTGTCATTTTAAATACATAAACAAAACACAAAGGTATAAGCAAAATATTCTTTTGATTTACAGATACATAATTAAATACATATATAATTATTTCAGGGGTTGCTAAACCAGGTCAAGGGGAAATTTTACGTAGGAAAGTACATATTATAATATAAATAGAATATAATTTTAATACATATTTTTTATCTTAGGTTTATAAATTGATGTTCAAGGTAAGTTGGTATTGGTATTTTTTGCTTCTCTTTTACAGGCTGATA
Source organism: Nephrotoma flavescens (assembly GCA_932526605.1). Classification (NCBI taxonomy): domain Eukaryota; kingdom Metazoa; phylum Arthropoda; class Insecta; order Diptera; family Tipulidae; genus Nephrotoma; species Nephrotoma flavescens. Next base: position 180,896,146 of record OW052220.1, on the reverse strand, counting down.
AATTCATTGTTGTTTACGACATTAATTTTGATGATTTTTTTGTTACGCGAACTCTACTCTAAACACGTATAACAATCGGTGATCGAGTGGTTAAGTTATACAAAATGTTGTCAACCATAAGAGCCCGAGTTCGAACCTAGTCAGTTAGAGTCCATTATTTATTGAGGCGATTATTATTACTTAGCACGAATCGATGTGGTCGGATCAAGTATTCCTTCAATACTGATTGAGAATTGGATTGTACAATGGCATTCCAAGTTAAGGGGAATATGGAGATAACGAAAGCAATTGTGAACGGCACCGTTAATCATCATCATGGGAAATACTGGAATTAACAACGGGCGTTAACCATCAAAACAAAGGAAATGATGACGTAGAATATTCGCGAACACATACATCGCCTTATACAATAATAAAAGGAAAAATCTCGGACAGCGATAGACAAGTATATAAGCGGGAAGCAATTTGGGATTCAGACACAGTGGTGATTTAACCAGTGAACAGTGCAATTCGGCGAGTAAAAAATAAAAGTGCAAAATAGTGAACAGTAAAAGAAAATTAGTGAATAGTGAAATTAGTGAATTGCTGAAGAAATTAAGTTGTTGGGAAATAAAATTTGTAACCTAAAATACCGAGTATTTTATTTGTAAAATGCAGTACGAATCCGTATCGAACGGCGAACACCCGCAATTCGTAACAACATGAATAATAGTTATTGTTTCTGAATGGTGATTCATAAAATCTCATTTAGGCTCACGCTTTCAAGCGACTAGGTTTTGCTAAAGAAGAAAAAATTTTACACAACTAAATTTTAAATCTGATGTTAGAGGAATTTGCGGTAACACCCTTTATTAACTGACTGTACTAACCTACACAAGTAAACATAAATGTTCATTTTTATGGAAAATTAATAATTTTTTTTTCCGCTTTAGTTTAAATTAAAAAATTAAAAAATGTTCGCTTACCACGGTTTCTTATAGTAACTCAATAAAACCTTCCCCTCTAATTTAAGCTCTCATTTTAATGTTACGGCTCCTTAAAATTGTAGAAGGCTTTGCCGTTAGTCGTCTAGTTTCTCGAAAAAAAAACAAATTACATATAGACAACTACAAGTGGATCTGACGGCAAAAAATTAAACTTATGTGACGTAAACTAAGTTCGCCTCCTATTTTGAAAAAAAAAATTACTTACGTACCGTCGCTAAAAAGTAGCCCTCCGATTCTGACGATTAGACTACTAAGACCATATTGGCTAAGACCGTTTTACGTCGCAATTAGATTCCCAAAAATAGCGACTCATACATATTTTTATTCATCAATTATATATACATATGTATACTTACATATGTAGTTCATTTAATTTGATAATAAAAAATAAAAATTTACATAAGTATGTACTATGTATAGTACATCCATATGTATTGAAATAGAAAAAATAAAACTAGAATTTCAATCTAAATTACGATAATTTACGTGGACGGAAAATACTGTTTTATCCTGATAAATTTCCTCATAAATTTTGATTCAGTTTTTAAGCATTTTTGGTACCATCAAACTGCGCTCCGTGTCAGGATAATCGTTTATGAACATGTTTGCTGCTTCGTCAATTAATTTTATATTTTGTTTTGGTTCTTCCTCTTCAATTGACAGACTTTGATTACTATCCACTTCGAAAACCTCGTCGTTATCTAACTCTTCTTTACTGTTGATATTTATCAATTCGACGATATCGCAAGTCTCCATGCCATTCAATCCAATCAAAACTGCCATTTCAGATACCTCCACACTGATCATATCAATTGATTGATATTCGTTGTCGCTAGCCCCTTCAACGCACTCTGAAGAAGCACCTTTGCAACATCCATTCATTGCTTTCTTAGAAACTTCAGCCCACGATGCAGCTGTATTCGAAACTGATATAAGAATGTTGTAATTCTTCCAGAAATCCTTAATACTGGAGGTATATTATGAAATTTTCAATTTCGAATTTTTTTGATATCGAGCATCAACTGCCACTACAAGTGAAGCGCTTAATAATTGCGGCAACGAGGTAGAAGTACCGACAATGGAGGTCAAAATTAATGTTGAGGCAGCCAATGTCGAAACCTTTACGGGAATCGAAACACGGCATGAAAGAACCTCTAAAAACCAAGAAACAAAAATAAGGAAACTGTGAAAATGCTTCTTAAGGATCAAATAAAAATGCAGGAAGCCCATCACAAAAGTTTAGATGAGTTCCACAACAATCATATAATAGTGTTAAAAGAAATACGAAATACCAACAATGACATATTGAAATGTCACAGGGACACTTTGAATTTTAAGAGGGAAAAGTGATAGGCTAAACAAAAACTTTTAATACAAAGAGCCAAATAAAAAACCGGACAATTCGAAGTTCGAAAATTAGAACTAGAGCTTAAGCGTGATTTACAATCTACAACAATTTAATTTTACACAATTTATTCCAATAGCTCAATATCATTTATTTGAGTTAAAAATGTGAATATGAATGAATTTTACATGAGAACCTATTTAAGAATTATATTTTTTGAAATTTTGAAATAAATAATGGAATTTACAATCTATTTCTAGTTTCGTCTCTTATTGTTTTGGCTTCGTTTGGTAAATTCTCTGTATCTACATCTTCTACCGCATTTTGCTCCACTCGGTCCTCCGTCTCTAACAACTGTTTATCAATCGGAACGTTCCATCTTACACATAAATTGTGAAGAAGCATACATTCACGATTTGGGCTGCCTTTTCGGGATGATAGTGCAGTGGGTATTCAGTAGACTCTCTATTATAGCGCGAGTATAAAGTATCCACGATGATTTATCACCCGAATCGACTCACTATTACTCATTTTCCAAACAGCTGAGTTATGTGAATCCTCCGTAACGCGGGTTAACCGATGTTATCCTCATGTTGCATGTCTATAAAAATAAAATATATAATTATGATGTGATTGAGACTTTTTGCACTCACTTACCATCATTACGTTTAAGCTGTGAGTGCCTTTTATGTATAATATTGAAATGGGTACAATCTACACTCCCGGAAACCCAGTTTTGTTAAAAAAAAGGCTTTCGATTTGTTTTTTTCCTCATGTGATTTGTTAAAATTATTATAAACTATAAAAATAATATAATTTCTGCAAATTTTGGACTCCAATATATTAAATACTCAATTCCCTTAGACGTATCACTTCATGCGACGTGACTATGGATCTTCCTGGTTACTAGATTTTAACCCTAATGTGAGTGACGTGGGTACTTTTTCCCCCTTTAGACGTCTATTTTCGTATGTTTTACTCCCAATTAAAACTTTGAATTTTATGAGAACTTCTAGTTCAATTGGTATAGATTATACGATTATACTTAAAAAAGAGAAATGTTACAACCTGGACGAAAGCAGGAAAAATAAGTTAATCACTCCAATTTAGATATTTTTCTTCACTCACATGAGGGTTAAAATCAAAATTTACTAAATGATTTTGTGCAAAACTCTCAATAAAAAATTTTTAAATCTTAGTTGGCTGCTTTAGTTTAAGTTTTTTTATTTATTTGTCACGTCAAAATTCCAAGTAATAGAAATTGTCATTTGAAGTGATAGCAGTCGATAGGAAATATTTATAAAGCGGCATACTAAGATTTAAAAAACAGCCAGAACGACTTTATTGAACAATTATTTCGTAAGTTTTGATTTAATGATCTAGTAGCCAAGAAGATAAGTAGTCACATCACTTGAAGTGATGTGGCTCGGGGAATAGGGGTGTAAGTGTTTCAGCAATCACTACCGAAACGGTCGGTTGGGCCATTCCTATTTCAAAATCTTGGCCTAGGGCTTGTTGGTAGGAGCCTTCAGCCAAAAATCATATGGTAGCTGCTAGTAAACACGTCCCAATCTAAAACACGTGGTATGGCGTCTATGTTTTTTTGTTTCGTAAATTGGGGCTCCACTTGCCTAAGAAGATCATTAAAGCAGTCCTTTAACACGCGAAATACTTTCATAAATATAAAATAATTCTGAATTAATAAACAATATTAATAACAAGCAACTTAAAATTACCTTTTGCTTAAAATATCAAAAAGGTTTTCTATCTGAGCGCAAACGATTTCTCTGTATGGAAATCGGAATCACTTCATCTTGAGAATCCAAATCACTTGAACGGACAAAGAAACCAATGTTATCCACCTTTAAGATATTTTTAAGAATTGGTCAAAAAATTTGTATATATTGTATACAGAATTTTGTAGTGTACATATAAGTGCATATAAATAGACATTTCGTGAACTATTATACGTGTAAGCACATCTTTGTATGTAATATGGAGTGCGGTAAATGTCCTTTAATTCTCACTAATTGTGCACCGATTAGTTGTTCCGGGTTTTGTGGAAAAAAATTTCACTACGACTGTGTTAATGTGAGTCGTGTGGCATGCAATGTAATGAATAAGTGTTCTAAGTTTATGTGGTTCTGCAATGATTGCAGAGACATTGTTAAAAATCACACCTTTAACAAAATTATAGGTGTAAATAGTGTTTACAACAATGATACGGTGCAAGGTGGGTCAAAAATTTTGGATGTGCTAAATTCCAACAAGGACCAAATTGGCATGATTCTGGATTGTTTGCTCGGGGGTGCAAAGCCAATCACTCTATCTTCAGTACCTTCTTCATCCTTGGTCCAATTCTGGACCAAGTTTAAGTGAAACCTTGTCTTCAAATTTGGCTTCAACTGTATCTTGCCTCATCATACGAAGTTTCGGGTTCCAGCTGCAATCAACACGTTAATTGTTTAAATTTCCTTTCATGTAACGTATGTAGTGGTATTGCTGTTCCAAGTGACAATCTGCAGGTAAATATTGGTTCTTGTTTAAAGTTCGGCCACTTAAATGTTCGAATACTTAATAAACACATTTTATTAATCACTTGTTTTATATTTCGCAGAATAAAACAAGTGATTAACAAAATGTGTTTATTAAGTATTAGTGTGTTTCGCCAAGTGCCTACGGCAAATAGCGTAAAAGGTATAAATGTTCGAAGTTTATTAAAGCATTTTGATGACGTTATTGTTTTATTGAATGAGTACAAATTTGACTTCCTTGCGTTAACTGAAACTCATCTTAGCTGTAAAATTTTAAACAAGTCACTTCGTATCAATAATTATAATATTATTCGTTTTGACCGAATTAATAATACGCGATGGGGTGGTGTTGCTATTTATTATCGATCTGCATTAAACATCAAAAAAATATTCTGCGGTGCCTTTGGTAAAGTAGAAATTTTAGTGTTGGAGCTTACGGAATGTATTGGTAAAATCCTTATTATTATTATTTATAATCATCCACCTGCTTGTGCTGATGATGTTAATAATATTGAGTTGATTTTTTTAGAATACCTATCACTATATGAGAAATTTATTTGTTGTGGAGATTTTAATTTTAACATGTTGATAAATAATAAGTTAAGTGATTGCTTGAGGTTACATAACTTTTGCTACTTACCTTTTAATCCAACTAGATTAGATAGCACTTTATTAGATTTAATAATTTTATATGTGCCCGATAAATGCAATATAATTTCTTTTGGTCAATTAGTAGTTCCTGCCATATCGGATCATGATTTGATTTATGCTTGCTACAAGTTCTGTCGTACTAGAGACAAAATTTATTATTCCATAGTTCGTGATTATAACGCTGTTAGCTATGAACATTTTATAGATCAGGGGCAGTATGTTGTACCATCACTTCGAATCGAAAAAAGACGAATTCGAAAAAAGTCGAATCGAAAAAGTGAAAGTTGTATCATTTTTGCTTTTCGAAAATGATACAACATAGCGCCATTCGACTTTTTTCGAATTTCGATTCGAAGTGATGGTACAACATACCGCTCCAGTTCTTTTCTTTAGGTTGGAGTGGAATCTATTTTTTTTAATGACATCAACGATATTGTTCATATATTTAATTCATATGTGTTGCAATTAGATTCTGCTTGTGTTCCTTGGAAACGGTGTATTAAAAAATGTCCTACTGCTCCTTGGTTAAATGTAAAGATTTTGGACTTAATGGCGCGTAGAGATTTTGCTCACAAGAAATATAAAAGTTCCAAATTAGTGATTGATTGGGAATCTTTTAAATTTCTTAGAAATAAAACTAATGCTTGCGTCAATCAAGCGAAAAATAAGTTTTACTTTGGGAATATGCATAATCCTAAGCTTACATGGAACAATTTAAAATTGCTTGGTATTTCATGTTCGTCTTCTGAAAGAATGATTACTTTTTCTGCTAATCACATTTTAGATGGTATAAGTAATTTTAGTGAATCCTTAGGCGTTTTGCCTTTGCCGAATTCTAATTATTGTAGTTCTGATGGTTATACATTTTCTTTTGATTGTGTTGATGAGCTTATGGTACTGAATGCTATTAAAGCTATTAAATCAGATTCAATGGCATATGATATGGTTGATTTCAAAATACTAAAATTATTTATTGATTTATTTTTGCCACATATCACATTCATTGTGAACCAGTGTTTAACGAAATCAGTATTTCATAGTTATGGAAAGTGGCTTCGATTATTCCTCTTCCTAAGAAGGATGTTATTTCTACTGTTTTTGATATTCGTCCGATAAGCATTTTGCCTGACCTTTCTAAGGTTTTGGAAAAAATTACGCAAATACAAATGCTTGAGCACCTTAATTGTTTTGATTTTCTTTGCAAATTCCAATCGGGTTTCAAATCTGGTCATAGTATTACAACCGCACTTATTCATATAGTTGATGATATTTCTGCTACTTTGGATAAATGTAACTCATTTGTGATTTTAGTACTTTTAGATTTCTCTAAGGCTTTTGACTGTGTCAATCATACACAGTTGCTTCAAAAGCTTAAGTTGTATTATAAGTTCTTTAATCCTGCTATTTTATTGTTACATTCATATTTTGATAATCGTAAACAATTTGTAAGGCACGGTGATGAAATTTCCGTCCTACGGGATGTTTTTGTTGGTGTTCTCCAAGGTTCAATTTTAGGTCCTTTACTTTTTTCTATTTACATTGATTTACAATGATCTTCCCTGGTTTATTTTAAATTGTCGTTATCATTTTTATGCTGATGATTTGCAATTGTATATTGGTGGGGACTTGTCGAATTTGGATGAAATTGTGAGATTTCTGAATTATGATCTTAACAGTGTTTCGCTATGGTCTAAGAATAATGTGCTTACCATAAATCCATCTAAAAGTAAAGCATTATTTTTCTCCAAAAATGGCTCCCATGGTATTGTACCTGAACCCTTCTTAAATAATGATACTATTTTATTTGTTCCAATTGTTAATAATCTAGGGCTAATCATGAATCATAAGCTGCGATGGAGTGATCATGTAAGTTTATTGTGTCAGCGAGTTATAGTTTGTACTCGTACTACTATATACTTGGTGAAAAGTTTGGTTATACCAATTTTTTCATATTGTGATGTGATATTTTCAAATTGTGATAGTTCGTCAAAACGTTTGCTTCAGATTACTTTTAATAATTGTGTACGTTATGTTTACGACCTAAAGAAATTTGATCACGTTTTTGATTTTAAACATTCGGTTCTTGGTTGTGACTTGTTTGAGTTTTATCGTTATAGGACTGCTCTTTTTATTTTTCGTGTTATTAAATCAGGTTGTCCTTTGTATTTGTATGATAAATTGGATTTCTCCAAATCACTACGAACAAAAAATATTAACTTACCCGTCAACAGAACTAATATTTATAATAATTCGGGGTTAACAAATGCGATTGTCACTTGGAACAGCTTGCCACCTGCGGTAAAAAATTTAACCTCTGTTGATAATTTTAAAAAAGTTATATTTAATTTAATTATGAATAATTAATTTTTGCTAATTATGAATAACTAATTGTATTGCACATATTTGTAAATATTTCATATCATTTTTTTTGTTGTTTTTATTTCTGTATGTATTATTTCCATACTTTTTAAGATGTTGCATAATTGTTTTTGTTGTTATTGTAAATATTCATGTACAAAAGCTAAGGCTTATGCATTAAAATAAAACATTATTATTATTATTAGTATTATTATTATATTAAATTTTAGAATAAGCTTTATTAATTTACTACTTTACTACTACATATTGAATTTTAATGAATAAAGATTTAAACAAAACAAAATCAATGTCAAAATTGACTTGTTCGGACTGCAAATTCGATATTGAATAAAATCGAAAACCAAATTTCATAATAGGACAAATCCGCGTCTTGTCGAATATTTTCGAAATCGAAAAATTTCGTAATATGCCCCTGATATTATCATGTAAATAATATGTCTTAAAGTTTGAGATAACGCCTTGGTCCATTAGAACTGTATTATTGTTGTCGTCTTAGGAGGCATAAATACAAACCGAACATGTTTATCAATATGATCTAAATTTATAGGATGACTTGGCGTATTATCGAGTGAAATGATTGCCTTGACGCTTATATTTATAAAAGTAGCCGCAGTTATCAAAGCTTTTCTATTCGAGCGCCAATGAACAGGAAGATTTGTCTTATCTACGTTTTTGAAACGTCTAGGATTCTCGCTTGCACAAATAGTAAAGGGTTTGAATTTAAAATCCCCTTCCGCGTTGCCGCTTAGAAGAACAGTAATTCTATTCTTGTGCAATTTAAATCCAGGAGCCGATTTTTCTTCTCTTGAAATAAAAGTGCGCTTTGGTAGGCGTTTCCAAAAAAGCCCCGTTTCGATTATATTGAAAATCTGTTTGCGGCTATACGCTCCTGATTTTACGAGGTCCTTAATTTATTCAAGAATAATTCGCCGGTAATAAAAGATTCTCTAACTCCGATGTTGTGTAGCTTAATCCGATTTTTGTAGCGCTCGAACTAACCTTGGCTTGCTTGAAATTTTTCCTGTTTTTTTTTTTTATTAAATTAATTCCCTTATTTCATTCAATAGAACATATAAGTATGTAATAGTTTACAATATTTAGAAATAATATTAATGGTAACAAACTAAACTTAAAACAATTTAATAAAAGCTTCAGTTTCCCCAGTGGATTTATTGTCCTTTGAAGGGGAATCTGATACATATGGACAGGCATACGAAATTCCAAGTTATATAAAGTTTCGTCACTATTAATAACACATATGCCACAATGGATGAATTGTTCAACGCTAATAACGGAAGAACACCTTTAGCGATACTAGAATATAATTCAAAGGTTGAAAACAAAAGTGGCAATTTATATACTGCTTTAAGAGCTTTATTTTGTTGAGATTGAACCTTACATAACCTAGACTTTGCCGACAGCCCGTAAGCACCAATGCCATAAATAAGCCGCGGGTGAATGAATGCTAAATAAATATTACACAGTACTGATGTAAGGATAAAATAAGAAAGTTTGAGCATATTGCCAACCAAAGGGGTTATTTTCTGGCAAATGTGATCAATATTGGCTTTCCCAATTTAATTTTGAATCAAATATCAAACCTAGATATTTATAACTGTCAACTGTTTCAATATGTATATTTTATATACTTAAATTAAAAGTGGTATTAACAGTTTTATGTGCCGATTTAAATAACATAAATTTTGTCTTCCTTAAATTTATGGATAGCATATTGTAATTGAAGTATTCATTTAGAACCAACAAATCAGATTGTACCATTACGGGTATACCCTCACATTTATTAACATTATAAAAAAGTGATGTGTCATCAGCAAATAATCGAATTTACCATACAATTTCAAATTAGAAATGTCATTTATAAAAATTAGGAACAGTGTTGGACCCAGAACGCTACCTTGCAGTACTCTAAGTGATTGGTTAAAGAGTACTAGAATGTCCATTAATGGAAACGTATTGCAATCGATTGACCAGATAAACTCTTCAATAAAGTAAATGGAGTTCCTCTAAACCCATATTGATACAGCTTCTCAAGTAAGGTAGCATTAGCATGGTCAATACAATCGAACGCCTTACGTAAATCAAGAAAGAAAACACCCACGTACGATGAATTATTTAATGCAAGATTTATCATATCAACAGTTTCAATCAACCCTATTTCAGTACCAACACCACCACGAAAACCATATTGATGTCTATAAAAGAAATTATGTTCTTTCAAAAAAAAATTTATACGATTATTTAAAACCTTCTCCAGTAATTTATCAAAAACGGACAATATTGAAATTGGGCGGTAGTTATAAACATCTAGCTTGTCACCGCTTTTAAAGACAGGACGCTTTTAATGCCACTGCATATAACTTTATTGAATAGATCTGAGAGAAGATACTTAAATTGATGAATATTTGTCTTAAGGACTGCAGCCGCAATATTATCTGATCCAGATCCTTTATATGATTCAAGTTTATTTATTAGATTGAATATCTCAGCAGAAGTTGCAGGTTGAAAGTCGATGGAATTAGTAGATATTCTGTGAACCGTATTAAATTTATTATAATTTTTATCACTATTAAGCGAATTAACCATTAAAAGACCGCACTCACAAAAATATTGGTTAAATTTAGCAGCAACCTTATGAACATCAGAAATCACAACATTATCATCACGGATTATTATGTCATTGGTAGTATTACTTTTGCCAAACAACGAATTTATATTTTTCAAAAAATCTCTAAGATTAGGTATGCCATTAAAAAATTTCTGGTAATACCTTTTTTAACCCAATACTTTTCCTTACCTATTTTCTTACTATTATCATTAATTTTGTTTACAAGTATACCGATGGTAGTACCATTATTTAAATCAGAACGACTCTTCTTTAAACTTTCCAAGAGATTATTTTTTTGGCGAATAAGCTTCCACAGGTCGTAATCAATCCACGGACAGTTGATAGATTAAGTTTAGCATCTACTTATCCAACTTTAGTATATTTGTTTAGTAGCTGCTCTTGTACTTGTCAATCAATTGTAGAATTACTATATTTATCTCAACATTGTAGATCTGAATTTCAAATAATTATGCTGCAAAAAATTCATTTATTTTACCAAAATTTATTATGTGCTTCTCAAGTTTTTTAACAAGAAACTTATCTCTGTACCTAAATTTCGAAAAAACTATGTTATGATCGCTGATGTTCGCATGTTATGATCGCTGATGTTGTAAATGGTTAGATTAGTAATAGATACTATATTAGTAAATGTGCTGCCTACGTGATCAACGACATTACCACTAGAACTGCGAGTTTCAATAGAATTTGATAACACTAAATCTAACTTACTTAATAAGTGAAAATAATTTTTCGTAATGTTGTTATTTTTATTTATTTGTATATTAATATCACCGACTAGTATCATATCGGATTTATTAGTATTTCCACCCAGTAAAATATCAATCCTATCAAAAACAAATTATTCGCTGTATTCTGGCTTTTGTTTTAAAGTTTTTGCCTTCGCCTGGATCTACGCTTTAGTTAACGGCATTTTTTTCGATTTTGGTCTTGGATCCAAATGTATAACAAAGATTCCATTTTGAGCATTAATTTGCTCTACAACGACTAATTTGGGAAGTATAATTTGATGATAATTTTCTCGCCATTTTTGTTTTATTTTAGTTGCATCCCTAGTTTTTATGGATTTTATTGTCGTTGCGAGTAATCCAAGTGCTTTCGCTATATTTACAGATTTCTCACTATATTTACAGACACCTTCTAATAATTTCTAAATTCGTTTTCAACGAAATTGTTTTCTTTGCAATTTTTATTAATTTTTGGTATTTTGCTACTTAACGCTACATAATAAATTATGTACAACTATTAAACACTTTAATATTATATGTAATAAAATTAATTTACCTAACACTTACTCAATGTTTTTCCATAAACTTAATAGCCCAGAATATTTAAATTAAATGCATAAAATTACATCGAAACGCTGCTTTCCCATAGTTGTTTTACTTTTAAACTAAAATTTTATAAATGACAGCAACGCTGTAAAAAAATTTTAATGATGCAAAGAGTAATCGGTGGTTTCCCTAATTATTCGATATTTTTTTAAACGCAGTTTGAAATTTGGAGTATGATTAAGAAAAGTGTTGCATATCAGAAAAAAACAAACTGTCGGAAATTGTGAAACAATGCAAATCGGGGTCATTTATTAGAAACTCTCCCTCAAAAGACTTGTAGAGTAAACCAAATTTTCACCATATTGTTTCAAATTTTTGAACGAAAATTTAATTAATAATTAATTGTGTATTATTAATAATTTTTCTGTTTTTAATAATAAATTATAGTTATTGTCTCTGTTTACATGTCAAAATTACCAACTGGAAACGTCAAAATTATAATTCCTAAGACAATTTGTTAAAAAAACGTTGCTGTGCACTACAGACAGTAAAGTTGTTAACCTTGCTGGTTAGCCAAAGCTCTAAGTTAAAGTTCAAGTTTCTTTAGAAGTGAATGTGCTTTATAAAAACATTTCGATGAATTTGGACACATAGATATTTTGAGTAGTAACGCTTAAAATAATGCAAGGTTCAGCTATTAACTTTCCTAGAAATAAAGAAAACCCATCTATCTTCTAGTCTTGTAACAAAAAATATAACACTCTAACTTCATTATGAAGACTAATTGTCTTCATTTGTTATTGCTACTACTTTTAATAATCTTAAATGGAACCCTTTTGTATTAGAAAAAGGTGTGTATTGCTCGCATTATATACCCATATTCGGAAGAAAAGAGATAAGGAAATTTGTTATATGTATAAAATTATTGGAAAATTACTTTGGATTGTGTACTCGTCGTACAAAGAAGGAAATAATTAAAGCATTAAATTAATACAGCAGCACACACATATATTTGTTAATTCATAATGGACCAAATATATAATGGAGATTAATTTTATTTTGGGTGAATTTTATTAGAATGATTGATTTGGGTTCAACGGAAATATGTACCACATTAATAAATTTAAGGGTTATTATGAATGTACGCTTATGTGTAGATAAGTAAGATGGTGATGAATATTATAATAAGTGTAATGTGGAAAGGAGTGCTTATATTTTATCTGGTACTTAGTAAATAATTACATGCATCAGTATGTGCATACTCGTATAAACAGTTATTTGTCTTTCTAAGTTCAAATCTAACATTACCCTCTGTATATGCTGTCGGTATTATCAATACCTCAAACCACGGGACACACGTATGATAATCTAAACAATTCAAATTTTAATTCCATTATTAATTTAATTTCAAATTGATCAATTTATATTAAATGAAATAATTAAAAATGATTTAATTTTATTTTATTTGAAAATGCATTTTGTATAGGTGCAAGGCATACTATTGAAAATAATTTAATGTGATTTAGTTGAATTAATACTGCATAAAAAAATAATAATAATAATAATTAAATGAAAATTCCTATATTTTCTATTATTATTTTATTATTATGATTATTACTATAATTATAAATAATATTATTAGTGTTTTAAATAAAATTTTTGCGGAAAACTCATTTTCAAAATTCCATGTGTATATAGAGAAGTGAAAATTGAAGAATGCATTGCATTCATAATATGTCTATATGGCTCTCCTCATTCACTCCATAAAATCAACCCTTATTTTTATGCTATAATAAAATGCAACGTTTAAATTCTGGGTATGTGAATGTATAGATCGAAAAATGCATGTACTCAAATCTACATAAAATTAATACCCACTTTTTGTGATTTTCCAATAAAAATATAATATGCATGTTAAACGATTTAAAAACAGCAACACAAACATTACAACAAAAATATATTAAGAAGTAATCCAATATTTCCTCCGCACAATTTTTTTTTTTCGTATTGTTTTTGGAACTCCTACCACTCGCACATTTGCTTTTCCGTTGGCAAAACATTATTATTGTGTGTTGAATTTTTCGATGATTTCCACTTAAAAAATAAATATTACAAAAATAAAAATAGAAATGTATATTTCGTAAATGGAAAAGTTGAAAAACACATTTTCATGAAAATGGAGTGTTTTGGCAAAAATAAAAGTGAGCTGAGTAAAGTGTGTTGTGTTTTTATTATGATGGTTATTGCAAATTATTGGCGATGCCGTAGGGTGACACTTTTTTTTTTATTTTTAAATGGTTATAATATGTTACTTGGCCAAGATTTATTTCGTGTAAAATATGTTTTGTTAATAGTAACACAAATACAGTTGTATCCGTGTCCCTGCCCATTCGATTCTACATAAAAAAATGAATACTTTCAAATTCGTGTCGAGTTCAAATAATAATCGTCGACTTATATTTACAGAATTTCACAATACGTGAGGATAAAATGAAATTGTATAACTTTTGATAGTTCAAAATTCATCAATCATCCCAGCCGATTACTCGTATACTATATTGCGAGCGCGTCAAGGGTGCAAAAAAAAATCTAATATTGAACAAATGTAACATTCGTTTCCATCACTAATCTATATACGCTGTTATCCTTAAATGGAATACCAACAACAACACGCACACACAAAAAAGTCATCATTAAATTCTTGAACCGGCGAAAATCTGAATATTATTCCGAACCATACCAATTTAACGTAAAAACAAAATCTCGTGACTAATTTATAAGCAATCAAAACCCAAGAACAACATACATAAAATAAACCACAGAAAATCGCATAAAATGATGAAAGATGAACCAAAATTGACTTGATCTTAATTTTATTCCATTTTTATTTCCTTATTTTGCATATACCGTTCCGATTTTTTTTATTTTGGGTTTCTTTCTTGAATACGCATTGAGGGGGTGCTTACAATTTTTTTTATTTTTCCAAAGTTCATTTTTTTCGCGCGACAGATGTTAGAGAAGACTATTAGATAGCGTGAGATGTCATGTTAAACATAAACAAGGGTGTTGCGTTGTATTTTTTTTTGTATATTACTATTCGAAACGTTTTTTTTTGTTGTTGTCTATAATTTAAGATGACTTAACCAATTTATGTGATTTGAATAAACCAAAAAATGGTTATGCAAATTTTTCGATAAAAAAATATATTTAAATTTGTTGTTCATCTTCCTTTCTATTTATTAATATAACAGTTTTTTAAGCACAATCAATTCTTATTTTCAACGATGAATTATTATATAATTTGATTTTTATTATTATTATTGTTTTTATAATTTCGTTTTCTCATTTCATTTTCCGTAAAGTAAATTTTGTTGACGGAAATTCGGTATAATATAATTTTTGGATTACGGCGAATTCATGCGAATCAACAATTATTAGATTGAGAGACAGGTGTTGCATACAGAGCATTGAATCGATCAGTATAATTGAGCAACCCCCTCGCCCCCGGGGGGGCGATATCGTTTGCTCTAATATCAGATTTCTATAAATACCTTTAAACGGTTAATAATGAATCGATGGAACTTCATTATCAGTTGTTTCTAATTTTTTTTTAAAGTACGAATTTATAAAATTGAACACGATTCTAAATATTGCACCTTCGAATCTAGAACATATCTACAGGTTCTAGGTGACATTTTTGGTAAGCCTATTTCTAAGATATTTATTTATTTATAACTGGTGCCTACAGTGACTACAAGTAAAAAATTACGGCACATAAGCTCGACTAAAAAAGACTTTATAAAGCTTTCTTGAATGAATCTCTCGACAAGTGATAATCAAAAGCTTCATAGACACCCGCTAAATGCCCGGTACACCCTCGGAATTGGATCAGAAAGACCGTAGTTTGTTACCGCTCGGTCGATGAATAAAGCTCCATCGCATTGACGCATTCGACATTCCGCAGCATACAAGTTGGGACGTGCTAGTAACTGGATATAATCGACACGGGAATTAATGATATAACGCACAACCAGCGCGGAAGTTACAACTCGGCGATTATCTAGGTGATGAAGTTTCAAAAGATTATATCGACCCGTTGCGCGAATAAAATAAACTGTTTCTGGATCCTCTCAATCGTCTCAAGACAACGTCAAGCTGCTGCTTGGAGTTTAGACCGTCAAATAAATGACCACAAAAAAAGGACAAGTTAGACACGGTAGACCTATCGGGATCAAATCCATGCGGAGAAGGAGGAATAAGTCTCTTGGTGTGGAAGTGTAATACTCTGTGAATCATGGACTCAAACAGTTTGAGTAAGATACAGAGGATGGCGATCCCACGATAATCATTTACCTCACTTCTATTACCCACCTTGAAAATTGGATGAACACATGACATTTTCCAGGGATCCGGAAAAAACTAGCTAAACTAACCCGCTCCCTTACTAACGTCGAGAAGGAGCAGTTGACACAGCTGTTCGATAAATTTGAAATGATCAAATACGATGGAGGTGGAAGTATTAGGAGACCCGGTGTCTGACTGAAGCGGCTTGTAAACCGATGCAAAGAATTTGGTAAACAAATTGCAAATGTTGGATGGCTGACTGGCGGTAGAGGTCTGGTAAGACATATTCGAGGGAAAACCAGATACCTTTTTCTTACTGTTAATAAAGTTCCGAAATTTTTAGAGATTAGATGTCAAAACTTACTCGATTTGCACTACGTGATTATTGTAAAGGAACCAATTAAGGGTCTTAAATTCATTGCGGGCGTTGACAAAATCGGAACAGTATTCTACGCCGTAAAGCCTGTACAGGGGATGAAACTTGTTGTGTCGTTTCTCGAGCAGCATCAACTCGGTATTATACCATGGCTCACGAAAGCCGGATTTATTATTTATAACCCACGGAACGTGTCTCCCTATACCACTCCCGAGAAGCTCATTGTGCACCGTATCATTCAAATCCGTGCCGCGCCGTAAAAACTCCCAATCGGCAGTGCTGAGAAATTAATTTAAGGATGTGTAGTCTGCCATTCTAAAATTAAAGTGAAAATCATTAGAAAAATAATTAGTTGTACATTTAGTATAAAAATATTTAGCATAAATGGTGTGTGATAAATGCTCTCACGCCCAGTGAAGTGCAAGCATACGGATCAACATCGACCGGGTTGGTTAAAGTCGCCCTCTATGATGGCTGAGTCGATGTAGTTGATAAACGTGTTGTAGACATCCCGGTCGGATCCGTAAGGTATATGAACGGTGACGGCAACAATCGAGGTATATTGTTAGGTAGTCTGATGCGAACAGCAATTGCATCAAGGCAGGGATGGCAGGCGATTACATCATTGAAGACTGAATTCTTTACAGCGATTAAAACACCACCGTCTCTACAACTGGTATCAAAATCATATCTGTCCTTTCTATGAACGATATAGTCAGATGGAAAGTACTCTTCGGATAACATATTGATCGTATAACGTCAAAATCATTCTCAAGTATGACTAAGTGGTAATCCCTGATTTACCTCGGATACTGGAGGCATTGTGATAGTAGATCGAAGTGAAGGTGTTGATGGTATTAGATGAAGCGACGGTCGTTGATAAATTAAACTGACTGGTTAAAGCAGTAGTTACTTTGGCTGTTGAAACGTGGCCACAGTCCGTTTTTTTTTATGTGCGTGAATAATTTATAAATGGGCGGATCATAGCACTAGCAGGCGAAACATCAGAATTGTTAAGCACGGTAAAATCAGTCTACTTCAAACCAATTTCAAATGAAACTAACGTTAGTGAGCAGTCCAAAACTCAGTTTTTGGGTAATAATAGCCTACAATTTACGTCCACAATTTTGGAGAACAATTTTGAAGTTTATCGCAAACGTAGCTAACGATCTGATCGGTTAAGGCGGATGTATTGATAAGACTGATATATAAATATTTTTTATCAGGCACTGAGATAGTTTTGATTGAGTTGATCCGAGTCCCCGACCCTACAATAATGTATCATGTATATTGGAGCTAGGCTTGACTACTTTTGCAGATGTCGTCGGGTTGTAATTGTCATCAGCAAGTTTATTTGTCAATATGCGTTCATTAATTTACAGTTTTCAGCCACACCCAATTCAATTTTCATTAAGTTCAAATTGTCAGCGGCTTTGTGCACTATCAAATCAATTTTTCTCAAAATCTTGGACATTTTATTGTTTGTGATCAAAGATATGCAGCAGTTGCCAAAAATGCAAATGCTGATGTACTTTTTAATTGAGTTAATCGCAGCACGGTCAAGCCCACTGCAATTGTAACAAAATTGGCAGTCATAGAGATTACACGAAAGAACCGATGTCCGTAAATGTAGCGAAAATTTTTGTTTTGCAGGAGTTGCAAGACATTGTAATTGAATGTAAAATAAACAGGTATGCACACTTTATCACAGATTGTTTGAATTGTGACAAACTACGTAAAAATATCACAGTTAACAGTTATTGAACTAACACAATTACGAACAAATTAAATTATGTTATTGTAAAATCATGGTTCATTCAGAACAGCGGCTACAAGTATGCAAATTTATCAAAGTTTCTAGTTAGTTATCCCAAGAGGAAATATCACGATTTATAGTTTATAGTTTGAACTAGCACAATTACGATTAGAGTTATGTTAATACGAAATTACCCTTGCTGCCAAATTGCACAATACAAAAACAAAATTTTATTTTTATTTTAATTTTCTTTCCTTTTTCAATTTTGTTTTTTATTTAATTTTGTACCATATCTCGTTTTGAAATATCGCATTTGGAAATATCGCGTTTCGAGCGGATCCGGTGTAAATTGTGTGTTTTAAATTAAAAATTGTTGTTTTAAATTAATATTTTGTTTTGTTTTAATAAAACAAAATATTAATTTAAAACAAAAATTTTTAATTTAAAACACACAATTTACACCGGATCCGCTCGAAACGCGATATTTCAAAATGAGATATGGTACAAAATATTTCAAAACGCGATATGGTACAAAACGCGATACGGTACAAAACAAAATATTTCAAAACGTGATATTTCAAAAAGCGATATGGTACAGAATATGCGTTGTGAAGTGACGGGAGCGCAGTGACCCAGCTGATACCGATCCTATATACTATCGCTCCTATCGATGTTTAAATTCCTATAAACTGAAATTAAATTTCCTCTTCACCCGCCTGATATAACCCGATCCTAAACTCCCGTTTTGTAGCATATCGTTTCTTCAAATATCGCGTTTTGAAATAGCGCGTTATATACCATATCGCGTTTTGTACCGTATCGCGTTTTGATAATTCGCGTTTTAAAATATCGCGTTTCAAACGTCCCAATTTACACTTCTCTCTGATTTTCAAATAGATCTACCAATGTACTGGGTCAAGTTTTACAAAGGGCGAGCTAAATATATTCACAGAATCTGGACAGTGTTTACAAATATATTTGACAAACCGCTACTCTCGGGTTGACCATCTCGAGGTACCCTGGACGCCTTTTATTAATTTTATACACATTTTAACGGTTTCATAATGTTTGCCTATATCCATATTTACCACGGATCCTAGAGTTGTTCACGGCCTTACACGGCCTTATTTTCAGATAGCTCAAAATATATTCAATGTATAAACTGGATTTAGTTTAGAATGAACATTGCGATGTATTTGACAATTTGAACCAATAAAGGAAATTTGATTATTTTCAATACTTTGTTCCATCTATCCTGGAGATATTCACGGGTTGTGACCTTTTGATTCCAATAGCTCCACCAGCAAACTAAAACTGTACTGAATGTTACTCGATTCTGACGAATCTGGCTTTGGTTCATAAAATTTTAATTTTTGAAGTGAAACTTCTTTAGTACCGGGGTGATTTTAAAATCGATGAAACAGAACAAAAAATTACAGGCAAAAAATGAAAAAGCGATATTAAACGAAAATTCGATAGTTTATCTTTAATTGTTTTCATTCTCGATTGAAAAAAAAATAAATTTTGTTGTTGTTATTTTATTTTCAGTTTTATTATGTTCTGTTTTATTTTGTTTCTGTATACATACAGAAAAAAAGTGTGTTCATCGAAGTATGTTTGTATTGACATTTTTCATACTCGATTGAAAAAAAAAAAAAGGAGTGAGTCCATTAGTACTCTCAAGGAGATGTGTAAACATGGCGTGTGTATAGTACGTGGATACAGTTTACTTCGAAGGAAGAAGGAATACAATTTTACTAACCAGAGTTTTTCATTTGTTTATTATCGTTAAATTGGTCTATTACTCTTTCGGTATAATCGACGCAATTGAATTTTGGTAGCTAAAATAAGATATATTATATACTGTCGACTCTAACTTTAAAAATTTTCATTGAAAAACTGCACAATATGGTCGTCCCATATCTAGTAGTAAATATATTTCGATCTGAGTTCATGTGCAAATCGAATTCGTCTCGCAGGAAGTTTATAAGTGGTTCAGCTTGAGGAACAGCAACATTAATATTGAAATCCCCGCTCATAATCACCGGCAAAAGATGATAGTCTCCTTGGAGAATTTTTGAAATTCTTTAGGAATTGGGGCAAGGACGAAATGTATGAACTTCATTATGGCTTCGAAAGATTTATTCGGCGAGGTTAATACAACTACAGAAAGCATCTTATTCCCATTGAGAAGCTGAAGTTCAGCCGTATATATATCATCAATGAGTTGTGTTGTTACGCTCATACCAATTGTTTGTCCAACGATGATTTCTTTATGCGAGGTGACTGTATGGTATGAGTATTCTATTTGAATTTTTATATATTGTTACTCCGGCAGCTCACTCATCGTCTCTCTTGAACTGAACGCAGATCTGGAAAAGCAAGAAAATTGAGCATCCTTGCGTGACTGTGTCAGTTAGGTCGAGGTGATGTGTATGACCTAAGACTCTGACAGTTCAATGTTAAAAACCAGACGTTATTATTATCTCGTACAAAATTCGCCATTACAACGGATAAAGCGGATTTGTGGTTAGGCGCGATAGCTAATTTTGAAGAAAACCCATTGAGGTCCCATTTCTACGTCCATGGTAGACGACATGATCATCGATAGCCGACGTGATGAACAGTCCTTCGAGACTCGTTAGTCGTGCTAAAGCAATATACGCAATTTGTTAACTGTGCCTTTTATCGTAAGAGTATATACTGACTATCTCGTTGTAGGTACCACCGTGTGATGCATGAATTGTGGTGGCACATGAAGGTACGACGCTTTACATTAATTGTTGTTTATGCTTAACATTAATTGTTATTTCGATTAATAGTTGAGCTTTTTCTAGAAATGGGCACCAAACATCGGTTGATATTCGTTTTCTGCGCCCATCCAGCATCAAGCCACCTGACCTTCTTGCCAACTTGTGAATTTGAACCGAAATCCATCCAGAGTCGTTTGACATTTTTTACTGTCGACGTTTTCATCGTTCTCGTTGTCCTGGTTAGGATGCCTATGCATTCGATATACTTTAGACAGCCCATAGTTCCATTCGCCAGTCCATTTGTTACGTCAATATTGGTTTTGAAAAAGTACGGCAAATTATTTGTGTCCACTATGCTCATTTTATGGATGTTTTGACGGAATTGCTACTCCGGTAGCCCACTGACCATCTCTATTGAACTGAAAACAGCATTCTAACGTAGGAATATTAACAAGTTCGTCATTGCGCAGCCAGGTCTCGAAAACCAAATGAATTGAGCATACCTGCGTGACTGTGACCTGAGACTCTGGCAGCTCAATGTTAAAAACGAGATGTCATTATAACCCCATTCAGTAGAAGACATGATCATTGATAGCCGACGTGATGAACAGCGCCTAGAGACTCGTCACTCGTGATAAAGCAATATACAGCAGTTATTGACTGTGTTTTTAATCGTATGAGTATGCAATTTCGTAATCGTAATTCGTATTTTGGTATCGTAATTTTTTTTTTGATTTTTCTGATCGATGGAAATGTCGATGGTTTCTATTTCATTCTATAATTAATTTTTTCATTTTCCCTACTATTATACATATACATAAAAGCATGCCATGTATAGTAAAAATTGTTTTTGTTGAGTTTCTTGCTTTTTTTTCAAACGAAGTAGGTATACGTCATTTCCGTTCGTTTCATTTACAAGTTTACTCTAATACAAAAAATTTTGGTAGGCGCGCGTAAAGATGTTTACACATCAAAAATAATTTTGTTGTTGTTAATTATTATTTTTTTCTTCGTTTTGTATTCTCTCATAAGCGTTCTACGCGCGTATGTTTGTACGTATGGTAGGACGCGTGTGGACGCCTGCGTGTTACAAAGCTTTGAGAAAATTATAATATTTTATTACACATTTTCATTTATTTTCATAGCGTGGTCGTGGTGTGTTATATTTCTTTATCGTTCTACACTTTTAATAATTGTGTCGGTTAGAAGCAAACCGGTGTCTATTCCGTCTTAGTTGATTTCGATTAGATTGATTTTGCTTCCAAGTAGCACTTGGAATAGAATCGCTGTGTCCGAATATGGTTTGCAAATATTATTTTTGAAGTAATAAACCCATTTCAACTAAATTATCTTAAGTTATAGATTTTTATCCGTTAAACAAAACGCAATCACTATCTCCATTTTTTTAAAAATGGAATAGACACCGGTTTGTTTCTAAACGATACAATTGTAGATATGTTAAATCGAATATCGCGGAGTAAAATCACTTCATGAAAAAAGTTGCAAAGATCTCAACGGAACGTGTACGTCAATTTTGTGCACACCGAAAGGCATTATTAAATGTGCAAACTAATATTTATATTGCGTCCACTGTACAAAATAGTGACAAACAATCATCGTGATGATTCCCTAGTATAAATGTGTTATTTTCACACATAAATTCAGGTTTCTAAAGTGGGAGAATATGTGCTTGCGAATGCAGATTAGACCATGACACATTTGTAATTAAAAATTATTTATTGAGCCAATAATAACTATAATAAAGTTGGTAATGGTTTAGGGCTCGTTTTTTATTTTAAATAAAGTAAAACAAATTTAAAGACTGAGCTTTCGATGTCTCATCGACATCATTTTCAAAGCTAATGAAATTTTTTTATAAATTTCTTAAAAACAAATAGGGGCCATAAACAAATATAAAAAGCCTATACAGTAAATACAATTTTTTCAAATAGCAAATACAAAGTAAATTTTAAAGTAAATTTTACAAACAAGTATATAAAATATGAATATGATTTAAAAATTATTAAAAAAATATAAATGAAAATTGTATATATATAAATTAAACAACGAAATAAATTTAGGAAAGAAATAAAGTAGACAAAAAACGAAATTAGACAAAATAATTGTAGCAATTGCCAATGTAGGTGCAATCACTATTTATATTTATAGAATTAATGCTAGGTCCAGCACTCGGAATTTACTTTTAACTTCCATTTTAATGAAATTAAGGTAAGGCAAATTGCGAAATTTGATAACTTTTTTATAGACAGTATATACTTTTTAACAGAAGATTCGGTTAATGCTAGAGAAAATTTGTTAGTAAATCTCTCTAATATTGATATTCCAATTAAAGTTAAATTTATTTTAAGTTTAGGTAATAAATTTTGTCCACCAACTGTTGGTAGTTATGTACCTTATTTCAAAATTATATCTTGTGTTGAAAGGGCAATTTTTAGTTTTCCGGAAAATAGTCGTATACCCAAATTCGGAATCAATTTGTTAATATTTTGACTAATTTTAAAAATAGTTCATCGTTGCAGAGACTTTCACCAGTTGAAAAACGTATTTTATCTTGCCTTAAACAAGCAAAAACGTTTTTGAAAAATAATCCAAATATTATGGTGACTCGAGCAGACAAAGGCAATATAACCGTATTAACTACACGTAATGATTATATTGACAAAATTAATAGCCTATTAAATGATGACACAACTTATAGACAATTGATAAAAAATAATTCTACTCCAATCTAAACTACGATAAACACTTTAGTAAAAAATTGGCAAAAATCTGGCAACATTGATGAATTTACAAAGAAAAAATTAACTAGTTATATTCCATTAGTTTCTAAATTATATGGTTTACCAAAAATCCATAAACCAAATATACCCTACAGACCTATTGTGAGCTCAATAGATGGTCCCACATACGGTTTATCGGCATTTTTAGGTAACATTCTTAAATTTAGTGTAGGAAAAACTAACTCTTTTGTTCTAAATTCCGAAGATTTTAAACAAAAAATTCGAAATTTCATTATACCCCCAAAATTTTTTGTTAATTTCTTTAGACGTGATTTCGTTATTTACTAATGTAGATAGTCATATAGTTTCGGAAATTATCAAGAAAAATTAGAGAGACATTAAAAAGAACGCAAAATCAAAATTGACGAAAGTCCAATTTCTTGAAGGTTTAAGTATTGTTTTAAATAATTCGGAATTTTCTTTTGACAATAAAAATTATAAACAAATTTTTGGTTCTCCAATGGGTTCTCCCATAAGCAAATTTATTAATGGTAAAGTTGGAATATTTGGCATTAAGTTCTTTAGATTTTCAGCCATTATTTTACTATCGATATGTTGATGATATTATAACGGCTATTCCTGAAAACAAAATTGATATATTTTTGAACAGTTTTAACAAAATTTTTAATCGAATAAAATTTGAAAAAGGAAGTTGACAAGAAAATTCCATTTTTAGATTTACTTTTGATCCATGAGCCTGATGGCAAAATTTCATTTGATTGGTACCACAAAAATAGTTGGTCTGGTAGATACTTCCTATAAAATTAATACAGTAAACATTTTGGCTCAAAAAATTTTAAAACTTTCAGATCTCAAATTTCACAATAAAAATTTTAACATATTAAAAGAAACATTGTTAACTAATCGTTATCCCGCCAAATTAATAAATCAGTGTATTTGGAAACAAAAAAATTTTATTACAAATTTTGAAATTCGGCCCATTAACAATGATAAAAATTATTTTTCAATTCCTTATGTTAAACATTTATTTGAAAAAATAAAACACTTGTTCAAAAATTATAATTTCAAAATTGTCGGTAATTCTTCATCTTGTTTAAATGATTGTCTTTTTTCTAAACTTAAAGATCCTATACCACTCAATAAGCAGTCAAATTTAATTTATGAAGTTAAATGTGACTGTAATATTGTTTATACGGGCCAAACAAAACAATTTTTGGAAAAAAGGATTTATCAACATAAAAATGGTGTAAATAAAGATGAAGAACAAGGTACTAGTGCACTTTCTACACATTTAAAGAATTCAGGTCACATAATTAGCCTAAATAATGTTAAAATATTGGAAAAAGAACGAAATTTTAGGAAAAGATCAATTTTAGAGATGCTATATATTAAATCTAGCATTAATTATATAAATATAAATAGTGATTGCGCCTACATTGGCAATTGCTACAATTATTTTGTCTAATTTCGATTTTTGTCTACTTTATTTCTTTTCTAAATTTATTTCGTTGTTTAATTTATATATACAATTTTCATTTATATTTTTTTAATAATTTTAAAATCATATTCATATTTTATATAGGTACTTGTTCGTAAAATTTACTTTGTATTTGCTATTTGAAAAAATTGTATTTACTGTATAGGCTTTTTATATTTGTTTTTAAGAAATTTATAAAAAATTTTCATTAGCTTTGAAAATGATGTCGATGAGACATCGAAAGCTCAGTCTTTAAATTTGTTTTACTTTATTTAAAATAAAATACGAGCCCTAAACCATTACCAACTTTATTATAGACACATTTGTAGTTATTGCGGCGATTTACATTTCTCCCAACCAATAGATGGAAAATATTATTCAATTTATCCACAAGAATTTGATAAAGTAAACGCCAAAAGTATCGCGAATTCTGAAAAAAAATTATGATAAAATTCCAATGATTTAGAGTGGGGATTTCAATGTGAATTTTGCATTAGATACAGCGCTCTCTTTGATTCAATTCCTCAATACAGAATTAAATTTAAAAATATTCAACTGTCGTACTGAATCGACAACGCGATCAAAAACTATTATTGACGCAGTCTTTCAACGATATGTTGATAGAATTTCAAACTAGAGCATCCTTGTCCTATTTTAGTTACCATAAACCACTCGTGTCATTCGGCGAAATAGAAAACATGGAATCGGAATAATAAAATGTTTAAAAAAATCTTCGAAATTTTGTTTGTTGTTTTGTATTACGATGAATAAACCCTCTAATTATCCCACTCCTGAGAAATATACTTTTCTCGAAATTTACTTATTCTGGATAGACTAGTCTAGAGTCCATAGGATGTCAACCACATTTTCGAATGGATTACACAATATTCTACCATTATAGAGATGAATATCCGATTCTAATGGACTTTGTCTATAATAGAATTCGTGTTCTTATTTGTACCGCCATTACAAGAGAAGTCCACGGAATATTTTCTATCTAATGTTGTGTGCCTCAGGTCGATTGTTACGAGTAAATTGTAAATTAAACTAAATTGCTTAGTAATTCTCAATAAAAATTCATAGATAGCAGTAAGTCCAACAAAACAAACTGTGCCTGACTTTTCGAAATACTAAATTGTCGACTTTTCGTGGATAAAGGAAATATTAAATTAAATTAAAATAATGGAAGATGATATGAAAATGAAAGTTGCATTATATGCAAATATTTTTATAAACTACGAAATGTTTAAAAATAAAAAAAATGTCATGTAAAAATTTGTACACAATAACACATTTGCATTAAAATGATGACATTTGACAACTAAATTGAAAAGTTACCTAGCGAGGAGACTTTTCGTTTGTAACCTGGCGGCGAATGGCGTAAGGTCGCCTCAAAAAGTTAAGTTCATAATTTAGTCGGAAAAAACGACCTGAGGCACACAGCATAAGCGGCGAATATGGGATAATTGTAATTAGTATAACAATTAGTTTTAGAATTTTGAAGTTTCGTGATTTTGACGAATAAATTATTACTTCCTTCTATAAGTTTTTAGCAATGGGCGCTTTCAGCACACCCAACAGTTGGGAACATGTTGAGTAAAATCGCAGCCAATGTTATGAAAATGTTTAGCACTATGAAATTTTCAAGTCAAATTGGTGATGATTTCACTAATCATGATAGGGTACCTGAAAGCCTCCAATGGCTGCAAATGGATTTTAAATTGATATTCCCAAACAAACGGCAAACCCGTTTTAATCGATTAATTTAAATGTCTGGAGAACCATATATGTTGTAGGTAGTCTGACCACTATTATGGAATGATAAGGTGTAACCTTTTTAAGCTCTGCTTAATCTTGACCCGCCAGGGTCGGGTTTGCTCGTCGTAGGAGGGTTACTTGGTCAAGATTGTCACTAAGGCTGCAAACATTTTGATCCTGGCCAAATTCGTCACGTTTGTTCATGCCCACTAGCTCACATCACTACCAGTCGTTTAATTTACTGGTTCATTATGGTTATTACTTTAATAAGGGGTTGAAATAATAAAATCAAAATCGAAAATATAAGGAGAAAGTAAATCGAAAATATTGACCATTTACATACACAAATATTTGCGTTACTGGAAATTAATTATTAAGAACTCAAATTCAAAAATTCTATAGCTAAATTTATAACACAATACCTTATTATTAATTATTCTTGACACAATAACTGCCGAGATAGTTGACTGTCCTTAGGCCGCAACACCGGATTCCACCGTCCAATCACACGTGCTGACCCCAGATTTATATGTGCAAAACTGGCACAGGAAAATTTACTGCTACCATGCAGCTGATATGCATTTGCATGGGTACAATTACGGTGTAACAATTAAGGGTTTTTTGCTTTTGCACTGTTTTGATGTGTATTAAAAAATATTTTACAGCCAAAAATAACCTTTTTTTTTTTTATTCACGGTTTATTATTATAATTTTGGTAATTTTATTTTTATTTACATACATTAATCATGCTTTTCACATTTATATATATATTTGTTTATTTTTGTATCCAGATTTTATTTTTAATATTAAGCATATAATTAATTAAGATCCAACGGTTACATTTTTATGTCTCAATTTTAACTAATATATAATTTATGTTCAATTTTAAAACATGCTTTACTACTAACTACTTATGTTATTAATCAAATTTTAACAAAATTAACACAATATCACAAGATGATCGAATATTTTCAATTTTTTTCTCTTTGGTTTAGTTTACCATCCGATCTCTTCAAAATTTGATTCTTCACTTGTCTGTCCATTCCGTTTTTTTTATATCTTTTTTTTTTCAGTCGATTAATCAAAAACAATTGTTATGGCCGATTTGTCGATCAGAGAAGGGGAAAACTGGTTAACAAAATTCATTTAATTTCTCCTTTTCTGATCGGCAATCGATCAAATTATAAGTCGAATACATAGTGACCGTATACAAACGTTACAAAGGTAAATTTTGGTATAAGAGGGGATGCTTGGCAGAACTCTTACGGGTTTTGCAATTATTACAAAATTTAGAAATCTACGTGTTTGATGTATTTTACAAATACCTACGAGTACTACTAGAAATGTCCACGCGTACTGGCCTATATTTCCGGACATTTGAGGCTTCTTTAGATATGTGGCGAATGTGTAGACTTCTGAGATCACTAATATGTCTTAATGATTTTTAGAGTTGCGGTTATTTTCAAAATTTTATACCGTATAATATTGGAGAGGTCTGCGAATTCCGGCCTACGATTTCCTTCAGCCAGTACAATAAAAATGTGAGTTATGTTAATAAATTACAGGCTACACTAACCGCACGTTAATAAATTTACTTTTTTTATCCCGCCGATCATAATTTTCTAATATATTGGCATCCAATTCTAATGAACTTTAATAGTATTTATGTTTTCATTTGCTCTGCCATTACCAGAGATTTCCATGGAATCTCGTCTACAATTTTCGACAGCTTATAATAATGTCTATCTATGAGGTGATATGGGTCAATGGTATAATCTAACAATGGTTTCTTGAATTTTGATGTTTCGTGATTTTGACAAAAAGATTATTATTTCCTACTACAAGGTTCTAGCAATTTCTCCAATTAAACTTTAAATTGAAATTTTGAAGTTATATGTTCTGATATGCGAGAAATCTTAAAAAAATAAAAATTTCGTTAAAAAATAAAAAAAAAATGTCCTAGAGCCCTGTCGCAGTGCCACCTACCGGGCCCAATTGTAAATCTAAACCATCCAGAAACTCACTCAAACACGCGCACACAATTTCATTTAAATCGGTCCAGCCGTTTAGGTGGAGTTCAATTACATACACACGTACAGAAGAGTTATTTATTTAAAGATTGGGGGTGGTGAGATTTTGAGTTTATATGTTCTGCTATTCCCTTTTTTATCAGTACGAAACCAAGCTGCCAAGAAGTTACCTAAGGGATTTCTCATTTTTTGTAAGGGTTTGTGTATCTTTGTGTACACTATTGCCCTGGGGTTAAAGGTTTGGGGGAGGGGAGCGCATTTTTTCTACTTTTGTGGTAGAAATATTGTTAATAAATGGCCTCTTTGTTTCTGCGACTAAAATAGTCGTAAACATCGTATGGGTGTCCATTAAAATAATATTTTGTCCGAAAAGCCGAAAAAAATTCTTAAACAAATTAAATTCACGGACGATTAAAAAATTCTTCTTAATAATAAATTATATCACATTTTAATTATTTGTTTTTGATAACATATTAATTATTTTATTATTATTATAGTTATAGTGTTATTTATTGAACGAAAACTATACTACAATTTCCTAGAGCCCGATCGCACTGCCATCTACCAGGTGAAATTGTGAATCTAGACCATCCAAGAACCCACTCAAATATACAAAAAAATTCATTAAAATCGGTTCAGCCGTTTAAGAGGAGTTCAGTGATTTACACACGTACCGAAGAATTATATCCCTTTCCCGGCCCGGGATCACAATTGTGTTAGTAAAAATTGTGTACGAAAAAGAATCATATAAAAAACAAAACATCGTTAGTTTGTAACATAGTTTGTATGTGTTTTTACATACACATTTGAGTATGGTGGACTTAAATTGAAGGAAATACAATTTTTGTATCTGGCCGGAAAAGGAATAAAAAAAAATGTAAAATTTCAAAATTCCTTTTTCCGGGTTATCATAATTTGGAATGACGGATTGAAGGAACACTTTAAGATTTTATTCCGCTGGAAGGTTTTTTTGCATTCAAAAATGAGGTACAAATAAATTAAACTTTCTGCTGGTTACAAAAATTCTGTTTTATAATCGTGCTGCTCCTTGTTGCGAGTAGCGTAATCTTTTATTTTCCGTTGCCAATTTTCGATATCTTGTACAGCACGTATAATGCCACCTTGACTAGCCCTACAAATGCAGTACATGTTTTTTGTATCATTATGTTCAGCTATCTAACTCATCTACTACCTTATTATACATATATATTAGATACATTCAACTCATTTCCGTTATTTATTTTGTCTAATAATACATTTTAATGGTTAAACATTAAGATTTTTACATTAATTTGTTGATGAAGTGAAAAATTGGGATAAATGTAAATGAAAATCAAAGGGATCACGTAAAACAGAAAGGAAACAGGAATTCATTCCTACCCCTTTCATTCGAATTTTTCTTTCCCTCCTTGTTTTTGGTTAGGTACATCTAATTCTCATTCTTGCAATTTTTAAATGTTCTTAAAAAAATAATTGAAAATTAGCATGAGAAAATAGTTGAACAATACGGCAAAGAATAAGAAATTAAAATGTAATAATATTATTACAACAACTACAACAAAAAATAGAAGTATAAGGAGTAAATCGGAAAAATAACACAAACACACACACACACACCCAAAATAAGAAGGGTAAGTTTTTCTTATTTATATTCTTTTTGTTGGTGCTGTAATTGATGGAAAATTTGAATTTTCCTCTTTTTTTAATACTTCCGTTTATTTAATTCCTTCAATCATTGGGTTTTTATTATTTTTTTGGCAGTCAAAATTAATTTTGATTATTTTGTTGTTATTGTTCGTTATTATCAAAAACATTGGTTCGATTGTGTTTTTTATTTTGGTAGGTTTTCCTCCTTTAACACAATCAACATTAATGTGTGCATGTATTTTCCGGAATAGGAACAAACTTGTTGATTAAAATTTTATTTTTGTATTTTGATTGATAAAATTTAATCAGGAACATGTATTAAGGATAAACATAATATGTAGGTGAATTTGTATTTGTTTTTATTTGATTTCCGATTCTCCCCAAAA
Source organism: Nephrotoma flavescens (assembly GCA_932526605.1). NCBI lineage: Eukaryota > Metazoa > Arthropoda > Insecta > Diptera > Tipulidae > Nephrotoma > Nephrotoma flavescens. Next base: position 180,865,044 of record OW052220.1, on the reverse strand, counting down.
AATAATACGCGTAATACAAATAAAGCAAATAGCTATGAAAATTCATTTGATTATGAAATAATCGAAATCACTAGAGTAATGATGATAATGGAAAATGATAACGGAAAACATGAACGGATATACCAACCAACAAATTCTTTCAGTTTTATGGGTTTTTGTGTGTGCGTGCATCATCTCAGCAAAAACAGATTGTGTTTCTGTGATTTGATCCTTTTCTTATGTCTATTTCTTATTTTTATGTTATTAATTTTCGTATTATTGTATTATTTATTCAAGTCATCGTCTTTTATGGAAAACATCAAAATTACGTATAAATATTTATATAAAAGAGGCAAAGTGGATTTCTTACATGTACGTAGAAGAAGTAGATGTGTTCGAATCTATGTTGTTATAGTATGTGATTTAAATAAATAAAAACTTAATTTTTTTTCGGCTAGATTTACGTGTTAAGTTCCATCACGTTCGTTGAAGCTTGAAGCTTTTTCAAGTGACACAAATATTTTCAATTCGTTGAACTAATATTGTAAAACTATAATATGTATAAAAGTAAATGCCACTCTTATTTTAGAATGTTTAGGAACAAGATGGTACTTAAATAAATCCACCCCATCCCTGAACGTTAAAAAAATTTATTCAAAAGTGTGTTCGCCCAAAATCGAATTAATCTAAATATATCACTATCCCAAATAGATGTAACCGATTTTAAATAACTCAAAAGCGTTTACATTTAAATCACATCCCGAACCTTAACGTTGAGATGAGTATCTTCTTTCCGGTATCTTATTTGAAGTGTAAATAAAATAAACCAAAAAAAAAAAAAAAAATTGTATATGGTGTGAAAACTAATTAAAGAAAAAGTTAACCCTTTTTTTAACTACGTGTGTCTATGTACGTACTACATGCTATTTTAAAAGACATAACCCGTATTATAAAATTTAACGCTTTTTAAAAACTTATCAGATCGTATAAAACGAAAATAAATGATATGATGATAAGGATATATAGATATAATTTTCCGTACCTATTTACTATATGGTATATAGTTATATATGTAATATGTAGAGTCGTCTACATAGACAGTTTCGTTCATATATAGTAAAGGATTTAATGAAAATCGAAAATAATTATTTAAATTAATGTTATAAAATTATATCTTATTTTATATTTTGTACTTATTTTTTTAATTAAATCAGAATAAACTTTTTTTTTATATATATATGTGAACTATGTAAGTTTATCAATATATAATTACAGGTAAACTAACTATTTGCAAACCTTGTCTATCATTCTTGATTTTTATATATAAATTCATTTAACAAATTATTAAATTATAGTTAAAAAAAAAATAATAATAAAACAAAATAGAAATAAATCAATTATACATATTTTGTTAAGACATGTACCTACCGAAGTATGTCTACCTTTACCTATTCATGTATATCCACATTTTTGCATTTTTTAGACGAGAAATTTATAATTAATTAAAAATTATTTATTAAATGAATTATTTGTAACGATTAATTAAATCGAATATAAATGCTATTACTACACTGTCTATACATGTGATATAATTGTAACTATTTTATATTATGCAAATTGAAGAAAACTAATTTGTTAATTTATATTAAAATTTAATGCCTGATTTCAATATGTGGTTTGTACACTACGTTGGCGTCATCTGATTTGGTGAGATATTAATTTTAAAGCACAATTTTAGACAACTTGTATCACCTACAACTACACATAGCGGCACAATTAGGTGAACACAAGTAACACTCGATTTATTACGAAAAAACAGAAGAACATACAATTTATACAAAAGTTGTCATATATTGTAAATTCCTTATTACACCTGAGCATGGGGAAGGTGTAACATCTTTTGATCACTAAGCCCCCTATTTGTTTTTTCTTGGCTGCACAAAAGTATTAGGTCAAAATTTAGAAGCAATCGCTCGAGCTCATCAAAAGTTTTCATATATTGTAAATTCCTCCTTTCAGGTGAGCAAAGGGAAGGTGCAACGTTTTTCGATCACTAATCTCCCTATATGTTTCTCGCTGCTAAAAAGTATTTGTGCTAAATTTGTAAGCACTCGCTATAGTGGATCAAAAGTTTGCATATATATTGTAAATTCCTGATTACAGCTGAGCATAGGGAGGGGGTAACATTTGTTGATCACTAATCCCCTTATGTTTTTTTCTCGACTACTAAAACGTATTCGCACACAATTTGGGAGCAATCGCTCGAGTTAATCAAAAGTTGTCATATATTGTAAATTCCTTATTACAAATCAAATGGGGATCAAATGGGGAAGGTGTAACATTTTTTGATCACTAAGCCCCCTTATGTTTTTTTCTCGGCTGCTAAAAAGTATTTGTGTACAATTTGTGGAGCAATCGGTCGTGTGGATCAAGTTTTCATATATTGTAAATTCCTGCTTACAGGTGAGCATAGGGAAGGGGTAACATTTTTTGATCACTAACCCCTATGTTTTTTCTCGGCTGCTACAAAGTATTCGTTCAAAATTTGGGAGCAATCGCTCGAGTGGATCAAAAGTTTTTGTGGAACAAACATAATTACATACATACTTTTCTTCTTCATATATATAGAAGATTAACCGAATATCTAACCCTTTTAGTGGTAAAGTATTATTTTATTTAATTGTATTTACATACGATAATATGAATTAATCGTATAATGTGTGAATATCAGTTCATTCGAAACTAGAATTTGAAAAAAACGAGTTATTACCTACCAAACCCACTGATGCCGTCAGGGATGTGACAACGACCGAGAATGGCTAGAAGAGAAACAGGCAGCAAACAGAGCAACTCAAACCTTTAGAAGTGGGTTGAGGAGTGCGCATAAGTAAACGTACTGTCAAACGAAGGCTTAAATAATTCGTTTTTAGATCATATATGTTCCAAACAAAGAACCGAGTAGCAAGGTTAAGTTCTGCTCAAGAACACCGATTTTGAACTTTGAATCAATGGGACCATATTCTGTTCACAGACGAGGGTCGTTTGTTAGTAAACTCGATCGAAGGAGGGCAAAGAGTATGGACGCAACCAGATGGCGAACCGTCGCTTATGGTGGAGGATCATTTATGGTTTGGGTCGGAATTTGTTGAGGTGCCCGTACAGAATTAGTGATTATTTATGGCGGATCCCTTACAGCTGATCGATATATTAGAGATATTCTTTTTAAGGTCTCCTTATTTAAAACCGATAGAGTAAGTCTGGGACATGTTAGGGAGACAGGTCCGAGCTCGAAATACAGTAATTCAGCAATTTCGGATCCCGCCGTATTCTATTGCACGCTCGTAATAATATGACTAATACTTCGGATAATTTAATGTATTTCAATATACCTTGAATTTTGTTACTCAGCCTGATGAGACCTGAGTAACTAACGCTTATCTGATATCCGCTCCCCTTTGATTATTAATTGTTTCCGTATAAACAACAGAGGGTTGGGACGATCAATATATTATTATTTATTGCTGACTTTTTGTCTCTCCTTTTATTTCTTTTATTGTTTTTTCTTCTATATACATATATAACTAAATTTTTATTTTTACAAACCAGTAGATACTCCTGATGATGCCTGATCTGCTGACAGGCCGAAATCGATCGAGTGATTTTTTAAGCATTTTGGATTTTTTTTTTAATTAAAATATTCAAATATTTAAGTTTTTTCGAAACAGGTCTTTTAAAAAAATGTGTTTATTAAGTGTAAGTGCATTTCGCCAAGTGCCTACGGCAAACAGTATAAACATTTGGTTGTTATTTTGTTTTATTTGATTATCTCAGTTTTCATAATTTTCAATAAAATATTAGATTTTTTTTTGTATCTGGTTCTTCATTTTATCACCTATCTTAGACGTCTATTTTCCACTGTGTGTATGTTTGAGTTATGTTTCCCCTTTACTTTGTAAACTATAAAATTTCTTGATTCAACAATTGAACTATAAATCGAGAGCAGCCTAATTAGTTAAATCGAAATAATTTACTGCACAATTCAAAATTTAAATTCGACGACCGTACGAGAACGCGATATCTAACGCACAAGTTTTACATACACATAAATAAATCTAAAACATATTTTAGCACAGTTTAATATGCCTTCTAGTGAGTGTAACACGCAACAATAATGCCCGGTTGCAGAAAACATTTAACCTTCGATTAACCTTATTTAACTGGCCGTTATTTAAATATGCGTTTCACAAAAGCTAATCACCTGTTAAACATCTAGTTACAGACAGGATACATAAATGAAATATAACAAATTTTTCCCTCTTATTCGATACATTTCTTTTCAATATATTATAAGTGACTTCAGTATTATATTATTTTATTTACGTAAAATCTAAAATACACTCGTAGGACTTCTTAGATTACATAGCTTCTGCGAAGAAATCAATAATCTTCCTGGAATCGCCAGAATTAATAGGTATATTAAAGGGTGTTTTGTCACCTTTCTTTTGGTTATTAGTTATTGATGAATTTGCTATTGACCCGCAGCTATGGCTTTACTGCTGAGTCCTATGCTGATGTTCGCTTTGGTTGCCGAGTAAATATCTTAATGTACTTTCTCACTTATTGCCCGATGATCGTACAAGCCTACGATAATGCATCTAAAACTAGTATGTTAGTCCTTGCTAGACGTAAAAATATTGGCAAAATGTCTGCTCCTTCTCTTTTTGCGGAAGCCATCGCTAGATTCGACATCGTGATGATTCCATATGATTTGATATTTGACATGATTTGATACGATTTGATATGATTTGATATGGTTTGATATGATTTGATATGATTTGATATGATTAGGTATGATTTGATATGGTTTGATATGATTTTTGATATGATTTGATATGATTGGGTATGATTTTTGATTTGAGTTGATATAATGATTTGATATAATTTGTTATGATTTGATCCGATTTGACACGATTTGATATGATTTAATATGATTTGGTATGATTAGATATGGTTTGATATGATATTTGATTTCATTTGATATGATTTGATAAGACTTGATATAATTTGATGTGATTTGATATGATTTGATATGATTTGATATGATTTGATATGATTTGATATGATTTGATATGATTTGATTTAATTTGATATGATTTGATATGATTTGAAATGATTTGATATGATTTGATATGATTTGATATGATTTGATATGATTTGTTATAATTTGATGTGATTTGATATGACTTGATATGATTTTTGATATGAAAAATATGATTTGATATATTTCATATGATTTGATCCGATTTAATATGATTTTATATGAATTTTTATGATTTGATATGATATTTGTTATGATTTGATATGGATTCGATATGATTTGATATGATTTGTATGATTTGATATGGTTTGATATGATTGTTGATATGATTTGATATGATTTTTAATATGATTTGATAAAATGATTTGATATAATTTGTTGATATGAACGAATGATCATTCGAGTGACCCTCTTGCAAATACTTTCCACACGTCAACTTATCATGAGATCACCCAAGTTAAACTCAAAAGTAATAAATTGTTTTCAAGGCCACCGCACAACACTACGTATAATTTTCACTCTGCATCTCATTTTTCCCAAACGTCCTATTTACCCACAATAACAAGAACATAGAATACAATTTTACTACTTATAACCGATCATCATTTCATAACAAATTATGTAAAATATCATTAATATTTAAGATTTAGGTTTTCTCATAAAGGGTTTTCCAATAAGAGTGATATGATTTCTTTAAAAAACACACTAATTGTTAAGGAAATTGAAATGTTTTTTATTTAATGTGAAGTACAATCGATACAATTAAGTTCTGAATAAAACGTCATTCAAATGGCCTCCACGTCTTCTTCTGCAGGAACGAATTCGATGAACCCACTTTTCGAGCACTTTTTCCATTAAACCAAGTCGTATGTCATGAATAGCACCTTCAATATTGACTTGTAAAGCTTGAAGAGAGTTTGGTTTATTGCTAAAGACCAATGACTTCAAATAACCCCACAAGAAATATTCTAATGACGTTAAATCACAACTTCTTGGAGGCCATTCAATATCACAATTTCTTTAAATAATCGAATCTCCACACTTTTCTCACAATAATTCAATTGTTGCACTTGCTGTGTTACACGTAGCCCCGTCTTGTTGGAACCAAATGTTGTCAAGATCAACTTCTTCTAATTTCGGCCATAAAAAGTTTTTTATCGTCGATCTATTGACGGTAACGGTGTTACCAGCTTCGTTTCGAAAAAAAATCGGACCGATGATTCCACCAGACCAAAAACCACACCAAACTGTCAATTTAGGTGAATGTAATGGTTTTTCATGAATAATTTGTTGATTTTCTTCGCACCAGAATCGACAGTTTTGTTTATTTACCGCACCACACAGATGAAAGTGAGCCTCATCGAAGAAGATGATTTTCTTAAAAAAATCGTTAACGTTTTCAAGTTGTTCCAAGGCAAAATCAGCAAATTCACGACGTTTTCGGCGGTGGTCCAACGGCTTCAGTTCTTGAGTGAGAACAATTTTATACAGATGCAAACCCAAATCATTTCCCAAAATCTGCCAGGTTATGGTTTGAGACAGTCCCAATTCTTGAGAACGTCTTGGAATCGACAAACTGCGGTCTTCAGTAACACTTGCCTGAACGGCAGAAATATTTGCATTACTTTGAGCGTTTCTTTGTCTTATTGGCACTTGAACATTATGTAAAGAAAATGTAAGCTCAAAATTTTCAACAATTTGACGAATGAGTACACTTGGACGATTATTACGACTAGAGAACGATTGGAGAACGATTATTTTGATAATAAAACTGAATAATTTGTAAACGTTGTTCTTGCGTACATGTCACCATGATGAAATTGTAAACATTACTGAATACAATGAAACAAAAAATGACAGACCGTTTGGGTTGTAATTACAAATGACCGTAACATAACTTAAAAATCATATCATTCCTATTGGAAAACTCTATATTAATTTAATGTGTTCTTGCAAGACCGTTGATCATATCCGTGTACATAAAAAATATGCCGGTATTATGTTATATACAAAATGTAAGCTGATTTTCAGTTGCACCACATAATTCCAATATTTTCATCTCAGTTAATTCTCTTTCTTCTTCTTCCTGGCCGTCTTTATCACGTACATATATGTATTTTCCAAAGAAAACCGTACGTGTGTTTAGAAAATAAAATAAAATTAAATAGCAAATCCAAATATAAATAAAACAAGCCTATTCCTATCCCGCAACGAAAGTGTCTACTGCACAAAAACGTATATAATCGTCGATTTTTCTCGCGTGACGCGGTTTCTCGACCAACACCCCATCCCAATGTGTACAACGGGCGCAAAGAAGTTTCACTTCAAAAATGTTGAGAAAGGAATATCAGCTTTTTAGTGACAGCGATAGTGATAATGATAATTTTTATCTCACGTTGGCTACTATCATTCCTAAATTGAGACAATATCCAGAACGCCCTGATGTTCTTTTCTAATATAGTAATATGTATTGAGTTTCGAGAAAGATTTAAATTTTCAAAAGAGACTGTCACAAAATTAAGTGAAATGTTTGATCCGCATCTAGCACCCCAAACAAATAGATGCAAATCTATATCAACAATAAACCAATTATGCATTGCACTTAGGTTTGTTACATCACTTATAAATATCATAATTTAATTTTGAATTTATAAAGGTATCTTTTAGATTTTTAGAAACAGGTTGTTTCCTAATGACTTGTGCAAATTTATTAAACTGCCATAAATCGACCGTTTGTCGCAAAATACCTAAAGTATTAGGGAAAATTGCCCTGTAGTACCGCATGAATAAAATTATTAAAATGCCAACAACACAGGAGGAATTGCATCATTCCAAATTAAAATTTTACAAAATTGCAAATTTTTCTGGTGTTATCGGAGCAATAGCTAGGTATATTTAAAAATAAAGTTTTAGTTTATATCCAAATCGTCATAATTTGGTTTTAGATTGTACGCACGTAAAAATCCAATCGCCGGGAAGGGGTATTGAGGAATTATACCGTAACAGAAAAAGATATTTTTCCATATACGTTCAGTGTATTAGTAATTCCGATTTAAAGATATGTGAGGTGGCCAGGGTCAGTACACGATCAGACAATTCTTGAAAATTCAATTTTAATGGTAAGTATAATTTCCACTTTATTTCGTTATTCCTCGCTATATGAACAAATTATTACAAGTGCGTCTATGCCGGAAGGACTTTGGAGAGAGCGTCTTATTAGGAGATGGAGGTTACGCAAACAAAATTTTTTACTAACTCCATTGAGCAAACATCACCAGAGAGAAATTATCAAAAATCGCACATATCAACAAGAAATCCAGTTGAAGGGTTATATGGAATTTGAAAGAGACGCTTCCCAGCGTTGAGCCTTGGATTTTGCGTGAAGGTGATTGAATTTATATGTAATTTGATTTTTATAAGATATTTTTTATTTATTAATTTATAGGTTGGCAGTATTTTGAATTCAATCGTTGCTGCTGCTGTGTTGCATAACTTGGCAATTGAATTGCACGATGGCTTTCAAGACTTTCCAGAAGTGGATACAAGCCTTATAGATATTACTCCAATACCACAAGTTAATTCAAATTCCTCTGTAACGTCAGCACTCATTGAAAGTCATTTTAGTACATTTTGATATACAATAATGTGTTTTTCAAAATTCATTCAATTTATTCATAAATTTCATTGTGCAAATATGTAAAATAAATACGTAAAAATAAAACATTTCCATATTCATCTGCATTTTTTTTTGAAACATTAGCAACAGAGAATGTTGCTCTTTCAAGTTTGATACTTCCCGATTTTGGCGTTCACGCCTCATTTTCATCAATTCTTCTTCGAATTTGTTGTTGGTGGTTAATTTGGTTTCTGTAGCAGAAATATCAGATAACTCTTGGTGAATGCCTCTTACAGCTCCATTTTTTTTTGGTTGTTGTGCCGAGTGAGTGGTTTCGTTGTCAATTAGCTTTGAATCGACGTTACAGTTGATGTGGTGAGTGATTGATTGCCATCAACGCATTCAAATCTACTTTCAGGCACGTCTTTAGTTGAGTTAAGATTTTCATCGAAAGCAGAATCGTTTAAATCAAATACAATATTTAATTCGTCATCGAGCTAAAACATATTAAATTTAGGTAAAAAATCTTCTAAATTTAGGTAAAAAATTCGGTAAAAACTTATTAAATTTAGACAATCTGACCAAAGAGTTTTATTTATATTCGGCACTGTTGTCGTATCTATTAACCGAAGGAGTTATTGTCGGAGGTTGTAAGATTTCCAAGGTTTTATTAGCGACCTCAGATATTTCCGTAACTTTTTTCCTTCCCCCAGTGAAAAAGTATCCATCTGTGAATATTATACAATTAAGATAAACATGAATAGATAAAAGAAGGAAACAAATAATTTTACCTTGCCTGCAGGTTTTTCTTTTTTTTTCAACTGTTCGTAAAGAGTTCTAAGCTACTGCCTACTTCTAAAAGAACTCATGCTCTGTGCGTTAAAATCGCAGTTTATGGAATCCCAAGCATCATTCTTCATAGTAGATGTTGTTTTATCCGTTTTTTTACACTCTGTAACATGACGATATTTCTTGACCACTTCTAGAAGCAATAATTTCTCGGAATTCGAAAAATTGGCAGTATGTTTATTTATCATTTTGGCTACTTACCATTTAGTATTAATTAAAGCTCATTATTTTCATTATTTATTGCAATAAATGTTTTCCCATAAAATATAATACACACGCACACGCGCCGAATTTACGTATATGTTTTTATATTTATTTTTTTTAAATAAAAATAATTTTTTTATTGTACAAAATGTTCATTTCGGTAAATTCCAAAATTTTGTAAAAATTGAGTTTTTTTCTGTTTTTATAAATTACGATGATAGGGTTGTGAAAAATATAAAAATATCGATTGTATCGACAGATTTAAAAACTAACCATGCAAAATATATTGTGAAACGAAATGAAATTTTAGCCGGAGACTAGACATAACAATCAGCTTACTAACAACGGGTTAATTCATTATATGTGCAACCGGGCATAAGAGAGGAAGCCGCAATTTAAATAGACTATATTTGTCTCCACTCTCTTTCATTGAGGATTGTCATTATAGTATATGATAAATATTGATACAGGGAAGAAACTACCATGAGTAATAAACGACGTTTACTACTTTACATAAAACAATTATTAACATTTTTATTACAAACATTTTATTTACATGAATTCGAGTTTTCATTGAAAATTTATTAGAAAACAATTTTGTACGAAAATTATTCGATTTTTATAATTAGATATCTAGTAACCCACCTACTTTAGTCGGAAATAAATTCATCATTGTGCTGCTCCACACAGTGCAGCAACACGATGCATTTTTTTCCTATTGGCTGATGGCACACGTAAAAAAAAAGAGTGAGTCCATTAGTACTCTCAAGGAGATGTGTAAACATGGCATATGCATAGTGCGTGTGTATGGTTTACTTTGAAGGAAGAAGAAATGAAATTTTACTAACCAGATTTTTTCATTCGTTTATTACCATCAAATTGGTCTATTACTCATTCGGTATAATCAACGCAATTGGCCTATGGTAGCTGCAAGCATCAAAGACGTGGTCCCATATCTCGTAGTACATATATCTTATATTTCTCACATATCTCGTAGAAGATATATTTCGATCTGAGTTCTTATGCAAATCGAATTCGTATCGCAGGAAGTTTATAAGTGATTCATCACTGATCTTAGGGAGCAGCAAAATGAAATCCCTGCTCATAATCATCGGCAAAAGATGTTAGTCTCCTTGAAGAATTTTTGAAATTCTTTCAGAATATGGAGCAAGGACGAAATGTATGTACTTGATTATGTCTTCGACAGCTTTATTCGGCGAGGTGTATACAACTACCAAAAGCATCTTATATCGCAAATGGGTTGTGTTGTTACGCTCATACCAGTTGTTTGTCCAACGATGATTTCCTTATGCGAGGTGACTGTATGAGTTCTACTTGAATTTTTATATACTGCTACTCAACCGCCCGCTGACTATTTCTCTTGAACTGAACACAGCATTGAAAATTAGGAAAATTGAACATGCAGGTCATTCTAGGAGAGCAAAAGAAATGAGCATACCTGCGTGACTGTATCAGTTAGGTCGAGGTGAAGTGACCTGAGATTCTGGCAGTTCAATGTTAAAAACCAGACATCATTATTATCTCGTACAAAATTCGCCATTACATCCTGAGCTATACTTAGCAGTTTTGTGGTGAGGCGCGTTAACTCATTTTGAAGAGGACCGATTGAGGTTCCATTTTTACGTTCATGGTAGAAGACATAATCATTGTTAGCCGACGTGATGAACTGATCTACGAGATCGTGATAAAGCCACATACACAAGTTGTTAACTGCGTTTTTACCGTAAGAGTATACTAGCTCGTTATAGGTACCACTCTCTATAGTGCATAAATTGTGGTGGCACACGCTGTTTTAATTTTTTTTATTTTTTTTGTTCGCTGAAAATGTCGATTCGTCGTTTCTATTTAATTTTATAAATGTTTCTTTGTTTTCTTTCCATACTATTTATGTATACACATACACTCAGACTATATAGTACAAAATAGTATAGTACAAAATTTATATATGTATTTTGTTGTTTTTGTTCTTTTTTTATTATTTTATATTTGGTTTCTTTTTTTCAATGAAGATATTTAAACGTAGTACGTCATTTCCGTTCGTTTCATTTGAAAGTTTACTACCATACAAAAATTTTTGGCATACGCGCGTAAAGATGTTTACACATCAAAAATACCGGATTTTTCCTCGTTTCCTTCCCCGTTTACCTATGATACAAGTTTTAATTGCGACTTAATTTTCTGTGCAATCACACAGCTCAAACATAAATTAAATAAAAAATATTTCAAGGACATTTTTGACTCATTTTAGTTTAAATTTTATTTAAGAGAGAGCAGAACAAAACAAAATAAATCTAGTTTGCCTTGAAAAAAATACCAAAATACATAAAACCCTGTGTGGAATGCCAGATTGTTTCTTCGGCAATAAACAAAAGTTTTATGTGGAGGTTTTGCAGAACGTTTGCAGCAATAATTTTATGTACGGTTCTTGTTGTATACTCACTAACACAAACGAAAAAACTAAAATTAAATTAGGCTCAGAGTTTTTTTTTTGTTTGTACGCGCTTAGTATGACGAATTTGGTAAGAAATAAACGCCTGAGCAAATTTGGTGAATTTTACATTTTGTTTCAATACCTCCTAGATTTTTTAAATTTTTCTATCCGTTTCGCTCAACCATCCTATATAAAACCAAAAATAATTTCACACATACATAGACTCGTGCCTTATTTTAGTTTTGCGTGGAAAGACAAGTGCTGCTTGAGTTTTATTTAAAACGGAGTGTGTGGAAAGGCTAATTATTTACTTATGTTTGCTCTATGAATGAAGATAAATTTTAATTTTTAAATGAGTGCAGGTTTGGGTCAAAGGAGTTGAAAAACATATATATTTATTTTTATTTTACTGGTTCTACATTCCATGTAGGAATTTGGCCGCCCCAATGTCGAGTTTACACAATCAAATCATTTTTAGATTTTATTTAAACAGAGCAAATAATTTTTGAGTTAATCAATCGAAAAGAAGCCTTTTTTGGTTTGATATATTTGAAGGAATTCATACTGAGTTGTCGTATTCTCCATGACATGATGAAAGACGTATTTTGAAAAATTGTGCCACATGATTTTAATTAACATTCTCTGTACAAGATCTGAAACTGCGAAAGAGTTGTGATATAAATACCAGGGAAATACGATTGGCATAACAAAATTTCGCTAAATTGGCATAACAAAAACGCTTTCCTGCAGTATCCAAGATTAGTAGGGATTGGTGCTCTTTTTGAAGGTTGAGGTTATAATTATGTTCAGTTCCTACTCCATATGACCTTGGGGTTGGGTCATTTGTCCGCTTCTCAAAACCCCAAAATAAAAATCCCGACACTTTTCAAAAGCACGAATTTAACAAACCCGCCATTCAAAACACCGTTTTTTATTAATTCGGGCACCTGCAGGCCAGCCAATAGAATTGGTATGCTGTTTCAAGAAGTTCAATATAGAAAATGTGTGGAATAATTAACGGATCCGATTTAAGCTGAATTGGAATTCAAACAGGAACCTTTGAAGATCAATTGAAATAACCCATTTCCAAATTATCCCCAAATGTGAGTGCAAAGCTCGAGTGAGATTTGCACGTGACTTTTGGATACAACTTTAAAGTTCGGCCATGCTAAATAAAACGATACCACTTCTCCCTTATTACAGTTTTTTGCCAAATTGAGAACGTCATCTTAATTCACGTTAAAATACCAATTCAGTTCTACATACAACTTAAACTAAATTTGTTTAGAAATAACCTGGTTCGTTTCAGCAGAGCCGTATTCCAGAACTTCCAAATTTGCACAATTATTGGTTGAGGAATAACCAAGTTCTATTGTGCATGGCTGAATTACAAAAACTCTCGCAAGGATGTCCCAAATAATGGAAAAGGTTATAAAGGTTAAGTAAGAAGTTTGATTCCGAAAAATCAATCCACTTTGACTGTATAGAGATCCCGAGTTTTGGTGAAATAAAGTTTTCATTATCAAAACTCGCCATACCGCCTCTCTCTAGCTTTCACATCCTATTACGAGATTTTGCCGCCTGCACAGTAGTCCTCCAACTATGTCGGTTCATTGCACGCGCCCTCCAGCTCCGACATTCTTATATGAATATCTTGTTTCATGTCGCCGCACCAGCGTAATCTAAGACATCCTGTACGACGTACGCCGGATGGTTGTTGATGGAACGCTATTCGTATTATTAGTCCTAATGGGCATATCGTGCGAGTTTCCATGACCGCGAAAGATAAAAGACTCGATGTCCGGCTGCTAAGTAGGCTTTTATATCTGCCTGGATATCGCTCGTTGTTGTTATAATTGAACGGAGATATTTAAAATCTTGTGGTGCTATTCCATTTTTTAATCTATTAATAGCAGCGCCTACTTCCTCTGCTGTGGAATATGGGACAAATACTTCCTCGTCTGGTAAAGGAACAACTCGAATAGGGGTCGCTTAGACAGTCCGATGTAGTAGATTTTGAAAGTAAGTTTGTCATACTGAGAGAGAGTATTTTCCTCTGCTTCAGTTATAGCAGACTGGTTAGCTTGCCACTGCTCCTGTATGTTTGATTGGGGCTTCTGATGTTCATTGTGTTGATCTTAGTTTTGAGTGACAGCTGGTAGCTCTGCACGGAGCCCTTATTTTTTAATGCATGAATATTCCAGTGGTCTTCTTTGCTTGTTTAATAAAGGGTGACGACAATTGTTCTTGTATTGGAAAATAACGACCATATATGACAGGTCACAATATACGCCTCTTTATAATCGAACGTTAGTTATGCTGGGAAAATATCTCTTCGAGATCATGACGTGATAAATTAGGTTTTCCGCCCTTCCATCATTCGATCGCCACGTAACTTTATGAATTTTCTTATGTTGAAAGAAGGTAGTTGATACGGCTAGGTTATACATTATAGCAAGTTCGGCAGTGCGTACGATGATGTTGATACCATGGTGCGAGATGTTACTGATGATGTCTTCCAGCTGAACAAAGAATAAATATTTCACGTTATCTGTTGTCTTCAAATGACGCATGTTCATTGGAGATCATGATATACAATTTTTTAATGTGTAATCTAACCGTGCATATCCGCATGTTGAAAGGGCTGAAGTCGACCATATGCCGTTTCCCAACATAAAAAAATGTAAAAATGGAAGGAAACGAGATCATCGTTCCGCGGATTTCGGCTAAAAATCAATGGAATCTCACCACCTCTCACATTCTGGTCAGTGAATCCGTCTAGGCTGTATAGAAGCTGCAGTCATTTAGTCTGCACCATTTTTATTTATTTCGGCGATATAGCGAATGGTAAATCTGAAAAATCTCCAGGCCAATATTTTTCAAGATTACTATCATTCATATTATATTTTAGTACGTAAAAGAAAGTAAAAAGATCTTAATATGTTTTGGAAAAAACCCCGCTTTGGAGTGGAATTTTTTAAGATTTAAGCAAGAGCTGGATTTTAAAAAGCGGTATTTTAAAAAGTGGAATCTTACTAAAGCGGGATTTTGATAATCCGGAATTTTCTAATTTAGGCTTCCGAAACGATCCCGTTGTCTCGAGAAACATAATTATTCTATTTCCTACATCAGTATACGGATTTTGTCTCAAAATGTGTGAACGAAATGAGTGTAACCGGAATGATATAGTTGTAGCAATTGTGTTTGTGTTAGTTTCGTGCGTATGATTGTTTTACTGCATATGCAAGTCACGTGTCATTCTTTTTTTGTTTATTTATATTAACCCTTTCAGTGCCGACATGATTTCGGTTAATGTATTGAGGAGCACGATCGCGCTTTTTGACACTCAAAGAGTTAACCATTGTAAACGCCATATTTTTGTGTCGTTTATGTATTTTCGATTTTTTTTATATTTAACATTTGATTTTTAAAATTTAAGGAATTTAAAATAAATTTACTTATAAAATTTTATTAAAACATATAAAATTAATTTATGATTAAAAATATGTTAAATATAAAATATATTAGCATGTTAAATAATGACACTCCACAGCTCGAGAGCAGACGTAATGTGCTGAGAGAAAGAAATAAGCACCATAAAAATTAAACCGATTCGCCCGGATCGCGTTATTTTGGTACTGTTCATCATACAAATGACACAAATACGAACAAAAGAAAAATACAAATACAAAGACATAATTGTGTATTATACACAGTATACGTATTCGAGTTTTTTTTGCTTCACTCATTTTAAATGAGTAACTCACGAGACAAAATCGATATACAGATTTTGCTTAATTTGCACCAAATAGAGCGAAAATGGTATCTGTCTTCACCTCACTAGCGCGCTTTTCAGCTCCAATTAATTAACATTTTTCACGCCCTTTTTACTGATAGACTATTCTACCTATTGTGTCTTTCTACACGAGTACAACACAACACAACAACAAAAATGGTGAATTTAACGAGTGCTCGCAATTGTTATATTTTTCTAAATTGTTTCGGGCTGTTAATTGAATATTATGTATGTAAAGTAGATAATGTGTATACTTGACGCATGGTCTGTTTAATGCGTCACTGCGTGTAACAAACTATAAACAATTTTAAAAATAACACAATTATGTCGGACACTCGTGTAAATGTACCTTTTGTTGTCATGATTTGCTGTGCTCAATGCAAGCGTGGAACGACCAGTTGAAAGTGACACAAACAAAGTAAAATAAAATTCCCTTGGCCTACTAATTTAAATATTTTTCATTTGGAACAAAAAAGCTGATCGAATTAAAGACAGTAAAAGCGCCTACACATGATCTGATTTGGTCAGGCGGTCGAGCTGATTTGATCCGGTCAGATGTTAAATCAGGTCGTGTGTAGCTTTGTCGAATGACAATTTTACTGTCGGGTGATATCAGGTGGAAAATCGATTCGACCGTTACCCAACCGCATGACCAAATCAGGTTGTGTGTAGCGTTGTTTGGTAAACATATTGCCTGTTGGGTATGTCAAAGTGTCAAAACAAAATAATTAATAAATATATTTAAAAAATTAAATTTTAACGATTAATGATATTCAATACAATGTAAAATCTTGATTCCTTTATTTATTAATAATATTGTTAAAAATTTGAATTCCATAGACATATGACTTCCCAAATAAATGACAATAATAAATGACTTAAGAACATAATCCTTTTAGTCTAACAACCATTTCTAGACCATATTGTTTCGCTCAAGCATTCAAGATAAAATAAAAAACAGTTACACATACATAGACACGAGCCGCACTTGAGTTTTGCGTGAAAAGGTAAGTGCAGCTGGTGTTTTGTTGCAAAACGCAGTATGTTGAAAGGCTAAATAGCTGAATTTTGGGCAGTTTTCAAATTAAAAGTGTTTGTTTGTATCTGGATTTATCATAGCAAACAAAAATTGTTCATCACAGTTGGCTTCTTTATCAGTAGTAATCCGAATTTGAATCATATTCGATTTATATAAACCTTCAATTTTTTTGATTTTTTTTGAAACAATATTTAGCGAACGATTTCGCAGGTGCGGTACGCAGCTGACTTGAAAGTTTGTAGTTATCTCATTCACATATAGACTGCGCTAGTGAAAACTCTACAAACGTTTTCGCAGCAAACAAAATTTAGAAAAATTTTGACAGCAATAAGTGAAAATTTATTTTTTATTTTAATGGATGAACAAAATAATTTTCTAGACTATGAAAATAGTTTCGAACTGTATTTTTGTTTGTTGTAGGACAAATAAAACAAATGTCAAAGTGTATCTGTTTGTTCAAAATGAATAGTTGGGAAATATATGTACGCCCGCAAATAAAAACGTATATTGTACGGAGTATAATTGTGCCCAAGCTTATTCACTTTGAAATATTATAGTTGATAAATTTAATAAAATAAAATGCAATATATAAGTGTAAAAATATATGTACAAATTTATTTTATTCGATATGTGTTGCTGCTTCCAAGGTTGAAACGAAAGAGAATGATTTTACAAAATTGGTTTTTTAAGTTGACATAAATTTCGGAGTTTCGGAATTACCTAACTCAACCTATAAACAATTGTCTTAAACTATATACTGTTTACTTATTTTAATGCACCGAAATACAATTCGGAATTAAATCGATTTGACATGCAGAGTACAATCTACTTTACGTATATTCGGAGTCAAATAGGTTCAATGGGTATATTTTGGTACGAGTGTACGTGAATGTCAAACCAAATGATGGAAGTGTCATCATCTCGACATTCGTAAACAAGGTAAGTAATTTTTATTTATTCAAGTTAAATTTACTTAAATTCTAAACTAATAATTATTAATTGTTATAGATAATTATCCTGCCTGCTGTATATATTACAGATAAGTATTTTGTATCTAGATAATTAATAAATTCTAATAATATAATTTCTATTCTAGGAACATACAAACTGGAAGCAACACAACAACAACAAGTTTTTATTTTGTGTACAAATAAAGTTTTTAAATATATAAATAAGTGTTTTACTACAACATTATGTGTTCTTTTGTGTTTTGCATTTTCAGTTGAATTTTGTATGTTGTGGAAAATATTGCATATGATGCGCAGCAACATACTCCCCCGGTTAAGCGAAGATTCGCTTAAAATCCATTGTCAGCTTGCATATATTTGTGTCATGAAGAACAACGTTGAGTGATTTGGATGCCAATGCTTGTGGTATAAGTGTCTCACGATTTTCTCCGTTAACTGGTGGGATTTAGATAATACAGCAGGATGTTTCTTACAGCAGGAATACTGGATAATGAGAATCTGTTCACCCTTAATCAGCTGCTCATACATGATGAATGATGATGACGTATGTTTTAGGAATTCACTCGGTAAAATTCCGTGACTTGTGCAATCAGCTGGATTAAAACTGCTAGGTACATGATTCCAGTAATTGTTCGGTAATTTTTCGATGTTACAGCTCGTACGATTTGCTATGAAACAATTCCATTTCCTTGGGACATTTGAAAACCATAATAGAATACTGCTCGAATCAGTCCCTGCGTATAATGAGCTTCTTGGAACTTGAAAAATGTCTGAAATTTTATAAAACAATTTAGTTAGTAGTACAGCACTGCGGAGTTCCGAGCGTGGAACGAATAATTGCTTTAGAGGAGCAATTTTTGTGTTCGAAGCGATTATGAGAACGAAACATTCTCCATCAGTGTTCGTAGCTCTTATGTATACCACAGCTGAATATGTCCTTTCCGAAACATCGCAGGAACCATGGTACTGAGTGATATTTGTTGGTAGTTGCGTTAGTAGATATTGTGGAATACGCACAGCAGTAAGACTGGACAACTGGTTGCGGATTGAACACCAAGTCCGATTTACGCCTTCTGGAAGTGGATCATCCCATTCTATCTTCGACAACCGGAAACTTTGCAGCAAATTTTTGAAGTTGATGGTTATTAGAGCAATCCATCCTAACGGGTTGAATAATTTACTGCATTCGGATAGTAAACTTTGTTTAGTGAACTTGCTGGACGATATCTCTGGAACGATGAACGTAAATGCATCTTCGCCGGACAAATATGGTTCGTCAGGACCTTTTTGAATGGTGTAGCAAACAGTAACTGATTAAATACTGTCGTCAGAAAATCCTGTGATAATCCAACCGAATAGGCTGTCTATTAGATGAAGATTGTGTTGAATGGTTATTCTTCCCTCCTTGACAGTTTCGTAAAAAACGTCGATGCCGAGGAGCATCTCAATAGATTTCGTTTCATTAAATGCGAGATCAGCAAGACAATAGTCAGATAATTTGCTTGGTAAATGTTCATCCAAAATAATTGATTGTGATGGTAAGCTAGTTGTTAGTTTATTGAGTATCAGAGCATCAACGAAGACAAACTTGGAGCAATCGAATATTGACGATAATTTTAAATTGGTCATACCTCTTGTTTGACCAGCTGCGATTGAAGACAAACCGTTTACAGCGACACAGGCATGTTTACGCTTCAGTTCTAATGTCTTGGTAAGGTGTTCGGTGATGAAGGTGGATTCTGATCCCGAATCCATTAATGCACGTATATGGTAAATTTTGCCTTTCGATTCGTTGGTTCTAATTATAACTGTGGGTAGTATTGACTGATTACTGCCATGCGATGGGTTTTTCGTCGTGAACAAGATTGAAGTACAACTATCTGGCTGAGAATCCTCTATCCTAGTTGCGCATATACTGGTTACGTTATTGTTAGTTTCCTTAGTGTATGAATGATGCTCGACTGGATCTTGTAAAATGGAGTGAGGTTTAACTTCAAACAAGTTTTTAAAGAATGGCCACTGTGTATATTTGCCATTAAACGGTGGAATATTTTTTGCAGGACGTATAACATCATTATTTTGATTACTGATTTGATTGAATGATTCGACAAATGCCCTTTGTTGATAATACATATTGCTCACGGTTGCATTCAGATCAGCGGTAGGCATGTTTAGCTCGGCAGGATTTCGTCTTTTAATCTCTCGTATCATTGCACGTGTAGTTTTGAAGAATTTCTCCTCAAACTCATCGGATTTGGATGTTTGTTGTGGTAACAATAATAATAGATAATCTATATTATAAAATGATTCCCACCACGATTCTACCTTAAGGAGCCTAGCTTCAATCTCTTCAGTAAGTATTTCATCGTGTACATTTTCGATAAAAGAAGCCGCCTTCGTTAACAATACGAGAATACGCCCACGTTTTTGTATAAGCAAAGGAGCGTCCATTTTGGTTTGATAAAATATACCGCGTTGAATTAGGATGAAATCTCACGAATCACGGTCACACGATAAATATAGCGCGTTGAATCAGGATGGAATTTCAAGAATCACGGTCACACGATAAAATACAGCGCGTTGAATCAGGATGGAATTTCACGAATCACTGGCAATTTATTCACACCCTTATTTTTAATAAACTGATTACTGTTTATTGTCAATAATATAGTTCACTTGTTGAATCACTGATATTCTTCGTAAAAATCGATTACTTACGGTTTGTGTACTGACTAGCTTGTAGTATAATGTAACGGAGGGTAGCGTGTACTGGATGTCCAAATAATTGATCACTCGCTCGTGCGTAGTATTTATCGCCGACGAGAAGAAATTAATAGTTGAGCCCGAATACTCGTCCCGATCCGGCTCGAAGGACCATTTGTTTGTTCAAAATGAATAGTTGGGAAATATATGTACGCCCGCAAATAAAAACGTATATTGTACGGAGTATAATTGTGCCCAAGCTTATTCACTTTGAAATATTATAGTTGATAAATTTAATAAAATAAAATGCAATATATAAGTGTAAAAATATATGTACAAATTTATTTTATTCGATATGTGTTGCTGCTTCCAAGGTTGAAACGAAAGAGAATGATTTTACAAAATTGGTTTTTTAAGTTGACATAAATTTCGGAGTTTCGGAATTACCTAACTCAACCTATAAACAATTGTCTTAAAATATATACTGTTTACTTATTTTAATGCACCGAAATACAATTCGGAATTAAATCGATTTGACATGCAGAGTACAATCTACTTTACGTATATTCGGAGTCAAATAGGTTCAATGGGTATATTTTGGTACGAGTGTACGTGAATGTCAAACCAAATGATGGAAGTGTCATCATCTCGACATTCGTAAACAAGGTAAGTAATTTTTATTTATTCAAGTTAAATTTACTTAAATTCTAAACTAATAATTATTAATTGTTATAGATAATTATCCTGCCTGCTGTATATATTACAGATAAGTATTTTGTATCTAGATAATTAATAAATTCTAATAATATAATTTCTATTCTAGGAACATACAAACTGGAAGCAACACAACAACAACAAGTTTTTATTTTGTGTACAAATAAAGTTTTTAAATATATAAATAAGTGTTTTACTACAACATTATGTGTTCTTTTGTGTTTTGCATTTTCAGTTGAATTTTGTATGTTGTGGAAAATATTGCATATGATGCGCAGCAACAGTATCTCTAAATAAACTTTTTAGCTTTAATTTATCTGTAATTTAGTGGAGACTTGTGGAGACCGCGGTGAAATTGGATACTAAGCTTTCTATAAAAACTCGAATTTTGATTTTGACAACGAAACCTCGAAAATACGTTCACAATCTTTGACCCATGTCTTCTACACGTATGATAATGTACTCTTTCGTCTCCTAATTTTCTTGATTGATCAATTAAATAATTTTAGTTTTTATGGAAATATTGGGCAATCTCGGATATCTAAGTTTACAAGATCACCCCTTGAGAAAATTACTTATACTCGTACAAGAGAACAGTACATTAAAATATGTTTATCGTTCCGCCGCTGACGATTACTTTTGTACATTTTTGTGACCGGTTACCAAATTTGTTTTAAATTGATTAACCTTAAATGACTGTTGTTAACTTGTTAGAAACCGTACAATAAAAACATTAAGTTTCTTTAATACAACAACTATAAGTAGTCCTGTAACTAGAAAACAAGGGTGGGAATATTCTTTTAACAATTTTAAGCAATACAGTTCTATTGTTACTGATTTAGTATAAAGCAAACTCAAACGTGCAAAGTTCTAACTTCATATTTACAAGTCCAGGTTAACTCGAAGTTAGAACCTTATATACGAAATTCGAAATCTGAAGATAGAACCTTATTTTTAAAAGGTCGCGAGTGTTAACCTAAAATTAACATTACCAAGATGTAAAGTTAGTTTTCTATTTTGATTTGTTAATTCGTTGGCTTTTAAAGATAAATCCTCAACTTGTTGTTGCAGATTAAGTTTGATCTCGGCTAGTGTTTTTCGAAAATAGCTTGATTCCATAAGTATCTGGTTAAAATTATTGGCAATATTAGAGATTTCTGGAAGAAGATTTCTATCAAGCGCATTTCCAGATCCTATTGAAGATGAAGACTCAGTTTGTTTTGTTGTTATTGGTTGATAATCAATTTGTTACAAGTCATGTTAAAACAAATTTCACAAAACTATTTTGTTCACTATCAGTAGTATAAGCCACTTAAGAAAATGTGTTTCAACACTATTTACTTTAAGCATCTCAATTTTTGCACAAGCCACGCTTACCGTATTGGTTGCAGCTCTAATATCTTCGAAGGTACTTGGAAAATTAGATACAGCAGCGTATTCTACTGTATAAAGTAGTTATTGATAATTAATATTTTGGTATATATTTTTAAATCTCCTCTACTCGCAAATTCTACAAGAGGTTTTCCTAAAAAAATATTCAACCCTTTACCGAATAAAATATTACAAAAAGGGGTTAACAATCTAATAATCTTTAGGATTAATATTGTTTTTTGTTACTTTTTGAGAGAGAAACCTAAAAAATGTAAAAAAAATAATCAATAAATTAAATCGAATCTTAATTGAAAAATTACAGTCTTAAGTACAACAACATTGAAAAGTGTTTTTTTTTTTGAAAAATTCAGAAAGTCGAAAGGTGGTATAAATGTAAAAGGGGTATTTAATACAAAAAAGTAGTCATTTTAAACAGTTTCTATTCATATTTTTGATTATATCGAAAAACGAGCTAAGACAGCAACTATATACTTACCTCCTTTATATACCACTTGTATCTATATATATAAATATTTTGTAATAGGGTTAATTATTTTTCTATTTATTATTTTAATTTTTTAATTATTATTTTATTATATAATAAATACAGATATAGACATCTCTTCCAGACGGTTAAAATATGATTATATTCGAAAATTTTTGGAAAATTATAATTATATTTGCGTGTGCATGCTTGTGAGTTTGATACGAGACGTGCGATAGTTGTATATCATACTGAGTACATCGACAATTTCATAATGTTCAATTCTAATTAAAACATAAATTGAATTTAAATTAACTATCATCAAATTAAAAATAAACAACAAAAGTACAAAACAGAAAACGGAAAAGATGAAAATTTAATATCTTATGTAATTTGTACATCAACATTGACAAATTAATTAAAATCTTTCCTAGAAAGTAAATGAAACTCATCAATTAAAAAATAAATTTTAAAAATATGTCTTCACTCATCACCAAAAAAATTTACAGTAAAATAATATTTTTCCGTTTTTATTTTCAAATTATTTTTTCTACCCTTTACGGCTCATTTAGTTAACGATCGACAGTTTTGTTTTGTTTGAATTTCTTGTATTCTTGATGGGGTTTTTCATATTTTATTATGTCAGAACCTAATTCTTTATTTCGAAGACATTTAACGGGCATTTCAATGGATTTTTAAGGTTTGAATACAACCAAAATTTGATGTTAAAATATGCAGGGCAGACTTTCCATGTCATTCTGCCTGCACTATGCTAGCCAATTCCACATCTTCACTGTTCTCTAAATAAATTCTGGAATAACGTATGGTAATGTTTTCACCTAAAGTTCTAAAGAACTTTATACGTACATATATAAAATTCTGTGCTGACATGTTCTACCATCACATTTTCGATACTTTATCGAAGATTAGGTCTCGCTTCTTTAGAATAAAAGCTGTGTTTCTTATTTAAATCCGTAGATCGAGTAGATTTTGAAAACTGAAATTAGATCGATCTGGTCGATCTGAAATAAGAAACAGGTTTCAGATTTGATAGATCAAAAAAATTATCAACTGTCATCGAACTGTCTAAAATATACACGATTAAAACAAATAAATTGTTATTATAATTATTTGGATTCAAATTACGAGCGCGAAGGGAATATTACGAACAAACGAATACGAACAAGAAGCGAATATTAATGTGCTAAATTACTCTGAATTACGTGAAGCTAAAACTAATCGGAGAAATCGGAATATTTTTACAAATCAAAAAAATCGATCTAATCAATCTGAAGAAAAATAAGAAACAGCAAGAAAATTGATCAGATCGATCTGAACTGAAATAATAATCAACTTTTTAGTACTCAGATCGATCAGATCGATTAGATCGGAAATAAGAAACGAAGCTAAAATATGACACTATTTCACATTTTATATCATTTTCCAGGTTGCTAGATTGAAAAATTGTGATATTCTACTCCATTTCTATCACGCACGAAATAATTTGTTTTCGATATTTGAACGAAATAGAGAGACAATTTGGTCGCATTTATGGAGGAATTATATATAGGGACGAACTGTAATTTAAAATTTCTCCTAAATCCACCACTGTAAAGTTTTTTAAATTTACAGTTATTTGTGTTTTAGTATTTTATATATGTATAGGATTTCAATTTCAAATTAAACTATTTCAAGTTCAATCGAAACTTTTTCTAAAACTAACGAAACCTTTGCCAAACCAAATCAAACTTTTTTGAAAGCAAACAAAACCTTTTCAAATTCAAATCAAACTTTTATTTACCCAATTAAAACTTTTCCAAATTCAAATAAAACTTTTTCAAATTAAAATAAAACAATTTAAAATTAAAAAAAAAAAAAAAAAAAAAAATATTAGGCCAGTTATAAAAATATTAGGCCTTTAATCGATTATTATTTATAAATAAAATGAAGTGGTTGCAGATTCCATTGCAAATATAAACGCGAACAGCGCTGAAATTATATTATATAAGTACAAACGTGCCGATGACGAAATAATTATTAATAAAAGAGGCGGCTAAAGAAAAGGAAAAGTGACTGAGAACGTGTTGACGTTGGTCGAAGGTGCAGTGGGACAAAACCCATGCATCACACTTAAAACAATTAAACAAAAAATGTTCGAACATTCAGATATAAACTTAAGTATTCAAACGGTGGCAAATTGTTTGAAGAGGCTTAAAACCAGTTTAAAAAACCGCAATTGAGGTTGATAAGTTAAATAACGTTAGATTTAAGGAGAGAGTATGCTCTAAATTTCACATAAAATTCGCCATAAAATCGCAGCAAAATATTTTTTATTGATGAAAGTGGCTTTAATTTGCATCTGAGGTGGACTCGTGCTAGGTCACGTATCGGAACAAGTGCAAATGTGATTGTTCCAACAGTTCTGTGTTGCAGGGGTGACTCACCACAATATTATTGCAACCTCAAACTGTAACAGCGCAAAATTTGGTTCATTTCTACGGGAATTGTTGGCGAAAATAAGAATCCAAGATTTACAGAATGTGTGATTCGTCATGGACAACGCGGCCATTCATAAAACTACAGAAATCAGGGATATTGCTAATTTAAGCTCTGCTGAACTTGTTTTTCTGTCGCGTTATTCACCGATGCTAAATCACATTGAGGAATTTTTTTCGAGTAAAACTTTTTTAAGTAAAAAAAATATATATTTAAGTAAAAAATCAAATAATTTTTAATAAGAAATAATTTTCATTTTTGTAATACTTCTTTACAGGTAAAATTAGCTGCTCGACAAATTTTAAGAGAAAATGTTGACAAGCTCGATATGGCACACGTAATAAACGAGGTGTTACAAACAGTAACCCAAAACGATTGCAACAATTACAACACAAGTATGTTGACGAAACTTTCACAAGCAGTTGATAGAAAGGCCCAGCACTGAACCAAAATAACTTTTTTTTTGGTATTTTTTAATTTTGAAATAGTTTTATTTGAAAGTTTAATTTGAATTTGAAAAGGCTTTGTTTGCTTTCAAAAAAGTTTGATTTGGTTTGGCAAAGGTTTCGTTTGTTTTAGAAAAAGTTTCGATTGAACTTGAAATGGTTTAATTTGAAATTGAAAACCTATATAATATGCGTAACAGAGAACAATCTAGTGCAGTCGATGAACTTTTTAAGTCGACTTAGGACTTTAGATCGAACTTTTTATAAATTAAGAAAGGCGTATCCGGCAAATTTTAGAAGAATTGGAACATCTGAATTACATGAAACGGGATGCTCGTCCGCGACTTTTACCCAGGCATAAAATCGCTCGGTTGAGATTTGCTGATGTTTACCAGTTCTGGGATGAGGAGTGGCATAATATCATATTTAGCGATGAGAAAAAGTTGCCTCTTGACGGCCTTGATGGTTGGCAATGGTATTGGGGGATACTCGTCAGAACAGGTTTACTCGTCAATCACGAAATTTTGGGGGTGGCTCGCTGATGTTATGTGAAGCATTTTGTTACACAGAATGTGCTCCAATTTGTTTTGTATCAACTAAAAGGAATACTGCCAAGTATGTAAATCTGTTGGAAGACGTTTTAGTTGATTTTGGGGGTAATACTCTTGGTCAACATTGGGTATTGCAGCAAGATAATGCTGCAATACATTCTACTCGACATACAAAATCATTTTTTGCAGAACGTGGTATTGATGTTTTACAGTGGCGTGCGATTAGTCCAGATCTTAATATAATGGAAAATGTTTGGGCATTACTTCTTAACCGCGTTTACCATAACGGCCGCCACTTTGAAACGGTTACCCAATTACGTAATCCATTGTCACAGAATGGAAAAATATTGATCAAAGTTAGCTGCAAAACCATATCAACTCGATGCCTCGTCGCTTCCCACAAGTTATTATAAAAGCAGGAGGGGGGCGGGGGGGGGGGTACTAATTTTCATTTGTGACATGTCTAAGATGAGTCGTTCATGATATGACTGAGTTGAATTGTACATGACATGTCTGAGATGAATGGTATGTAAGAAATCATGTGTGACTATGCTAGGACAGTTCAGAGACGTATATTATGTGGCTTGCCTAAAATCTATTGATAACATGTCTGAGATGAGATTGACATTAGTAATTAAGACATTTTATTTAAAGGAAGAAAAATATTCATAATTTATTAAAAAAGTTAATATCATATCAGTATGACTTTCAAAATATAAAAACTTAATTTCGGGAAAAAATAAATTTCATCGTTGGCCCTAGAATATAAAACACAAAATTTGTTTACCTATACAATAAATAAAAAAATTTACAATTTTGATATAAAGTACTACCACAAAACGTTTACTACTAACCTATTTGACAAATAAAATTTTAAAAATATGTTGCAATACTACAATATTATAAAAAAAAATTATATATAAAAAGAAAAATTATTACATAGAAGACAGACTGAAGATGACACGCAAAATACTTTATTTTTATCGATTTTGTTTACTTACTTTTAAAAATTGCGACGGAATGAGAAACATAAAAGACTCGTCATACATGTTTCGCTCAAGACATTGTCAAGAACGAGGTTGTGTACATGACATGTCTCACACTAATCTTTGTTCATAAACAGACACTGTACGCGTCATTTGAGAATCAAATGTGGCTTGTCATAAATTAGTCATTTGTCAACATACCATCAAAAAACGACAAAAACTAATCTTTTTTCTTTTTCATACACAATTAGAAAAAAGAGTAAGATATAGAAACGCATGTTTTCGTGGAAAATAATCCACATGAGTGTTGACAAATTTCCAACTGGGTAGTGTTGCACAAATGTCAGTACAAATGACAATTATTGTCAATATAAATAACAAAAGATAAGTGGTGGTAATATACGTACGTTTACCTAGTGCTAATATTGTTAGTTTATACATATATATATATAATAATAAATTAATGTAATTTCTAGGTTCTCAGGATGAATTTAAATAATAACAAGGTAAGTTACTAATTAATTGCTAATGTTTATTCTAGGTTTAGGTTTATGTAATGTATGTATGCGATGTATTCCAGATGGATTATGCGTTGCAGGTAGATAATTTACAGCGTTGCAGGTAGATTATTTCTTGAACCCTATTTGATTTTCTTTATTCCTGGTGTCTGTCCCACTCACCTGTTTCCATGTTGTTTATCTCGGGAATCAGGCTGACGCGAAAAACCATCATTCCAGCGTTGCCAACAGTCTCGGATGTAATGACTTAGCTTCCCGCATCTGAAGCATCTTCTTTGTGTTTTTTGAATGACACTTGGCCCGATGATCGACGCAATTCTTTATAACACGCTGTATGCCAATTTACTCATTGCTCGCTCCACTAGAGGATAAAGGTACAGCTTCTGTGATGTGTCTTAGCCTCTGTCGCGACTCGATCGTAATATCTCTCTATCTTGAGTGTTGTCTGCAGCACATCTGCTGCCCTTTCTCGGCAACCAAATCACTGTACTTCATATTGAAACTTAAAAAGCTTGAACTCATCAACTAATGTCTGATGTTTTAAACTTTTATTTGAGTTCTCAGAAACAACAGTCAGTGATTTCTGTGAATCTCTTTCCTTTCATATGCCTCCCAAAGCTGGGATCGACTTCTTTTTACTTTCAACTTCTTGCTAGATTTTTGACTCGAACTCTTCAACTCGGTCGTCCAATTGGTTTTCAACTGCTTGTAATTTCACCACAAGATACTTAATTACATCTTTCAGTTCTTTTATTTGGTGCTATTGGACCCTTATCAGTTGATCCAGTTTCTCGATGTGCGCGCAGTGTTCTTTATCCAGCTCAGCAAACTGATCAAATTGTTAGATTCTAGCTTGTCTTTATTTTAATTTATCGTTTATTCTCACCACCTGAAGCAGAAGCGTATTCATAATGTCTCTTAAATCAAATGAAGGTTTTTGTTGTTCGGCGGTGAGCGATGGCACAAATGTTGTTCCTGATAACTCTTGGTGGTGTACACCTTAACCACCCGACGATCAAATGGTAAACCTGTGAAGAGTAGTATTCGTAACAATATGTTGTGTAAAACATTACAAACCGTAATTGTTGCTGACGCCCAGTGTTCTTCTTGACTAGTTGGTTCAGCATACGAAATCTGCCAACAGAAGAGCGAAGCTGAACTCGATGTGTTGACTACATAGCGAATGTTTTCGTTTAAATCTCACTTGCAGTTGGCACCATATTGCCACAATTTATGTAGTACCACTCCAATAAGGGATATAAAGTCATTTAAGTGTAATGTTTACGATTTGTCGTAAGCAGTACATAAGTGCCATGTACCACCCCAATTAGATGCTTAATATCGCTGTTTGAGGCCAAATTTGTTTTGACATTTTCTAAGTCTACGAAGTTTTGCCATTTTATAAACTGTCCCGTTATCGAATTTATTTCCTTTACAATATACATAAAGCAGTTTGATAACAAACTGTTTGCCATATTGAAGTATTCATCCACAAATCTGAATTGAAAAAAATGGCGTATATACCATTATATCAACTTATCAGTTACAGATAAATATGAAAGTTTAAATACCTGTAGGAATTCTGGTGTCGCTGGGTGCCAAATTACAGCTATAGAAGCTGGTGTTTAAGCTCGACTGGGGTCTTCTCCGTACTTGTTCTGTTTAAACCAACTGTTCGTATAACAGTTTCTCGAAAGCAATAGTTTGAAGAGTTTTAAACGGAAATTTCGTTGAAACTGAATTTCATCGCAAAGTGGTTTATTACATCTACTTTATACCCTGTAGTTCTGGGCGGACGGATTTTCCGTCTCGTACATTAGTTGCAACTTATTTGCATCTTCTTGACCTTCAATAAATCTATGACATTGTTTACGTGTTTTTTTTTATAATTTATTGACGTAATACTAATAATTATTGTTGTTGGAATCTTTTTTTATCGCTGATTTAATTATTTTACTTCTGAATAATTTCAATTTATTTTTCAGTGTGCTGATAATGTGAAAAATAAATTGAAATTATTCAGAAGTAATACTAGTAAGTTATTATTCCCTTCTTTCATCTCGAAAATTAGTTTATTTTATTAGTTTTTAAAGTTTATTAAAGGTTTTGTTGTTTTTGATGTAGTGATTGATTGACTGAAGTATGTGGCCAAAGCTAAGTAAGATTCCTGGTTGATGCCGGGCCCACCCGCACCTATTTGATACCGCACAGATAATGATAAGATGATAAGATGAAGCGATAGGGGATGTTAATTAATTAACCCTGATTCAGTCACCCAAGTAGTCAATAGTTAGTAAATTGTTACTTGAAAATGTGATGTAAAGCGTAGCCATATACAATAAATTTTAATTATTGAAGTTGGAATTTCACTATTCAGAATAATATAAATATAATGTAATGATTAATACAAACTAAATTAAACTGGTTCTCCAAAAACATATTAAATTAAATAAATTTAAATTCAGCAAGCAGCAAATAGTATTAAAGAGGAAAAGAACAAACCACCTTTCTGTCTTCCACAGGCTTTGTAAATCTGTTGATTTAATGAATTTATTTAGAAGAAAATATTTTCACTAACCTTACTCCTTCATCACTAATTTAATACAAACAGCTAATCAGGAATCTGAGAGGTAATATGTCAATAATGAATGTTTGGCGTAGATATAGGATCATTAATACCTAAACAAATTAATACATAACAATTCATTCCAACCAGAATTAAATAAAACGGTTAAGCTAATCAAAGCTAATCTGTAAGATGACAGAATTAATAATAAGCACCTAGCACAATTGTAGACTTGTTTGTAACCAAATGATCCAATCAAATGTCCAACGCTTTAATTATTAAATAAATAATTCATGAAATATTAAAATAAAACAGTCAAAGTTAATCTGTAATAGTCGACTAACGTACACATCAATTTACAACGGTATTAAATAAATTATAAAAACGATAATTATATATCCAACCTAGAACAATCTAACCTAAATCTTTACCAATTTACACCTCCCCGTACAATCGTGAAAAAAATTTAATTAAAGAATTGCCATGAGCCCCGAAAATACAAAACTATCTAAGTACTGCAATATTTGTCTGCATTTAAATTTTATTCTGTGGTGTCCAAGCTATTTGTAATTCTAAAAAGTCGATTGTCCACTGAAATATCAAATCTATTAGCAAACCCGACAACCATGTCTGCTCCCACAAAAAGTTATGAAAATCAATTTCAAGCTTCTTAAAAAATAATAAATAGAATTAACATTACAATTAGACTAGAGAAAAATATCTCACTCTCTACATTTTTTTTTCATTATAAATACAAAAATATGCAATTTAAGATAAACAAAACAAAAACAATTTACCGGGTGTTCCAAAAAAAATGTACTAACACTTCGAATGACGAGAAAAACTTTATTTATGATCATAGAGAGAAGTTGAAAGGCTTCAAGTACAAAAGACAAATGTAATTGAGAATCGTGTTCACAAATGTTCAAATTTATGACCATTATTGTCCAGACAACGCGACATTGTCTTTCAATTTCCAATTTCAATGCATCATTTGTTCTTGGTTTGGTGATGGTCCGGTTATGGCTTGTCAATTAACAGCTGCTGCTTATTTATTGTTTGCAGACGCAATGGAAATAGAAGAGGAATATAAAATAAAAAGGTGTGGGGTGAAGCCCTATAGAAATCCCAGAAAAGTATTTGCCTTCTCAGGAAGGAGATTTCACCTAATAATGCAGATTTTAAAAATTTTATTAGAGTGGATGAGGATTGCTTTAATTTAATTTTATCAGCAGTCAAATCTCACATCACAAAAAACGATATAGTTATGAGGAATGTGATAACTCCAGACAAAAAATTATCGATTACACTCAAATTTTTAGCCACTGGAGAGAGCTATATGGAGTTAGATTATAGCTCGAAATTGTCAAAATCTTTCCTGTCCACATCAATCCTAGGAGTATGTGGGGCGATATATAAAAATTTAAAGGACCAATTTTTAAAGGTAAATCATATTCATAGATATACAGGTAACCTTCCAAGAACACAGTATTCGAAGAACTTGGTTTCGAAGGACATAGATACCCATTTTCTCAACTTACACGGTTTTAAACAACACGATTTTCGGTATTCTCTTTTATTTTGTTTTTGGTATATCATAACAAAAAATAAAACGTAACCTTTTTTTTATTTTCTTTTTTGTAGTTTCGAGCAACACGGTTTTAAAGAACACGGAACGAGTTAATCGTATTCTTGGACGGTTTCCTGTATTTATTCTAAGGATTTTCGTCAAAGCTGTCATCGCCAAAGGCATTTTCCATTGCCATTGCCAAAACATCTTTCGAAGTTGATGGCTTTAAATTGTAGGCTTCTTTTTGGCTTCTTTACGGTGCTCCAAAATTTTTATTGCACTTTTCTTATTTGTATTAGATGTTTTTGTTATAGAAAGATAAGAATTTGAGGGTAGGATGAGAGAAGTTTGAGGCGGCTGTTCCAAAATACTTGGCTGTTGATCGATGTTGGATTCTGAAGTAGATGTTGAATGTTTTAATAAAAAACAACATGACTCTTTAGGGTTGGTAGGCTTTGGTTCATTTATTTTAAGGTGGCATGGGGTAGAGATGGAAATATTATGTGTTGACATTATTCGGAATGGAATGAATAATGAAGTTTGAGGAGGTTTTTTTATAAATAATTGGTTATTCATTGGTATGAAATTCTGAAATGGTTGGTGAATGTATTGAGGATCGGAATGGGATAGATGTAAAAATTTGGCAGTTAGGATAGGAATCTTCTTCAGATGTTAAATGTTTAAAGGGAAATGGTAAAGGAGAGTTCAACGATGATTCTGTCGGGTCTGAAGTTTTACGCCTTCGGTGTTTATATATATCTTCCGTAATAAAATTTGTCGGAACTTGTGTGAATTCTTGGTTTAGGTGGAAAGTGGTTTGCTCTTTTAAAATTTTGGAACACACTAATCCCAAAATTATCAATTTTACCTCTTGAAATGTAGTTTCTGCACGACGAAGCTTTTCTTCTTTTGTTGCTGGTTGTTTGCGTTGCTGCTGTTGTAATATTTGTCTAGATTGTTCAAGCATTTTCATTACGTCGTTGCGTAGCTCGCTTTTTGATTTGTCCTTCCTTCTCTGAAATTATAAATAAAAACATGTTTAATGTAAGTTAAACTAATGAAAACCTTAGGATAGCTGAGGTTTCGCTACAAAAAATGGCAATTTCCACATTGCTTAGGTACTATAGATGGGAAGCAATCACATTTCGACCATTGAAAAAATAAGCAGCTCTTTTCTATAATTACAAAGGATTTGATATTGTAATACTACTTAGCCTTGCGCATGCCTACGAGAAATTTATGTCTGTGAAGTTAGCCCGTAAACGATCCCGCAAAAATGCGATGGCAACACTAAAATATAAATATCACGATATTTTTGAATGTCATCAAGGAAAAAAATATGTCATGATAGTTTCTTTTACTATATCAATTCACAAAAATTTATAAACAATTTGTATTGAAAACTGAGGCCAAACCGGAAAAGATTATGCCATAATAAATTTCCTAACAAGAAAACAAATAATTATTGAAAACAAAAAAACGTGTATAATATATAAAAAATATTAAATTATATATAAAGTTATTAATATAGGAAAATTAAGTACACGAGTTGGAAAACACAAACTAAACCAAAATAATAATACAAGTGGCAAAACAACTCTTTGATTTAGAGTTCCGCTATAGTCGTCTGAATTCATAGTAGATGTCCATTACCAAAAACCAGACTATATAAATTTTGTTGTTCAGGGATTGGCCTGTTGCAATAATAAGAGGCAAACAAATTCTATGATTAAGACCGATTACTAAGACAGGCCTATTCCTGAAGATCAAAACTTATATAGTCCGGTTTCTGGCAAAGGGCATCTTCTACAAATCCAGACGACTATAGCGAGGCTCGAAATCAAAGATTTTTTTGCCTCTTATTATTTAAATTCATACGACTATAGCTGGCTCTAAATCATAGAATTTTTTTGCCTCTTATTATTTAAACAGGCCAATCCCTGAACAACAAAACTTATATATGTTTAAGAATTTTTTCGGCTTTTCGGACAAAATATTATTTTAATGGACACCCATACAATCTTTACGACTATTTTAGTCGCCGAAAACAAAGAGGCCATTTATTAACAATATTTCTACCACAAAAGTAGAAAAAATGCACTCCCCTTCCCCAAACCTTTAACCCCAGGGCACTTGTGTACACAAAGATACACAAATCCTTACAAAAATGAGAACTCTTTTAGGTAGCTTCTTGGCAGCTTGGTTTCGTACTGATAAAAAGTTGGTCTACTCGTCAGGTTGCAATGACCAAACTGCAAAAATCCAAGAAGCTACCTAAGGGAGTTCCATAAAGTCATCCCCGAAAATGATTATAGTTCATTTTCCGGGATGACTTTATGGGATAACTTCACAAAGGTGTGAAATTTACCTTTATTGATGTTGGTTGTAATGGCAGGGTTAGCGATGGTGGTGTCTTTCAAAGGTCAAAATTTATGTACGTGTTGAACCAGCCGAATAAATATTTGCCGAAGAATGAATACATTGAAAATGCAAGGTTATTACCGTATCTGTTTATTGCGGACAATGCATTCCCTTTGTTACAAAACATGATGACACCATACGCTTTTAGAACGGTAGAAGAAAACAAAAAAAATCATTTAACCGCAGATTAAGTAGGGCAAGACAGACGATCAAGCGCGCTTTTGGAATACCAAATGTTTCAAAAACCTATCAATCTCCATCAGGATAAAGTAAAATTGATAGTAAAATGTTGTTGCGTGCTTCACAGTTTTTTGATTAGTAAAAGTCGATGGTACAGTAAAGACAATGGCAGCAAAACCAAAGTCCGCCGAATAGCAAGAACAATACGAATTAAATTAAAGAAATATACAACTTACTTTTGGTGTTTGACTTTTACTAAGTTCGGCGATTTCAACTTCTCTTCTTGAACATGAAAATAAAAAACAACCCTTCAAGACGAAAGTTTTGGATAACTTTATGGAAGATAATCTTACATCTTCTATATCTGACGTGCTTGGTTCCGCATCACTGCAGTGCAGTAAAAATGGTAATTCGTTGTAACACCACAGCTTAGGCACGTATACTTCGTTAGAGAAAGCTGGCTTTATAGAGTGCGAATCTTACTTTTCACACATTGTAAGGTCACACGACTTTTCATTGTATTTAATCCAATTCATATTATATTTAACTTCTCATTTCGTTTAATTTTGTTCGTAAACTGCGAGTCTAGTGGATTGTAAAGGCAAGGCAAGTTGCGGATCACTTGAATTAGTGCCAGAGTTTGTTCCCGGCTCCAATTATCACTAATTTTTTAATTTTCTAACGCCATTTTTAGTACAGAACGAAAACCAAACTTAGCATCTATAAAATTCAAATTACTTTCCCTTTCCAATGGTAACCATATAACAATTAAAATAAAATACTTTATGTAGCATGTATAAAACCCGTTTAACTCCCAGAAACTACATTGAAAACTCAGGTTTAGTGGTTTAGTGTGGGTCTGCTCAATAGTCATATTTCAAATGAATAGCAAAAATAAAAGAAAACTTTTCGACCAAAAACACAATTTTAGTGCTTTTGCATTGAATGGCCCATTCCATACACGGCTTCAGCTTCTGGCTTCAAACTAAGTCATAATAGATAATGCCTATAGATGTGTGAAAAAATTGTCAATAAAAAATCATTTTTGAAATGTCTTCGCATAGTTCGCATCGTATGCAATATAATTTGTTGAAAATAATAAATACATAATACAAATACATATTTTTACACATTTTATAAATAAAAATAATTAATTATTTGTTTTCGGATAAACAAATAAAATTATATTTTGTCGCCGATACTTAACGAAAAAAAAAATCAAGGGGAATACAAGAAAAAAATACAAGCCAAAAATTATAGAAACACATAATTTCTTTGTATTGTTTTATTACTGTTCTCTCGAAAATAAAATTTAAAATAAAATGTAAAAGTCAAAAATGTCCTTCAAAAATTTTTTATTCGTTTGGGTTTGTTAATTGAAAAATTTTATGTCGCAGTTAAAACGGAGATTTTTTTCTTTTTTTTAACAATTTTCTTTATTTATTGAATCTTTCAAACATGAAAATAACAATAAGTTTTCAAATCTTAATAACTAAGGTAATTATGTAAATCTGCGGGAGCAGAATTTACTTCTTATCAATAAGTAAATTAATAATTTTATAATTTATGTTATTACAACAGCCATCGTTTTCTTCGTCAATCGCGAAGACGTATGTATATCTTTTAGGCTTCGCGCCACTAAATTCGGATGAGATTCCAGTTTCCCTGCATAGCTGATCCGCATCTTTTGTAATTCGTCTTTGACAGTTAAGATGCTAAGGTCCTTATGTATATTTTTGTTTTTTACGAACCAGGGTGCTCCTGTAATCATTCTGAGAATTTTTGACTGTGTTCGCTGGATAATGTCGATATTCGAATTTGAGGTTGATTGCCATAATTGACACCCATATGACCAAATTGGTTTAATCATTGTGCTATACAGGAGAAGTTTGTATTCTAGGTCAATAGTTGAATATTTCCCCATCAACCAATGCATCTTATCAATTTTTAATTTGATATGGTCTCTTTTCACCACTTAAATATTTTGCTCCACTTCTTAAATATTTTGCTCCATTTGATTGAGGGATTTGTATTCCGTTCATTATGACAGGCGGACAAGTAAGCTTATTTAGAATTTCGGACGCCGTTTGTGGGTTTTTATGGCTACATACGATTGCCGTATCATCTGCGAAAGTAGACGTCAGAGTTTGCGAAGACGTTGGTAGATCTGAAGTGAAAATTAAATATAACGTTGGGCCAAGCACACTACCTTGTGGTACTCCAGCCAGAATGTTTTTCTCGTTTGATTTAGAGGTGTTGTATTTGACATAATATCTGCGATTTGTCAAATACGACTTCATGAGTTGGTAAATTTCTGGTAATTTAAGATTAATTTTATGCAGCAGACCCTCATGCCAAACTTTATCGAATGCTTGGGCAACATCCAAGAATACGGTGGAGCAGTATTTTTTCTCTTCGTATGCTGACCTTATATCTGTAGCTAGTCGGTGCACTTGCTCAATGGTTCCGTGCTCGGCTCTGAAACCAAACTGATGACTAGGGATGATATTTCGTAGTTCCGGTTTAATATTTTCGATAATAGTTTTTTCGAATAATTTCGAGACGATTGGTAGTAGGCTTATTGGTCTATATGACGAGACTTTGGTAGGATTGCCAGGCTTTGGGATCATTTGTATAGTTGATAATTTCCAGCACTCAGGGATATATCCTGATTCGTAAATTATATTTGAGCCAGTCGACCAAAGGCACACTCAGGCAGTTGTTTAAGCATTTCACCTGTAATTCGATCATACCCAGGGGCTTTCTTTAATTGAATTTGATGAGTGATAATAAACTTTACCAGTGATTTCTTTATCTTAAATTTTCTCACAGGACTGATTGCTATATTTTCTGTTTGAACCACCGATAAGCCAAGGTTTGGAGTTGTAGCGACCGAAATCAAACTTTAGTTTAATTTCAATCCATATCCGTTTACAATTTATTTACAGATTAATTATCCATTTCTTATCTAACCTTCCTGCACCCTACATTATATGTATTATGATTGTCATTTATTATAATACCACAGACAATCAAAAGAGGTTTTTCATTTGAACAAAAACTTAAAACAAAATTTATTTCTGATAATTCCAATGTTATCGTTGTGTCTGTGATTTTGCGTTAAACTGCGTATACGTATATGCAAAAAAAACAAAAATTTTTTGATTGTATGCTTGTACTTACAGAAAATGAACTCGCAGTTTAAATTTTTATGTTTACATAAGATGAAATATCTCTTTTAGCAATTCATTTTTAAATGTGTAGTACAATGCAAATAATTTCGTATTATGTATCTTCTCATTGCGTCATCATATTGATAATGAATTTATTTTGTATTTATCTTTTTACTATTACCTATTTTATATATGTACTTAATAATTGTAATGCTAGTAATATTCAATGGTATGGGTTACTCTTTTTAGTGGGAGATAAATTTGTATATAAGAATATAATTGTACTGTTCGATTTTTGGCCTTAGAAAAATCAATTATCAAACAAATTATAAGCTAAACTTACTATAATAATTTCAAAGTATAAAATAAATCTTAAAAATAATAAATAAAAAAAATAAAACGAAAATCAAATGTGTTGGCTTTTATTTATAAACAAGCTAGTCAGTGCGTAGTTATTTGTGAAAATAGTTGTGAGTTTCTCGGATCGTCGAGGACGTCCATTTGCCCCTTGGATCTTTATCCAAATCCTACCTCAACAACTATAGAGTGAATACACTTTCAAGGTGATCAGCAAAGGCTTTAGCTTTTTCCTCGTCACTTCTAGCCCATTCACCATTAGAAAGACGAATTGGCGGATTTGGTTGCTGAGGCCGTTTAAGGTGTTTAGTGGCCTTCCATAATGAATAGTTTGTGTCCGAATGGGGAGATAAATCTTTAAGATAATTTTGCATATAATCCATTTTGTTTTTTTGTAGTAGGCTTTGTAGTTTTCTTTTAGCCTGATTAAAGTTATGTTTAGCATCTGGCGATCGATTAATTTGCCAGATGCGTCTTAAGCGACGTTTCTCTGTTAACATTTTTTCTATTTCAGCGGATGTTATGTTGTGTCTTGTATGTTTGCTCTTTGGTTTAGGCGACTCCGCAATAGCTGCGTTGACTAGTACATCATAAAAGTTTTTCATACCAATGTTTATATCGTTAGCCGTCTGCAATGTAGACGTTAGGTCGATATGTCAACTGATGTACATCTTGAATTTCAACCAGTTAGTGAAGGTATTCGTTAGATAGTTATTCGTGGAACATGGCTTTTGGTCGGCCCAGTAATGTAGTAAGACCGGCGAGTGGTCAGAAGATAATTCTAAAAGTGGTTTAGATTGGATTATTTCTCAGTGTATTTTACTCGTGTCTGCAAAATCAAGGACGTCAGGGATTTTTCGATGATCTGTAGGCCAATAAGTTGGATGGCCACACGACGCAACATCGTAGTGGTTTTCTTGAATAACATTCATTAATTGACGTCCCCTCGGAGTGGTCAATCTTGAACCCCAGTAGGTATGTTTGGCATTAAAATCGCCGGCGACCATAAAACGTTGACCCAGGGTTGCAAAAAATCTTTTGTAGATATCTGCCGAGACGTTATTATTTGGAAGGCAGTATATTGAAGCGATGACTAAGCTTTCTTTATCGAGATCCACACATACAGAGGTTGCTTGAATTTCCTCAGTGCTATATTCATTTAGAACATAATGGCAAATCCGCTTTTTTATAATCAGAAACTAACATAAGATCAATTTCGTGTTTAGTTAGGAAATGTTCTAATTCGAGTTTGTGTTGGCTTATACCGTTTGCGTTCCAGTGGCATATCTTCAGATAATTTATCGGAGACATTCTAGTTTCTGGATCATAGTAGTTTGATTTTGCAGCATTGCTTGTGGCATATTTTGCATTGTTGTCATTAACTGCATCATCAGTTGCATGCAGTTATTCAGGGTAGGTTCAACATTTGAGGATTCGCATTGAAGAACGCTTGCAAACCAACATACGGTTTGCTGGTTGGTGTTCTGGGCGAACGAGAGTCATTTTCGCGTATGCGGAGGTATATTATTCTGCGCATCTGCTGTAGTTTTATACTGCCTCCTGGGACGTGACAATTGACTAATATTTATGTAGACTGGGCATCCTCGGTAATTTGCGCTGTGGTTTCTACCGCAATTACTTCATTTCCTTTCAGTTGAAGAGTTCTTTGGTTTTGGGCAACTTTTGGTTTGGTGTAACTCCTCACATACGACGCATCAGTGTGCAACTCAACTTGCAATATGTCCTTGAGTGACCATATTCTTGACAGTTTAGACACTGTATTGGTCCGGACCTTTTCTTTGGTTCTTCAACAGTTATGCATATGTGTAAGAGGTACTTTAGTTTATATATTGGATGAACTTCTCCCTTTTTCAAAATGCTCTCGGATGG
This sequence comes from Nephrotoma flavescens, assembly GCA_932526605.1. Taxonomy (NCBI): domain Eukaryota; kingdom Metazoa; phylum Arthropoda; class Insecta; order Diptera; family Tipulidae; genus Nephrotoma; species Nephrotoma flavescens. The sequence continues at coordinate 180,824,617 of OW052220.1, read as the reverse complement.
GTCCAGTTCAACTTTGACCATTGGTTGTGGTTGCTTCAAGCGGTTCATGATCCTATATACATTCTGTATCTTAAATCCATCTTCAACAAGCGCAGCCTCGATTTCGGTTGTCTCAACATGAACATCGATGCTTGAATTTTTACTTCGTGTATTTTGCCCCGAAGTAAATTTGTTACGTGAAATGTTTTTCCAGTTGTTAGCACGCTTGATTTGAGTTCTTGCACCACCTTGTGCGCATCGATTTCGCGTAAGTAGATTGGAGGTTGCTTGTATTTTCGAATAGTCTATTCTTGCGTATTTGCATTTACAGTTTGGCTCTCTTCCGCATCATTTTCGATGAATTTATCAAATTGGTTGTTTAGAGGTAGTTCGAAATTTATGATGTTTGTTTTCTTACTTATCAGCAGGTTCTCTGTTTTTGGACTATCCGTTTTCCGTTTTACTGTAATATAGCGATCGATGCCAGTTTGTGTCAATTGAACATTGCGTTTAGTGCTCTCTTTAATGCTTGTGTCGCTACTGTGATTTTCTGAGAGTTTATTTATCGGGTCGTTTACCACTTCTGGCGCCATATTCAACATTGGAGTTGAAAACGATCGTTTAACAGAACTTGCGGTAGACGGTTTTATAGGTGATCTTGTCACCCACCAGACTGACGACTTTAGTGATATTGCTTGTAGCTGTATATGGTGTAGTAACCAAGCTTTGAATCACTACATCATTGTGGTCGCTAGATCTCGACGACTGGGAGCCCGCTTGCTTACTCCCGAGAGCCGCCGGTACTGGGCATTCGACTCCCTGCACCGTATCTTTGTTTTGGTTGGTTGACTCCATTGAATATCTAGTTCTGGATTCCATCCCTTAGCATTTTATACCTACTTCCAGGTTTTTTACAGCCGCCCCTAACATAGGGAACAGACACTGGAAGAAGCCGCCCGTAACATGGAGAACAGACGCTTCAGGATTTGCCATGGGTATTTCCTCCTCAAGGCAAGTAGCTTGGGTTTTGCCGCGCCCGTACTCGCTGGGTTATACTTTTAGCGTTACCCAGGGTCCGATGCAAGAGATGCAACACAAATATCCCCACTACAAAATAAGTTTATAGGCGAAGAGGTTAGAAACGAGGAGCATACATCATAGTCCTTACACGTCTAAATAGGCACAATGTTAAACTTATGAACATGCTCCTTGTTGTAGATAGACTTACGTTACGGACTGTACGAACGGTATGTAGGGAAACGGACTGTCAGCATCAATCCGTGAGAGTATGAAGAACACATGTAGAATGAAAGACATGATTAAAGAACATAATCTAAAATATATTAAGTGTTATTAATAAACATAAAACATGGTGTCAGATGTGTGAATTGGATACTGTATATTCAATTAATAGTAAAAGAATCATATCTATAAGTTAAAGTAAAATTGCAGCATAATTTTGCATAAGTTTAAAAAGTGAGATTAAAGTAAATTTATTGTCTGCATTACACAGCAGTATCACATGCAGTATATACATATAATGAAAAAACAATTGATGGATTTCATTAAAACGCAGTCGGAGGTGATAGAGAAAATGGTAACACAGCTCAGAAATATATCCGTTCACCCTAAAGATGCGGATATAGTAGTTTCCAACAATACACCGTGGCCACCTCCATTGAATGTTGAATTTGGGGATAGTCGAGAAAATTTTGAGACTTTTGAGTCAAGCTGGAACGTATAGTCGTTCCAGCTTGACTCAAAAGTCTCAAAATTTTCTCGACTGGTATGAGTCTTTGGCCAGCATCGCCAAATAGACAAAAACAAGCACTATGCTTTCCGCGATTGGTGTTAAAGCCAAAGAAAAATTCATGGAATTTGGTTTGACAGGCGCTGACACGATAGATATATTTTCAATACGTCAAATGGGAGAATGAGAATGAGTGATGGAGAATGAGAGCTTCGACACTTATCGCATTCAAATAAAACGACTCATTAAATTATGTAACTATCCGACGAACATGTCAGATGAGCTGCTGAGGGATCGCATCATTGTCGGCATTCGAAATGGGTCAGTGATGAAAAATTTAGTGGTAAAAGGTGATTTAACTTTACAACATGCCATTGACACGTTTAGAATCAGCGAAGCTACTTAGTGCAGAGTAAAAAATATGAAGTCAGAAACCAATCAAGTAACGTTCTTAAAAAATGGCGGTTTTGTGGTTCGAAGCACAAGTTTGAAAAAGTTGTCCAGCTTTGAGCCATATTTGTGACATATGCAAATATAAGCACCATTTTGAATCGTGCTGTAGACGTAGAAATAAAGAACCGGAAAAAATCCAACAATTCATCGGTCTAATAAAGTTAACCAAATTGACTGCGATGAAGAGGAAGAACAATTCAGATCGAGTGATGAAAGCTTCAGAATATGCAAAGTGACAACATCATGCAGTAAAAATAAAGTTACGGAAATTCTGAGTTTAAAATTTAATTCAGTTTGGATAAACGTCGAATGCATGCTGGATACAGGATCTAACGCGTGTCTCATGGGCTGACAACAATATTCTAAGTTCATGAATAAAGTTAACCCAAAAACGTTTCCAACACAACAAGAACTGATAGATTTCAATGGAAATCCTATACCACCAATTGGAGAGGTGCTTATTCCATGTAAAATCAATAACCGAACAATTTTTATAGTTTTTCAAATCATAAAAAGTAACCACTAACCAGTATCAACTATGTTAGGGATTTGCCGTTCCAGTCTCAATGTTGGAGATTGTGTCTTGACATACTTACCTGGGACAAATTCGCACCTGAAACACATCACATAAACCTGAAATAAACATCACAAATAAGTCATTTGCCATTCCAGTACAGCTGTCACCACAAACGACATTGTAAAATACCCGGGGCAGTGGACTGTATATGCTTTTGTGTTGTTTAACCCGTTTCGTATTTCGAGACCAAAAATCCTCAGCGTACACTTATTTTATTAAACTGTTATTTAATTGTTGCTCGTCATACAGTTTTTTATTATTATAATTATTATTAAATCGATGTTGCTCGCTTGGTGGTTAATTTGGAAGAGAGCGATTTACAAAATTGCAATACAAAAAATGACATTTTATGCAATAAACTATGAGTGCGGTAAATTATACAAACTAAAGCTACTCATTGGTAGATGACATTAATCATATTCCACAAATCAAATATCGATGAGTGCAGTAAATTATATAAGCTTAAGCTATTCATCGATAGATGGCAGTAATCCTATTCTACAATAATTATAAATTATTGAGGAGTGACTGTATCCTTGACTTTCCTGGTTGACGTTTGATATAAACACAAAAAGGTAAGCAAATAAATTTATACATAATAACAAATCAATTAATATTGAACTTAAATATAGACCTGTGGAGTCGCGCTGTTGACTTGACGATAAGTATAAACTATTATATATATATACATTTAACTAATTACTAACTTATTTTTAGATTAACTGGATGGTTTCGTTTGTGGTGACAGCTGTACTGGAATGGCAAATGACTTATTTGTGATGTTTATTTCAGGTTTATGTGATGTGTTTCAGGTGCGAATTTGTCCCAGGTAAGTATGTCAAGACACAATCTCCAACATTGAGACTGGAACGGCAAATCCCTAACATACTCCGCCGCCTTGAATCGTTGATTCAAAATATTTTATGGTTGTAATAACTTCGTTACTGACTTGAGATGAGACCCTTGGAACTATTTTTTTTTTTTGAAATCATTATGGATGTGGTGATTTATGTGTTGATCGGTAATGCTGTGCGATAGTTTACATGCTCGCTGGATTTCACTGGATTCTTATGATATGTAGATGCACTTATTTCAATCCATAATGTTTCTGATGATGCCTAGTTGTCAGATGATGCAATTATAAATGTAAATATCCACAGGACGGATGTGCTCTTTTTAACCATGACATTACGGTAGACCAGCTTCGTTGCGGTGAGTATTAACTTCATGACCTTTCTGCTTTGGATCATCAACCATGATTTGATATCTGAAACTATGGAACTAGATAATACAGTTCTTATAACACAACATGGACAACATAACTTAAATAAATTGATGCAGATAACATATTCGTATGTTTGTTTTTTATTAATGAAGGAAAATTTATTGTGAGGGTAATGGGCATAACTTATGTATTACCCTCTGAGTCTCGCCATCAGCTGTCTTCAAGGTTACCAAACGAACCTTTCCATCGCCTCCAGTATGCAGTTTTAGCACCTTTCCAAGTCTCCAAACATTTACAAATGGATTGTCGTCTTTGATCAACATAATTTGATCTACCCGTGCGTTTGGCTCGTTATGCCTCCATTTGAATCTTTGTTGGATACTAGGAACGTATTCTTTGAACCATCTTCTCCACATTATTTGGACCATTTTCTGTATAGCTTGCCAATGATTCAAGCGGTTATATGCTATGTAGGTGATGTCCGGATACGGCAGCGAAACACATTGTGTACCAACTAAATAATGTGCGGGAGTAAGCACATCTTGTAATTCCGGACCATTTGTACAAAGCGGTCGATTATTTAACATTCCTTCAATTTGAACTAACAGAGTGTGAAGTTCTTCGTTGGAAATAACTCGTTCACCAGTTACACGTTGTAGTTGGGTTTTAATTGCCTTTACTCCGGCCTCCCAGAGCCCTCCGAAATGCGGTGAATATACCGGAATAAAGTGCCAATTCGTTTGATGTTGTCTCAATACTTGCGTTGCCATTTGTTCGCCATGTTCCAATATCAATTTGTTCAGCTCGTCGATTGTTTTCCTTGCACCCTTGAAATTGGATCCATTATCCGAGTATATATCTGTACACGTTCCACGTCTTGCAAGGAACCTGTTAAATGCCGCCAGAAACGATTCAGTGGACAGGTCTACGGTGACTTCTATGAACGCCTTTGTGCACATGCATACAAACACACATACGTAGCCCTTTCGTATTCGTTGACCTCGGCCATGACTTAGTACCGTTCGTATTGGACCCGCAAAGTCAACACCTATTCGCAGGAACGATTTTACTTCCTCCACCCGTTCTTTTGGAAATGCTCTCATATTTTGATTAGGCCACAGAGGCCTTTGCTTCATACACTGTACACAACTGTGAAATATGCATCGAATAGCGCTTCGAATCTCCGTTATCCAATATTTTCTTCGCAATAAGTGTAGCAAATATGATGGACTGCAATGGAAATTGTTGATATGTTGCTCCACTATCATTTTCTTCACTACCGGATCATGGTTTGGTAAAATAATTGGATGACATTGTTCATACTGGATTGGTGCATGCTCTGTTCGCCCACCAACTCGTAGCACTCCGGCGTCGTCGATGAATGGATTTAAGGTTACCAATTCACCTTCCCGCAGAATTCGTTTTCCAACTTGCAATTTCTGTAGTTCGACTCCAAACGCCTTGCACTGCACTGCTCGGTAGACCCTCGAAATGGCTTGATTTAATTCGTCTCTAACTAGTCTTCCCCTTGTTTCCTTAGGTCTCTTTCTTCTAACAATATCTAATACGGCATCGAAGTTTAATTTCGTGAAACTGGAATACCTTTCTTGCAATTCGTAGATAAAATTTAGTTCGATATCTTGGCTATTAATCGTCATTATAAGGCCTTTATGCTCTGCCGTTGGGTTTTTGATGCGGATCATTTTGGGCCACTGATCTTTTGAGCATATTATATTTTCAGGACCATGCCACCTCCTTAATATCATACCGGCGCTCTTTAAAATAGCATCAAGCGATAATTTTGTAGCATCTGCGATTGATTCTCCACCGCTCATCAGGTCATCCATATACATCTCACTCTTTATAGTTTGGGTAGCCTTTGGATAATGGTTTATATGTTCCTCAGTAACGTCTTGTATCACCCGTGTGGCCAAAAACGAGGACAAAGCCATACCATAAGTTTCGGTATTCAGCTCGTATACCTGATTAGGTTCCTCAGAGTTGTCGCACCATAGTATGCGTTGATACTTATGATCAACGGGATGATTCATAATTTGGCGGTACATCTTTCCGATGCCCGCGGTAAATGATATCCGAAGCTTTCGTAATTTTAACAGCAAATGTTCCTCGCATGAATCGTATTCAAGCGGCTTATCCTCCTTTTTGATTTCTTTACTCTCGTCTACACTCAAAGACATAACCGATGGAGCTCGGTTATTGTTAAATGTTCCTGCTATTAACCATCCCAGTTTGCTATTTTGTCCGATGACCTTGTTGCCTTGTCGTAATTGACCCTCAGAAAGCAAAGACCAGAATTGATTAATCCCAATTAAAATATCAACACACATGACCTTATCTGGACTTGGATCGGCCAGCTGTATATCCTTTAGCATTTTTAGTACGGATGACTCTATGGTTGACGGGGCTCTAGTACTGGTTACATACGTAGTTATGTATGCACTGACGCTGATCTCAAATTCTGAAGGAAAATATGGTTTCAAGTTAAATTGCGTTCTACCTTTCGTTTGGCCGATATTCTGATGGCCTAATCCTCGTATGATCATTTTGGCTTCACTCCTTGCTAGTCCCAGCCTCTGTACGCATCCCACTGATACAAATGATGCTTCCGCTCCGGAGTCCAATAGTATTCTGCATAGCTGCCAACTACCAGCACGATCTTGTACTCGAACGAGTGCTGTTGGTAATACTGATATGGTTCCCGATGATACGTCAGTCAACTCCGTGGACATCAGCTGGACAGCCTCAGGTGTAGCCGATGTGGCTACTGGATTTTCAGCGTTAGTTAAACCTAGACCCGTTGTGTTATTACTAGCTACCTTCGTTGGGGAGGTCTTATTTGGAGATGCAGAATTGTATAGCTCGTGTACTAGTGTGTGATGACGCCGCTGGCACTGCTTGCATCTGCGATATGAACGGCATTCCTTTGCTGAATGGTTTCTGCCAAGACAATTGAAGCATCTATTTTCTTCCTTGATAACCTCACGTCGTTGTTCAATTGACATCTCTGCGAATTTCTGGCACTTATAAATTGGGTGCTCCTCTGTTTTGCAAATCGGACAGTTGGTTATGATGCTAGTAAATGCTTTCACTGATGGCTTCGTATAAGTATTTGGATTTGAACTTCTTGGCCTTTCCTCGTGTATTCTGCCTCCTTGGTATTCTAGCGCATCGGCTTGATTAATAATGAACTTGAAGAATGAATCTAAGCTTGGAAATTCCGTTTGAACTGAGTGCTGCATCCATAAAGGACGTGTATCATCGTCTAACTTTGTGACTAAAATGTACAGCAACCAAACATCACGACCATTTGCCTCGTTACCCAAACCTTGTAGAGCCCGCACGACTTCATCGGAAGTATCGATCATTTTTCGTAAGTTTTTCGAGTTTAATTTGGACACAGCTGGTTGATTTAAAAATATTTGAATGAATTTATTTACGGTGTGACGCTTGCGGTCGTATCTTTCTCGTAGTTTATTTAATGCCAAGATGTAATTGGCTTCGGTAATGTCCATGTGTCGAATTAAACGTGCAGGTTCATCGCCCAGTGAATTAACAAGGAATTGATATTTTTGCACAGGATGCAAATTCGTATTATTGTGGATCGTGCTCGAAAATAGTTGATAGAACGTCTGCCATTCTGTGTAATCTCCATTAAATGTTGGCACTCGTAATCCTGGTAACTTCACTTCTGGTGCTGCAGTTCTGTGTCCTCCCATCGTGTCATTCAGCGTCGAATCAACTCCGCCCGTTGAAAGCGTCATTTGTCTCTCCCATTCGTTCAATCCTGCTAGCAATGCATAATAAGCTTCCTCGATGGCCTCGTGCTGTGATATATCATCCTTATTTATCGCATAGATCTTTTCTTCCACCTCCACAAATTCCTTATATAACTGTTCGGTGTGTCGTATCCGAATTCTTATTTCTTCAATCCTTGCGTTAGTTAACGATAAATTGGATATGTAAGTTTTCACTTTGGTAAAGCTGCTTTTGATGTGTGATCGCTTACGCAGAAGTATTTCGATTGGGGTAGCCATGATTATTTAATTCGATAAATCTTGCACCGGTTATACTCAATCAAAACAAAATGGATGCAATATTCATAAGCTGCACTGCACGTTTTTTCTCAAATGATTAATTCTTAAAGATGGCTGCCAATCAATTTACACTGTATTTCACTCAATTCTGCGTCGTTTTATCACCACGAATAATCGCAAATCACACCAACAATATATCACAAAATTACGTGCCACGATAAATTGGCCTTATTCACACTCGACTAATAATAATCAATAACTTATACTTGCGATTTTGTGTTCTTAAATGTCGTTGGATCCGGCTCGAAGGACCATTGTAAAATACCCGGGGCAGTGGACTGTATATGCTTTTGTGTTGTTTAACCCGTTTCGTATTTCTTCAATCCTTGCGTTAGTTAGCGATAAATTGGATATGTAAGTTTTCACTTTGGTAAAGCTGCTTTTGATGTGTGACCGCTTACGCAGAAGTATTTCGATTGGTGTAGCCATGATTATTTTATTCGATAAATCTTGCACCGGTTATACTCAAAACAAAACAAAATGGATGCAATTCTCATAAGCTGCACAGCACGTTTTTTCACAAATGACTAATTCTTAAAGATGGCTGCCAATCAATTTACACTGTATTTCACTCAATTCTGCGTCGTTTTAATACCACGAATAATCGCAAATCACACCAACAATATATCACAAAATTACGTGCCACGATAAATTGGCCTTATTCACACTCGACTAATAATAATCAATAACCTTATACTTGCGATTTTGTGTTCTTAAATGTCGTTGGATCCGGCTCGAAGGACCATTGTAAAATACCCGGGGCAGTGGACTGTATATGCTTTTGTGTTGTTTAACCCGTTTCGTATTTCGAGACCAAAAATCCTCAGCGTACACTTATTTTATTAAACTGTTATTTAATTGTTGCTCGTCATACAGTTTTTTATTATTATAATTATTATTAAATCGATGTTGCTCGCTTGGTGGTTAATTTGGAAGAGAGCGATTTACAAAATTGCAATACAAAAAATGACATTTTATGCAATAAACTATGAGTGCGGTAAATTATACAAACTAAAGCTACTCATTGGTAGATGACATTAATCATATTCCACAAATCAAATATCGATGAGTGCAGTAAATTATATAAGCTTAAGCTATTCATCGATAGATGGCAGTAATCCTATTCTACAATAATTATAAATTATTGAGGAGTGACTGTATCCTTGACTTTCCTGGTTGACGTTTGATATAAACACAAAAAGGTAAGCAAATAAATTTATACATAATAACAAATCAATTAATATTGAACTTAAATATAGACCTGTGGAGTCGCGCTGTTGACTTGACGATAAGTATAAACTATTATATATATATACATTTAACTAATTACTAACTTATTTTTAGATTAACTGGATGGTTTCGTTTGTGGTGACAGCTGTACTGGAATGGCAAATGACTTATTTGTGATGTTTATTTCAGGTTTATGTGATGTGTTTCAGGTGCGAATTTGTCCCAGGTAAGTATGTCAAGACACAATCTCCAACATTGAGACTGGAACGGCAAATCCCTAACAAACTACTACAGTGGAAAGAACTGCAGACATTCATAGGTCAAAAGCGAATGCGGAGTGAATAGTGAACAAATGTTCAGATATATTTGAAGGATATGGAACAATTACCTGCGAAGTAGAGTTCGAGATTGACGAAAGCATTAAACCCATCATTCAATATGCGCGCCGTATTCCAATGATGTATCGTCATCGTTTTATGACTGAGTTAGATGGCTTGGTTGATGATGGGATAATTGAACGTGTAGAGCATCACACTGATTGGGTCAGTAATATTTTAATAGTTCAACGTAACAATTCTTTTCGAATGTGTTTAGATCCTATACCGTTGAACAAGGCTTTGAAAAGACCCAACGATCAGTTCAAGACAAGCGATGAAGTCCTACCGGAATTAGGTAAAGTTAAAGTATTCTCCACCTGCGACGCTAAAAAAAGATTTTGGCAAGTGCAACTATCGGAGGCGAATGGCACCTTAACATGATTTTGGACTCCATTCGGAAGATATAAATGGTTAAGGATTTGGTATTACATCGGTACCAGAAATTTTCCAGATGAAAATATACCAGCTTGTACATGATCTTAAAAGCGTAGAGGTCCTCGCAGACGATTTATTGATATTTGGTCAAGGAAATACAGTTGAAGAAGCAACAGTCGATTATGACAGAAATCGCGAGAATTTATTCATGCAGCTCCAGAAAAACAACGTTAAGCTAAACAAATCAAAACTCATTTTGTGTCAATCATCAGTGAAGTTCTTTGGACACGTGTTAAGTAGTGAAGGTTTAAAAGTCGATGAATCCAAAATTATGGCGATCAGAAATATGAAATCACCTTCAAAGAAAAAACCTACAAAGATTTATTGGTATGGTTAATTATTTATCCAGATATATAAGAGATTTAAGTACCCAGTTTACACTATTACGTGAATTTATCCATGAAAACACTCCGTGGAAGTGGACACAGTCGGAGGAAGACCAATATTATACACATTATATTATTGCGTATAAACTATAATCTAAAAATAAATCGCGAATTTATTAATATTTGCGGCCTATTCTAGTGAACTGCGTGCTAAATATTTATATTGAGCTGTAAATGTTGCGTACATCGCTATACTATCTCTTACTGTAGGTTTAAGAAAGTTATGTACGGCTCGATAATTATTTTACGTACACCATTAAACAAACGTAAACTAAGCTTGGTTTAATGAGAGTTCTAAAATATAATAATCGTTCTAAATCTTGCATCTTAAATCTTATACGACCTGAACTAAAAGTAAATTGTTCATTTTCTTACAAAAAAAAAAAAAAAAAATACAAATTTGCCATACTCGAATACCCACACATAACGAAAAATTTTAAAAATTAAATTATGAAAACCCACTGTTTTCATCAACATTATCATTTTCAACGTTTCAGCTAAAACACCTTTTTGGCGGTGCGGTGTGTTATCATATCGGTGTCTAGACAAAACAAAAAAATTACCTTGGAAAAGTTTAAGTTTACACATTTTTCATTTCATGAATAGAAGAATCGATCGATTTTTTTTTTTAACGAAGTCATTTTAAATGTTTCAATCAAATACAATTCCCATTGGGATCGCATTGAACGCATATTTACATATGTTTGTTAACAGAGACAATTACATAACTAATTTAAGATAAAAGAATTTTATTTTTTATATTTCGTTCCGTTGAAATAATTTAGGGAAGAAAACAATACGGTTTTAGAAATAAGAAAAGCTGGAATGGAATTTCCATTTATCCTTTTGTACATATGAAATATTCTTAAATAATACATTTTTTTATAATGTGTAAGATAAAAAGAAAATTTAAATAAATAAATTTAAAAACAGGAAATAGTTAAAATTATTTTTGTTTTAGTGTATTTATGTATATTTTAGTTTATATTAAAAATATTTAAATTCTTACCTCATCCCTGAGAAATACCCAGAATATATAGAAGTATCAAGCTTTTCTATATACACAACAATAACACATACATTCTCATGTTCATGTATGGTTATTTTTTAGATAAAAAAAACAAAACATTTTTATCTAAAATTTTGCATCACAATTTTTAGAGCATTGCAATGTTTTCATTTTCCCCATTTTTCCATTCTTTGGAAAATTGCAATTTCTATTCAATATTTTAAGTTTTATTCGTTATAAACAAACCGTATATTAGTACTTTGTATCTAATATGCTTCGTATATAAAAATTACATAACTACATACAATGTAACGAGAATATGTTGTTAAAGGAAGTCTAAAAAATTCTATACTCAAATTTATTTTCATTTTGGGAAATTATTATTTTTTTTATCATTTTGTTCTTGTTCATACAATGTTTGGAAAATTTCTAATGTTGATTCTATTTTATATGTGTTTAAAAGAACAGTATACGGTTATAGTTAAGATAAAGGATTGGGAACCAGCTGTAGTATAAATATTGTATATTTGCCGTAAATTGTACAGGTTGTTCTAAAAATTTAGAATATCGTTCTGTCGTGCTTAAACCAATAGAATTCATTTAACTTTTGTAAATATCAAAAGCATGGTTTCTTGATGTACGTAAATAGGTCTAGCTAACTATTTCCACAAACATCAGCCCAACATTTTATGTCACTGTGACTTGCTCTTCCATCAAAATAAATGTATCATTAAAGATACTTCGAGGTACAGTTTCCAGGTATACTTGCTCATTTCAAATATTTAGTGCAAAGTTAACCAACTAATAAAGGCTGAAGTACTGGGCCTATTTATAAATTCATCCCGAGCAGGCAGTTCACTGTCAAAAAATACTTCGTATTTTTTTATTCAATCTGTGTAATTTTACTCTGCACACTGCGTTTTTATTTTTAAACTGTGCTTACACAATGCATACTCAGTTCTTCAAATTTTACTCTGAAATTAATGTCAGTATACGAAGAGTGTGCAAAATAAAAAACAATTTATTACTCTATGCACACTGGAAAATTTTACCCAGTACAACCTTTGCTCGGTGTACACTACCCGGGGTAAGCCTGCTTGCTCGGGTTAAATTAAAAAATAGCCCCACTATTAGGAAAAAGGTTAGAGTAATAATATATTGTTCCTTATTATTTTAAATTGACACAACTCAAACTTTTTAAAAATTAACACATAATTTCTGGTGACTAATTAGGATTGTTGTGCCCTCATCATTTACAAAATAAAGAATTTAGCACGTCGGATTTAGTTGAAAACTCGAGATAATAAAGACATAAAATTCGATCTATAAATAAAATAAAAACTTTTGTTTTTTTAAATTCTCGTAGCAAAATGCTAGAGCTACTGACAATTTTACGGAAAATTTCAAATCGGCAGCGGATTTTTGGTGGAAAACGGATTTAAATTTTAATAGAGAAATATTTTTCGAAATTCATCTAGCTTTTTAATTTAATTAAAATATTATATTTAAATAACATTTAAATTCTAAAAAATGCATTTATCGCATAACTACCAATTGTTTACAGTTATTGACACTTTGTTTTGGTTATTGACATAGCATACGCCCCAGCTATTGACATACATAAGACTATACGAGCAGTGCACTTAGATACTAATGGCCTAATTGCTTTAAAAATTTTGCTATATGACGTCATTTTATGTCGACGATTTCAATCTTTTGTATGGCACTAAAGTCAAATAAATGATCCGAGTTTTCTTGTGTTTGGTAAAAAATAATTTTCATATCATATTTTTATTAAAATATGTATTAAACATTTCGTTAAACCATTAAATTTTAATTATTTATGTAGACATAAATTTGATGACGTATCAAGCAGTATTGCCTGGTCTTCTAGGTGCATTGATACGAGTATCTATGCCTGTCAAATACTTAACAAAAAAATAACAAATTTTCTCATATACGTATACGCTATATATATGTATTGGTTAGTATTTCCCTAAATGTTGATCCTAGGAAAAATAGAGTACAATTAGGCGAATAAAAATAAAAATATGCAATACAATCGAAACATTGATATAAAAATTAGAAAACAATTAGGCGAATACAAATAAAATTGTGTAACACAATCAGCTGCGTTTTTCTGAAAATAATCGAGTTGAGTTCGCGATAGTTTTTCCAAATTTGAGCAGTTTAAAATTAAAAAATTAGTTTTTTTTAATTAATAAATTTAGATTTAATAATCCTCAATATAACCGAAAAGATCCATCATAAAAGTTGTATAGTTTTCTTGTAATATTGCTGTTCTGAATAGTTCTGAACTACTCCGTTATTATACAGAACTATACAGAACAACGATATTACAAGGAAACTATATAACTTTTATGATAGATTTTTCTATTATACTTAGAGGATTATTAAATATAAATTATTTTTGTATTAAAGTGCATACTAAGGCCATCATAAAAAACAATGTCTATATATGGGACTTTTGACTTCTGTAGAACAACAATTTTCATTGAAGTTTCGTGCAACAACTGTTGCAGTTATCACTTGTTATTCATATGACCGATCCCAAGGACCGACCATTTGACATTTTTATATTGAAGTGCATACTAAGCCCATCATAAAAAACCATGTCTATATATGGGACTTTTGACTTCTGGAGAACCAAATTTTTCATTGAAGTTGCGTGCAACAACTGTTGCAGTTTTTGCCTGTTATTCATATGAACCAACCATCTAACATTTTTGACATTTAGTATATTGGATCGACAATTTAGCATTTTTATACTTTAGACTATATGTTATGCTTTAACTTAAAAACACGGTTTTTTTACGGTGCTGAATATGCGGCACATTAAAGCCTTACTTTCAAGACGACTGTTCGAGTGCGAATTTTTGTGCGGATATTTAGAATCACACTTTTCCACTAATCAAATTACGCCCATAAAAGATAAAATATTTTTAACTTTAAGAAAAATATTCACAGATGATCAACCTAATCATAAAAAAATATAAAATTGTGAGCTACATTATGCTCAATAAATCGCTGGAAAAGTGTGATTCTAAATACTCGCACAAAAGTTCGCACTCGAACAGACGCCTTCAAGTGAATGTTTCGATTGGCTGCGATTTTCTGAAAATAATCGAGGTGATTTCGCGATAGTTTTTCCAAATTTGCATTGGGCAATAATAATATTAAAAAAAAAATATTTTTTTTAGTTAAATAATTTACAGAAAAAATCTATCATAAAAGTTCTATCTTGTAATATCGCTGTTCTGCATAGTTCTGTATAATAACGGAGTAGTTCAGAACTATGCAGAACAGCGATATTACAAGAAAACTATACAACTTTTATGATGGATTTTTTCGGTTATATTGAGGATTATTAAATCTAAATTTATTAATTAAAAAAAACTAAATTTTTAGTTTTAAATTGGGCAAATTTGGAAAAACTATCGCGAATTCAACTCGATTATTTTCAGAAAAACGCAGCTGATTGTTACCCAATTTTATTTGTATTCGTCTAATTGTTTTCTAATTTTTAAGTCAATGTTTCGATTGTATTGCATATTTTTATTTTTATTCGCCTAATCGTACTCTATGTATTTTTTTTTACCTAAGAGCAACATTTAGGGAAATAACTAACCAATACATATATATAGCGTATATAGGCATGGTAAAAATCGAATTATAAATAAAAATTATAATTAATTTTAAAACAACAGTTTTGTTAATAAAAAGTATTCCCTCCCCTGGCCCGAATGACAGCTTCCATTCGATGCTGCATTGATTTCACAAGTTTTCATAAAATCTAGAGGTATCGCCTCCCATTCCCCTACGATCGCCTGCTGCAGCTCCTGGAGACTCGTTGGAGCAACATCTCTGGTTTGAACCCTTCTTTTCAACTAGTCCCATAAATATTCGATAGGATTGAGGTCCGTGCTTCGAACTGGCCATTCTATAAAAGGCACATCCGCCTCTTGAAGGTACTGGTATACTACACCAGCCCTATGCGGTCTCGCCTCGCATTTTCTTGCACAAACAGAAAATTTTCACCAATAAACCCGGCAAAAGGTACGACATACTCCTCGAGTACTTCCTCAATGTACTGTTGAGAATTCATTCTTCTTGATCGACATCCAGTATTGGCTCGTGTGATGAATACAAGATCTGCCTTCGCATCTTATGATATGCCTCCCCAGAACATGCACGATCTACCACCATACGAGACACGTTCTTCAATGCAACATTGTGCATATCGCTCTTCTGTATACTCTGCAGCGTCCATTGGTGCCATATAAACACACCCTGCACTCGTCAGAGAACAGAAATGTTCTCCATTCTTCTTCACATTCAAATGCTCACGAGCAAACTACCGAAGCCACCAGTTTCCTGATATCTTTGCCACAATCGACGAATAGAGAATCGGAAATTTAGTTGTAGAGCCACTTCACTTTGGTGCTGCCTCGCATAAATTAGTGCAATCACTTGTGCGGCTACCTCTGGTGTGGTATCCATTTCTTTCCTCCGGTTGGGGGCGTAATCAATAGAGGATCGTTCAGGCTAAGCGACAATATGCGAATGATCACAATTTCGAGCGAGATGTTTCATGGCATGCTATTGTATTGATCTTGTTGAACTATTTTTAGGATTTAATTCGAAAGCCTGCTATATGCATTTACAAAAATCACTTTGTTGGCATGGTACAAGTACAAAAAAAGGTGCTACTGGATAGATATTGAAATATACTTTGACTCTGCATTAAAAAAAGTTAAACGAATTGTGTAAAGTGTAGATCTAAGTTTATCATGACATTTTGGATGTGAATTTTTTATTGCTGACGTCAAAACTCCAATTATTTGAGCAGAATTTAAATGCAATTTGGACCTGTTGTATGGTTTAAAAGGGGGTAGATTGGTAGATAATATAACAAAATTATCGACAACTTGTGACTCCCATCGTTTCAAAATAGCGGGAAATAAAATCTTCAATCTACAATCACGTTATGCTGCTAGACCTCGAAGATTAAACTCAGAAAAGTATTAAGAATATTTAATGGGAATATGGCTACACTAGACACTAGACGTACTTGCACTACAAGAGCTTAGATGGTCGGGGAGTGGGATCCATGACACCACCAATGGTTACACTCTCCATTACAGCGGCCATCAGAATGGAGGAGAATTTGGAGTTGGCTTCCTCATCCATCGGCGCGTGAAGCACCATATCATCGATTTCCGCCCGATCAACATGCGGATGTGCACGGTCAGACTTCGCACTAAGAAATTTAACATCACGATCGTTAATGTGCATGCACCCACCGAAGATAAATCGGATGACATCAAAGATTTATTCTTTGTCGAGCTGGAGGAAGTCATCAATAACATACCGCACCACGACATTAAAATCATCGTGGGCGACTTTAATGCAAAAATCGGTAGGAGTGCAGAAAATACATCGCACATCGGTCCTAACAGTCTGCATCTAACTAGTACCAACAACGGCCAACGCGTCACCGACCTGGCATTAATGTACAACTTAGTTGTATCAAGTACGTTTTTCCCACATAAGAGAATCCACAAACTAACGTGGAGATCGAACGATGGAAGAACGGAAAACCAAATTGACCACGTCATGGTGTCTAAGAGACACTCGACCAGTATATCTGACGTTAGATCCTACAGGGGTGCAGATATGGACAGCGATCATATGCTTGTCATACTCATATTTAAATATAAGTGCAAACTGTCATAAACGTTCAACAGACAAGCACAAAAAACCGTTCGATGGAATGTGGATGCTCTAAAAGACCAAGCGTCACTGCAGAGTTACCAATCAGCTGTCACTAACTATCTAGAGCGGCCTAGCAACAACGAAGAAGCTCCTTCTAACATCCAGGAGCAGTGGCACACAATACAGTCAGCCATTACCACCGCAGCGCAAAACACTATCG
The DNA here is from genome assembly GCA_932526605.1 of Nephrotoma flavescens. Lineage (NCBI taxonomy): Eukaryota > Metazoa > Arthropoda > Insecta > Diptera > Tipulidae > Nephrotoma > Nephrotoma flavescens. The sequence goes on along the minus strand of OW052220.1, from coordinate 180,807,125 downwards.
GAAGAAGACCTCCGAGACCCCGTAATGATTGGTTCGATGATCAATGTCGCCTGATTGTCGCAAATAAACAAAAGCTTCGTGACAAATGGTTGGCTCGCAACACTAGAAGCACACATGCAGAATATCTCCGCGCCAGGAAAGCCCCGACTAAATACCTTCGTCAAAAGAAACGCGATCATATGAGATTATGCATCGAAAACATCAGCTTCCAAGCGGAAGTAGGAAATTCAAGGGACTGTTTTGCTAATGCCAGGAATCTCACTAAAGACTTCCACCCAAGAAGTACAGCCATCAAAGACGGGAATGGAGAGTTGAGAACAAACGTGGCTGATGTTCTGTCAGTATGGCAAACCTACTTTCAAAATCTACTAAATCGGAATGACGACGTGACCCCCATTAGAGCAATAGCTCTTCCAGGTGATGAGGTCTTCGTCGAATATCCCACAGTGGAGGAAGTAGACGCAGCTATTAGTCGATTGAAAAACGGCAAGGCACCCGGTCTCGATGGAACCCCCGCAGAATTAATAAAACTCGGAGGCGCTACTCTTGCAACAAGTCTACACGATCTCATCGTCTGTATTTGGGACCAAGAAGAGCTGCCGGAGAATTGGAAGACCGCGCTTATATGTACGTTGCTTAAAAAAGGCGACCGTCTTAAATGTGAAAACTATCGTGGTATAGCTCTATTGAACACTGCTTACAAAGTGTTGGCTAATGTTGTACTTGCCAGACTCACCCCTTTCGCCGAAAACATCATTGGCGATTATCAGTGTGGTTTCCGTCCCAACCGATCGACCACTGACCACAGTTTCACCATGAGGATGATCCTGGAAAATTGTTGGGAGTACAACATAACCATACATCAATTATACTTCCGTCAGGCATATGACAGTATAAACCGCGATAACCTTTGGTCCGCGCTCATATGCCTAGGAATTCCAGAGAAACTCGTTTCTCTGTGCAAATTAACAACGTCTGGGTCTGTATGTAGAATTGTAATCGAAGGAACTGTGTCAGACTCCTTTGAAATAACATCTGGTGTTCGACAGGGAGATGCACTCGCGCCTGTGCTGTTCAATTTGGCGCTTGAGTACGTAGTGAGGAAAAGCAACATCGAAACTTCGCGCTGTATATTTAATAAATCAGGCCAAATTCTTGGATATGCAGATGATATCGTGCTTCTTGGCCGAAGACCTAGCGATATCAAAGACAGTTTCGTGCCGCTCGATCGCTGCGCCAGAAGACTTGGTTTGAAGGTGAACAGTAGCAAAACCAAATTTGTATCAACACCCAGGAACATCTCCATGGCAAATCTCGGAATTGGCGACCACAATTTTGATCGCGTTGAAAATTTCAAATACCTCGGGTCAGTTATAACGCATCATCAAATGACATGCAGGCAGAAATAAAAGCCCGAATAGCTGCCGCACATCGAGTTTTCTACGCCCAATCAAAATTATTGCGATCTAGACATTTATCGCAGTCGTGCAAGCTCGCACTTTACAAAGCACTAATAAGACCTGTGCTGACTTTCGGAAGCGAGAGCTGGACCATGACCACTAATGATTGTAGATTGTTATCAACTTTCGAAAGGAAGGTCATTCGCTCCATCTTTGGTCCAATTAAAGTCGCGAACAATGAATATCGGATTCGCATGAACCACGAGATAAAGCAAATACTTGGAGATTGCGATATTATCGGATTCATCAAATCCAATCGAGTGAGATGGCTTGGCCACATTGCAAGGTCCCCACAACAACGGATGACCAATAAAGTGTTCCATCAACAACCAGCCGGTGTGCGTCGTAGAGGAAGACCCCGACTGCACTGGCGTGACGACGTAGAACAAGATCTACAGGCACTAGGATGTCGAAACTGGAGGTCGAGAGCGATGGACCGAGACGGCTGGAGGACCATAGTGCGGGCGGCAAAATCCCTTCATGGGATGTGAAGCTAGAGAGAGAGAGAGAGGCTATTTGCCGTCCGTCGACCAATAACTGGGTAAGACCCCCTTGCACATTGTTGGGAAATCCGATGGAACATAAAGGAGACCACCGCGCCTTAAATGTTCAAACGGACCCTGATAGGTACCCAATACCTTATATTTACGATGAACGAGTATTATTAGTAGAATAACAATATTCAGCAAAATAGATTTATGTAAAGCATTTCATCAGGTTCCGACTCATCCGAATGACGTGCCAAAAAATCACTACTCCGTTTGGTTTGAGCAATGAGGGCCTAAATGCGTTTTTCCGTATTTAGATGATATTTTAATTGCATTCGAAAAGACTGATGAGCACAAGAGATACCTATGATTAGTATTCGAGCGCTTCCGAAAATATAAACTAGCTTTCAATGTGACTAAGTGTGAATTAGTCGTAAATGGACTAGAATTTTTGAGACATAACATTTAAAAAGAAATATATTTCATCTCTTCCCATAGAGGCCATTATAAATTTTTCTAAACCTGTTTTGACAAAGAAAATAAAAATCTTCTTGGCGATGATAAATTATTATCGGAAATTTACACCGAATGCACCAAATCACCCTTCATTCGGTGATCAAAGGGATTGTTAAAAGCGACAAAATAATTTTGTCCTGGATCGATGAAGCAAACAAATGCAAAATGGAAAAATCAACTTGCAACAGCCACATTACAAGCGTTTTCCGTGAAAGAACGCAGAACTCGCGTTACATGTAAATGCATCGTATACTTTGCTGTACGAGCAGCATTGCATCAAAAAGTCAACTTTTGATAATGTATTAAATACAAACGTACGAAAAGATGTTACAATTTTCGTGCGAAGTTGTGTATAATGCCAACACTCCAAGGCACATCGTCATAAGAAAACGTCGATAAATAGATAAAAAAATGTCAGATCGACGATTTTCATTATAACATGGCTATCAGTATTGTTTAACTGTAATTAACCGCCAGCAGTATTAGTTGCACGTGCGGTCTTTTGAGATGTTGTTTCGCACGTTTTGGATGCTCAGAACAAATCACAACCGACCAGGATAGACAATTTAAATTTTCTGATGCTAATACACGGACTAATACAAAAATGACATAGTACGCTCAAATCATAGGATTGGGACATCATGTTTTGGTTGACAACTTGCCAATCATAATGTTGGGTTTACGAGTATCGTTTAAGGGGCATCTGTTTACAACGCCGGCTAGATTAATCTATGGTACGACATTACGTATTCCAGATGATATCTTCGACATATAAAAATCACGCGAGAATCCTATTCGATCTCGGAGTTAGATCTGCTATTGATTTGCGTAAGTTAACTAATACTTCCTATTAGTTAACTTACGCAAATCAATGGCAGATCTAACTCCGAGCAATACATCATTCCCCCTCAAACCCATCTCTGCATAGACGCAATGAGACCATCCGTATCGCCACCGTTTCAAGGACACTTGCTAATATACTTAAAGAACGCTGAAATTTTATACAATCAACGTGAACAAGCGCATTGTCAATGTGTCTGTTGGCCAACTAAAACCGAATTTAGTTCACCATTCCAGCTAAACGAAAACCCAAGTATAAATGACAGTCCATAAACAATGACTCAGCAGAAGAGTAACATTCAACAGTTGTCAGAAACATCGGCAGTAACAAACCGAGCAGCAGTCAGTAGTTAACACAAGCATCGCTAGCAAGGTAAGTACTGTGGAATTCTCATCATTCACAAAATAAAAAGTTGTATTTGACCAAGTAGCCAGCATAAGCTGTATGTTTAAATTTGCGTAAATAACCAACTTCCGAAATCTCAGATAAAGTTAATAAAGATTTGTATCTCTTATAAGAACTTCCTAGGACGGCAATGGCTGTTTATGTTTTCAGCTGTTAATATGATAAGCTATAATTATAAAGAGCGCCCAGTGCCAGCAGTATGTTAGGATTGGGATTATATCTTTCAGCTTTGATATGGCCCGATATAAATTTAATTGGAATCGTCTGTAACTTGCGAGATCTTCATGGGTCGGAAATAGCGATAGATATAGATAAAACGTGATAGGTAAGTGCTAATTAAGTGGCCAGCAACAGCCGTATGTTTAAATGTGAGTAAATGGACAAATGGTTCCAAAATCTCAAGTTAAATAAAAATTTGTATATCTTGAGCTCCCCAGTGCCACATATAAATTCATATGAAAATCGTATATATAACTTCAAAGACCAATTGATCTTTTGAGATGGTACGTGATAGAGTGAGTGATGCCGTGAGTATAATGCCGACCATAAGCTCAAGTTTGATTAAATAGACAACTTCTAACATCTCAGGTTACAAATTTTCATTTAATTTCACCTGAGATTTTGGAACTTAGCCATTTACACAAATTTGAACATACAGTTCGTGCTGGCCACTTTGTCAGCATTCACTCTATCGCGTACCGATTCAAGTCATCAATCTCTAACTGATCCTACCTATGAAGTAAAGTATCACTTCCTTCTTTGGAAATTGGTTTGCCCTAAACCGAAGATTATGGCTCCCAGTTAGAGAGTTATCTTTACTAATGCGACATATTTACCATAAGTTGGCTTTTTCAATCAGCTCTGAACACGTGTTTAAAGCTTTTGTCTATCTTTGAACTAACTCTGTTCAAAAAAAAAAATTAAAGTCATTTATTCAACATGTTACAATAATTATTTGGTGATGTTGTTGATATTTTATTATGTCTGATGTATGTAAATATTTCCACGAAAAAACATTAATGATAAAATCAACCACCAACCGAAGTTCATATCCCACGCATTATGTTACTATACGTGTACATAGGGCCTCATACTGATTGCGATACATTTATTTTTATCAATATCCAATTGAAATGATAAAAAACAAATATTCGCTATAAATTAATTGATTTTGCTCTTTTTGATTGCCAGAAGTACAAGTGTTATTTTGTTCGCTGGCAATATATAATTTATTTGTGAAAATTGTTTTTTGCTATTTTTTATGATTGATTTTATTATTAATAACAGCAAGAACAACAAAAACGGAAAATTAAACTAAATACAAAAAAAAAAACGAAAATTATTATTTTTTCAATTACAGTTTTTATGACAAGTGTCAAAATGATATACTCGTAAAATGTAATTGAAATTGTATTATGTATGTACAGATATATGTATCGTTATGGTGGAGTATGTTTTTGTGCGTGTGTGGATTGTTCCAATAAACGAAATTATTATGGATTGATACTCGTATAGAAAATATTCCAAAAATATTACTTTTATTATCAATTTTCTTGTTGTTATTACTACGGGTATAGTTGTAAATTTTTTGAGTCTATTATATTCGATATTGTGATGTGACAAGCAATTATGATAAATGAATCTGGTTCTATATTGGGGAGTGGTGCAAGTTAGAAATTCATGTCTATATGGCTGAAGCTTTTCAAATATTGTGTTGTGGATTCACACTCAAAAAATATATAAAAGTAAATAAAGAGAAGTAAGTGAAAAGATTTTGTAAGCATCAGGCGATCTTAAGTGACAGACTATACATTCAGCTCTAGGTGCTATAGAAGGATATAACTGCAATTTGGTGTAGAGTTTGGTAAAACTGTAAATTTTACAGTTAATTTGACATCAGACTTATCAAATATGATACCGGTCCAAATGGGCGTGCAGTTTACCCCTAAAATTATGCGTCAAAAAGCAAAAAATATCCAGCTGCTTATTCTATCCGTTTGAACTAAACCATAAAATGATGTGGGTAACTGTAGCAGGGAAACTTTCGAATTTCAAAATGAAACTTTGCATACCGATTAAGCCCAATTTGTGCTAATTAGTGCTCACGGGAAGAAATTACTGCTTGCTAGTCCAGGAGCCGAATAAACGGGGGAAACAAAATTTAAATTTCGCCTAAAAGACGAAACAAATAAAACCCAATTTCTAGAAAAAACCAGAAATAATTTAAGCCTAATTTTAAAACTTGCCAAAGGCGGCTATACTGATGATATTTGTGCTTGTCATAGAAATATGATTTTCATAAATTTTCGTTCATAAATTGAGGAAAAATAAACTAGCCCTTCAAAGATACTAAATTAAACAAACAAAATACAAAGGTAATACCGTTCAATAACATTTTTGTTGAACAACATATTAAAAAATAAAAATAAAATACTATAAAATCCAAGAATAATTAATTCAGATAGCATATTCCTGTCAGAATTTCCAGAATTTACACTAATCCAGAATTGGCCTAATTCCATTGAACAACAAAGACCGTTGAATGATCAATCTTCTATCAACTTCATTGGTTCTTCACACTTTTAGTCAGAAAATTGTTAATTCAACGATCGTTATTGTTCAATGGAATTGGGCCAATTCTGAAAATATTGCTGGTTTTTTTTTCTAGATATTGGGTTTTATTTATTTCGTGTGTCAGGCGAAATTTGAAATTTTCTTTTCCCTTTTTTTCGGCTCCTGGATTTTTCCCGTGAGCACTAATTAGCACAAATTGGGCTTAATCGGTATGCAAAGTTTCATTTTGAAATTCGAAAGTTTCCCTGTTGCAGTTACCCACAAACTGATTGAAACGATGCAGAACTACTGGGCTCATCTAAAACGAGGTGCTTCAAACCAAATTAAAACCACGTTAATGGTGGTGCCATTTCTAACAATTAACAAAAATAAAATATTTCTTTTAAGAATTTTGGGTGAAATAAAAAAAACCATGAAAACAAAAATGGTTTTATCTGCAACTGCACTTTGGTCGTTGTTGTGTTTCCGAAGATATTCGTTATTCCGTCTTTTCTTCGTCTTTTTTAATTTTTTCTAGCAGCTGCCATCTTGAAAGATGAATGATTATACCCTACAAATTCGTATCGGGAACTTTGAGTATTGATGACCCTATTAAGAAATGTGAGAACTTCGAGATTGGTTATGTCCTCAGAAATTGGGCATATAGGCCTCGAATTTAGCTCGGCTTCTATTTGGGATAAAACTGTTGTTAATTCTTTGTACGTGAGCATCGTATGACCCAATATGTTTTTTTAAATAAGTCTTGACTGATTTCACACTGGGCTCTCATAGTCCACCAAAATGAAATGATGCCGGTGGCTGAAAATGCCATGTTATTCCATCTGCAGTGAGTTGTGCGGCCGCTTTGTCATTGGAATCAGTTATTGTCGCCTTTTGCATTATTTTGAGTTGGTTGTTGGTTCCAATGATATTTGTTGCATTGTCGCTGTACATGTCACTACAGAGTCCACGTCTTGTGCTGAATCTTCGGAATCCTTCGGTAGTGAGTTGCTGCACTACCTCTATATGAATTGCCTGTTACGACTCCCTGATCATTAAACATTAAATTTTTTTTACTGCCAGTACTCGTTTTCAAACTTTTAATTTCTCTTTGATTGTTTGAAAAATGCATTTTACTAATTGCATTGGCATCTGTGTTATGTCATTGGTATTACATTGGGGACATTAATATTCAGTATTACGTAAACGTCAATTGATTTTTGGAGCAAGACCAATGTGTACCCCTTGTGCGTGTGTGCGACCAACGAAATTAAAGAAGAATATTTATGTTGAGTTTTCTTGTTTTGGTGCGTGCAGCTGATCCGGGTGAGAGGAAGTATGCTAGTGACGCGCGAAAAGACAACATAAATATTCTTCGGTAGTTTGTTGGTGCGAGGAATTTTTGTTAGTTTTTTAAGTTAGTCTTGATTGGAATTGTGGAAAGAAAATAAAGTCTACTTTTGGGAATTAATTAAAAGAAAACGTCGAGTTCTGGAAAGGTGTTGTATCTTTCACATTGTATTGACGACATTTTTTCTTCCTATTAAAAATAATAACATAAAGAAATGGAAACTTAAATTTAATTGAAATGATAATCAAATAATTACTCGGTACAATTTTGCAAATGATTTTGTTAAGTGCCATATGTATAATAGTAATTAAAAGATTATTGTATACAAAAAAGTGAAATGTGAAATTTAAAAACGAAAAAAAAAATATAAATAAAACAGTAATTAGATTGTTTTTGTATGTGTTTTGTGCGCACTGAAGTATGGAGTCCGTGCGAAATTTGTTAGCAATGCCAATTTAGTTGGAAATGTTTGAATTTGTAAATTTTACTGGTGAAGCATTAATAACGGGAGCCGTATAATTCAACGGACGCCGCTTTTCTTTTCCAACGGTTAAGGCAAGCCAACGCCCAACGTGTTGTTTTCGGTTACGGCGAAGGACGCCCAACGATACAGGTGGCCAGCCGGCCATTTGTACATCTTTACTTGGTAAAGGCACCGCAACTTATAGGTGCCAATCGGCCATTTATAAAAAGTGTTATCGGTGAGACGCAACTTATTCGGCAAACAAGAACACCGCCGCCACCACCCTACAGGATAACTTTGTTGAAGGTCAAAGTACGACTTTTTTTGTTTTTGTTTTTTTATTTAAATTTTTTTATCTTTATTGGACAATATATTTAAATTCATATTTTTCAATTTTTTTTATCTTCAAATTTTAAATTTTTTTATCATTTAATTTATATTGTAAACGAGCACCATAGCGGTTGCTTTGCGCGCATTTGGGTTGCACATTGGTTTCGCTCCGAATCTTTTCCTTTCGGTCCGATTAATATTTTTCCCGTTAATAAAATTATTTTGTTTTAAATAAAATGAATTACTAAATAATTTTAGGATCAGTTTGGTGGGAGGGGGGACTCTATTCTGTATCGATTCCATATGTACAGGCCGGGCTTGCCACTACCTTTCATCCCTTCAGCTGGACATTGACAGTGTCGGAGGAATGAGTCGAGCGTATGTGTCATACATTCGGGGACGACCGTAATATCCACACGGTCTCCCCGGTGGGGGACTAGCTGGAGATATCTCCAGGTGAAAAGAGGCCTGCTTAGAGATTGTAATGCTTGTAGACCTTAACAGAAAATTCATTAGTAATTCCGAAGTGCAGCCATTGGCCCGCTAGCTGAGATCTGTGATGGGCGGGGTACTTCGGATACCAAGGAATATAAGAAGCTGCAAAAATTAATCACAAAATAGCGGAACATCACTGTAAACCCCGTTCACTCAACCCATCTCCCTCCAAAATTTAAACAGTTAATTCATTAACATAGTTAAAGTTGGTTTATTCATAGACAACCTTCAACATTTTATAAACTCTCATAGTACAGAAAAAAAAACCAAAACGAAGTGATATTAATTTCCTTCGTTAGAACCGTATACCGAGGTTCCGAAATAAAAACGAGAATTCACTCAAAAAAAAAAATTACACTGTGAAACTATTCCTTACCACAATATAATATAGAAATAATTTGAATATATATACGACTTACCCGTTATAACTGACACGATGAAGCGCTTCTCCGCGTAGGTACAAGCTGGGTTTCCTATCACCGGTACTAAAATATTATATATATACTGTAGGAGAACCGTAAGTTTCATGACACCCAACCTTATAGTTGTCACAAATTTCATTACCGTTCGTTTTACTCAAATTTAATATCACTTTAACACATAAACTAATAAAGATTTTAACGTCCTGTAAATGTTGTAATTAATAGATCATTATAAATTAATCGTAAACATTAATTAGGAATTTAAATAGAAAAATTATGAAACTTAATTAGATTAAAAACAAATTAAACTGTAACGAAACTAACCTAAACTAAAATTACAAACTAACCCGCACGCAAACTATCGTGCCAAGCATGACTTGTTCACAATGTACCACTACGCACATACGATCCGGTATTATTGGCGTGAATGGTGTAGCACAGACCGTATAACAAAAAATGACGCCGATAAACAACCGTACCATCCCATGCACCTTATGTTTTCCAGCAGGGAACTTGGTAAGGGTCGTCACCATACAAAACAATTGGACCTTCCTCCTTTTTTTTTTATTTTTGATCACCCACAACGGAAGGTCTATAATTCCAAATGGCACCAATCCTCGCACGCACTTGAACCGGATGCCCTTCCGTTGCACTAGCAATCGAGCAGTCGTTTCTTTAAGAAAACTATACGGGAAATAAAAACAAATTAGCTTTTCCCGTAATATGTATGATCAAAAGTTAGCATTTACCTGCTGTGTTATATGTATATGGAAACACAAATCGATCCGACATATACGCCCTCGTATATACAATACGGCACAATGACGTTTGGTTTAATGTAAACTTCAATTTAATTACACTGATTTTAATGTATGAAACTCTAAAGTACTTTAGCAACTGGCGGTAGACTGATTTAACGAATAATTGTGTGTTGTTTGGTAGCAAACATTATGAAGAATTTTTAATGAGATTAATTATTCTATCCAAACCACACTCTCTCACAGATACATCAAGTTGCATTTTTAATAATCTAGATGCTCTATATACTACGTTATCGCAGCGTAATAATCAATTTGATACATCGTATTAAGAGCAGCATAATCATATCTGGTACTCTTGGCTTTCCTCCCCAAATTCTCCGTTGGGTCGGCTTTTATCTAAAAGAGCGTATATACCATGTACTGGTCAGGTCATCAGTATCAGCTCGTATCTCAGCAACATCTGGAGTGCCCCAAGGCAGCCATCTGGGTCCAATTTTTTTCATTCTGTCAATTAACGACGTTGAATGTTTGATTAAAAATTCATCCATATCTATATACGCCGATGACATGAAGATTTACAAACTGATTTCAAACACAACGGATAAGAGCCTATTACAATGCGACCTCAACAAATTCTCCACTTGGTGTGCAAAGAACAACCTCGATTTGAACGTGGGTAAATGCAAAACAATCACCTACTCTCGAAAACGTGCACAGCCTATCTCTCGCGTCTATTACATTAACAGCGACGCCGTTACCAGAGCCAGTTCTGTTCGAGATTTGGGGGTCATTTGCGACAGTGAATTGAATTTTAGACATCACATCGATCGTATTATCAGCCAAGCCAATTCTGCGCTCGGTTTCATCAGCGTTGGTCAAAAGAATTCGACGATCCTTATGTTACGAAGGCTCTCTATTCAACATTCGTTCGTCCCCTGCTCGAATATGCCAGCCAGGTGTGGTCGACTTATCATGAGGTTCACATTAAGAGGATTAAAGCAGTCCAGCGTAGATTTCTTCGCTTTGCTTTACGCGGACTACCGTGGGTGGACATGTTCAACCTGCCTCCATATCAAGATCGTCTGCAGCTAATTAATTTACAATCACTTAGTAAGCGCCGATTTGTTGCGGACGTGGCTTTCATCCATCAAATACTAACTGGGGGTATCGATTCTTCTGTTTTGTTAGGTAAAATCAATCTAAATATAAATTCTCGGGATTTAAGATCAGTACCTATGTTTTGAATCGACCCTCATCGAACTGATTACGGAAAGAATGAGCCCGTCTCTAGAATGTTGTACGAAGCTAATCATCACTGCCATCTTATCGACTACAATATGACAAAACGCACGTTGAAAAAACGTCTTTATTTTTTTTTGACTATGGTTTGATATTTTATTTAACTTATTTGTTTCTTGTTTTTTTGTGTCATTTTATTTTGCTTGACTTTATCTTTTATCTATTTTAATTTTTTTTTAATCTATTAAATCTGTTTGTACTAAGCAGACTCGACTTTCGTTTTCCTGCCATCTTCGACGGGTATCGTCTTGCTTAACTATTCATTTAGCTATCTATTTATAATCACATTTGATTTTTTTTTGCCGCTTTAAAATCCAATTTTTTAATTTCACTGGTTATACATCTCGATATCCTTGTTTATAATTCACTTGAATTATACTCAAAAAAATAATAATAATACAGATGGAGACTCCCCGCTCGCGGTTGGGTGGGGTAATAGGTCGTCGGGATAATTTATTTATTTATTTATTACCTGTGTATAAGTACGATTAATGACGTACCCATCACAATAATTAAATACGATACAAGTACACAGTCCCATTTGATCATTCTTATCGTAGTAATTGCAAATTTCCCCAATCAATCTTGTAATGTCAACTTAATATTGATGTATGTAGATCAGATAGTAAACCTCTCATTTAATTTAATCTCATAAAAAAAATTCGTCTTGATGTATCCGTGAGAGGGTATGGGCCGAACAAAACAATTAATATTTGTTAGTGCGTTCTCACGGAAGTCAAATAGCAAGTATTTTAATGAAGCCATTCGTTACAAGATGTCCCTAGAAGACTAAGATGTAGTTGACCCATTGTTCCGCTAATTCTTCTGAGATGGATTCGTCCCAACCAGGCCCTAAATTTTCCAAAATTTTCATAACATGATTTTTGGTTAATATTACTGGTGCTAGCCAACCTAAGGAGTCAAATCGAAACTTGGCCGTCGCAGAGAGAACATTCCGCTTTATAACTGGGTCAACATGTCTCGGGAGTTCTACGTTAAACTCGAAGATGTCGAGTTCGGTTTACAATAGAATCCCAAAGCTTGGATTGTTTGGTCAATTTTGATCTTATATGCATCTGTACAGTGCATATCATCGGTTAGTAGATTTTCGTCGTTGCTTATCCACTTCCTTAGGTTAAAACCGCCACGTCATAGCATTTCAGTTAATTGTTTTCGAATCTCTAGTATTTGATTCAGCGTATCGCACCCCGTCATCAGATCGTCAACATAGTTAAAGATATTATGGTTAAGAAATATTGATTTTCGAATTTCGTAAGATTCTAAGGTATCTAAACGTCTGCCTTTGGGTTGTATATGTAATATGTCTAAATTGTTCAAGCTAGCTGTATGATTTTCTGAAGTTAAATGGTTATGGAAAGTTGATTGATTGCAACCAGATAAATGTTCTTTAGCTCTAACTCCAAAATTGCGCCCAGTCTGACCAATATACTTTTTGAAAAATATTCTGCGAAACAAAAACAAGTGATTAATAAAAATGTGTTTATTAAGTATTACATGAGGTCTTTACCCTGATGTCAACATTGTTGTTCCTAGTGCATTGTATTTCGGTGTAAATGTTGTAGGCTTACGAACATTGGTGGTTTTTTCGCGAAAAATAGTTTCCAAAGCTGTCAACCGTTTTTCAAGAAACTTCATTAAATTTTCTAAGCTTTGAATGGCTCTTGAATTTTCAAATGACATCTCGTATAATCTCACTGATTCACTGTCAAGTTTCTTTGATATCGTAAAGATGATAATTGGATCCCAATTCTCGATGTTTATGCCCGCGTTTTTTACACCTTGAAGGCTGATGCCGATTTGTTATTAATGATGCGGGTTGCGTCATCAATGTATGTATGTGTCAGGTTACGTTTGCACACCAATTATCGTATCTATCTTAAACGATCGTCTATGGAGTTTCGTAGTTCTCACCAGCGACATGAAGATGGTTGATTAATTTGGCTGCCTGGTCACCAGTGTATATGTTTTCAAGTAATTCATTTTAAGTGTGGCTGTTATCGTTTTTTTGTTGTGAACTAACTTGTCTAAGACATCAAAAAATCTCATCCATTTCATATGCTCTCCATTAAAGTGCGGTATGCTGATTTTTGGAAGTTTAACCTGTGATGAATCCTCCGTATTTTTTCTTAAACGATCCAGTGATGTTTGGACATATGTTTCACTGTTTTGTCAGACGATTCTCAAATATCATCGTAAGTTCCCGCAATGAAATATGGTAGTGTTGTTTCTTCTTCGTCTGCGAGGCTTTGGTTCATTAACTCTCCATGTGAGTGAGCGCTATTCTTAAAGCGCGTTCAGATTTATTTTTGTTGGTAAGTTTCTGGGTGCCATCCATCTCTTTCCATAGATTCTGCATCTTAATGTTTTGTTGACGAACGTAACGGTTGATTTGTTTGTGACGTGTTGTATCATCTCCTTGGTTATACGGTGGAGGTTTGAACTTATTCCCTTGGTCATCACCGGTGGTTGTTTGTTCTGCAACAGTATAAAATTGTTTATGTGTCGACCACTTTCTTTCTTTCACCGTGGTAATGGTGTGTAACTATGCGGAAATATTATAGACCGATTATTTTATATTGTGGGCTGATTATTTTTCATGTTATGTTGTTCTCAACAGGTGGGGTTGTGAAGTGCGGGATTTTGAAAAATAGGATTTTTAGCAGCTCTCATTGTTTGCATTCTGATATGATCATGAGGAATACATATCGTTTTCACAACCATTTGTTTCACAAATTCAGCGTTTTAGCGCTAGAAATTTTTGTTTTTCACTTTATGTAAATTTTCAGGTATGTGCAATGGTAATTATATTCTTAGAAATGTTTTTCTTCATATACACATGTTTCTTACCAAGTTTAAGAAAATCAGAACTGTTTTAATTGTAAAAAGTGGTCTAATTTTCAAAATCAATGATGATTATTAAGATATTATTACAACAACTTATCACAACTTGACAACAACAACAAACATGTTCTTAATGCATATTAAGAACATGTTTGTTGTTGTTGTCAAGTTGTGATAAGTTGTTGTGACAAGTTGTTGTTGTTTTTTAAGTCATTGTGCCACAAATTTTCTTACTGGAAATTTGCGATGTTTCCCAATTTCCTGTGAATTGTTCGGGTTTGTCAATTCCCAAACCGAAGTTCTGATTACCTAGAGAGGTTCCCTATGGTTAGAAAACCGATAACATGACAGTTAAATTAAATTTGGACAATTGGGTCTTTTTGCCGCACTACAGATGTTATTTCCAATTGAAAGTGTTCATAAAACCTTGTCACATGAATCAAATTTTGGTGAGCTGTCTAAACTAAACAAAACGTTTAAGTGTGCCCTCAGGACACTATCGTACGCCTGTCGGTATGAAATAGACAATAAACAGGGACGTTCGTCTTGTACCATTTCTCTAGCAAAATTCTCAGAGCAAAAATTTTGTTGGTTGTGGATACATTTGTACGAAAATCCCAATGATAACCAGATTGATAATACCGAAAACACTATACGCTTACTAGAATCTTAAAAATTATGACCATTTAACTGATCTCGTTTCTTGTGTAGTGCATTGAACTAAGCTGTCGTCTACTCTTCTGGGTTGTTCCCAGTAGACAAAACAGATGATATTAGTTCAAACATACCGTAAAATCGCATTGCCCAGTTCGTCATATGATAGAGCAGATGATGGAGTCCTCCCGACGTTGAGGTCGGGCATGTGAAATACCGTTCGCTCATTAGTGAGTGCAACAGGTGGTGCATATGGGTTTAAAACTATTGATTTTTTAACGATATCATATAATGTTCTCACCTCTCCAATCGGTTGTAAAATTTCCTGGCGGTCATTTATTCTTAGTAAGATCGCGTTATATTTTGAGAAAGATCTCACTAGCGTGTGAGGTTCTTCTTCCAAATAGCATCCATCCATTCTTCATTCAATCAAATATTTTTGCTTGTGGAGGAATTCGTCCTAAAGCAAACTCAGAAGCTTTATTATTGTTATTATAATAACCTTCCACGGATCCCCGACGAACTCCGGAAAATACTTGTTCTTCGAAATGCCCAAAATGGTATCCTCGAAATGTTAACATGCTTATTTAACACTATACAATATCCAGCGGGCAGTTCAGTAGAAAGTTAATTGTACTTTTTAAATTGAAAGGAAAGAATCTTTCCCAACTACGAAATAATGGTGAGTGTCGATGTTGGTTCCAAATGTTGTGCTAGGAACAACAAGAGCTTGGCTTTTAGCGGGTCGTGACCCATTCTTGTTTGAGAATCTGATAGGTCTTTGTCCTTTATTTTGATACTTGCGTAAAACAAACAAGCCCCAATTCAAAGTTTTTATCAAGATTATATAAGCATCTTCACCTTTCTCAGAAGCATTTTCAATTATTTTTTCTTAATTTTACTTTCTGTAGCGCGAGATTCTTTTTTTAGTTACTTTTAATTACTAACTTTTTGTTGTATGGCACAGCTATTGCATCCTTATGTTTATTTGTGCTACTACTTTGAGCTCTAATAGTAAGTGACTTCTAGTTCTCTCAGTAGATCTAACGAGGCCAATCTTACCGTACATGCTCGTACTTCAATATTAATTTATTTTTAAGATAATTTTCGTTTACTTTGCTTAGGAGTATTTATAGCAATAGCCGGCAGCAGTTAACTATTTTTGCGAATTTGGACGTGTAAATTGGTCTTCTTGTTTTGTGGAAATCAATCTCGTAGTTGCAAGACACTACATACTCAAATTTTAAATTTTTGAGATTTTTTTAAATTGGGACGCAATTTATTGTCAAATAAATTAAAAGAATAATCGTAAACTAAACATATTTTATAAATGTAATTAATAACACGGTGTTATAAAATATATACACATATCATGATTATCACCTACACAATTTAAATTATTTTACTTTCGGCAACAAGAAAAAAATGTATGTGTACCCTTCACATATCACAATCTTCTAAATTAATGTATTTCTAGCAAATTTATTTTAAATGAAGAAATAAATCTTTATAACTATACGGTATACGTAGAATTTCATTTCAAGTATATGTAATTTAATAAAAAAATAACTTTAAACTTTTATGATTCCACATACTCGTATACGTACTACAGTCCCCCATAACACTCATGCTATATATACAGAACTTTAACCCTTTTGTTATGCTATGTTGCTATGTATAAACATAGAAATGAATTCGACGAATTTACTACTCTACTCTCAACTCTTTGATAATGATTTATAATTGAATTTTATTATGTCATTTATAATTTGTAATGTAATTTATCTGATGAATCAAACAGTAACAACAACACAATTCTTTACAATTCATTACATTTTACTATAGAATTTATGTGCTGCTCTTTTGTTTTGGGAAATGGTTTTTCCTTTTTTGTTTAGGGAAATTCGTTCTACAAAATTTTATTTATTGCGAAAATTAAAAATAATAAAAAAAAATTGGTTGGTAACTTTTTTATCGTGCGGTTCGTGTATAGAAATGCGAAAATTACAAAAGTGAAAGTTAAGAGGTTGTGAAAAAATGTCAATTTATTATGTGAGGAATTGAAATATGTAAATGTATACATTAGCAAGTTATCTAGCAATGGGAATGTCCCTTGTAATGGGATTGTTAACATTTTTACGATTTATTAACTGTATATTTGGTGGTGGACAAATTTCTTAACTTGTCCACCTGCTTAAGATCTGCACACAAAATTTAGAGAAATTTATCTGCACACGAAATTTATAATTCTGTTGTTGTATTTTAGCTTTAAAGTATACAAACACAATTCTATTCTAAATCCCTTTTAAATTGTTATAATTAAGCTCAGTAATGTCACGGATGATAATCACCCATTCCGAAAAACCTAGCAGGCTAAGAATTTTTTTTTGCTTCAGTTGGTTTTAAAAATTTGAATAAAAATGAATGTGTAATATTTATTAACAAATAAAAATTCTTATTCTTATTAAATAAATTAGAATAACTGATGAGGCACTTGAACGCTTTTAAATATCTACTCATGTAGCTCTACCACAGGAGTAAGTGTAGATATGATAAAAGAATGAAAACTAATAGTCTCGACTCGATAGTTCAAGCATAGGGTCTTTTTAAAAATTAACTTTTATTTATTAAGATAATCTGGAAAGTTCACTTCAATTTAATCAACAATGATTTTGACCGTCTAGGTCAGTGTTAAGTCTCATGGATAATACAACTGGTCTTAAGTTTCGGATTACTTGAAATTTCTTTTCTTTTCTTTTTCTTTACACTCGATTGCACCTTATATTAATTTACTTCTCTATTGCGCATTTCCGATTTACTGGTGAGGGGGAGAGGTGTTGGGGTTTCCCAATACATTTTTAACTTACCATATTTTGGCACTTTGGAAATAAATTTTGGTACAGATTTTTTAATCATGTTTGCTTTGAAAAACAGAAAGATTTTGTTTTTCATTATAGGCCATGTCCGATTTCTATTAACATTGTTCGATTTCTGTAATAATGAAATAATTTTGAAATAAGTGAAATAATTTGCTCTTCCACATTTTTTAGTAAGTTCAATTGCTGTCCGAATACTATAATAATTTTGACATAATAAATTTGACATTTGAAAGTGATTAACAAAATAACAAAACTAAAATGATTGAAGTGGAATTTGATCCAAATATAATAATGTTTTGCTTGATGACTTGGTACAGGCATCTAATGAGAAGTCGTCGGAGTCAGGCACGAATGAATTTTGTTACAGCACAGGTAGTTAACTCTGTTTGAG
This sequence comes from Nephrotoma flavescens, assembly GCA_932526605.1. Taxonomy (NCBI): domain Eukaryota; kingdom Metazoa; phylum Arthropoda; class Insecta; order Diptera; family Tipulidae; genus Nephrotoma; species Nephrotoma flavescens. The sequence continues at coordinate 180,788,955 of OW052220.1, read as the reverse complement.
GAATGGAATGTATTGTTATTTGTTAATGGTATGACTTTTATTGATTCCAGCGACCAATAATGTATACTGTTCCATCCAACAACAATATTACATATTCCATCTTAACATACGATGATGCTGTAACGCGAATGCATCTTAAGATTTTATCAAAAACATGTATTGAAATCAGCAAATTTTTGCCCAATAAAAATCATATGGTTGAGGCTAGAAATGGAATTACTAGTATTTTTGTTGTGGTTGGCAAGTGGAACTAGTTACCGAGTAGTAGAGGCAGCTACCGATATAGCAAAATTTACTATTTATAACATTGTTCACAAATTACTAGATTTTACAATTGATAATATAATGCCCCGAGTGATAACTTTGCCTACGCAAGATGAATTACCTCGCAGATTTAATCGAATGGCACGAACATCAACTTTTCAGAAGGCAGTTGGTGCTATCGATGGAACTCATATTGAAATTGTATGCCCAGTGCGACTACACGACCAATACACATATTAACAGAAAATTAAAATATTCAATCCAGTGTCAAGCCATCAGTGATGCAAGCTATAAGTTTCTGGATGTCTTCATAGGGTATCCGGGTTCTGTCCACGATTCTCGGGTTCTATATTGCAGTCCAGTATTCAAGGAGAAATTGTATCCACAGCCAGGTTATTTTTTATTGGGCGATAGTGGTTACCCATGCAGAGTAGAACCAATTGCTCTCAAACCTCCATTTAAAGAGTGCAGCTTAAACAAGGATAAAAAAAATTCAATAAAGTATTTAGCGCTGCTCGTATTGTCGATACATTAAATAGCGATCAGCAAACCGGAATTCAATTAGGCGAAGAATTATTTGAAAGCTTTTTAAACATCCGATAAAGGAAAGAAAAATGATTTTTGTAAATAATTTTTAATTCAATTTTATTAAAAAATACTTAAACATAAAAATATTTCAGACTTTTGTTTACATTTATCACAAAAAATAATTCAATAAAAAATTTAATTCAATATTATCACAATTCATTTAACATATTAATTATTATCACTTAGGCAGGTAAATAAACTATTCGGAATCCAATGTCTCGGAATCTGATGACGGGCGCTCAAAAGGTATTCCAGTAAAATTTGCAAAGCCCTCTAAAAATTTAAAAAAACATTTTGACTCTTTTTTATGCCTTTTGCATTCTTTTTTATATTTTTTTAATGTCTCCTTGTTAATATTTCTATTCCTGGAAGCATGACGTGCTGGAGTTACGTCACCCTCCCTCACATAGTTACGGGCTAGCTGTCGGCTTGTCCCCTGCTCTGTGTGGCGTTCAGCTTCAACTGACAAGGATACGGACTCGCTTGAAACAGTTGGGCAAATCGACTCCGACGACGCTTCCACCTCGTCTGCCTCAGTAAAACTTTTGTTTGGATTTTGTTGGTATCTACAACGTTGACTGTGCAGTGCCAACGGTGGGTGAATTGCGACTTGACCCATATATGTGCATCAACTCAAAAAATTCCCAAGTGGCAGCGGTTACTTCCCCATCCTCTGTTTGTACCCCTGTAGTAGGATTTACTAGTTCCTATAAAAAAAGAAAAGAAATTAATATCCCTGAGTATATCTATAACAAAATCATAATACATACCTTATATTGTTTAAACAGGATGTTCCACTTGGCCCGTAACTGCTCAATCGAATATTCCAATAAATTGGCGGTATCCGCCGTATAATTCTGAAATATTTACAATATTAAATACTGGATAATATTTAAATAAAGAAATTGTGTAACTTACGTCCAGTTTTCATTCCTTCTATAAGATTTTTTGCTGAATAGATTTTCGTGGGCAATCCTCGCCTTTATAAGTCGGATTATTTCTTCTTCCGACACTGTAACAAATAATTATATTATTACGTATGTATATAGAAAAAGTAAATATATGAAATATTTTTATATGTTCAAATACAAATTATTTTTACTTCGCCATTTTACAAATTTGGAGTTGAAAAAATAAAAATTTATTTGATAGCTATATGCATGCACACTACAAAAATTTATTTGATAGCTATGTTTACTAGCAAACCAAAATTATTACAGAAATGTCAAAATTATTACACATAGCTACTGTAATAATTTGGTTGCAAACAATTTTCTGCCAAAATTATTACAAGAAAAATCATTTTTACAAAAATCGAACAGGGCCATTATTTTTGTTGTAATAATTTTGGCAGAATACTGTATGCAACCAAATTATTACAACGACTGTGTGTAATGATTTTGACATTTCCGTAATAATTTTTCATAATCAAAGGTTAGATGAAAAATTCAATTTTTGTTTTCGTTTGTCAAATTTGTTGGTAAAGTTATCACCCGGGGCATTATATTATCCAGGCATTATATTGTTGTGAATAATATCACAAATAGTAGATCTTGATATATCTGTTGCTGCCCCTACTATTCGGTAACTAGTACCACATGCGAATCACAACAAAAATACAAGTATGTAATTCCATTGTTCTGTATAGGAACCATGCGCAGATTTTAGCGAAAAAATTCGATATAATTTCTTGTAGTTGCTAGAAAAACGTATTTTGAAATTTTAATATTTTTTAAATCATAGCAGACGTATGTGCAACTTTGATTCATTTTATTATGCTTGACATTTCACAATGACTTTTCAATTTGTGGTAATTTATCGCTGTTTGTTTTACATTTTGAATAATGAAATAATGTTGAGTTCAATAAACAAATATTTGCATTTTAAAATTGTTTTGAATCCTTTAAATATACGGATATATTGGTATTGACTAATTTATTACCTAGATTATTTTCCTAAACATTAGAATACCCAAATAAATCGACCCTTGCATATATTAAAAAATTAATAAATACATTTATAGTAAAACTATATAAATCAAAGAGAATTGGTGTTTCTCGTTCTTCAATAAAAATTATAAATAATTATAAAGAAATTAGTTTGATTCTAGCAAGATAAAAAAAATTGCTTTCAAAATAATGAATATTTTTTATAAGTACCCTCTCATAGGACTGATAAAATTTTGTCTAAATTTAGTTAGTTTTTTTGCGGGTTGCATTCACAAAATTTGTAAAGCAGTTTGGCTGCATTCATTTATTTTTATTTAATCGAAAAAAATTATATCTAGTTTTTTTTTCGCTAAAATCTGCGCATGGTTCCTATACAGGTCCCCAACATCCTTGTTACAGTATCGTAAGATGCATCCTTATTACAGTATCGTCACAGACGGGTGTGAAGTATTCCAGACTTTCCATAGATGTTATGTATGTATGAGTGCTGCATTGCTAATTCAAATTCAAATAGGAAAAAAATGAATCATATTGGAAATTTTAGTACAATCATATAAGTATGAGTCTTTTTTAGAAAATGACTCAAACTTCAATTTAAATAAAAAATATATATTTTCTAAAAAAAAAAAATTATAAACAAACTCAACAATACGTGGTGTAGAAATTATCGAGATTTTTTAAAAAACATATTATAACTTTAAAACGATTAAAATAAATCATAGAAAATAAAACTTTGTATCAAAAAACCCTAAGTCAAGGCATTGTAAGTACAAAATGGTTTACTAAGAAGACTCAATGACAAACTTCATGTACTATAGGCCAAAATGACCGATAATGGCCATCCAAATTTGAGTAAAAATGGCATCTTAACATCTAGAACATCAAAATTCGTAACAATAAACCCGAGGTCGAGCTTTATTAGCAGTAGGTTGTTTTGGTTCGGTGATTCAATGACAAACATCGTGTACTAGCCAGACCTGAATCACGATCTCTGGGAATGGCTGATAATGGCCATCAAAATTTGAGTAAAAATGACATCTTAACATCTAAAACATCAAAATTCGTTGCAATAAGCCCGAGGTCGTGCATTATTAGCAGTAGGTTGTTTCGGTTAGGTGACTCAATGACAAACATCGTGTACTAGCCAGACCTGAATCACGATCTCTGGGAATGGCCAATAATGTCCATCCAAATTTGAGTAAAAATGGCATCTTAACATCTAAAACATCAAGATTCGTAGCAATAAACCCGAGGTCCTGCATTATTAGCAGTAGGTAGTTTTGGTTAGATGTCTCAATGACAAACATCGTGTATTATATACTATATACATCGTGTCCTAATTTATCAGATTCATGAAATAAGTCAGAGGTAAATACAGATAAATACTAAGCTTAATAAGCTAACCTGAACAATCGACGAATTCAGGTTATTTCTACGAATTTTGATGTTCTAAATTTTAAGATGTCATTTTCACTCAAATTTGGATGGTCATTATCGACCCTTCCCATAGATCGTGATTCAGGTCTGGCTACTACACGATGTTTGTCATTGAGTCACCTAACCGAAACAACCTACTGCTAATAATGCACGACCTCGGGTTTATTGCAACGAATTTTGATGTTCTAGATGTTAAGATGTAATTTTTACTCAAATTTGGATGGCCAATATTAGTCATGTTTGATGTTTGTGATTCAGGTCAGAGTCACTTATCATTAGTCAGGAGATTTTTTGGTTTTGTTTACTAAATTTTGATGGCCATTGACGATCATATCTGGAGATTGTGATTCAGTTCTCACTAATTCGTTAAGTAGTTGATTAAGCACCTACCTAAACCCATCTTGTTATAATAATGCACTGCTTCTGGTTGATTATTAACAATTTTTATTAAATTTTACTGCTATAAAAGGACATTCTTATTTGTTTATAAAAGTAAAAAATTCTTAAGTTTATTCGATATATTTTTTTAATCTCTGGAAAAATCTCTGGAATTTTCTTATTAGAATTCAATGAGAAATTCATAATTGGTTTGAGTTCAGTATATTTGGTTTGCGTCCCGTCCCGACTGTTTTAGTACAATATTTTGGTTAAACATTTTATGGTTAATTTACAGTAATATTTTGTTCTCCGTAATTTATCAATTAAAATTTTAATTTTTACTTTATTTATAAGCTACAATATTTTTCTGCCATTTTAACTAAGATAATTTGATATACGTCTTATAAATATACTGATAAAATTTGCTCGATTTCATTAAACTTATCTTGATGTGCTTATTTTTTCTGTCTCTTGTTTCTATCTCACTTTTATTTTATTTCAATGATTTGAATTAAAATTATGTATAAATTTTGTAATTTATATAAAAATTTGTTCTATGCTTTCTAAACTATTTAAAATAATGTAAAATCAAACATAATATTTTACTTTTCATTAAGAATTTCGCAAATTAAAAATCATAACAGCGTACTTCACACAACTACATAGAAAGACTTTAAAAATCCAATTGGAATTAGCAGCATTCCAATTAGATTTGTATACGTATACAATTTTAATCTATGGAAAAATCTATGGAATATTACACGGGCGTTCGTCACAGAATATGTATATTCTGTAGTATCGTCGTGTGTGAGGATTGATTGAATAATATTGTTGGTGGATGAGATGGTATACAGTCGAATTAATTACCTGTGTTGTAACGAGATTCATTAATAAAGGTTGTGCCTGGCTCCGACTTCTTCTCATTAATTCCGTATGCCTAGTTATTAGAATAAACAACATCAAATTCCACTTCTATCATATTTGCTTATAAGAATTTCTTCGAATTAATTTTCTCTCGTCTTGTGTTTTGAACTGTCAAAATTATCTTAGTCAGCGTGTTCACTGATTGTTTTCTGACATAAAAAATCGGTATATTTTTGACATATTTTACCCCGACTAACTTCACACCAGTAAAATATCCCAATTTTTTTTTATTACACGAGTGAACGCGTTTATTTTTAGCTTGGCATATAAATTTGGCAGTTCAGTATTTTAAACGTCAATTTCCTTTACCAGTGAATTTAATATAGTGATATATTTCCTAAAGTGATGTTTAAATTTTAATAAAATATTAACGAAAATGTTTATTCTTAATAAACACATTTTTATTAATCACTTGTTTTTTGTTTCGCAGAATATTTTGAATATTTTTCAAAAAGTTTAAAAAATCACTCGATCGATTTCGACTTGTTAGGTCATCATCAGGAGTATCTACCTGCGAAACAAAAAACAAGTGATTAATAAAAATGTGTTTATTAAGTATAAGTGTGTTTCGCCAAGTGCCTACGGCAAATAGCGTAAAAAGGTAAATGTTTATGATTGAATCAAGTTTAGCCGGCTATTAAAAATTGAGTTTTTTCAAAACAAAACTCAGATGTCAAAAAAACCCCAAAAAATCCAAAACAAAGTAGAGTTAAAAATATACCGAATTATAGGGGGCGCTCGGTTTGTAGCTAAAAAAAACCCGGATATTTTTTATCCTCTTGTACACGAGTGAACACTAGGAGTATTCGGACAGCAATCGAACTCTAACAAAATATCGAAGAGCAAATTATTTCGCTAACGTTAAAATTATTTCATTATTATGCAAATCGGACATGAGCATAGATCGATATTTTGACAGCAAAAATTGATCCAAATTGACAGAAATGTTGAGTGTTAAGGAAAACAAACTGCAGTTTGTACGAAATATTTGATATATTGATAAAAACTTACATATATAAATATTTCTAATAGTGCGAAACTAATTTTTATTATTTATTTGTATTATCCTGAGTTTATTTAGATGTTTGTGTTGTGAGTGTTAGTTGAAAATAAAAAAAAGGAGTGAGTCCATTAGTACTCTCAAGGAGATGTGTAAACATGGCGTGTGTATAGTACGTGGGTACAGTTTACTTTGAAGGAAGAAGGAATGCAATTTTACTAACCAGAGTTTTTCATTTGTTTATTATCGTTAAATTGGTCTATTACTCTTTCGGTATAATCGACGCAATTGAATTTTGGTAGCTAAAATAAGATATATTATATACTGTCGAATCTAACTTTAAAAATTTTCATTGAAAAACTGCACAATATGGTCGTCCTATATCTAGTAGTAAATATATTTCGATCTGAGTTCATGTGCAAATCGAATTCGTCTCGCAGGAAGTTTATAAGTGGTTCAGCTTGAGGAACAGCAACATTAATATTGAAATCCCCGCTCATAATCACCGGCAAAAGATGATAGTCTCCTTGGAGAATTTTTGAAATTCTTTAGGATATGGGGCAAGGACGAAATGTATGAACTTAATACAACTACAGAAAGCATCTTATTCTCATTGAGAAGCTGAAGTTCAGCCGTATATATATCATCAATGAGTTGTGTTGTTACGCTCATACCAGTTGTTTGTCCAACGATGATTTCTTTATGCGAGGTGACTGTATGGTATGAGTATTCTATTTAAATTTTTATATATTGTTACTCCGGCAGCTCACTCACCGTCTCTCTTGAACTGAACGCAGATCTGGAAAAGCAAGAAAATTGCGTGATTCCTTGCGTGACTGTGTCAGTTAGGTCGAGGTGATGTGTATGACCTAAGACTCTGACAGTTCAATGTTAAAAACCAGACGTCATTATTATCTCGTACAAAATTCGCCATTACAACGGATAAAGCGGATTTGTGGTGAGGCGCGATAGCTAATTTTGAAGAAGACCCATTGAGGTCCCATTTTTACGTCCATGGTAGACGACATGATCATCGATAGCCGACGTGATGAACAGTCCTTCGAGACTCGTTACTCGAGCTAAAGCAATATACACAATTTGTTAACTGTGTCTTTTATCGTAAGAGTATATACTGACTATCTCGTTGTAGGTACCACCGTGTGATGTATGAATTGTGGTGGCACATGAAGGTACGACGCTTTACATTAATTGTTGTTTATGCTTAACATTAATTGTTGTTTCGATTAATAGTTGAGCTTTTTCTAGAAATGGGCACCAAACATCGGTCGATATTCGTTTTCTGCGCCCATCCAGCTTCAAGCCACCTGACCTTCTTGACAAATTGTGAATTTGAACCGAAATCCATCCAGAGTCGTTTGACATTTTTTACTGTCGACGTTTTCATCGTTCTCGTTGTCCTGGTTAGGATGCCTATGCATTCGATATACTTTAGACAGCCCATAGTTCCATTCGCCAGTCCATTTGTTACGCCAATATTGGTTTTAAAAAAGTACGGCAAATTATTTGTGTCCACTATGCTCATTTTATAGATCTTTTGGCAGAATTGCTACTCCGGCAGCCCACTGACCATCTCTATTGAACTGAAAATAGCATTCAAACGTAGGAATATTAACAAGTTCGTCATTGCGCAGCCAGGTCTCGAAAACCAAATGAATTGAGCATACCCGCGTGACTGTGACCTGAGACTCTGGCAGTTCAATGTTAAAAACGAGATGTCATTATAACCCCATTCAGTAGAAGACATGATCATTGATAGCAGACGTGATGAACAGCGCCTAGAGACTCGTCACTCGTGATAAAGCAATGTACAGCAGTTGTTGACTGGGTTTTTAATCGTATGAGTATGCAATTTCGTAATCGTAATTCGTATTTCGTATCGTAATTTTTTTGTTGATTTTTCTGATCGATGGAAATGTCGATGGTTTCTATTTCATTCATTAAATTATTTTTTTCATTTTCCCTACTATTATACATATACATAAAAGCATGCCATGTATAGTAAAAATTGTTTTTGTTGAGTTTCTAGCTTTTTTTCAAACGAAGTAGGTATACGTCATTTCCGTTCGTTTCATTTACAAGTTTACTCTAATACAAAAAATTTTGGTAGGCGCGCGTAAAGATGTTTACACATCAAAAAACCATGTGTCATATTCTGATAATTTATTTAAGGAATTAGTAAATAAATTATTCTGATACATCAGCAGAGAATACCATTGGTCAGATTGTGTCTCTTATAGTAAACACTTTCCGATAAAATGCAATAACATGCCCGAATTCCATTCTTATTACAATGATAGCAGTATTTCATGCTAAATAAATCCTGAAATTTGTAGCCAGTATTTCCAAACATACAAAATCACATTCCAAATAAATTTACTACAATTTTTATTCAAAAAGTAGTTTTAATAAAATAAACTTAAACGGTGTTCAATCCGTTTCGAATAAAATACTTAAAATTCTCTTGGACGTTTTGTTTGTTTACCTTTACAAAAAAAAACGTAAAGTTAGCCGCACATTCAATCTGTTGAAGTCGTATTCATACGACAGATGAAAATCCGGGAGTACAAAAAGTTGACACAACCACAATTTTGAGCAGAAAACCAGTAGACGAGTAGACGACAACACACCAAACCAGTAATTATCGAGCAACATTTTGAAGACTATTTTACAGGGTTCTAAAATTCGCTCTTCAAAATATATTATTCTTTCTTTACTGATCGAACAAATAATTGTTACTACTAATCGTCGCGATTAGTGAATAGAAAGCAAAATTTTACTGATCATATTCATCTTGCATTGAATAGAAAACAAAAACATATATTCCCTATTCTCACTGTAGTGGGCTATTCTATTATCTATTCAAACAAATATAAAAAGTAAAACAAAAGAATAGAATACAATTTTGTTTTAGTTCTCCCCGAGCCCGAATTTTTTGGTGGATTTCTTGGATAAATGTAGCTATCCCGAAAAAGTGTAAATACATTAAAAAATGTAGTGCCGTCCCGAAAAACAATTTATACGTAAGAAAAACAAAGAATATAGAAAAATAATATTATTAAAAAAAAATACTGGTAAACATTTTTTTTAAATTTATTTAGCCCGAATGCGATTTGTGTAGATAAAAATAAATTTAAAAAAATGTTATTTCTACCTGATATGGACTTGGGGCCAATTCCACATCTTAGCTAGTATCGTGGCCTGTCTGGCCGTATATGCCGCTTGGTGGCTTTTTCTCTAGGTATTGCGGTACAGAATTTAATGTAGAGCCATAGGAGCTACACAAATTATTCGGGTTAAATAATTATAATTAATAAAAGGTTATTTCCACCTGATATGGACTTGAGGCCAATTCTACATCTTAGCTAGCATTGTGGCCTGTCTGGCTATATATGCCGCTTGGTTTCTTTATCTCCAGGTATTGCGGTACAGAATTTAATGTGGAGCCATAGTACAACACAAATTATTCGGGTTAAATAAATATATTTAAAAAAAAGGGTTATTTCCACCTGATATGGACTTGAGGCCAATTCTACATCTTAGCTAGTATCGTGGCCTGTCTCGCCATATATGCCGCTTGGTGGCTTTATCTCCAGGTATTGCGGTACAGAATTTAATGTGGACCCATAGTAACACAAATCGCTATTTGGGTTAAATAAATTTAAAAAAAAAATGTTTACCAGTATTTTTTTTTTAATAATATTATTGTTCTATATTCTTTCTTTTTCTCGCGTATAAATTGTTTTTCGGGATGGTGCTACATTTTTTAATGTATTTACACTTTTTCGGGATGGCTACACTTATCCAAGAAATCCACCAAAAAATTCGGGCTCGGGCTAACTTCATCGACTTGACTGGGAGGGGGGTCTTATTTGGAAGCCATGGAACTGATGTCCTACGTGTCACGGTAACTGTGATATGATATTTTAGAGTTTTTTTTTTAAATTACCCAAAATCTCGCCATTAAATGGTCTTAACTTTTTCGTTTCTAGTCGTAAAGAGACGAAATAACTTTAAAAAGGATGAAAAATGTCTACTTTCTAAATGCATTAAAAAACTAGAGGTGGTTTTAAAATACCTTCATTTTGTGGCCAAAATAAGAGACTTTACCCGGGTCAAGTTTAAGAATATACCTTTTAAGTTATTGATTAATTTTTAATCAACTTCATTTATTAGATTTTGTTCAAAATGACCTCCTGCACCTCGTATGCATGCAGTGGCAGTGTATCTTTTTATTATCTCTACGGTTGTGCGAAGTTGCATTTCATTTTTAATTTTTTCAAATGCGGCGCTTATTATTTCAATTAAAACGTATAATGTGGGTACTTTTGTTGAGTACACCAATTCCTTAGCACGTCCCTAGACGTAGAAATCCAAGAGTGTGAGATCTAGGAACCGTGCGGGCCAAGGAATAGGGTACCCTGACGATAATGATTTGACTATTAAAGACACTTTTCTTTTACAGCAGTCTCTAATTAAGTAGTATAAAGAAGATACATATCTTTGTTGCAATGCCAACCTACATCACGCGCTTCAGTTGAAAATTTTAAAATATCCTATACCTTGAATACATTGAATAATGGGCCCATAAAGAGTAGCCCTTTTTATTAACTGAATACTCTTGAAAACATGCCAAAAGTATATTTTCCGAAATTTTATTAAAACTTTTATTATTACACCAAATTTCAAATTTTTCATATGTTTTTATATTTTTGGGGCAGCAGCTGGTCTGTTATACATATTTTCGACTATCTCACAGGTGGCGTGCCGATTAAATCATCATTCTCCATTTTTTTAGTTGAATGCCAATTTGACTCAACAAAATTAAAACATCAAATAACAAAACAAAATGCAGTGTCATGTTAAATTTACGCTTACTACAATCCAGTAAAAAATTTGGGCTACTTCGTCATAGTTAATATTATTTTTTTTTAATTTTTTTTAAATGAGTTTTTTTTGAATTTTGGAAACTGACTCATTTGAATATATTTCTGCTTTTTTAAAGAAAATAATAAGGCTTACGATTTTAAAGCTTCGAGAGAGACACAATTTTAATTGCTAAGACCATGATACATTGTGTATAAATCGAACTTCTAATTCTGGCATCGGACTTGAAAATTTGAGTTCACACCATCAGTATTATATTTATGTAAATGCTAAAGAAATTTGTAATTAGTTTGCACATTCGGTATGCGTAGAGAAAATCATCAATCCATCTCGAGAGTATTTATTAGGTAAAGATGTACACAGACATGAAATGCATCAACCAACAAGAAAACGAAGTAGGTGAACGTAATTTACAATAAGCTACGAGTATTTGCCAGTTGATATGCTGCATACTAGATACAAAAAACCATACAGCATGTTGTATTATATAACTGTAATGCGGGAACGAGGTATGTGATTTAAATACAACAAATAAATTAGTTAATTTGTGGCGAGATGAAAGTTATATTGTTACAAGGATGACCTTGAAGATGGAAATTCTTCAATTGCTACTTATTTGGTTAGTTTTTATATAATAATTTTTTCCTTGTATATGATTTATATTATTAGTACAAAGTTAGATTAGGTTAAGTTTCAGTGGTTGCTATCGCACACTTAAGCCAATTGTGACCCATTGTGATACCACAGAGTCCGACATCATTAAACTCCCTTTCAAACCATCTAGTCCTACTCACAAAGCGTAAAAGATCTCGCACATTAAAGCTTTCGATATCAGAGAGGCTGTCCATAGTGCATTTGCTCAAGTGATCATGTCTTCTGCCAGCTAGTGCAGGGCATGAGCATAGAAAGTGAACAAAAGTTTCGTCCTCCTCCTTGTAGCTTCTGCAGATGTCATTTGCATCCACACCTTCTCACATGCTCTCCGGAAAGCAGCATCCGGTAAGTATCCTTACAGTTCTACCTAATGTACCTAATTCTACCTTCAGTGTGATTAAGACCTCGGAGCGCTTCAAGTTCAGCTTAGGCCATATTTGCTTCGCTACCCTATCAGTACATAAGCCTTCCTACACATTCTCTCCCTGGTTCCAGTTGGAGAGTCGTGCCGAACCTTACTAATTCGTCCGCCTTGCAATTTTTCTCAACATCAGAATGGCCCGGAACCCACGCCAATTGAATATTGAAATGTTCACTGATCCTGTTAAGAGATGTGTGACAATCCAACGCGACAACTTGATGCTTGGGAGACTTACTCCAGTGAAAAATGGCCGCCCGACTATCAATAGTGATCAACCAGTTCATGACCTCCCCAATCGCTATAACGCCAGCCTGGCTCACGCTGCAGTAATCATTAAGACGCAAGGGTAGACTCACATTTAATTCGCCACAGAATACACCAGCTCTCACGCTACCATCAAGCTTGTAGCCCTCGGTGAAGAATCTAACTGTCCCGGTCTCCATGATGAGACGACTCTTTCAATCCTCCCCAGAGAAGACAATCATCTTAAAACGCACAAAATAATCCAAATTCACCAGGTTATGCCTCACAGAATTGACTATAGTTGAGTGTCCTTTTTACAGGTACTTCCACACCGAAACCGCTGATAGCCGGGGGAGTGTCTTGACCGCCATTTGCTCACCGATAATTTCCAATGGGAGAAGGTACAGCATGACCTCTAAGACACCAGTAGGTGCCGTTTTCAGCGCCCTACTAATGAGCAAACAGGCTGCCCTCTGCACCTTTCTGATGACGTTTTTGCAAGAGTAGAGTGACGCAGAGGCCTTCTCCACTCTTCTTATCGTATTTGGTTTCCAACTGAGCTTACTGTCCAGAAGAATCCCTAGGAATCTTGCCTTATCAGTAGAGGTCAGGATGGCACCATTCAATCTTGGTGGAAAAACTTCCGGAATTTTATACCTCATAGTGAAAAGGATCAGCCTTGTTTTAGATGGATTAATCTGCAATCCAAATCTGCTGGCCCAACCCGCAGTGATTGATTACGCATTCTACATCACATCCCCGATTGTATCTAAATGCTTTCCCGAGACAACAATCCACACTATAAGCCACCACACCAATTCCTTCCCCTTCCAGTTCCAATAGTAGTCCGTTGATTACTACATTCTAAAGAAAGGAGAGGAGGCACCTCCCTGATGTGTTCCCGGAACAACCTGCCTTCCGACGAAGACTTAATCCATCCCTGCTATAACCATTCTGCTCCCTAGCAATTGATTAATTCGCCTGGTTACTGGGTATTCAATCTCAAGTGCGGCAACAATCCTTCCCAAATTGCCTCCACCTTGACGTTCTTAAAAACGCCTTCGATGTCGAGAAACGCCACCAGCAAAAATTCCTGAAAATCCAGTGACATCTCAATTTCCCGAACCAAGGCATGTAATGGTGTGTCCACGGATTTACCCTTATGGTACGCATATTGAGACTGTGCCCAGTTTCTGACATCCAGCAGCTTTTCCATGATTTTCAGTAGAAAGGATGACAGAGACATTGGTCTTAAGTCCTTAAGAGAGTTGCTGTTGGTTGAAGGAGATACAATAACGATTAGACTTAAGGCAAAAGATCAGAATATCAAGGAGGTATGACGTTTCACCTTTATTAATGTCACAACTTCCTTGTATAGCGTAGTTAGAATTTGTATACAATCACAAGAGGAACGCCTAAACATCACAAGAATAAGGCCCAAAAAAAATTGGGTTTACTTGCAGGGTTGCAAAATTTCCAGCGTCTATTGGTGAAAAAACTAAGCGGGTATACAAAATATATTGATTGATGTATATCGTGAAATTTCGTAAGGTAAACATTAAGTTTGGCATTGAAACCAAAATATAAATTTACTTCCATCTCTAATTTTAGAGCCACCTAACAAAATTAACAAAGCCTTAATGATTCTAAACAATAGTTTGGACGGTTTCGTTTTCGGTCCAAGAATATTCTCTCGGAGAACGATGTTTATTCTCTTTTGCAATAATATAACCAACCGCACGCTACAATTTATTAATAGTCGTGTACACCGGAAAAATCACCCAGAGTCTTATCTAATAAATCTTCACAAAAATCCCTCATTGCCGTTTGTACGATTTGGTTCTTAAAACCAATTTTCTCGTCTTTATTATAAAGGAGAAAACATTTTTACCATATAAAATTATTTATTATCATCCATTAACAATCACCATAGTTATGTTCAATATCTTATCATTTTCAAGAAGTATGTTTTATTAAGAAAACGAAATCAAATAATTTATTTATATGTGAATTGTTGTTGTAATAAAAAAATATTATGTTTCATATTTGCTGCTTATAAGTTACATACCCGTACCCAATCTATGCCAACGCGCAGACAACGTGGATATATGCACAAATTATGTTTTATTATTTTCAACAGGTTATGTAAAACAGTCGCTGTTTTATGTTTTACATTTTTATATATTTTCAGGGCATTCATACAAGTTTTCCATATCAAAACTAAGTTATATACGTATACGCATATATCTATCTAGATACGTATAAAAAAAATTATATATGTACAAAGGATTGATTACTTTCATAAAATTATGATTGAAATAAATCAATAAATTTTCTTCTTCCAATCTTTGCTGTGTTGGTATTTTGTACTGTTTCTTATTTAAAATTAATTGTCTTTTTGAATTTGACGTTTTCACTTTGAGTTCCGCACAGATTTAACTACTATATATCTCGTGTGCGAGTTGAGCGAAACTAATTTTTGAAAAATTTAATTTTAATTCAATTAATCTCCAAATAAAATCTTTGAATCGACAAAGATTAATGAATCAATAAATTCGGAATATACGTACGAAATAATTTTCCCTCTAAATTTAGATAAATATTTTCCAAAAAATAAAAAAACAAATTAAAAATAAATCAAAAACAATATTTTCTTTCCGTTTTCTACTTAATCTTCTTCTGTAAATCTCAAGACGAAATAAAAAAGCACAACCAAAGAAGAAAAATCAAATTAAAATTCTTAAATTAATACTCTGATCCCCATTTCCATATTATCATCTTATAATTTTTTTTTTGTTTGGCATTCAACCCTTTTTCCTATACTCACACATACACACACACACACCCAATAAACATAACGAACGAAAATTTTTCTCTGTTAATAACCGTTGTTTTTCCTATATTTTAATGCTAATGTCATTTTCCATTTTCGTTCTCATAATCAAAAATCATTTCAAAATCTTCAATCTCATCATCATCATCAGCATCGCCGTATTGCTGTTATGAAAATATATTTAATCACTTTTCATTTCAATTTTCGTAAAATATATATTTTCACTCATTCACTTTGCATTTCCCGCAACGGAAAAATTACGGTTTTTCTGGCACAGGAATTAGTTCAGGGAAATAGATTGATTTTCTTAGATTAAAATTTAAATGTCAAATCAGTGAGAGAGATATTTTTTAATGTATTGTTTATATTGTACTACTTAAGCTTTTTATTTTCCTTTTTTTATCTTGGGAAAATTTATTTAAGAAAAGGGGTGGAAAATTTATAAAGGTTTAATGATAGATGTGTATATGATTATAGATGTACGCGTATATGTAAATTTTAATGTATTTTGTTCGTGTGGTTCTTTGGTAAAATAATTTTTTTTAAATTAATGTCTGTGGAGTGGCGTGGATTATACAGATGCTGATTATAAGGCTGGTTTAATTTCACTTTAAATATTTTTTTTCGGCCTACTCAGGAGAAAAGTTTGATGTAAATATTTATAAGTTGGGAATATTTTTTCCATATCTTAATTGGCAGGGAAAATTATTCCCAATTTCACTTTGTTTGCAAAAAAATTGCACTAGCTTTTTACCTCAATATGCCAGAAAATGCCAGGAGTAGACCCTTAAAAGGTATCTTATTGATTTAGACCTGGGCATATGGCCGAGTGCCATTGGCCTCAGAGGGTAGAACGGAGGAAATCACGTCATTTCTCATTGCAACGTGGTGGTTCCAGTATTTCTTTGAACGGGTTAAACGTTCTAACTTTGCTGGTGATGGAGCATTATAGAAAAATTTAAGGGCGATAGGAAGGGGAGTAGGATTGGAAAGGGACTCATTATTCGATTGGGGGCGGAGTAATCCACGTCAGCCCACGTCGATAACAAAATAATCCGACGGGCGCTAATCGACAATTCATAAATGTGTGACCCATCTCAGAGCAATAACACACGATATTTTTACCGTAATTCGAATGTGGTTTATAAACTGACCTCGTGTTGTCTGCAGGAGTTTGTCCGCCAGCACGTCGTGCAACTGCCAACGGAAACCTACTCCCCGATTGAATGGCAGATACTGAGTTATTAAGTTGATCATCAGTTTGAGGGTAATTCTCATCCGAGTCATACCATCCACCATCATCATACGGACTACTCGATAACTCATTGATCGTGCGTCGTTGATGGATTCTAGGATCCGCGGGAGCTTTAATCCGTCTGAAAGACTCCTCTCAGGCAGCGCAGCTTTTGATCAGTTCATTTATACCAGTAAACTGACGGTCGGTGAGATGATACTACTGTAGTTCTGGCTTCATGTTCGTCATCAAAATTTCAATGAGCTCTTCGTCCGAATACGGTGTACGTCATTGTAGCGATTAACTCCACACTTGACCGTAGAAATCCGGGAAACTTTTGTTGGGTTGTTGTTTGCGCGCCTCGCAAACAGAAGCCTAATAAGAAAACGATAAATCTAGAAGCCTAATAAAAACGCAATACGCAAAAATATAAAATGAGATAATAATACCCGAGGGTTTCAATACAACCCAAACACTAAATCACAATATAACAAAATATTAAGCAAAAACTCAAATCAGACAATATTATCAAAATATCAAAAAATCAAATAAACATATCAAATATAAATTTAAATCAAATCAACAACTGGCTTTGGTGTGCGCGTCCATGCGAATTCAAACAGTGCAGAGCGCTGATTTCGATACTGGAAGCGCCTGCCAAAGGAAGTGAAGCTACAAATCATAAAATAAATAAAAATTATAGAAATTCGCGATTGATTGGGCGCCACTGTTACCGCAGCCGACCCACAGATTTCACTTAACAACTTAGAGGCCTCACACAGTGATTTTTTTGCCGGCTACCTTCTCAGGGAGAAGTGCGAAGGGTCGTGGGGATGGAGGCTTACGATGTTCCTGGAAAAATTCAAAATATATAAAAAGATAAGAAAATAGAAATAAAAACAATCGTACCTTAATACTACCTTTTTTTACCTTGGTGCCGTCATGCCTCAGGTGTGCATCGCACCCGGACCGTTGGGCGTCTTCTCGCCTTCGTTGGGCTTTGGTTCGCCTTCGTTGAGCTTTGGTATGCCTTCGTTGGGCTTTGCTATGCCAAAATCCGTTGAAATGAAAAAAATATATTTGTTGTTGGACATGGGTTCGCCAAAATCTGTAAATAATTTCAGTTGAGCGACCTTTTGTTTTTACCGTTGAAATTTGTTAACCGTAATTTAATTTGGCCTCAACTGACCCCCCGTTAATTAGGGGTGTGGTCTCGCCCACAAAATGAAACACCTAAGGTGGCCTCAATTGGCCACCCGTAAACCACCGCCGTTGTAGAAAATACAAAATGAGTGGCCTCGTGGTCGACCACCCTGCACATTGAGGCTTTATATGACCTTAGCAGCGCAAACCAAAACCCGCAATGGCGTTTGCTTCTATATATATTTTACTTTTTTCCTTTTATCGAGGCTATCGAAAATTCACTTTTATTTTTATACCGGGTGTTTCTTTTAAACTGAGACGATCAAATATCTCGAAAAATAGCCACTCTACGGAAAAAATGTTCATAATCAAAATTTAATCATACCGCGGGGGAAATAAATTAGTGCAAAAAAATAGTCCCCCACCCCCCGCTTTGTAGGTGGGGCGAGGATAACTTTTAAACTAAGATAGGAAGCCATGTTTTTTATTGCAGATACGGATTCTACGACTAAAAGTACGTATGATAGATGGCGTTGTAATCGACGAAATTCAATTTTTTCAATTTCTTCTTCTTAGAACACACGCATTCGATTCTGCAATACGTTTGAAATAAAAAACATCACGTTTTCATTGGAAATACTCGAAATTCGTCATCAAAACCATTTATTCAGTTTTGTAAATCACATTTAACGTTTGTGTTATTTCTTATCTTTATGTGTTTTGGTAATTGCAAAATAAACGATAAAATACTTTAGAATGGAGCGTTTAACTGTGCCAGAGAAAATTGAAATGGTTCTGGTTTATGGAGAAGCTGGCAGAAATCTTGAAAATGCTGTTGCTATTTATGGTCAACGTTTTCCGGATAGGATTCGTTCACGTGCTTCATTTGGCCGTACTATCAAACAATTTATTACTGATGGAAATGTTCAGCCGAAAAAGAGGACCCGTAGAGCAACAGTCACTGGAGAAAATAATGAAATTGCTGTATTGGCAGCAGTGGCACATAATCCTCATGTTAGTCAAGAGAAATAGTTCGCGATTCCGGATTGTCCCTCACCAGTGTTTGGAGAATTTTAAAACGGCACAAGTATCATCCATATCATGTGTCTTTACACCAAGATCTTCATGGCGCTGATTTCCAAAATCGGGTAACTTTTTGTCAATAGGCACGTGAACAAATACAACAAAACCCCAATTTTTTTCGTTGCGTAATGTTCTCTGACGAATCGTCTTTTACAAACCATGGAACGGACACAACATGCATTATTGGAGTGTTACAAATCCGCACTGGCTTCGTCAAGTTGAACATCAGCGTCCTTGGACTGTCAACGTGTGGTGTGGAATAATTGGCAACAAACTCATAGGCCCCCACATTATTGAAGGCAACTTGAATGGTCAAATGTACCGAAACTTTTTGGAAAATGAACTGCCAATATTACTTGAAAATTTGAACTTAGAAGTGAGACGGAACATGTGGTTTCAACATGATGGTTGTCCTTCACACTATTCGGTGGTGGCACGTGAAATACTTGATCGCTATTTCAATGGTCGCTGGATCGGTAGAGCTGGTCCGATAAATTGGCCCGCCAGATCACCAGATCTTACTTCGCCAGATTTCTTTTTGTGGGGCTATCTCAAAGACAAAGTTTACAAACAAGAACCAACAACACGTGAGAACATGATTGAGCGAATCAGAAATGCGTGTGCCGAAATTCAACCAAACACACTTCTCAGTTGTGTACAATCATTGGAAATGCGTATTAATTAGTGCATTGAAGTCCCAGGCCATCATTTTAACACTTATTTTAAGCTAAAATTATTTTATTCACCTGTCATTTACATTAATAAATTGTTTTGATGACGAATTTCGAATTTAATATTAACATTATACAATTTTTTATAATTTCATATAAATGAACGTTCAACTACACTTTTTTTAACAAAAAATTCGACTTAATCATTTTTATATAATCTTACATATATGTATTTCTTTTTTTAATTTACTTCACAATTCAAAATCAACTTATTTTCAGCCTCCTAAAACGAGATCTTTTTTTTAATCAAAATCAAAATTGAACCTTATCACATCAAAACTAAAACTTGGCTGACTGACAAAAAAATTCTCCCACCGCACAACGAACGCCAAAACGTTCTAGAAGAATCTTCTTCTTTTTCTGTTTTTCATCGAGCGAATTGATGCAAACGAGATATAAGAAAATATTCCTCTAGAGCGCATTTCTGTGCATACACCCGATGCACATTGGTCTCGCTCTCTCTTTTAATCGATGATCGCGCGGCCTTATGGTAGGGAGAAACACGAGAATTAAGAAAAAAAACGTCTACATGGTGAAAAAATATTTAAGTACAATCAATGCCACCTGTTCGTACACAGGTGGCATTGCTATCAGTCACAACACAAGATTCGCAATAGAAATAAAATACTAAGAATGATCGTAGGTACGGAAATGATTGTTATGACACAAAAAAGTCGTAGCATTCTAAAATTTCAATTGTTTATGCTTCCGGTCAGGCTTCCGATACTGAATTCAGTACCTGATGAATTCCTCATCATATACGATTACAAACAGTAACGTCGAGAAATTCAATGCAAAATATCCGTAGTTCAAAGTAATCCTAATTTCTCCTGTGCAACGCCGAGTAATTCAGCTAGTAAATCATATAATTTGAAAATATTAGTAATATTAAAGAGCGCCGGTGGTTATAAATATTTTAAAAGTGGTAAAACGTTTTTGATTGATTGATTAATTAACCAATTTAAATAGGCCGAATTCAGTTGTCTTTCAATTAATCCTTATGGAATTCAGTTTTATAATATAAAAGAGGTTTCAATATGATCTCCGAAGTGGTTTTGGAAATGGCTAATTTTTATGACACTATAAACGATTTCTCAATTATAAGTTAATTTCTATCGTGTAAATGGGATTCCAGTAAGAGTTCCTAATGTAGTTCTGTATAACGATCAAAATCATTAGATCTAGCAATTTGTTAGCCTATTGGGATTGATCTTGGTTCATTGATTAAAATGAGATTCCTACTTAAATTTGACACACGAAAGAGTTAAATTTGACTAAAGATGATGTGTAGGGTTCTAAAATTAACGATTTTGAGTTAAAACTAGTCCATTTCAAATCAATCCACTTGACCAAGTACTAAACAAGTGTCCCGGATATCGCTGGACCTATTCCTGGTGTAGTGCCTGTTTAGTGTACCGATCATATGGCACAAGGCAACACAACTCTAATCTAGTAGGAGAAAGGGTAATGGTTTGATGGCTACTAATGGTATTGTTATTGGCGTATTTAAATCAGCAACTTTAAAAAAATGTTATTATTTCACATACATCAAGAGTTTTCCTGAAATGTAATTCTAAATTAATATTGTACGGTTTCTTTAAAAATACAAAAATGTATTAACAATAAGTGTTTCATTGGCTGTTCCGAAGTGCTCAAATTAAATGAAATTAAAAATGCTGGTACTAAAAATTGCAAAAATATTTACTATTTGCCTAGTTTCAATTCAAACAAGAGCTTTTTCAAATGTCATAATTTTTTTTGTGGTCTACAAAAAACAATTTTTTTAATGGGAAAACACAATAAACAACAAAACAATGTATGTGGGGAATAGGATAACAGTCGGGAATTGTGACTGCGATAAGCCTTCTGTAGCCTCCTCCACATGGTCTTCGGTCATTCTTTTTTACCATGTGCAATGGACATGAGATTGCCGAAGAAGAAGGTCGGTAGATTCCTAGTTCCACCATGTCTTGAAAATCGAGGAAAGCTGCTTTATGGCGAATTGGATCAAGCCTAGTCTTGAAAATGGTCCTAGATCCGTGGCCCTAGTCTGGTAATCCCCTGGGAATAGAGAACTATAGGGAAAGATTTTACATAGCATTTATCTATAAATCGGGTTTTTCTGGTCTACTGAGAAATAAAGTTTGATGTAAATATTTGTAAATTGGGAATAATTTTTCCATAGCGAAATGACCAGTGGCACTATTCTGGTAATTCCCTGGGAATAGGGAATTGGGGAAAGATTTTATATGTAATTTCAATTCAAATATTATTTTTCCGGCCTACTAAGAAGAAAAGTTTGATGCAAATATTTATAAATTGGGAATAATTTTTCCATATCTAAATTGGCAGGGAAAATTATTCCCAATTTTATTTTGTTATCAAAAAAATTACCACTATATTTTTACCTCAGTATGCCAGAAAAAAAATTTTAAAATAGAAATTACATATAAAATCTTTCCCAATTCCCTATTCCCAGGGAATTACCAGAATAGTGCCACAGGGAGAGTTATTTCCAATTTTAATTTGTTTTCAAAAAAATGGCCACTAACTTTTTACCTTAGTATGCCAAAAAAACTTATTTAAATAGAATTTATATGAAAATTCTTTCCCCAATTCCCTATTCCCGGGGAATTACCAGAATAGGGTCACTGTAGTCACGAAGTATTCTACTATATTGTGCGTTACTGCAGCGTTCTAGTTTGGTGGAGCTGTTAAAGAAGGGAATTTCTTTAGTAGTGCTCTATAGCCGTAGTTAATTGTAAAATGCAATCTGATGATGGTGTATCAATGCGTGCTGATGTTTCGTTAGGAGATCCGGGCGGTTCACATTGACGAGAATGAAGATCCTAGGATATTACGCTTAGATCAGCACCGGTATCAATTAAAAATGTGATCTGATGCTCCGACTCCCGTAGAAATAGCCGGCTTTGTTGTAGTTGTCTTACAACTTAATGGTTTGGAGAACCGGTATTTATGGATTCCTTTTGTAGTATAACAAAAGTGAATGTTGCAGTACATTTTGATGCCGCATTACCAAATTTTGTGTGATACCAACACCAATTGTGTGGAGTGTTTTTTTGTGTGTTTCGATTGATTGAACTTTCTTGGGGCGATTGCGATGCATATTTTCTAAAAAGAGAAGTTGTTCGTCTCCCTGGTGATTTTGAATGCAGTGTGTGTGTTTGTTTCCAGATGGCTAATGCTTTAGTTTGGAGCTTATATTTCTGAACTTGATATACGCGTTTCCCGGTTTAGTAAACCCAAGTTCTGAGTCTGCACGCCAATAATTTCGTGTAGTCGATCGTTGGTTTTAGCGAGATCCTCTTCTGGTTTTTCTCATTATGAGATCAACGCTGCTGATCCATATAGTTTTGTAATAATCTGGACTGTGAAACGTTTGCCGACTAACGATTTTATTTGGTGCAACACGTCCGAGGATTTTTGATCACCAATTTCGATTTTGCTTAAAATCGTCTCTAGTTTACGCTCCTCGGAGATGGAGTGGCGATCGATTAGTACTTTTTAAAAGTTTTCATATTTGTCATTGGCTGGACATTTTTCTAGAATGTACACGACCTTCTCCGCCCGAGAGGGATAAAACACTAGAATGGGGACACTAGAATGCGACGAGAGGATGTTGGAGAAGCTATAAAACTTGGACAGGAAACGTTGTACGGCAAGTCGCACGTAAAATATAAAAACACAACGTTAAAAGGAATTATGTATATGGAACGAAATTGCAGAAATTGTAGGTTACAGCGTTGAGGAGTGCAAAAAACGTTGGAAAATTTTACGGAGCAGATATGTGAACCAAAAAAAGCCGCCGAGAAGCGGAAGCGCCTCACACCCTAAGAAAGATGGGTGGTTTGACACGCCCTAAGAAAGATGGGTGGTTTGACAGCCTCACGCCCAAAGAAAGATGGGTGATTTGGTCTGTCATATGCCCTCTAAATAAAAGTACTGTTTAGTATTAACAAGTCGTTAGAGGAAGCAAAAAAGGAACTAGCCCAGCAAGCAACCTAAAAAGTTTAGCTGCTTTTTTTTATAACAATCGAGTAGAATTCGTGATAGCTATTGGGGTCACTCAAGCTGTGTTCATTAGACGGATAAAAATCCTACATTAGAGATTTTTTAATTTTTGTTATGTGTTTTGCTCTATATATTTGGTCTATTTTTGTCAAATGGTCTATTTCTGTCAATATGTCACAAAAAATAGACCAAATATATAGAGCAAAAAAAATATCAAAAATTAAAAAAATCTCGGATGTGGGATTTTTATCCGTCTAATGAACCCAGCTTGAGTGACTGAAAATGGTGTTAGGTAAGGTCTTTATTTTGAGTTTAGTCGTAATTGTGAGACTTTTCGTATTCTGCGCGTAGTCTGTGACTAATAAGACCATGAAATATGTTTGTCTAACGTAAGACTTTTTTTTAAGACCAACGTCAACTATGTCTAAGCGTAGAATACGAAAAGTGTCATAATTAAGACTAAACTCAAAATAAAGAAAAAAATTCTTACCTAAGACCATTTTTCTGTCGCTCACTGCTTCAGAATCGTGTAAGGCGCCTTAGTTTCCTTCTATAGTAATATTTTTTAGAGCTACCACCACAATTACAAGTGTCGCGTATCGATCATGCTTACCAAGTTCAATCCCAATCTTGGGAACTTCACCTTATTTGACCTTATGAACCCAAAACTTGACCCTATTTGCATCAAGAAAGTAATTTTAGGAATTATATATATATATATATATATATATATATATATATATATATATATATATATATATATATATATATATATATATATATATATATATATATATATATATATATATATATATATATATATATATATATATAATTCCTAAAATTACTTTCTTGATGCAAATAGGGTCAAGTTTTGGGTTCATAAGGTCAAATAAGGTGAAGTTGTCAAGATTGGGATTGAACTTGGTAAGCATGATCGATACGCGACACTTGTAATTGTGGTGGTAGCTCTAAAAAATATTACTATAGAAGGAAACTAAGGCGCCTTACACGATTCTGAAGCAGTGAGCGACAGAAAAATGGTCTTAGGTAAGAATTTTTTTCTTTATTTTGAGTTTAGTCTTAATTATGACACTTTTCGTATTCTACGCTTAGACATAGTTGACGTTGGTCTTAAAAAAAAGT
Source organism: Nephrotoma flavescens (assembly GCA_932526605.1). Lineage (NCBI taxonomy): Eukaryota > Metazoa > Arthropoda > Insecta > Diptera > Tipulidae > Nephrotoma > Nephrotoma flavescens. The sequence continues at coordinate 180,763,990 of OW052220.1, read as the reverse complement.
TTACGTTAGACAAACATATTTCATGGTCTTATTAGTCACAGACTACGCGCAGAATACGAAAAGTCTCACAATTACGACTAAACTCAAAATAAAGACCTTACCTAACACCATTTTCAGTCACTCAAGCTGGGTTCATTAGACGGATAAAAATCCCACATCCGAGATTTTTTTAATTTTTGATATTTTTTTTGCTCTATATATTTGGTTTATTTTTTGTGACATATTGACAGAAATAGACCATTTGACAAAAATAGACCAAATATATAGAGCAAAACACATAACAAAAATTAAAAAATCTCTAATGTAGGATTTTTATCCGTCTAATGAACTCAGCTTGAGTGACCCCAATAGCTATCACGAATTCTACTCGATTGTTATAAAAAAAAGCAGCTAAACTTTTTAGGTTGCTTGCTGGGCTAGTTCCTTTTTTGCTTCCTCTAACGACTTGTTAATACTAAACAGTACTTTTATTTAGAGGGCATATGACAGACCAAATCACCCATCTTTCTTTGGGCGTGAGGCTGTCAAACCACCCATCTTTCTTAGGGCGTGTCAAACCACCCATCTTTCTTAGGGTGTGAGGCGCTTCCGCTTCTCGGCGGCTTTTTTTGGTTCACATATCTGCTCCGTAAAATTTTCCAACGTTTTTTGCACTCCTCAACGCTGTAACCTACAATTTCTGCAATTTCGTTCCATATACATAATTCCTTTTAACGTTGTGTTTTTATATTTTACGTGCGACTTGCCGTACAACGTTTCCTGTCCAAGTTTTATAGCTTCTCCAACATCCTCTCGTCGCATTCTAGTGTCCCCATTCTAGTGTTTTATCCCTCTCGGGCGGAGAAGGTCGTGTACATTCTAGAAAAATGTCCAGCCAATGACAAATATGAAAACTTTTAAAAAGTACTAATCGATCGCCACTCCATCTCCGAGGAGCGTAAACTAGAGACGATTTTAAGCAAAATCGAAATTGGTGATCAAAAATCCTCGGACGTGTTGCACCAAATAAAATCGTTAGTCGGCAAACGTTTCACAGTCCAGATTATTACAAAACTATATGGATCAGCAGCGTTGATCTCATAATGAGAAAAACCAGAAGAGGATCTCGCTAAAACCAACGATCGACTACACGAAATTATTGGCGTGCAGACTCAGAACTTGGGTTTACTAAACCGGGAAACGCGTATATCAAGTTCAGAAATATAAGCTCCAAACTAAAGCATTAGCCATCTGGAAACAAACACACACACTGCATTCAAAATCACCAGGGAGACGAACAACTTCTCTTTTTAGAAAATATGCATCGCAATCGCCCCAAGAAAGTTCAATCAATCGAAACACACAAAAAAACACTCCACACAATTGGTGTTGGTATCACACAAAATTTGGTAATGCGGCATCAAAATGTACTGCAACATTCACTTTTGTTATACTACAAAAGGAATCCATAAATACCGGTTCTCCAAACCATTAAGTTGTAAGACAACTACAACAAAGCCGGCTATTTCTACGGGAGTCGGAGCATCAGATCACATTTTTAATTGATACCGGTGCTGATCTAAGCGTAATATCCTAGGATCTTCATTCTCGTCAATGTGAACCGCCCGGATCTCCTAACGAAACATCAGCACGCATTGATACACCATCATCAGATTGCATTTTACAATTAACTACGGCTATAGAGCACTACTAAAGAAATTCCCTTCTTTAACAGCTCCACCAAACTAGAACGCTGCAGTAACGCACAATATAGTAGAATACTTCGTGACTACAGTGACCCTATTCTGGTAATTCCCCGGGAATAGGGAATTGGGGAAAGAATTTTCATATAAATTCTATTTAAATAAGTTTTTTTGGCATACTAAGGTAAAAAGTTAGTGGCCATTTTTTTGAAAACAAATTAAAATTGGAAATAACTCTCCCTGTGGCACTATTCTGGTAATTCCCTGGGAATAGGGAATTGGGAAAGATTTTATATGTAATTTCTATTTTAAAATTTTTTTTCTGGCATACTGAGGTAAAAATATAGTGGTAATTTTTTTGATAACAAAATAAAATTGGGAATAATTTTCCCTGCCAATTTAGATATGGAAAAATTATTCCCAATTTATAAATATTTGCATCAAACTTTTCTTCTTAGTAGGCCGGAAAAATAATATTTGAATTGAAATTACATATAAAATCTTTCCCCAATTCCCTATTCCCAGGGAATTACCAGAATAGTGCCACTGGTCATTTCGCTATGGAAAAATTATTCCCAATTTACAAATATTTACATCAAACTTTATTTCTCAGTAGACCAGAAAAACCCGATTTATAGATAAATGCTATGTAAAATCTTTCCCTATAGTTCTCTATTCCCAGGGGATTACCAGACTAGGGCCACGGATCTAGGACCATTTTCAAGACTAGGCTTGATCCAATTCGCCATAAAGCAGCTTTCCTCGATTTTCAAGACATGGTGGAACTAGGAATCTACCGACCTTCTTCTTCGGCAATCTCATGTCCATTGCACATGGTAAAAAAGAATGACCGAAGACCATGTGGAGGAGGCTACAGAAGGCTTATCGCAGTCACAATTCCCGACTGTTATCCTATTCCCCACATACATTGTTTTGTTGTTTATTGTGTTTTCCCATTAAAAAAATTGTTTTTTGTAGACCACAAAAAAAATTATGACATTTGAAAAAGCTCTTGTTTGAATTGAAACTAGGCAAATAGTAAATATTTTTGCAATTTTTAGTACCAGCATTTTTAATTTCATTTAATTTGAGCACTTCGGAACAGCCAATGAAACACTTATTGTTAATACATTTTTGTATTTTTAAAGAAACCGTACAATATTAATTTAGAATTACATTTCAGGAAAACTCTTGATGTATGTGAAATAATAACATTTTTTTAAAGTTGCTGATTTAAATACGCCAATAACAATACCATTAGTAGCCATCAAACCATTACCCTTTCTCCTACTAGATTAGAGTTGTGTTGCCTTGTGCCATATGATCGGTACACTAAACAGGCACTACACCAGGAATAGGTCCAGCGATATCCGGGACACTTGTTTAGTACTTGGTCAAGTGGATTGATTTGAAATGGACTAGTTTTAACTCAAAATCGTTAATTTTAGAACCCTACACATCATCTTTAGTCAAATTTAACTCTTTCGTGTGTCAAATTTAAGTAGGAATCTCATTTTAATCAATGAACCAAGATCAATCCCAATAGGCTAACAAATTGCTAGATCTAATGATTTTGATCGTTATACAGAACTACATTAGGAACTCTTACTGGAATCCCATTTACACGATAGAAATTAACTTATAATTGAGAAATCGTTTATAGTGTCATAAAAATTAGCCATTTCCAAAACCACTTCGGAGATCATATTGAAACCTCTTTTATATTATAAAACTGAATTCCATAAGGATTAATTGAAAGACAACTGAATTCGGCCTATTTAAATTGGTTAATTAATCAATCAATCAAAAACGTTTTACCACTTTTAAAATATTTATAACCACCGGCGCTCTTTAATGTTGCTAATATTTTCAAATTATATGATTTACTAGCTGAATTACTCGGCGTTGCATCGGAGAAATTAGGATTTCTTTGAACTACGGATATTTTGCATTCAATTTCTCGTCGTCACCGTTTGTAACCGTGTATGATAGGAATTCATTAGGTACTGAATTCAGTATCGGAAGCATCACCAGAAACATAAACAATTGAAATTTTAGAATGCTACGAGTTTTTTTGTGTCATAACAATCATTTCCGTACCTACGATCATTCTTAGTATTTTATTTCTATGGCGAATCTTGTGTTGTGACTGATAGCAATGCCACCTGTGTACGAACACGTGGCATTGATTGCACTAAATTGTAGACGTTTTTTTGATGTGTAAACATCTTTACGCGCGTATGCCAAAAATTTTTGTATGGTAGTAAACTTTCAAATGAAACGAACGGAAATGACGTACTACGTTTAAATATCTTCATTGAAAAAAGAAACAAAATATAAAATAATAAAAAAAAGAACAAAAACCACAAAATACATATATAAATTTTGTACTATACACATAGTCTGAGTGTATGTGTATATATAAATAGTATGGAAAGAAAACAAAGAAACATTTATAAAATTAAATAGAAACGACTAATCGACGAATCGACAATTTCAGCGAACAGAAAAAATAAAAAAATTTAAAATAGCGTGTGCCACCACAATTTATGCACTATAGAGAGTGGTACCTATAACGAGATAGTATACTCTTACGGTAAAAAAACACAGTCAACAACTTGTGTATGTGGCTTTATCACGATCTCGTAGAGCAGTTCATCACGTCGGCTAATAATGATTATGTCTTCTACCATGAACGTAAAAATGCAACCTCAATTGGTCCTCTTTACAATGAAGTAACGCGCCTCACCACAAAACTGCTAAGTATAGCTCAGGATGTAATGGTGAATTTTGTACGAGATAATAATGTCGTCTGGTTTTTAACATTGAACTGCCAGAATCTCAGGTCGCTTCACCTCGACCTAACTGATACAGTCATGCAGGGATGCTCAATTCTTTTGCTCTCCTAGAATGACCTGCATGTTCAATTTTCCTAATTTTCAATGCTGCGTTCAGTTCAAGAGAAATAGTCAGCGGGCGGTTGGAGTAGCAGTATATAAAAATTCAAGTAGAACTGATAGTCACCTCGCATAAGGAAATCATCGTTGGCCAAACAACTGGTATGAGCGTAACAACACAGCCCATTGGCGATATAAGATGCTTTTGGTAGTTGTATACACATCGCCGAATAAAGCTGTCAAAGACATAATCAAGTACATACATTTCGTCCTTGCTCCATATTCTGAAAGAATTTCAAAAATTCTTCAAGGAGACTAACATCTTTTGCCGATGATTATGAGCAGGGATTTCATTTTGCTGCTCCCTAAGATCAGTGATGAATCAGTAATCACTTATAAACTTCCTGCGATACGAATTCGATTTGCACAAGAACTCAGATCGAAATATATCTTCTACGAGATATGTGAGAAATATAAGATTTATGTACTACGAGATATGCGACCACTTCTTTGATGCTTGCAGCTACCATAGGCCAATTGCGTTGATTATACCGAAAGAGTAATAGACCAATTTGATGGTAATAAACGAATGAAAAGTCTGGTTAATAAAATTTCATTTCTTCTTCCTTCAAAGTAAACCATACACACGCACTATACATATGCCATGTTTACACATGTCCTTGAGAGTACTAATGGACTCACTCTTTTTTTTTTCTTAATCCTCGTGTTTCTCCCTAAGGCCGCGCGATCATCGATTAAAAGAGAGAGCGAGACCAATGTGCATCGGGTGTGTGCGCAGAAATGCGCTCTAGAGGAATATTTTTCTTATATGTTTCTCGTTTGCATCGAGCGATGCAAACGAAAAACAGAATAAGAAGAAGATTCTTCTAGAACGTTTTGGCGTTCGTTGTGCGGTGGGAGAATTTTTTTGTCAGTCAGCCAAGTTTTAGTTTTGATGTGATACAGCTATGCTACACACAATTTTGGTTTCTGGATTCAAACTACTGCGCAATAGATTTTAATTTTTAATTTAAACCCTTATTTTAAATTAAATCATTAAATTTTCTTGTCTTGTTTTATTCTGTTCTCTCGAAAATAAAATTTAAACAAAAATCTACATCTCAAAAATGTCCGTACATTTTTTTATTTTCATTTCAAATTTTTTCATTTCGGATTCACGGTCAAAATTTTTACGTCGCAGCTGCGTAATAAAATTTTTGTCCGTGAATCCGAAATGAAAAAATTGAAATGAAAATAAAAAAATTTAAGGACATTTTTGAGATGTAGATTTTTGTTTAAATTTTATTTTCGAGAGAACAGAATAAAACAAGACAAAAAAATTTAATGATTTAATTTAAAATATATATATATATATATATATATATATATATATATATATATATATATATATATATATATATATATATATATATATATATATATATATATATATATATATATATATATATATATATATATATATATATATATATATATATATATATATATATATATATATATATATTGAAGTATATTTAGACGCTATCTCAAAATTTTATTTTCATCATACAAACCACATTTTATCCTATGATGTAATTTTTGTTAAATTTGGCATTTTTTAGAACCCGTGCTGTGCCATTTAAGATAGCTATTTTACAGAATTTAGAAAATTCTTAATTAATCGTTTGGTTATTTGTACGGTGCACTGTCGTTTTCTTTGAAGTGCTATTTTCGGTGAACTGTCGTTTTCGGCAAAATTTCGTTTTTGCTGAACTGTCGTTTTTCGTTTAAATGTCGTGTTCGGTAAATTATGCGATATTAAACTTGATTACGATCGGTGATATCACTAAATACACCAAGAAGTTCCCCACCCGCAGTGTTTTGGTAAGGTGCACGTCTAAGTTTTGACTCTCTTACATATGGTATTCTGCACGATAACTTTGAGGCAAGCGATGTACAAATAACAAGCTGTAATTGAGTGTAAATGATTAAATGTGTGATGCCCAAATGAATGAAATTGGAAATATTGATTGGTGTTACCATGATTTTGGAAAATTATATTGAGGGTTTACGCGGTCGTGGAAAGCGTGATAGGAAAATAATGAAATGCTCGAGATTTTCAGTTTAAATAATAAATCATTACGTACTTTACCAAATTCAAGTTCTACAAATAGTTTTTTGCATTTTATACCAAAATGTTGTAACACATTAACCAATCCCCATTATATATTTTTCAAGGAAAAGTTAAATCCTCCACACTATTTCCCAAAAAATTTCTCAAAAATTTATTCAACCAAAAAATTTTCTTAGAATAAAAATATAAACATTTTCCATATAAGTTTTCATTTTACCATAAAAAATAAATGAAAACTTTTATTTATAAAAAAAATATATGTATAATAAAAGTTTTTAATTAAAATTTACTGTAAATAAATTATATCAAAAAAAAAATTTACAAGATTTTTGATTTTCATTATTATTTTTTGGTTATCCTTATTATAATAAGCATATATATGAGAAGATCCATACATCTAAATCAATTAACCAATAAGTAAAGAAAATTGATAAGATTTGTGGGTTTTCTATTTTCATCTTCTTTTGTTAAAAATAACGATTTTACAACATATAATATTCAATTTCCCATTACTGTACAATAAAAAAATAATATTTAAATTTATAAAAATCATCCCTAAAATAGATCCCTTTTCTTACATACACATCAGAATACATACCGTATACGTCTGAATATGTGTAATTTAAGAAATATGTGTACCCTTTTCTTAAAACATTATTATGTATTTCTTATTTCAAGCACAACAACAAAAATTAGTTGAAATATTTTATTCTAATATCCATTTCTTCTTAAATTTTCCATTTTAATTTTATTATGTTGATGGCTTCCAAATTTGAAAAATTAACCAAAATATTTATTGAAAAAGATAATCAAAAATACATTTCTTATGTGTTCCGTAAATTACAAAACCGCAAAAATTAATTTGGTTATTTTTCAATAGAATAATCTAGACAGATGGATTCTTAGATCACACCGCGTATATATTTAATATTTTATATGTATAGAGAATATATGTAGACTATTAAAAAAATAACGTCGGCAATGTAGGGAATGTAGACAATGTCTAAAATTGTTGTTTCTTTTAGAAATCAGCAAAATTCTACGATTTCTTTATTAATGGAACCATTTCGGTTCCAAGGAATTTGACGGCATGATAAGATAACTGCATGATAAGAAAAAATTTCTTGTATCTGTATACTTCAGCTGTCTCAGTACAGTTTTAGAAATATTCGAGAAACGCCTATGTTAAAAAATACAACTACACCATGCACAACTGCTCCTCCTCGGGGACACCCTCTATCCCAAAATTGGACCATCAACCGAACCAGAGTGATAGGGGAGGTCATTTCCAACAAAAACAGCCAAGTAAAGTTTTTAGATGGTGCAAATGTTATTCCACTTTTCGTGTTTTTTAGTGAAATCGCTTCGTTTAATTTTCATTTTTAATACGAGTGAGTGTGCCTTTCCACCAAGATATTGGAATTTATACAATAAGCTGTATCAACAATGGTTTTGTATAGTCTTTTTATTTCCCCAAACTGTTTGTTAATGTTTAATTGACGCCAGCGGGACAATAATGTTCCACAGAAAGTTGACCCATTATCAGAAAAATATGCGACACTAATGCATGATTTGAAAATGTTATCACACACCGGGCTATTCACAACAAAATGTTTTTTTTCAATTTTTTTCACAAAGTAAGTCGTGTTTATTAAAATATGCACTTAAAAAATGTCGATACTTTGTTAGAAATAAAACAAAATGATGAACACAATGGTAAACTAAAGTAAACAATTTTTTTAAGCAAATCTAGTAGCTCGAATTAAACAAAATTTGTGGTATACAAGAAAAACAATTTGTATTTCATATTAGCAGTTACATACAAGCCATGTAGCTTATTCCCACCGCGAATATGCAGAAATTCATTTAATTAATGGTTTATGTAATGGTAAAGCCCGGGCTGCAATAAGAAAGTACGATTACAGAGTATTTTTAAACGTCCATCAAATGTAGAGTGAAGGCGTAGTCACTCGTCTGAGAAGATATGGAACAGCCGGTCAACTTGATATATAGACGAAGATAGAGTAATTGGAATGGTGACAGACGATTCATCCATAAGTGTTCATTGTTTATCAAGACATTCGGAAGTGCTCCGGTCCAGTCAGTTTCATCAACAATTTGGAGTGAACATATGGGCGGAAATAGTCGATGCAAAATTAATTGGCCCATTTAAACTTCCACGTCGGATCAACAGGGAAGCCTATCTAAGTGTCTACAAAACGACTTTGATGAATTACTTGATAACGTGTCTCTACGTAGAAATATGTGGGTCCAGCACCCCCTCACTATATGCACTAGTAGTGAGACAACACCTCAACTTAAATTATCCAAGCCGCTGGATTGGAATTGAAGGGTCCATTGCATGGCCACCGCGGCTTCCTGATCTAAATTCTTTAGACTTTTTCTGTGGGGTTGGTAGTATTGTATGGTTTATTAAAAGTAAAGAAGAATAAAATAAGAAGTGGTTTATGAAAGAGTACACCAGAACGCAGATTTTGTTTGAAAAATCGAGATCGAGAATATGTCATATTGTGTCATATTGCTTTGACGTTTAAAAGTGTAAAAATTAATTCGATGTGCTTCAGCTGCACATTTTCCCAAATTAAAACAAAAAATTAACATTTCCCGCAAATCCTGTTTATTTATCACAAAATCCGATATATTCAACACCGTAAAAAACGGTGTATGAAATTCAAAGCAATACAATCTGAATGTTAACGGCAGATGTCTAATCTATCTGAAACAACGGAAATCAGCTGTCACTATAAAAAATTTATTATAGTCCGAGTCACTTTTTGAAAACGGACCGAATTAATTTGTAGTCCTAATATAATAGGTAATAAAATATATAAGTATAAAAAATATGTTTCATTGTAGCGAAACGCGAATTTCACTATCAGAATATTCCCTTAGAGGTTTCTGAGTGGTGTTAGTAGCCGACTATAGCTCGTGGGGGCGTGGGGATTTTCCAGAAAGATCTAATCTGTAATACTTTACACAGCTGAAAAGTACGGAATGCAACGAATCATCGCAGTATTCACCGAAACTTACCTTAGACTCATCACTTTAATGCGCTAATCCTTTACAGCATTTCAAAGTTTTTTATTTAAAGCGGAAAAATTATTCGAAATAATTTTTAAATTGTATTTCCATGAAAATAATTAACATGGATGAGAAGAAAAAAATTAAAGAAAATTCTGTAAGTTAGGATGAATTACAAGTTAATATATAATATAATATGCTAATAGCTAATGAATGGTTCTTATCGAAATATAGTAGTTAGTTATGTATATAGTCCGGACTTAGGTTTTTTAATAATATAAATTATCAATTACACAAATCAAATTTAATTAGATTAATTGGATTCTGAAATTATGGAAATAAACAAAAAAAATCATCTAAATTACTTTCATTTACCCAATTTACACCCCGATTCCCCTAGTCGCATTACTTCAAGTCACGTGACTACTCATCTTCCTGGTTACTAGATCATTAAATCGAAACTTACAAAATAATTGTTCAGTAAAGTCGTTCTGGCTGTTTTTTAAATCTTAGGATGCTGCTTTATAAATATTTCCTTGTGACTGCTTTCACTTCAAACGACAATTTCTATTACTTGAAATTTTGACGTGACAAATAAATAAAAAAAAAATTCAAACTAATGCAGCCAACTAAGATTTAAAAAATTTTTATTGAGTGTTTTGCACAAAATTATTTAGTAAATTTTGATTTTAAAATCTAGTAACCAGGAAGATCCATAGTCACGTCACGCATGAAGTGATACGTCTAAGAGAATTGAGTATAGACCATTTTCCTCAAAAAAATTTGACAGCTGAAGCTGTATGGCAAACCAGAACAAACTAAAATTTATTTGTAATTTTTAAAGTTTATGACACAACTATTAAAGTTTAATGTTTAAAACATAACCACAAACAATTGCACTGTTAATTTTAATAGCATTGTGAGAATTTATGAATAAAATAAAAAAATAGATTTTTATTTTAATGGTTTGCCATACACGTTCAACTGTCATAATGTTATTTTGACGTTTGAGGAAAATGGTCTATTGAAACATAAATGGTACCATCAACAAAATTAAGCAATATACAAGGGTGATCTTTGTTTGTGTGGGGCGAAAAAAATGTTGAGATATCTAACGGGACGCCCCCTAGAAATGTGAGGTAATTATACAATAATAAATCTATGTTAGAAACTTAAGCAGAAACAATATTGGGACGATCGAAGGTGGTTTAGAGGTGGCGACTTGAGCGCTAAGTTCGATAAAAACGGTATTTTTCAATTGCTCACTTTCAAACGAACAGAAAGATTTAAAAAATTTTCTCAGCCTAAATAAAAATTGTGATGAATAGGGGAGATAATTACCATTCTAAAACATCAAAAAATCGGCTAACAAATTGCGAGTTTATTGACAATTTTTGAAACTAGTAAAAACCCAAATAATAACCCAAATAACCGTATGAGTTATAAGGACTTAACATAGTTGTGTTTTATGATGTCATCATCATAAAACGAATGAGTCATAAGGAATTAACTATGTTAAGTCCTTATGACTCATTCGTCTCATTAGCTATTGCAATTAAATCCGCCTACCGCATTAATTATTACCTTTTATGGCTTTCATTGTATCATATAATATATAAACAAAATAAATACAAATTAAATTCAGGTTAAATCCAAATCTCTCGAGAAAGGACACAAATTTGGAATAATTAAATCACTCCTTTTACAAGATGTATTATTATTTTTAAGAAAATGCTACTAAAGTTGGTAAAATGTCAGTTAATTTACAGAAATTAATCTTCTTGGCCATGGGTACTGTCAAAGTATTGGTACTTTTTATCCTCAAAAAAGCAAGTGTTGTCTTATTTTACAATCACCGTACTGTAAAATTAATTATTCGTTCAAGTGCAGCTCCGACAATCCAGGAAGTGTCTATTTTTAGGTCAAAAGCACGAATTCCATTGAAATATTGCATGATGAGTGAAAAATCTTCTAAAGAATAATAATAAACCGTCAAAAGTTTAACGGGAATGAGAAATTGCCTTTAATAGTAAACTGGAAGATATTTTCGATATTGCACATACCATTGCCTTGTCCATGATGACCAGTGCAGACTACAAGCGGTTCCTCTTGTCGGAGCGTGGGAAAAACCGTTCCGGATATTTGACTGGAGCCAGACAATATGAATTGAAAAAGAAAAGCGGAAATCGGATCGTATGGAGGAAGAAAAAAAATCGTAAACGAAGATATCTTGAAGAAAAACGTAAATCAATTCCAATAGACTTACAAGCATTATTTTTGTCATCGGAGAGTGACAGCGAAAGGATATCTGATAATAACATGAGCTTCGAAAATTTTGTATTCCCCATGCTAAGCGCAGTAGGAGCCCCTAGAAGAAGCAAATGTTTCATTTCTCCTAGAATATTATCGGCTTTCCGATAAGTGGAAGATTACTGATCGTTCTACTAATGAACTCGTTTTGAATCGAAGATACTGAGGCAGGCTCGTGAAGCAAATAGAGTAGAAATAGCAGCATCAGTTACATCGACTTTTAAGTTTACAACAAGCGTAGTAGGTTTTTAGGTTTTAGTGGTTGACACTTAGGCCATTTTTGGCCCATTGTGATATCACACATTCATGCTAGATCATTAACCCATTCACCTATTCACCTACTCATACAACTACAGTATACCACCTGCACATTGCAAGCTCCATGTCAACCTGTACATAGACATGGACGGTGAGACGGCGCTGAATTCTGCACTCCATAAGAGGGTCTTAGTTGTGTTTATTAACATCACCGATTGTAATCGATGATGAAAATTCGATTTGCATCTAGCCTCTGATGGGATTCGAACCCAGTACCTCCCGGTCCAAGTGCCGAAGCTTTAACCACTGCACCTCCGGGGTAGTACATTTGGATGGAAATTTACTTCCGGAGTTTTCTGGAACGGAGAAAGTGGAACGTTTGCCGGTGATTATTTCCCATATTGATGGAGAACAATTATTGGGCGTTCCCAGTGTTCGCACAATATAATCTAGTTATTTTATAAGTTTTGTTATTTTCACTTTATTATTTTATGATAGACTTATACAATTTTTAAAATTTTTTTTATGCAATGGTTCCAAATGAAACTTCTTAGAGTACAAAAAAAAAATGAAAAAGTAAATGGACACTAACTAGCACATTTGGAATGTCCCTCTGGCTTCACAACTTATTTGGCGACTATAGCATGAATTTATTTAACGTAGTCAATCACAATAATTATAGATTGCCCACAACTGATTTCAGTTGGGTTCCATTGTACTAACATTAATTAGAATTTAGGTTTTCTTGATTAATATAAAATTTTTGTTCATATTAAAGTACTGAAATTTGCAGCTTTTACTTTCACAAAAAAAAATTTATTTAAAATGTTTCTAAGACCCTTAATATGAGCGATCGTTGCGGGTTCACAAACAAATTTATCAGCAAAACATTTTGTTCGCCCTCGTTATATAACGTGTTGTATGCACATTTCAATTAAAACATTCAAAGCGTATCTTAGAATAACGCGATCCCCACACACTGTGTTTAGTCTATTTGATATTTATTTTTTCGTTAACACTAGGTATTTACAGGGATACACAAGGCAATTATTTATAGGGATAAAATTTTGATTAAACTGTGATGAACAATTATTTTCCGTTACTGGAATTTCACAAACAAATATTGCTGAAACAAAGCAAAACAGCTTATGTATATTTGGTATAGCTTCATGTTGTATTCATAAAAAAAAATGAGTGAGTCCATTAGTACTCTCAAGGAGATGTGTAAACATGGCGTGTGTACAGTACGTGTATACAGTTTACTTTGAAGGAAGAAGGAATGCAATTTTACTAACCAGAGTTTTTCATTTGTTTATTATCGTTTAATTGGTCTATTACTCTTTCGGTATAATCGACGCAATTGAATTTTGGTAGCTAAAATAAGATATATTATATACTGTCGACTCTAACTTTAAAAATTTTCATTGAAAAACTGCACAATATGGTCGTCCCATATCTAGTAGTAAATATATTTCGATCTGAGTTCATATGCAAATCGAATTCGTCTCGCAGGAAGTTTATAAGTGGTTCAGCTTGAGGAACAGCAACATTAATATTGAAATCCTCGCTCATAATCACCGGCAAAAGATGATAGTCTCCTTGGAGAATTTTTGAAATTTTTTAGGATATGGGGCAAGGACGAAATGTATGAACTTCATTATGGCTTCGAAAGATTTATTCGGCGAGGTTAATACAACTACAGAAAGCATCTTATTCCCATTGAGAAGCTGAAGTTCAGCCGTATATATATCATCAATGAGTTGTGTTGTTACGCTCATACCAGTTGTTTGTCCAACGATGATTTCTTTATGCGAGGTGACTGTATGGTATGAGTATTCTATTTGAATTTTTATATATTGTTACTCCGGCAGCTCACTCACCGTCTCTCTTGAACTGAACGCAGATCTGGAAAAGCAAGAAAATTGAGCATCCTTGCGTGACTGTGTCAGTTAGGTCGAGGTGATGTGTATGATCTAAAACTCTGACAGTAGTGACAGTTCAATGTTAAAAACCAGACGTCATTATTATCTCGTACAAAATTCGCCATTACAATGGATAAAGCGGATTTGTGGTGATGCACGATAGCTAATTTTGAAGAAGACCCATTGATGTCCCATTTTTACGTCCATGGTAGACGACATGATCATCGATAGCCGACGTGATGAACAGTCCTTCGAGACTCGTTGCTCGTGCTAAAGCAATATACACAATTTATTAACTGTGTCTTTTATCGTAAGAATATATACTGACTATCTCGTTATAGGTACCATCCTGTGATGCATGAATTGTGGTGGCACATGAAGGTACGAGGCTTTACATTAATTGTTGTTTATGCTTAACATTAATTGTTGTTTCGATTAATAGTTGAGCTTTTTCTAGAAATGGGCACCAAACATCGGTCGATATTCGCTTTCTACGCCCATCCAGCTTCAAGCCACCTGACCTTCTTGCCAACTTTTGAATTTGAACCGAAATCCATCCAGAGTCGTTTGACATTTTTTACTGTCGACGTTTTCATCGTTCTCGTTGTCCTGGTTAGGATGCCTATGCATTCGATATACTTTAGACAGCCTATAGTTAAATTCGCCAGTCCATTTGTTACGTCAATATTGGTTTTGAAAAAGTACGGCAAATTATTTGTGTCCACTATGCTCATTTTATGGATCTTTTGACGAAATTGCTACTCCGGCAGTGGGCCATCTCTATTGAACTGAAAACAGCATTCAAACGTAGGAATATTAACAAGTTCGTCATTGCGCAGCCAGGTCTCGAAAACCAAATGAATTGAGCATACCTGCGTGACTGTGACCTGAGACTCTGGCAGTTCAATGTTAAAAACGAGATGTCATTATAACCCCATTCAGTAGAAGACATGATCATTGATAGCCGACGTGATGAACAGCGCCTAGAGACTCGTCACTCGTGATAAAGCAATGTACAGCAGTTGTTGACTGTGTTTTTAATCGTATGAGTATGCAATTTCGTAATCGTAATTCGTATTTCGTATCGTAATTTTTTTTTGATTTTTCTGATCGATGGAAATGTCGATGGTTTCTATTTCATTCATTAAATTAATTTTTTCATTTTCCCTACTATTATACATATACATAAAAGCATGCCATGTATAGTAAAAATTGTTTTTGTTGAGTTTCTTGCTTTTTTTTTCAAACGAAGTAGGTATACGTCATTTCCGTTCGTTTCATTTACAAGTTTACTCTAATACAAAAAAATTTGGTAGGCGCGCGTAAAGATGTTTACACATCAAAAATGAAAACTTATCGAATTTTTTTAACAAGCAACCAATTGACGACTGTTGAAGTTGGGAATGCGACATCTAGCGCATTAAAAATCACAGCTCATTGAGTCTTTTTTCCATGAAGTTTTAGCATGGCATACTTTGTGAAAATAAAAAATAATATTCCAAAATAGACCAAATAATTTATATTTTTTGCCGTCAGATCCACTTGTAGTTGTCTATAGAATGGCAAAAAAATAAAAACGATCATTTTATCAGTTTACATAATCAAAAATCAGTTTACATAATCAAATTTAATATTTTGTTGTTGGATCACGATAAGTCGAAAACAATGACGAAAACATTCATGCAAATGTAACATTTTCAAAACACGAATGTAGTAGATTTTTTGATTTCTTTTTGGTGTTTTCTGATTGTGTAGGACACACATACCTGTACGCAAATGCGGCCGTTATGTGAATTATTTTTTACGATCGACATACGTTTCTATATATTTCATTTTTTCAGAAAGTGTATGACAAAGAAAGTGTTTTGTCGATTTTTGATGGTATGTTGACTAAATGACTAATTTATGACAAGTCACATTAGTTTCCCAAATGAATCGTCTAATTACTGTCCACATTAGACGACAAGTATGTGACATGTCCTAAAACCATTTCATGATAATGTCTTAAGCGAGACATGTATGACATGTTATCGATGTTTCTCATTTTATAACGTAGTTTTAAAATGACGTACAGGTAAAGAATCGATGAAAATGAAAAAATTATAATATATTTGTAAATGTTCTGTGTGAAAAATTTTAACATAATAAATTTTTTTAATTTTGTTTTTTCCATTCATCTTTTACAAGCCGTAAATAGATTTATTTTTTTCTTGTTTACTTGGAGTTATAATTTATAAAACATTTTATTTACAGATTTGTGATTTAAAAATCCTTACTGTGAATGCAAGGTACCCTGGATTGACACACGACTCCCACATATAGGATGGGAGTAAAATAAAAACTGTAATGCAACGGATCAATGGAGAAGACCACAAGTCATGGCTTTTTGGTAATATAATAATAATAATAATTTAATATAATTATGTGTACTTAGTGGAAATGATTCTATTGCAGGTGACAGTGGGTATGAATTGAAACCGCATATGATGGTTCCATACCGTAGGCCCAATTCCAACGAAGAACATAAGTTCAATGTAGCTCACCCCAAAATTCGCAGTCGTGTAGAGCGTTGTTTCGCCGTCCTAAAAAATAAATTTTGCTGCCTTAAAACTGGTTTAGGACATACACTATTCACAAGAGACAGCGGCTCAGATTATATATTCATGTGTACACAATATTTTAATTGAAAACAACTATCCCATCTAGGAAACTGATGAGGCAGCCGAAGAAGACTTAGTGCCAGTTAATAATGCAGACGAGGAAGATTCTGGAGAAGAAAATCGGCGATTTATCGTAAATTATATCCAGGAGATGAAAAATAAATAAATAAAACATGATTTTCTTCTAATTTTACGATTCTTTTAATTCAAATGAAATTACCCAGATAAAGGTATTAATAAAAATAAAATAAATACAAATAATTGTAATTTGTAATTTAAGGCCTCCTCTAATTTATTTTATTTAAAATTTGCCTCAATAAATCTACTGACTGTTGCTCTAAATGAAGAGACCGGATAACCGAGGTTACAGCTACACTATCCTATTAAAAAAAAAATTAAAATCACGTACGAATATAATACGTTTCATAGATAATACCTATATTTCGTGGATCATCTCTTTGCCGTAGTGCTCTGGGAGCACTAACTGACACACCTCTTTCATTCTGCTTTTGAGGTTCATTTGCGGTGGAACATCCAGGGTGTGATGGCGGTGGAACCGTTTTTTGCGGTAATATGGAAGAAGTGGATTGCGTTGTATTTTGGTGGGGTTCTATTTCAAATGATGAGGTCTGAGATGGCGGAAAAAATATAGGAGGAGAGGGGTTGAGCAATGAAAAAGTATGTTGTGGTGATAAAATAAAAGACGATACAGTTTGGATTTGGGAGGATGTGGATGACAATAGGAGAAAATGCAGGAGAGGGTGGAGTGGAATTTTTGGACTCAGGATTTAATAGCCTAAACAAGAAATAGATTTTATATAGGTACATAAATTAGGTCCATTTAATTTACCAATCCAACTTCATTAATATTACGAGCCCCATCTAAATTCTCCCTTCCAAAAATATTAATGATTAGTCCACCTGCTTGCGTGAGATTTTGAATCATTTCCATTTCACCATCTCCGGCTTCGTTTCTCGGGCCGCTCTGGCTTTATTTAATTTCCGCTTAATGCCCTTTTTAAATCTTGCCATGCCAAAAAATGAAAAATTTATTATTTATTGATTTTTTAAAAATTTCAGTACATTATTATCTTACCCATTTCCACTGTTCCACACTTTTAGGATATCTTCACAGTTCAGCTCTTCGACAATTTCCATTGGCGGCACCAAATCCGAATAGTTCGATAAAATTTATTTCGACAGAATCGACCAATAATTTATAAAAATTATAACGTTTAAAAATACTTAAATCAAAATATACTAGAAAAACGGACTTCCCCAAAATTCCGAAAAATAGGAATATTTCAACAAAATTTTTGCAAATTAAATAATTTTCTTTAATATTTTATCGTTATTATTACTCGTATAATCATAATTTTGTTTTGAAAAAAATTATTATAAAACTTAATTCTTATCATACGAGTATTAAATGCACGTTAAAAAACGATAATATAATTTTGGGTTCTACTTACCAGGTTGCTCAATTAATGCCAATGCTTATCATTTAATATAAAATAAGCTACAAGCTAACCAAAAATAAGAATTTCTCCTTCGCAGTAACAAAGGAAAATGTCTCATGCAAGAACCCAATGCACCAAAGATTTGAACCGATTCACCTGATTCAGTACCACCCAACATAAAATGTCACACTAACACAACAAAGTTAAATGACCCCACACAACAGCAATTAGTATATTATCCGTCTTATATATGAGTGTCTCATGTTGCATGAGACAATTTTCGACCAAAATTGGCCCCTTGGTAAATAGTTAAAAATCTAGGTATGTTCTTATTTTTATTTATTAAGGGAGACACATTTAAAATATACCTACATTTTAAATATTTTATATTTTATTATTTTAAAACTTTTAAACAAACCTCTACATATTAAAAATCATATAATTATCGCGATAAAAGAAAAAATCTGATATTCTTGAAAACCTTTTCGCTTTGCAATGCAAACATGATTAAAAAAATCCTGTAAAATTTATATTCAAAGTGCAGATTAAAGTAAGTTCAAAATATGTATTGGAAAATTCCCACAACTCCGGCCTACTAATTAGTGTTTATCTAAATTTGTTTTTTATGCCAATTTTTCATCAAGTGTTCATCTCACTTATGCAAGATAACAAATCAGTGGTGATTCAACTCTACTGGATTATGTAGAGGTGTGCAAGTAGAAACTGATAATTGTCACTGCAATAAAAATACCAATAAAATTAAATTAAAATCCCCTTTGTGCCACACATTCACAAACAAAAACCCTTGTTTTGCTCATCTTAGATTAATATACGATAGTAAGTATGTACAGTTTATAATAATTTTTAATAATGCATATTTAAATTACATAATTATATTTTTCTAGACATGAATATGAGTATTTCTACAGTGGTTTCCAATAAAGGAAAATACAAATTGTTAAATTGTTCATTGACGGGTTTGGCTTACACCTAACCCGTAAAACTAAAATTTCATACAATTGGGTATGTAGCCAGTAGATAAAATGTCCATGCAATGCGCGTGGAGTATCGCGTTTAATAGATGTGAATGATTATATTATTAATGCACCATCCGTGCATTCCCGTGCACCTATAAAACCACAGCTAAAAATAGTGGCCTTTCGTCTTCTTGTACTACTACTCAATCAATTGAGAATATACCTACCTTTTTTTTATTCATTACCAACTTAATCAATATAAATAAATACATTGTGTGTACAACGTTAATAAAACTAACAAGATTCAGAAGGTAAGATAAGAGAACCATTGGATCAAATAGATCACGTGACTGGTCCCCTGATTGTAAACCACAAAAAATATTTGAATTTTATTTACAAAAATAAAAACAATTTAATTTACAGTTAAAATTGAAAAAAACAAAAATTGTACAATATAATTATAACTACGTATTAATAATTCACTACACATGAATATATTGAAACCTCTTAAACTACTTCATTTAATTTTAATTTATATAATTTTAAGAACAATAATATTTTAAACTAACAGTTGAAAAAGATGGTCAATATTTTTAGTTTGATGAAGCCATTCTTTAAGGTATTTTGAAAAACTAGAGAAGTTGCCGCACTTACGAATATCCAACGGTAAATTATTAAAAATGATTGGTGCAACGATATTAATAAAGTTTTTCCGTAGATCTAATCTAAACTTAGGAATATGTTTCAAAAAGGTATGATTTGATCTGAGATTATACCCTGCATGAGTCACAAAATTATTACCACTTTTTACATAGAATATTCTAAGCACCTTGAAGGCGTATATATGTGACGTAGAGGAAGTATGCTGAGTTTTTCAAATAATGGCGAAAAAGATGGTTTGAAGCACATTATTCTGATTAACTGCTTTTGTCGCACGTAGATAGGACGTAGTGTAGCATTGCAAGCACTACCCCAACATGATAAACGATATTGCAGAATTGAGTCCGCTAATGCAAAGTAAATCGTCCTAAGTAAATATTGCGGACAAAATAGCCGTAAAACATACATTTTTCTGGAGACCAATGATAGTCTAGTTTTCAGCCCTTGTGTGTGCGCTTTCCATTTTAAATCTTGATCAGATATCGAAATTCATCAACTGTGTTCACTAAGAAGCAGTCATTAGGAGGGCATTGCGTGTTATTGTTTCTACTGCATTCGAAAGTATGATACGTTGTCTCAAGATACGACGATGGGGTATCCCTAAAATGTAATAATTTCGTTTTGTGACTCAAAACAAAATTATGTGCTTCCAACCAAATAGACAAACTGTTTAAATCATGATCTATGAGCGTGATATTATCTTGAAAACTTGAACTAGCATATGTAAACGAGAAATCATCAGCAAAAGCAGTTGGAGGCCCTCGAAATTGTTGTCGAAAGATACCGTTTACATACACTAAAAATAATAATGGTCCTAAGACACAGCCCTGTGGTACTCCCACATTTATCGGTAACTCTTCACTTAATTGCCGATTTACTCTAACCAATTGCGTTTGCCCATTCAAGTACGAAGACAACCAGTCCCGGGTTATCCCTCTGAATCCACAACAATATAGCTTTTTTAACAATGTGCTATGTTGAACTCTGTCAAAAGCCTTTGTTAAATCTATAAATAGAGTAGATACTTTGGATTCTTTATCAATATTTTCAGTTACTTGTTCTAGGAAGGACACGATAGCTTGTTCAGTATTCTTATTTTTCCTAAAACCATATTGGTCGGGAGAGAAAAAGTCTCTTTTATCTAGGAAGAAAACAATTCTACTTTTTATGGCTTTTTCAAATATTTTCGAGACGACCGAAAGAAGAGAGATTGGTCTGTAGTTGTTCATACTTGTTTTATCATTATTTTTAAAGATCGGAACAACTAAGGCTCGTTTTAACGATGTAGGAAAAATCCCAGTTACCAAGCTTAAATTGAAAACAAAAGATAAAACATCAACTAAAAACCAGAACATTTTTTAACAACATTATTTAAAATCCCATCCAAACCAGGAGTTGAATTATTTTTTAGGGAAAGAATTGTAAAATACACTTCTTCAGATGAAATTTCCGAAAAAACGCAACTATCTATAGATTGGTAATATTGACATATTAATCTATTTTTGTCAGCTTCATCCAAGAGGAGACTGGTAGCATTAGCATCACCAACACTCGTAAAGAACTCGTTAAATTCATTAGCCATCTGTACTGGACCAGATATTTTGCAGCCTCTTTGATTAACAATTTCTTTAATTTCAACTGGATCAGGCTTGCCGTTAATTATTTCGTTAACTGTTTTCCAATTTTTACGAGCATCACTACTGTTGGTGTTAAACGTTTGAGAATAAAAAGTATTTTTGGCTATATCAATTTGTAGGTTAACAGAGTCACACAGTGTCAAGCTATATTGTTTCATTCTACGGTTGCTGTTATGTTTTTTTGCAAGGCGACAAATATTATTTCTTTTACGTATTAGTCTCAATAAATCATCAGACATTTATGGTTTTAACTTAGTTGATCTATTGGCAAACAACTTAATTGAAGTGCATTTTTCAATACGACCTTAAAAGATTTTAATAAAATTATCGTAGGCCTTAGAAGCATCTAGGCAAGAATAAACATCAGTCCATACTTCATACAATAGTAGTTCCTTTAGCTTATTGAATTCAATCTGTTTCTAGAATATTATCCAAACCATGTTCCGATAATAAAATCAGCAGCCTATCAAGCATTGCGTTCTGCTTGAGAAAGTCGATGTTAAAATCACCCATGATAATTAAGTTAGAGTGGGATAGACTTTCCAAAAGCCCACTGAATTCATCAATAAAACTGGAGATATATATGTGTATAACCAAGACGATAATTACAAATAATACAAACTAATTTGGAACTTATAAAAAAGGTCAGACCCGACCGCGTTGAATGTTTGGAAAAGTAGATTAAATGGTTTGCAATTTAGACTGCTATGGGCATAAACAGCAACACCTCCCGAACGTTTATCATGCAGGCAAGAAGTGAATAGATCATACCCCGTTACACCATAATTCGCGACTTCATTGTCGTAAATCCAAATTTCAGACAAACCGCATACAAGCAGTTTATCTAAATTTCTTCTTGTATTACTACGTAGCTGCCCATTGAAATTAATAATAATTAAATTAATGTAACCATTCATAATAAATAAAATTGTTTCGCGCCGCTTAATTAAATTGATAAGACTACCGAGCAATTCATCAAAATAAAAATATCGATCAAATAAACTGACTATGTAATAGTAAAAAATATTGTAGTGTAGTTGAGCCTTTAGCCAACTGCCAAAATGACATTTATAAGGTTTTAATTCAATTCCAGTATGACAACAAGACAAAACAAAATTATTTAATGTCAAAAGAGAATGAAAAGAAAATAATAAAAATAAATAGAAAATATGTAAATAACAACAATAATAAAAATAATAATAATAATATACCGTGGATAGGAAGTTGAAAATGTAATTGATGTGGAGTATAAATAAAATATTAATAATTAACAGATAAGTGAAAGATAAGTGATCTAATTATAATAAAAGTGTACAAAAAACTACAATAATTACTGTTTATTTGCAGATAGCCCATCATTAATACGGCTGGTGTTTGGCAATTCTCATTGGTGGTGGTTGTTGTTTCAAGTCTACGGATATCGGCCTTTGACTGGATCCTGGTAATGGTAGCTCCTTCTGATTTACGGATGAGTATATTGCCCTCAGAAATCCACAGGTATTTATACTTTGATAACTTTTTGCGATTAAATAACGATTGCCGTAAAGATGTGAGATGGTCGCGAAAATAAAGTTGAATATTTTGTTCCAACTCAAATCCAATGTCGTAGGCATATAGAGTTTGTAACATAACAAGTCTCCATATGAATACCCATTGTGTTCGCAGAAATTTGTTTCATCCTATCTTCCCTCAACGCGGTTTTTTTATGCCAGCTGCTCAGCCTGGAGTGGTTCTAAGGATGTTGAGGTATAATAGAATGCTACGTAAACCGCCGAACAAACGAAAAAGAAGAAATTGCAACACTCCACCATCCCAATACTTACGCTTACCTAAGTTCCCATTAAATTCGAAAAAAAACTATTCCATACTTAACTCACATACACCATTAAGAAAAAACGAAAAAATTAAATGCAAAATTAACCATTTTAAATTTTATCAAACTTTGATGGTTTTATTATTAATAAAGAAAATTTAAGATTAGAGCAAGCAAATAAAAAGAACAAATAACAGAAAAATTAAATTAGACTACTAAATAAATGTTATTCATTTATCTAAACTACGCATGCGCATGGCCAAAAGAAATCATTAATACTAGCAAATTAATAAATTAGGAGGTATATAAAAATTATAATTTGAAAATCACTAAATATATACAAAAACCATCGATTAATAAATTAAATAAATAATAATAATATAATCAAAAATTGGTACACAAAAAAAAAGTTGTTGACTCACACTGCGTGCTATTGAAACGTGGCAGCCACCATGTTGAAAAAGTTCTCCATGTAATGCAATATCATCCGAAGCAAGATGAAAGAATTTATTTTAATTTCGTTGGTTTTACAGTAGATTTATTTTGTTTATCAACCAATTTTATTGTATGGATTGCGGATATTTTTATTTGGTCATACAAATAGTTTCCTTTGCTTATTATTGTATGATTTATTTGGTAACACAGCGATATTATAATGCTGGTCAACTTTTTAGTTTTTTTTTATGTACACGAGAGAATTTTATAGAATTATTATTTTAAGATTTAATTAATTCCTATTCTAGATACACAGTTGTAGTTTCTTATAGATAATATAGTTTTTGTTTGCTGGCTTTAATTTCAAACAATTTTAGTATAACTTAACCAGTAACAAATTTTGCACTCATAATCACGATTCACAAAACAATTTCATATCACTGACATGTTACAGAAATGTCCAGAATTGTTAATAATAACATAGACTTTATTTACATAGATGGTATATGACTTATATTACAGGAATATTTTTCTTTACACTTTAATTTACTTTAAGCATTTTAGGCTGCGGGCCAATAGTCGAGTAAATCATTTACTATGGTAAAAATCGGATTAAGAACAGATTTTTCGATCAGTTTGCCATAGAGTTTTTGAAAAATAAATGAATTTACCGAAAAAGTTACTAAAAATTGATTTTTACCCGACTATTGGCCCGCAGCCCTAATTGAACAAAATATTTGTTATAAACACTAAACATTAGCCATCTTTGGTTTTTCGTTTACTTGGCGATTTCGTGTCACCTTTCAGAGTCTGATTGAAAATTTTAATGTGATATATATCTGTGATAATTTTTTAAAATGAAATAAATGAAATACGTATGAATATATGAAATAATTTAAATAATAATTATATATTTTTTTAATTTTTTTACATATTGCAGCTTAGCCTATCTCGGAATTCTATAGCATCTGCGTAATCCCTGATGTTTGGTCGATATTCATTAATATGAATATTCCCAAAGTCCATTACGTCATTTGACGATACACAAATATTATGCATGACGTTTTTAAAAAAATTGTTCGCCATCTGGTTTTCATCATCCCGAAAACGTGTTCGATCGTTATACGAGCTTTCGAATGAGCTTCGTTGAAACGTGTCTCCCGTTCATTTAAATTTGCACCTTTATACGGTGTCACGATTGCTATTGGAAGCATCATTGATTTATAGCCTGCATCACCCAATAAAAAGTAGCCGTCCGGTGGGAACGTTGTTTTTCGGTAAAGGCTGCTATTGATAAGCACTCGTTGGTCATGCACAGACCCCGGAAATCCAACACACATATTTATTATTTTGTAATTAGAATCGCATACCGCCTGTAATTGTATGGAATAATCCATTTTGCGATTTATATATTGGTCTTTTTGATTAGGAGGACATTTCACTTTGATATGGCACCCGTCAAATGCACCAACTGCTTTGTTGAAAACATGGGAACGTGCCATGAATAAATAAACCATACTTGTACAGTTTTTTAATACTTGCCTTATTGCCAAATTGTCTACCAATATCATCCAATGTTGAAACTGGAGGTGGCCGTTGTACTATTTTCGATGACAGATCCTCAAATATTTTTAAATATTTGTGGATAACATCACTTACGGTCGATCTTGGCATAAGCATTACCTTTGAAACCACTCGATAGCTAGTTCCACAAGCTAACCAGAACAGGAATGTTATTGTTTCCACCTCAGTGTCCCAACCATGCGTCTTTTTAGGGATATATTCTACTATCTTCTTAAAAGAATCGGGTGTCACTCTAAGGTTAGATTTCGTTTCATCGAGATCTCCATTCAAAATCTTAACTATTATCGGTGGTTGGTCACTTAAACAATATTTAATTCTGGTCTAAAAGTTCAAATAAAATTTAAAATTCAAAGTTAATAAGAAAAGTACAAGAAGATTACTTCTCGTGATACGCAATGGTGGTTCAGAATTTCTTCTAGTATTTCTAAATATTTTTTTGCCAATTTAGCAATTTCTCCACTCATTTTTATTAATAGTGCTAAATCTCGTTTTTGTTGACACGATATTTCACAAACATTATTATTTTCCATTTTTTAAATTGTATCTTCTGATAATAAAAATTAATTGACTTTTACCAATGATATACCAGTGAAATTACCCCTTTAAACCAATGTATTTTACCCTTCGAGCCGCTTTTGACAAATTTATTTACCCAAGAATTCGGACACTACTGGAGGTAAATATGTACTAAAATTTACAATTTACTGTACTAAACGATTTACCTGACTATTCGGACACAGCCAATATATAAATGTTTTGGTTAAATTTTAGCGACCAACTGATTATTTTGACTTTCTTTTAACTCACTCCACAAAACGATCAACATCGTTTATATACCTATCGGAATTTGATCACCCATACTAAGACATCATATCGAATGTTGATACACATACAAGCAATTAAGTAACGAAGGGAAATTTCTCCTACACAGCTGATCTACTAAAATTTGTATTTTTAGTACACATAAATTCATAACAGTGTGGCTGCATGGGTAGTCTTACAAGTTGGTTTTAGGTGCTTTTTTTGTTGCATCGCCTTAATTTTAGATGCCTGATTTTTAAATTTTATGATTAGTTTGACATTGCTAGACTTACTTTGATGTGACTTCTGTCTGTTAAATTTGTTTGTCGACATGTATTCGCAGCTCGATATATAAAATAGTAATTCCTGGCATTGGGCGCTTTCAGGACACCCAACAGTTGGGAACATGTTGAGTAAAATCGCAGCCAACGTTATTAAAATGTTTAACACTATGAAACTTTCAAATCAAATTGGCGATGATTTCACTAATCATGATAGGGTACCTGAAAACGCCCATTGTATGTGATTTAATATCTCCTCAGCTACAGCCTTTTCGCTATACCTCAAGAAATGCATACGTTATTTGGGAGGAGAGTTGTTCGTTCTGTCTGAAGATTGTTGCGAGGGATAAAAAAATTTGAGCTTAAGCAGCACGTTTGAGGACAACGATTTAAAAAAGATAGGGAGCTGGGAAAACGCCATGCAGGTTTATATAAACTGATCAAAGATCTATCGAACGAATAAATTGTGGCCAACATCGTGTACAGAAAATTTTAAAAGGGGAACAACTACCCAAAAAACCAAATCATCACAAAAAACAAAAGAATCCAAAAAATTATACGGAGCAGAGACAACTATATGGGACAACTGACTTTCTTAGAGAATCGCGCAAAATACCATCCTCTATTAACCTTTGTGAAGTTGGCCCAACATTGTATCCCAAAAAAGTACGATTTTATAGGCTGGTAATACTAAAGCTATAATCACAAAATAAAAAACTCTCACGACATAAAAATATTTTATACATTTATAAATGAACAAAATTATCGCAAAAAACTTAAAAAATTGCCGTTCGCAAAATATCGTACATTTTTTGAATATACATACGTATGATATTTAGATGTGAACAAAAAAAAACTAATAACATCTCCAAAATAGCCATTCGTTTTAATTTCGTGTCGTAATTATTCGAGTAGTCCCGTTAGCTTTGGGATGCTTTTCTATTAGAGGTTACCCAGGAGCATACATGCCAATAATCATTTTTGTGGGAATCGGAGGTCTGGAGGGTCCCCGTTGCCAATATATATCAAAATATGCATCGTTCAACAAAATTTTAATTCGTTTTAATCCCGAATCGTTTTAATCGTCGAAATTATTCGAGTAGTCCCGTTAGCTTAGGGATGCTTTTCTGTTAGAATGTGCTTAGTAGCCTACAGTACCCATACATGCCCGTAGCCATTTTTGAAGCAATTGGAGGTGTGAGTTTTAAATAAAACGGCCTTAGTTTATCTTACTTATTGCTTGAGAGAGGAGGTATGTATCTCGAACGTCGTTTCAATTATTAATTTTCTGTGTAAAAAATTAGGTGATGCTTTACTTTATGTGTTTCATTTCGAAATTTGATAATCGTATTTTTTAAATCATCATAAAGTTCCCAATAGTTCCCCTGTTTGCAATATGCCGTATAATGTCGTTGACCATCATTGTAATTAACAATGGAGTTTATAATGTATGGTTTCCCGTCCAATGATAGTTTTGGAGGAATTTCTTTTAAGGGAACCATTGGCTGATTGTAGGTAGCAATTCAAATATTCGGTATTTAAAACCACAAAAGTGTATGTTGTAATTTTTTCAGCGAATACCGTTTGATTACAGCACGGCTTTGGAGGGAAAACAATTAGGCAATTTTCAAAATTTTGCATGCCAGTTTTTTCAAATAACTGCATATCAATCTGGACGTAAGGTCTTTTCTCTACACTTTTATTGAAACAAATTAAACAGTTGAACTCTGCTGTTAAACTGGGACACTCCTTACAAAAGAAATCTGACACAAGAATGATATTACACTCGCAATTAGTCTTAAGGCCTGCATCATACCTTAATGATTTTTTTATTTCAAACAAGGCTTCGTGTCTCAACTGCTCCAGTTGGTTGGTCGTATGCTCTCCGTTCATAGCACTAACTAATTTATGAATTGACTGTAATTCATTAGATTTAATTTTTATTTTTTCGAATCCTACTTGACAAAGATACTGAATAGTTGAATCGAATGCACAAGTATTTTTGTATGTAGATCTGTTATCCAAAGATTCCTTTTTCAGAAACCCTTTTGAAAATGATGATTTTTCAATTTCCAATTTTTTTGTTAGAGTAGTTACAGCTACGGGTTCGGTATGATTTACTAGAAGTTTAGTTGAGAGTTTTTTTTTGTTCATTGACTGTGTTTTTATTAAAATCTAAAATTTCATTTAAGTTAAAATTTGTTGATTTCATTCGTTTGCTATTGTTTTTCTTCCTCCAAATTTCTTTTATTTTTAAACTGTCGACCCCCCGGGGGGCGAAGTCCGAGATTCATACCTCCTCGCGGTGCTCTCTGGGTAACGCTAAATGAATCAGGCGGTGTAGTGGAGACGAGCAGCTAAATCCTGTTTATAGTCATGGACACTACATGTCAGGGCGAGCCATTGGCGCCTCAAAACCAATGCCAAACCAGCGTCTGTTTTCCAGGTTAGGAGCGGCTGAAGCGGGCGTCTGTCTTGTATCAAGCGGCTCGCTATATAAATGTGTTCAAGGTAGGACTGGATGCCTCAAGATTCTCACCAGTACGTGACCCACACACGTAACAAGCGGGTTGAGCGGAAGGCCAACAACCTTCCCTCATAAAAACTCACCAAGTTATGAACCCTAAACAAAGGCCTCGGATAACCATATCGGATTCATTACAAACTCGACCTTGGAAATTGTACACGGACAACGCTTTAAAAATGGGAACATGGAACGTGCTTAGCCTCTTAAGACCTGGAGATCTCCAGAACCTATCGAACCAAGCAAAGAGTTACACATTAGACGTACTTGCACTACAAGAGCTTAGATGGTCTGGGAGTGGGATCCATGACACCACCAATGGTTACACTCTTCATTACAGCGGCCATCAGAACGGAGGAGAATTTGGAGTTGGCTTCCTCATCCATCGGCGCGTGAAGCATCATATCATCGATTTCCGCCCTATCAACATGCGGATATGCACGGTCAGACTTCGCACTAGGAAATTTAACATCACGATCGTCAATGTGCATGCACCCACCGAAGATAAATCAGATGACATCAAAGATCTTTTCTTTGTCGAACTGGAGGAAGTCATCAATAACATACCGGACCACGACATTAAAATCATCGTGGGCGATTTTAATGCAAAAATCGGTAGGAGTGCAGAAAATACATCGCACATCGGTCCTAACAGCCTGCAATAACGTACAACTTAGTTGTATCAAGTACGTTTTTCCCACATAAGAGAATCCACAAAGTAACGTGGAGATCGAATGATGGGAGAACGGAAAATCAAATCGATCACGTCATGGTGTCTAAGAGGCACTCCACCAGCATATCTGACGTTAGATCTTACAGAGGTGCAGACATGGACAGCGATCATATGCTTGTCATATTTAAATATAAGTGCAAACTGTCATCTACGTTTAACAGACAAGCACAAAAGACCGTTCGATGGAATATCAATGCTCTAAAAGACCAAGCGTCATTGCAGAGTTACCAATCAGCTGTCACTAACTATTTAGAGCGGCCCAGCAACAACGAAGAAGCTCCCTCTAACATCGAGGAGCAGTGGCACGCTATACAGTCAGCCATAACCACCGCGGCGCAAAATACCATCGGAAGAAGACCTCCGAGAGCCCGCAATGATTGGTTCGATGACCAATGCCGTAGGGTCGTCGAAAATAAACGAACGCTTCGTGAAAAATGGTTGGCTCGCAACACTAGAAGCACTCTAGCAGAATATCTCCGCGCTAGGAAAGCCACGACTAAATACCTTCGACAAAAAAAACGCGAACATATGAGACTATGCATCGAAAACATCAGCTTCCAAGCGGAACTAGGAAACTCAAGGGACTGTTTTGCCAACGCGAGGAATCTCACTAAAGACTTCCACCCAAGAAGTACAGCCATCAAAGACGGGAATGGAGAGTTGAGAACAAACGTGGCTGATGTTCTCTCAGTATGGCAAACCTACTTTCAAAATCTGCTAAATCGGAATGACGACGTGACCCCCATTAGAGCAATAGCTCCTCCAGGTGACGAGGTCTTTGTCGAATATCCCACAGTGGAGGAAGTAGACGCAGCTATTAGTCGATTGAAAAACGGAAAGGCACCCGGTCTCGATGAAATCCCCGCAGAATTGATTAAACTCGGAGGCGCTACTCTTGCAACAAGTCTATACGACCTCGTCGTCTGTATTTGGGACCAAGAAGAGCTGCCTGAGAATTGGAAGACCGCGCTCATATGTCCGCTGCATAAAAAAGGCGACCGTCTCAAATGTGAAAACTATCGTGGCATAGCTTTATTGAACGCTGCTTACAAAGTGTTGGCTAGTGTTGTACTTGCCAGACTCATCCCTTTCGCCGAAAACATCATTGGCGACTATCAATGTGGTTTTCGACCCAACCGATCAACCACGGACCAGTGTTTTACCATGAGGATGATCTTGGAAAAATGTTGGGAGTACAACATAACCATACATCAACTATATATAGACTTCCGGCAGGCATATGACAGTATAAACCGCGACAACCTATGGGCCGCGCTCATATGCCTAGGAATCCCAGAGAAACTCGTTTCGCTGTGTAAATTAACAACGTCTGGGTCTGTATGTAGAATCGTAATTGAAGGAACTGTGTCAGACTCCTTTGAAATAACATCTGGCGTTCGACAAGGTGATGCACTCGCGCCTTTGCTGTTCAATTTGGCGCTTGAGTACGTAGTGAGAAAAAGCAACATCGAAACTTCGCGCTGTATATTTAATAAATCCGGCCAAATTCTTGGATATGCAGATGATATCGTGCTTCTTGGCCGAAGACCAAGCGATATCAAAGACAGTTTCATACCGCTCGATCGCTGCGCAAGAAGACTTGGTTTGGAGGTGAATAGCAGTAAAACCAAATATCTAACAACACCCAGGAACATCTCTAGTGCAAATCTCGGAATTGGCGACCACAATTTTGATGGTGTCGAAAACTTTAAATACCTCGGGTCAGTTATAACATCACTGAATGAAATCCAGGCAGAAATAAAAGCCCGAATCGCTGCCGGACAACGAGTTTTCTACGCCCAATCAAGATTATTGCGTTCGAAACATCTATCGCAGTCGTGCAAGCTCGCACTTTATAAAGCACTAATAAGACCTGTGCTGACTTTCGGAAGCGAGAGCTGGACCATGACCTCTAACGATTGTAGATTGTTATCTACATTCGAAAGGAAGGTCATACGTTCAATTTTTGGTCCAATTAAAGTTGCGAACAACGAATATCGGATTCGTATGAATCACGAAATAAAGCAACTCCTCGGAGGCAGCGATATCATCGGATTCATTAAATCCAATCGAGTGAGATGGCTCGGCCACGTTACAAGGTCCCCACAACAACGGATGATATATAAAGTGTTTCACCAACAACCAGCCGGAGCACGTCGTAGAGGAAGACCCCGACTACGCTGGCGTGACGACATTGAACAAGATCTGCAAGCATTAGGATGTCGAAACTGGAGGACGAGAGCAATGGATCGGGATGGATGGAGGGCCATTGTGCGGGCGGCGAAATCCCTTCATGGGATGTGAAAGCCAGAGAGAGAGAGAGAGAGAGAGAGACCAATGACAGTCCTTTTGATTTTAAAGTTAAACTTTTCAGAGATTTTTTGGGGATTTTTGATTTGTATCGATCGAATATATATTCATTTCTTTGGTGAATCTCTTTTAAAACTCTCAAGCATTTTGTAGGTTGCCTAAATTTGGTGCTTCTCGACACCGCCGCTTTAAAATTGCAAAATAATTTTCAATATGGCTATTACTAAGCCGATCATCTTCAAAAAGAATGGACCACATTGGTAAATAAGTCACGTATTTTTTTATAAATTTTTCTAAAAACTGAGGGTTATAAAATGAATTGACTGGAGATTTTAAAATTTCTTCTTCTGGAATGTAATTGATAGAAATCGCATTGAATTCTTGATAAAATGGACTTTGTTCATATATTGATTTTGAAAATAATTCGGAATTGTCAGATTTATGCAAACCAGTTAAATCATCATTTGGTTCAGAATTTATCTCGTCAAACATAACTGCATTTTTCATTATGACATTAAAAGTGGAAATAGTACTGTCACTTGTATATTTAGATTTTAAAAGCAACGTGAATTTAGCAAATAAAATTTCATTTTGGTGTAATTTCGAATTATGAAAAATAAAGACACGATCTCTTTTACAAATTTATTTTGCTTCGATAACGGTCGAAAATGGTTATTTATATCACTCATCATATTTTTCATTAAATGTGCGCAACAAAGATGAATCCTCACGCATTGTGATATATTATTTTCGCTGTTGCTGTGAGTGAGATGGTGGTAGCAAATCTTTAAATATTGCACAATATTCAAATCATTGAAACTTTTCAATACTCCGTTAATTTGCGTATAACTGAAATCAGTCACAACAACATTAAATAATGGCCATTTCTTCGACTCTTCAATTATAAAAATTTTAAAGATATTAAGGACTGTCAGTATATTTTAAAGATATTAAGGACTGTCAGTATTTCAAACGAATGGCTACCACTTATAAAATTTAAAATTGGAAAAGGATCAGACGGATCATTTAAATTAGCTTTAAGAGGAACAACAATTGCATAATAATATACCGTTGATGACTCATTATTTGGTGAGCGCACAAGTCCACCAGTAGCGTCCATATATACCACAAGATCCTTTATCCCACATTGCTGTTTAGCCATTTTTAATACATCAAGCTGCATTATACTGAAAGAAATAACATAAAAAGGACATACTGAAAGTCGCTGGATGTACCGCGTATGGGGTGTAATACTTTGTATCTTGATTTATTGATAAATATCTTGTACATCGTCGGCATCATTATCTTGCTCTTTCATTGCCACTGATTTGATTTTTCGGAGCACATCTATATTTTCTAATGGTATTTGTTTTTGTAACAAAGTCGGTATCTTCTTCTTTATACAAAGATTCGCTGAACTGTTCGACTGATGTTTCGAGTAATTTTTTTTTCATATATAGTCTGAAACCTCTTGTTATGGACTTGGTTTTCATAAAAGGGTGTATAATTTTATTATTGGAATATTTCACGGCAAATGTGTTAGGAGTAAATTGGTCCTTGTTTGATAAGTGATATTTTCGACATTCTAATGCTGATTTTGTATATCCATGGCCACAGTATGCTCGAATTGAAATTGAAAATTTATTTATTGTCGAATCTTTAATGTTAATTAAACGTCCTGTCATGTCAGATAAAAGTTCAGAAAACACGTTAGTATACAACGATTTATTAAATTGTCGTAAGGATTCATCGAAAATCATTTTCCATGTTTGCTCTGGTATCACAAGTGCTTTATTTAATTTAAGATACTCGGAATCTATTCTAGGTTTCTAGAGATAAACCATCGGTATTTAATTTATCAATTGATACAATGGGCCTTTGTAATTGATAAGATATATTTTCATGTGACTTCGATCTATTAATTAAGGTTTTGTTGTTGATATCGAACGAAATTTCACTCGAATTGGAAACTCTTAAACTTGAACACACGTCTTTTTCAGATCTATATAATCTTTTTCAGTCGGAATTAGACTAAGCGGCTCGTTGCTTTTATTATTTTCTGATACAACGACAGTTAATTGATTATGTCCATTTTGAATAAAATTATGACTGTTATTGTTAGGATTCGGTTTTATTGTTCATTGATTTTAATTTTATTTGTTTCTCGTTATATCTAAAATAATTATAAATTCTAGTTCGGTTAATTACATTACTTTTAATATTCATCATTCGACACAATGAATTCATTTCAACTGAATCTTTAAGAGAAACATTTGAATGATCTCCAAATATAATTTTAGAATATTTTAATAATTTAGAAGCGTCTAATTTTGGAAAATTACCACGTCGCTTTTTGATATATTTTCTGACCATTTTGATCAACAACGTTCAGAATATTATCAATTTAAAATTGTTTTACTAACAGATGTTAGTAAATAAACTAGTGTCAGAATTTTGCAAAAATGATACTCAATGCCACCAAGTAATTACAAAATTACTATTGCTAATATACGCAAATATTTTCACAAATACAAAACAATTAAAACTAGAGCCAGCAAAAAAGAATATCCAAATTAGAGCCTATGTAGGTATTTAGTTTTAAAAAAAAACTTTTTAAAATAGAGATAATAACACAAAAAACACTATCGAAAACACAAAAAACACTATCGAAAACACAAAAAACACTATCGAAAACACAATACGTTCGTCCGTACAGCACAAAGTCTGAAAAAGTATTAAAAATAAAATGGGAAAAAAATTCCTTTTATACTCTTTCGAAATAATTTTTTTTAACGAAAAATTAAATTTTAACGAGCGAAATCGAGAATACGATAATCAAAATTCGAAATGAAACACATAAAGTAAAGCCTCACCTAATTTTTTACACAGAAAATTAATAATTGAAACGACGTTCGAGATACATACCTCCTCTCTCCGCTGCTCAGTAAAATACTAAACGAATCAAGCAATAAGTAAGATAAACTAAGGCCGTTTTATTTAAAACTCACACCTCCAATTGCTTCAAAAATGGCTACGGGCATGTATGGCTACTAAGCACATTCTAATAGAAAAGCATCTCCAACCTAACGGGACTACTCGAATAATTTCGACACGGAATTAAAACGAATTAAAATTTTGTTGAACGATACATATTTTGATATATATTGGCAACGGGGACCCTCCAGACCTCCGATTCCCCCAAAAATGATTATTGGCATGTATGCTCCTGGGCAACCTCTAATAGAAAAGCATCCCAAAGTTAACGGGACTACTCGAATAATTTCGACTCTTTCACTTACGGCAGTAGTCAAATGATTTTGACACCGAATTAAAAGTAATAGCAATTTCAATACAGAGCTTCTTATTGGTGAATTGGCTATAATATTATCAAACTGTGATAAAATTAATTTTAAATTAATCTTAATTTATTGAATATTCCTTGAACATTGTTCAATTTGGTTTCAATTTATTTAATGAATATTTTTTGGGCTGACAGTAAAATTCCTGCTATCATGACATTTTTATAGTATAGCGACAGTTTTATTTTAGGGCTGACAGTATAAATATGGTGAGTTTTCCTGTAGAGACAGATAATTTTTTTTTTGGGTTAACTATAGTTAATAGCGTCGTTTGGAATATTTTCTGGGCTGACACTAACATATAGATATAATTCGTATATTTTGGTGTTGCCATAGTATTTTTCTGGGTTGGATGTTGGGCCAACTTCACATACATCCTCTATTAAGCATTTTACAAACATCATAAGTACGTTGTAAATCATAAAACTGCTTTTAACGTTTTATTAATAAAGCCTAACCAAAAAAAATAAATATTTAAAACAGTTTGTAATATGTATTAAGGTTAGGTGGTACAAATTTTGTTTTGCAAGATTTTATAATGCAAGATTTTTTAAATGCAAGATTTTAATGTTGCAGGATTAATAGAAATAAGCAAGATTTTGTTATTGAAATATTTTGAAATGCAAGAATTTATACCGATCCCATCCAAAATTTTAAAAATGTTTGACCGATTTAATAAAATAGAACTTCGCAGCAACCACGACCAAGAAAATTTAATTATAACAAAAGGACAGTCTAACCTAAAAGCAAAACAAAGCACCGCCGCTTTCGTTGACATATAATCAAATTTATGTTACCCAAAAGGCCGTGCCCTATATTCTCTATTCACGGAGGTTAGGACAAATTGTATATTCGGAATTTCTATCCAACCAACAATAAATATGAATACGCGCCGGAATACGTAAATGTTAAATTAATTTTTCTTAAAAGGAAAATTTATATTTTCTTTTTGTTTATTGAAAAACAAAAGTAAAAGTTGTACAGAGAAAGATAAAATAAAAAATTTGTATCATCATTTTCATATTTTCATATTTTTTTTGTTTTGTTTCGAATCCCTTATTTCAATTTTTTCGACAAACTCACACTGTATTCACGGATCTGGGATGGTTTGGGTGGTGGAGAAGCTCTTTGGATATATTCACATTATATTATCCCTTTTTATTGATGAATAGAAAATTATAGGGAGAAAACGCGATTTATTCATATTTTATGTGTATGTGTGTGTGTGCGAGAGTACATTGGTTGACTGGATGAATGAATGGATAAATGGATGGTTGGAGGTAAATACTAATAATAATAAAAAAATGGATACATTTTTTTTATCGAAATATGATTTATAAAAAAAAATTTGATGGATGAATGTAAGGCGGTTTTTATGTCATTTAAATGTGCGGTGTGTGTGTGTGTGTGTAAATATATCCAAAGAAGTTCCAACAATGAGTAGACCACACAAACGATTTACTTATGATTACGATTATTGATGTTTGTTTTATCTCGGAAAACCGCACGAAATTGAAACAAGAACGGTCGTCCGCATAAGATATAAGACAAAAACGAAATGAGAAAATGAAAAAAAATAATTAAAATTTTAAATTCATTTTCTTTTGATCGGAAAACGTTGCTGGGAAAAAAGAATGAGAAACTTTTTTCTGTTTATTGAATTTAAGGATACTTTTTTGTGTAATGAATTTCATTAAGACTGTATTATAATTATCATTAATATTATACGCAAAATAAAAGAAAGATGGTAAAAATTTAATATTGACGAGGGAAGAGAGAATATTTAACGTTAATGGTGTGTGGCACAGAATTCAATAAGTGGGAAGAATTTGCTTTTACCAGTTTTTATTTTAAATTCAGGTATGCCAAATTTTATAATTAACTACTGCAAATTTGTTCTCTATATAGAAATATTGTTAGGTATGAAATAGTTTTAAATCATCTCTAATAATCAGTAAGAACAAACAAACTTAAAGAAATTGGAACCATAAAAATGGGAATCCTCCATTTTGGGGAAGCATGATACCATTCATTAACCTTCGAATGATCGGGAACGGATTAACAAAGATGTACGTAAAGTTATATACGATTCTATCAAAAATAAATGTCCGCTCTTGTGTGAAGTTGGTCCCGCCCCATTTTATTAGGTGTGCAAGTAGAAACTCTGCAATTTGGTCAAATCCAACTTTATTGAAATAATAATTATTACAAAAATTAATTATCGAAATATTCGCCATTACAATCTGTGTTTTTTGCCATTTATCAGGTAGATGATGAATACCTTATTGATAGAAGAAATTTGGTGATTTCGAAGCAAAATATTCATCAACCAATTTTTGCATATTTTCAACTTTCATGAACAACTGATCTTTTAAATATGATGACATCGATCTGAATAAGTGGTCATCAGAGGGTGCCAAGTTTGAAGAACCAAAATTGTATAGAATTGCGTTGGATCGGATGCAATCCGATAGGAATAATATCGTCATTAAGGCTGACAAAATGCCGGAGGGTGAGCACGCAAGAAGATTCAATTAATTGGCTGTTGTTATTGTCGGAGAAAAGTAGCATTCTACAGATACGCGCTACATGTCTATTGGTAGAAGGAGATTAAACTACTGACATATATCCGTGTGAAGCAAAAGCAGCTCCAATTTGAAGAATATAAAGGGTGGTTAAATTTTAAGGGCCGACGCAGAATGTGAACCACACCTAAATGTCAAGTTTTTTTCTGCATTTAATTTGACATTTCTCAATTTCAGACTAACTCAATTTGAACCATGGAAAGATACACAATCGAGTAACGCGTTAAAGTTATTCAGGCATATTATGAAAATGGGCGTTCAAATCAAAATGCATATCGTGCACTTCGTGATTTTTTCGGTCAATTTAACCGTCCAAATGTGCGTACAATCGGAAAAATCGTGCAAAAATTTGAGCAAACCGGGTCTGTTAGAAATTTTAAAACACCAGTGCATGCTCGTACTGCAGAAAATATTGCTGCTGTTGGCGATAGTGTGGCTGAAGAACCTCAACTCGTCGTCGTGCCCAACAATTGCACCTCTCACGCTCGTCGTTGATGAACATTATGCATAAAGACTTGCATTTACACGCTTATAAGGACTAAAGCCTCTTGACCATTCCAAACGTCGTCAATGGTCAGAATGGTGGCAAGAAATGGCAACAGTGGATGATCAATTTTTGAAGAAAATCATCTTCAGTGATGAGGCACATTTTCACCTCAGTGAATTCGTCAATAAGCAGAATAGCCGCATTTGGGCGAATCATAATGCAAGAGTGATTGTCGAAAAACCAATGCACCCACAAGGAGTGACTGTTTGGTGCGGTTTATGGGCTGGTGGCATCATCAGGCCGTATTTTTTCCAAAATGGGGCCGGTCAGGCAGTTACTGTGAATGGTGTTCGCTATCGTGAGATGATAACGAACTTTTTATGAGCCGAATTTGAAGATATGGATGTGGACGATATGTGGTTTCAACAGGACGGTGCCAGTTGCCACACAGGTAACGAAACATTGGCTCTTTTGCACAACAAATTCAATGGCCGTGTTATCTCACGTGGTGGCGATATCAATTGGCCGCAAAGATCATGTGATTTGACACCGTTGGAATTCTTTCTTTGGGGTTATTTGAAAAAAGGTGTACGTCGATAAGCCAGCAACAATTCAAGACGGCATAGAACCTCAATTATGCCTAAGCGTCATCGAAAATTTGGACCAGCGGGTGGAGGTGTGCCGCCGAGGTCGCGGCGGCCATTTGGCCGATATTTTGTTCCATACATAATTGAAGCATACCATATTATCATAATAAAAAGAATTGACAATAATTTCCTAAATAATTTGTGTTTTTCACCCTTTATAATAAAAGGCTTTGAAAAGTAGAAAATAAAATTGTTCTTCCTTACTCCTATCAAGGTATATTTATAACAAGTAGAAATTTAAAATTAATACGAGTAAAAATATAGGCGTGTGGCGCTCCTTCTGAGTGTATATACTATCTCTAAATATATCATTTTTACGTTCATACTGAAATGCTCCAGCAAAAAATCTTTCCTTAGGATTCATCAGAATAGACTGTTCCATTAGTGTTACTAAAAGACTTTACTAAGAGTTTACTTCATGTGTCTAGTAGTCTTAAATTACTAATGCCGTAAAGGAGCGCCCTCTAATGGAATTCCGCATTTTTGTGCCAATTTTTTAACTTTTTTAGAAATATCGGTTTCGAGAATAATCTCTTCATCGGTTTATTTTTTACTACTATGTATTACATTACCTAAATTATTTTGAAGCTGTTTATATACTTTTGCTAGGCGCTGCTCTTGGAGGTGCGTCCTTTGTTTTTAAGTAGGTGCGTCCTTTGTTTTTAAGTTATGGATAATGGGGTAGATACTCGATCCGCTAACAAACAAGCAATTTCCTAGCCAAAATCCTGACTACACAATCAATTTTACCAAACAAATTTAAATTTCAAAATACATTTTTCATAAAATATTTGTTTATTTTTGCGATACTACAGTAAAATCTACGGCTTCAAAAATTGAACAGCAAATTTTGTGTTGTTCTACTGTGCAATCGTACAAAAAAAACAAAAAGCGTATTGAAAATACATTTTGAAAATCAAATTTCCTTGGTAAAATTGATTGAGTAGCCAGGATTTTGACTAGCAAATTGCTTGCGTTCTAGTCGGCCGAGTATCTACCCCAATTAGCCGTAAATTTTATTGGTGTTTGTGTTGATTTGGTCGTTAACTAAATTGTTGGTGTTTTTGTTTTTGTATATTTTCAAGGTGTGAATTTTGGCCGTAATTTGACTCCATGACTCATGAGAAATTTGTATTCGTACAGTATACAACTGTCTAACGAGTCATGAGTAAAATTGTGCATAAAATGTATACCAAGATCTTCTCACCTGTCTAATTTCGGTCCTGTTTTGATTCTGTGCTGAAGTTTTTATTGAATTTAGTGTACCTATGATTTTCAGTTTTTATGTGTTGTGCGCGAAACTTGATTTTATGTACTTTTTTTTAAATTTGGTTTTCCCATTCATGTGTTCTTTGTATCTTATTTGAAATAAGCGTCCCGTTTGGCCTAAGTATGTCGACCTCCAGTTGTATTTAGCCTTACCTGTGTATACGGATCTTTGCACAGGTGGACCCGTGTTTCTCTAGGTGGCAAGGTAGGAGCCGGAGTCTTCTGTGAGAAGCTTTTGCCAAAACTGGCAACACTCTGCCTTTTTGGGGAACATGCGAGAGGGCTGGGTATACAGATGAATCACTGTAGAAGTTTTATGGACGAAAAGGAGGAAGAGACTTTAGATAACTTCCTATGCTCGTGTCCGGCACTATCATACAGAAGGCATAGATGCGAGATATTTTGCGCTACGTACACTGAAAAAAATTTCTAGGTAAATATAAACAAAAACATTGGTTATTTTAAGCGAACATATGGATTGTTTTTCAGCCAACTAAGCGCTTGTTTCATAATACTAAAATGAATATTTCATTTTTACTAAAATGAATAGTTCATTTTCAAATAATAACCAATGTCAATTATACCTATTTGCTTTAGTCAATATAACTAAGCAAAACGTTAATACAACTTAACACGTCGGTTAATTTAAACAACAATTTAAACCATTCGCTAGTTTATGTTGACCTGTAGCATATGTTCACACAACTATTATTAGAGTTTAGTTTGACCAATAATTATACGTATAACCAACCATGTAGGTTAATTTTAACGAAATTTTGAGCCAACGCACAGTTTAGTTTAAACAACAAAAATACAATTAATATAACTAAGCACGTAGGTTAATTTAAACCGAAGCTTTAAAGTTTTACTAGGTTATATTAACTTTCAGCGTATATGAACATATTTTGAACAGATTAATTATTATAATTTAGTTACTTCGTTAAATTAACCTTCAATTATTTAGAACCCTTAAGAAATAATGAGGACACCTTCAAGTTCTTTCTTGGCAGTTTGGTTGCATGCTGATAAAAAGTTGGTCTACTCATTAACTCATCAGGTTACAAAGACCCATTTTCAAAAATTCAAATCTGCTTTATACCTTTAGTATAACACAAGAACATATCTTTTTAGCGAATTTTATCCAGTATCACCGTTTAAATGTCCGTAGTTTAATTAAACTATTGCTATGTTATTTCATATGAAACATACGTAACATATAAAATATGGTTTAATTTAACTACTACATTGTTAAATTATTAGTTTTTAAACAAATGCTTAGGTTATATGACATATTTGCAAGATCAAACTGTTATGAGATGATTTTGCCTATGTTCAGATTAAACCTAGCATACAAGTTGAGTTGATTACCAAGCTCAGTTGATTTTACTTTTACATGGGTTAGTTTAACTATTCCAAAGTTATCAAATAAATGCTTAGTTTGAATTGACATACAAACAAGTTCAGTGTGGAAGAAAATAAAGCATTATTGATTAAATTGAAATTAACTTAGCCATTTTTGTATTATGAAACATGCATAAGTAAAATAAACCATGGTCATTTTTACCTAAATTAAGCAAAGTCTGGGTTGTAATAACTAAAACAAGTTGAACTAGCATAAGTTCAGAATATTTTCTTTCAGTGTACGTAGCTCCGAATGGTTTTGTACAGGGATAAAAGGGAAATAGGATCCTTTTGTATCACAACGGGCCACTACTGGTCTCAGTGTGCGGAAGCAGCCACTCCAACCTAACCTAACCTAACCTTCAAGGGTTCAAGAGTTATCAAAGTGAAAATGAGTATATTTTGACAAATTTTTGACTCAGAGGCAAAACATGTCGAACGCGATATCTCAAAAATGGGGACTAACTTTGAAATGGGACTAGCACCATTGAATTCAGCGTACTCGAATTAGGTTTACCCTCTGGGTGCCTATAGCTTGTCACATTTTTCAACTAGCCCTGTGATTATACAGAACAACGCTATTCCAAGAAAACTATACCACTTTTATGATGGATTTTTTTGATTATACATAGATTAAAATTAAATCTAAATTATTTAATTTAAAAAAAAAAAAAATTTAATTTTGGATTCGACAAATTTGAAAAAATCTATCGCGATCTCAACCCGATTGTTTTTCAGAAAAACGCACCTAGTGCCAAGTATTTTCCAGGATACTTTGGTATTGTCTATTGCGTACAAATTTTATTTCACCCATCTGATACAACCGGCAATTAATTTAATTAACATGCAAACCAAGATAATTTATCAGTGAATCAGTCGAGCCAATTTTTTGTGCGAAATATTCCACTTCAACATATGTGGTTTCATGTAACCAAATAAAAAATAATGTAATTATTGATAAATATTAATAAAAGGCAAATATTTTAAAACAATAAAAGAGACATATTTTCTGTGGTCATCCAGTCATTCGAGTATATATATATATATATGTTTATGTATCGCCATTTGGATACATCGAATGGCACAGCAGTACGTACCTAGTACAGAAATATAGCATTATGATAAACTTCATAAAAAATTACAAAATATTATTGAAAATACACTATAAAACAGCACTATATGTGGTTTTTGATTTTTTTTTGTATTTAGTTTTGAAAATTGGGGGACGGACCCTTTCCAGAACATAAATATTAGTTTGGGCAACACAATGAATAAAAAATAAACTGGTGGTCAAACAGATTTAAATACTTACTCTCTGTGTGTAATAAATATCTGTGGTATTTTTAATTTGGAATAAAAAAATCATCGGTGTGTTGTACTCGTACGTATTTTGCAGGCACAAGATGTGGAGATTCAACTTTAATTATATGGGTTAAGGTTTTACACAGTATTAGAACTTAATACGGTGTATTTGGAAAATTAGGGTAACCTACTTTTGTATTATACGGTTTGGTTGGATTATGGATTATTTACGTACGTTATGGTGCATTTTGAAGGGAGCATTTTTTAAAGTACAACAATTATGTACACACCTTTAAATATGAGCAATGATTTAAATAAGGTCCAGACGGTTTTGAATGGTTTACTACGTTACGCATATTACCGAATCTCGTAATTATGAAATAATCATAATCGGTACTTTGCATTTTCATTAAACCCTATAAAGAACCCCTAATTAATATTCACAATAATTAAAATGCGGATTAATTTTGTGACGAACATATTTGTCAAACAATAAATATTCATTGGAATAATTCCAATAAATAAACACACGACCGAACACCATCTTCCTCCATCATATCTACATTATCTAAATCCATTTCAACTTGGTCGTATACCACACTAACTACATACATGTATTTTTCATAATAATTTACATATTTTTCGTTTCATGTGATGCGCGCACCCAAACCAACATAAACATATTTTTTGTATGTTGGAAATGGTTTTTTGTCAAATAAAAAAAAAATCATTTACGAATTGCTGATTAGTGTGACTAGAAAAACAATTCCGTTTATGTTTTGTATTCGGTGGTTCGAGTCGAGAGAGATAAATACGCATGAATGACTTTTCGAAATGAATAAAATGACATATTAAATGACATATTTATTTAATTTATTTTAGTTTTATGCGTTTTCAGTTACCATTATTTGTTATCGTTAACTAATGAGCATTTTTATTTGTGATTCAGGCTTAATGCGGTTTAAAAAAGGTGACTATATTAGAAATATTTGGTGGGGGTGAAGTGTCTATGCACTCGTTTTTTATTAAATTAGGCATCACGGCTACATTCGTAAATTTCATATTTCTATCATAGCAACTCTCGTACAACAGCACAGTAGACTCGAACCAATTTTTACTTTAATCAATTCAAACCCATGTGGGTTGTTCATATAAATGAACACCTAAAGTGAAAACCCCATCTAAATATTATCGATAAGAAAATATAAGTGGACAAACAACTATTGAAACATATTTAACATTTTCGCCTCCTTTCCATTAATTTTATTTCTTTTGTTTTCAGATCCACCTAAAACATCTTTCATACCGAACATCCTCTCGGCCATGAATCATGATTGATTCATTAACTGTAACTTTCATACCTTGGACGTTGACATTAAAGTGCCGTACCATTCGATGTTTACAACTTGATCACGCGTACTTTATCATCTTTCTCAGGATATACATTAAAAACTCGTCCCAGCATCCACTTGCCAGGTGGTAAATTTGATTTACGAATATTACAACATCATTTTCTTCCAAATTTTGTTGC
Source organism: Nephrotoma flavescens (assembly GCA_932526605.1). Classification (NCBI taxonomy): domain Eukaryota; kingdom Metazoa; phylum Arthropoda; class Insecta; order Diptera; family Tipulidae; genus Nephrotoma; species Nephrotoma flavescens. The sequence goes on along the minus strand of OW052220.1, from coordinate 180,719,289 downwards.
GGTTGCTGCGAGTTTGATCTTGTTTGAAAATTTACGAAATTGCGAATATCGTAACGACTGCATTTATATTTATCTCTTCAATTTGACCAAAAATTTAAATTTGCAAAATATTTCTGGTTCGGATAAATAATTTTTGTAATGTTAAAATTTTCATAATTTTCAGTAAGATTTTAAAATGGTTTGTAATCTGTGCTTAATTTCATGACATATTTAACTCGTTATCACAAAACGATATTTCACTCAATTCTTCGATACAATTGCAATTAATAATTGAATTTTGAAGTGTGTTAAACATGTACATATACTAAATTTAATTGAAGTTAAATACGAAATAAAAAAATTAAAAATGAATAAAACAATAAATTTACAATATGTTATCGGTTATCTCTAACAATGATTTGGAGTCCAAACTCCATATAAAAAAATTAAATCATTTATTACAATCAAGGTTGCGTTGAAAAACAGGTTTATTTTCATATAATTCAGTTTTTATGATTCGTAATGTTTTAGCTGCGGATTTCGAATGAATGTTTTTGTTTGATTTGTGTAAACATAAAACCAGTTTTACATGCAACCTTGATCGAAATTCATGATTTTAATTTTTTTTTATATGGAGTTTGGACTCCCGCCGCAGTAAATCCGTCGAGTTCTATAATCGACGTGATTATAAATAAATATTCGTAGAATCGTAGCTGCGTTCATTTTGTTTTTAGTATTTTTTAGTGTTTTTGCAATGCCTCCATGTCAAATACGAATATTCGATAGAAAAGAAATGAAACAAAATAAATTAAATGCTCTCATAATGATTTGACAGTACACCTTAACTATTAAAAGACTTTAAAATTGCAAACGTAAGAGTTGAGAACTGAATACGTTTTTAATTTCATTAATTTAAATTTTTTAATTTTCAGTCAGAGCAATGAAGAGATGTAATATTGCGAATATACGTGATTTTTTTCATAGCAAAACCCCTAATCATCATAGTTATGAAGAAAAAAACGAAGGTACGTTGTGAAACAATCAAATCCGAGTAAGTTCCTCTTCAATTGTAACTTCTAACATTAAAGAAAATTTTACCAGATTGCTGGAATGCTGTTCAATTAAAACAATTTCAAGCTAAATATGATGGTCTAGAAGTGAAAAATAAAAAAATTGGTTGTTAAAAATGTACTGCTATTGATAAACTTCGTATTGCCAGCGAGTAAAATATTCACGTATCGGAATCATGGCGAAGTTTTAAAATCAGTGGTCCTAAAATTGCTGGCACAAGCAAAAAAAAATGAGCTCAAAATTATAAAATGTGGGGACCACAAGTAAAATTTTAAACACCGTTTACAGTTCAATAAAACGAAATCGGCCTCTTTTCGATATGGAAGCAGAGATTGAACTTCAAATCAAAAATGGCCTAGACCGTCAACAATTTCAAGTAAATGTGTACTGGTTATTTTTTTGAAATGTGAAATAGAGGACGCAAATTCCACAATTTTCTTAGATTTAGTTCATCTGGAATCTCAAACCGCTGAACATATTTTTAATTTTCTGCTTGAAACATTAAAAACCAATGGGTTTTCCATGGCGTTCCTAAAACAACATTTAATTGGATTTTGTTCTGATGGTGCCAGTACCATGCTCGGTCGAAAGTCAGACGTTTTTTACTGATCGAACAAATATTTTTTACTACTGATCGTCTCGAAGTGAATAGAAAGCAAAATTTTACTGATTATATCCATCTTGTGCATAGAATAGAAAAGAAAAAAATGTATTCTCTATTCTCACTGTAGTGGGCTATTCTATTATCCATTCAAACAAATATGAAAAGTAAAACAAAAGAAGAGAATAAAATTTTGTTTTAGTTCTCGCAAACAAAAAATATTGGATAGTAAATTCAATTGTCACATGAAAAAATTTTTACTCTAAAATAGAAATTTATATGGTATTTAGCAAGGAGCAGACAGTAGAAAAATATAATTTCTGATCTATTCAAAACATCGATTTCTTTGTTTTTTTATTATTCGCTCACTATTCGTTGAAAACTGAATATTATTATTAATCTTTTATTTTACCATTCACGATCGAAAAAGTGAGGCAAAATTAAAAAATCATCAATTAAGAGAATATAATTCAGTTTTCAACGAATAGTGAGCGAATAATGAAAAAAACAAAGAGAATGATGTTTTTAATAGATCAGTCGGTCATTTTGTGGTGTTTTATTACCATTGGTGAGAAAAAGTATGATATAAAGAAATTGTCGTAGCTTCGTCCCAGAATGAATTGAATGATTGTGGATGAATTATGTCACGTCGTATATAGATGCGAATGAAAAAGAGCACATTATCTTACATATCGTTTTCACCAAATATAATTAATTGTTTTGACGTTTGTGTCAAAAATGTTTATCGTCATTATATAACTTAATTTTTTCGCCATCAAATAATTTTTTATAAAGTGCAAATATTAATTATAAATTAAAGAAGAATTACGATAATAAAACATTAACAGTGGTCGACATTAATATTTTTATTGTTGTGAATTGTAATTTGCTGGGGAAAATAGTGTAAATAAAGCCCAAGAAAATATATTTTTCTACTGTCTGCTCCTTGCTAAACGAATAGTCGGCGAATACTGTATACATTTGTATTTTAGAGAAAAAAAATGTCCATGTGGTGTGGAAAGGAAACCACGTGGTTTCTATGTGCTTCCATTCCGCCTGTTTACACGAGAGTTGAATTCAACACAAATTTCTTCGTTCCTTTCCCCCTTGCCTATAATCTAAAATTTTTTTTGCGTACTTTTTCAACAAGAATTTTAGGTGTTGAATGAATTGTAATTTACTAACACAAACAGAAAAGCTATAAAAAAATTTCGGTCCGATTTTTTTTTTCTGAAAACATGTTTTATTTTCAATTTGTCTTTCGTTCGCAAAACATAAAAACATCTACCGAACATAAAAAATAAATGTTTAGTTGAGTTGGGTTTTCAACAAAAAAATTATTTTTATTTTTTTTGTATAACATAATTAATTCCTAAATATCAATTTATTTTTTATAAAAAATATAAACAAATTTTATAAATTAAAAATTATTTATTGAGCCAATAATAACTATAATAAAGTTGATAATGGTTTAGGGCTCGTTTTTATTTTAAATAAAGTAAAACAAATTTAAAGACTGAGCTTTCGATGTCTCATCGACATCATTTTCAAAGCTAATGAAAATTTTTTTATATAAATTTCTTAAAAACAAATATAAAAAGCCTATACAGTAAATACAATTTTTTCAAATAGCAAATACAAAATTTTATAAACTATAATTATAAATTATTGTAAAGCATTGCTGTGCATTGCGTAAAAAATATTAATCAAAATAGCTAATAAGTAGCTATCAATTTGTTTTAAAAATTAAAATAATTTTTATTATTATTTATTTTTTTAACAACAGTTTGTTTTCAAAATTATCGTTAATGTAAATTACACAAAAAAAAAATTATTGTATAACACAACCAAAAAAATATACGAATAAATTGACAACCGCTTTTACGATGCTTCTCCGAAGAAATTCAATATGAAATGAAAATAATTTTACACATACATAAGTAAATAACATCAACTACGTTTTACCGTGTGAACACAAATGTTGAATTATGATTGTTGAATTACTCTTCGTCTAAACAGGCCCATTGAATGTACCATCCAATTTTTTTTGTTTGCGAGAACTAAAACAAAATTGTATTCTCTTCTTTTATTTTACTTTTCATATTTGTTTGAATAGATAATAGAATAGTCCACTACAATGGGAATAGGGAATATATTTTTTTGTTTTTTATTCAATGCAATCAGTAGTAAAAATTATTTGCTCGATCAGTAAAGAAAGAATAATAAGTTTTGTAAAGCGAATTTTAGAACCCTGGTGAAGAGTATTTTTGAACGCTGAAAAAAAGTCAACGCAAACTTCATTAAATATGTTTTATTCCATAGAAATATTTAACTATTAGTTAAAAAAATATTCAATCAAAATTGGCCGTTTAAATAATTATACACAAGCTTAATAGTTCCACATTTAATCATGTTTGCGTTGACTTTTTTCTGACGTCGTGAAACACATGCGAATTTGGAACAATTGTTGAAAACTCTTGATGGTTATTATGGAGCTATCTAAATACCTGTGAACCGAAAAAAATTAATGAATACAGTCAAACTTGTTTTTGGGCGGTAATAGGGACGGCATAAAAAAATCCTTCAGAAACTTCACGAGTAGGTAAAAATTAGTTTTCGCAACAATTTTTGAGTAGGGACCACCGCATACGTAAAAAAAACTCAAAACATGACGCAATGCTTACTTTCATTACACAATGTGATGAAATATCAAAAAAAACGATAAAACAAAATGGCCAACGTCAGCCAATTACAACCACTAATTAGATTAATCATATTCAATTATTTCCTAATTTGATTGAAATTTTGAATGAAGTTAAGTAAATTGTCCTAAATAATTTTTTTCATACCCCATAAAAAAAATCCCACAAAAAAAGAGCTGTTTATTATGTAAAAGAAATGGATTTAAGGTTAAATATTCCACAATATCATTGTATTTCAATTTTTAAATAATTCAATACAAAGTTATATTAAATAAATATAACTGGATTTATTTCAAGTGTTTTTAATAATTAATAACTTAATCTTAATCTTATAATGAATAAATTCAATATTTTCAAATTAAAATTAAAAATGAGGGCGGGGAATTTAAAAAAAAAAAATTATCACAGAGTTCGGGCAGCAACTTGAAAAAGAAATTACCGGAAGAGAAATTTTTTCACGTTAGTGTCAAATATTTGTGCTATAAAATATTTATCACACAATTCGGACACAGTCTTAATCTGGATTTTATGTTATTGTTTATAAAAAAGCATGAATTTGTGTTGATAAGGTATATGTATAACTTACTAGAGTAATGTAGGTTCATAAACCTGTATAGTAAAAATTTGGTTTTGTATTTCCTGACCGCTGTAGCGCTTATACGGTAAATTTGTAAGATCAGCAACATTATTAATGTGTAAAATAACTATAGTTTGTTAAATGCAATTTGTAAAGCTAGCTGAGAACTTATTTGTTGCTGTAATTTTTGTATGTTTGTCGGTTATATACCAAGAAAATTGGTAAAATAAATTAGAACAACTTAAAAAGCCCGCGTGCTTGTTCTGTTCTATAATTGAAATTATAAAGTATATTTATTTGAAAAGTGGTCACAGCCCCCACCAGAGGTAAGCACACTACTGATTAAATAAAACTATTCAAGAACAAAAACTCTAATTCCAATCTATTGGTTGAAAATATTCTTATAGACTAGACAGTTGGATTAGAATATTCAAGGTCCTTCGAGCCTGATCTCAGCGTCAACGAGATCAGCATAGCAGTTTTTACAACAACCCACAGTAGCAGCTCTACCGTAACGACACCTATTGGAAGCAGTTTGTGTGCAAGAACAACAAAGATTAAAAATTAAATCACAACCACCAGTTTTCATCTATAACTCATCATGACTCTCGAAACAGAGGAATTCTTAAAACATCACGATGCTATCTCCGACAAGATATCCACCATAAGGCGGAACTATGGAAAAGACGGCGACCATCGCAAAAGTCAGAGTTATCTACAAGCATTATTGCAAAGTTGAAGGAGCTCTATGCAAAATTCATCTCAGCTGACGACAATAACATCGCGATGTCGCCGCTGAGTGATAACCATCCTATCTTAAAGGCAGGAAGCAAGTAGCAGAAAACTACGAAGTTCTATTGCATGCATTACAACAGCGATTAAAGTCTCTAACAGATCAATTACAATCGTCATCATTTAGTACCAACACACTAGACAACAACAGAAATTATCAAAACAGGTTGGGGCCACCTCGAATTGAATCGGTCGAGCAGCTTCATAACCCGCTGTCCAATGATTGCTTTTGCAGTATGAAATCACAACAAATTTTCTGTTTAAGCATAGATCCAACTCAGGTTGTACATGTTTATCTGATGCTTTGTAGACTTTATTTTCGTCAAATATTTTTTGGTCTAAGCAAACACAATTTCAATCTTTTATCATAATCGATATAGAGTTAGACGCAATATCGCAAGTCAAAAAAAAATTTATCACTTAATGATTCAAAGCATGTGTTATATACACAGCTTTCCCATAGGTCATTATACGAATATTTAAAATAATAAGGTTATAGTCGAGTTGGCCTATAATTTTGTAGTAGGTACTCCTCAGGCATTTTACTAAGTTTAAGCGATTTTGGAATAAATCGTTGAAGCGCTCTCTTACTAGCATATATTCACACCTTTGATTTGTTAATGCCAATTTTCCTCACTTTGATCTTCAGGATTTTTCTCATTGTGATTGGGGTCATAAACGGTGATGATTCTACATATAATTTTTTTGTTTGCTCGTTTTTTTATTGTTGATTGATGACGAGCATTTTACTGTTTTAAGTAGCAAGGTAATCTTCTCTTCCAGTGAATCGACGAAACGTCCTATTTTCATATGCAGTTCATTTATTAAATTGTTTTTTAGTACGTTAAACCAATTTTCGATTGTACCGTTGGATATACGGTACTCCATTCCAAACTTTCTTAAAAATATTGTTGCCCACAATGGTAGATATTTCATGTATCTTTTAGTATAATGGTCAATGAATTGTTGGCAATATAGTTTATTTGGTTTACCTGTTTCATTGCAATGCTCTAATTTATATAAAATTTCTTTAAACCTTGACATGTATCTTAAATAAAAGGAAGATTCTTCCTGATCGAAAAATGATTCAAAATCGGTAGTTTCGCAGTATTCACCGCGACCTCAATTTCATTTTCCTTATTATTTTTCCACTGAAACTTAGTGAAGTTATTAATGTTGCCAATTTAATTTGGGCATCGTTAAATATATTATGCTCATTTTTAGAACAACTCAAAATACAAAAAAAAATACCAAATAAAGAGCCGACGTCCTTAATTGTTTTACAGTCTATATATAAGTAAGAACACAAAAATCATAATATGTTCTCGTAATGAATGATTTGTAACAATTTGATATTTTTTGGTTTATTTGTCTATGACAATTGCTGCGAAATGCGAACAGCAAACAAAAACGCCAACTTTTTGTTTTTTATCAACATTATCAGTTAGGGCTTCAAATGCATTTATAAACACCCACGACCAATCGGTGAAGAATACTTGTGGTATTTGAATTTTTGGTTTTCGTAAGTTTATTTCGTTACCAAAATATTCAAAAAACACGTTAATCGATATCTGATCATGGCGAGCACTAATCAGTTCTGTAACTGGAAGTATAATCACATTAACCTTAATCACGCGATTATAGTCATGATTTCTACAACATTTTGGATTTCGTATTAAACCGCCCGTGGCATCGAAATGAATAATTTTAACTAGTTTGAGTAATTCTAGCGTCCCTTGTCTTAAAAAAATTACATAGAGTGGATTAGATGCCAAATAAATATAGGATTCTTCTTTTTTTATCATTAAGTCTGTAAAGAAAATCCACCTCTCTTCATGGCCTTGGACTAAGTCTTCCATTAATTTTCACTCGGATCTTGTTTTTCGAAGATATGTTGCTGACACTTTTTAATAAATTTATATCCACTTCTTTGAACTGCTTTAAACTAAATAAATAGGCATGCGAATGCTCAAGTTCATTTTGGGCCAGTTTTCGACGTTTACCTCTTAACTGGATATAAATTTCTTGCATTTACCATGGTCGCTGATGTCATCTCGTTTTGTACACATATTTAATGTTTTAAACCCATTAATAACAAGTTTCAATTTTTGTTCGTGATTTGAGCAAAAATAATGGATTATTTTTGATTATTTTTGATTTGAGTACAAACATTTTGCATATTGCGTTACAATTTTCCTTTTCTTGTTACAATTGACTGTATTAAATTGAGCACACAAGGATGTTTCGCTGTGTTTAAACTCTCTCGGATAGTGTCCCTGAGGTTTTCATATTTCTAAGGTTTTGTCAATTCTATTGAAATAGACATGAGCCCACGCGAAAACCAGTTTTTGGCATCTAATTTTTGGAAAACTATCTCCATCGAACTAAAATTTATATTATTTGTAGACTGCATCTTATTGTAAAACGAAGATACTTCAGTTGCATCTTCTGCTGGGATAAATTGCACTTCAATTTCAGTCGAGATGGTAGAGTTTTTATAGCTATTGTCGTTATTATCATTTTTTACACATTCTCTCTCAACGGGACATTCCATTTCTTCTACTGCATTTTGTGAAGATTTTACAATTTTTCGCCACATGTGGTAAAGTCTAAAATGACTAGTCTTAGAATTCTCAGTGTCACTTTTTGCTAAGTGTATTTTAGAAATATTATTTCCATAATTTTCAAAAATTAACTGATTAAATTTAGATGTTTCTTTAAATTATTTACTTTTCTTATGTAAAGCGTTTTCATTTTCTTACTAGACGCGGCAATAAAACTATCCATATCGTTTTAAAAGTTGAAACCAAAGTATATTAAAAAAATCATAATAAACAACCAAGATAATAGACATAATTTGTGGGAGTCACGACAGAAACCTCATTTTGAAAATCCTACGATTTACTTGTTTTGCCGAGTAGTATTTGATTGTTCAATTTTGTGCGTTTAACGGCAGAATTATTGCATAATGTATTTTGGAAGATAATGTGGGATTTCTGACGTGATTATCACACCAGAAATCTTATAGATCCATTTAATCATTAAACCAAAAACAATTCATATAAGACGTCCTATGTTTAACAATAGTCAGAAGTAAATACATACACCCTAGTGTGGATATGCCACACAGGGTATCACAGAAACCGTATTTTTCTTCGTTTCTTGCCCCGTTTATCTATGCGATACGGGTTTTAATTGCGACTTAAACCAATTTTCGGTGCAACCACACTAACCCAAACATAAATGAAATAAAAAATATTTGAAGGACATTTATGACTCATTTTAGTTTAAATGTTATTTTCGAGAGAGCAGAACAAAACAAAATAAAACACACAATACGTTATCTATTACGACTAGTTGGCCTAGAAAACATAATCAAAAATGCAAATATATCGTGTGGCATCAGCCATTTATTTGTACGGTCTTAATTTTAGTAATTTAGTTTATCTTATGCATTGCAATTCGATGCCTGTCGTATTGTTAAATAATGAAAAACAATTTGCTGTTCTCGCCATGACGCCATATGAATTTGTATTAAGCTGGGTGTACGGTTTATGTAACATATCAAAGCCATTTTTGATCAATTAATTTTTGATAATAGATTTTTCGTTCGTACTTTTTGAATTGACAATTGATACAATTAACTTATATAAACGCTTATAATACGTTTAATTAAACATTATTTTCGAGAAATATTTCCGATCATATTTAGTGGTTTTATTATTTGTATTCGATAGTATACGGTTTACTAGAGAATTATTTATGGTGCCTTTCGTTGCTGCCTATATATTTTGTAGTGCCATTTTTAAGCCTTTTTGGATTTTGATTTATGTTATATGTGATTTCGAAAGCATAAAAATATGAATAGAATTTGTGGTATTCAATGTGCATGAAGGGGTATCATGTAGTTTCCCGAATTTTTTGCCTAGAGACAAACATTTACGTAATGTCAGGATAGATAAGTGTGGGTTGATTGAAAGTCGGTTGTCGAAGAGACTTCTACTATGGGAAAAACATTTTGATCCTACAATAATTGCGGAAAACGAAAACTAAAACGAAAATCGATCCCGGAATTCTATTTAAAATATCCTGATTTGAAGAGCACTATTGAGATTCTAGAACGTTTTCAAAATATAAACCAATATGGAATTATAGCAAAACAGGATGGTCCTTGTTGTTCGAATATGATTTCTTCGTCTAATCAATTTGATAGAGGTTCAATTGCAAATCAAGAAAATGAAAGCACCGCAGTTATAGGGCAGCAGTTTTATCAAAAATAAAGTAAATTTCGTATACGCTATTAAATATTTAATAAGAAATGTACAAAAGGATAATAAAATATGAATTTACGTTAAAATTTACATGCGTATAATCTTTACAAAAACAACATTCTTTGTTTCTTTGTTGTGATGCGCCCGTTGAGTACGTCAAACGAACGGCATCGTGAAAAGGCCTCATACAGCTGACCGTGTGTAAATACGGGGGCCGGCAAGTTCACGCTTTGGCCGTGACTCTTGTTGATGGTTATGACGAACGCGAGCTGGACCGGAAATTGGAGGCGAGACATTTTAAATGAGAAGGTCCCTTCCGAGGGTGAGAGCTTAATGCGTGTGATAGCGGTTTATTTTTGCGACTCGCATGCGTGTTCTATAGGTAAGACCCTTGCTAGTGTTTAGATTCCTCATCAAAAGAACGATCGCGTTTACCTATAGCGGGATGACATGGCGCGGAAGTCCGGACCCTTCAATTTTGTTGAGAAACTCGACGGGTAGGCGGAGTTTATCATTCATGTGGTCACTCTCAACTTTATCAACACTAAGTTTGACTTCTTGTTCGCCGGGCAGGAGGTATCAAGCACCTGCTGATTGATTAGCGCGCAATCATCATTCTTGGATGCGATAATGACGCACTGGAAAAGCGCGTCGGAAGTGTGATCGATTCGTTTCGAGCATTGCCGTTTCCAACAGAAAGCAAGTATTGCGCAAACTCGTCCTCACCTTCATCGATGCGCATGTTCTTGGTGAGTGTAAACTTGTTTACCAATTTCCAAAGCGGGTTCAACTTGATGGTCGATTCGCAAGTTCGCGCGCGTCCCGCCTTTGGTACTACAGGCAAGCACTGTCGGAAGTCACTATACATGAGGATGATTTTTCCAGCGAATGGAACGCCCTCTTCCAGCTTCCCTCTGTACAAATCTCATAAAAGCCTGTCTATGATTGTGAGCGCTGCGTTACGCTACGTAAAAGACCTTTGCTGACAGGGTTTCAGATTCGAGCGCGCTTCGGGCCTCATTAATGGCGCGCTTCTGATCTTCATTTGCACTCGCATACATGTGGTCTAAACATGCCATTTCTAAATATTAAAATCTCAGAAGGGAAAAGCACACAATTTCCAAATCGCGCAACTTTAATCTAAGTATGTAATAAGAAATGTACAAAAGGACCGCTATATTTGTGTGTTATTTTCATTTGTATATGAATAATTTAGACGTTTTCCAAAACAAATCTCGTATTAACAACATAACCAAAACTAATGTACTTATGTAATTAGATTATATAGTCGATTTACCTCCACGCAAAAAGCAGAAACACATCAAGCTAGTTCGAGCATGAAATTAAGAGCTTAATAAATTATCCGGTTACGAAATATACTGAGGCACAAATCAACCGCATATCGGGACGAAACTTCACACTTAACCTTTTCGCATAAATTAAGAGGTCCCATGACTTTTGCCTGAAATCGAACGGAAATGATTATTCCAAACTTTCCAAAGATATTATGTTTGTGTAAGTACTAAGGTCGATCTTCACTCGCAAAATTTTGTCATGACGATAGAGTGCCATGAAAAAATTGTAGTTTTACACTCACTACTATTAACACCAAAATGTATGTATGTAAATCATTTTATGTTCTCTGTTTTGTTCTGTATTGTCACGGTGTAATGACGGTTCAATACAAACATATTTTGTCATGACATTCTGGCGTCATGATTAATATATAAGGGTCTGTTTTTTAATTAAACCTGAGCAAGCAGGCTTGTCCTGGGTACTGTACACCGAGCACAGGTTGTGCAGTGCCAAATGATCCAGTGTGCATAGAGTAATAATTTGTTTTTTACTGTGCATACTCTTCGTACACTCGCATTCTGTTCAGAGTAAAATTTAAAGAACCGAGTATGCTCGGTTAATATATAAGAAGATGATTAATATATAAGAAGATGTAAACTCGAGTTTATCGTACAATTAGTGGTGTGGTGTAAAATTTACATAAAACATTATAATATTGCGCAATATTGGACTTAAATTATTTACTCTAACGTTGCCAATTTTGATAAATATGTTTATATGACCGAGAATATATGTATTGAGTGTAAATTTCATATGTGTGCGACTTATAAGGAAACTAGTTATCTTGATAATTTTGGTCAATAACATTTGATATTTGCGTTGACACGTTAGGGTTTTTTCGAGTGATGAGTTTATGGTGATGATTGAAAACCTAAGTAGGCCAATCAGGCTTTTTTGCTGCTAACTTGGTACTATAATAACCTTAAGTTAAGGGAATTTAGAAATCGAATGAACTTTATGGGATCAGAAAGTTGCTGTAAGGTAAAAACAAACATTGTAAAATTAAAAATAAAATAAATTGTACAATAAAAATATGACAAAAACCTTTTTAATTGCAAAAGAAAATTATTATTGATTCCATGAAAAAAGTACTATGGAAAAGTGCTCTATTTACACGCGGTAACGTGTATTAAATTAAAAGCCCGAGTTTTCGTCGTTTCCAAATTGTTTTTTTTTCTCTTTTTAGTCGGGATTCTCACCCACACTGGCATTTTTGTGACACTTTTCTTTGGTGAGTAGTACTGATTTCCGTGTGCTTTACATGGTTCTTTCCATAGAAAGAGTGTGGTTTCTGCACACGAATGTAAACGGAATTCCGTTGGCATTGCATATTGGGAAAATAGAAAATTCCGATCCTGTGCGATCAAGAGATTTTTATTCACCTCAATTTTTAAGTTTTTATGCGGTATTTAAACCAATTGAAACACACTGATGTTTAACTAGTCTTTCTAAGTATTTTGTCTAGCGGTTGTACTGTAAAACTAATATTTTCCGTTTTGTTTGCATATTTATTCATGCGCAATGTCAATAATAATATATGGTTTTGATTAAAGCATATGTTTTACTTTAGTTTATTTGTGCTAAACTGTGGATGTCAAAAACAATTTAGTTTTCCTCCACAATTTTTAAACGATAATATAATGTTGGCAATATTCCTCCACAATTGGTCATGATTTTTCCTAGAACGGCTATATCTGCCCATTTACATGCGATATGTACAACGTCTATTGAAGTAAATCAACTAAGTAAGAAAATGTCCTATAGTTTTCTAATCACAGTGTTTAGACTAGATGTATATAAACTGTTAAGACCAGGATTCACTGGCGGCAGACTCCATATCAGCCAGAATCGCATATACAAGCAAGACCCATCCTTCAACGCTAATTTCAAAAGATCATTTCTCAAAAATTTTATATGAGTGATTTCAGGAAATTGTTATGGATTCTTGTCCATGGACCTAAAGAATAGGTTTGGAATATTTTTAAAATTTGAATAACTTTTTGTACTACTTACCATATATGAAATTTAATTTTTCCGTAGCTGATGGGATTCACTACTTAATTTTAAATACAAATAAATTAAAACAAATTAGTTTTTTTCATCAAATTTCTATTTCATTATAATCTAAATTCATAATTTTTTGTATAATTACACTGTAATAATTATTAATGATAATAATAATAGTTATAATAAATTAATCTCATTTATTTATTAATTTTTTTTTTGTTTTACAAAATTTAAAAATTATAATATATATTTATATTATAGTTTAATGTTAATATAATAAGTAGTGTATAGTAATAACGAAAAAATGGCGTCTACAAAGTAAATTTAAAATATTTTTTTTTTCTTATTTAATACATATTTTTTTTGTTTTTGTTACTACATACTAGTTAACAGAAGAAGACGAAATTGAAATTAATCAAAATTAATTAGAAATAATAAGATAAAATATAAATTTATGTTCTATATATAATTGTGTTTATTTAGTTTACTTTAAAATATTATTAAAATAATGCTTAGAGCAATTAATTTATTTTTACATATTTATTTTTAGTTTATATTAAAAATAATAATTATAAAATAATAGTACGCAACCAAATATATTTTTTTCTTAAAAACTATTTTTTATTTATTATCATATTATTAAGAGTTTGTAATTAATTTATTTATTTATACTTATATTTATTTTTTAGTATTTTATGTATGTATATTAGAAATAACGTTATACAAATAAATATTTATAGAGATTTAGTTCGATTTAATTATGTGTGTGTGTGTTGTGTTTTATTATTATTATTATTATTATTATGGCAAAAAGGATAATATGTATTATATTATAAAGACTGGAAAAGTTTTTATTTTATGTATGCTATTTATTTAATTATAAGTTTTGTAAATTGTAATTATGCAACATTTAAGTTTTATTTTTTTTAACATTACGAAAATTCGTTTCTTTTATTATTTTTTTTTTGTGGGTAGCGATAATTGGTAAAAAATAAATATAATAACTAAATTAATAAAATATGAACACAGTGAAAATGTCAATTGTGGTGGTATATGTGCGGAAATTAAAATGTCTCAACGGAATTTTGATTTATCAGGCTATAATAAAATTATGCCCATGTACACAGTATACCGATGTCCTAATTCCCAGAAAACCAAAAGTTTTTTGTATTTTTTTTTTTTAATTAATTTAAATTTTAAATTAATTACATTTTATTTTTGTGTATAACACAGAAAACACCGATCTCATTGTTTCGTCTCGTCGTATGCTGCTTTTCAACATTTTTAAATTCTTAGTAATTCACGTGTTTCTCGAAGACAAGCAAAACAATTTCTATATATTATTCATGTATGAGAGATGCGGAAAAGCGTAAAGCAGACAAATATTATGTAGGGGAGGAATGACAACGACGACGACAAGTTACAAGAAAATTATATCAAAAAAAAATCCTTAGGGAACGTTTATACACCGTGAGTTAATATAAAAGTATTTTTTGTGTATATCCTTAAGATATATACGAAGTTGATATGAAAAGTTAAATACTTTAAATCGTGTAGAATAAAAATAAAATTAGCTTCCGAATTTTTATCGCCGGTAGAGGCCGATAGTTAGTACAATAAAAAAAACGCATCAAGATTTAGAAGGAACAAAAGTAAATCGTTTAATTTGATCTTTTTGTGTAAATTTTTATTTCTTTCCGCATAAGGTGGAAGAAATAAAAATTCAACACCAAAAAAAAAACAAACCGAGGGGGTAGTTTTCTAATGTTCTTTGGACAATTTAATTTAAACAAGGAAAATACAAATTTTAATTATATTTAATGAATTCCTGTGTACCGTGCTGTTCCTGCATAGAGTATATTTTACATAATTTGATTGATATAAATTTAATTTGCTTTTATTATTACTTTCGGTTGACTTGGTGGAACAAGCCATCATCATCATCATTCTTATCTGTAATAATAATATTATTGTTGTATATTTTTTTTTCATTCGTTACCATCATATTTTGCTAATTAAGTTAATATTTTCGATTTTATTAACTAAAATTTCAATATTTTTTATTAAGGGTCCGTCCTATTTATTTAATTATAATCAATTGACATTTTTTTTGTTTATTGTGTAAATACATAAAATAAAAATTGAATTATAAACCTCAATTAAAAATAATTTTTAAAATTTTTATAAAAACTCATGTTTAATAATATTATTTATGTATTTATTTTAATTATACAATCTAAAATTATTATATTTTGTGACTTTAAAATAAATTTGTTTGTATTTTGTTTAGTTTCTACAACTACATTTATATAATTATTATTAATGTTATTGTTAATAGTAATAAGTATATTTTATAATTTATTTGTTGTTACTTTATTTATTTAATTAATATTATTATTATTTATTTATTTGTTTAATTTTTGTTCTTAAGTAGCACTCGTAAATAAAACAGAATTTTTATAATAATTTGGACGATCTTGTATAGGACTTTTTATATCAGACTCACCACTTTGCTGGCGTACTTTACGTTCCATTTCAATTTCATGTGCAATTGAATCTGTAAATAAAATCAAAAGGTATAAAATTAGTTTATTTATATGTACATGCATAAGTACATATTACGTGTATAATATAAATATAAGATATGCAATAAATAAAAATTAAATAGAATACTGTATACGGAGTCCGGAAACATGGTAATCCTATTTCAACCCCCTGTGAGTTCCTTGTGTATAAAAGTTTTACTTTTTATTATTATTTAAATGGAAAAGTAAGAAATTAAATAATAATTTCTGTTTTGTGTTACATAAAAGACATAAATCGCATAATGTGGGGGTGCATGTTTCGCTTTTTATGTCTATGTTTGAACATTGGTTTGGAATGAGCGATTGAAAAAAATATTTATGTATGTTCAAATCAGTGGCGGTTAAATGCTACGCATACAGATTTCAATTTTAAAAGTTAAACATACCCATAACTATTATTTTCAAATATGCATTTAATTGTATTATTTCAGTTTTTGCAGGAATACCAACTGGTAACCGGAAAGTCGAAAAGAGGCGAGAGCACCAAAAGAAGAACCGCCATCAATATATCTTCGAGAAGTGGCGTCTCAACAATTAGTAGCCGATCTTAAAAAGGAAACAGGTGACGAGTTTTTCATTGCTCCAATTAAACAAGGCAATATCTGTGAAACCAGAATTCAAGTCAATCGATTCGTCTGTATCACCACAAGAAATACGTGAAGAACTCACTGCAAAGGGCTTCAACATAAGAAGCGTTATCAACATTATTATTCGTGAGAAAATCCCTCAACCAATGTTCAAAGTTGAGCTGGAACCTGAAGCAGCAAAAACCAAAGGGACACACGAAAACCATAACATGAGGTATCTGTTGTATAGAAGGGTGTAGTGGAAGAGCCACACACACACGTAAATCACTCTTACAATGCACCAATTGTAAAGAATTTGGGCATTCTCGAAACTATTGCAAACTGCCAGCTAGTGTGATTTAGACAAAACCAAACCTAGGGGTCGATTTTGTTCAAAATTCGACAGAAAAAACGACGTTTTCGTATACGTATAAGGAGTATAGTATACAATTTTATATTAGTGTGTGTAATTTTTCTGTGGCTATGTTTGTTTGTTTTCTGCGAATGTAATCATCAAAAATTATGAATCGGTCCAGTTTTTTGGTGCTTATGTTCTTTCGTCGTCTCGTTTTTTGACATATTACCAGGTATTTGAGTGGCAGGTTAACACGCTCGCGCAAATGACTGATATAGCAGGTGATACAACTTTTTAATACGTTAGTGCAAACATCTTTCATTTTTTAAGGAATAACTCGACGTATTTTTCAATTCTCATAATACATTCCTTTCCGCAACGAAATATCATTGCAATTAGGAAAGTTATCAAATGTCTTTCTCAGCAGCACACACATTTAGAAAGTGTGCGTCAATGAGTTAAGAAAAAAAAATTAACTACACATATTTTAATTTTTTTTCAATGCTATGTCGAATGAATGTTTTGTTTTCGCAGAAACACAGGATTAGAAATTATTTTAAAACTAAAATTAAATAAATTTAGTTTTATTTAAAGCATATTTGCATTGAATTTACACATTTTAAATTATAAATAGATTTCTAGAAATGCCATATCGAAAAAAATTAAATGATACACAATCGCACTAACACAAACACAAATACCACTACTATATACTTGCGGTTTTTTCGTCAACTTGTCGAGTTTTGAACGAAATAGACCCCCTGATGTAAAGAAGTGCAGTTGTTGTGGGAAAACCATACCGCTAATTAAAGAGGATGCATTGTGTACAAGGAGTTAAGGAGAAAGATGGCAACGAATTGAGCAACGAGCTATGAATCAAATACATAAACGCTCAAACAATGAGAAAATTATTTCTGCAACCCTTAACACAGAGACGTCATTCTCAGAGGTGGCTACGGGTAACGTGCGAAATAAAGCAAATAAATCTAAGAATGATGATCAGGGAATTTAAAAAATGATAAGTACCCTCAACGAATCAATGAACAAATTTATGGAAATTATGGAAACCAATATGGGACTCTGCTGCGAAACATGACTGCCCTGATGCAACAAGTCACTGAAGTGAACCGAAATACTAGCCCGAAATGTTTAGTTTGTTTCTTCGCTAAAGTGTAACCATCCCGAAAAAGATGTACGTATAGAAAAAGTGTAGTCTCATCCCGAAAAATATATTATGCATAGTGTTGGCGTACACTTTAGGAAAAAACAATTAATTTTTATTTCGTGTAGTCGTACTACCAGTATATTATTATCATTTTTAGTTTTCTAATTCTAAAGTAATATTAGAGTAGTAATGCAATTTGATAATATTTTGTCAAATTTAAAACACACGGTAAAATATAAAAAATATTATAAATTTAAAAGCTTTAATTAGGAGAAATATAAATTAAAATTGATAAAAAGTTTAATTTCTTTATGTAAACGGATTAAAACATAACCCTCAAATATATTGATAAACATTAATAAAAACAATATCGAAATTTTTGTAAGACGAAATCCTTAATGGAGCCAACACTATAAATGGCACTAGTGGTGAAATGCTAGGGAATAAGTAAATGATCTTGTAACGGCTACCTGGTGGGGATATGGGAGAAACATTGATAACGAACGTTAGCGCGGGTTTGATGTAGCACTCGCCAGTTGGATTCGTGCAATCGCAGAACCGGCGACGGATTCTCCTTTTAACTTTCCCTTCCTCGTTCTCGTACCCGGTCTCGATCTTAAAATTCCATTCCCACCTTGAAGACTCATCTGTTGATAAACAAATTGTTATGAACAATGATAAACAATTGTTAGTCGCAATTGTAACGATGTGTTGTAGCTGGAGATTGCAATTGCATGGATGCAATTTGGTTTATTGTCCGACCATAAAAAATTAAAATGTATTGGCGCCCAACGTGGGGCCTTCCGATAAATTAAATCAAGCAAAATTCGTTACTTGAACCCTGTGGATTTACAATGCGAGACGAAAAAATTAATTACCCTTGTATTTCGGAACCAGTTAAAATCGAACCAAAATCTCGGTCAAACTAATAGTGTGCACGCTATCTCTATTTCTTATTTACTCCTCTGTTTTTTATTCGACGTTGTCACACGATCACCACCGTATTTCTTAGACCGTTGTTCACCATCGAAACGTGATTCCAAACTTGCCACGATTTTTCCGTTTATGCTGTTTAAGCGGCTTCAAAAATAATATTTTGTTCTCGAATGATCGAATTCGAATCTCATTCTTTATTATCAAAAATTATAATTATTCTTAACTAAAACCATTCAAACAAAAACTAGTCTAAAAATTCATTAAATTAAAAAAAATTATTTTTTTTATATTTGAACTACAAAATTCATTGCAAAAAAAGTCTGCGTACGTTTGAAATAATATTTAAAATTCAGAAAATAGATTTCACACTAATATTTCGTCGGATCCCCTTTGGCTCTCGAATAACGGCCTCAAGCCTCCTTTCCATTGATCCAACTCAGTTCACAGTTACGACGTGACATTTTATTAATTTTAAATATTTTATTGGTGCTAACTAACGTTTCAAAACAACGTAAAATACTAAAAAGGAGTTGTATTTCATCACAACACAAGGTCTTTTAAACCAAAACAAAGACATATGTACAGAGAAAATAAAATATAATAACATAGGTATGTACCAAATCATATGCAGACTTAATGAATTTTTAGACTAATGGGAACTTGATGAATTTTTAGACTAATAGGCTAGCCAGTCAGGAATAAAAACTTAAACAAAAATAAAAATTTATTAAGAGACTTATAATTCTTAAGTAACAACAACATTAGCGCGATGTCAATTTATATTCTTTATGAATAAAACATGATTACATTTTTATGTATTTTGATTAATTTATTAACACAGACATTTAATAATAGAAAAATCACGACTAATATTTAATTTTTCACAACGTGCACAATTCAATCTAATTTTTCGGTAAGGTTTCATAAATTCAATAATTGTATCATATATAAGTGAAATATGTACGTACAACTATTCAAATAACTTTATATATTAATTTAGTAATTAATTATACAAATAAAAAAATTTCCGCTTTTTATTTAATTTAATAAAAATCGGATTTTGCGACACAATTTTATAAGTTTTTCTTATTTTTGGGGCTAGAAATCGCGCGCACTATTTTTTTATTAAGTGACAGTTGGGTTTATTACATGAAAATTAAGTTTGACTGGAATAACATTGAAATGCTATTTATCGCATTCTTATTTTTTTTATTAAGTTACGTTTTTATTCCTGACTGGTTTCACTTTAACTCTTGATTGAATGGTGTTTAATTATTATTTTTGTTAATAAAGAATGAAATAGAATAAATGCAATAGAACAAGTGCATAGGAATAGAACAAGTGCATAGGAATAGAACAAGTGCATAGGAGGATCGTATCAGAAACTCTTTTGAACTAAAAAAAGTACTGCTCTGCAACATTTTTAGACATCGCCCAAGTTTTGGATAAAGTATGACATGAAGGCCTTGTACATAAAATTAGGGCCCAGCTACCATCAAATTATCATGCGATCATTAAAAACTCCTGCTAAACCCGAAAATTTTCAGTGGACCTTTCTACTTCAAATTATATAACAGTTTCAACATTTGCAGTTGATACAGCATTATGTCCTACAAGAACAATTCGAATAAATAGCTAAGTGGCTTTCAAAATGGAGAATAAAAGCAAACGAGCAGTGATTAGCACCACATTACATTCACTCTCCGTAAACAATCCTGCCCTCCAGTGAAGTTTAATAACATTAATCTACTCCAATGCAACACCATTAAATACCTAAGTCTAGATATAGATAGAAGATTGACATGGAAGAAACATATCGAAACAAAATGACAACAAATCAACAGTGGTAAAATAAATTGCTTAATCGGAAAACATTCTAAATTAATTCTAGACTGTAAAATCTTGTGGAATACAATTGTGGGGCTCAGCCTGTGCCTCAAATATAATAACAATGCAACGTGTACACAAACATACAACGTGATGTCAACATCGAAACAGTGGCAGATACAATACAGCAGTACCGCAGAAAATACCAAACTAAGTTAGAACAACATAACAACACATTAGTTCGGGAAATATTATGGATTGCTCGCCTAGATACGGTTCCTTAAAAGAAAGGATCCCATATATCTTGCTAACTAATTCATATAAACAACAAATCAAATAGTGCTTATTAAAATTAAGAATTAACACAGGTTAAGACTTAAATTTTTTTTGTTTAATTAGCTTGTAAGATTTGAAAAACATAACTGGAACGCTTAAGCCGGAGGACAAGAGCAAACATCAACTTGCTCTACTTTGTAACATCACTAAATTTTAATTTATTTATTTACTTATATAGAAATAAGTCTATAAATTTGACATACAAAAATTTAATGCAAAAATTCAAAATAAAATAAATTCACTTTGGATATGGCTATTTCTCTGTCCAAAATAACAAAAATAAACAAGTACATATTAGTAAATATACTGTTAAAAAATTCTAATAAGAATTTTGAACAAACTAGAAAATAAACACAAAATTTATTTTAAATTCTTTATAATAGCCCGGAAATTCTGGTTTTAAGTAATTTTACAGAAAATAATATTCACGTCGATTATAAAACCCGCGGGAGCGGATCGATTGCGGATTAAAAAATGCATATAAAAAAACATAAAACAAAATTTTAAATCATAGTATCTAGAAATTCCTATGGATTTTTATACAATTAGTAAAGAAAAATTTGTTTTAGATCCGCAAATATTTTATTGCGTTTATACGTGAAATCATAAAATACGATTTGTATGGAAATCAATACAAATTTTCTTGGCTACTTTAATTTATAGCAATTGTTTTTCATTTTATTTATAAGCATTTTTCAATCCGCGGATTCTATATTCGACCTGAATATTAGCTGTTTCAATATCTCTAAATGACGGAAATAAAAGAAGATTTTCATAAAAATGAGATAATTCTGTATTTTGTTCTGATAAATTACGAGTAGGACAATGCGGTCGCTTTATAAATGTATGGGTAGCTTTATAAATAAATTACTGAAATCGTTTGTCGGAGTTTGTCGGAAAATGTTTATAAAGGCTGTGTGCCAAACTTAAAGTAAACCGTTTACTACAGTTATTACTGGTTTTACGACAGATTTTTCGATCAGTTTGCCATAGAGTTTTTCAGAAATAATTGAATTTCCCGAAAAATTTACTTAAAATTGACTTTTACAGTTTGGGTTGTGTAATTCTTGTTAAGATAAAATCTAGATATCGTAGAGTTTGTCGGAAAATTCCACTACGTTAGTTAAAATGTTGTCTTAGATTGACACAATTAAATCAGTTAACTGCCATTTCAAAACAGTCAGTTAGGGTATTCTATTTAGTTATGGTAAAGGGGGACGATTTTATTGGATTGAGTAAAATTTGGTTTGATAAATTCTGAATATCTTAAGGTTTCTCAAGAGCTATTTCCAAAAGGAGGGGAGACATATCCTTTTTCCTTCTCGCAAATCAAACCGATTTCATTGGTTTGAGTAGATTTAAATCGGATAAATTGTGAATATCGTAGAGATTGTCGGAAACTTCCACTAAGTGGAAAGGTTGGCACAATCAAATGAGTCAAGAGCCATTTCCAAAAGGAAAAGATATGTATCCTTTTTCGTTCACGCATTTCAAGTCGATTTTACTGGTTTGAGAAGTTGAAATTAAAAAAAATTCTGGATATCGTAGAATTTGTTGAAAAATTCCGCTATGGGGAAATGTTAGGCTTAGGTTGACACATTGAAATGGGTTACGAGCCATTTCGAAAAGGAGCGGACATGTATCCTTCGTATTTGCAATTCAAATCGATTTTTTTATTCGTTTGAGTAGTTTTAGTTAAGATAAATCCTAGATTTGGTAGAGTTTGCCAGAAAATTCCACTATGTAGAAATTTTAAGCTAGGCTTGTCAAAATCAAATCAGTCAAGAGATTTTTACAAAAGGAAGAGAGGTGGGATGGGTATCATTTTCGTTCTCGCAAACCCAACTGATTTCATTGGGTTGAGTAGATTTTAATAAGAGAAATTCTGGATATCGAAGAGATTATCGGAAAATTCCTCTAAGTGAAAATTTAAGCCGTTGGTTAGCACAATCAAATGAGCCAACATCTATGTTGGGGAAGAGAAGCCTTTTTTCGATTTTATTGGTTTGAGAAGTTTTAGTTTAGATAAATTCTGAATATCGTAGAGTTTGTCTGAAAATTCTACTATGCGGAAAAACTAGCTGTAGTTGATCCAAACTAATGAGTTAAGAGTCATTTCCAAAAGTAGGAGAAACGTATTAGTTTTCGTTCTCATAAATCAAATATATTTTATTGGTTTGAGTAGATTTAGTGAACATAAATTATAGATATCGTAGTGCTTGAGGGAATGTTAGCCATGGTTGACAAACTCTATTGAGCTCAGTGAGAAGAGTGGTTTGGGCAGTAATGTTCTGTTTTAATTGCGCATTAATATTCTGTATTACGTAAACGTCGAATGATTTCGAGAGCGAGACCAATGTGTACCCCTTGTTCCTGTGTGAGAGCGACTATGACATAGAAGAGTATTTTTGTTAAGTGTGGAAGCGACGCGCACGAAAATACAACAAAAGTATTTTTCTATATTTCTTTTGTGTGCTGCGAAAATTTTTTTTAGTTTTGAGCAGTCTAGTTTGGAATTTTGAAAGATTTTTTTTAATTGAGATCGTTTTTGTATTATAAGTTGAATTTTGGATGTTCACTGGTGTAAAGAATTTTTTTCCTTCAAAACTAGTAGAGTTTTGAGTTAGTTATAACACTCAACAATTTTAATGGTTCGTGTATGGCTTTTGCAATTAAATAAAAAGTTAGGAAACGGTGTAAAAAAAATTCTATGTTATTTCCAAATATGGAAATTTATAATTTTTATTATTATAATAAAACATAAACGAGCGTTTATGTTTTATTATAATAATAAAAATTATAAATTTCCGTTCTACAGTATTAGAGATTGAGTTCATATTTATGATTTTTGCTGTTGTTGTATTTGGTTGGGTAAAACCTTTTTGCTAAGAGTACGTATTTTGTGATAGATTATTGCCAGTCTGATCTAATTTGTATCAGTGGGGTAGTAAGAAGAAATAATTATTCCTGCAAGGACATTGAGCGTATCGAAGCCAAATTTATTTACGATTAAGGTGAGCCAACACCCAACGAGTTTTTTTCGGCCGACAGAGGCGCGTTCTTATATTGACGGTGGCCAGTTGAGGCCTTCAATTTTATGTACCGGCGAGTGCCGCCACGTGAGATCCAACCTTACGAGTGGCCAACCAAGGCCAGTCGTATTGTTTTGTTGCTATCGGGGAGAGGCTTCGCAACGCTACAGGTGGCCAACCGGTCATTTGTATTATTTTAAAAACGGTGAGAAGACGCCGCAACCTATTTCTGCGAGACCTTTATGAAGGTCACAGGTACAATTTTTTTGTTAATTTAATTTTTTTGGTTTTTTTAATTTTTTTTATCTCATTAAAATTAATATTTTAAAATTGTTTACTATTAAAATAATAAAACGAACTACTAAAATTTTGGGTTGGTATGGTGGGAGGGGAGACTTCGTTCTGTGTCGGTTCCATATTTACAGGCTGGGCTTGTCAGTTCCCATCATCCATCAGATGAAGAGATATGATGCCTAAAGTTTAATAATTACTTTACAAATGTTTAATTGATAGTCTAAACTACAACAATTTTAGTAAAATAATTAATAAATATTCTCACGCGAATTCTGATTAGATTTATTATTACTAATTTAAGAAAAATTTCCAGAGCCTCACAATTGATATACTTCACTTTGCATCGAATTTGCAGTTCTCGTCAGGATGTTTTTGAATGGCCAATTTAACAACCTATTTGAGATGCTAACGGAACATGAGTCCAGATCCCCGAAACCGGCGTAATTTTGGGCGAAAATGAGAAAAAACCATTACTTCATCATTTTCGCCAAAATCAAAGGAGAGCTGCTTTCAGCTATCGATGGAACCGGTCAACCATGCCATTCACTTGCGGATGGTACACGGTTGTACGTATCCGATAATAAACCGGGAGTTTTGTTAACTTAGGAAAAAGTTTGGGCTCAAATTGCGTTCCTTGATCGGTCGTAATGTTTTGTGGAATGCCAAAGCGAGGTTATGTAATTATAGACAAAATCCTAGGCAATGGTTTGAAATCAACGATCGACACAGGTTAACACATAAGAATATCCATTGGATAGTGGAAGAGGACCAATTATATCCAGATGGATATGTTCGGATCGACCAAGTGGAATTTCAAAACGAGCCAAAGTTGTTTTTGTGTGCCTTTGAACTTTTGATCGCAGAAGTAGCGTAATGAGTCGTAATCAACTTGCGAGTAGCATGGACACCAGGTTGTGAACTATTTCGAAATTTTTTATCGAATTGTTTCTACGATATTGGCGATTTGTATACGTCGATGTTTCGCAGTATGTTTCGTAACCGGAGAATATAAAAAGCTCTAGTTTCATGTTGAAACTAGCGTGACACGTAGATCCAGATAGTAAATTCCGAAGTTCCTAGTCTATCTTTTGTGCGGTTATAATCGTGTCGAAATCAAAATGTGCCTCGACCGTCGTTGTATCGTTATTGGTTGTGCGTGATAATGCATCCGCGATCACGTTTTTGTTTACCATTCACATGCTGAATATCGGTAGCAAATTGACTAATATAATCCAAGTTGTGCACTTGCCTAGGATTACGTTCAGTTTTAGACTGAATGGCTCTGGTCTGTGACTTACGGTCGGTGAAAATGGAAGATCGGTACTAATGTTCAATAGAATATGTAAAGTGTTTAAATCCTAGCGGTTCCCAACAATCATTTTTGTACTGTTGGGGAACAGGTCCGACGGCAGTGTTCGATGCGTCAGTTGTTACACTGAATTTAGCTTCGTTTAACGGGTGAGCCAACACCGTTATATTAGCTAATTCATTCCTTAGTTTCGTGAATGCCTTTTGGGATTCTTCGGGCCTTCAAAAATTATTGGGTGTCAGGCTTCTTCAGTAGAGCGACCAAGTGTGAATTTCAGCAAGTTTTGGAATGCGTTGATTGTAATAATTTACCATACCAATGGTTTGCTTCTTTCGGAGATAAAGATAAAATACCATGTTATCTTGTGGCTGAGTAAATCTAGAGAATTTTAACGCCAAAACACATTTCAAACTGTTTAAGTGAACATTGAACTCAGCTAGCAGCTGGAAAAGTGTTTCTAAATGTTGTTCGTGGTGTTCTTGCGTTTGTGATACCACAAGAATGTCGTCAATATATAGAAAAGGTCTAGATCGCGAACAGGTCTAGATCGCGAACAACTTCGTTCATAAATCGCAGAAACGTTTGTGTGGCATTACGTACCTAAGAAGCATCTTACAACTAGTTAGTTGTTTACAACCAATTGATGGTTGTCACATAATTGTCACAACCAGAAATTGCTTGTGAATTGGTTGTCAAATTTAGCAAAAACTTTCTTGATAAATTATATTTGTGAAATTGTCGTCTCTTATAATATTCACAGCTGAATGGTCACTACAACCAATTAGTTTGTCACACTAGTTCGGACATACATGTCACAACTAAAATGGTTACCAGTTACGAAACGCCACACATTGGTTGACAAAATTGGTTCGCACACGCATGTTACAACTAAAAAAATTACCAGTTACGAACTACCATCAATTGGTTCGCTGCGTTGGTTGGGACATACATGCCACAACTAATTTAATCACCAATAATGAACTAAAATTAATGTTACATTAAATTAGTTGTGAAACAGTTTCAACAACTGGTTACAATCACCATTTAAGATAAGTTCTTAATGAAGTGTAGAATAAGTTGTGAAATAAACTCAAAACTCATTTTGCGAACTAATTTAGTTGTCGTTTATTTGGTTAGTTGTACATTGGATATGAAGATTGAGCTTAAGAACTACGCATAGCCATTTTGTTTATATGTCATTTGACTATTTAAGAAGTTACAATTTCACGAAACGTCATGGCACATTTCAATTCAAAATGTTCAACCCGAAAATTAATTTCCGAATTCAAAAAAATATGTTTATTATTGATTAGGAATCGGTTAAATTTTAAAGTTCGTAGTTGAAAATTCACAGTCTTCATTTGAAAGTGTTTTATCCTTGAGTGCCTTAATTTCCATTTAATTACGCTGATATCGAAATCATTAGTCAGAATGAAGAATTTGAAAACTTTGTCAACAATGTTAAAATTCTAATGGTGAAAATAGTTCTTCACTAGACTGTTTCACAACCCATTCGCAAACAAACACAGTTAGACTGGTTCTCAATACAAGCAATCAATATAGAAAGTTCGCTTCGCAACCGATTCACAGTTTATTTTCTTTAACCTAGTTCCAAACACAACCATTTCACAAAATTGTATTGTTCGACTTGATCTAGAACGGTTGCAGGCACAACTATACTATAATATGGCGGATTAAATATTTTTATAGGGAGAATACGTGCCGCCATTTTGAAAAAAAAATCATAACCTACAATCAGCAGTGCATTGATCTTTTAGTTCATATAAATTAATATTTTTTAATATTTTTTTCCTTAAATTAATTTATTTGAGAAAGCAAATAAAATAGGTCGAATCTTTATTTTCGAACTAAAAATCCCTGTTTTACAGTAAAATTAACATTTCCCATGATTTTTCACGTATATGTGCGATAAATAATCAAATTGAATTATATATTAAATCAGATTAATATAATATATTATTATTATTCATTATTATTATCTATACATATGTTAATAATTTCATATAGTTATTCTTTACAGTTGTGATAAAATTAGTTTAACAACAGCTTCATCCCCGTTTCACGACAAATTCAAACAGTTGTGGGATAAAACCATAACTTGCTCACAACGCTGTCACAATGTTGTGACAACCGATTATTTTCGCCAAATTGGTTGCGACAACCACGTGGAGCCGTTGTGATCTACGGTTCGCCACATCCAAATAGCGATGCAATTAGTTGTGACAACGATGTGGGAACCGTTTCACAACTTGAAATGCTACTTGGGTAGTCCAAATAACATTCAGTTGAACTCGAAGAGGCCGAGTGGAGTAGTAATTACCGTTTTGTGAACGTCTTCAGGAGCGACAGTAATTTAATGATTAGTCCTGGCGTTCAGGTATTGTGACCGTATTGAGTTGAGACGCCGATAGTCCTCACACGGTCTCTAACCGTTCGTTATCTTTCTTCTTGGCCATATTCCACGCTGAGAGTTCATGTGTATGGTGTCGAATTCATGTTCGAAGTTCTGGAAAAGTAGATATACTGGTGACATTCATGGTCTGAAGCCAGCTAGTTCCTCTGGTAGTTTCGAGTTAATTGTCGATTAAATCTATCCGGGATGTTTATTTCTGATATCTTTATGCTAGTGTTGAGGAGAGAACCACCGCTTCAATTTTTGTATTGAAATATTCCTTCCAGAATTCTGTATTTCTGTTAAAACTGGTGTTAGAACTGTTGCAGTTGAGGATATGTCTGCTTTGAATATTTCAGCTGTTCCAGACGGTCCGAGAGCCTTCTTTTTCTTCATTTTAGCAATGGCACTTCCCGACTGACTTCTCGCTCCATTGGTGGATGTATTGTTAGTTTCGTTATTAGCGCCAATTATTAATTCGAAGATTTGTGTATAGTTGATTGTGTTCCGTTCGAAATATTCTTTCCACCTCATCAATTATGCTTCATCTGTTGTTGTGATTTGATCAGATGCTACCCTTGTTGGTGGTGTATTAGTGAATTTTCCATTTGAAAGCAATATTGTAGTGCAAGCATATTCCTAGTTCCTGTAGCCTCCTCTGCCGCTTTGGGAATGTTTTCTTAATTTCTCGTGCCATATCTTTGTATTTGAGGTTTCAACTCCGACGTGTTTTTTGGCACATGCGTAACTTGAATTGTTGGCGTTGTTCAATTTTCTTTCGCGAATTGTCACTGATCCAATTTGCGTCTCTATTCCTGTCTTGCTTCTTTAACTTACTACAAAGGTGCTACAAATAAAAATAATTATTTTAAATGCTCGTCACCAGATGTCAGTTATGCTTCATTTACCGGTTTTTGATAACCGATATTCGCCTCGGAATGTTTAACCAAGTGGACTTAGTAAAGTGTACCATTACTAAAAATAATCATCGTTACGTTTTTGAATCGTTTTTTTCTCAATAGAGGTCTAAAATGTAATATTTCAAACTTAGCAGGGCTTATTTACGCAAAAATGTATTTAATTCTTCCTAATAGTTTGTGTTTGGTGTCATATACCTGGAAAATCGAAAGCAGCATTATAGCCATATTTAATTTTTTTATTATCGAAAAGGTAAAAATGCTGTTCAAGCAAGAAAAAAGTTGTGTGATGTGTATGGAAAAGATGTGTTGGCAGAACGTCAGAGTCAAAACTGGTTTTCAAAATATCATCCTGGAAATTTTGATGTTGAAGATGTACACGTTCTGGAAGGCCAGTTGAAGCTTTTGAAGACAAAATAAAGGCATGGATTGATGCAGACCGCCGAATAACAACTCGTGAGATCACTAACAGATTAAATATATCGCCTTGGTTTAGTTTCAAAACTCGACATATGGCGGTTCCACATGTTCTTACGCCTGGGATTTGCTTTTCAAACGTCAAGAAAATGATCTATTTTGGAAGCAAATTATTACTGGAAACTTTAAATGGGTTGTCTACATTCTACAACAATGCTAAATAAACGCAAGAGATCACAGAGTAAAAAAGATGAACCGGCGAAAAGCACTTCGAAAAAGGTGATGCTGTCTGTTTGGTGCGATTTCAAGGGAATCGTTTTTTGAGCTTCTACCGGGCAATACCACGATAAATACTGAAGTTAGTGTCATCAACTAGACAAATTGAATGATTCACTCAAACAGAATAGGTCAGAATTAATCAATAGAAAAGGTATAGTGTTCTACCAAGATAATGCGAGACCTCATACAAGTTTGGTAACACGTCAAAAGCTACTGCAGCTTGGATGGGATAAACTACCCCACCCACCATATTCTCCAGATCTGACACCAGCAGATTATTACTTATTTCAGTCTCTACTAAATATTTTAGACGGCAAAATCTTTTTTTCAAAAGAGGACGTAAAATGCATTGGATCAGTTTTTTGATCAGATGTTTTATGAGCGTGGATATATGCTAATGCCATAAAGATGGACTTTTTGCTTTTTGGCCTTGGATCAAAATGGAGTAAATATTCTGCAATAAAATGCAATAAAAGCTTCCGGTACTATAAGGTTTTGCAATAAGAGTTTTCATTTTGAATAGCATGCTATTTGGGCAGCTACTGTCAATTTTGAAGCTGTCATATTTGACATTTGACAAGTAAAAACTACCCCATTACTAATAATGGTAAAATTCACTACAAAAATGGTGGAAATTTTGCAGTTACAGTTCTCAAAACTAAAGCACTTTTGGGTCGTCGTGAAGCACCTTCTCGGCCGACAATAGTGAAACTCGTGGAAAAATTTGAGCTGTTGGGACAAGTTGGTGATGTGAAGAATCGAAACCGTGTGCATCACTTAAGAACAACTGCGAATTTTGCTACTGTAGCACGTAGTGTTGATGAAACCCTAGGTTTGTCGATTCCACGCCGATCTTAAGAATTAGACATTCCACAAGCGACATTACGCCGTATTTTGCATAAAGGCTTAGGTCTTAAGGCTTTAACAGTTCAGGTAACACAAGAACTCAAGCCGGTCGATCACCATAAACGTCGTATGTTTGCTGATTGGGTCCTTCAAATGCATTGAAATGATCCTGATTTTCCTCGAAAAATCATCTCCAGTGATGCGGCCAATTTTCACCTGGAAGGCTACGTTAATAAGCAGAATTGTCGAATTTAGGACTTAGAAAATCCAAGAATGATTGTTGAAAAGCCTCTCCATCCTCAACGTGTCACTGTTTGGTGCTGTTTTTGGGCTAGCGGTGTTATTAGACCTTACTTATTCGAAAATAAGGCTAATGCAACTGTTACAGTGAATGGATTGCGCTACGGAGCTATGATTAATGATTTTTTATGGCCGGAAGTGGAAGATATTGATGTGGACGACGTTTATTTTCAGTAATACTACGCTACGTACCACACAAGCAACGAAACAATCGCAATTTTGCAAGAAAAGTTTCCTGACCGTGTTATTTCTCGAAGAGGTGATCACAATTGGCCACCGAGATCTTGTGATTTAACACCTTTATTTTTTTTTCTTTGGAGCCACGTGAAAGATAAGGTCTATGCTCCACAATCAATTCAAGACTGCAAGCGCATCCGTGGCGGCCATTTGACTGATATCGTTTTCAAATGTTAATGGCATACCTTCCTCTTTACAATGAAATAAATATTCATTGATTTCTCTTAAAAATATTCGTTTTTTTTAATATCAAAATGAAACCAAATGGTTTTCCAATTTATAAAAAAAAATCGTCTTTGATTTTCACCAAAAAAAACGAGATTACTTTCCGAACAACCGAATATTTATTTAAGACCGACTCAATTTGAAATTTAATTATATTTGTAGCAGTGTTCCTGAGTAGTACTTGCGTTCCTTCAAAACCGTTGCTTCAAGTTCCCAAAATTCGTATTAAGTCAGAAGTGGTAACAAGAGGAACCTATAGATTTCAAGGCCCATACTTTTCTATAAAAGTAAATGTAATATTTTATTAATCGATTTACTCAACCCACACCCTCCGATTACGGTGCTACAATAAAATGTTACAAACAAAAAAAAACAATTCGCATATTTATAGCACACCTTTCAATTCATTTGATTACAAAATTACAGAAAAGCGTTTTACGTCTTATGCATACATTATAGCATGCGAATTTTATTTGAATATCAATCAAAAATTCTAATTTCAATCTAAATATTAATTCTAAAAAGTAAGGTTATGTAAGCGAGCATAAATGTTATATATGTTATATGTGTACGTATGTATAACCGTGCAACATAACTTTTTTTTTCTTTTTAAAATTTAAATAAAAGTTAGATTACATATTACATATTATTATTTTTATTATTATATAAATGTTTATTATATTATAATCTTGT
The DNA here is from genome assembly GCA_932526605.1 of Nephrotoma flavescens. Classification (NCBI taxonomy): domain Eukaryota; kingdom Metazoa; phylum Arthropoda; class Insecta; order Diptera; family Tipulidae; genus Nephrotoma; species Nephrotoma flavescens. Next base: position 180,687,201 of record OW052220.1, on the reverse strand, counting down.
TTGTCTCTTTTATTGTTAAGAAAAATAAAATAAAATAAATAAAAATCAAAAAAAATTTAAGGGAGCGCAGAAAATTTTCTTTATTTAAATGAAAATGTAACGGCGCCGTTATAATATATAAAGTTTAATTTTTTTTAACTTTACGAATTGTATGTTGTATATGATGATTATGATTATGTTGATGATATACACCATGTTGTACCCTGAAGGTTTGATTTCTTATTCTTATTATTATTTTTGTTGTTGTTGTTGTTATTATTATTATGATTTTTTTTTGTTTCGTAAAAAATATATAAATACATTTTACTTATATTTCTACTTCCTTTCTATCCCCCGAAAACGACTAACAAACAATACAAACGAGTTTATGAATTCAGCATAAGAAAAAAGGCAACATAAAAATATGCCAAAAAGGAGTTTTTCTTTCGTATATACGAGTATATATGAATATTATTTTTCATATACGAGTTTGCACAACAAAAAGGAAAATTGATGGGTAAAAAACAAAGTAGAAATCAAAATAATATTTTCCCAAGTAAATTGACGGGAATGAGGATGTATTATACCTATAGGTGCTGGAGAGAAAAACAGGAAAATATATTTGTGCATTTACCGATTGTGGATTGAGGGAATATAAGGTGGTTTTGCCCAAAAACAATTTTATTGGAAATGAGTAAAGTAGAAAGTTTATTCAATTTCACGCAACGATAACTGTTCATATTGTAACAGAAGAAAGAAAAATACAATTTTCTTTCAAACTGTGTGTCTACGTAACATACACATATACGATTTTGCATATGAATATAAATTAAATAGTTTTCCTGTGCACTTAAGTTTATTTTTATTGTGTCTCGTTATGTTGTGCAGTATGAATGCCCTACTTGGGTGGTCGATATTGTGTAGAATTCAAGAATACATACCATGCACGTTTGAAAATTATATGTCAGTATTTAAAAAAATAAAAGCATTGCACACATTCAAGGTATTAATTTGATGAAAATTTTCATTTAACGGTTGATTGGTGAAATGACATGACCTAGGCCAAACAATTATAGTATCGTATTGTATATTACGTGAAATGTACACCAATTTAATTTATTGATTGTAAATTAACTAAGTAAGTAAGGTCATATTGTGAATGATGCAATCTCTGATTGAACTCTTGCGAGGGATTAGCCGTTTCATGGACGATTTACATGTTTCAATTTTTTTCTAGTAAACAATTAAGGGTTAGGTTAGAGTTACTGCTATCGAACACTTAGGCCAATAATCGCCCATTGTGATACCACAGGATCCTATCTCCCGTTTACTCCCGCTGAATCCATCCAGAGCTACTTATGTAGCGTAAAATGTCTCGCACTCATCGGCAATCCAGCGTCACTCGTGATTTCACACAAACCGCCTCTAGGGACATAACCGCCGCCTGACTGTCCACATAGATTGTGATATCCCTCACGAACAACACGTTATGCTTCAACCATGTCACGACTTCCCCGATCGCCACCACTTCGGCATGGTGCACGCTGTAGTAGTCAGAGAGACGAATGGAAATATGAACATTAAGCTTCTCACAGAAGACTCCGCCTTTTACCTTGCCGTCTAGCTTAGAGCCGGCCGTGAATAATTGCGCTGCTGCGTTTTCCATTATTGGTCCGTTTCTCCAGGATTCCCTCGAAGGACAGATGATCCGGAAACCTTTATCGAAACACAACGTTAGTTTAATATAATCTACATTCGCCTGTTTTTCCATTAGCGATCTAACTATCGTCGAGTGTCCCGCCTGAAAACACTTCCACTGAGAGGCAGCCGAGAGTCTCGTAGCCACAGTGGCTGCCATATGCTTATCAAAAAATTCGATTGGAATAAGGTGGAACATAACCTCTGAAGCGCGTGTAGGTGTTGACCTAAGCGCCTCGCTTATAAGCATACAGGCCGTTCTTTGCACCTTCTCCATCATCTTCTTATATGTTACCTTCTCCAGAGCTGGCCACCACACAATCACCCCGTACATCAGCACAGGTCTAACCACTGCCGTATAGAACCAGCTTACCAGCTCTGGTTTCAAACCCCATCTCTTACCTATGGGGTTCCTACACGAGTAAATAGCCATATTAGCCTTATTCACCCTTTCCACAATGTTAGCCTTCCAGCTGAGGTTACCGTCCGAGATTATGCCCGAAAATCTCGCTTTGTCATTAAAAGCCCGTCTAATGCCGTCCACGGTAAGAGGGCTAACTACCGGAGTTTTATATTTCTTAGTAAATAGTACCAGCTCTACCTTGGAAGGGTTGATCCCTAATCCACATTTTCTGGCCCATTTCGTAACGACAACGAATGCATTCTATATAACATCCCTAATAGTGTCCAGATATTTACCTGAGACAGCTATCGCTACATCATCTGTATACGCTACAACCCCTATCCGCTCTCCCTCCAGTTTCAAATGCATGGGTAATATTACACCTCCTCTAACCACCCGTCTTCTAATGGTGGCCTCCTCCAGTTCAAAGGTAATAATTCTGTTTACCAGCATCTGATTTATCAACCTACTTATGAGATACTCCCACTTCAAAAATAACAGTCCTTCCACGATCGCCTCCGTTTTTATATTATTATAGGCCCCTCAATGTCGACAAAACTCTTGCGAGAAAATTGACTTCTCAAACATGCGTACTAGATCGTGCAGAGCTGTGTCTACCGACCTTCTCTTACAGTACGCATGCTGCGACATTGCCCAATTCCCGGGCTCAATTTTTGTTCGAATACCTACATCTACCAACATTTCCAAGGTTTTCAACCGATGATAGAGTTAAAGGCCCCAGGCCCTCTGAATGAACATGTGAGCTCTTTTCCTATTTCGGGATAAAGACCACCCTGACCTCCATTCATTTCCTACTACTATAGAAATGAAGGGTTTAGTATATTACGACTTTCGTTTGCGAGATGAGCATGGAACAAATTCCAGTAAAATAAAATTGGATCTTTTCGTTTTAATTTGAGCAAATGTTGGCATAAAACTGGGAATGTTGCCATAAAATATAGTTTCTACGAGTGTTTTTATAGCAGTAAAATAAAAAATTTAAAAAAGTTTCAATTAAACAAAGTAACCATAAACATCATTCAAACAAAGTAGCATTTCCGCATGCGGAGAATTTAGAATCCACTACTTCCCAGTTGGAAATTTGTCAACATTCATGTGGATTATTTTTCACGAAAACATACGTTTCTATTTCTTACTCGTTTTTCTAATTGTGTATAAAAAAGAAAAATAGCTTAGTTTTTGTCGTTTTTTGAGGGTATGTTGACAAATGATTAATTTATGGCAAGCCACATTTGATTCTCAAATGCCGCGTACAGTGTCTGTTTATGAACAAAGACTAGTGTGAGACATGTCATATAACAACCTCTTTCTTGACAATGTCTTGAGCGAAACATGTATGGAAAGTCTTAGAGGTTTCTCATTCCATCGCAATTTTTTGAAAACAACGTAAGTAAACAAAATCGATAAAAATAAAATATTTTACATGTCATCTTCAGTCCGTCTTCTACGAGTATGTAATTTTTCTTTTTATACATATTTTTGTTTTATAATATATGTAGTGTTGAAACATATTTTTAACATTTTATTTGTCAAGTAGGTTAGTAAACGTTTTGTAGTACTTTACATCAAAATTATTCAATTTTTAATTTATTTTATAGTTAAACAAATTTTCTGTTTTATATTCTAGGCAAACTTCAGCCAGTTGAAGTACCAACGGTGAAATTTATTTTTTACCAAAATTAAGTTTTATATTTTGAGTCATACTGATATGTATTATTAACTTTTTTAATAAATTAGTAATAGTTTTCTTCCTTTAAATAAATTACAAATGTCAATCTCATCTCAGACATGCTATCTACAATAGATTTTAGGCAAGCCACATAATATACGTCTCTGAACTGTCCTAGCATATTCACACATGATTTCTCACATACCATTCAACTCAGACATGTCAAACAAGATTAATATCAGACATATCATGTACAATTCATTTCAGTCATGTCATGTACGTCTCATCTCAGACATGGAAAAATTTCTATATACATGTCATGATTGACTGTCGCTGATGAGTCCTTAATGCATCGTCTATAATTTTCCTAAAAAAAAAAAAAATTATATTGTTTATTGAAAACTCTACCGAAAAATAAAAACGCAATGTCAGAAAAATACGCTCATGTAGTTGCTGGAAACAGGGCGCGTATTCTTGAAATCGGTTGAAATTTTCACATTTGGAATATAATTTAAAGCAAATTCTTTATATTATTCGAATTTTTCACCGGCTACTTTAATCGTTTTTTCAAATTTGTTTGCAAGTTTTCTATTATTTATTCCCCTACTAAGGGAAAAATTCCGACTGGGTAAATCGATGCGGAATTATTCCCTTAGTAGGGAAATAAACAATAGAAAACTTGCATATAAATTTGAAAAAACAATTAAAGAAGTCGGCGAAAAATTATAATAATATAAAGAATACATACTTAATTTTCACCTAGTAATTTATAATTTGAAATATATTTGGATGCATTGGGGTGCCAGGAACTAAAGATGCTTTTTGGATGGAACTATAAAGAAATTACCCTACACACTTAAATAGATGTGTATGTGAAGCTGGTTCCAATTTCAACCCAAAAATGGGCTGGCAACACTAAATGATGATTTATATAATATATAAAGTATCAGCCCAAAAATTGTATTTCAAGACAGCGCAAAAAATAAAATTACTGTCGTGATAGTTTCTCAAAGTCAGCCCAAAATTTACTTTTACACACATTACAATTGTGCCGCCAATTATATCTGACACTTTCAACCCAAAAATTCAATATGAAACGTTAATAATACATGAATGAAATGAATGAAATAAAAAATACATATTCATTTCCGTAACCTCAAAATTTAGGTAAAAACGAATGACGTCATTTTATTTTTCCATTACTTCTGGTACACAACTATTCTAGAGCACCTTCTTCGTGAATTCTAACAAGGCCCTCGTGCGGTCATGTATGGCCTAATTATAGTTAAATAAGAGTCATATAAATGTAAAACTCTAATATGTGCGTTATAAATGATATCTCGTAAAATGCGGAAAACCTTCTACGAGAAATATAAATGTCGTCGATAATATTTTTTTACTGTGGCTATTTTGGTTAGGCTAAAGTGAACGTTTAGTTAGAAAACAATAATTGTACCCTCTAGGGTTTGGGTATTACAGCCCTTTTAAAATTGGAAATAGCGAGTTTTGTAACTGATGTTTTTTTAGCGAGATTTGCACTTAAAATTCTCGTCCAATATTAAATTATATTATGTTAACCCATTCAATAATTTTAATCAATATAATCCAATAAATAATAAGACAATATATCTCAGATTAAATAATACAAATATATTTTTTATTTATACCAAAGAAAAACAATTCATAAAACCCTCTAAACTGTAGGCACACTAAATCACCAAGGTAAAGATACCCATAAAAATAATACAAAATTATTTAACAAAATAAAAATAAAAAAAATAATCACATAAAAATACCTTCTTGGGTAAACCACGCTTCGTTAATAAAAAATAGGAACTATTTAATGTCTGCCTTCTTAAGAAATTATTTAAACTCGGATGCCTTCGTACTGTACTTGAGTCTCACATATTTCGTCTTGAGATATATTCACGGAATTGTTAGAATTATTCGAGTTATCATTGATGAGATTTTTATAAATTGTAGCTCCTCCCTTTCTGGCCAATTTTCTACATAATGCTTAAATAACAAATTAATGCTTAACATCAAACAGTTTTGCTTCATTTAATTGTACACCGGGTTGTACAAGAGCTGGATTCATCTAAGCTAAATATTTCCCCCGTTTTGGTAATAATGAATCGCTTAGCTTCACTAAACTTGAAATGCCAGCTTGGGGTTGGCCTTATTATTTTAGCAGTCTCAGGTTCCCAATCGTTCGCTGGACAATCTACATTTCCGAGATTTACTACAGTGGTATGATCATAATAAATTTGTACTCTTCGGTATTTTTCCGTTTGTACCATTGTTTGTTTATTACGAATCTAAACGGGAAAATTTTTTTAAGGCGCCTTAAAATTATAATTTCGATAAACGGTTGATGAGTTATAGATTATTTTTACCTCTTTCTCCAATTTTGCATATACTCGATCTACATATATTAAACATGATCGAGTTCTTGTTCTGGCCACCACATCCATCCGCGATTAACCGTACTATCTCCTTATTGGCCAGATCGAGATTGTTAAGGCGGTGGTGTACCGCAGATGCTATTTGTATCGACTCCTTTTGAAACTTGTCATCGGTCCAAGTGTACAAGAAGATATTTTGCTTAGACATGCTGCTTTTGACGATCCAACGACTATCCCGAAATTAAATCCCATTATTATTTATAATGTATATAAATTTGGCGACTGTAATAAGCAGCCTGGTCAGCTACTTTTGATAGTACCATATTTTTTTGACAGTCAAATGACAGTAACCAAATTATCGGCTTCCTGCTGCAATAGGTTGAACAACGCTTTTGCGCGTTTTTTGTGAACTAATCTTTTAACCATTAAACTCTGCTTTATTTTGGATCTGTTTCACATTTAATTCTTTCGTTTAGCTATATGCATATAGAACACATATCGGTGGCTGGTGTTTTGAAACCAATATTATGCAACTGTTAAATATGTTCCGGAAGTAAGACCTTTTAATGCCTAAATCAGGTATTTCAGCTGCAAACATTCTAAACATTTTATTAATGTTTAATTTACCCGGTAGATATTACCTTTTGATATTTTTATTTCAGCAATAATGCTGTTCGACTGTTTTAAATCTTTTGACCAAATAGATTACACAATACTTTTTGTACTAGTTTTTTGATCAATCCTATCACATCCTCGCCGTTCAACAGGTCCTAACCCGGTCGTACGATATTTTTATTTTGTTTTCTTACGTAGTAAACTACCGAAACAGTTCTTTTAATGGAACTATGTTCACCTCTTCTCGCAGGATTTATTGCGCTAATGAACTTTAGTAGGAACGCATGTTGAGCCAATTTGTCCGAGGTTAAATAAAACGAATTAGCGAAAATCGTCGCATCTCTTGCGTTAATCGAATTGCACTGAAAAGCAAAAGCCATTCGAATTCTTTTTATGTGTGCACTTTGGCACAATTGGCTCACCCTATTGTTTGTATCTATTGTATATATTTTTTAATTGAATATTTAAGTGAACTACATGTTGTCAATTACCTGTTTTCTTTTTGTTGAGTCCGTTTGTCTTTCATAATAGCCCGTTTAATATAACTATGGGCTGTTCCACACTTTCCATATTGTTTTTCACCTTTTTAAATTTAGTTAAACTGTTGTTGTATGTATAAACCAGACATTACGGCCACTCATCATGAAATACTTTTCTAAACTAAACAAAACGTCAACATTTTACCGCTAATTTAACTAAAATTATTTTTTGTTTGTTTTATAGATAGCGGGTTTTGAATGAAATTTTTTATAAGTAGATAAAGCATTTTGAACATGATTTTCTTTGTGAATTAAACGACATACGTAGCACAAAAATTTAAAAAAATGCATATAGTGAGTTTTGCATTTATACGACTCCTCGTCAATTGTTTCTCTGTAGCTTCTAAGTTTTGGTATTAGATCGCAATGCTTTAATATTTTTTGATAAGTTCTGGAGCTAATCTTTACCGCAGTGCGCCGAGACATGCAACAAACAAGGCTCTCATTGCCGTACATGGACCAATAACAGCTCAACAAATAAGTGTATAATTTTTCTCTGTAACGGGTCCTTAGTACCCGCCCGAATTCTGTGATAATTTGAGTTTTTGTAATAATTTTGACGTAAGCAAAATAATTGTCACTTCAATGTTTTATAATAAGTTTCCTTCCTGTCCGAATACTGTAATAATTTTGACAGAATAAATTTGACAATTCAAAATACAAAGGCGAGTGGAAAATGTTTGCAATTTTATTACAATTAATTTTAAAAAATGATTGAAGTGGAATTTGATATTCGTATAATTTCTCTTAATAACCGGGTATATGTGTTTGTTGCGAAGAAGGCGGATCCAGACAAGATCTGTTTTAATGGATCTCGTAACATCACAGGTATTCTAACTCAAGCTAATAAATTTATAGTGCTTTGTTAATGTTAAATTTTCTATTGATTGTAGCGACCAACAATTTAACCGATGCGATTTCTACTCTATTTGTTTCACGAAGACGCCTCAGTATTGTTCGGTTCAAAACGAGCTCATCAATAGAATGTCCAAGACTTTCGGCAACGGCACTGATTAAATGCATTGCTACACGATATGTAACCTTTAACTTATCCAAAGCTGACAATATTTTAAGAGTAATGGAACATTTGCTTACTCTAGAGGCTCCTCTGCGCTTAGCATGGGCAAATCAATATTTTCGAAGCTCATGTTATTATCAGATATCCTTTTGCTGTTACTCTCTGATGACGGTATAATAATGCTTGTGAGTCTATTGGAATTGATTTAAGTTTTTCCTAAAGATATCTTCGTTTACGACTTTTGCTGCCGTTGTCATACGTTCCGATTTCCACTTTTCTTTTTCAATTTCATATTGTCTGGCTCCAGCCAAATATCCGGGACGGAATAACGCTGTGACAAGAGGAATGGTCATCATGGACAAGGCATTCGTATGTGCGATATCGAAAATATCATCCAGGGCCCCTATTTGGGAATTCGAATTCGAATAAACGAAAGACGTTTTCGAATGATCGGTATTTGTGAATTCGAAAACGTATTGATCTAATCGAACGTCACAACGGAAACGAATAAAAATTTCCCGTATCGCGCATTCTGTTTTCGAAAAAGAATTGTTCGTTCATGAAAGAATTTTTCTTCGTTGACAATTTTATTGACGAATCCAAAGAATAATTACAATTCTCAATAATAAATTAATACGTAATGTTATTTTATTGTTGTACAAATTATTTTGGTAGGTTGTTAGGACAAGTTTCAAACCAATTTTTTTATTAATTTAGTATAACTTTTATTAAATGAAAAGTTTTTGTAAAAAAAATTAGTAATTATTATTGACAATTTGAAACATTCACTAAACGAAAATTACAATACAAAAGTAAAAAATTCGGCTGAGATATAAAACTTTTCACACAGTAAAACACTTCGAAATAATTTTTTTGTTATGATTTAATATTTTTTATTTAAAGTATTAATATTGAAAATACTAATTACAAATGAAACAAAATTAATGTTTGTCATATGTTTGCAAAACAATAAAATTTGGTTTTGGTTGTCAAACGTCAAAATTCCATGACCAAGGCGCGCATTTTTCGTACAGGTATAACCATAAATTAAAATTTCCCTGCTGATTACTTTACAGTGTACATTTTTATTTTCGTTCGAATTCACAAATACCAAATCATGTTCGAATCGAATTTATCAGTCGATCGAATTGTCTTTCGAAACGGATTCGCAAATAGGGCCCCAGTTTACTATTAAAGACAATTTCTCTTTCACGATAAACTTTTGAAGGTTTATTTTTACTCTATTGAAGATTTGTCCACTCATCATGCAGGTCTCCAATTTTTCAATGGAATGTCGTTCCCTTTTCACTGGAATATATGCTTTTGACCAAAAAATAGATGCTTCCTGAATTGTCAGAGCTGCGCTTTCACGAATAGTTAATTTTACAGTACGGTGATTATAAAGAAAAAGACACAACACGTGCTTTTTGAGGGTAGCTTAGCCCCAATAATTTGACAGTACTCATGGCCAAGAAGATATGTTTCTGTAGTGGACCGTAAATTAGCTTCATTTTATCAGCTTTAGTAACATTTTCTTAGAAATATTAATAAAATTGTAAATAAAATGGACCAGATTTTATTATTACAAATTTGTGTCCTTTACTCTAGAGATTTGGATTTAAACTGAAATTAATTTGCATTTCTTTTGTTTATACTCAACAAACATTCTTGGGTACATACTCAAAACAGCGTTATTTTCACATGGAATTCCGTACCCTTTTCTCTCTGTCGTCATAGTGTATACACGTGTATACATCGATGTATTAAGCTACAGTAACAACAATGACATCACTGTTGTTAATATAGCTTAATATTAGTTTAAGTTTGTATAGTATTGAAATTGAAAAGTGTAAGACGCTATTGCTTAAATATTTTTTTTCGTGCTCCTAATTAGTAATTTTTTTTATTAAGGTAAAAATAATTTTTCAATGGTTTTGTGGTGGTATTATTAATTATTGTGTCATTGAGTGTTTATAAAAATGTCTAAAAGAAAAAAACTTTCAAAAAATTAGAGAAGAAGTCGATTTATTAGTTTCTTTTGCAAAGAAATTGAAGAAAGTGAGAACAAAAAGCGATCAACAAGTGAAAAGGATGTAAATCTGCAAGTAGATTGTGTAGAAAATAAAAACAGAAATGCAGATTGTCCTGAAATAGAAACAATTGATGATGAAATAATCGAATATTAAGCGATATGTGTCTGCATCAGAGTTTAGTGAAGATTTTAATGAAATTCCTGGTGAAGCGGGAGCTAATCTACAAAGTGATTTGGCAGAGTGGGTCGTAAAGCATAAAACAACAAATGAATCTGCAAATGATTTATTAAAAATTTTAAGGAAATTTCTACCCGAATTTGCCAAAAGACGCTCGAACACTTAAACGAACCCCTCAAATAAATAACATAATACCCATGGGAAGTGGATCGTACATGCATTTTGGATTAGCAAATAACATTAAAAAAAATTTTGAAGCAAAACAAAAATGAAAACTTTAAAACGCTTAAAATTGATATTGATATAGATCTATCATAATATAAATTTTATTTTTATGGACGCGAAGTCCATTTTTAAAATTGATAAGTTAAAACATATTTAAATTAATAAAAACCCTTTGCTATTATTAAATATATTTATATGTAATTTTCGAAACATGATACATTTAATAACGTGATATTATGAAAAAGAATTAAATATAAACTAAGCAATAATAGGAAAATTTATTAATAATTGTAAACCGCTTGTTATTATTAAAACTGAAAACCCCTTTAGTAAACGCATGGAAAAGTATGTACTTCAGAAAAATTATGGGTACGGAATATGTAAGGTAAAATACATTAAATTAGCACGGAAATTGTCATCATAAACGTATGGAAAGGTGTGTTCAATTAGTTGAAGATGGGTATGGAACTAGTACCACAAAGTATATTAAATTGGCACGAAAAGCTACATCAAAAACGTACGCAAACACGTGCTTAATTCGTAAGGACCAAAAAAGGGAAAGGCGAGCGAAAAAATGACAACTTTCTTTGGCCAATTGCACCGCTTTCCGTGCGTTTGGAGGATGCTTTTCCGAGTACCTCGTGCAAATTTGAGTGCGAATGGGTACCGCTTTCAGTACGCTTTGTTTGTTGGGTATATTATATGATACAATGACAAATATTGGCCATAGCAGGTCACAATTAATGCGGTAGGCGGATTTAAATACAATAACTAATGAGACGAATGAGTCATAAGGACTTAAATGTTCAGATCTTAAAAAAAAAATTTTTTAAATGTTCTGCGAGCTTTCAGTGGTGTAGAATTTTTTTTATAAAAATTTTGATGGGCCGCATTTATCTTAGATAGTAAACCTAAATAAAATAATAAATAACAATCAAAAATAATTATATTTCAGTTTTTATACACAAAACACTCAAAATTATTATGTATTTGTTATTACAATCATATATCAAGTGGAAATTAATATGTAGGTCTAAAAAAATATTGCACGCCTTTTGGAAACATTGACAACATTTAATTTTGGTACGGACTAGAGAAAATAAATATCCAAATGTTATTCGTATCGCACAAAACCACAACAACATAGAAATGGAAATTCAGTTTTCAATTTAATGAAATTTTGAATTAATTCTTAACTTATCGAATTAAATATCATTTTAATTTATAAAATCTAAACTTTGTGTTTTAATTGTATCCTAAAATTCCTATTCCATTTAAATACAAATAAATGTAAAAATGTAAACAATAAACATGAATATTATACTTAATACATCACTGTGTATCCGCCATATTACTTCTGCGCGAGAAGTGTCAGAATTCCAGCTAGATTCGAATACTACTATAACATAATTGTGTTTTATGATGATGACATCATAAATGATAATGACATAATAAAACACAACTAAGTCCTTATGACTCATACGGTTTGTTATGACATCATAAAACATTCCTTTGTTTATTCGTTGTACTTCATTTTGATTTGTTTATTTTTGTAATTTTGAATATAAATTCTAGGATTTAAAAAACACCGTTTATTATTTAGGTTTTTATTAGTTTCAAAAATTGGCAATAAACTCGCTATTATTTTGCTAACCGGTTTTCGATAACTTTAATGTATTGGAAAGGTAATTATTATCTCCTCTATTCAAGTTTTATTTAGGCTGAGAAAACATTTTAAATAATTTTTCTGGTCGTTTGATGGACCCAACATTTAAGTTCTTAGCATAACCTCACATCTCTAGGGGGTGTACTGTTAGGTACCTCAACATTTTTTTCACCTCATACAAACAAGGACCACCCTAGTGCGACGCATTCATATACGAAAAGCATCATCGTGGAAGTTATAACTTCGTGAACAAAAGTCAAAGAAATGTGGTAAAATTACTCTTGCGGACTTTTGTGGATCAAATGCAAACGAATTCGTTTGGTGGTTTGAGGTATTCTTTACTTTTGAAGGAAAATTTTTCGTTACGTATATTTTATGACGCAGAATACGGAGGCTGCAGCAAAGATAAAATTCGCGGTCAATGCGAACCATTGAGGATCAGCGAACATTGAGCACCGTTTGTGGACATTGAGCATCAGCAAACTGTTCCGTATACGCCGAAGCAGAATGCTTGTGTGGAACGTGTTGCACAATTGTGCAATCTGTGACCACAATTCAGAGATAGAGGCTGTCAGTTTGGCAGTGCAAGCACTGAATGGAACGGGAACGAACACAGTGCTTGAGGAATCAGAGGTATTTATGTACATTCCAAACCAAAAACGACAAAAACTAGATCCAAAAGCAGTCGAGTGTGTGTTCGTCGGATATGATAATCATTCGAAATGTATGTATATCGAACCTTGTTAAAGTTAGCCGAAAGTTGTCAGCCGAAAGATAATGCAGATAGTGTCTTGACTATTTTTAAACACTCTTTATACTCTCGCTCCTATCGATTTTTAAATTCCTATAAACTGAAAAAATTTCTCCTTCACCCGAATGATGTAACCCGATCCTAAATTCTCCTAAATTCGAGTTCATGACTGATTTTTGCTGTATTCAAGACACTATCTGCATTATCTTTCGGCTGGAAACTTGCGGCTAACTTTAATAGTATGTATATCGAGCGTATAAGCCGGATACAAACAAAATGAACCACGAGATAGCTCGTGGCGTGATTTTTGTTCCGGAAGAATCAATGGCTGAACTGGACATTAATAATAAGAAGGTCGGTGAAAGCCCATAGACCTGCAATATCATTTCATCAGAGAGCTTCAAGTTAAATTATGTAGGAAAAAATGAACAGGCGGCGGACATAATGTTCAAAGCGTTACCAAAAGATAAACGTCGACACTTTTGCAAATTGATGGATCTTGTGCCAAAGAAGAATTAATGTAATCTTAAATATGTTTTTGTTTATTTTGATTTTATTGTTTTTTTAGTTTGTTTTTTGGCATTTTTAACAAAATTACTTGTAGGTAAAAGTGACAGAATTGAAATTGAAATTACTGAACTGGTGTAATTTACTTGTTGCGTTAGGTTTGACACAATAGTTGCTTTCCAATCGACCATCGCAAGTACTTATAAGCACTTATGGTTTTCGTCTTTGCTAAATTAACTACTCACAACTGCTCTACCATTTTATTATGAGTAGTTGAAAGCAGTTACGATAAATTTGTCCGCTAGGTGATTGTGTATACTATTTTTCTGTCAAAAATATAATTGAATGTCGTATGTGAAGCGCTAATAAAATTTCGGTATAGATATTTTTTTATTAAATTGTTATCACAAATAAACTACACATTTGTAGGTTATGTTTTGCTTTTGTAATTTTTTGTGCTTTCCAATCGACGCTTTAGCCAATACACATTTTTTGCACTTACAAGTACTTGCGGTGGTCGATTGGAAAGCAACTAATGTGTTTATGGAAATATGCTACATGATTTTAGACTCGGCCGGTGTACTCAATAGTAGGCCTTGTTGGTATTTGATATAACACGTTGAAATAGTTTTCTTTGTTAGAAATAAAATTTTATTTTATACACGCTCGCATTCATTTTATTCATTCCACTGTTGGAAAATTAACAAGAAATTCAACAAATCAAACCCTCTAGGTCAGTTTTTCTATAATTTATTTATATACCAAAACTTTATTCAAAATGAGTAATGTCTATTGTCCTAATTCTTAAGATTCAATATTTTTTTTACTGTATTAAGTAATTTGAAAAATCACAGATATAGAACATGATATTTACACAACTAAACATAGAAATATGATATCCATTAGATATTCCTACATTATTTTCGTTGTTTTGTTCTATATTTTATTTTAAGACAACGCACAAAACAAATCTCAATCCTTTCCCCCCAAAAATATGTTTCTTTGGTTTAGTTGTGAAACAAAGTCGAACGAATCCTTACCGAAATATAATAAAAGCAACAGTTTAAATTCGCTAAAACCCGGCGCTTTTCTTCGTTTCGGTATATTTCATAAATTTTGTGTTAAAATTACTTTTACAATTTCCACAAAAAAATGAAAATCTCACCCCTTTTTAAGTCCTTAAAAAACATTTATTATTTTATTTTTTAATATTAGTTGTTAGAAGTATTATTGTGTAGTTGTTATAAGGATTTATAATATTGTTTTGTTCGACGGAAGATAAAATACAAAAGAAGTAAGACACAGCGAGCTAAGGTGGAAAGGTAGGTGTGTATAGAATACGCGTGCAATTAAGCTACACCAACAACGAGATGTATTAAAGCAAAACATATACACAAACAAAATATAAAAATTTATTATTTTCCATGTGAATTGATGTGGAAAATATAAGAAAATAAAAGGAAAGGTCTAGACCGGTAAGGAGAAAACGTTTATTTATCTCGGTATATAGAATCGGTACAAATCGGATTGTTTGGTGTCTTAAATCTTAAATAAAACGATATAATAACTTAGGAAGAAAATAAGATAAGATTATCTTGTTACATTTTTTATACAAAATAAATTATGATTTTAATTAATTTTATTTTGGAAATAAAAATGTTGTTCTAACGCGGGTGTAACACCTGATCTAGAAATGGTACGCGCATCTAATAAACGAAACCACTTACGTATTTAAACATATTTTATTAGAATTTGGCTAGCATCACAAAAAATGCATAAAACCTAATAATCATAAAAATACGTAGTTAAAAGGATTCACTTTTTGTATGTATATTCGGTGTAACCCCTTTCAAAGTTTGCATCGATGCACATTAAATTACAGGGCAGTAATGTAAATTCCAAAAATTAGGTTATCTCAACAAAATGAAAAAAAATATATATATATTTATTTTAGAAGGGTGAATGAATTATGTATATCTAAACCCAAAATTATGTACTTTAATAATATTTAGAAGAAAAAGATGAATTAAACTGTGCGATTCATTTGATTTGAATTTGATTGAATATCAATCATAAAAAGTAACAGGCCATTTTGAATATTAAAAAATAACAACAACAAAAAACTAACATACGAGTAGGTACATATTTGCCAGATGTGATTGTCATTTTGACTAAAAAATTTAAAAAAAAAATTAAAAAAAACTTTCTTTCGATGCCGATGCCACAGAACACAACACAATGGTATACAGAGCAGCAAAAAATAAATAATTTTATTTTAATAAATATTTTATTAAATCCTTAAATTACCGACCTTAAAGTAGCGTGGAAAATAGAAAATATAAAAATGAGAAAAGTAAGTAAGTAATTTTACAATACCCGAGTAATAAAAGGGTTGCGTGAACGACGAAGCCGAATTATTATTATTTTAAAGGATTATTATTTTTGTTCGTACTCTACATTTATAAGGATGTTTTTGTTATTGTGATTATTTTGATTCACATCACCCCGTCCCGTTTGCCACCCCCTTCTGTCTTCCACCCACATTTTCCATTATTATTTGATATGATCATTTTACCTCTTTTATTAATACATTTTATTTTGTACCATCGTCTTATTATTATTTCATAATTTTTGTACTTGTTTCCTACGTTTGTGTTTTTAATTCCTTGTCAGCTTCCTTTTTTTTCGTAAAAAAAAAAAATATGAAATAAAATACGCGTGTTTTGTTCGAGTGTATAACAACAGAAATGTAAATGGTGGTTTGTAATTAAAACAATATATAATAATAAGAAAGAACATACAAGTTAAAATTTAAATAATAAAATTTTAATAAGAAATCGTTAGATTTTATAACTACATATATATATACTTTCTTGTGAAGGGTGGAAATTTTTATATAATTTTATAAGGGTATCAATTCGTGTACACGTATTAAGTTCAATACCTATATCTGAAATTAATACTTCAAAAACACTATTGCTATATATAAAAACAGCGATGGTGGTCCATCAGTATACATTCTTGTTAATTAATACACTGCTGTCTTTTGATCGAAAGATATAAATTCACATAAAAACGATATGCCATGTCAATCAACCAGCAAACCAAACTTTAAAATAAATTAATTATAAATTTGTTCGGCTTTCACCACATTTTAAAAAGTCATTAGTGATTTTAGAGCACATCATCTTCTTCGTCTTAGTCTTACACATATATACATATTCTTAAAATTTGATTACAATTTAATTTTCTAATTCACCCTTAGAAAAATGACGAACATTTTAAATGCTGTATACTTTGCATTTTCGATTTGTTCAAGTACAAAATGTAAAAACTGAGCAAGGAATCGGAAAAATAAATAAATATTAAGAAAATAGCCTTAAGGTATTATTGTATATCCTTAAAAAAATAATTTTGTTTCTAAGTCAATGAGTTTTTTATGCATAATTTTTTT
Source organism: Nephrotoma flavescens (assembly GCA_932526605.1). Classification (NCBI taxonomy): domain Eukaryota; kingdom Metazoa; phylum Arthropoda; class Insecta; order Diptera; family Tipulidae; genus Nephrotoma; species Nephrotoma flavescens. The sequence continues at coordinate 180,670,041 of OW052220.1, read as the reverse complement.
TTTTGTTTGGTTCTAAACTACACCCATATATACACCCACTAGAAACGGAATGAGATTGATCTTCCTTACAGTAAATTATCAACCCCGCACACTGCATGCATATACATAACCTATTTAAATGTAATTCGCTTATAAATTAGCCTGGGGGACCATTAAACGTGAAACCTTTAAAGAAAATTTAAGTCGAAGTGATAGTGATATATTCAATTTTTTGGCGGTGACGCAGCATTATTAAGCAGCCAAAAAACAATGAATCATATATAAAATCTTAAAAGAAAATTATTTTTTCATCCCTTTAAACAAAAGCAAAAAAATCACCATTTATAAATAATAAATTTGAAATATAAAGTAAAAAATACAATTATATAACTGAAAAAAAAAAATAAAATTAAATTTATTCTAATTAAAAAATAATAATAATGAGATTATGAAATCCATTTCGAGGTTTCATACCCACTCTACACAAAGACATAATGGTGCGGCGGTACTGTAATCATCATCAAACCAAACCACTACCTACTAAAAGAAAACCTTCCTTTTCCTACTTTTGTTTTACTTTACATTTATAAAAAATATCCTTTATTTCGTTTTATTATTTAACAATATTAAATAACACAACAACAACTAAAAAAATATGAAGACAAAAGTGGCCAAGGAATATAAAAAAAAATATCATCATTTTCCTCCCTCATCCAGTGGTGGTGTTATGTGCGAGAAATAAAATAAAATACGAGAAACGGATTTTTTTTTTTTTTTTATAAAAACCTGACACCTTAAAATGAAAATGTTTCCCCTGAATCAACCAGTGTGTTTACAATTTCCATTAAGCATTTAACGCAAAAACAATAACAAGAATAAGAACCATTCGTCGAAATAGAAAATAATCTAATTTCATTTTTTACCTTAAAAGTAAACAAAGTAGTGTTTTATTTTTTTTTTGGAAAATTCTTTTGATAATCAAACCATCATCGTCTTGTATTTGTATAACATTTATCGGGAAAAGTTGAAGGGAAATTCGATATCTCGCTGCCGAAAAATGTTTTAAATAATTTGATTATTTAGTTAACAAATTTAATTGTCCAACATTTGTAAGGGGACACATTTCGAGTTGATTTATGCAGAGTGAGACGACTAAATCATAATGAATTTTAAGACAATGTTTGTTTCAAGTTTCTATTTCAAAATAAAAATCAACTAAAGACAAATTCTTTAAGAGCTGCCTCTATCTTTGTTATCCACCCTTTTGAGCTCACAACTGTGCTTTAGAAATATTCTTGAGTTTTTGGAAAGTCTGATGAGGTTAACAGAAATTAATAAGCTCGATTCTTTTATTAGATAATCTATATATATAAAACAAAGTCGGGTTAGTTACACCATTTATAACTGAAGAACGGCTGGACCGATTTTTATGATGTTTTGTTGGATTTGTCTCCGTTCCGAATAGCATAATAACTATTAAAACATTGGAAAAATTCACCAAAAAAAAGTTATCAAGAAAATTCATTTTCTCATATATTTAGTACATTTTGTTTTTTTTTATTTTGTTCGTCTCAATACAGTGGTGGTTTAGGAAAAAAGAAAAGTCGGAAAAACTCAAAAAAGAAGCCCCAAAAATCTAATAAAAAAAACCTTTTTTATATGAATTTTGTAGGTGTGGTTCCTATGTGACGAGTGGTGCAGTGGTTAAAGCTTCGGAGCTTGGACCGCAAGGTACTGGATACGAATCCGACTGGAGGCTGCATGCACATTTACTATTTTATTTTTTATCCAATTTTTTTTTATTTCATCTACTTATCTATATATATAAAACAAAGTCGGGTTAGTTACACCATTTATAACTGAAGAACGGCTGAACCGATTTTTATGATTTTTATTTTGTTGGATTTGTCTCCGTTCCGAATAGCATAATAACTACTGAGACACCTCCTGCAACAACATTGACCAGTTTCTTTTCAATTTGTCAAAGTGATCCGTTTGCACGAACATTGCTCTACTCTGAGATGCCACGTTATTACACTTGGAACGCCTCATCAAAAAAATTTCAACGTCGGAAGCAAGGCGATGAGGTTCCTGATCATCCAAATGTGCGTTCTACTGATGCTCTTGATCGCATTTACACAGTTCATCCGAAGAATGACGAATGCTTCTACTTGCGGTTGTTGCTGGTGAATATTCGTGGGCCGACATCATTTGAATCACTTCGAACTGTCAATGGTGTAGTGTGCCCAACATTTCGTGCTGCATGTCAACAGCTCAACTTGCTTGAAAACGATACTCATTGGGACATGACAATCGCTGAATCAATTATTTCTGCAACTCCAAACCAGATACGCACATTATTTGCTATCATTATTTCGACATGCTTCCCATCAAATCCACGTGAACTATGGAGCAAGTAAAGGAATGACATGTCAGAAGACATTCTACATCGAATTCGTGTCAGTTTCGGAAATCCCGATCTCGAGGTGAATGAGAAGATACATAACCAGGCTTTGCTTTTGATCGAAGACATGTGTTTTCGCATGTGCGGCAGTTTGTTAGTCAAATTAGGAATGCCAACGCCATGTCGTGGAATGAACGACGCTTTCAATCGAGAATTGGAACGTGAACATGAATATGATCGAGATGCATTGAACCAATCAGGTCGAACCAATGTACCATTGTTGAACCTCCAACAGAAAGGAGTGTACGATACGTTAATGAAGGCAATTCATGATGGAAATGGGCGATTATTTTTCCTCGATGCGCCCGGTGGAACTGGGAAGACATTCCTCATGTCATTGATTTTGGCCACTGTTCGTGCGAGATCCGATATTGCTGTAGCAGTTGCTTCTTCTGGGATAGCGGCCACATTGCTAGAAGGATGTCGAACAGCTCATTCAGCGTTGAAATTGCCGTTAAACCTTCAATCGGCTGAAAACCCGACATGCAACATTGCAAAACACTCAGCAATGGCGAAAGTTTTGGTAGCAAGTAAAATCATCATCTGGGATGAATGTACAATGGCGCACAAACGCGCATTGGAAGTTCTCGATAGAACTATGAAAGATCTACGCAATGACTCAAGATGGTGCAATGATTCTACTTTCTGGCGATTTCCGTCAAACAATACCAGTCATTCCAAGATCGACCGCTGGTGATGAAATAAACGCTTGCCTCAAATCATCGACTCTGTGGTGTTATGTGAAGAAACTTCAGCTGACGACAAACATGCGAGTTGCATTGTTAAACGATCCATCTGCCGAAGAATTCTCCAAGCAGTTGCTGACTATCGGTAATGGCCGTGTTCCGGTCGACAAATCGAACGGATTGATTTCGTTTCCTCAGAACTTTTGCATTTTGTCTCAACGAAGGACGAGCTCATCAACAAAGTGTTCCCGAACATCATTACTAACCACAAAAATCACAATTGGGTGAGTGAACGAGTAATTTTTGCGGCAAAGAACAAAGATGTGGATCACTTAAATTTTACAATTCAAAATCTAATCGTCGGTCCACTTCATTCCTTCAAATCTATTTACTGTGTGACAAACGAAGACGAAGCAACCAACTATCCAACTGAATTTTTAAACTCATTGGATCTACCTGGCTTGCCACCGCACAATTTACAACTAAAAGTTGGCTCGATAATCATCATGTTACGAAACCTGAATCAACCAAAACTATGTAACGGAACGCGTTTGGTGGTGAGAAAACTCATGGGCAATGTAATTCACGCGACGATACTCCAAGGGAAGTTCAAAGGTGAGGAAGTTCTCATTCCGAGAATTCCGATGATCCCAACCGATATGCCATTCGAGTTTAAACGAATTCAATTTCCGATTCGTCTTGCATTCGCCATGACGATCAACAAATCACAAGGCCAATCCTTGAGTGTTTGTGGCCTGAATCTAGAAAATGAATGTTTCTCTCACGGCCAATTGTACGTAGCATGTTCACGTGTCGGTAAACCATCCGCTTTATTCGTTCTCGCACCTAACAATAAAACAAAAAATGTCGTATATCACAAGGTGCTACAATGAAGGGAATCGACTCCATAGCAACTCACCCAGCAAATAGTTTAAAAGAAAGTAGTGCAATAATGCTGTTCGCTACGCGAACCATTTCTATTCAATTCAATAAAACGAAAGCCTTGCTGCCACGTGAATTACATTCATTTCAATGTAATTAAAATATATTTCATTTTGATTTTTGTAATTTCATTGAATTTAATTAATTTGGAGTATTCATTTAATTTATTTAATCTTAATAAAAAACTCAATTTTATTAAGCTAATAACTTTAAAAAACATTTATTGATTTTGAGGCGGTACGAAGTTCGCCGGGTCAGCTAGTATTTAATAATTCATAAATTTATATAAAATAAATTTTTAAGGCGTAGTATCAAAAGCATCTACTTTCTAAAATATGGTTATTATTGGCACATTCTATCTTATGGCAAAACGTGACTTTTGTTCGTGATGTTGTAATGGAACATCACAAGGTATACAGCACATTTTCCGTTGCTTGGAGTTTTGATGATTTAGTGTCAACTCCATTTTGTCAAGCGTATTACGAAAAGTACGAAACGCATTAGTTAATACAACATTATCATCCGAAAAACCCTAGAATAAGAACATAATCTGTTAGCGATATTATGCTTTATGATCGTTAGTGGACTGTATGTTTACTAAATTTGATTTTTTTAATTTATTTTAACACTACAAAAATTTTAATATTGCGGTTAGCGCCAGAGCCTCCTAAATATAAGAGCCGTAAGATTTTGCCATTTTTTCAAGAGAGAAGCTATTATAGAGAGAAGCTATTTGTTCTTTTTCAAACTAATCAGTCAGTATTTTAATATATTTTTAGAAGCTTTTTTGTATATAAAATCATAAATGAATGGTTCGTTCAATATTCAGGCGTATTTTAAAATTGAGTCATATTATGTCGAGTTAACTCAAAAACATTTAAATTATAACACAAGTTTTTTTTTAAAGAAAGTAGAATTTGTGTATATCGTCGTTATAGAAGAAAAGTTATCATCCACATATTTATGATTTCGAGTTATAAGGGTTTTAGTATTAACATTTCTATTAAAAATCCATTTTTTTTAAATTAAATAGTTTGATTACTGTAGTTTTTATATTATAAAAAATACAGTAATCAAACTATTTAATTTAAAAAAATTGGATTTTTAATAGAAAAGTTAATACTAAAACCCTTATAACTCGAAATCATAAATATGTAAATGAACACTTTTTCTTCTATAACGACCGTATGTAAAGTAAAGAAAATAAGAAATTAGTATAGAATGTTCCATCAAAAATTTAAGCTCTATTTTTTCCAAAATAAACGTTCGTTAAAAAATGCTTCTGGAGTAACAATGTAACATGAGGATTATTGTGTTTTGGACTCTATTTCAACATTGTTGATGAACAAACTTCAAAATCTGTTTTTTCGTTACTTGTCAAAAATTTGATTTTTTTATCATTCAACAAATTCGCAGGCTATATTCTTCCATCCTGTAACATAACCCTGTAATGTCATGCATAAAATTATCTCTACTGCAGAGTGACGTACACGTATATGTCTTTACAAAATACGAACTTGAACAAGGCACCGTGAATTATGTTAAATGCTATTGGATGGTTCCACATTGGATATCAAAGAAACGATTTTTTTTCGTTTCTTTCCCCGTTTACCAATGATACAGGTTTTAATTACGACGAACAGAATAACTCAAAATAAAACACACATACATATACATTATCTATTACGACTAGCTGGCTTTGAAAAATAATCAAAAAACCAGAAATCTCGTGTGGAATGGGGCATTTGTATAAAGTATACATCCAGGACATTGTGCCCAGATGTTTTTTTTTTAAATAAAATTAAAACTCTTTCAGCTCGATCTTTTTATGCTTTTTCTTAGCCAATTTTGTTAAAATTCGACATGTGCTATGTAGGTCTTTTAATAAACACATTTCACTTAACACTTGTTTTCTATTTCGCAAATATTTATTTTTGAATATTTTAATTAAAAAACTGGTTCAAAATGTTTAAAAAGTGACTCGATCGATTTCGAATTTTTAGATCATCATTAGGAGTATCTACTGGAGTAGATTCTCATCATGATGACCTAACAAGCCGGGATCGATCTAGTGATTTTTTAAACATTTTGAACCAATTGTTAATTAAAATTCTCAAAAAAAATTTTTTGCGAAATAAAAAAACCAGTGTTAAGTGAAATGTGTTTTTTAAGTGTTAGTATATTTCGCCAAGTTAATAATTTATTGATATGTTTTAATAATAGTTTTACACAAAAACTGCGCCGGTATCTCTATTTTTATTGTTGTTTATTGTGTTTCGTTAAAAACAATACTACACACATTTAAAAATTTTCGTTTAATTTCCTCCTCCCACAACTCACATAGTAATTGAAACTTTTAACTCCCACGCGGAAGGAATAAACAAAACAGAGCTTCATAAATAAAAAAATGTTATTTTTTTAAAGTATGTCGCAATTACTAAACCAATCAAAAGATGTCGCTAAGTATAAATTTACATTATAATAGCGACAAAAAATTGAACATTTTAAAACCCTAATGTTTGTACCGGTGTGAAGAACTTAACAAAATTTGTTATTTTTAAATGTACGCGAGTGTACATTCAATATTTTAACAGTGTTGTACTCCAACCAAAAATTGAACGGCAATTATTGAAAATCGCATTAAAATAGTTAAAAGCAAACTCATTCAATTTTTTGTGTTGTGATCGTTGTGTATTTTGATGCACGGGGCCGATCCTAGAGATCTCCACGCGGTTTCATCATATACGTTAAATCGCCTTACAAATAGGCTTTCAAAATATGATGGTAAGTTTTAGGGCTAGGTAGTAAGGTAACAAGCCTTCAATGGGAATTCTTAACTCATTCTATTTTTTGACATGAGATATTTTCAATGGTTTTAGGGTTCAACCTACATTTGTTTTTAATTATACTACATGTATACTTATTTTCACCGTTATTCGATTTTTTTATATAGTATTTGTATTTTGTGATATAGAATCTTTTGAATTAATTCAAAAATATCTCCTTCTTATTACATTCTGCACAAAAATGATAGTACAATTTATTAAGAAGTTTTTTTAAAATCGTCGTGATTTTAATTTATTTAAGATTTTGTCCGAAAAGCCGAAACGTAAAATTTATATTCTCATTTTTGAATCCTTCCTTGTTTGTACAGTGGATAGATATCGTCATTTTTGTTTTCGCGATAACTACTTCGCTCAATGTAATATTCCAAGACCAGGGCTGGGATGTTCTAACATCATCATTTTCCGATATTTTATCGAAATATACTACTCTTTCATCTAGAATTAATTTGATTTCTCTTTCGGTTATCAATTATTTCTTCTCTATTGCTGTCACAACCTACTAGAATATATTTGAACAATATCTATTTCACTTATTTTCGTTGTACAATCGAAAAACAATTATTTGGTGATAGAAAAACAGTAGAAACATCACAATGTTGCAATCTAGCAGGCTGGTAAATAATATAAAAATTGAAACAGAGATAAATTTTATTCTACAGAAACGAGAAATAAACATCGATAAATTATCGAAACATGGTGATGTTAGAACATCCCAGCCCAGACAAATGTGTAAATTAAACAAAATAAAAAAGGGACTTTTTTTTATTTTCTGGATTCGTTTCGTTTGTTTGTGCTGTTTGTATCGTATTGAGTTTATAAGAATTTTCATTTGTGTTATTTTTAGTGTTATAAAAGTTTTTTTTAAAACTACCGATTGACCCCCGCTTTTTTAGGATATTCTTTAAAACTGATTTGATTTGCTTTTTTGTAATTATAGACCTGTGCACGCTTTTGGACATTTTTTAAACTATTTTTATTGGAATTTTTTGACCCGTGCATCAAAATACACCAACACAAAACATTGAATAAGCTAAGATTTCTCATGGGAAGCTTGTTAATTCATAGTGCATATCACTAGCTTAAATCTTATCATGATATTTTAGAAGCCTATTATTAAGCCGATTTAACGTATATGAAGAAACCAGGCGGAATCCCTAGGACCGGCCCCTTGCATCGAAATATACAACGGTTCCAACACAAAAAGTTGAATGAATTTGCTTTTAACTATTTTAATGCGATTTTCAATAATTGCTGTTCAACTTTTTGTTGGAGTACACTGTTAAAATATTGAATGTACACTCGCGTAAATTTTGTTAAGTTCTTCACACCGGTAATTTTTGTTTAGAAAATTTAACAATTTTTTATGTATATTGCCTGGTTCAATAGATTAGGGAGAAGACTGACAATAACGCAACACGAGCGACACTATTGGATTGAAATAAAAAAAAAAAACAATATTTGAAAAATTTGTGATAATTTTTCTATTGCAACTATGATGATGAATTTTTTACGACGAGCAGTTTTATTTACACCAACCGTATTATAAATAAAAATTATAATTGTTTTGAGTTTTATTAATTATGTTAAATTATTATATCAAATATAATACGCGCTTAACTTAATAATATTTTATTTTCGGAAATAGTTGTTTAATTATTTTATTCTTTTCTGTAAGCTCGGTTTTGCTATCGCGTAAAATTGAAGTTTTCTACGTTTTGTTCTTGTTTATAATAATATTTAATTAAGAAAAGCAACGATGTCAATGATGTTGTATACATTTGCAGTAAATAAATTTTGATGAATTTTTTTTATTATATGAATGAATAATTATTGTTTGTACATGGTGATTCATAAAATCTCGTTTCTGCGCACCTTTTCTCTTTAATTTTGTTATAAATGTATCGTTGTTATCGTTTAGATTGCTATCAAATCGATCGTTCATCTCAAAAATCCAGATGTGCAAGGGACTAGAATTTACTAAAAACGTTCAATTTTTTTTAAACTAAATTTTAAATTGGATGTAAGAGAAATCTGCGGCATCACCCTTTATTAACTTACTTTTCTAACCTACACAACTATAAACGGAATACTAATTTTTATAGAAAATTTATGCGCCGCTTTAGATTAAATTTAATAATTAAATACTACACTATAATTGCTGATTTTCAAATATGTGTTTTTTGAATATTTGATTCAAAATATAAAATCAAAATTTACACGTTCAAAAATTTTCCAATTACCATGGTTTCTTATAGTAACTCAATAAAAGCTTTTCCTCTATTTCAAGTTCTCATTTTAATATTACGGCTCTTTATAATCATAGATAGCTCTGGAAGCGCACATAAGAAACATTTTTTCTATGCCCCATTCCACACGAGGTTTTTAGATTTTTGATTATTTTTTCAAGGCCCAAGAACGAATAAATTGCGTGAGTGCATATAAATACAAAGATCACTCCAAAACGATTGAACTATGGCTTGAATTTTATTCCATTTTTGAAGTCTACCGATCGTGGACTTGGATATATCAGGTTCATTTAGGAAGAATTAATTTGTTCCATTCAGGAAAATACTTGACGTAAATGGTGTAAGCTCGTGAGTTATTCAAAATTACGTTAGCGTTAGAATTGATGAAGGTGTTGAATTCTTAGTAGGACCAGGTGGCCAGGGAATCTTTGCTGGTAAGGTCGCTGAGTACTTCGAGGTGCAACGCCTTTGTGCAGAAACAAACAAAGACGGAAATATACATATGATTTGTATTGAGCCAAACTGCGAGGATTTTTTATTGAGAATCATAAAAGGTCCGCAATAATCAATGCTTACTACAATAAATGCACGGTTTCGTATGATACGGTTGGTTGGTAAATCGGTCATCAGCTGCATCATTAGTTTGGGTTTAAATTGACAGCATCGTATGCATTTATTGACAAATCATTTCGCTTGAGTTTTTCCAATGTACGGGTCAAAATGTTTCCTGTACAGAGTGTTGAGAAATGGCACTTGTCTATTGTATAAGAATTTGACGTTTACGATCTAATGATAAGTTGCATTGTTGAAGTCTTCCTCAGACGCGAATGATTCCGATTGAATCGATGAACGAAGTCCATGGTTTTAACATGCTCGGGCGAGAGAGATGGGAAGAAATAATTCGTTTTTCTACAATCTCTTAATTTCATTTGGTTAGGATTTATGTTGCACGGTTGCACCATTTTTATGATGCAGTTTTGGTTGAGTGAAAGTTCTTGTGTCGATAGAACAGGTGGTAACGATCTATGGAATTTCAATAGACGATATATCGATGTGCGTGTTTTCAAGTTCATCGCCTTCCGATAAGAACAGTGATCCATTCCACTAAAGTCTCAAATTCATAAATTTACGTATTTCGTTGGGCAAAATTCGTTTTCTCGGTTGGCGATAAATGGTTTCAGTATAAATTCATAGATGTTTAAGCCATGTCAGCACGATTCTATACCATAGCGTGATTTTATCGGTGTTTAATTTCAGGCCATCTATTGTTCTTTTACTTATACCTTTTTAGTCATTATAACAGCAATGTTGCGCATAATTACAAACGAGATATAGTAATGATTTTGATAGGCGCGACACCATTTTTACTGCATAATAACATAACGTCAACTTTTCCGTTATCATCTATACATGATGCATAAATGCAAGCCTGTAAACTAATTTACTTGCATCAGCAAACCCGTGCAGCTCGATACATTTGCCATCACTATTAATGTAACGCGATAATACAAGGGCTTCGATGGTTAGTTCTCTGCGGCGAAAATGTTTACACAATCTCGTTTCTATCGCGGTAGAGTGGCATGCCATGCAATTCAAAATTGCGAAAGACGCTGTAGAAATATTTCATCGCTGTTACTATCACTAGACCTAAAAACCCCGTGGATTGAAAATCCTTACTATTTATACAGGGTACTACAATTCAACGTGGAAGAAAATCCATGTGGAACGTGAACCCATTTTCGATTGGATTCCATTTTATTCTGTGGTTAGAGTGAGTTTCTTCCACATTTACTTGTTGTTCTTGACCTTCTATTTTAATTTGATGAAGTATTGCGGTAGAGTTTGACGAACATTGTGTAAGTTTCATAACTCTTTTATTTAACATGTCTCAAAGTTGCTGGACGATTTGGTTAGCTTCCTGTTCAGGAGCATGTCTCTCAGAACATCGTCCATGTAGAAGTCATCTATGATGTTAGTTGGTTCGCTGTGCCAAATGAGGTGCTGCTTGCTGGATACCGACAATTGTGATACGTTCTCGTTGAATGGCACTTCTAGAGTAAAGCGACTTGTGAAGGCGTCTTTGGTATAAGTATTGATAAAAAGTCCTCGCATGCCCTTTCTTCAGGTGTACAATTGCCTTGGTTTGCGACCGGTTCAACTTGCCATAGTTGGTTTAATTCTTGTTGAAGCATAGTGGCCGATGAATTAATTGTTTGTAATCTTAAATGCGAGGGAGTCGTTTTATTCACTCTCCATTTTTCCTCAACCGATAAAGCAGAATACTGTATTGTAAAATATTGATAATCCTTTTTTAAACGTATACTTGCTTCATTATTAGGCATTCGTAGTAGCATTCTGTTCCAAGGGGCGCGTGGATTTATTGAGGAACGGAAAATTAAGGATCGGACATTTTAGATACTTTGAATTAGCCTTATTAGTCTTCCACAATCGTGTTCATTCCACTGATATCCTTTATGATAATTGAGCTAGTGCGACGTGGTAAAATGAGTTTCCTGGACATTTCATCAGCAAGAAAATTAGATTGTGCCGAGGCACCCCGAAACGCCGAGTTGGCTGAACTCCGAACATTCACACATCCTACTTTGCATATTGTTTGGTGTCGCAGTGGTTGCAAACACTTGACTAGATTATTTTGAACGATTTTTCATGTACGGTCTTTATGAGTCCTTACTTGCTCTTACTGGCGTTCTTTTTGATTCAATATGGCACACAGATTATTTAAAAATTTCAGCATTTGTACCCACATTGCAATTTTGTTTATAATTCCCATCGTCATTACAAATAACAACTTTGTTTCTCCGACTAGTCGTGCTGAAAATATGTTAACATGTCTCATAGAAAAAATCTTTTGGTTCACACGCACGCACACGTATTTGATTACGGCGATATAGTGAATGTTAAATCTTCAAAAATCTCGAGGTCAACATTTTTCATGATTACTATACTTTATTTTACCACGTGTTTATTGTTTTTAAATTTAAAAAGTTATATTGGTCGAACCCCACAATAAAGGAATCCTGCGTACGTTACTGTCCTACGATCTAAATCAAGTCAGTCAATCAAAAATATTTGCACTTTCTGTTCGAAGCGGCATGCGTCACCAAAAAATTATTTATACCGCAATGTAATTTGTGATTATTTTCTCTAATTATATTGACCTGAATCGCAACAAGACATAGCGCCGGATATTACCGCCCTAGACAATACCCCCGACATTACCCGTGGCCTATTACCTCTTCGGTCATTACCCTGCGGTCATTACCACCGCCATTAACCCCCGTCCGTTTGGGTCTCAAAGGGATTTACTATGGAGATTTTACGATTCATCGTCAAAAAATTGTATCGATATTCAGTAAATTTTCTTGAATGTTCAAATTATGTATAATAGTAGATCGATAATAATTCGAACATTCTGAGATCTTAGGGACCAAGTGGTTTGTTTTAAGTACCAAATTATAAAAAAACACGAATAATATTGAGAAAAATTTGATCAAGGGATCGCCTGATACTGTTCCTTCGGGAAAAATTAATAATAAAATACGTGAGTGAAAAAAATTACAAAACATGAAAAAGTTTGCCAATAATCTAAAACTATAACACACTACATTTTTAGAAAATTGTCATTTGTATGGGATAATATATTGTTCAAGAGCACTTTTCGATTTTGAAGCATCACTTATGCTCCTAGTTAAAATTTCATGAAAACGCATACTGTTCTAGATATAGAAGAAGGATCATAGCATGGCTATTTTACATAATGATTGATGATAATAAATGAATGTGAATTACCAGGAATCTACACTGATGCTTAAAAAATGGGCGATCGAACCGATGCCGATAATTTGAGTTTATAGAGTTTTAACAAGGGTTTACAAATTTTTGTGACGTATAGTGTGTTGTAGTAGCTTTAGATTCAGATATTCAAGCTGAACTCGATTCCGTCATAAATAAAAAGTAAAAAATCAAAATTTTACCCCTGATGAAATGGTATTTTGTTCCACAATCAAAACTCTCGTAATCACGAAAATACATTTTTTTAAATAATTTTTCCCGAAGAAATGGTATCAGACGATCCCTTATCATCTAATTTTCTCCATTAATACTCGTCTTTTTATATAATTTGGTACTTAAGACCAACCAAATTGTGAACCTCATGACAATAATCCGCTTCAAAATTTACTTAATATCGATATAATTTTATTTCGATGAATCGTAAACTCTTCATAGGAAATCGCTTTGAGACCCGAAATTGTGCGAAAACGTAGTGTGCTAAGGTACAACTAATCGAAATTATTGATAGGGGCGGGGGGGGCGGGTGATTGTGTGGGGGGTGATGGCAATAGGAGTAAGAATCGGGTGAATGTCGGTAAGAATGACGGAGAGTAAACGGCCGGGTGTTAATGGAGGTGGTAATGACCGGGAGGTAATGACCAGGTGGTAATACGTGGAAGGGGGGCTAATAACCGGGGGTATTAACCGGAGATCTAATGGGGCCGGGGATTGTTCTGGCTGTAATACCCGGGGGTGTTGTCCTGTTACGATTCAGGGGGAGGGGGTGAGGAGCGATGCGTATCAATCGGAGGGGATGACGGAGGAAAGTAAGCGGGAGTAATAGCGGAGAGGTAATGACCGGAGATAATGACCACGGGGGTAATGACCAGGGTATTGGCGAGGAGTTCATTTCGGTGAGATAATATCCGGGGGGGGTTATTTACGTGTAAAATTCTAGACCCGTCTTGAATAGTGCCATTGATATTGACATTATTGTCAGATAATTTATTTTATGTAAGTTTAATTTTTTATTTTTATTAATTTACATATTTAATTGTTTGTTTTATTATTTGATCATTTACATTTTATATTTTATTCGGAAGCATTATTATTAAATTTTGCAGGTAATTATGATTTTACCGAGAAAGTCCATAATTCTACGTTCGTGAAAGCCATTCTGGAGACCACAATGATTGGTTGTGCTACAACACGAAATACGATTTATTTGAAATGGGTTTATAAAAATAGATTAGGTACAGCATTAGGTAAATATAGTAATTTAACTTTGACATACACGTTTAGTTACATAAAATTCCAACGCCCTTGTGATATTTTGTATAGCAACGTATATCAGCGCATTTGTTTACGTAAGTTATCAAATTAATTCATGTTTAACGTTGTTTCAAAACAAAATAAAAACAAAATTAAAATCGTAATTTATCAATTAAAAAAATACAATAATTTGATTATAAACAAATTAAAAAATATTCCCTAATTTTAAATTAAAATCCATTAACTTTGTTCCTTAAATCTATAAATTTTGTAGATGTTTCCAAGTAGTTTGTTCTATGTGTATCTAACGAAAGCTTTCGGATAATTGATATAAAAATATCTACACAAAAAAAAAGTTTCGTTTGTTATTTAACACTTTTAATTTTTGGAATAATAATTTCAATCCCCTTGTTTGTTGTAATAAATATTTAAGAAAAAAAATTGTGTTTGTTTATTAATTTTAGATATAAAATTTTGAAAGTTTTTTTTCTCTCTAATTGATCTTAAATGATGAGTGAGTGAATTATCTTTTCAAGTTTTTCAAGTTTTTTTATGTACCTATTTCTATCTATTTTTATTTAATATTAATTTTAAAGAATGCTTTTTATAATTAGCGCGTGTCTTATTTTAAAATAAATATAAATGAAAAAAATATTTTTTTTTTGGATATACGAGAATAGGGCGAATTTGATTTCAATTCCTGTTTTTTTTTTTTTTTGAATATGAAAAATTCGAAAGGGATAATGACGATGAGAGATGAGGAAGAAAATTTTATCCTCATTATCTTTAAAGTTTATTCATGTCCCTATGCATATACACTTTTGTTGTTGTTTAATCGAAAAGAAAAATAATTATAATTGTTGTTTGTAAAATAATCATCCATCAAAATATATTACATTTTTATCTAATTCAGTCAGACTCATTCATTCATATTTGTTTAGATATTTAAATATGAATTTTTTATTCATTTACTCTTTCGCCTGTAACAAACAAAAAAGGGATTTACTATTTAGTTTAGATACGTGTTTTAGTAGCCCACCTCAACTATAGAGAATCATAACATTTATAAATAAAGTAGAAGGACTGTCCAGTTTATCTGCATTTGAAAATTATTAGATTTGTTTGTGTTGTTTAGATATAGAAACATGGGAAAAGGGTTGTTTTGTAATGTAACACTGTTTTGAATTTTATTTAATTTAAAACTTTACACTTCTTAAGGATAGTGTGGAGATATGGTCAGTTTCTAAGGATATTGATTTTAATTATTTTAGTTTTGAACATAGGGTGGATTTATAAAAAATATATTACGAAAAGGATACAAGCCAAACATCGATCATAAATAGTATTTTTTCTTGCGTCTTGAAATGGAAGGTTATCCTAAAGTATACAAATCTTTTATAAAATAAAAATAATTTTCCTTCGGCAAAATTCTGATTCACTGTAAAACACAGTTCTGATTTTCTGTAAAACGAATTCACACTTCAGCCTCTGATCAAATTGAATGCTTTACTTCTTTTGTCTGTTTAATCCATATACACTTATTCATTACTATATGTGTTATGTCATCAAAACCAGTTCAACCCCATAAGCAACTCAACAGAAATATAATTTAATTTACTTAGCTCTTCTGTGCCCATTATACACGACAAGACTACGAAAGAATCAAATATTAAAATTATCATCAAGATTTGTCTCAAGTACTTTCATTTCAAAATCTCATATTTCATCTGTAATTTTCCAACCCCAAGTTCTGTGTTATGCTCGTAATATGTATATGTCGCATTTTCACAGTTTTTTTTTTCATTATATTATTTCCATTTACAACTTGTCCCAAATAGGATATAATACTCGTATAAAATCGTATAGTAGAGAAGGTATTGTCGTATTGCTGTAAACGTGTATATGTAAAAAGCTTATTTATATTGTTAATAATTTAATTTTTAATTTTAACAAAATAATAATCATAAAAAATAAAAATAGAATTAAAGAAATTAGATTTTATTTTTATTATGGGCTGGCTGGCTATGGTTGGGAATTCGCGGCTCATTTGACAATTGTAAAAAAATCCAATAAAAACACTTAAAAAATATCATCGAGCATATGCGACCTAAAATATTTACGTGGTGTGGTTGTTGTTGGTTTTACCGTTGTTGCGGTGACGGCGGGAGGATAATTGAAAATTATTATTATTTACAATAACAATGAAAATTGAAAATAATAAATAATAAAAATACAAGGAGGTGTAAAACGAAAAAAAAACATTTGCAACTGGTAGAGTTCGTTTGTCGTCGTTATTTACAAGTAACATACGAAATTAGTTAAACAAATCAATAATGTAAAGTAAAAAATCTTACGAGGAGGAGTACGAGGATGGATTGATACGTCTTTAGAATGAAATAGTAAACATAACATTTTACATAATAAACTCAAAATAAGTGTTAGTTTCAGCTAGTTATGAATTCCTCCGTTATGAATCGACGCAATAAGAAAAAAGAGAGAAAACAGGGGAGGTATGTTGTACCATTACTTCGAATCGAAAAAAGTCGAATCGAAAAAGTGAAAGTTGTATCATTTTTGGTTTTCGAAAATGATACAACATACCGAAATTCGACTTTTTTCGAATTTCGATTCAAAGTGATGGTACAACATACCGCCCCAGATTTATTTTATTAATGTTTGTTAAAACAAACACGGCACCCATCTTGCTGACAGCTTTTTCTAATGCAATTCCTCGTGTATGATCTTGGGCGGTATGTTGTACCATCACTTCGAATCGAAATCGAAAAAAGTAGAATCGAAAAAGTGAAAGTTGTATCATTTTTGCTTGCCAAAAATGATACAACATACCGCCAATCGACTTTTTTCGAATTTCGATTCGAAGTGATGGTATAACATACCGCCCCTTGTGTACACGTTTCATATGAGATGTTTACAATGTCACCAATCTCGCGCAACTTTATACAACGGTCGCGTTTAAATTCATTTACCCAATTATAAACGGCTGCATTTGAAGATGCAAGTTTATCTAACATTTTTTTCAACTCATCGATGATTTCTTTTGGTGTTAAACCTTTTAAATGAAAGTATTTAATCAATGTGTGACAACAGTTTTTTCCATATATCAGAAAAATCAAAAGTTATTTTACAAAAACGACTCTAACTAAGAAACTATTCAATCAAATGTGTTAAAAAATGCACAGACAAACAAAAGTAGTTGTTACTAGTGACGCATAGACGGCGCAGTTCTAAACGTTTATCAACCCATCCTCGTATTTATGCAAATATTTCCGATCGACACCAACGAACGCACAGTCATTTTTAAAAATCTGGACCGCCCCATCATAAAAATTTTCGCTCTGGTTAAATTACTTTCCCGTAAGATCGTCCTTATATAGCTGCAAAATGCACTGACAGCCGCTTCCACAGAAGCACCACAAAAAGTTATTTCTTATAAACATATTTAAAAGAAAAAATTTAAGGTGAAGTTTCTAGCATGCAGTTTCTAGGGTTAATTTGTCGTCCGGTCAGAATGAATAAGATGATTCACTTCTTTTACATGAATGTTATCAACAATGTTGTAACCTTGGCTATGGTCGCTTTCTTGGCCAGGAATTCTAAATCTCGTGCTTGAAATATAACCGGATTGCATGATGCTCTATTTAAATATTTACATCAAAATAAATTCGAGTTGAAATATATGTACGTTTTCCGAGTACGATATTAAACATTTTTCAGAACATCGTTCTGGGGTACTATTTTGGTAATTACGGGGAACAAATTTATATGTAATTTATGTTCAAATATTTTTCGGTGGAAATTTTCGACCGAAATCAGTGCGGATTTATTCCCCCCCAATAATAGAAAACTTGAAAGCAAATTCGAAAAAACGATTAAAGTAGCCGGCGAAAAATCGAATAATCTAAACAATTGTAATGCGAATTATAATCCGCATGCGGAAATAACCACCGATTTCAAGAATACGCGCCCTGGAAATTCCATGGGAATAAGGAACTGGGGAAAGATTTTACGTAGCTTTTATCTATAAATCAGTTTTTTTCTGGCCTACTGAGAAAAAAAGTTTGAAGTAAATATTTGTAAATTGAGAATAGTTTTTCAATAGCGAAATTTCCAGGGAAGTTATTCCCAATTTAGTTTCGTTCCAAAAAAATTACTACTAGCTTTTAACCTCAGAATACCAGAAAAAAATGTTTAAATACAAATTGCATAAAGTTTTTCCCCAATTCCCTACTGCCGAGGAATTACCAGAATTACCGGCTACTGGTCCATCTAATTTTTTTAGGTCTTACATTGAAAAAACTGTGGCGAAATATTTTGCTCAACACATTTCGCTAATTCATCGCTTACTCATTAAGTAACCGACACTATAGGACGCGAAGAAGGCAAAAACGATAATAAAATATATTTACTAAAAACAAACTTATTTGACGCAGTCGGCCGAGTCAGACGCCGCCGAGAAATTCATCTGAATATACATGTAATATGTAGCCTCTAAAATAAGCTCACCAAATGCCTTATAGAATATAGTGCCAGTGAAATAAAATAAAAATGCTATGTTGCGACCGACCAAATGGCACAGTGGTTAAAGCTTTGGCATTTGGATCCGGAGGTACCGGGTTCGATTCCCGACAGGGGCAGGATGCAAAAGTGAAATTTCATAACCGATTACGATCGGGGATGAAATGTAACACATCTATGACCCCCTGTCGGAGTGCAAAACTCATGGGCCGACCCATCTTCCATGTCAGTATAGGCTGGCATGGAGCTTGCAATGTGCAGATGGTTTTAAATCGGCCCTATAGCCGTACGTCTTCGATTTGGCAGGTAATGCGTAAAGTAAGACGGAAAAATAAACCGTGAAAGAGCAGGGAGTGTTTCGGCCCCAAAACAGATGGCATGGATAAAAACAAAAAAAAAATGCTATGTTGCGGCATTGTGGCTAAAAGCATTAAATTTTAAAAAATATAACACAAAATGAATTAATAAAATGTGTCTGCTTGAGAGTTATACTACCGATAGGATACTATCGGTTAGAGCTAAGTAAGTAGAGTCCCTTACAGCTGCTACAACTCAAAATTTGGAATAAATATCCTGTGATAAGGCAATATCACAACTAAATTGCTAATTCCTCGTAACTCTAAGCTATTAAGTCCTGACAAAAATAACCTACGTTGAATTTTTGTTATAAAACTGAAGGTCCCGTAGCAAAGGCCTGTTTCAGTTTGTTCTGCAAACGATAAGAGTTTTGAGAGGTGCGCATTTAATTTAAGCAAACACATTTTGCAACAATTCTTCTTCTCGAGTGAATCAAGTGGACAGTAAACGAAAGGAAATTGTAATTCAATTGAATCTGAAAATACACACGTGTTGTTCTTCTCGATCTGTGTATAATATTCTTTGTAAATAGTATTTTATTTTTAAAGTGCAAGCCCACCAAGTTTCGATGCCGCAGTTCACAGGTTTTGATGGTATATACTCGTATTAAGTAAATTTAGTTTTGCTACGGCATAGAAATAACTGTTCATCAATTACAATATTCGCTGTTGTAATAGCACCAGTAGCCAAAGATACAAATTAAATGCTTCAAATTCAATTTCGGTTATATCCTTTCAAATGGTTGAACTTCATCAAATTTGCACATCTAGAAACGCACACAGTGCTAAAAGAACAAACAGAAGAGTTTAGTTTGGATAGAAAGCAAGAAGAGAAAAAGCAAATAAAGTATCTCGCATTATTATGAGTACACACATTTATGTGCACTTGTAAATAGACATAAATACACATATGTATGCTTCTGAATATTTACATTTCTATGTATACAAAATGACGCGAGAGTATAAATAGCAGTTTTAATGTAAATTACCAATAGAAAGTAAAATAACTTAAAAATAGTTACACTTTCAAGCAACAACGAATTTGACAGCTGATTTATATGCAGTTTGATTTGCTATTTCAGTATAAATAGACTGACGTTAGAAAAACGCCTGATTTTTGCGTCATAAATTTATTTTGAAAATCGAAGATCCGCTTGCGAAACTTTTCGTATGCGTTTATTAAATTACTTGTTCCGAATTAAATTTAATTTACTTGTTCTTAAAAACGGGAACGAGTAACCAAAAAAAATTCCAACTGGCCTAAATTTTCACAATCCCAATTAACAAAAATATAAAATTTTATTTTATAAAATACTATAACATCAAAATCAAAATTCAAAATTCCAATTGAGAAAATTAAAAAATTTATTTGTTTTATTATTTAATTATTTCAATTCATTAAATTAAATTTAATTGTTCTGAAAAACTAATATTTATATTTATTTTTCTCAAAAGATTCCCGTTGCCTACCAGATTGCTCAAAAACTTGTGTATTGTACTGTCATTAATAAATAAGCATTGTAACTATTTTAGCAAATTGCAAGATACCATTAAATAAACCTTAATAGTTTCCTAATTACAAATTTTCATTTTATGCCATGGAAATATCGAATGCGCCCTTTCATATTTCCATGGCATAAAATGGAATTTTGTGGAATTTTGTATATTGGAATTTTGAAAATTGGCATTTTGTATAGGAATTTTATTTTTTTGGAATTTAATTTTTAGAAATTGTTTTTATTGGAATTTTGGTTTCTGGAATTTTGTTTTTTGGAATTTTGATTTTGGAATTTCATTTTTGGAATTTTGGATTTGGCAAATCGTACGCAACCTCTTAAAAACTATTTCTCAAACATGATTCCCATTATTTACCAGGTTGACTAACGCATGTTGTTATTCTGAAAAACAGGGTTGGGTTTTTTGGAATACCACACCCATACAAACATACCAATATATACTGACAAGCTTGTGTATGGTACAGTCATTAATAAATAAGTACTGTAACGGTTTTAGCAAATAACAAGATACCGTTGGAAATTTTAATATAATTTATAATTAGGAAATTTTCGATTAAGGTTTAATCGAAAATTTCCTAATTATAAATTATATTAAAATTTTCAAAATAAATTCAATTTTACACCCAAAAAATGGATTTTTTTTCGAATTTGTATATCGGAATTTGACATTTTGTATAGGAATTTCGCTTTTTTGGAATTTTATTTTTTGAAATTGTTTTTATTGGGATGTTGGCTTTTAGAATCTTGTTTTTTGGAATTTTGATTTTGGAATTTTGTTTCTGGAATTTTGGATTTCCTAAATCGTACCCAACCCGTGGGGCTTGTTCAAAGAAACTGGAGCTGCGTCTTTCCACTTTATAGAAAATTTTGCGGAGATCTTGATTTAAAACCATCGCGTGCTTAGTTTGTTTGAAGATTGCTCTTGGCCTTCATGTTCAAAAGGGTTTTTAGCGATAGGGTGGATTTCAAAAACTCATTGTTTTTTGTGCTTTGAAATTATTGGTCTATGTTTCTTCAAAAATGATGGTGCCAAGCTGCTCCAAAAAGTGGTCGCAGGTTGGGCTTCCAGATTGAGTATTATTTGGCCAACTAATATGCCACCGGACAAGTGGTGCAGTGGTTAAAGCTTCGGCACTTGGACCGGGAGGTACTGGGTTCGAATCCCATCAGAGGCTAGATGCAAATCGAATTTTCATCATCGATTACCATCGGTGATGTTAATAAACACAACTATGACCCTCTGATGGAGTGCAGAATTCAGCGCCGACCCACCGTCCATGTCAATGTACAGGTTGACATGGAGCTTGCAATGTGCAGGTGGTATACTGTAGTTGTGTGAGTAGGTGAATGGGTTAATGATGTAGCATGAATGCGTGGGTATCACAATGGGCCAAAAATGGCCTAAGTGTCAACCACTGAAACCTGAACCTGAATATGCCACAGAATTATTTTTTCAATAAAGCCAATACCATGGCCATTTCCACGTCTTTTGTCTTTTATTTCATTTTAGAGTTCTTTACATCCATAAACCCGATATGCATGTAACGAACGAGGCAAGATGCTAGTTCAATTAGAAACATATTTAAAATACTACTGAAATCGGAAAAGGAAAAGCCAGACTCACGTGTCTAAGAAAGGATTTCCTGCCGTATATCATGAGCCGCTTGTTTAGCCGCTTCTAATCAAGTTTGTATAGTGAACGATGAACAACAAATTTTTACATTGCAATTTGCGATCCCACATTTCCAGTGGTTTTTCGATGTTGACAATTTTCGGACAAAAGTTTTGAATACCTCGTGTGGCAGCAAGCCCTAATTTTTTTTGATCAAACAATTTCTCTTCTTTAAAACTATGAGGGGTAACAAATTTGAGGTTCAGAAACTCTACTCTGTCCCAACTAAATGTTCAGCAGAACTTTACAAGATACGTAATTTCTAGATTAATCTACAGATCTCGATTTCCCTCTTTCGGGTGATGTGTTTAAGCAAAGATAAGTTAGGAGTTCGTGCATTTTTGACTCGCTTTAAGTCGACAATGAAGAAATATATAAAACTATTGTCGATATTTAGTTGAGGAAGATGTTTGGATTATAGCCCAAAAATAGTAATTCAGTTTCTCTAGTATTTTTTAATTTACAACACTTTCTCTTTACTGTCACCAGATACAAAGGGATATATCAATGTCATACATATTATTTAGATAAGATCTGCTTTTGGACATCTTGAACAAATTATTTCAAATTTATATTTCCACCTTTCACAAATTGAATTTAGTTTGAATCGAGTAAAAACTCGAACAAAACTGTTCATAAAAAATATATTTGTTTTACTGTTTGAGTTGTTAGATTTTAGTAAAAAAAAATTATATTTTTTGAACAATAATTATGTAACATGTATGTTGCTTTACGAGTATAAACTCGTAAGCCCACATTTTATTGCATACTTCTTGTATCGAAATAATTAATTTTTATTTTTACAAACCCAGTACGTTAGGGGTATCATACTGGACAGTATCGGATGTCAGTTGCACCAAAAATAATTTCTAATTTATTCAAATATATACTAGTAGTTATAAAAAGCATTAACTTTAACCGACTTATAACGAAACGTTTCCTTAATTACTGTTTTAATGAAAAGCTCTTCAAAAAAAATGTAAAATACGTTATCATTGGGCACTTTTAGGGCACAATGATTTCACTAATCATGATGAGACGTGAAAGGATCCATTAACGTTTTTGGAAGTTTCCATACATTTTCGAAATAATTTGTGTGACTGTACTTCTTACGTATTTGTCATCTTTTGGCAATGAGCTAAAAACCACAAGATGACACCAGAATCATCTCGACAAATAAATAATTCAGAAAATCAAAAAGTCGATGAAAATATCTCCCCGCCACAACTTTCTTTTCCACACCAACACCGCCACATTGTCATGGGAATTCTTACACTAATTTGTGATATTTTTATGTCTAACAGCAAAAAAAAAAAAATCTAAATGACCCTCAATAAAAATTTAAAACCATTTCATCCTTAAGTACCAATAAAAACACAAAAAATCATGTCATTTGGACTGTGTTTTTGTGTAATGTACTTGTACTTCAAACCCCTTATTTCGTTTTTTTTTAATTTTATATTCTGTAATTACATCTTTAATTTACACTAACCCTTTCTCGGAAATAATAACAACAACAACAACAGCATAATGTTATAGAGGTGTTCGTTTGTAGATCTTATAAGTCATCAAATTTAATATGCAACACTTTAAAGTGGTTTTAATAGTTACAAACCCAGCTGGTTTATTATTCCATTTGCGCGAAACACAATATTTTCACTCGCCATTAAAAACAAACCAAAAAAAAAAGTAAACGGTGGAAAGAGGTTTTCCAGTTGTTTTGTGTATTAGGTTTCAAATGAAAATGAAAAATATCAAAAAAATAAAACCAAAAAAGTTTTTCATTTCCACTTAGAACTGTATACATAAATTCACCTTTAAATGTTCGAGAAGCAAAACGGAATTAAATCATCTCCCTTTTTGGTTGATGATGATTCCGGGGCAAACCAAAAATAAAAATGAATTTTCCATTAAAAAGGTAACATCTTTTTACGGTATTTTGTTTTTGTTATGTAATCAAAATATATAGACAGACGTGGCCTAATTTACTTGCTTTCTATACTGTTTATAGATACGTATACGTTTGGGTATACGGGAACCCCATATCATAATTATTATTATGAAAAACAAAAATTTAATGTCTTAAGAATATTATGAGCGCGGATTGTAATTCAAATAAATAAATAAAATAATAATTCATTAAGAACAATTTGGTTAGTAAGAAGATGGGCAATAGCCTTAATACATAGATGAATGAACCTTAGCATTCTGTATATATATAATATACATCTCATTTAGAAGATTTTTTTTTTCTAGAGGCCTCTTCATTCTGCATTCCAATTTCAAATTTAATTTTAAAAACAAAAATATGTAAGAATCATCATCAAAAGTATTTTTCCTTCGTGATAACGCATTTTACCGAGTGATATGATGAATTTAATTTGAAAAATATAAAAAAGGATTTTTTGCTATGAACATCCTAGTTAAAATTGAGGGATGAGATTAGGGTTTGTATGGCTGTGTGTGTATGTAAGTATAAAAATAGAACAAACAGTACTTAAGAATTTTATACGGATTTTTTACGTACATATCTTATGTGTTGTTGATTAGTTTTCAACTCTCAACAAAAATATCATCAACATATTCTTGTTATATTATATGCATGTTACAACCGAGAAAGGATACAAACATATGATATGATGAACAATAAAAAATACAACGAAAAACACAATCTAATTTTATATTCATATACATAAACATATTTTTATTACTTATATGATTATGATTATGATGATGTAAAAAAAAAGAAAATTCATTCCTTTTTCCATTTTATCCCATCCCAATTCGGTTTTTTTCTGGTTCTTTCACTTGTGATTATATGATACAAAAACAACCAACAACAACAATAAGTACATGGGGTTATGGATATTTATAAACCGAAAATCCGACCGAACTAATCTAAATTTTTCACTAAACAATATTATTAAGGAAATAATATGTGTATGTGTGCGAATGATGGGAATGAGGGTGACTGGATAAATGGAAAAGGAGTAAAATAAGGGAAATTTTGTTTATGAAAGTTGGTTTAAGAAAAGCGGATATCAGAAGTTATTTGAGATATATTTTATCGTAATTTTGTTGTTGTTTTTGGTGAGATTACGTATAGCGAGAGTGAAATGAAAACCATGTAATTTTCATTAAACTTACCACACTTGTAAACCCCACCAACATCAACTTGTCATTTTACTGGCATAAATTGATAGATTTCGCCAAATTAAATTTGGTCAAATTACCAAATTCTTCAAATACGACTGGAACCTTATTAATTATTTTATATCATTATCAAAATTGTAAATGACACCTCTGCAAATAATTTGCCCATATGAAAAACCATAATATGCTGCTGATAGGCGTTTGATAGTAATTTTAATAGAATAGAATTACGAGTAGTACAGTGATAAAAACATTGGTCCAAGTTGATCAATCATTTATTTAAAAATTTCTGCAATACATATTTGGTTTCTTGTGCTCGTAGTCATTGGCATAAGTTAAAGCACAGTAAGCAAATTTTGCACTTCAAATAGCTCGGTGCTGAAGTAAAATAGTGCTAAAATGATTAAATTAAAACACAACAAATTAAATTAAAATAAAATTAAATTAAATTGGGAATTTGTTGACAGTTGATACTCCTGTACCTCCTTCGGCTGCACCCACTTTCGTAAAACTTTTTTCCCGTTTTTTTCGTGGCTTTGAAATTGATGTTTCACCGATCAAAAGACACAGTGGTTAAAGTTTTGAATCGGAAGGTACTCGGTTTGAATCCCGATAGAAGCAGGAGGGATGCAAAAACGCCTTTTTCATTATGTGATTATGAACGGTGAAGCAGAATTTAATTTTCATAAATATTTGAAATTTATTTTAACGAGGATGTTAGATTTATAAATTGAGAGTTGCTCGTCTGTAATTGGTAGTGCACACGACACAGTGCTGTCAAGGTGGAGTCAAATATTGACTCTACGAGTATTATGGAATGTTATTTAGATAAATAAAAATAGCTAAAAAATTTACATTTTTACAAATTTACGTAAAAAGTACATTTAAACCGAATTTGATTGTACATAAATGAAGAACTATTATATTTTTTACCAGACTTTAATACGTAATCGCCACAAGGCACCACGGAAGAGACGTAGCAGATTGAGTTAATTTGAAGAAATTTTGGCTTTGGTGAGTTTCTTCTGGTTTACAATGAACGGCAGTATTCTCATGTCCATCATATTCTAAACTTAATTTCAATGAGCTTAATTATACATTTCAGGTCGCGCCGACTATTAAAATTCAAAATACCGTATTATGAGATGCTATTTCCGCCAGAGTTAGGCTAGCAGCAACTATACGGTTTATTGCTTCGAGAGACTCGTATCGATCGTTGGAATTTTTATGCAGTGTCATATAAGACAATATCTAAGTTTACCACAAGCCATATCATATAATGTATTAAATTATGAAACATTTTAATAAATATTATTTTTTACAAGGTTCCACGGAAGAAAGACCATAATGGGCCAAAATTGCAACAGATTTTGACAACATATGGAAAAAGATGTTAGGTGCATCTGATGGAAAGCACATACAAATTAAGGCCCCTGCGCTAACTCAGGCTCAAATGGCAGAATCAACCATTTCCAAAGACAGTGTTTTTTTCAGGCACTGATTAAAGGCTATTTCGACATTTCAGGGCCTGCAAAATTACCAGGTCAAAATTAAGAATTTTTTTTGCATCGGCGATGATTCCTTTCCGCTTTCTGGCAATATGGTTAAACCATTTAATAGAAATATAGAGTTGAATGTGCCTGAAAAGGTATTCAATTATAGAATAAGCAGAGCACGCATGATAGTGGAATGTGCGTTTGGCTGGTTAGCAACACGAATTCGAATATTTCAAAGGCCAATCGAAAACTCGAATAATGTGTGGGCTTCATAATTTTTTAACTAGAAAAACCAGTCAACCAATTGATGATCAGGAGGTATCTTCACCTACCAATAATTTTGTTTTGTAATTGTAATGGTTTGATTGTGATTGTTCGGTACATTGGTTTATTTTCAGTACTCTTAGACTAGTACACAATCGTAGGAATACCAATAATTTTGATTCGATCGAAACACAATATGTCGACTGCAATAAAACTGCAACAGGCACACCCCGAAATATGTTGTTTACCAACTAGTTTCACGACTCTGTATGACGTTTGTGGGATGGTAATTGAACCGATAAAAAATCCTGATGATGAATGATGATGAAGGCGATGGTGGTGGTGGCCCAAAAAATGGTTGCGGTAGGCGTATTGTTATTGTGCTTGAGCCCGGCGACTTAACACAATGCACACTTAATTCGATCAACTGCTGGTAGTTTCCTTCATTGGGATGCTATGGATTGCCCAAAAATTTCAAATATGTACTTTTCTGGTTCAAAATTTACGGCTGAAATAAATTAGTTAGTGCATCATGAAAATCAGCAGTCGGCAAATCTATAGTGATGCCTCTTTTATAGAGTGGGTTCATTTAATTCCAATGGAGGAATATCAACATTTGATTCGACATTTCATTAAATAAAAAAAATGATGGTTCTTTAATATTGTCCAGACCGGCCCCTGATTTTTTTGAATTATCAATTTTCTTCTCTGCTATATAGCAAGATCGAACACTTTTAATTTTCTTTCTTATTGCCTCTTCATTTGAGCCGAGTTCGGTTGCAATTTGTCTGTAAACATTATTTTTTATTTCAACTCTTCTAAATATTTTGGAATGAATAGGGTGTTTATGGTTATTTTTATATAACTTGATTAATTTTAAAGTTTCCTGTTTTTGGTTTGACATTTTGACTAAACAAAGATCTATTTTTTTATTTTATGTCAAGAAACGTCAGAATTTCGTGTTAACAGAAACTTCTGATATGAAAGTATAACTTAATGTTAGCACATATTGCACCTCGTTGCATATTTTGTGTCTCCACCTGCAACTGTTCGTAAATTAAAGTTATAACTTGATGTTAATGCCAGGTGGAGAGTAGGCGTAAACCAATTTAACTAATTCGCAGTCTGTCCAGGGCTGGGATGTTGTAAAATCACTATCTTAGACTTTCGACTTAGTTTAGGTCTCATTTTTTACGAGTAAAATGACAGCCTATTTCACTTCCAAAACTACATATTTTGTAATGTGTTCTCAGCTTGCTCGAGTAAAGCATCACACTATTTTTTTTTCTATGATTTCTAAGACTACTATAGATTAATCGACTCTATTGATGAAATACCAAATAATTTTTTCGTAATACATTTATCGAACTGTAGAAAGCTTACAGTTATGACAATAGGTTGAAATCGCGATATAATTGTTTAGAAAAAATAGAATGTCGATTGATTCTTGAAAATTGAGACATAAGGGACTTTCGATTGACCTGAATTAACAGAATTGCAATTGAGTTACTATTCAGATAATTGAGTTACTATTCACCTAATTGAGCTACTGAAGTGAATTGAGTGTTCGAATCGCACCTCTTCATTTTTGATAAATGTCAAAAATCATTTTAAATTTAATCCTTTTTTATTGAAATTTGTTTAATTTTAATTAGAAAAAAAACACTAACACACTTTTTAAAAAAACGCAGAATGAACGCAAAACCAATAAATATCAAAAATATAACAAAAACAACCTATCAGATTTAACTACATGAGCAAAATATCTCTTCAGTTAATTCAGTAGCTCAATTGTTAAACTGAAGTGAAGAGGTGCGAATCGAACGCTCAATTCACTTCAGTTGATTCAGTTAATTCAGATAATTTTGTTAATTCAGGTCAATCGAAAGTCCCTATAAACTAAGTCGCAAGTTGAAAAAAGTGATGGTACAATATCCCAGCCCAGGGGCCCTTTTCTTGAAATCGGTGGAAATTTTCGTAATCGGAATACAATTTGCTATGAAATTCTTTATATTACTAAACATTTTCGCAGGCCACATTAATCATTTTTCAAATTTGTATGCAAGTTTTTTATTATTTATTTACCTACTAAGCGAATAATTCCGTATCGAATTACCCAGTCGGAATTTTTCTCTTAGTAGCGGAAAAAAATTATATTTCTTAATTAAAAAAAAAGAAATTTAAAAAAATAATTAAAGTAACCTTCGAAAAATTTTAGTAATATAAAGAATGCAAAGCAAATTGTATTCCGTTTACGAAAATTTCCACCTATTTCAAGAATAAAGAAGGGCGCGTATTCTTTAAATCGGTAAATATCCACCATCTACGAATTATAATTTGCATTAAATTCTGTATATTATTCGAATTTTTCGTCGGCTACTTTAATCGTTTTTTTCAAATTTGCTTACCAGTCTTCTATTATTTATTTCACTACTAAACAAAAACCGGTGGAAATTTCTGCCTGGGTAAATTAATTTATCCACCGATTTTTGTTTAGTAGTGAAATAAATAATAGAAAACTTGCAAGCAAATTTGAAAAAAACGATTAAAGTAGCCTTCGAAAAATTCAAATAATATAAAGAATTCTAATGTAAATTATAATTCGTAGACGAAAATATCCACCGATTTCAAGAATACTCGCCCAGGTTATTATATGTCCTGCGAGAGGTTTTTGTGTTGCAATCGAGTTTTCATTGAAAAATCGTTTTCAAAAGACGATTTTATATGAAAATTTTTCGATTTTAATAATTTAATTTCTGGGGCCCAATTTTGGTCGAAAACCGGGAATAAAATTTATGAGTTTTACCTTTGTTTCACATACGTACTAGACGTAAATATAGAATTTTTTCGCTGTATGTATCAAACAATTTATGATTTAATGTTTTAGGTCTAGTAGGTAAGTAAAACAACTGTAATTCTCATAATTTTTATTCCCATTTTTTGACCAAAATTCGGCCCCTGGTAACCAATTTGGTATTTGGGGAGTGGAATACATTATTATGGCTTATGTGTGTGCTAGGTAGGCTGTACTGATGCACTTTTCTTTTGATTTTTGAACTAATGAGGTGCTGCTTTTACTCGAAAGGAACGGAAAAAATACATTTTAGTTCAATGTAGAACTGAGTTTCTTTGTCAGAGAGGTTAAATATAGCGAACCAAGTAAGTTAGAATTAATGTAATGAAGGTTGGATGGTGATTAGACTATTGTCAAATGAATAAAAAAAATAATCATAAATACAGATTTTGTTGTGAGTGAGTCAGATAACATTTTTTATAGAAACTATTAGTTAAAACTTTAGTTTTTCTAACAATGTAATAACAATAATTTAACGGATTTAAGATCTCTGGTATCAGGCTGGGCACTGGCCCCTTGGAATTATTAATCTTCTAAAATTCTAATTTGTATTCTAATGTACATATTTAACAAAGCTTAAAATTACAAAATAATAAATTTTATTTCAGAATGAAGTTCTAATTTATGTGATAATTTTTTTTTAGTTTAAGTTTATGATAACAAACATTTCTTACACTATCAAGTAAAGTTTGACTGCATTTGCATAACCCCTAGGTTCATATCGATGGTGATTGGAGCATTAGAGCATTAAATGTATAATCATTTTATTTTCTAAATATAAATTTTAAATTCATATTATAAAACTTGTCAATGTGTGATAGGTTAACCCTTTCTTTACTGATTTATAATATCCACTGAATTTCAATTTCTTGCTGCTATATGTCGATTTACTATCTATCTGAACATAATCACTTAACACTTTCCGAGTGAACCTTATTGTATAGGTGGGGGGAGCAGAGTTCGTATCGTAAACCAATCGTACTTTTATGTGGTACACTATTGGACCACAGAAAAATCAAAAAGTTCGTTCACACTATTTTTGACGTGTGCACTTAAAAGAAAAGGTAGAAGAAAAAAATGTGATAATTCTCGTAAATTACTGTTACGTGTTCCGTGTAGAAAGGACAGGTATATTGCTATACCAAAGGAAATGCAATTTAGAGCAAGCAGTGTAGATTATATATCTAGTGGTGAAAATGAGTACCAGCCTTATTCTTAGGAACAGAGGAGGCCCGAAACGAAAGCATTAAGAGGTATTAATTAATTTAATTTAAATAACCTCTGGCTGGTTTCAGGAAATTCAGTGGTGCTGCGAATATTATTTCTGTAAATGTGAACAATATATTGGGTGTGTGAATATGACTCCGCTCTTTCGCAATATGTGTTGTTACTAGTACTGCTTATCTATATTATTAAACGAACAATAATTGTATATTTATCTGTAAATTTTATCTCGAAAACGGAGCTATAATTTTTTCTGAAAATTGGCTTACTACCATTTTTCGGTGTGAAAAAACGATCTAGATAGGTCACGACTTTGGGAAAGTTCGTTTAGGGTCTTAATTTTGGAAAAACATTTTTCATATGAATGACGTCACAAATACTTGGAATACAGGTATAAAATAAATTTTGCTGAAGATAAGCTAATTTGACTGTCGATAGTATAGAATAATTTGTCCGTATAAATATGCAAAAAGTTTTGAATCCCATCTTATATCAAAATTATTCTCCGCAGATTCAAATTTGTCGGTCTCCGAAAGCTGGTCAAAATGTTGAAGGTCTGTCATATTAAAATAAAAGTTTTATTATAAAAAAACATAAAGACAAAATATTTCTTGCACTAAATTTGACATTTAGATTTTGATCGAAAATTATTATATCAAAAAACAAAAATAATAACTTTTGTGAAATAAAAATTAAATATAAATTTGCCAAGAAAAAAAATCGTGATAAAAAACTTAAATTTAAAACAAAGAAAACTTTACAAATGCATAATTTAGATATTTCGGAGGGTACGTGCAATGGAACATGCCTGATTGTTACATAATTATGTAACAACAATAATTAATGGGGAAAAAGCTGGACAAGAAGTACACATTCCTCGAATTACACTCGATTCCAGTAAAGGTCAACTTGGATGTACAATACAACGACATCAATTTCCAAAAAACATTTACAAATATGTAAATATGTAAACGGGACGGTTCAAAAAGCTGGCAACGCCGGAAAACCATTTGTGAAATACTTCTTCAAAGACAACAAACAAAAAGATTTTTGTATTGAATATTTACTGGAGATGAAAAATGGATTTATTATACGAATCCCAAACGCAAAATCTTGGGTGAAGCCTGGTGAAGATGGTCAATCGTAACCAAAGCGTGATATTCATTGCAATAAGGATATGTTCTGTAGCTGGTGGGATCAGAAAGGGGTGGTATATTATGAACTGCTGGAATCAGGTGAAACTATATCAATGGCGATGTCAACCGATGACAACTAATATGTTTGAAGCGAGCTATTGTGGGAAAATCACCATAATGGATGTGAATGGCTGATGGCACACGGGGTATCACAGAAACCGTATTTTGTTCGTTTCTTTCCCCTTTACCAATAAAATCAAAAAATTGCAGCCCAGATAAAACCGGTTTTATTGGTAAAGGGGAAACAAACGAAAAAATTACCAGATAAAAGTTACCCTAGTGTGAATATGCATAATAGACACAAAAACTTAATTTTTCACCCCGACAATGCAAAACCTCATGTTGCAAATGTTGTGAAAAATTATTTAAAAGAACAGGGCGGGGAAGTTTTACCCAACCCCCGTATTCACCATGCACAGCTCCATCAGATTACTACATATTTTAGTCGATGCAGACGTCTCTTTCTGAACAGCGGTTAAGTTCTCACACAGAGATCGAAAATTGCCTTGTTATGTCATGATGATTGGTGTTGGGGATCTTTTCATATACAACATACATACATAGGTGTACAAGTACGAAATGCGGATTGGATTAGAATTAGTACGGATGTACTAAAAAAACATTTTTAATTCGGAAGAATGACAAATAATGTTAATTCAAAGTATGCTTCAGCGCTTGTAATACATTTTTCCCCACTCGTGCGCGTGTTACACTTGTTGATGAGACAAAAAATAGCGCACTGTCAAATTTTTATAGCACAAACTGCATTGGTGTACCATATGTTGTCTGAAATCAGCAATTCATACTTGTACCCCTGGTAAATAGACCAATCTCGATTTCTAAAGCGAAAAATTAAATTTACCGGACTTTTGGTAACTACTGTCGTTATAATCAAAATACATTATCCCGTTTCAGAAAACCGAAAATCAAGAACCCAAAAATATAACTTTTAAATTTATTTAAATCTTTTAATTTCATTGTCGATTTTTGTAAATGCTAAGGTTTTCAACATAATTGCAAAAATTTTGAAAGGATCTCCCAATTAATGGAATACGTTTAAGTATTTTTGCGAACAGTTAATTCGCCTGGACCATAGAGATCCCGCATTTCAGTGAAATAAATTTTGTTTATCAAAACTCGACATTTCCGGCAACATTTTAAAAATGATCTGAACTATTTTTTTTTATTTAATTAAATTTGCAATCTTTTTGATTTTAATCGTTTTTTTTGTAACTATATACTTTTCAAATATTCGTCATAAACGAAAAAGCTCGTATGAAAGTTGTCACTCCCGGAGGCCGATTACAACCAAAAATCACTGGTATCTCCCAATTTATGAGAACAGCTTAGGAGATGTTGGGAAGCTACAGACATTTCGTCTGCACGGAACCGTACTACTAAATTCTCTAGGTCAAAATGTTTCATGATTGCGATCCAGAATCGTTAAATGCTATCACGAACTTAAAATGCTTATAAATGTTATTTCGGGATGACATTGAAAAGAATTGCGATATTTGTATTTCTAGTGCGAGTCATATTTGAATATACTTACTTCTGTGGCACTATTCTGGCAATTCCCCGGGAATAGGGAACTGGGGAAGCATTCATATGTAAGTTTTGTTCAAATATTTTCTTCCGGCCTACTGAGGTGAAAAGTTTGGTGTAAATATTTATAAAATGGGAATGACTTTTCCATGTCTATATTGGCAGGTAAATTATTCCCCAATTAATTTTGCTTAAAAAAAACAACACCAACTTTTTAGCTCAGTATGGCAGAAAAATGCTTAAATATAAATTACATACAGCATCAATTACATACACAGCAATGAATTGAAAATTGTTAATTTTCTAAAAAAAAGTCCAAATTTTCTGAATAAACGATTTCAATTGCAAATTGTATTGATGTGTTTATTATTTAATTTTATTAATAGCTCAAAATTAATATAATATTTATAATCATTCCTATCTAAATGCCACCGTCAATATTATGGTTAATCCAATTAATAGAGAATTTGTAAAACAGCGGCTCCAAATAGAAAAATCATTTATAGAATTTAGTCAACTTAAAATTACAAAGTGATTCTTTTTTAAAATAAATAGCCTATAGGTCAAAGAGTAATTGTATCACAAAAAATCTATCGTAAACATTCGACAGATTTCTTGTGTACCTCTTATTCTATAAAATTCTTTATAAAGTTCTGAATAACAACACAAACTGTTCAGGATAACGATATTACAAAACTGTCGAACTTTTTTAGGTATACATGACTAAGTAGTTGTACCACGTTATTTAATTTATAAAAGATTCAGTTTTTAATTTTAAATTTAAAATAGCTAAACTCGTTAAATCCTATCACGAACTTGATCCGAGAAAAAAAAACATTCCTTTAATTGAATTCGAGAGTAACCTAACCTAGAAAAACAATATTGCTCATTCTAATTTGTCACCGAATTGGAATTCAATCCCAGAAGATTTTCGTTGTCGACTCATGCACGTCCATATATATTTTTAAATAACCGTTACTTACAAGATATACCAAATATCTCATACCTTCCTACTAAATACACTCTGGTCTAGACAAAAATAAAATATTTTTCCCATATTCATTGTGTCAAAAACTAAAAAAAAATATATAAATAAATAAATAAAATTTTAACACGAAAACAATGTCCAGTGTTTATAAAATAAATTTTCCACCTAAATTTTTTCAAATTCCTAACTAAAAATAATGCCCAGGATACACAAAAAAAAAACGCATAAATTTAACAACGTGTGTAATCTGACAACCACAAACTGTGGTTACATTTTTTTTTGCTAATTTTTTGGTTGGATTTGTGCTCTCTAATAATTTCATGTACTGAAATCATACATAATTAGAAATGAAAGAATGTGTCCAGTCGATTCGTTATACGTTTTGTATATTGTAGTTTGGGAAAAATAGTTCAACCTTTTAATTTTATAGTTGTATAGCAATTTTATGTTATAAAATACAAACGATGATGGTGATAATGGGTTTATTTCCAGGTTTGAGTTACACAAAAGTTGTTTGGAAAATTTAACAATATACTGGCATATGAAAATGTTAATTATGTGTGAATGAATAGTGTTGTTTTGAAATTGCCCTACCACGTCCCCAAATAAAAGCGAGATATGTACACCTTATAAAAAATTAACCGTTGAACACCCAACATAAAAGTACCGAGCGACAAAAATATTTTTCTTCTTAATATTTATTTTAATTAAAATTTAATTTTGTTTTATTTACGTCTAATTCAAATATTTAACTTTTAGAATGAAAAAATAATAATACTCAAAAATATAATTTTATAATTAGAATTAGAAAATAAATAGAAAATTATAGGTGAACAATAAAACGAGAGAGCAGTAAGAGGATGCATATCGATATCGAAATTTGTCATTTACAAGAAATGTAATTATTTTGTATACCCTTCAAAACCCCTTTCGTAAAAGAATAAAATATTTTTTCTGCAGAAAAACTTCTTCTTCTTCATCATCCATATACAACTTTATCGTTCGTTGTATATCCAAATTTATATATTTTTGAATATATAAATATTAAATTTTGTTGAAGAGGTTTGTTTCGGTTGTGTTTCTATTTGATGTTCGTTTTGTATTTTAAGATGTTAACACTGGGTAGGAAATATACGGCATGAGAGAAACGTTCAAAGATGTATAGAATGAATAAAATAAAAATATGTCTCAAAATTGTCCAAATGTCGATTTTGATTGCAATAAATACAAATGAAATTAACAGCCGGTGTTGTTGGTAGAGCACTTTAATATAAAAATGTCACGTACCTGTATAATTATGCCAAAAAGCACCAGTTGCCATTAAATCAATATTTGGATAATTCCACGGTTTACCATCATTATTTGTTGTCGGCGTTGTGGTCGACGATGTTGATGACGCTGATGATGTTTGCTGGGGATGCGTTGTTGGTGCGTTATTCGTTTCACGATTTGTATCTCGTTCGATTCGGGACGGGTCTCGTTCCCTTCGTTCAGCGGCCACTTGCTGCTGGGATTGCGATTGTTGTGACTGTGATTGAGATTGTACAGATGGTTGTGTATCACAGTTTGTATTCGGATAAGCATTTTCTGTTTTGATTTTATCAGAAACGGATGATGGTCGATCATTATTTTCAATTGATTCTGGAATGAGAATAAAAATTACATTTCATCCCTTTTTATACAAATATTCGTATATAATTTTTATATTGTTGATACGATTTATGTCACACCCTTTGAGTGGTGGTGTGGCGACAACCAACTTAAATAAACAAAACAAAATATATTTTTCATTTTTATTTATTTAAATTTTTTACAGAAAATTGGACAAATAAACTCGAAAGGGTGTGACATGCAAAAACAACAAAATCATATTGTTTTCTATATAACTTTGACGTTGACCACCTCAAAGAGATTTTTAGCCTTTTGTGTTCAAAGTCAAGTGTTAAACAACTGAAAGTGTTTATTATTTTTTTTTTGTGTGTTTTTTTATTTTGGTACCAGAGAATGAACATTGGGAATCTGATAAAAAAATATTAACATTGAAGAACTGCCAAATGCAAAGTGTTTGAAACAGTTTCAAGTGCCATTTCATGTTGTGTAATTCGAGCTACGTGTAGGTGAGATGATACGGGTGCGTTACCCGATACACAGGACGATATTTACCACCTTACAGATGTTAAAATAAAAATTTAATTACGAAAAGAAAATTAATTAAAATTTATAAAAATAATCGGAATGAGAAATGAAATTTCTAAAATGTTTTTTATTGCTTTTTACACGACGACATCAGGGTTCATATAAGATATAAAATAGGATATGGTTTGTAAATTTTTTTTCAATCTAGTATGAAGTGTTAAAATAACCAATTCACAATAGATAGCGTTACATATTAGAAAATACGAAAAGGTTAGAAATTTTAATTGAATTTTTTCATACAAGAGAAATGAAAAATCTATTTTAAAAATCCAGATGCTGTGGTAACAGGTACACATGTATACATGCAAAAATATTGGCAACGAAAAATATTCTATAAATAAATGTGAATAGCACACCTCATTCCAGCGATTTGCTAAAGGGTCAACAACCAAAATCAAAACCACTCAACAAATCATGCATTTGAATTTCTAATGACATGAACAAAATAATAATAGTTGCAGTAAAAATTGCATAATTTTTAACCCTTTATTTGAAGAAAACTTTCGCGGAATACCCGAAGGCCTTACACGTCAAATACACGATTTTTAAAAATAAATTAGAAGTAAAAAATACATAGGTAAAAAGAATATAAGTTAATTCTTAACCCTAAAATTCTAGGCGATTTCTTTTCCTAGCGCAACTTAATTATAAATTTAAATTGTATAAATAACCGTTCCCGGTAAGGGTTTTGAAAAATAAAACTTTTTTTTTTAATTTTAGCCTAAATTATTTTTAAAGTAATTATGTTTTTGTTATTAAAATATGCAAGTACGTTTGGGGGGAACATAACTTTACGTAAAGGGCTTTCCCCAACTTGTAAACCTACTCACATACATGAATACGTACATCAAACACAAACTAGATATTTTTTATATAATTTAACGTGAAATATCACACAATTTTATATTTTTTGATTTGCATTTCAAAAGGAAAACCTTGTCCAAATAAAATAATTGGAAAAGTTTTTAGATATGCACACACAATGTCGATAATACAGATTCGATTAATATTTTATGAGAAAAAAAATGAAATTTAAATATTTTCTATTCAAATTTATGTTTTGTGTGGTGCCGAGATATCAAAAGAACGACAATGTTGACAAGAAAAAAAAATGCCGTATTCACAATAGAGAGCGATAGTAACAATAGCGGATAAATAAATAAATAAAAAATAGATGGAGAAATTTAATCGGGAAAATATGAATAATGCGCTGCGCTCCTGTGTATAGATGTATTTTGAATTTGAAAAGAATATCATTTACCTTTTCTTATTAAATTTTTTTTATTATAATATTAATAAGTTTATAAGAATATGATGTAATGCGGGAATAATAGGCAACAAACCAAAGAAAAATAAATAAATTAAATGTCATTCAATTTTTGGAAGCTCTAAGCTTTAGAAAAAGTTTAGAGCTGGTAGCCATATGATAAAATAAAAAATCATAAATTTTATTGTATAGGTTATCCCAGAATATCATCAGGTAACATGAAAAATCATCGCAGCTCAGAATTTAATTTGTGTTATTAAGCAGAAGTAAAAAAGGAATTGTTAAAATTTTAATTAATAGCTGTATCTATGATAAGCGAATGCCTAAAATTATTTTTGTGCAAATGGACTTGCTAGCTCTGTACGGTCTCTATGTGATACTTCCGCAAGTGCTTATACACTGCTTTCCCTCCTCCCCATGGCGATCACCTATATAAATACCCTGTAACAAGGATAGGGTAATGTGTGAGTCCTCCAGGTCCATATAAAAAGAGTTTGCAAAGGGTTAACAATCCAACCAGAAAAAAAAACAATTATTACGAAACCTCAACATAATGGACTAGTTTAGCCCAAAATTCACACGCTTGTACACGCGTTTGAAATTAGAACTAAATTAATCCTAAACCAAAAACAATAAAAACATGTAAATGTATTGGTAAATAAAGCAAACAATGGCATTTATGTGGATTAACAATTGACAGTTTAGGGAATATTTAAAGATTTTATTTAGGATTTTCTTAAGAAATAGAATATTTCGAGACCATAGCCTAATCTGGTATCGAACCATCTCTTCCAGCCGTGCATATACAGAATATCATGTTATTGCTTAAATACAGCCTGATTTGACCGAGCAAAAAAACTAACGAGCAAATCAGTTTGTGGCCAATGAAATACATAGGCGGCGCATAACGACGGCCCTCTAATCCATAGGGATAATACTATTGAAGGTTAGGCCATTACTTTAAATTAGATTTGATAGCTTTTAGTTTTTTTCATTTAGTTCCGTAATAATGGGATAGGAGAGATCTCTCCGTTCCCTTCACCGGTGGAAATACCTGCTCGGTAAATGTATCTCAACAATTGTAATGCCAATTTGTGGGTGGCATGAACTCATTAAAGTTCATCTCTAAATATTCTTTCTTAGTGCATTTTCTTAAATATAAATTGGATGAAAAAATGAAGGAAAAGAAAATCTGAAATCTGAGGATTTGAGTCCAAATTCGTTAGTATCCGAGAGGTGAAATGTGCCACGAAACTGTGTGCAGTAAATTACGTCATATTCGGGTAAAACCAACACACCAACCCGCCAAACGCATATATGCTGTGATCGGCAATATGATCCAGGTAGTGACGATAGGATGACCTGATAACAAGCGGTCTTATAGTCGTAACGGTCATCCAGATTTAATGTATGCTTCTGTTCCAGAAACTTTTTTTTAGCTTTAAAATACAGTAGTTAGTACGTATTTGTACATCTCAATAGAGTTGAAGATAGCTTTAATTTGGTTAAAGCTCGTTTTCAGAGAAATTACCAATCTAAAACAAACAAATTTTTGACGACTTAATGTAGTTTCAGCCCAAATAAATCAACACCGCACGAAATTTCACTCTGATCGCTCCAAGAGAAATGTTATAAGAAGGACGTCTGTCATGTTGAAATTTACCATGAAATCATTGACACTTGAGACCTTGGACGATGGGTGTGGAATTTAATCAAATGATAACCAGCTCTGTGAAAAAGTTGTGAATCAATTAATTTGTATGTTGTTCGGACAATCGAATGGGCCTACGAATGGAAGCATTTTTAGCCATATTTGGTTAGGTTCTACATTAATTCAAAAAATGTTTGGAACCTTGAATGTCTCGTTTATTGCGCTCATGCACTAAACGTGAAAATTTTCAAATTAAAGTTTCGGTGAATTTGATAGCTACACTTGTGTGAAAAGTTTCACACTGATAGTTTTTTTATGGTATCCCATCAAAATTAATTTCGAAAGTTTTAATGACGATACTAAACGCAGAATGATCAAAATTCAAAGATAAACTGGAGAGGTGTTCAAGTGTTAGTTGGCTCTGTCAACAATTATAGCAATAAGATGTCCGCTTAGATTCGAATTCAAACTTTTCAATAATTATTCCATATTTGGCTCAAATCGGTTGAACGGTTTAAAATGACGTTGCGTACAAACATCTACTAGCTTTATGTTTTCTTTATGCAGATGTAAATGTGTGCGTTTTGAGCTTAACCTGATCTTAACCTGATAAGGAAAAATTATTTTATATTATGTTTATTTTTTGAACTTGAAAATAAATTCTGCTTTAAAAGTATATTCAATGTAACCTACACACTAAAATTGTTTATGAATTGAAATAATTTATTATAATTGTAGCTATCAGTATAAATTTGAAGCGTATACAAATTGAATTATAAGAGACTTTGTGTATTTTTATTAGCGGTAATTAAATTATTTTCGAAAATGTGAAATAATTCTGGTTGCAGTAAGATTCGAACTCAAAACCTTTCGTATTGTGATTTTCACCTACATGTATGCTACCAAACTGCATAAACTTGTGGTGTAGATAAAGAAATTAATTATAAAAAAATATTTTTTTGATCGAAAAGCTTCACGATAACAAATTGAAACCAAATACTCACGCTTTAAATGGCATAGGTGGTATGTTGAGCGGCCAATTATATGGGCCTAAAGTATTCCTTCGGTTTCCATTTAAAATTCAAATTTATATTTATGCAGTAATTATATCGCAGTTCACTTGTTCAACTGCGATATAATTACTGCATAAATATATTTTTGAATTTTAAATGGAAACCGAAGGAATACTTTAGGCCCATATAATTGGCCGCTCAACATACCACCTATGCCATTTAAAGCGTGAGTATTTGGTTTCAATTTGTTATCGTGAAGCTTTTCGATCAAAAAAATATTTTTTTATAATTAATTTCTTTATCTACACCACAAGTTTATGCAGTTTGGTAGCATACATGTAGGTGAAAATCACAATACGAAAGGTTTTGAGTTCGAATCTTACTGCAACCAGAATTATTTCACATTTTCGAAAATAATTTAATTACCGCTAATAAAAATACACAAAGTCTCTTATAATTCAATTTGTATACGCTTCAAATTTATACTGATAGCTACAATTATAATAAATTATTTCAATTCATAAACAATTTTAGTGTGTAGGTAACATTGAATATACTTTTAAAGCAGAATTTATTATCAAGTTCAAAAAATAAACATAATATAAAATAATTTTTCCTTATGGATCAGGTTAAGCTCAAAACGGACACATTTACATCTGCATAAAGAAAACATAAAGCTAGTAGATGTTTGTACGCAACGTCATTTTAAACCGTTCAACCGATTTGAGCCAAATATGGAATAATTATTGAAAAGTTTGAATTCGAATCTAAGCGGATACATCTGTTTGAATTTACAATAAGTTATCGTGCACTTTTCGAACAAAATCCTAGTTTTGAGCTATTTTTAATATAATTTTTTTTTTGAGATGGCATTTCCTTGCAACATGGCATCACACATAAGAGATACACATTTAAGGTACGAAAAATTCGAATCGTATGGTTATTAGAACGGTTTATACCTATATCGCTTTTGCGAAATTTATTTAATGTAATAAAAAAAGTCTTTAAAATTTCACATTTACACACTTCAGCGGATACTGGCAGCTGCCAAACTAATGATTTATTCCAAGTTCATAAATAAATTCTTAAAATGCTGCAAGACCCACAATTTGCTGTTCACATTTTCGAAAAATAAAGGAGAAGCAAAGTGTTACATTATAACTCGTCAAAAAGAATTAAAGCGTGATTCATTTACAAATAGTATGAAGAGCGCTTGGACAACTTTGTAATCCACCATCATCTTTTTCAGGTAACCCACATTACTTGGGTCAAAAAACACAAGATACGATGGCATATTTTCACAGATACGGTCGGTCTAAAATGTTTTTCAAATTGGCATGCAGTGCTATAAGTGAAAATAACTTTAGGAACGTGCTTCCTGGATAAACGTTCTTAGCTGGGGTTTTCCGGTTAAAATTATTAAAACTAGTTGACCAATAAACTCACAGAAAGAGAGAGTCGTTGTCCAGCGTATCGTAGAAAAACCCCAATCTTAGCGGATTAGGAAGGAGAATAATAAAAAAATACGAATTAAAAAGAGATGGATAGTTC
This sequence comes from Nephrotoma flavescens, assembly GCA_932526605.1. Lineage (NCBI taxonomy): Eukaryota > Metazoa > Arthropoda > Insecta > Diptera > Tipulidae > Nephrotoma > Nephrotoma flavescens. The sequence continues at coordinate 180,627,335 of OW052220.1, read as the reverse complement.
CTTACTGCCTTCATGACTAAAACATTGAAAGCTCATATTAATGTAGGATTTTGTAAGCCTAATAAAAATGTGTCCAAACCAAATATATTAACAAGAGTTCAGATTCAGCTATGGTTGTACATGATGGAATGAAAACATATAAACAAAATAGTTACTTGCGGCAGCGAAACCTTTAGTGAAATTGTAACTTTCCTATTCATGTAAAATATCCTGCACTAGCCGAAGAATCGCTTTATTGAATCATCAACTACCATTTTATTAGACATAGATAGAAACCACAATTTCAAATGGTCATCGGTCAACGGCTACAAATAGTTTCAATATGCAACGTTTATATTGATTTTTAAGTTGTTGTAGTTTTCCAATTTATTGGAAGATCCAAGATGCCCCCTGTTCAACAAATGCTTTATGTAGGAACCCCTATTATGCTTCAACGAAATTTAGATCAGCCTAACTTTGTAACGGCAGCAGATTAGTTATAAAGACATCACATCCTCATATTATTTAAGCACAAATAGAAATTTGGTGCGGAAAGGGGAATATAATTTTGTTTCAAGAATACATCCAATAGCATTGGAGACAGTCATAACATCAAGGGCCAAGTTTAAACGCAATTTCCCGTAAGAATTATTTTTACCATGCAAATCAGTAAGTCAGAAAAAACCGCTGAAAATTGTTGGGCTTCAGTTACCAGAAGATTGCTTCTCTCATTGCAAACTGTATAGGGTAGGATCCTTTAAAGAAGCAAAAAAATCGACCAAAGTGAATTTTAAAAAAATGTTGCAATGAAGAAGTGTAAATAGCAAACCTTTAGTAAAAAGATCATTAAAATGAATAATGATGCTGCAATCAGGATCAATAATATTGGACGACTTGCTTGAGCTGTTTAAAACGGTTAGCTTAATCGAAATAAATAGGTTTGGGATGGCTCCACACAAGTTTTAAGACGTAAAATTTAATAAAAATTCTAAGATTCCAAGTATTTGCTGAACTATAGCCGAATCCAAGTATTTGCTGAACTATAGCCGAAAGTGTTACATATGTCGTTTAATAGTAGACGGCTTGAGATGATTAAAACAGTAAACCACGCTAAAATAAAAAGGCGTAAATGTGTCCACATAAGTTTTAATTCATGAAATTACATAAAAATTCAAATGTTCGTCAAAATACCTGCTACAATATGGCCAATTCTAGAAATTCTGGAGATGTTTTCAAGTGTAGGAATATATACAAGGTGTTTGGTGCATCGTTTGGCCAAATTGAATTGGCTGAAAGGATGGGTCATTTGATATCTCTTAAATAACTCATTTCTGGCCCTACGGATTTTTTTTTATTTTAACTTTTTAATGTTTATTTTGAAAAATCGCAATATTTAACATTCAAGTTGTATTATTTTTTTAAATAATTAGTATAGGTTCCAAATTTAGTATTAAGTCTTGCGTTTAATTAACGTTGTATGGTTCTATCAAATTCAAAATTCGTCCCAAATAACATCTACTTTCCTTTTTATTTACTCTTAAAATGTTTGAAAATGGTAAATGAAAACTTAAAACTCAACTTTACATTGCAATAAAAAAAAACTAAAAGTGATCGTGATCTTTGAACTGTTTTATTAAATTCTCTAGTCTATCCCCTTTTCAACGATATGCAGTATGCCATAAAAACCATTTTAAACACTTTAATATATCACAAAGTTTGTGTAAAGAGACCCATCAGCCTGGGCCGACATGTTGTAACTATCACTTTTCTCGCTTTGACGAAAAAACCGAGCTACTTTGATGAAAATTTAAAAATTTACATAATAGAAAAAATATTTTTACTTCCAAAATACCATTATTCTATCGAAAATGCATCGAAGCGAAAAAAGTGATAGTTACAACATGTCGGCCCTTTCCGGTCCTTGACTCTTCCGCAGTAAAAATTGTCACTTATCTTTATCTTACATTTATATGTAGGTACTAACTTTTGGACTTATAATAAAACTTTTTTATAAATCTTGCTCAAATTGTTGACCTCCGTTGCGTATGCACGCAAGAAACCTTCGCCTTATTTCCACTGTAGTGGTGCGTAAACGCATTTCGTCTTTAATTTTGACGAAAGCCGCTTCAATGCGTTGGACTAAATCATCCCTACATGGAACTTCCGTGACGCATACCAGAGTCTTGACTCGCCTCCAGACGCAAAAATCTAACGAAGTTAGGTCTGGGGAACGTAGAGGCCATGGCATAGGGCCATCCCTCTCAATCCATGGATTTGGGAATACGTCATTTAGGTGCTCTCTGACAATTAATCTCCAGTGTGCAGGACAACCGTCATTTTGAAAAACAATAGGTTGGTTATAGTAGTCATTTTGTTAGTCATTTTGTAAAAACTCAAGGTAGTTATCCTCGTTAAGATGCTCAGGTAAGAAGTGTGGTCCAATCACATGATTTCCAATTACTCCCGCCCAAGCATTGACACTAAATCTTCTTTGGAATGACCTCTGTCTTTTGGCACGTGGGTTCTGATCTTTCGTTTACCAGTGATGAAGGTTGTGCAAATTAAGAATTCCCTCTTTAGTAAATTTGAACTCATCTGTCCACAGAATACTTTTCAAAAAGTAGGGATTGTCCACATCTGTGTGCAATAAAAGACGACAAAACTGGACAAGTTTGTCAAAGTCATTATTGTCCAGACCTTGCGCTGGAGTGTAATGGAATGGAAATCCCGAGTGATGCAGCTACATTTCTTATGCTTCTAGTCGGTTCCTCTTCCAACAGTGCTACAACTTGTTCATCGATAGCAACATTATGTCGCGTTATAAACCCTCTTGGTTCATTAAAATTTAAATTACCAGTCTTGCGTAAGCGTCGATAAGTATTTTGGAAGGTGTGGCGGCTGGGTAATCGTCTATTAGGAAAGCGTTCCTGGTAAATCCTTTGTGCGGCACGAGCGACGCAATTAGCGCTTCCGTATGCCATCAAAATGTCAGCGTATTCTTCGTTAGAGAATGTAGCCATTTGGGGCAATAATAACAAAACTTAACCACAACACTTAAAAACTTAATGAAAACAAAATAACAATATTAGAACAGCCTATAGAAGAGTGAGGTATTAGTTGTTGGTTATTGTAGCCTACTTAGTGTATGTTTTTTAAGTTTTAAGTTTTTATCGCGAATACCGAATATCACGCTGATGTGTCCCGATCAGTGCTGTCGTTTTAAAAATTTTAAAAGGAGCACATTTCGAATTTCAGGGGAGTATTTTAAGTTAAAAGGGAGTACATTTAAAATAAAAATAATTGGAAATAATACATTCAAAATTATACATGTAATTTAAAAAATAATATGTAATTATAATTTAAAATAAATCACATTTATTGGCCCGTTCCACACTCTACTTCTTTAGAAGTATACTTCTTACTTCAAAATAAGTCGTAAAAGATTTTTATTGCTAATTTAAAACCTTATTTTATATTTAAACAAATTTTTTTTTGTATTGTTTTATTCTGCTCTCGAAAATAAAATTTGAACAAAAATCTAAATCTCAAAAATGGCCTTAAATTTTTTTATTTTCGTTTCTATATTTTCATTTCGGATTAATCGAAAAATTTAATGTCGCAGTTAAAACGGATTTTGTAGGTAAAAGGGGGAAAAGAGGAAGCCGGTCTTATGTAACCGTGTGTAGCATGGCTCAAAAGCTACTTTACAAAAAAAACTTGTTGATAACTGAGTCCCAATTAAAACCAGTATCATAAGCAAACGGGGAAAGAGACGAAAATGAAATAACTTCTTTGAAGTAAAGTGAGGAACGATCCATTGTGATCACAGAAATATATATATATATATATATATATATATATATATATATATATATATATATATATATATATATATATATATATATATATATATATATATATATATATATATATATATATATATATATATATATATATATATATATCACTTAAAAGAACTTAGATTAAGCACATAAAATATACATGCTTAAATTATAAATTATTTTTTGAATTTAATTAATAAATTTTTGGATGGAATCCATTTGCCAGTATTTGAATATAAAATTCAAAATATCCCTGGAGGAGTACAAAATGAATTAGCGTAGTACAGGAGTACAGTCAAGTCGAAAGTAGTATAAAACTCCGATCGTTCTCATTTCGACAGCACTGGTCCCGATACACAAATTTTGTGATATAGTAAAGTGCTTAAAAGAGGTTTTATGGCATATTGCATATCGTTGAAAAGGGAGAGAGTGAATTTGTATTCGTAGAGGACAGACGCGTTTTCGTCTTTCTCTGCTTAGAATAAAATTAAATTTTAGTTCAATATAATGTAATGTAATGTGTTAATAAATAATTAAAATAATATAATAACGTGTTAATAATTTAATTAAAAGTGAATTAATATAATAATAATAATAAATAAAATTAAAATTAAAAATAGTGTGTAGTGCGCAGCAATGTATAGAAATTGTGTGTCGTGCGAGGAAATGCATCACAATAATTTCTATGTATGAGTTTGTTCACATTGTGGGGATAATTCCAAAGGATATATAAGATAAGTGTTTTAATTATTTTAATTTTTGATTATATTTTCAATCTAAAAATTTTGATTTTATTTATTTTTATTTGTATGGATATATTTTAGTGGTTGTTGTGCTTGTGTAGTAAATACGCATTTTTAATGTTTCGCCATAGTGTGGTGTGGTACAGTTTGCGTGTGTGTGTGTGTGGTAGCTATTTATACATTACTTTAAAATTTAGAAGAAAGTTGTAAAGGAATATAAAATAAAAAATTGGTTCGACCTTATGTTTTATGTACATACATATATACAAATTTGTTTTTTTAGTTGTATATACTGTTTTATACGTTCACACACAAAAATAATAATATGGTTATATACACTACAGGCCAAAAGTATTGGGTCGACATGGTTTTTATAATTTAAATTTTTTTATATAGTTTCAACAAACATATTAATGGTATATATAAATACATTTAGACAGGGTGTAGCATTGCAAGTTTTTTATTTTAATGGAAAAGGAATCATCGACTAGGTGCTTTTGGCTTGTAGGGTACGTGATCATTTAGTTAAAAGACAAATAACAGAAAAGGTTTAAAATAAAATATAAAACGATGTAATTTGTGTATTTCTTTATCATCATGATGATCAAAAATGATCATTGAAATTACGATGAGTTTGCGCGCGAAAATAAATAATAATAATAAAAAAGTTAATGGAGAATAGTTTTATTATATAATATATAATATTATGTATATTATATATTTTTATATTTTAAAAATGAATAAAAGTGTGATATAGATTAATATTATATACGTACATTTTTGGCATGTATTTTTTAATTTTATTTTAGTTTTCGAGTATGTAGTAAAAAATGAAACAAGGTTAAGTTGGGTTTGTTGTGTGATCTCCGGTATGTATATGTGCATGTATATGTATGGGCATGTGCAAATTTGTGTTTGTAGGTATGTATATGAATCCATGTGTATATAATTAATTTTATATACCCCTTTCGCGTTCACAAAAAGGTGTTTTTGTGCTTCTATTTCAGTTCACCATGCACAAATGTATGTGTAAGTAACCACAGTTTGTGGTGTCTTACGGATTTTAACCATTCTTAGTTGGATCGGGGTCCTTTTTGAAAAATTTCATAATTTGATAACATATAAATTGTATAACGTTAATAATTTGTTTTTGATAAACTATTAGTCAGTTTATTGGTATATAGTTATAGTATTGTTTTTTCGGGTGAAAACCTGTTTGAATGGAATGCACGGTTGTGTATGGTGGTGCATATTGCATACAACGTAAATTTTTGGAATGATTCTTTTTCGTATTCCAATAATATTTACACGATTGGGTATGCGGGCCGGAAAACGGATATATATATATATATATATATATATATATATATATATATATATATATATATATATATATATATATATATATATATATATATATATATATATATATATATATATATAATTGATTGTTTTTTTTTTTGGGATTATTTTAATAATTAGTTTAATATTATTATATTGGTATTGGGGGCTTTCGATTGACCTGAATTGATTGAGTTGCGATTGAGTTATTATTCAGATAATTGAGTTGCTATTCACTTAATTCAGCTGCCAAGGTGGATTGGGTGTTCGTTTCACACCTCTTCACTTCAGACAAATGTCAAACTAAATCATTTCAAATTAGGCTTTTGTTGATTATTAAAAAATCCTGGTCGTTGTCGAAACGTAAATATTCTTTAAGATCGTATTCTAAGGCCATTTTTAATAACTCTAATATTACTTAAATTAATTTAAATCATACAGTAGATAATAATTTAATTCTATTTTATTAAAATTTGTATAATTTTAATTAGAAAATAACACAAACACACTTTTCTAAAAAAAACGCAAATGAAATGAGCGTAAAACAAATATGTAAATGTCAAAAATACAAGAAAAACAACCTGTCTGAATTAAGTACATGAGTACATTCATCATTAAGTACATCTCTTCAGTTAATTTAGTAGCTCAATTTTTTGACTGAACTGAGGGGGTGAGCGCCCAATACCCTTCGGTTGATTCAGTTAATTCAAATGATTTTGTTTGTTCGGGTCAATCCAATGGCCCTTATTATTTTATGTTTATATTTAATGTTTATAATTAATTGTTTTTATTTTGTAAGCTTCGAGGAATAAATACTCTTGGGATAAATAAGTTTTTACCTGAACAGCTAATATATATGATTTTTTGCTATTATTGACATTTTTTCCATTTAGGTAGGACATGTAGCAGGAAAATATTAATTCATTATTAAATTTCAGAGAATGTGCAGATAGATGAATTACATGGTGGAACTAAACTGTCATAATGGTTTCCGGTGTATAATAAATTAATTTCAAAATTTTATTCTGGAGTTTCAGGAACAAAATTGACTTGGTGTTGGGAATTTGGGTAATGCACATTAATTTTTATGATTTTTTTTTTTTAATTTTGAAATTGCTGATAGACATTCAGCACCACCCTAGAAACCATCTTGTTGTAAATTAGTTAAATATTTTGTTATTAAATCACTTTCAGACAATTTAAGGTTAGATGAATATATAGAACGGCAAGAATCCAGCAAAGTTGGAATGGAATCTTAATGATTGATTATTCCTGAGGTACTCAGTTACGATAGTCCGTAACTGATTAACACTGCAGGATGGTTTCTGGGGTTCTTTCGTTCTTTCTTTCTTTCATTTGTAGCTGATGGAGAATTAAAAAGGCAATTACCATCTCCTGGAATTTTATAAACTTTCATAAGTTAAAGTATTAATAAATAAGTTACAAATGAAATATACTGAGAAGATGAACACTAAATGTAAATTAATTTTTATCTTACTAACAGTATTGTGATGTTATTAAGTTTAACTCTTAACGAACGATTAATTATTTGTTTAAATCACTATATGATTTCTTATTATTTTGTATAAACTCTTAAGATTGTTATTATATACTGTTACGTGCAAATAATATTTCACTATTAAGCTTGGCTTATTATGAAGCATAGGGCTGTATTGTACTGAGAAAAAATCTTTTAAGTATAGATATTTAATTGCCCCTTTAATGTAACGTATGTGAAGATAGCCCGAAAACCATCCCGAAAAATGACTTTTCAAAAATTGGTTCGAGTCCACGCTAAATACGATAAAAACCTTTCGGCCCGAAAAACAACATGAAACTTCTCAAAATTATACTCTATCCCGAAAATAAAAAAAAAATGATTTAAAAACCTATTTATTATTTCTATTAGTTTAAAATATTTACGTTGCAAAAAAATGTAATGTGTTGTACGTTGTACAATAATAAAACAGTAACATAATTAGTTTAAAGAAAATCTTAGCACATATTTTTCTGTATTCTAAAATATTATAAATTTAATAATGACGTGTTGTTGTGTTTACACATAATATTTAATTTACCTACCAAATAACACGCATATGATCAATAAAATTAAATACCTAAATTTATAGATATTTAAGTATAAAAAACCAAATTAAAAATTAAACATACTCAAACTTACATATTTCGGCTCACATAGATTGCCGAGTACATTGGTTGATGGGATTGACTCGATTACATCATTTCTGATTTATATTCAGTAACCTTGTTGCCATACGCTAGGGAATAAAAATATTTCTGGACCCAGATTTAACCAATGTCCCTTGTATATTAAAGGCGCCCATTAATACTCATATATCGCCGCTCACAACGATTGCCGAGTACATTGGTTGATGGGATTGACTCAATTACATCATTTCTGATTTATATTCGGTAACCTTGTTGCCATACGATAGGGAATAAAAATATTTCTGGACCCAGATTTAACCATTGTCCGTTGTATATGAAAGGCGCCCATTAATACTCATATATCGCCGCTCACAACGATTGCCGAGTACATTGGTTGATGGGATTGACTCGATTACATCATTTCTGATTTATATTCGGTAACCTTGTTGCCATACGATAGGGAATAAAAATATTTCTGGACCCAGATTTAACCAATGTCCGTTGTATATAAAAGGCGCCCATTAATACTCATATATCGCCGCTCACAACGATTGCCGAGTACATTGGTTGATGGGATTGACTCGATTACATCATTTCTGATTTATATTCGGTAACCTTGTTGCCATACGATAGGGAATAAAAATATTTCTGGACCCAGATTTAACCAATGTCTGTTGTATATAAAAGGCGCCCATTAATACTCATATATCGCCGCTCACAAGGATTGCCGAGTACATTGGTTGATGGGATTGACTCGATTACATCATTTCTGATTTATATTCAGTAACCTTGTTGCCATACGCTAGGGAATAAAAATATTTCTGGACCCAGATTTAACCAATGTCCGTTGTATATGAAAGGCGCCCATTAATACTCATATATCGCCGCTCACAACGATTGCCGAGTACATTGGTTGATGGGATTGACTCGATTACATCATTTCTGATTTATATTCGGTAACCTTGTTGCCATACGATAGGGAATAAAAATATTTCTGGACCCAGATTTAACCAATGTCTGTTGTATATAAAAGGCGCCCATTAATACTCATATATCGCCGCTCACAAGGATTGCCGAGTACATTGGTTGATGGGATTGACTCGATTACATCATTTCTGATTTATATTCAGTAACCTTGTTGCCATACGCTAGGGAATAAAAATATTTCTGGACCCAGATTTAACCAATGTCCCTTGTATATTAAAGGCGCCCATTAATACTCATATATCGCCGCTCACAACGATTGCCGAGTACATTGGTTGATGGGATTGACTCAATTACATCATTTCTGATTTATATTCGGTAACCTTGTTGCCATACGATAGGGAATAAAAATATTTCTGGACCCAGATTTAACCACTGTCCGTTGTATATGAAAGGCGCCCATTAATACTCATATATCGCCGCTCACAACGATTGCCGAGTACATTGGTTGATGGGATTGACTCGATTACATCATTTCTGATTTATATTCGGTAACCTTGTTGCCATACGATAGGGAATAAAAATATTTCTGGACCCAGATTTAACCAATGTCCGTTGTATATGAAAGGCGCCCATTAATACTCATATATCGCCGCTCACAACGATTGCCGAGTACATTGGTTGATGGGATTGACTCGATTACATCATTTCTGATTTATATTCAGTAACCTTGTTGCCATACGCTAGGGAATAAAAATATTTCTGGACCCAGATTTAACCAATGTCCCTTGTATATTAAAGGCGCCCATTAATACTCATATATCGCCGCTCACAACGATTGCCGAGTACATTGGTTGATGGGATTGACTCAATTACATCATTTCTGATTTATATTCGGTAACCTTGTTGCCATACGATAGGGAATAAAAATATTTCTGGACCCAGATTTAACCACTGTCCGTTGTATATGAAAGGCGCCCATTAATACTCATATATCGCCGCTCACAACGATTGCCGAGTACATTGGTTGATGGGATTGACTCGATTACATCATTTCTGATTTATATTCGGTAACCTTGTTGCCATACGATAGGGAATAAAAATATTTCTGGACCCAGATTTAACCAATGTCCGTTGTATATGAAAGGCGCCCATTAATACTCATATATCGCCACTCACAACGATTGCCGAGTACATTGGTTGATGGGATTGACTCGATTACATCATTTCTGATTTATATTCGGTAACCTTGTTGCCATACGATAGGGAATAAAAATATTTCTGGACCCAGATTTAACCAATGTCTGTTGTATATAAAAGGCGCCCATTAATACTCATATATCGCCGCTCACAAGGATTGCCGAGTACATTGGTTGATGGGATTGACTCGATTACATCATTTCTGATTTATATTCAGTAACCTTGTTGCCATACGCTAGGGAATAAAAATATTTCTGGACCCAGATTTAACCAATGTCCCTTGTATATGAAAGGCGCCCATTAATACTCATATATCGCCGCTCACAACGATTGCCGAGTACATTGGTTGATGGGATTGACTCAATTACATCATTTCTGATTTATATTCGGTAACCTTGTTGCCATACGATAGGGAATAAAAATATTTCTGGACCCAGATTTAACCAATGTCCGTTGTATATGAAAGGCGCCCATTAATACTCATATATCGCCGCTCACAACGATTGCCGAGTACATTGGTTGATGGGATTGACTCGATTACATCATTTCTGATTTATATTCGGTAACCTTGTTGCCATACGATAGGGAATAAAAATATTTCTGGACCCAGATTTAACCAATGTCTGTTGTATATAAAAGGCGCCCATTAATACTCATATATCGCCGCTCACAAGGATTGCCGAGTACATTGGTTGATGGGATTGACTCGATTACATCATTTCTGATTTATATTCAGTAACCTTGTTGCCATACGCTAGGGAATAAAAATATTTCTGGACCCAGATTTAACCAATGTCCCTTGTATATTAAAGGCGCCCATTAATACTCATATATCGCCGCTCACAACGATTGCCGAGTACATTGGTTGATGGGATTGACTCAATTACATCATTTCTGATTTATATTCGGTAACCTTGTTGCCATACGATAGGGAATAAAAATATTTCTGGACCCAGATTTAACCAATGTCCGTTGTATATGAAAGGCGCCCATTAATACTCATATATCGCCGCTCACAACGATTGCCGAGTACATTGGTTGATGGGATTGACTCGATTACATCATTTCTGATTTATATTCGGTAACCTTGTTGCCATACGATAGGGAATAAAAATATTTCTGGACCCAGATTTAACCAATGTCCGTTGTATATGAAAGGCGCCCATTAATACTCATATATCGCCGCTCACAACGATTGCCGAGTACATTGGTTGATGGGATTGACTCGATTACATCATTTCTGATTTATATTCGGTAACCTTGTTGCCATACGATAGGGAATAAAAATATTTCTGGACCCAGATTTAACCAATGTCTGTTGTATATAAAAGGCGCCCATTAATACTCATATATCGCCGCTCACAAGGATTGCCGAGTACATTGGTTGATGGGATTGACTCGATTACATCATTTCTGATTTATATTCAGTAACCTTGTTGCCATACGCTAGGGAATAAAAATATTTCTGGACCCAGATTTAACCAATGTCCCTTGTATATGAAAGGCGCCCATTAATACTCATATATCGCCGCTCACAACGATTGCCGAGTACATTGGTTGATGGGATTGACTCAATTACATCATTTCTGATTTATATTCGGTAACCTTGTTGCCATACGATAGGGAATAAAAATATTTCTGGACCCAGATTTAACCAATGTCCGTTGTATATGAAAGGCGCCCATTAATACTCATATATCGCCGCTCACAACGATTGCCGAGTACATTGGTTGATGGGATTGACTCAATTACATCATTTCTGATTTATATTCGGTAACCTTGTTGCCATACGATAGGGAATAAAAATATTTCTGGACCCAGATTTAACCAATGTCCGTTGTATATGAAAGGCGCCCATTAATACTCATATATCGCCGCTCACAACGATTGCCGAGTACATTGGTTGATGGGATTGACTCGATTACATCATTTCTGATTTATATTCGGTAGCCTTGTTGCCATACGATAGGGAATAAAAATATTTCTGGACCCAGATTTAACCAATGTCCGTTGTATATGAAAGGCGCCCATTAATACTCATATATCGCCGCTCACAACGATTGCCGAGTACATTGGTTGATGGGATTGACTCGATTACATCATTTCTGATTTATATTCGGTAACCTTGTTGCCATACGATAGGGAATAAAAATATTTCTGGACCCAGATTTAACCAATGTCTGTTGTATATAAAAGGCGCCCATTAATACTCATATATCGCCGCTCACAAGGATTGGCGAGTACATTGGTTGATGGGATTGACTCGATTACATCATTTCTGATTTATATTCAGTAACCTTGTTGCCATACGCTAGGGAATAAAAATATTTCTGGACCCAGATTTAACCAATGTCCCTTGTATATGAAAGGCGCCCATTAATACTCATATATCGCCGCTCACAACGATTGCCGAGTACATTGGGAGATGGGATTGACTCAATTACATCATTTCTGATTTATATTCAATAACCTAGTTGCCATACGATAGGGAATAAAAATATTTCTGGACCCAGATTTAACCAATGTCCGTTGTATATGAAAGGCGCCCATTAATACTCATATATCGCCGCTCAAAAGGATTGCCGAATACATTGGTTGATGGGATTGACTCGATTAGATCATTTCTGATTTATATTCGGTGATTGCAATATTCAAGACATTGCTGGGGCACGTGCTTAAAAGTATACCTAGTTTAGTCGTAGAACTAATACAATGCGAAACCGTGATTGAAGAAGAAAAAAACTTTTTTCTTGTCAATGTATTAAAACTAATGGAAGTTGGTCTTACAGATTTAGGGCAATATATCGAAGAAATTCCTCCTCAGAATTGTCCAATTTGTTTTACTAAAATGATACCGAGAAATACGAAATTCAATCAAATTGTTTCAATATACACAGAATATCCAACAGAAAAGATACCGAGAATTACAATAAATGAAATTGAATCCACATTAATATTTAATAACGTTTCCTATAATTTAACAAGCATTATAAGTTACAAACCACTCGGACAAGATGGACATTACATTGGCTATTGTAAGCACAATGACAAGTGGGGTTGTTATGATGACCTAAAACGGTATGTACCTACGGTGAGAGATATACGAATCTGTAAACTGAATTTCTCCTACACATAGCCCGTATCATTTTATCTTACATTCAAATCACAAATCCATATCCCAAAAAAATATTACCTGTGTGCCAATTCGATAAAACAAGGATTTTCATTTGATTAATAAAGCCTCTTTACTGCAGCATTCAATGGCCTTAAGAATATCATCCAATCATTTTGATTTGAATTCCATATAATCACGCCCTCCCCCCCCCCACACACACACAGGCACACACGTCCACTCACGCGCACATGCACCCGCACACTCATACGTATACGTACACGTACACGCACACACGCGCGTTGAACCTACCTCGCGAAGTAATACGTAACGGTATTGCCACGGGGCCCGATCCGCATGGTTTACTGGGGGTGGTGGTTTCGTCGGTAAGAATCCAACACTCTCACTTGTTTGATATATGGGTTCATACGTGAAGCCTGTCGAAGGCTGCAACCTCCACCATAAAAACATACACATACAAGCACGCGCGCACGCTCGAGCATACATGCACACTTCATACATAGATCATTTGCAAACATTTATCTTAACAAGCCAAAGATTATTACTTTTAAATCCAATCCTAATTGAGTCAATCCCATCAACCAATGTACTCGGCAATCCTTGTGAGCGGCGATATATGAGTATTAATGGGCGCCTTTTATATACAACGGACATTGGTTAAATCTGGGTCCAGAAATATTTTTATTCCCTATCGTATGGCAACAAGGTTACCGAATATAAATCAGAAATCATGTAATCGAGTCAATCCCATCAACCATTAACCAATGTACTCGGCAATCCTTGTGAGCGGCGATATATGAGTATTGATAAGCGCCTATCATATACAACAGACATTGGTTTCATCTGGGTCCAGAAATATTTTTATTCCCTATCGTATGGCAACAAGGTTACCGAATATAAATCAGAAATGATGTAATTGAGTCAATCCCATCAACCAATGTACTCGGCAATCCTTGTGAGCGGCGATATATGAGTATTAATGGGCGCCTTTAATATACAACAGACATTGGTTTCATCTGGGTCCAGAAATATTTTTATTCCCTATCGTATGGCAACAAGGTTACCGAATATAAATCAGAAATGATGTAATTGAGTCAATCCCATCAACCATTAACCAATGTACTCGGCAATCCTTGTGAGCGGCGATATATGAGTATTGATAAGCGCCTATCATATACAACAGACATCCAGAAATATTTTTATTCCCTATCGTATGGCAACAAGGTTACCGAATATAAATCAGAAATGATGTAATTGAGTCAATCCCATCAACCAATGTACTCGGCAATCGTTGTGAGCGGCGATATATGAGTATTAGTGGGCGCCTTTCATATACAAGGGACATTGGTTAAATCTGGGTCCAGAAATATTTTTATTCCCTATCGTATGGCAACAAGGTTACCGAATATAAATCAGAAATGATGTAATCGAGTCAATCCCATCAACCAATGTACTCGGCAATCGTTGTGAGCGGCGATATATGAGTATTAATGGGCGCCTTTCATATACAACGGACAGTGGTTAAATCTGGGTCCAGAAATATTTTTATTCCCTATCGTATGGCAACAAGGTTACCGAATATAAATCAGAAATGATGTAATCGAGTCAATCCCATCAACCAATGTACTCGGCAATCGTTGTGAGCGGCGATATATGAGTATTAATGGGCGCCTTTTATATACAACAGACATTGGTTAAATCTGGGTCCAGAAATATTTTTATTCCCTATCGTATGGCAACAAGGTTACTGAATATAAATCAGAAATGATGTAATTGAGTCAATCCCATCAACCATTAACCAATGTACTCGGCAATCCTTGTGAGCGGCGATATATGAGTATTGATAAGCGCCTATCATATACAACAGACATTGGTTTCATCTGGGTCCAGAAATATTTTTATTCCCTATCGTATGGCAACAAGGTTACCGAATATAAATCAGAAATGATGTAATTGAGTCAATCCCATCAACCAATGTACTCGGCAATCGTTGTGAGCGGCGATATATGAGTATTAATGGGCGCCTTTAATATACAAGGGACATTGGTTAAATCTGGGTCCAGAAATATTTTTATTCCCTAGCGTATGGCAACAAGGTTACTGAATATAAATCAGAAATGATGTAATCGAGTCAATCCCATCAACCAATGTACTCGGCAATCCTTGTGAGCGGCGATATATGAGTATTAATGGGCGCCTTTTATATACAACAGACATTGGTTAAATCTGGGTCCAGAAATATTTTTATTCCCTATCGTATGGCAACAAGGTTACCGAATATAAATCAGAAATGATGTAATCGAGTCAATCCCATCAACCAATGTACTCGGCAATCGTTGTGAGCGGCGATATATGAGTATTAATGGGCGCCTTTCATATACAACGGACATTGGTTAAATCTGGGTCCAGAAATATTTTTATTCCCTATCGTATGGCAACAAGGCTACCGAATATAAATCAGAAATGATGTAATCGAGTCAATCCCATCAACCAATGTACTCGGCAATCGTTGTGAGATGCGATATATGAGTATTAATGGGCGCCTTTCATATACAACGGACATTGGTTAAATCTGGGTCCAGAAATATTTTTATTCCCTATCGTATGGCAACAAGGCTACCGAATATAAATCAGAAATGATTTAATCGAGTCAATCGCATCAACCAATGTACTCGGCAATCTATGTGAGCCGAAATATGTAAGTTTGAGTATGTTTAATTTTTAATTTGGTTTTTTATACTTAAATATCTATAAATTTAGGTATTTAATTTTATTGATCATATGCGTGTTATTTGGTAGGTAAATTAAATATTATGTGTAAACACAACAACACGTCATTATTAAATTTATAATATTTTAGAATACAGAAAAATATGTGCTAAGATTTTCTTTAAACTAATTATGTTACTGTTTTATTATTGTACAACGTACAACACATTACATTTTTTTGCAACGTAAATATTTTAAACTAATAGAAATAATAAATAGGTTTTTAAATCATTTTTTTTTATTTTCGGGATAGAGTGTAATTTTGAGATGTTTCATGTTGTTTTTCGGGCCAAAAGGTTTTTATCGTATTTAGCGTAGACTCGAACCAATTTTTGAAAAGTCATTTTTCGGGATGGTTTTCGGGCTATCTTCACATACGTTTTAATGTATGCAATTGATTTGATTCTTTAATAACCTAAGAATATTGAAATCTTGAATAAATTGCTTGTTAGTTCTTACTTAAAGTGCTCATACTTGTAAAATTAATGAATAATTCTGTTAATTTTCATTATTCGGAACTAACATTGTTGTTGTAATAATTGAATTACCTTTTTATCTTGGACACATTAATTAAAAAGAGATTCGCGGGATATAGTTAAATTACCCAATGAAATCATTGCTTCGTAAAACAAAACTTATCGTTGGTGTAGTTATCGATAAGATGGAATTTATAATATTTTACTAAATTTTGAAATTTTTACGTTATTTCGAGACTGATCTTGAAAATTTTGTATATTTCGATTTGTGTTTCTTACCAATTTGATGTTAAGTGTTTCGCTGTTTGACGATGGAATTCTGAGAAATTGGTTGTAAGTTTCAAAATATTAGTCTGACAATTTAAGTACTATACAGCCCAACCATGTTTACAGTATAGTTTTTTAATGCTACTGGATTTCAGTTTAGTTTTATTATTAATATAATTCTAATAACTATGATTTCAGGAAGTGCTTTTGTAAATTGTTGAGTTTTAGGAGGATTAATCAATAAATGTTTGTATTATTTAGGAAGCCGAAAAACATTAATGAAGAATTAAATTTCAGGAGTCTTAAGATGTTTGTAGTCTAATACTTCTTTAAAATATTAATTGATGATTGTGTAGTTTAGAATTGTGTTGTGTTTGTATTACTCACTATTGGATTTACCTAGGTGACTGTATTCAGAGTGAATTAATCAATCAATTTTATTTTAGGAAGCTGGAAATTATTAATGTTGAATTATATTTCAGGGAATTTCCAGATGCTCGTGAAATAATAATATTTTTCTATCAGGTTGCTGATTTAAATCAGAAGCAATTTTTGAAGACCAATATCATCGTTATCCATTGAAACTATTAAACCTTTATCCCCCCTCCGTAGATTAGAAGTAGATTAGAATTGTGTTGTGCCGTACGATCGCTAGGTGTCTGAAATCGGGTCGTTCTGTCCCAAAAAAAAACACCTTTCCTATCCCTCCTATTGTTATGTGTAAAAAGGCTGTAGGAATAGGCCCGGCGTTAACCGGGACACTCGTCAAGTACTTGGTTCTACAGTCCAATCAATCAATCAATATTGCATATCGTTGAAAAGGGAATAGATTAGAGAATTTAATAAAAGAGTTCAAAGATCATGATCACTTTTAGTTTTTTTTTTATTGCAAT
Organism: Nephrotoma flavescens; assembly: GCA_932526605.1. NCBI lineage: Eukaryota > Metazoa > Arthropoda > Insecta > Diptera > Tipulidae > Nephrotoma > Nephrotoma flavescens. The sequence continues at coordinate 180,609,602 of OW052220.1, read as the reverse complement.
GAAAAGTTGAGTTTTAAGTTTTCTTTTACCATTTTCAAACATTTTAAGAGTAAATAAAAAGAAAAGTAGATGTTATTTGGGACGAATTTTGAATTTGATAGAACCATACAACAGTAAACGTAAGAGTTAATACTAAATTTGGAACCTATACCAATTATTTAAAAAAATAATACAACTTGAATGTTAAATATTGTGATTTCTCAAAATAAACATTATAAAGTTAAAATAAAAAAATCCCTACGGCCAGAAATGAGTTATTGGGGTTTAAGAGATAACAAATGATTCATCCTTTCAGCCAATTCAATTTGGCAAACGATGCACCAAACACCCTGTATATTCTAATGGTAGGCAGATTCTGCTGTTTGGAACTGTTAACCAAGTAAAAATAATGAAATATCCATTTAAGTTTTAATTCAAGAAACTACATAAATATTAAAATGTTCGTCGAAACACTCGTTGTTACACTATGTCTGATTCCAGGAATCAGAGATGCCATGTTGTGCCAATCAGTGGTGGTTTGGAATGAATTGATTTTCAGAATTGGTTTTCTAGTTTGAATTATTAAACAAAATCAAATAAATTAAAAAATAACGATGATTCAAAATCATTTAGTAGAGATCATATGGTTTTAAGTATACATATATGATTTAGTATTTTCGTTGTACTATTATAAAACATGGAAGTATTTTTATTTCCGAAAATGTTTGCATTTTTCTGATATTTTATGGAAATCATCGCCGACTTTTATCATTAAAAGTGTCCGAAACATTTAAATATTTCTTATGAAAGTTCTCACAAATCTAAAATCAGGAACTTCTTCATGCCACGATCAATGAAACAGGGAAAGCATGTTAAAAATTTTACTTCATTTATAGTATAGAGCATATTTATATTTAAATTACCGATCGTTTAATGAAAAACTTGTAAAGGGAGGAAGAAGGCGGATGAAGGCGTAATCTATAGAAGACCGTTCAGGTTAAGTGTTGATATGCGAATGATGACAATTCCCTTAAAACGTACGCTTATGTACATGTCACAACTTCCGGAACCGGTGCTACTTGGAACCAGCGTTTTCGGACTGTTCCTTTCTTTTGTTGTTATTGTTCCTAGTTTTGAAAGACAATACACACGTAGTATCATTGGATAGGTGAAAATTAAAAAAACAGTAAAAACTTCAACTGTGCAATTTTTTTGCTCTCAAGTGTACATTTAGTATTTGGTGTGGATTTTCCTAGGAATTTCAAAAATTTTATAGAAGAACGCTTACAAGGTAAATTTATCGTATTGCGAATTGAGCATATGAAACACACATAGTCCCTAAAGTACACGTAGAGGGGGTTTAAATGGTTTCCTATATTTTAAAAAGCATTTGTAAATTTATTTACATCATTTTATAAGAGTTATAATTTACTCATTTATACGAAGTTTTACGCTTATATTGAAACAAAAATGGCTGATTTATATTCTTAAGAAAGTTTAGGAAATACTTTACTATCATGAGTTTTTATCTCTTTACTGGTTTTTATCTCTTTACTGGTTTTTATCTCTTTACTGGTGCACCTTACTGGTTTCATATGTTACCAAAGCATTTACAACTTCTCACAATAGAGCACAAATACCAATTTGAACGTGAACTACAAAGTTGGTAGTCTAATATAAGTGATAATGAGCAGTATTTTTAACTATACCTCTGCATATTTTTCTTTTTTTTTAAAAATATTATTTAAGCTATAAAGTGAATATTATTTAGTACCCGAACTTGCAGTATTGATGTTTTAATAACTGTTAATAACTTTATTTTGTTACTGTATTTCTACTTATGCATTTTATTGTATTTTGTAATCTTACATTTATGATATGATTTATGATAAATACAAAAAAGTGCCATCTACATTTTGGTAACATAATAAATTATCATCAATCATCCTACTTTTTTCATCAACGTTCATAAGAGATACTTAAATATTTCAGACACTTTTGATGATAAAAGTCGGCACATTGGCATACCATATGCAAACGGAGGATCAATAAAGTAGATTTAATTTATTAATACATTGTGAAGATTTTTTACTGCAAATAGTAATATAATTTTATAATTTTCTCGGGCTGTTTATTTTTTTCCTTTAATTTAACAGTAAAATTTTCGGGGTGGAATTATTTTTATGTAATTTAGCAAAGACACACACTTTATGAAAAAAACCATTTCGGGATGGAAATTTAGAGCCAACTTCTTATACATCCCGACGGGACGGGAACCGCTCGGAGGAAAGGCACTGACAGTGTACCAAACAAAGCGTGTTTTAATTTGCTCCGCGGTTTTTTGTTAATTTAATTTAATTCTGTATTTTTTGTGATCTTTTTAAGTTTTTTTTTATCTAAATCGTTTCATTGATTGTTTAATAATAATAAAAATTTGTTTGGATTGGCATAGTATCGGGATTAAAAGGAAATATGTATAACGCTGATGAACGTAGGATACTCATAACCTCAAATAGGTTGTACACTCCATTTCACATGTTTGAATGTAAATATTGCCTAGTGTAAGTATAGGCGATATGTGCGTGGTTTGATTAAATATTTTCACATTTCAATAATTTTTGTGTAAATTGGTTGTGGCTATTGAACACATCCTTATCCTGTAGTACTAGAGACCCTCGCAGGTTCAGGATTCCTAGTCAGTTCGGGCACCGAATCGTGTCTTATGTCGCAGATTTTCTCGAATAATTAGGTGATATTCGAATGCAGTAGTAGTAGTATGCATGTGCTCAAGAAATTCAGTTGCTGCGTTGTTCGGGAAAATTTGTGATCATCTAGACATGGGCATACGTAGCATGAAGTATGTTATAGGTCATCAGTCTAACAGCTGAACTGCGTTGTAAACATCTTATCTTATCTTTTTATCTTATCCCGACGGGACGGGAACCGCGCAGTACCTGCTCGAAAATTGGAATAATTTATCCGAAATAAACGATTTAAAATGTACAAATAAAATGTCTGGTATACGATTTCACCAGAATTAAACAAAAAATGGTAAGTGCGTTTACGAATTATCGAAAAGTGTTTTTATCAAAACAAAGCTGTCACTTGGTATATTACGACTGAAACAAATCTGATCCTACTAATTTATGTAAAAAGCTTAAATATGAATGAATTTTAATCTCAATTAACACTATGACTTAGAATCGATAATAATGCAAAAAATTATAACGACCAAATTTGTTACAAATTTAAAATTCTTGGTTTCTTACTATTTTTCTCATAATTCTTGTATTTTCTCTCGAAAACACTTTGTTGAGTTAATCTACTATTTTTTTAAAAAAATTCCTAAATTCTTTTTGTTCTGTACCACAACTGATTTGGCTCATTATAGCGCACGTAAATTTATGTACCAAGAAATAGGTTGTCACTTTCATACAGTTGTTCTAGATCAAAATATCATATTTATGTTTAAGACACTTCTGAACCGCTTCAAATGATAAAATTTGGTAATTGTTTGTTTATATTTTGAACCAAAGTGAGCGAACTTGAATTAGATTAAACTAGGCTTTAGTATTTCAATCGCTTGGCAGAAAGTATTTGAAATTTGTTATATGTATTCAAAATAAACAAAATCAAACTCACCATTACCACCGCGACTTAAATTTTCCAATGCTGCCGGATTACCACCACCCACGCTACCACCCGTCTTTAACACATCCTCTAATTGCGCTCGCCGCTTAATTTCTAATTCCAATTGCTGTTGTATACGTGATCTCACTTTTTTCTCCCGTTTGAATCGCTTCTGATATAATACTGTAACAAAAAAAAAAAAAACGCAAAAATTAAAATTAAGAAATAAACAAAAAACGCAAATATACAGGAAAAAAATTCTTAAGACAATTTTCTTGTTTTCGTAATATAATTGTTATGCTTTAAGGCAATTAAAAAAAATGAAATTTCACTTTTTGGGATGTTTGGAGCCAAACGCACAAAAAAATACATAACAAGACTTGGAAAAATGGGGTACGCATATTATTTTCCTGTCTTAAACGGGGGTGAAATATAATTGTGTATCAAATACAAAAAAAAAATATATTCATCAAATGGTGATATTTGGGATGATGTAGAGAGGAAGTGATGATATTTTTTTTTGCATTTGGATTTGACGTGTTTTCTTATTTTTTTTTTTTTTTTTTGGTGGAAAATCCTTTTTGAATTAAAAGTTTCTTTTTATGTCAATAAAGCTGAAAAAAATATAAATATATAAAGGATATTATATTAAGTTAATTTCATTTATGTATTTATTTATTAATTTTTTTTGTGTTGCCTTTTATTCCCATGTTTGTTGGGGTGAAATTTCTGGGATATACGTCGAGATAATTCGCTTTTTGTGTGTGTGCACGAACCAGCACACAAAGTATAAAATAAAGATGAAACATTTAAATTTTTCAATTATACCTAAAAATTATTGAATTGATGATTTGGAAAATGGAAATATACATTTTGTATACATGCATTGCAGATACCGATACCTTTAAAAAGGCGCCTCGGCGCAGGGTGGTTCTATATAAATATAAAGGGTATAAAAATATTATTACACAATTACATCGTGACAATCAAAAAACCAAATTTATATAAAATCACATCAAGTCATCTTTGTGACATTGGTGAAATTCCATTTTTCTAAATACTTTCATTGCTCTAAACCCCTACCCAAGTCTCTAGCTGAATACGTACAACGTAATCACATTTCCCTCTTGGGGTGCAGGATTATATTATGTATATAGAAATGTTAAAAACTTCATTTTTTTATGTTATGTAACTGTTATCAATTCCCGAGATATCAATAACACTCGATTCGAGTATTATTTCGAATTTTATGTTGTGTTGTATTTTAAAACCATAACAGATTTTTATGCTGTCTCATTCCAAAGTATTTTTTTTTATTTATTTGTTATTTTATTTAGAATTAAGAATGAATTTGCAGAAAAAAAGATTTTCCCATTTCTCATTGTTGTTGTTGCTGTTTTGAAATGAAATAAAAATTAAAATATCTTTTCACACCAAATCCAAACAATATGTTTGGTATATATGTATTGTTATTTCAAAGATTTTCTTATTTATGATGATTTTTCAATTTTTCCAAATATGTGAATATGTATGGTAGGTACAAGGATGAGATTTTGATAACTAATTTTATACTCACACAAAAGGAACCAACGAGTTTTTTTTCTTACTTAAAAAAAGGGATGAGGAAATCGATCCCTTTATTATTTTAAAATCTCATCATACACATAAATGTATATAACGCGGCGCTATCTTCAAAACCATAAAATCAAAAGATTTATAATTCGCGCGATAAGAAATGATCGGTCATATGTTATATCTCACAAAAAACACTAAACCTCCCTAATACATTTTCGATAAATCGAGTTTTCGATTTCATTATATCCTATCATCATCATAATCGTCAATAAAAAACCAAATTTTCCATATTTTTCTATATAAACACACATCCAAATTTTCAATTTTCCCAATCCTCCTCGTATCGTAATCGGGGAAAACTAGTGGAAGAAATATACCTATTTTCGTTTCGCTCGATTCAAATGTTTTTCTTATATTCCATACATATAATCATAATCGTAATAAAAAATAATAATAATAATAATAATAGTAATAATATAATGCTTTTAACCTATTCTATTGAATTTCTATTCTATTGAACACTGAAAAAAAAATATTGTTTTGTCATATATAGATGAATATACACACAATAATCGAATAAAACCCCCGTGAATGTGTTTTTTTTTGTCTTCCACACGAGGGGTGACATTTCGAAAAAATATATATAAAAAAAAATTACGCTATTTATACAATATCAATATGATTTTTTAGCTTTTTGACACAAAAACGTATAAAAAATATAAATTTTAAAATTGACTATACACAAAATATATTTAGGGTAGTAACCAACCCCTGCCCCGTTGCTCATATAAAAATATTTTTGGTTACTTTATTTTCTTGACACCGTACGATGATAGATGATAATCATATCATCATTATCATCGTACCAAGGACAATCGATACGCATACATAAAAATTCTCTAATTACAATATTACGAGTATATATATGATTTAAATCGTTACACATAAATACATAATATATAATTTCTAATTGATGATAGGATTACACAAAAATAATCCTTTTTCATCCAAAAAAAAAACAAAAAAAATGATTAACGATATTTTTCGGTATTTTAGTGTCCATTTCGACTCATTCGAACTTCAGGAATGAAATATATCGTACTCGTATATTTTGAGGATTAAATAAATTGCAAATGTCAATTTTTGTGTTTGAAAAATAATTGGATTTCATTCGGCTATTATGAGACGCATAATTTGAAAGGATTAAAGGTTTATTATCGGGGTTCATAAATTCCAGTGTTAGGGGTGGTACAATAAATTAACATTTTATTTACCTGTATTTTTTATAAAATTTTGGCCAAATTAATAAAAAATCAGATAAATTGATATACAAAGAATCCAGAAGGATTAAAAGAATATTCAATAAGTTTAAAAATCGTTTCATCCGAGACCTAGATTCTTAAGATTTTAAGGAAAGCTTCGAAAAAAAATTAAATTTAGGAAGGTTACCCTCACACTTTAAGGTTAATAACATTCAACCGTTTCCGTTAAAATAAAATAAAATTAATAATAGAAAAAATACTGACTCCATTCAATCCATGATCTTTGAATTTTGAAAATTTCTCAATGAAAACTCGATTCGATTCAATAGGAGGATTTTTCAAAAAGTATTTAGTAGACGTGGAAAAACAGATGAATAAATCAATATGAAAAGAAGAAGAAATACGTTAAGACCTAATAGCTGTATTTAGTTGAGCAATAAAATATTAGAGGCAAGGGGCCCTATTCTTGAAATCGGTGAAAATTTCCGTAATCGGAATACAATTGGCTATGAAATTCTTTATATTACTAAAATTTTTCGCCGGCTACTTTAATCATTTTTTCAAATTTGTATGCATGTTTTCTATTATTTATTTACCTACTAAGCGAATAATTCCGTATCGATTTACCCAGTCGGAATTTCTCCCTTAGTGAGGTCAAAAAATTATGTTTCTTAATTTAAAAAAGATAAGAAATTTAATAAAATGATTAAAGTAGTCGGTGAAAAATTTTAGTAATATAAAGAATTTCATAGCAAATTGTATTCCGATTACGAAAATTTCCACAGATTTTAAGAATTGGGCCCAATTTTTTGTATTAGAAGTGTTGCTTTCTGAATTTATCATAGTTTTTGATTACTTACTCATTACTTCTGATAAATATGCAAACTATGGTCAAGAATTTTCTTTTGTCTGACAAATTCTGAACATTTTAGTGGAAAAATCGATAAAATTTATTGTAATTGCTAGAAAAACGCACGTTCAATTATTAAAAGAAAACCAATGACAAGATTCCTCATTATTCATATAAAGACCATTAATACATTTAAAATTTTTCAAATATCCACAAACATAGGCCCAGATAGAAGGGGGGCTAGGAGAGCCATATGGACTGGGCCCCGGTTAAAAAACAGTGTCGAAAGGGGAAATATAAAATAATTTTGACAATTTGACTTTCAACATTTAGGTTTCAAACGCATTAATAATTTATTAATGGCTTTTTGTGTGTTTAATGAATTATTAAAATATAAACTTTAACGTTTATCGCATTTCTTAAAATTAAATTGTTTTCCTTTATTAAAATGAAAAGAACTTATTGAAGCGGAGCAGAAAAAAGGCAGAATCAGGAAAACAGCTACAATGTGCGCGTGGATTTCATCATTCTTTAATAAGTCAAACGAGAACGAATCTCAAAGTAAAAATGTTGAAGATGTTGTGATTTCAAATAGTTATTTCGAGACAACTATGGGGAATACAATCGCAGTTTCCAATAAAAAGTGTAGGAAGCGAACACAATGTTCTAAATTTATCTAATGCAAATTTAGACATTGAAAACGCTCTCAATATTGACCCAACTGGTGATATCGCATTTCTTAATAGAAATGATACCATGCAAAGGGAAGTGATTCTTAAAATTAAAAAATTCATTATCCCGGAAAACATCCCTTCAGATGCAGAAAATATTAAATTCCCACATTGTCTCCATCCGGTTAGAATATTGAAAGAGGTTGGATAAAATTGAAAGACCGCATACCCATGAAACTTCAATTAACCATACGCAGAATTATGTGGACTGGAAGTCGCAAGTTAATAAGGCGGCTTCAAAATTCACAATACGGTGTGTACTTTTAAAACACGTAATCGATGAACCGATAATTGGGAAAAAATTCTTTAAGGAATTTTACAAGTGATTATGTTTGTAAGTGAGCGAGGTTAAGCATTTTGAGGTTTTCGTGAACGAATTGGGAATGTCCATAATGAGGATTTTCTGGAAATTGTAGAATTAATCAGTAAGTACGATCATATATTATACGCTCATGTCAAAAGAATCCGCGAATTTCAAGAGACAAACAACCATTTACATGTTCATTATACATATGTCCTCTTTTATTCAAAATGAATTTATTGAAATTTGTGGCACGTTTGTTCAAAATAAAATTATTGAAGAGATTCGGGGGTCAAAATCTAAACTAGGTGAAAATTCCAAGTTTTGAATTGTGGAACGATTTCTCACCTTTGACTCTTTTACTCGGAAGAAGAGGTTTGAAATCGCTCAATGAATTCTAGAACTGCTAAAACAATTTGAACATGATTTCGATTTTTATATAGGATAATCTTATAACGGTGCAAATATGGACGGTATAATGGTGCACAGGCAGTTCTACTAAAACACAATGATAACTGTATTTTTTCAAGGTGCGGCACTCACAAATTGAATTTAGTAGGATTAGACAGTGTGGAAACGTGTAAGGAAGCCATATTATATTTCGGAAAAGCTCAACAAATGTATAATATTTTTAATGGCAGTCCACAGAGATGATAAATTCTGAAGAAGGCCGTAAAATTTTAGAAAGAGGCTCATGTAACTTTAGATTTGGAGCTGAAAAATTTGGATAACTTAATTTTGAAAATTAAGGGGAAAATCGGGTTAAACAAGAAAAAGTCATACTCTAATTATAATATAGTAAATAAAAAATATTTGTTACAAATGAAATTTTAACAAGACCAAAGTAAAAAAAATTAGTATTTTTTGAAAATGTGTAATGTGTGGGCCCGAGAAATATGCTTGGCACTGGCCCCATTAAAGCTCTCTCAGAGCTTGTCTACAACAATCCTACACGAGAGTGACCTTCAAACCAACCATTTTAAAAGTATCAAATGTTAAGAAAAAAGAGCATTTCCGGGGTCAATAAAAGCCATTTAGAAAATGTTCTGCGTTATTTATATATAAAGACGATTATTGCGTAGCTTGTTCCATAAAACACTTAACCATATGAGCCCTATCGTGTCAGATAGTTGTGGATATTTCAGAAAATTTAAAACGTAATAATCGTCTTTATATAAATACTGAGAAAAATTCTTGAAAATAGCTTATCTTCTAACCCCCGGCAAGGCGTTCTTTTCTAAATATTTGATACTGTTGGAAAGCTATGTTTATTTAGCACGTAACCACATAGGTTGCTATCATGTCAGATGGTTGTGCATGTTTGAAAATAGTACAGGAACTATTACTTGGTCTAAGTTTTACCGCCAAACGTCTTAATTGTACCTATCATGACCGACATGCTGTATAAGACAACGGAAATTTAACAGCGTAAAATAAGAGATTACGCTACTCGCAGCAAGTGGCGGCACTATCACTAAAGAGTATTCATTTGGTTATGTAATTACCAGCAGAATTTTTTTTTTTTGTTTATTTTTTCACTAAATAAAACATCTCAGCGGAATAAAATATTAAGGAAGGATTCCGTATTTCAGCCATTCCTTAAGATATTTTGATAGTAGTATTGGTTAGGGATTTTAAAATAAGTTCTGGAAAAAATTTTAGGATCTGTTCGTGCTGGACTTAACTTGGCCATTTCATAACCAAACCTTATGAAAAATGGTACATCCTGCACGATATAAATAAATTTTAAACTGGAAGGAATTCCGCCATTTCTTCATTAATAATTGTAAAATTATCATCGCATACAGGAACAATTCGGAAAAACAATTTGGATTAGAATTTTCACTATAATTTTTTGATTTTCTGCGGCCTTATAAGTTATTTTCAGTTTTTGGTCAATATCTGAAAAACTTCCATTAGCAACCAATTCTTCCGGTTATTTTTCTAACGACTTAGGTTCTTTTTATAATAGCCTAGGTCATACTGGGATTTCATGGAAAATTTGGGCAAACATTATGAATTAAGATTCTCATTATAATTAGATATTGGGCTAAAACTGAATATAACTTATATAGCCACAGAAACCCAAAACATTATAGTGAATATTCTAATCCATAAATTTTTTCCGAATTGTTCCTGTATACGATGATAATTTTACAATTATTAATGAAGAAATGGCGGAATTCCTTCCAGTTTAAAATTTATTTATATCATGTAGAATCTACAGATACCATTTTTCATAAGGATTGGTCATGAAATGGCCAAGTTTAGTCCAGCACGAACAGATCCTAAAATTGTGTCCAGAACTTATGACCGGCCATGTTATTCTAAGAAAATTTGAAAAATGTTTGTTTCATTTTATCAAATGTCACTTTGTTTCCGAAATAAGTTTGTCGTCCCAATCCTTACAATATTCATTTAAAAAATTACAAGTTTAATAACTGGCATGATGGACACTTTCTTTTAAACCTTATAAAACCTATTAAACTTCTAATACAACGTGACAAATGCAAATTAACGCATTATATAATCTAATGTTTAAATTTAATCTAACATAGGGCTGTAGATCACATTCTTCGTCGCATAGAAATAAACGAATTCAATTAAACTACTAAAAATTGGTTGAATATCACTACGCCTATAATAAATTACAACGTTAGGGCCTAAAACACAGCATCTTAATTACCATTAAAAAAGTTGGCAAAAATGGTCATGTACAAGTTAACCAAAAGGATATAGATAAATAAAAAATACTTCTGGTTTTGGAAATATAGAGAAGAGAAACGGCCACGTGGCCATGACGTCACTAACAGCTTGCGAAGTTTGCACAACTTATGGATGTTAGGAAAGTTTTCACAACTTACCCGGGCTCTTCACTATGGAAAATCGCTGAGATTTTCTATCATGAGACTAAATTTATGAATGTATGTGTAAATACACAGTAAATACAAAATCTGGTAAAGGACCACTAGATTGTCTGGTTTTACGGATTCCAGTTAAAATTCAGTAAAATGTTAGTAAAAAATAAGGAAAATTTTGCTTTCTAGTGAAATTTTAAAATGAATGTACTAACGGGTGATTTTTTTGTGGTTAGGATTTTCATGCATTAGTATTTGACAGATCACGCGGGATTTCAGACAAGGTGTCAAAGAGAAAGATGCTCAGTATGCTTTGACATTTCATAATGAATAGACTTACTAACGAGCAACGCTTGCAAATAATTGAATTATATTACAAAAATCTGTGTTCGGTTCGAAAAGTGTTTCGCGATTTACGTCCGATTTATGGTCTACATAATCGACCAAGTGAGCAAACAATTAATGCGATTGTGACCAAGTTTCGCACTCAGTTTACTTTATTGGACATTAAACCAACCACACGAATGCGTACAGTGCGTACAGAAGAGAATATTGCGTCTGTTTCTGAGAGTGTTGCTGAAGACCGTGAAATGTCGATTCGTCGCCGTTCGCAGCAATTGGGTTTGTGTTATTCGACGACATGGAAGATTTTACGCAAAGATCTTGGTGTAAAACCGTATAAAATACAGCTCCTGCAAGAACTGAAGCCGAACGATCTGCCACAACGTCGAATTTTCAGTGAATGGGCCCTAGAAAAGTTGGCAGAAAATCCGCTTTTTTATCGACAAATTTTGTTCAGCGATGAGGCTCATTTCTGGTTGAATGGCTACGTAAATAAGCAAAATTGCCGCATTTGGAGTGAAGAGCAACCAGAAGCCGTTCAAGAACTGCCCATGCATCCCGAAAAATGCACTGTTTGGTGTGGTTTGTACGCTGGTGGAATCATTGGACCGTATTTTTTCAAAGATGCTGTTGGACGCAACGTTACGGTGAATGGCGATCGCTATCGTTCGATGCTAACAAACTTTTTGTTGCCAAAAATGGAAGAACTGAACTTAGTTGACATGTGGTTTCAACAAGATGGCGCTACATGCCACACAGCTCGCGATTCTATGGCCATTTTGAGGGAAAACTTCGGAGAACAATTCATCTCAAGAAATGGCCCGATAAGTTGGCCACCAAGATCATGCGATTTGACGCCTTTAGACTATTTTTTGTGGGGCTACGTCAAGTCTAAAGTCTACAGAAATAAGCCAGCAACTATTCCAGTTTTGGAAGACAACATTTCCGAAGAAATTCGGGCTATTCCGGCCGAAATGCTCGAAAAAGTTGCCCAAAATTGGACTTTCCGAATGGACCACCTAAGACGCAGCCGCGGTCAACATTTAAATGAAATTATCTTCAAAAAGTAAATGTCATGGACCAATCTAACGTTTCAAATAAAGAACCGATGAGATTTTGCAAATTTTATGCGTTTTTTTTTAAAAAAAAGTTCTCAAGCTCTTAAAAAATCACCCGTTATATTTCCAGTCAAAATAAAATCAAAACCAAAATTTTAATAAGTTCTAGTTAGTTTCTAGTTCTAGTATTTATTTTACTGGACCTCTAGTGGTTATCTGGTAAAAAATACTAGAAAAATACCAGATCATTTTTGTTTGGTTCTAAACTGGAGTGCCTAATTAATTTCAACAGAAATCACGTTAATTTTGTTACTAGAATTCCATTAAAAATTTAATTTACATGAATTCTTGTAAAATTCTAGTAAAATCTGATTCTGCCATATTATTTTGAATGAAAAATGATTTCTATTAAATTTTACGGGAATTCTATTAAATGCTTACCCGCATAATTAAAATGAAAAAATCATCGCGACAACACTTTACATTACTAGAATTCCAGTAAAAATCTAGTGAAATTCAAAATTTACTGGAATGTTCTCAGTATTCCAATAAAGTTTGTAACTCAAAATGTTCTCACCTTATAATTAAGCATCTCAACCTTTCTCACTTCTCTTATAACAACATTATTAAATTTTACTGGAATACTACTAGAACTCAAGTAAATATTAACCTGAATTCTGATAGTATTCCAGTAAGATTTAATCGTTTACTACAATTTTACGAGACTTCTGTGAATGTAATCGGGTTTTATCTTTTTTTACATCGATTTTGTTTGTTCTACCTGAAATTCAGGAAAATTTTAATAAAATTATTGACATATTGCTGGATTCTGGTAAAATTAGCAGTTTTTCGAGTTTTTCCCCTTTTCGTTATATGTATTTTCAAATTATCGAAGAAACTCTTCATACTTATGGTAATTAAGTTTAAGATATTTATTGTTATTCATTTTTGATAAATATTATTAATTTTACGAATTTATATAATAAATTTAATTTAAAGATTTTGAATTGTTTTTATTAAAAATAAAATGTTTAAACCAAATTTCAGTTGTTTTATTTTTCGATATACTAAGAATGGTTTTCGATTTGTTCTTATTGCAATAGGATTTCACGTGGAAGAATGGCATACCCCTTAGTGTTTTATAGTAATGGTAAGTTATCGGTAAACAGTTTAGATTTAATCCAATATTTTTTGTCTAACTGAAATTTCACGTCTATAAAGGAGTGCTATGGAAAGTTTATTCTGAATGTATCAGATATTCCTGATTTTCCAATAATAAAACAAATAGGTTCCAATTAAAAATACTAGGCTGAATCAGTTTTAAAATTGGTATGGTCTAGCAATATTAATAGAATATCAATTAGAAACAAATTAGAAATCTTTTAATTTTTCTAGAAAATTGGTAAAGTTCTAGGAATTTTACAAGGCAATCAACATAACAATACTTGATATCAGGTTAAAAAGTTGATTTCTCTTTTAATTTTAATAGAATTTTTGTTGGAAGAATATTGATTTTACTAGAAAATAAAAAATTCTGATACTTTTACTGGAATATCAATAAGAAGCACAACTTTAACATACAAGAAATCAGCTAAAAAAGCGGAAACTACAGTAATATTACTAAAATTTCAGTTAAAAAAATAACAGAAAATGTCCTGGTTTTACTAGAGAAACAGTTTATTTCATTTATACAAGAATTCCGGTTAAAAATGCAACAAAATATTACTCTAGAATTCCGGTTTACATTATCAAATTTTACTTGAAATGTTAACTACCAGAAATTTAGTAACATACATTTAAGTTGATCCAACTAGATCGCCTAGTTTGCTCACATCTAGTGAATTTTTTATTACCGTGTATGTTATACAAATTTTGAAATTCTCAGCAAATTATCAGCAGCTCGATTCTGGTTTTTCCTATAGAGAAAGGAATTAGGAAAAATAATTTCATAATATTTTTGTCATAAAAATGTTTTTTCTGGCATATTGTGGTAAACAGTTTGTGAAAATTTTTTCAAAAATATAATTAAATTAGGAATATTTTTCCTATCCAATTTCGATACGGAACAAATATTTCCTAAATTATAAAATTTTAGATCAAACATGATTTCTCAGTAGGCCAGAAAATGATATTTTTAACAAAAATACTATTAAAATATTTTTCCTAATGCCTTTTCCTATAAGAAAACCAGAATCGGGCTAGAGGAGGCTATTTCACGAAAAAATTATAATGAAATTTTTTTGAAATGTCAATTCTAATAATATTTACGGATTTTTTGACATTTGAAGAAATTATTATGAAACTAAAATGCCCATAATATTTGTTTGATAATTATTTATCTTTACATTGAAAAAACATACACATACATAAAATATCATGAGATTAAGTCTCAGCAATTTTTCATAGTGAAGACTCAATGTTATGGATGTGTTTAGGTAATCAAAAAAATACTTTAGGTTTTCGAAATATAGAGAAGAGAAGCGGTTATGTGGCGTCAAATAAGTCTGATTTATTTTATTGTTTGCCTAGATCCTTGTGGTCAACTTGTGTATGATGGTCATTGTGTAAACGTTCCTAAATGGTAATTAAAAATCTGTTAGTGACGTCATTTCAACCAATATCTGACTCATTTGAAGCCACGTGACCGGTCCTCTTTTCTCTAGTTCCAAAACCGAAAGTACTTTTTTGTTTGTGTAAACCGTGTCAACATGTACACGATGGCCATTTGTGTAAACTTTTCTTAATGGTATGGTATACATTTAAGAGGCTGTTAGTGATGTCATGTCAAGCATTAACTGACTTATTTAAAGCCAGCTGACTTATTTATCCTTCTGTATCTTTCTTAAACCTAAAGTAAATTTTGTTGCCTGAACCCTTATGGTTAACTTGTATACAGTGGCCAGTTGTGTAAACTGTCTTAAATGGCATTAGAGGTAACCTTCCAAGAGCACGGTACTTGAAGAACACGAGTTTACATGGATAACTTCCCTCGAACTACACGGTTTCAAACTACACGATTTTCGAGGGTATACTATAACAAAAAAAATTAAACGTAACGTTTTTTTCCTCACTCCCGTATTTTGTAGTCTCGAACAGCACGGTTTCAAAGAACACGGAACCAATTAATCGTGTTCTTGGAGGGCTATCTGTATTAATAGCCAGGTTCTCGCAAGTACTTCTAGCTACTCTTAAATAACTACTCAATCAAAATTTTTGTTTTCTTACGTTTTAATTATAACTAGCAAATTTGAGTTCCATTGCACATCTACTCAGAAGTGCTCGCAAGTACTTTACTAACATCAATGGAACCCGGCTAATGTGTTAAGAACGTCATATTATGTCTCATGAAATTTTTACCTAAACGTTGTACTCGTAATTTATTACAAGCTTAGTAATTTTTGTATAATTTGGTTATTTTAATTAATAATGCAACGCAGAATATCATCTGCAGACTAATGTTAAATTAACTTTAAATACCAGATTGTATAATGTTTCATTTGCATTTATAACGTGCGCACTCGCAAAACTAATACTTTAAATAATTTTTTTTGTCGCCCTCTGTAACACAGTGAGTAGAACGCTTGCTGTGTATATAGAGGGTCTCGGGTTCGATTCCCGGTGGTAACGAAAGTTACGAGTGGATACACATAAAAATATGATTGATAAAAATACATTGCCTGGTCATATACAGCTATAAGTGCTAGTCGACCTAAGCAAATGATATAAAAAAAAAAAAAGTTTTGGTAATAAAAATATCACGAAAAGAAAGAAAACGTGTATTAAAAACGGCACAGTGGTTAAAGCTTAGGATTGAATCCCGATAAGGACAGGTATATCGGTTTTGTCTCGTGAGTTACTCATTTAAAATGAGTGAAGCAAAAAAAATCGAATACGTACATTGTGTATAATACACAATTATATCTTTGTATTTATATTTTTCTTTTGTTCGTCTTTGTATCATTTGTATGATGAACAGTATCAAAATAACGCGATCCGGGCGAATCGGTGTAATTGTTATGGTGCTTATTATTTGCTTTTCTCAGCATATTACGTCTGCTCTCGAGCTGAAGAATGTAATTATTTAACATGCTAATATATTTTATTTTAATTTTTTTTTATCATAAATTAATTTTATATGTTTTAATAAAAAATTATAAATAAATTTATTTTAAATTTCATAAATTTTAAATATAAAATGTTAACTATAAAAAAATTGAAAATACTGCTCCTCAATACACAAGCCGAAATCATGTTGGCACTCAAAGGGTTAATATGAATAAAGAAAAACAGAATGACACATGACTTGCAGATGCAGTAAAACAATCATACGCACAAACACAAATGCTACTACTATATCTTTCTAATTACACTCATTTCGTTTCACACGTTTTGAGGCAAAATCCGTATAAGGATGCAAAAGAGGATTAGCATCACCAAAAACGACATTTCATACACTACAAAAACAAAATATTTGTTTAGTCTGCCAAAAAAACAAAAAAAAAAGTTCAAATTTGACCTTGTTTACGTTTATACTCAAAATGCGCAAGCTCTACGGTTTCACACTTTGATTCTTTCCTCGTGTCCTTCCCCTTCACCAGCAAACTTATTTTGTGGCGGGAAAATTTTTGATTCGTTTTTCAGCAACATTTTTTGATTCAACTGATTCTCACTGCAAAGATTAATATTTCAAGGACACCTTGTTTATTTGTCGTTTTTGGGTTAATTTTTGTTTCGACAGGAAACATATTTTTTTCAAACAAGGAAGCAGTTTTCGCAGGAAATAATAAACTTTTTTTACTATATTACAAAATCAAAAAAACATAATTTTACACACATACATAAAAAATCAAATGTGGACATCAAGGGATTTTTTGAAGTAATGGAATCACGACGAAAGAATGAATCATAGTGTGGAAAGGCTCACTTGAAATCGTCGAACAAAAATCGCCATGTTCGTACTTTTGCTCACAATAAAATTAAATCAATGATAAATTGTATAAACGCCTTTATTCATGCATATTAAATTGTATTATAGATAAAATGGAGGTATATAAAAATAAATTAAAACTTTTAAAACTAAAAAATAGTAAAACGAAACGTACTAATATTACGATCGTATGTTTCGTTTTATCATAGAAAAATAAGTGTAATAAGTTAAAATTATTTTTCTATGGTTTTATTATATATTTTGTTTTCGTGAGCCAGTGCTGACATGTTCTACCATCACATTTTCGATACTTTATCGTAGATTATGTCTCGCTTCTTTAGAATAAAATGTGACACTATTTCACATTTTATATCATTTACCAGGTTGCTAGATTGGTCGGCGATTGATCGTCGTCGAGGAAAGACGTGTTTTTGTCTCTCCTCGAAATAAATAAATTATTTAATTTAAATTTGTTATAGTTAACTAAATAACTAATAATTTTATATGTGTTAAATAAATAAATAATAATAATAATATAATAATAATTTGTGTAAATTGATAAGTAAAGTGAAAAGTTGTACATATTGCATGTTTATATCAATTTGTGTGGTGTGTTTGCATTGGTGTAGAATATGTATGTAACAATTTGCACTTATATTACATATTTTAATACCGTTGCTTGAATGCATCACACGCGCTATATGTAAACCTTCAATATGTATGACTTTTTTGATTCCAAAGGATGCTAAGATAAGTGTTGTCCATTTATTCATTGTTTCAATACATATTTTAATTATTATATATACTTTTTTCAAATAAATTTTAAGTATAAAAAACCTTTTAACTGTATTTTATAACTCATAAAGGTGTAGAGTACTAGTATTCTCATCTAGTGGGTCAATCGAGTATAGTTTGCGCGAGAAAGGGATTTTTAATACCGTTGTTCTGTTTTTGTTACACTCGCTTAACAATTTTTGTTGTTGTTTCGCTACGATTATTTTTCGTTTTTTGCCGGTAATTTTGAATTCTACGTTTTGTTTTTTATACATATATATTTACTCGTAAATTATATATTTTGCATGGAGATTAGTATTGGAGGTGTATAGCGGGGTATACATACATTCCAATATCCACTAAAAATGTGGTTTTGCGATGTATATACATAGCTTGTTATATGCTTTTAGCTTTGGCTAATTGGTCGTTGGGTATATATGTGTTGGTTTGGTTACGATGAAACAATTTACAAGATCAGGGTTGTTTTTGTTTTCATATTATTTTATTTATATTCATTACATAATTATTATATATTTGTTATATGCATAGGTATTTACTTTTTGTGCTTGTGTGTGTAAATGTTTTTCGATATGAAAATACACAAAAAAAACAGAAGATCAAATCATAGATTTTAGTTGTTGTTTTCCTTGTTGTTCGCCTTTTCATTTTGATTTCATTTGTTTGATCAATTTTCACAGAGGCGGCGAGGATATGGTGGAGCCGTATTGCAATAAATTTTCTTTGATATTTGTGGTAGAGTGCTTTGAATAGATTTCGTTCATGATGAGTGGTTGGTCGGTGTCTGTGGTTTATGATGGTTGTTCATTGAACATTGTGTTTCTCATCTTACGGAGGGTTATATCCATATAACATGCTCTGTCGTTACCTGTATTTGTAAGCTATTTTGGGCTATTTTAAATCGTTTTGTTTGGGAGTTGATGTCAATCAATTATCAATCAATTGTTGGTATAAAAAGGCAAATTTGCAGTTTTGCATTGAACCCTTGTCTTAGGTTTGGATTTGTATATCCAGGTTGGTATCTTTGCTGAATATTATAGATGTTTTTCTTAAAGTTTACCGTCGGTTCCGCGGGAGTTGAGTCATTTTTGAAATTTTAGGATGATCGGTCGTACGTAGGGGTTTTTGAGCTGTAGGATTGCCGCGATACTTTTATAATCACGACTGCATGAAGCATGGGTGTTGTCGATTAGTGATGTTGATGGGAGATCGCTTGGCGAATGGTAGAGGTGTCACGGGGAGAGGATTCAAACCGTCTTTTGGGGTTGTTTCGGATATAACTTTGTGTGTTGCAGTGTGTTTTTTGTTTATAGAGGGGGTGGGTAACTAGTACTGTTGGATAAACATAACATATTCTTTGGTACATTTTACTATGACTATTTATAAAATAATTCTTTTCACAATGTGATTTCAGAGATTATTAGAATTTTACTAATATTCCTTCATCCAATCATTCAGCGTTTGACTATTTAATCATTATACATATTTTAATTCGGTGAGAAATTTAGAGTTATCGAGGTTTACCAGGTGTTTATTATTAATACTATTATTCAATCCAGTTCCTGATTAAGCTAATTTATTTAGTTATTTCTAATGAAGATGTTTGATTACAGGATCTTGAAGATCATTGAACTTTGAAGTCGTAATATTTTCTAATTAAATATAAAATTTTAATTTAAAAGTCAGAAGAGCAGACAATAGGAATCATAATGGCTATCGGGTTTCTAATAAATTTGTCATTTCAGCGAATACTTTTTGGAATTGCATATATCTTGGAAGCTACAGATTAAATTTGAAATGCAGTTAAATATTGCTGTACTTAGATAGTTTTTCAGGGATCATGGCTTTTTTTAATTAAATTATTTTCTAGGTTGTTTCGGGAGACTGTCATGAAGAGGTTGTTTGGGAGACAGTAAATTGGTGAAGGTTTTGATTAGCTTGTTCTAGGTTTGATAAACAATTATCGCTGGTTGTTCTTTTTATGATTTATTTAATACGATTGGGTTATTTGGAAAATGGATCCTACAGTTGTGCTAGCTACTTATTAATTCTGCCATCTTACAGATTCCTGATTGCTTTAAAATAACTATTCAATTCTGGTTTAATTTGTTTAGGTATTGGGGTTCAAAAACTGTGCCAAATATACATTATTGATATTACCTTACATATATCAGATTAGCTGTTTTTGAAACCAGTTTTCATTTGGCCATTAGGGATAGCAAGGACAAGTGATCTTCACATTATATAATTTTTTTATTTAACTATTTTTTTATAAATAAATAATTCAACAGATACACAAAGATTCTACCAGTTGAAGATAAAAAGAAGGTCGTCCGTTCCTTTCGTGCTTTGATACTAGTACTGCAATATTTAGTGATTTCTGGATTCGATTTGTTTTAATTTATTTTGATTTAACTTGTTTTAAGAGAAATTTAGTTAATACTAATCATAACATTACATTTATTTCATTCAAGCTAATTTAACTCTTAATAATGACATTTTATTTCAGGAAATTTACTGCAACTTAATTAATAAAGATTTAATTATAATTATATTTTTTTTAGGATGCTGAGTTCTGAATATATCGAAAAAAATCAAAAATAATTGTGTTGTCTTGTGCTAACCGTCTTATATTACATTTCAACTAACAATTTACTAACTATTGACTACTTAGGTGTCTGAAACCGGGTCAATTTCCATAATAATTAACAAACCTTTCCTATCCCTCCATCTTGTTATATGTAAAAGAGTGTGCGGATGGGCCCGGCGTCAACCGGGAATCTTACTTAGGTTTGGTCGCACATTCCAATCAATCAATCAATCAATCAATTTACCAGGTTGCTAGATTGAAAAATTGTGATATTCTACTTCATTTCTATGAAAGAATAATTTGTTTTCGATACTTGAAGGAAATTAGAGAAAGACAATTTGTTCGCATTTGTACTAGTAGGTTGTGATAGCAATAGAAAAGAAATAATTCATAAATGAAACAGTTGTCCATTTTAGTTTAGAAAAATGAGAAA
The DNA here is from genome assembly GCA_932526605.1 of Nephrotoma flavescens. NCBI lineage: Eukaryota > Metazoa > Arthropoda > Insecta > Diptera > Tipulidae > Nephrotoma > Nephrotoma flavescens. The sequence goes on along the minus strand of OW052220.1, from coordinate 180,588,274 downwards.
TAAACTTCGATAAGGTATCGAAAATGTGATGGTAGAACATGTCACTTTAAAATTCGATGTATTAAAATGAGATGACATCATTTATTCATTTTCGAATAAACTGTTCGAATCTAGAATCAGAAAATAATTGGTATTACTTATTGGACATTTTGTTTGTTACCTCTGTGCAACTGTACGAAAAGTATTAAAATAACTTTTAGGCTTTCGTTTAGCACAGAATTGACCAATCTGTTTAAAATACTTAGTGCTTACAATATGAAAAGGGTTCGCATTGGAGGCGTCGGTGAAAATCGCGGATGACGCTAATAACATGTTTTACAAAATTTTGTAAAAGCATATAAGAAGTTGTTTGCTTTACAATGTAGTGTAAAAAGTAATCGAGTCTTGATATTTTGAGGATTTCAGGACAACAGGGATTACTGCCAACGAAAGCAAAATATATATAACGAAGGAAAACCTTCTATGTAAATTTAACCCCCCCCCCCTCCCCCCCTCGAACCTCATTTTCGTTCGGTGATTCTTACGTGAAAATAGGAAACAGCCCGGTTTTTTGGGAAACCCAAAGGAGTTTTAATAATAATTGTTTCACCGCTTATGAGTGGCGCTGCACCAGCTACCCCATATCTGATATACCGTGTGTCACTTTATAAAAACCGTTTAAAATACAATTGATTTAATTATAGTTAGCTTTGAAATCCGTTACATAAACAAGCAAAACCTAGCAAAAAATGGATGAAAAACATTTTTCCGATTGAAATTCAATAAAAAAATATCGAGCATCAATCATTCGACTCAACACAAAAAAAAAACATATTTTTGTTGACTTTGTGATTTTTTCCGTCATGTATGTGATGGATCAAAAAAATATTTCCATTTGTGTAACATGAATCAAAGAAATTCAACGAGGAGAGGATTCCATATGTAGTTTTTTTCTACTGTTCAATTGAATTTTGGAATTTTATGACATTTCGTTTTTTTTTTGTGTATTGTTGTTGGTATAGGAAAAGGACACAAAGTAAAACGGAATAAAAAAAGGGAAGTTTTTTTTTTAAATCTAAAAGGGATGTCATTCGGTATCTGGAGAAGGTGTATTGACTTTTTATGGACAATAGAGTTTTATATTTCAATAATTTTAAATATTATTACGATTTTTGAGTTTTCATATAGACGAGACAGAGATTATTACCCGGGAAAATAATGGCAACCGGATCGAATTGTATATGCTATAAAAGAAAAACGAAACAACGACAAGACAATTGCATTATCCGTATTTTTCTGCTTATTTTATCTGGATAATTTGAGAAAGATATAATTGAAGATGAAATGTAATAAAATGAGAAAGTTTCAACTGGGGTGTCGTGGCTTTTTATAAATTTGTTTAGAATGACTCGTACTTAAAAAAAATCAATTCCTTAGATCATATTTATATCTAAACATAAATATTCAATCATGCATTTATGGCTTTTGTGTATATAAAAGTAACACAAAATCGACAAACATATCCCTTTTATACCATAATAAAATCGGAAAATGTATAATACGATTTGACACCGTATTTATATATATAAAGAGTATACCCTCACCACCACCTTTTCTTTGATACCAGTAATAATATTTTTTATGGTTTTTCAATAACAGCCCCTTACCACGGAGAATTTATCTTAAAACCAAAATACTCGATATAGCTCCATGAAAAGTGTTTTGATTCATAAGGCCTTCTCCTTAAAATATTTATGCAGGTTTTATTAAATGCATGTAGATACAAATTATGAAAATTGGGTATTACACGATCAAGAATTCGTATGTAATACGAAAAAGGATATTTCGTTTTAATTTTATCGTGTATAAACAAATTTTATAAAGTGATTAACTGACCCTTTTAGATATATCACCGATAATACTATATGTAGTACATTGAAGTCTATATAATCTCATCCTACATAATCCACACATGTGGACATACACACACAAATCAAGAAAGGATATTTATATATCCGTAACATATTACATTTTACTTTTACTAATTTTTGTGGATAGAAATTGTATAGGTATGAATGAATATGCGGGGATGGGTATTTCTCGTATAAGAAAGTTATCGAACTTGAATCAAAACCTGAAATTTCTTTATTATGAAATATGTATAAAAGTGAAATAAATAGAATAATTTCCGAGGTAATAAATCAACGCCAAATCGTAAGACGCATTTATTATTTTTACACGAACAGAAAAAGTATCTAATTTAGTGCAATTTATATTTCTATTATTCGTGAATTCCGTGAATTTTATGTTTTATTAAAATGTATAATTTTTACCATTTTACCAAAACGAGAAAATAGACAATAAATTTTAATTTGGTCTTCTATATATTAAATTCAAATTGATATGGAAATATATTATGAATAATAAAAAAACACTAACATTTATAGTATACAGCAGATTTTAGATTTCAACTCAAGTTGAAGCCAAACACAGACTAGATTTCAGCAGGCTGTATTTCTTTATTGTTTAGGCCGGAAGTAAATGAGATTCATTTCGATACGTTCCACTTCGGGTTTCTTGCTTAAAGGCCGAAAGGAATCGAATCTTGTGTGCCCTAGCTGTAGTAAGCACGTCCAAACGAGAAAGAATGTCCAAACATTCGTTCGAGCAAATCTGCCTTATAAAAGAGTTTCCAAATCTGTCTAATTCCATATATGTATATGGCTCTAATGATCGAGGCGATAACTCCTTTGCAGTGATTTCCAATCGGTAATATTGAGTATAAAAGTTTTGAGCTAAATTTGTGCCGTACTTTAAAATCTTGAGCACTAAAGCGCTCATAACATGATAATAGACTACTATAAGTGGATTTGATGACAAAAAATAAACTTGTTGGGTATATTTTTGTATGTTAATTTTTATTTTCATAAAGAGCTTATTTTTAATGCATATCTATACATTCCCAACTTTAACAGTCGTCAATAAGAGAATGGGAAGTAACTGTTTTCAAACTGTTTTCAGCGCACAACGTTAGTTTTGAGTAAAAGGTGGCGTAAAAAAACAAAACGCACTAGTCATTCTTGAGATATCATCAGTACCGTCGAGTGAACAAAATTTTGTTTTTGCATTTTTATGCTCAGTGACTTTCAAAATGTCGAGAATATGGTTTTGGACCTATGCCATTTTTTACCATTATTATTAGAACTTAATCTAAGAGATTCAAGATAATATCAGTTAATGTGACTGCGTTTGTACGGTCGTCTTTAAAAACTGCTTATACTGTGTCGCCGATTAATTTGTCACCTTCTGATGCCTTGAACACGGATGCATGCTGCCTCATAACCAGCGAAAAAGTCAATTGTTTTCTTAAATGAAAAATCTCATCGGAAAACAGTCGCTTTGCGATTAAAAATTCGTCATTTCTGAGCAGATTATCACGCAAGGCGGAGAAACAAAAATTATAAAAAAATGAAAAACGAAAATAAGAAACGAATACCCTGCTACTTCGATGTAATAATTACAACTAAATATATTTTGTACTTTAATTTTCCTTTTTAAAATCTCTTTAGTTTTTATCTGCCACCTGGATAATATATGGTGAACCGTCGACCTAGCGTTTCGTCACCATTTTAGCTCAGACGCTTGGGTTAAATGTGGCATTGCTAAATACATCAATCTCATAGTTTGCGTCGGTGTTTGGTTCCATATATGGAACGGATCGGTGAAACCATATATTCATATGAGAAATGAAAAGATAAGTTCTGAATTTTAAACAAAAGTCTTTAAATTGCTGAAAATATGATTATTTTTCAATATTTTGAATAAAACATTATGAAACAAAGTATTAAGTTACATAATTTAACCATACATCTTTTATTCAAATTTATTTGTTTAATATAAAATAGATTTTTTTTAAGTTGTTCAAATAAAACACCTGACTTTATAAATTCAGTGTTACTTTCACACGTACTGGGGCAAAATATTAATCGTTTGTAGTCTGAACTGAAAGGGGCTCATTTTGGAGGTACAGTCTTGGCCAAACGTATTGAGCACCCATGATATCTTACAATTTTTTGAGAGAATTATATTTTGTGGGTCCTGTCTTTGCCTTAATTACAGCAGAAATTCTTTTGGGTAGAGAGCTTACAAGTTTTTTATATTATACAACAGGTATCGCGCTCCATTCTTGGTGGAGACAGCATTTTACGTCTTCTTTGTTATTTACTGTGTAGTGTGTAGCGCCTGACTCTGCATTTTAATAAAATCCATAAATGTTCAATGGGGTTCAGGTCCGGGGACTGGGCAGGCCACTCCAGAACCTCAATGCCTTAGTACCACAAACTCTGAACTAAATGCCTCGAATACCCAGCGACCCACAAAAGGCACGCCAGGTGTACCAAAAATCTGAAATAAAGAACATGTAGAGACTTCGGAAAAGTAAAATATTTGTATCAATCATCATTGTATCATTTTAAAATCAAATTATTTAATATTATTACGGCATAGAATGTCAACTTACTTCAAAGTTTGATTCGTCTGACCACACGATATTTGACCAATCTTCTTCGGTAAAACTTTGGTATTTTAGGGCCCATTTATACCGAGCCTTCTTTTTTTCGGAGAGCCATGGTTTCTTCTTGTCTTTACAGCCTTTCAGACCAGCTTCCTGAAGCCTTCTGCGAGGTATAAAGAAGTTTTTTCCTATTTTTTTAAAGCTTCTCTCACTAGCTTTCGGTAATCATGGTATGTGGCGGTGCGTTTACGCCCGGTTCTGTACCTATTACTGCGTGATTCACTAACTGAAAATCGCTCAATAGTATATTGCACACATTATTCTAAAATTAATTCAGTTTGTTTTGACATATTGCAATAGTATCACTAAATTTAACAAAACAAAACACCAAAAGCGCTCTAGATTCCTGGATGTGAAAACAATGAGCGAAAGTAGCGAACTGATGAATAATTACAAAATGGAAAAATAGCAAATTTTATTGCACCAGTTGCTCGATTCTGGTTTTTCCTATAGGAAAAGGAATTAGGAAAAATATTTTCATAGTATTTTAAGGTCACAAAATTTTTTTTTCTGACATACTATGGTAAATAGTTAGTGTAAATTTTTTCAAAAACAAAATTAAATTGGGAATATTTTTCCTATCCAATTTCGATACGGAAAAAATAATTCCTAAATTATAAAATTTTAGATCAAACATGATTTCTCAGTAGACCAGAAAATGAAATTTTTGACAAAAATACTATGAAAATATTTTTTCTAATTCCTTTTCCTATAGGAAAAGCCAGAATCAACCTCCAGATGGTTAATTGCCACACCTGCGGTGTGAGTCATTGTTTTTAACCCTTTTTAGATGTCGAAAAAAGAATTAATAAACAAAAGGGGTTGTTTCTGCTATACTTGTTGTGTACGCCCGAAATTTATAGGTTTTATAGAGTGTTCAATACTTTTGGCCAAGGCTGTACATTTCTTCATATATTTGGAGATTAATAGAAATATTTCTGCGAAGTTTAGAAAATTTGACATGTACCATACTGTTAATGTTAGTCTAAAGTTTCCAGCCGAAAGATAATGCAGATAGTGCCTTGCTATAATGGCCGAAAGATGGTAATGCAGATATAGATTTTGCTATCTCAGCCTAAAAAATATTTTATAGCCGAAATTACTCGATATAGTTAGTTCTGCTGTTACCTATAAATAACCAGATACAGCAAAAATTAGTCATGTCATTAGTCAAAATTATTTAGTACTTTACCAAATTGGTCCAACTCCTACGACATGTAAATTACAAAAAATTTAGACATTTTCGAAACTAAATTAATAAAACATTCTTCTACATTCATTTGATAGATCATAATCTTAGGTAAATCCTTAATAAATTTAGAGCAAGTCTGAAGGGAATGGGAGGAGGGGTGTAATGAAGCTGCTTTCCTATCGATGCTATACCTATATCGACTTTATTTTAAATAACACTCTCTTATCCCCTTCAGACTTGTCCCAAATTTCTTGTTGGTTTACCTAAGATTATGACCTATCAAATGAATGTAGAAGGAGTGATGGGAAAGTAGGTTACACAAAAGTTACAGAACATTTTATTAATTTAGTTTCGAAAATTTCGGATTTTCTAGTACACGATACCAAATTACAACACTCTATCCCTTTCAGACTAGCCCCAAATTTCTTGTGGGCCTACCTAGGATTATGTATGATCTATAAAATCAACATAGTAGATATAGAACTATCTTTCAGCTGGAAATTTTCGGCTAACTTTAATAGGGTATGATTATCGTCAATCTCCGCAAAAATGTCGATAGCTCTAATGATGAGTTTTAGACCTTCCGATTTTTTTTTTCATATTGACAACTGTTCTTTTGCAACGCCTTCTCTCCTTAGCTTTCACATTTTCGGCCGATCGATTTTGCGGCCTGCACCATGGTCCTCCATCCATCGCTCTCGTCCTCCAGTCTCGACATCCTAATATGTGTAGATCTTGATCTACGTCGTCACGCCGGCGCAGTCGCGGTCTTCCTCTACAACGCAGCCTGCTGATTATTGGTGAAACACTATTACTCAATCGTTGTTGTCGGGGCCTTCGTGGTCGAGTCATCCTTGGCAACTACCTCTACCTTATCTACCTCTCGATTTAAAACAATTCCTATTTCTGGTAGCCCAACCAAATCCTCATTAGACATTTCTTCGGGCCCGTAAATTATTTCTTCGAAGTCTATAAAAATTATTATGCCTTCGAAATTTGCAGCAGAAGGCTGTTCAGCCACATTTTGACAAACATCGTAGTTTTCATCATCTTATTCCGACACTCTGGTCGTAATATTTTCCAAACGCTGTTCAAACATGAAGGCTTTCGTTCGTCCGGAAAAAGCTATATTTACACAGCGTTCACGTTATTATAGTTTTTCCAAAACTTCTTGATTTAGAATCGTTGTATAAATCGGTGGCATCAGAAATTTGTTTGAATGTTCGCCTTAAATAATTACTTTTGCCGTGAAAATTACACCTTGATTTTTGAAAATTACTTGATTGGAAATTACGCCAGCAATTTTCATCCCAATCGAAAAAAATAAAGTCACTGTCATCCATGCTTTCTTATTCGCTGGCCAATAGACCGCGGGAAGATTATTTTTCAATATTCTTGCATTCCTCGAATTCTAAATTACCAGAAATTTGAATTTAAAATTACCAAGTGCGTTACCCCCCAAGTAGTAGGGTAAGCCGTTCTTTATTAGGAAGTGTATAGTCTTGAGCTGATTTTTCAGTTCTTGAAATAAAATTTCTAGTTGGTAATCGCTTCCAGAACAAACCGGTCTTCTTGTCTTGAACACCTGCTTGGCAATGTAACTTCCGTCCGATATTAAACTTTTTAGCTCGTCTTTAAAGCGCTCGGCAACAACAAAATCTGAATATAACGGTTTTATATAACGGATGCTGCTTATTTACCTACAACAATTTGCAGACGAAACGATTTTCTACATGTAAATGGGGCATATGTCAACGCAAACCGTATCAGAAAAAGCGCGAAGTGAACATTTTCACTAACTGGGAACTGTTGTCAGCAAAAAAAAGCGGTTGTATACGAAAAAAAATGTCAGTTAAATTTTACTGAGAGAATAGTTGTGTGAGTTAGTGTGCTGCCATAATGTGCTATAAAAAAATGTAAACTCAAGTATTTGTATGGTAACACTGCTCACACATCTACCAAGAATGTATGTAAAGATAAGAAATATTTCTCACACTCATACAAAAAAAAATCGTTCGCCATTTTCATAGTCAAAATGTTGATTTGATTTTTTCGAGTTTAAATTTATTAACGTTAGTGGCTTTTTGTGGTACATGCATATATAAAAATTAAAATACATAAAAAAATCGAAATGTACGAAAATGTACAAATTAAAACTTTTATGAAATTTTTAGGTTATGCCAAAATGTAAAACCTTAAAATTTTACTATAAAAATGAAACAATAGATGTTTCTTTTCTTTCTCACTCTTATGGAATTTTAAAATTTTTTTGTTTTGCGTTTTTTGAGTAAAAAAAATTGCAGTCAGTAAATTTTTTCTATTTAGGCTTAACTTTCCTATTGCTTTTCGGGTCTATATGACCCGAAGTGCATTTTAAAATTAAAAAAAAATAGAATTATTTATCAGTTTATGCTCTAATATGTGTGTTTGTTACACATATGACCCGACTTTGATTTTGTAGAACTAATATAAGTTCCACATCAGTTCAAGACTTCCAAAGAACATACAATAAATATTTATTTATTTGTAATGTGTTCAACATGTTCAATCCGAAAAATTTATTGTTTTAGAAACAACCGATAAATCCGCTCATTTTCAAATAAATCCTGTTCATTCATGTTGAATGAATTGAGAAAAACAATTTTTATTTTTTGTATAAAATTCAGTCTGTGGTAAATTGTAACAGTGAGTAGAATTATATAATGAGTGTACTACGAAATCTCGGTTTTGAAAATCCCAGTTTTCAAAATCGCAGTTTCAAAATCCCGGTTTTCAAAATCCCCGTTTTCAAAGTCACGGTTTACAAAATCTTGGTTTTCGTACATTTTAGTGAAAGATAATTTTATCAAGCAAATTTATTAATATTTGATAAAAAAAAATTACGAGATATTCCTTAAAACATATTAAAAAAATATTAGCCAACTTTATCGCAAAGACGCAAACTCATTTTTGAATTTTGTCAAAAAATCATTTAAGAGTCCCATTTCCCCACACGTCAAATTTTAAAAATTCAAACCGTGATTTTCTAAAAACCGGGATTTTTTTATACAAAACGAGGATTTATTAAACAAAGCGGGATTTTGACAAACCGGGATTTTGTTACACACCCCTATATAATATATTACGGAGCGTGTCCATTGCTTTGAAAATGGATATAGTGATTTAGACGAACATTACGCAACTGATGGTGACAAGAGTGATGCTTCAGAAGTTGAAGATAATTTGTCAGAGCTTATTACTGACAAGGAACTTTCTGATGATGAATCAAATAACCATACATCAGAAGTACCAGTAGATTAGGACTTTGTGTTATTCAAAAATGACGATATTCGTTGGAAAAAAAATCATCCTAATCATCAAGGGCGAGTTTCAAGCGCAATATAATAAATATAAAACCAGGTATTTACAAGATACAATTCCCATAATCACGGATATAAAGTCAACCTTCCTTATATATTTAGAGCGAAATGTACTCTCTGAGATAATAGAAATGGCAAACAAAGAAGGAGTTTCAGTATTACAAGCCTAATGGAAACCAACCGCAACGAGTCAACTCAGAGCTTGTGGAATTCTTCAACTGGTCGTCATATATTCAAAGCTACTATGTCTTTGAACAAATATGAAGAGATATGGATTGAGGAGATATGGGTTGAAATTTTTATAATCCAACGGAGAATCTTACGGTAGCTGGTGGCATTTCGCGGATGTTGTTCCTTCCGACAATATATTTCAAGCGAGCCTGCTATAAACGGCATGAAAATATAGGCAATGCGTGTGTCTTCAAAAACGCTCATGCCTACAATTTGCAAGTTTATACTGGGAAAGTATCGGGAGGTTTACCAGAAAAAAATCAAGGTTTACGAGTGATTTTGGACCTGACCAGTTCCAGAGATGAAAAGAAGCTGATGATCTCCTGGGTTATAATAAAACTAAAGGTACCGTTGACACACTAGATAAGTTAGCCGTCACAGTCATGCAAAAGATAAACAAGGCGATGGCCGAAGATTTTGTTTTACAACATGCTTGGTATCTCAGCTTACAATGGATTCGTGCTTTGGTGAAGACGTTAATTTTTAGAGGCGCTGGGAAGAAGTCTATAGTAGAGTCATTGATTATAAAAACCCGACCCATGATGTCTTTTTGCGAAAACGCTTCTAAAATTGTAAAGCAAGTACATATAACAATTGGAGCCAAAAGTAGTCAAAAACGGAAAAGATGTAATTTTTGCTCATCAATGATAACAAGACAGAAGGATAATATGTTGTCAATGCGCAAAATATTTATGCAAGTTGAACATACGTCATTTTTTCCGAATTTGTGAAAATACAGAGTAAATTTTGATATGTATTAGGATTTTAATTTTTTATTTTTAATATTTTAATATATTATTATTATTAATATGTTTTATTATTTGCAGAATTTATGATTTAATAAAATAATATTTTTATTTAATTTAACCCTAATGTGAGTGACGTGGGTACCTGGGTACCTTTTGCCGTTTTAGACGTCTATTTTTGTATGTTTTACTCCCAATAAAAACTTTAAATTTTATGAGAACTTCTAGTTCAATTGGTATAGATTACGATCATACTTAAAAATGAGAAATGTTACAACTTGGACGAACGTGGAAAAACTCAAATTAACATATTTTTTCTTCACTCACATGAGGGTTAATGATTTTTCATTTTGTTTAAATTGTGTTTGCAAAATGTTTAAATTGGTCTAAAGTCATTAACACGAGTTTGGGTCTGCTTTTCTGGAAATTAAAATTTGAATTAATTATTTTTTAGTCTAGATGATTAAAAAAAAATATGAGGTTGTAAAATAAATGTTGAACTTGGCTAAAATAAATTTAACTTTAATTTTACATTTTATTTGAATCTTTTAAGTAAGCCATTTCCTAATTTTCAAGAATTTATTTTTAAATTTTCTGATAGTTGTTTAATTTTAAAATTTGACCTCGGCGCAATGTGGATTAAGGTGTAAATTTCTTAACATTATTATGGCGCCCTCTAGGTTTAGACATAAATTGACGTCAAGCATGCAAATGAGAGTAGCGAGAGGCCCTGATACAGAGAGCATTGGCATTAACAGCCGACGTAATTCGACGTGCTATTGCTCTAGTCCAGACTAAACCAGTGTTAAAATGCCACAAGAAAAATTAATGAAACGGAAACCAAATTGCGCGATCCTTCGTTTACCGATTATTCATTAAATTTGTGATAAGTTTGTCGCCACACAGCACATTTTTATTTTAAAACCGTAACACGCCACTGTATACATACTTAAAACATTTTATATATATAAACAGTAAATTATTTAGGGAAGTTAACCCCAAAATAATAACCTTTCAAATAACATTTTTTTTTGTGCATAAACAAATAGAAAAAAATTACTTGTGTTCATTCATCATATTTTTTGGTTTGATGATTTGTTTCAGTTTTTTTGCGTATAGGTACCGAGTAAGATAATGTCAGAATAAAAAATTAACGCAAAATACAAATGGTAAATTGCTGCGCTACACAACATCAGCATATATATATAGTATTACGGGATGATAAAGTGAGAAAATCGATTTATGATGTTTTACCAACAACAATTTATAGATAGGAAAACGCAAGAAAACCCAGAGAAAACAATTTACATTGTCTGCACCTTTGTTTATTTTTTGTTTTGTACTCGTGTATACACATTTTGTGTCATTTTTTACACTTTACCATACCACTGCCGCCGCCGGAAATGTGAAAACCGTACAACAAGCTGAATATGTGTGTACATTGCTTCGGTTAAAATTCTTTCGAAATGAGAAATAAATAATTTTATGATTTATGACGAGATTTTTCTATCAACCCGACACTTCATTATATGTATTTTTTTTTTAAATTTCGGTGCGATGCCAAAAGAAATTTTAATTAATTTTAATCAAATAAATTATTCACATTTCTCAATTAGCCATTCAATCACAAAATTTTACACTTTCGCATACACAAAAAAGTTAAATTAGTTTTTTCCATTCTCGAGTTTTTCGATTTTCCATCATCCAGTTTTCCAACACCCTCATCAAAATACAACATATACAACTAAGTCCATAAATATAGAGATATATACTACACGATATCCTCTACAATTAGATTAGATTTCCTTCAATTTTTTTCCCGCACACATCCCAATTTATTATCATCATATGACATGTCCAACCATTTAACTTAATCTGTGTCTGTGTGTGTGTGTGTGTGACTCCGTGTTATTATATTTACTTTTATTTGTTTTGATAAGACTCACAAAGAAATAAAAACCGGAAAACCATCGGAAAAATCGTATATATATGTAAGATGATGATGGAAAATACAAGAAAGTTAAGTCAATAAAATAAATATTATTATTATTAGTGTTGTGTGTGAGATAGTTTTTGTTAAATGGTATACACATCAAAGATTAGTTATGTGTTTTAGATGCAATAACACAACACACTATGTGTAACTAACCCAAATTTTTTGCATTATCACTATACTCCGATAGTAAATATTTGATTGGAAAAGTTCATATTTCAAGGGATCCCGAATTGTATGATGTAATGGATTTTCATTTATACTTTATTTGATCAATCAACGAATATTACAATTTTATGATTTTGTGTATTGACTTGACGACTATATCTATCTATCTATTTTATTATATCAAATTGATAAAAACGTCATGATTACTATTGTATTGCGAGTTGTCACATGTGATCATAAATTATATGGATTGTATATAAATATATCAGTTCGCATATAAAACATAAATACATAATATCGTTATTATTATCGGTCTGGGTGTTTTTCAATATATATATATATATATATATATATATATATATATATATATATATATATATATATATATATATATATATATATATATATATATATATATATATATATAAATCGGAGTACATATATTGGGAATACACATTTATCGAAATTTATGATTGCCAAAATAATGAAATATTTTTGTTTTGTATATCTACTCGTCATAAAAGTAGTTAATTGATGTTTCTTTTTGTATATTTGCAGTTATACACATAAGTACTGATAACAAGCTCAATTCTAAATGTACGAAATGTACGCAACAATATTTAATTTAAACTGATTAATTTTCACAACAACAATTTCGATACACAAAAATGAAAAATTACTGACGAAAAATTTTAAATCTCATCAATCACAAAATTAATTTTTTATCGCAGCCCAATTCTCTAAAGGGCCAATAAACAAAATACAAAAAAATTAAATTGAATTAAATATTTCCACCAATTCAAACTATTTTTCATTTCATCTGTCAACACACATCTATATAGGATACACTTGATGATGTTGAAGCTGCGTAGGCATCGATCCTAAAATATTATGTATATATCATCTGCCAACAACAAAATTATTCTTTATAAGACAGCTGTCAAAATTTTGATTCATTTGTTTTATCTATAAACACAAGATATACACGAGTATATATACAGCACATACTTGTATATCCTTTTTCATATATCCACAATTTCTGGTGTATCGATTTACCAAACTTTTCTTTACTTATTATGTTTGGGTCATTTTCTTCAGAAACTTTTTATATTTATTAATCATCCCTATGATTTTTAATTTTGATGAAGGAAATGAATGGAAAAATTCTAATTTTCCTTATTTAAAAAATAAGTCAATAAAAATAAAATTAATATTAATTATACTAAATTGGGAATTTTGTTTGTTTCCATTTTTCCTGTTTAAAAAAAAAATATAAAATTCTAGAAAATTTCTTCCGTTTTTTGTTATCGGGGAAATTTGTTAAGAATTAGTTTTCGATAATCAATCAAAATATTAAATAACAACCGAACAAAAAAGCATGAATAATTTTCATTTCATTTATGGGCGGGGGGGAGGGGGATGGTTAGATGGACAGTTTTCTCAATGTTAATTTATTTTATGGGGAATTTGTATATTTTTAGTTTTATAAAGTTTGGGGTGTTCAGAGTCTTACCAAAAACATTAAACTAGCTTAAGTTGAAAAAGGAAATTAAGGCGAAATCGCCTGGGTTTTTTTCCACAAAGCGTTTGCCTTAACAAGTATCTATTAGAGCATGTATACATTACAAGAAGAATGAAAGCTTAATGATTATTTTATTTATTACGATTCAGAATTTAACAATATTATTATTTAGGATTTGAATGTGAGTATGAATTCTTTAATTTAGTTTCTTTTTGGAAGTTATGGTTATAATAGTCCCTAAGTAACGCCTAATTTAATCTCAACCCGAGCAACTTAGAACACAGCCGCAAACTGTATTCAGTAAAACAGTAACTTAAATAAAATATAAAATAAAATAAATCCGCGTTGGATTTGAAAATTTGAAATATAAAATTAAAGTAACAAGTGAAAATCACTAAGTCGGTGTATATTTCGTCAACTTGTTTGTGTTTCTCATTTTATTTAATAAATTCTATGAGATTTGTAGATACTGATCTTTTAGGCATAAAACCACGTTGATATTGTGATATATAACGTGGAAGCACTGCTTTGAATGAGTTGCAGATATAGATTTCATACCTCTGTAGCAAGAAACGTCATTTCTAGATTCAGTTTTGGAAATAGTCGTCACTGTCGTTATTTTCCACTTTTGTGGAAAAGTTGCAAATTTTAATGACTGATTGAACAAAATGCTTAGAGGAATTGCCAAATTTTTAGATTTTTTTAAAAATGAAGCCGGAATCCACCCTTCTCCGAAACCTACCAATGCTCGCTGGATGTCTTCTGTCTCGATGTGTGGAGTAAATATGAATGTGCTAAACTTACTAGTGGTTGAATTTTTATAATTATCAATGTCTTTTGATTTAAAAACAGATTGGAAAAACTCAGCAAACATGTTGGTTATGATCTATGGATCACAAGCCTTTTGATCATTAAATATAATCCAGGCTGGGTAACCAGTCTCACGTTTGGTTTTAAAAAATTTCCAAAAGCTTCTGGGATCGCTTTTTATTTTATTTAGCTTCGGTGTCTCAGTTCAAAATAAGATTCAAAATTTTGGTTATATACAGTAAATTTCTGTTTACTCCCTAGTGGAAAAATTGAAATTTTTTATACTAAAAATAAACTTTCGATTTCATAAAAATTTAATGATAATTTTGTAAAATTTTAGTAGGTTATGGCAATATAATTTTAGTATAATTTTTAAAATTAAACACAAGTTATACTTTCGAACATTATCTTACTAAAAGTATAATTTTTATATATTTTGTGTTATAAAAATTATACCAAAATAGGTGCATTTAAGGTACTAATTATGATAAAAAAACAACAAAATTAAGAATTATTTAAGTATAATTTTAGTGGGTTATGGCAATATAATTTTAGTATAATTTTTAAATTTAAACAAAAATTATACTTGAGATAGAATATAATGAAAATATTCCATTTATTGTGACTGTCGGATGTATGCGTACGGTAATTTTAAATCATTTCCATTTAGTTGTTTGTATTCGCGGACATTCCACGTCATCATTCCCCTGCATTAATTATTTCACGCCGTTGTTATTATAATTCTAGAATTTTTTTAATTAGAATAATAATCGCTTATAATTTTGGATTCCGACTGGACTCCAACCGGCGACTTTCCGGATGAGAGAACACTTAGCGGTGTACACCTTAACCACTGCACTACCAAAGCAATAACTATGTAAGGTTTAATTCCTAACAATATAAATCAATATATTTAAATACACAATTAAACTTAAAATATACTTAATTTGGTTTATTTCATTTGCTGCAAACTACACCAGCACAGCAACATACAAAATACCGCGAAATACGACTACAACTAAATATATTTTTTCAGCACGATAGTATTGATGCACATCAGTGTTACCAGGTCGTGGGAAATTTTTCCTTTTGCGGAAATTTCTTCCCTCGTGCGGGATGAAAAGTGATGATTATAAAAAATTATTTTTGTAAAGTGTGTAATACAATTTTCGATTCGAATTATTGCGCTTAAAATAATTTTTTAAATTTATGTTTAATTCTGACTAGATTTAAATATTTATATATACAAAATTAATATTTAAATTTGTATAAAATATTTAACCACAATTAAACTATAAAACTGCCGTATTAAGTATTTATCCCAAATATACTTAATTTAGTATAAAATTTGAATTTAAGAGTTAATTTTAGGTTAAAATATTTTATGTATATTTATGTTTAATTTTGACTAAATTTAAATATTTTTATATACAAAATTCATATTTAAAATGGTATAATTTTTGAGATGTATAATTTAAGCAGAATTTTGGTCTATAAATATATTAAATTTTAACCAATTTAAAGTATATTTTCTATTTAAACTAATCATTTATACAAAAATTAATTGATTTTGGTATTCCTCAGTATATTTTTTTGGTATAAATATTCGATTTTTTCCACTAGGGCTATCCTGGGAACACAATTTGAGGTTTTCCTTGTATGCCTTGTCTTTTTGTTTTTAAGAAGTTGATTTTCTTACCAATTGTTTTGCTCATAGACACGGGAATAAATAAATCTATTCCGTCGTAAAATTTTTCCACGTTTACATCTGAAGTTGTAATATGGTTTCCGGTTTTGGTAATTTTGGAAAATGGTTTTCCAATATTATTTCTATTGCTTTGTGGTGGATATTATTAATTACGAAAGTTGTTAGTGATTCCTCGGTTTGTAATAAAATTGGTTCATTAGTAAAAATAAGATCCATACTCATTATTCGAATTCGCACATTTACAGGCATAATCTCATGGTTTCTTCATCATAAGTCCAACTAATATTTGACAGATTGAAATCCCCAGTTATTAAAATTATGTTTAATTGATCGGCCGTATTGGTAATACCCAGAATTGTGTCGCAGCACTTGGTATACGATGATGTAGGCGAATCAGGTGGAATATACACCACGTAAGTTCATACTGGCTTGTTATTAATGACAATTTTAACACAAAAGTGCTCGATCCATGGATTCGTTAAATCTACCAATTCAGTAGGCACTAGGCAGTGATGTATCGACGGCTTTGAGTACTCCATCACCGGATTTTTTTATGCTTGTTTGGGGTGAGCGATCACATCTATAAACCAAATATTGACTAGGGAAAAATTCCAAACTCCAGATTTTATCGTTGACTGCGAGTTCATACGACGGATAAAAATCTCGGATTTTACTATCCCATCGTTTTAACCAATTACATCACGTAAATTATACAACGGGCACGCCTCTTTTCATATAAAAAAGTTGAAAATATTGAAAAAAAAATCTGGGATAGAAAAATCCGAGATTTTTATCCGTCGTATGAACTCGCAGTGAATGATGTTTCACAGATGATATAACCCGAAAAGAGTGTTTTTAAAACAAAATTATAAAATTGAGCTGCCTTTGAAGACATTTTATTTATATTTTGAAAGTAAAATGTCTGTTTAATAGTTTTTTGTGGATGTGACAAGGTTGGGATGCCATGATTACATTCCTAATTTGTGGCGCTATTTTTCCCAGCAACTGCCTCTAATGCCATTTTGTTTGCGTTTTGATAGTTAGGTTCGAGTGTAGTCTATCATTAGCCACTGGTAAAAAATATTTAAACGAGTGTGCCAGCCTTGAAATAGCAACTATGGCAGGCGGTACACTGTCGAACAGCTCAAGTGGTTGTGAATTGATTAGAGTTGATGAGGTTAATCCTTGTGCTTCGTGGATCCTCACTTCTACTAAAAATAATGCGTTAGGCATACATAGCCATTTTATGATATGGTACACACAACTCGATATTATAACAACCAGAAAATTAACCATGTCAAACAATTTCATGTGGTATAAATTTATTTAATATTTTGCTCGATTTTCTGGGACGTGAATTCACCTAAGATATTTATAAAAGAATCGCCCGGTTGAAAACAAGTTAAAATAAGTGAATGACACTGAGAGTTGACAATAAATTAATCCAAAATTAATTTAAAAAAATTGGAATAATCTCTAAATTTTTCAATAATATACAAAAATATGAAGGGCTCTTAGGCCCTTTTCCAATTACTGACTTATTTGTGGACACCGACTTATTCAAATAAGTCACCTCGCGAGGAGACTTATTTGAATAAGTATGTCTACACAGAAATGTCTCCAAAAATGTGTCTTGACTAAATGTAATACATGCGTTTTTTTTCAAATCTAGTAGCAACGACCAATATGTCAAGAAATTTTTTTCTTCCACATAACAGAAATTGCGTTTTGTTTTTTGTTATTACGTCACAAATAAATCGGTACAATGAATTGGAACAAATTGACTGACTTATTCAAGATGGCGTCAAATAAGTTAATAAGTCTGAAATAAGCCGGTAATTGGAAAAGGGCCCCGTGTCAATTTCTCCATGGGGGAAAAAAACTTATTATGGTTAACACAAAATTTTATTTGTGTCAAGAACAGTTTCAGTTTAGACATTATTATTTAATAATAGTTCCTTCATTAGATTACCAGTAGAAAATCTAGGATTTGATCATTTTGCACATATAATTTTAAATATGTATGTAGTGCGGGTGGTAGATTTTTGCCTGTATAATGATTGATTGGAAATCAGGGGGCCAAAATGTCACGAGATATTCAGAACATATGATCCGAAAGTTGACAACCCGGAAATGTGAAATGGATTATAAAAAAAAATCATGAAAATCAGACTCGCTAAACTTACTAAATCAAATGGGACTGAGAGCTACAACTCGTCTAATTTTCCTGAAGTTTGGAGAATATGAAGAAATCTATTCCAAGAAGATTTTCCTTTTGAACCTGCAAAATGTATGGGAAATTTGGAATTCTATTAGATTTACATAGATTAGGTAGGTCGGTAAAATGTATTATCTGTAGAAAACCTGGGGCCCTACTCTTGAAATCGGTGGAAATTGCAGCATTCGAATATAATTTGTTTTAAAATTCTTTAGAATATTCGAATTTTTCACCGGCAACTTTATCATTTTTTCAAAAAAGTTATTTGCATTACATATTTATTTCGGAATTATTCCCTTAACTAACTAAGAGTTTAGAGCTCATATAATATAATTTTTGTGAAAGCCATAAGTAATTACATCTAGTTCATTTCTTTTTTCGATGGCATTAACCGTGTTTGACACGAATTGTGTAAAATTTGAGGTCGTAAATCGTCCTTTAAGAAATCCGTGTTGATTAGTGAAAAACAATATTGTGCAATGAAAGGAGATTCTTGTATATAATTTTCTAAGTTTATGGTGGTATAAAGTGTGATATAAAGAAATTGTCGTAACTTACTTCAGATGAACTCTGTATTAATTAATTGATTCGAAGGAAAAAGACCGCAATATCTTTCATCATTTTTCCACACGTAAAAAAAAATATTCTTTTGACGTTTAATTTTATCATTTGTTGTTTACACATAATTCATTCCAGTTTTTTTTTTAAATTTACTTACTTCATAAAAAACATTCATATAACTAATGCGACAACGTCAAATTATCACTTTTAATTCATTATTTCCCCTCAAAATTCATCTAGAAGCGTTGTGTGTAGACTTTTTATTTTGATTTATATCGCAAAAAAAATCTCCAATAGTGATATAAATTCGTGTTATAACCATCATAAAATGACCATGCTGATCATCTTATAAATCGGAACAAACTACAAGTCTTTCCATATAATTTCAATAAGTTTTCAATCACTGTATTGAAACTAATATCGATGGAGCGTTGGTTGAAAACAACTATTCAAATAACTGTAGTACTGTATGTTTGCTTGCGAGCTCGATGTCAGAAATACGTAAAAAAATCTTCGAACATATAACTGTCAGCCATAGCTACCATAGCACATCAGTCCATTTAGCCCAGAATATTCGAATGGAATACTTTCGCGAATGACTATGGCTTGCATTATTAGGAAAATCGAATGACGCGTAAAAACATCCCGTTGTTTTCTTTCTGGTCAAGACAACCATACTCTGGGCTCCCAATAACAGAGCAAGCACTCTACTACCTACACAACTAACGAGGGCGACAACAGAAAGGGAAAGACTAAACTTTTTGGTTAAAAGAAATGGATACATTTGCGAAGCTCGGTTAAAACTGGCTGATTTTTACAATAAACTTTACTTTGTAGAGCTAACAACTGTTGCTTGAGATATTTGTTTCAGAAGAGAAATGCCATATTCACATTGAAACCTTGCACTCGTGAATTTCTTTTCTGGTCAATATAGGGAATTCACCAGGCTATAGCCGAACAAGGGTTTTATTTACTCCGCTAATGGAACACACCCGAACTTGAAGGATTTTCCGAAAAAATTAAAGATCAAGGTGCATCAAATACTAATTTCTTGAAAAATAAAAAACGACTATAGCAAAACTAAAACAGTAAAACCCGTACATAGTAAAAAAGTGAAGGCTTCCTTCCCTAATTTGAAAAAAACTTTAGTTTATAGGAATTTAAAAACCGATAGGAGCGGGAGTATGGGATCGGATTATTTAAATCGGGTCTCTGCGCGGCTTTTCGAGACATTCGGTCCTTCGACACTTTTGGTCCTTCGTAATTTTGACATTCGGTCCTTCGTCATTAATCCCTTTGATATCATACCGAATTGTAGAGGCTTCAATAACTCTTGCGGACACGAGGGAAACCGCATCGTTCCTCCCCCTCCGTTTAGTCCTCCGAGGGCCTCTAGAAACAAATTCCAGGAGAGCGAGGTTCAAAACTATGTCGGGAATAAAGGAGCAGTTTTACTAGTTTTATTTTAAGTGAATGATTCGAATTCAAAACTGATTTTTTGATACAGTTCTAGAATACGGTCGATAGGGATGGAACTTGACCATTTCTTTATTGATTATGTTAAAATTCTACAAGTAAGGTCTAAATAAGATTCTATAAAATCATTTTTTGACTAAGTTCTGAATTATATCGCCATTTTGTCCCCAGATACGCAGAGTTTTATCAAGAAATCATTTAATAATCCCATTTAACACGTGTCAAATTTAAACATAATTGGTTAACAAATGGCCAAATTCTATCTCTACAGATCATACTCCACAAGTTTATCAAAAACTCATTTAAGAACCCAATTTCCATCACACGAATTTCAACATAATCGATTAAAAAATGGCCAGGTTTTATCCCTATCTGCCTTATTCCAGAACTTTATCTAAAAATCATTTTTTGAATCCCATTTAGGACATGTCGAATTTCAACTAAATCGGTTAGAAATGGCCTAGTTCCATCTCTATTGCTCGCTATGCCGAAAAATCATTTTAGAATCCCATTTTCATCGGACGTATCGAATTTCAACAAAATCTGTTAAGAAATGAACAAATTCCATCCCTATTAGCCAGTTAGAGAACTCACGCTAACTCATTTTTGAATTTTGACAAAATCATTTAAGCGTAACATTTTCCCACATGTCACATTTTAAAAATTTAAACCGGGATTTCCTAAAAATTGGGGTTTTTTTATACAAAACCGGGACGATTTTAAAAACCTGGAATTTGAAAACCAGGACTTTGAAAACCGGGATTTTGAAAACCGGGATTTATAAAAAAACCGAGATTTTGACAAACCAGGATTTTGCAAATCGGGATTTCGTTACACACTTCATTATGCCATTAATGTTTGAATATGATTTCGGCCATGTGACAGACGTGGCTGGTGCGTAGATGGCGCAATCGGGATATCCAATTTTGACACAATTTTCGCATCAATTGCGGCCGTATTTCCAAGTGATCAATCGTCTCTGGTTTATAGACATAGAAAGGTGACTTAACATATCAACAAAGAAAATAATCTAATGGAGTTACATCACACGATCTCGGTGGCCAATTAACAGGACCATCACGTGAAATTAGTCTTTCATCAAATGTTTCTGTAAGTAAATTAATTGTATCCCGCGCTGTGTGGCATGTGGCACCATCTTGTTGGAACCACATATCAGCAAGATCTATGCCAGCTCGTTAGGGTAAAAAAAGTTAGAAATGATGCCTCTATACCGATCACCTTTGACTGTAACATTTTGCCCATCATCGTTTTTGAAGACATTAATTTTCTCTGGATGTAATGGCGTTTCGGCATAGGCTTCTGGATTATCTTCACTTAAAATCCGACAATTATGTTTATTAACGTACCCCTTCAACCAAAAGTAAGCTTCATCGCAGAACAAATGTGTGTTTCAGCTCATTGGCCGAATTGGCGGCGTTTGCGATGGTCGAATGGCTTTAGTTCCTGCACAAGTTGAATTTTGTAAGCACGTAAACTAAGATCATCAAATAAAATCTTACATAAAGTGGATGGACATATATCCAGTTGCTGAGAACGTCGTCGCATTGATTGGTTTGGGTTTTCCTCATACTACGCTGTACTGTATTATCATTTAGAGTATACGTGGTGCAAAACCGATCCATAACTAATCGAAATACCCGCTCTGATAGACGGTTATGACGACCGTAAAATGAACGTAATTCACGATGAGTTTGGCCAACAGAAACATTATTTTGAAAAATTTGCAAGCGTTGCTTTGGCGTGAGTCTATTCATTATGAAATGACAAATCAAACTAATGACCATCCAAATGTCAGCTGCCAAATCGGTTGTCAAACAAAACAATGCTGCAAACTTAAAGATGTGAACTAATAATAAAAATAAAAAAGTGTCATGTAAAAATTTGTACACATTTGCATTAAATACCAAATAGTGACATTTGACAATTTAATTGAAAAGTTATACCTGGGAGTCAATTCGCGTTCTATGAAATAAAGAAAATGAATTTTTTTTTTCCATTTGCAATCGAGTAGGTTTGAATTGCCCATAAGAAATTATGATTCCACACAGTGGAATTTAAAATTACGTGCAAATAATTCAAACTACTAGATTGCAAATGAAAATTTTTTTTCATATTCATTATTTCATGAAACGCGAATTGACCCCCTGGCGAAGAGATTTTTCGTTTATAACCTGGCGGCGAATAGCGTAAGGTCACCTCAAAAAGGTTAGTTCATAATTTAGCCGAAAAATCGACCTGAAGCACACAGCATAAATGTTCCTTTACTTCAGAGATTAATCAATTAGTAATTTTAAGGAACACGTTGAATAATTTTTTACGTTGGGATGTTTTACTATGTGAAAAAAGACATACAAATGAATTAAAAGTTTCCGCTGGTAATAAAATAACAACACTTATTCTCTTTTGTGATAGTGCCACAACCTGTGGCGAGTAACGTAATCTCTTATTTTCCGCTGGCAAATGTCCACTGTCTTACACAGCATAACATCCGATACCAATTTTTACATAAAAAAATATTGTATGTAAAATGTAGCGTCGAAAGCAAAATCAAAATACTCCACAAATCCTCCAACTATAATTCACAAATTCCTAATAATATCCAATTCTGAAGACTAATCGATGTAATGTTCATTTTAAATTATATTTCGAATTCGAGACAATCTAATTTGAATACGTACATACGAGGCAGCGCAGCAAAAAAAAAATCTATTTAAAGAATCGCATATCTATATTCCCGATGGAATTAATACCGTTATTGTTCATTTTAATATACATATTTTGCTATTGTACGGAACCAGAACCGAAAAGGAAAATGAGGAAAAATATGAAAAATAATATTCATTTGATTGCAAGTTAATATAAATGAAATTAATATATGTAATTTTGTATTTCAACTGGATATTGTTGTTGTACTCCTACTGTAATATACAGTACTCTAAACAAATTCGTCTTTCGATTCGACTAAATGGGAAAATGTTCTGACTAATTTCACAAAATTGTTTTATTTTTTCCTGAAAATCAACTTAACATACTGAAATAAAATGAAATCGAAAAAAATGGGGAGCACTCCTCTTTATAATCTCTCTAGTGTATTTATGAAGTTGAGTGGGAGAACAATTGAATTTTTATTATTTTTATTTTTATTATTTTTTTTTTCTGTTGGTCGGATGAGGGATGATAAATGAGAGTGGATACATAACAATAACAACATATTATAAAAAACGTTTCGTGTTTATAGCCCTGTTTAGTTGACACGTGTTTATTTGAAACAAGGGCTATCTATCTATCTACTTTAAACTGTATAATAAGGATTTGTTAATATTATTTCGACTGATAAGGATGAGCACAGATTTTTATTTTTATTTATTTATTTTTTTTTTCAAATCCCGCGTAAATTAAATCAATCTTTTTGCCAACCACTAAATTTGATTAAGTGCGGTGAACAGTGATACGGATTTTCCGGTGTATATACGTTATTCGCTTAATACAGGAAATGTGAGAATTTTAGCTGGCCATAGTTGTTCAAAAAGGATTATAAAATTACATATAAAAATAACTCTTACCTCGTAATCTTCGTTCGTCATTCAGTTGTCGTTCCAAGGAATCCTTCACTTCACGTTCCCGTAACACATCCATTTTTAGTTCAGCTGCAATTAAATAAAAATGAAATATTAATAATTAAACATCGAATATATTTTTAAAATGTATGATCGAGATCGAACTAAAATCAGAATTAAATTACCTTGTTTGAAGGAAAACTATATAGATACACATATACGCATTTGACTTTGTTGCTATTAAATCAATAAATCATATAATTGATAATTTTTCACCTATTTGAAAAGCGTTTATACGAGTCTAAGAAAATTATATACATTTTTCATTTTATATTTTAATTTCAATACGATTTTAACTATACATAGCATAGCATACAAGGTTCAGTATAATATACAGAAAAATATAGGCGTGATACTTGTTATAAATATTACTTCTGTAAAATGTATATTTTCTGCCTTTCGGCTAAATTCCACTGTTTTTTTTTATGTTTAATATTTTTCCATTCAATTTTATTGTGTACAAGTAGATTTTAATAAGCAATAATCCTCTGCCTCTTCTGCACACTTTATGTACGAGCATATTATATTCAAGTCTGTAACTATTATGATTTTCAATTTAAAAATTTGATTTATTTTTTGAATTAAATCGAACGAGTATATGAAAATTAGTTTTTCCCTTTATGTTTATCCAGTTTCAATTGTAATGACGCAATGATTGATTGAAGGAATGATAAAGCTGTTTAATACATAAATGTGTATGCGTATGTATATACATGGTAAGATTGATAGATTTTACAATATAATTTGTCAGATTTGGATATGTACCTTAAGTGCTGCGCTAAACTTTCCGTATCAATCAATTTCATCTCAACTGTTTTTTCTATTTTTTTTTTGCGTTTCAAAAATGTAATCTCGACTATTGGATATATAAATCTAAAATATGTACCAACCTTTTTCATAACTTGTCTGCCTTTCTTGTTGCCTAGCGTTTTCGGTTGCTACCTTAATTAAATTTTGTATATTTCTAAGTAATGTTTCGGTCGATGATAAATTTTGTTCAACTTCCTGTTGACTTTGATTTGCCTGTTGCATGGCCATATTCGAATAATTCAGTGCTTGGTGGTGTTGTTCGGCAGCCGAACCGGGCGCCGACGATGCCGACGAAACGGGAGGAATTTCACAATCAACTTCACTATAATCTGAATCTAAATCAATAACTTTAATTAAATTACATAAAAATAATAAACAAAACGTCGATGCATTTTACCAAATATACTTACTATCATCTTTATCCTCTCGATCGTCGTTTTCAGAATCATTGTGATCACTTAAATTATCGTCGTCTTCATGTAATGTGGGTGCGGGTGACCTATGATCCTCTTCGCTATGATCGCTCGGTTCGCCTACACTATGATCTATACCGGATTTTGATAAATTTAATATCGGGCTATGACCATTTGATGAAGATCCTGCAAATATATAATGAACAAGCAAAAAACACAAAAATCTCGATTAAATCGCTCAACAATCGTCGTAAGAACACGGTACATACGTATAAAGCATGACCATTGTTTTTTTTTACTTCTTACCATTTTGTGAACTTAAATCTCTTAATTTGTGATCTCGAACTATTCCTCTTTCATCGACTTTTTCGTCACGAAGCCTGCAACAAATACACAAAATATATTTATACAGATATTGATCAATTTATTTTATTTTCTTGTAAATAAGCATAAAAAATAAAATTAAAATCTAAATGAGATTATTTTATAATATATTTTATATTATACAAACAATAAGCCCAACCACTTTCCGAAAATGTATAAAAATAAAAAACCTTCTTCGATCTTCTCGAGCGCAATTGTTAATAATGGCGCGACGATAGAATCGAATGATAAAATAATGAGAAAGGATTTCACAATGATTAGCGTGAATTTCATGTTTTTATTTATTTATTTATATTTTAATTCCTTCTCTAGATTCTGGAATTTTTAAATTGAAATGTTACCGCATATTTCTTGTTGGTTTATTTGTTTGTACATACACAAATCGTAACATGATCTTATTATCGTATATAAAGGAAATATTTTATTAAAGATTGCACAGAAATAATTGTCCAATGCGTTGGTATGCGTGTCAGCTGTTTTAATGGTTTAATTTTTTATTGATCATTCGAAAATAATGGTTCAGAATCAAATCGAAATGTTCTAAATTCAAATATATTTAAAGTTTTCATTACACAAACTGATATTTTTAATTATTAAAGAAAGGAAACAATAAAAAGTGTATATATAAAAAGTTTAAAGTTTATTTAAATTGTAAAGCTTTTTGACTCATTGTTTTGAAAACTACTTACTGCTGGAAGCTTTAAAGTTAGTGTTTTGTCAAAAAGGCAACTTAATCAGCTCAAGTCTGTTCGACATCCTTATATGTAGTGGCTTTAGTTTTCTGTGAACCAATGCTCATATTTTCCAAGGTAACTCTCAGAAATTTTATTTCCTTTAATTTCCTAATATTTATACTATACATTTGAGACACTTGTGAGGTGTGATACATTGAGCAAGTTCCTCTTCCTCTTCTTTAACTGTATCACTGATATAAGTCATGTTCTATTACTTCACTAATTTCATTTATGAATATAATAAATATTGAAAAGCTCACGCGAAAACTGAAAGGGCATCTCTGGAGCCCCTGTGTAAACTCTTATTGATATTTTATTTACAACATCATTGTATTTGCCTGCTCAAATATGATTAACCAAGCAATAAATACATGGAAGATCCATTTAAAATTTGCACGACCTTATTTATTTATTGATTATTACAATTTTGGTGATGAAATGAATTGAAGAACAAAAAAGATTACTTCCATTAGGCATAAAAACCCCAGATTTTTTTTTTTAAAACCAATTCACTCCAGGCTACTATACCTTCCATATTGAGCTCAAGCTTATTTATTATAGAGAATATTGCAAGAAGTATTGCAAGAATACTTACAAACTACTTAAAAAATTATATAAACGGTTCCAATACTAAAATAACAAAAATTATAAAACATGACAAAAGTAGTACTATTTGTTTTGTCATTCAAGCGCTAAACAACACGTTTTGAAAGAGGTCAGCGACGCTGATCTCATAATATTTAAGGGACTGGAATTCCAAAAAGAAATACCTCTACAGAAAAAGATGTATTTAATGACGTGCACAGGTTTATGGAGGAAAGTAATCGTAAATTTGAAGAATGGGACCTACTAAACAATAACTTAAATACCAGTGGCACTATTCTGGTAATTCCCCGGGAATAGGGACCTACGGAATGAATTTATATGTAATTTTTATTTAAACATTTGTTTTCTGGCATACTGAGGTAAAAAGTTAGTGTTAATTTTTTTGAAAACAAATTTAAATGGGGGATGGAAGAAATTTTAGATATGGATATTTTTTCAAAATTTATAAATATTTACATCAAACTTTTCACCTCAGAAGGCCGGAAAAAATATTTGAACAGAAATTACATATAAATTCCTTCCTAAATTCTCTATTCACCGGGAATTACCAGAAAAGTGCCACAAGTGTGTAAATATGAAACCGGAATTTACCAATAAATAGCGTCAGTTGCCAATGTACCTTACGGCAAACCACGTCATCGGCGACAGTTTTCTTTTGTCATCTGTCAACAACATTCAATTCATAACCATACGCACGTGTTTAAAATGTCGAGTTTTGTGCCTGCATATTACGATTTGATTTACGATCATTGATTTTTTATTATCATTTGAAGAAAACTACTGCAGAATCACATTGAATGCTTTTCAAAGTTTACGGTGAGCATGCTTTTGGTAAATCACAATAGGTTTAGGTTTTTTAGGTTTCAGTGGTTTGACACTTAGGCCATTTTTGGCCCATTGTGATACCACGCATTCACGCCACATCATTAACCCATTCACCTACTCACACAACTACAGTATACCACCTGCACATTGCAAGCTCCATGTTTACCTGTACATTGACATGGACGGTGGGTCGGCGCTGAATTCTGTACTCCATCAGAGGGTCTTAGTTGTGTTTATTAACATCATTGATTGTAATCGATGATGAAAATTCGATTTGCATCTAGCCTCTGATGGGATTCGAGCCCAGTACCTCCCGGTCCAAGTGCCGAAGCTTTAACCACTGCACCACTTGTCCGGTAAATCACAATGCTATGAGTAGTTTAATAAATTTAAAGTGGTGATTTTGACGTGAAAAATGAAGAACGTGGAAAACCAACAAAAAAGTTTGATGACAGTGAATTGCAAGCATTGTTGAATGAGGATGACACCAAACACAAAAACAACTCACGGATCAATTGAATGTTTCACGAAAAGCTGTCTTCATATACGTTTAAACGCAATGGAAAAGATCCAAAAGCTGGGAAAATAGATTCCACATAAACTGAATGAATGGCAACAGGAAAATAAAAAAACCACTTGCGAAATGTTGCTCGCTCGATACAAAAGAAAGTTATTTCTTGGGATCAGATTTGGTGGGATCAGAAAAGTGTGATTTATTTTGAGCTGCTTAAACATGGGAAAACCGTTTATACTGAACGCTACAACAACAAATGATCAATTTCAATCGAGGTTTGCGCGAAAAACGACCAGAATAGGATCAAAAGCAATAAAAAGTGATTTTTCTTTATGATAATGCACCATCGCACAAAACAAAACCAGTCATAGAAACGTTGGAAGCACTTAATTGGGCAATATTTATTTTTTAATATACGATGAACGTGTACTTTTTACTAAAAAGTTCCAGTTTCATATTTATACACCTGGTAAGGTTATTTGGTTCTGAGAAGCTTAAAAATAAAAAAACATACACGAAGTTCATAAAAGTCAAGCAAGCCATAGCCAAGAATCAAATTGAAAAAGAGAGAAATGTGAGCATACTTCTCAATACTAAAAATGAACCGAGTAAAAGCATTGAAACATCTTTGGAAAGCACTCATATTCTCCTGAAGCATTCCAAACAAAACAACGCTAATGAATAGAATTGTGTAAGATGTGAGAGGACATTCGCACATTCGCTTTTTAAAATTTATCAATGAACCCTACAAATTTATACAAACAACCAAACATTCCAAATACCGTTTTGCTTAAATTAATCAAATATACAATAGTATATAGTACATATTATAGTTTTATTTTGTTTCTCGTTACTAACGAGATATGCTTTAATTCCATGGATAAAATTTGCTGACAGCAACTTTTTTGCTGATAATATGCAAAAAAAATTTTTCATAAGAGTGACAAAGAAAAGAAATCTTTTATAGAAAAATTTTATGGTTTTAGATTTTGGCATAACCTAAAAATTTCAATAAATTTTTTAATTTGTACACTTTCGTACAATTCGATTTTCTTTTATATGTTTTAATTTTTATATATGTACCACAAAAAACCACTAACGTTAACAAATTTCAACTCGAAAAAAAAATTAAATCGTCATTTGACTATAAAAATGGCGAACATCTATTTTGTATGAGTGTGAGAAAAATTTCTTATCTCTACACACATTTTTTGTAGATGTGTAAAAAATGCTGCCATAAAAAATACTCCAATTTACATTTTTTATGGCAGCATTATGGCAGTAAACTTCCCCTATCACACTTTTACCACCACCCCTATCACAATTTTACTGACAACATGTTTTGTTTCGTACACAACCAGTAATATTTATATTTTTTTCTCGCTTTTGTTTTTGCTGACAGCAGATTATTTCCATGGAATAGGGCCATTATTTAGATGCGCACGCATTCTCACTCTTTTGATTTCTCCCGTTTGTTTTTGTCGTTTCGAACTGTTGTTCGCATTTCTGCAAAATGTGTTGCGCGAATTGATGTCATTTTGTAATTGTATAGTGGTTACTTTAGTTCTGTGTAAAATAATTGGGGTAAGTTTTTATGTAATTTAGTTAGGAATTTACGGAGTGGAGTGTAAATATAATATATAAAATGATTCAATATATTATACATATTTACACTTTGTAACTTGTAAATTCACTGCTTGAACGCTAATGCTATAATTCAATAAACAAACATATGTATATAGAAAATGGCGAGAAGATATTTGACCGAAGCTGAAATAATACAAGCATTAAATGAGAGTTCTGACGAAGAGATAGCCGATGCAAATGATGGAGAGGATGAAGTAGATGTGAATTGCCACAGTGATATTGATATTGTGGAAGAAAATTCAGACCACCGTGATGAGCAAAGTGCAAGTGAAAGTTGTAACGATGAAAATCGTCCTGAAACAAATAGCGAGTTCATTGGAAAGGATGGATTAATTTGGAATTCAATTCCTCATCAATCCCGACGTACCCCAAGTCATAATATTATTAGAGGCGCTACGAATAAAGAAATTCTTCTACCAGGTATGAGCATTGATTGCACAGATGAAGCTTTTAAGTTGTTTTTTGACAACGCAATAATTGATATTATTGTGAAGTACACAAATATTTACGCATCTGAAAAAATTGGATCATTGTGGAAAGAAATAGATAGAACTGAACTACGTACTTTTTTGGGCTATTGGTAACGGCTGGAGTTAATAAACAGGGAATTATTGACTATAATGAATTTTGGTGCCCGCTTTTTGGAAGCCCAATATTTCGTGCTTGTATGCCGAGAAACCGATTTGTCGCAATACTGAAATACATACGATTTGACGACAAAGCAACCAGATCGCTACGTAGAGCGAAAGATAAATTAGCCCCAATTAGGACTGTTTGGGAACTAATCAACAAGAATTTATTGAAACATTATGCTCCGGGTGAGAATCTTACCATTGACGAGCAGTTAGTCCCTTTAGCAAACTGGATAAATATGGTATAAAACTGTGGTGGATTTGTGATAGCGCTACAAGCTATCCTTTACATGGTATACCATATTTAGGAAAAGAAGGACCACAAAAGCACAAAATTTGGCGCAGACCGTAGTAGAAGAATTGTGCGAACCATTTATACGAACAAATCGCAACATAACTTTCAACAATTATTTTACTAGTAACGAGTTAGCTAGCAGTTTATTGTCGAAAGGTTTGACTATAGTCGGTACACTACGAAAGAATAAAAGGTGCATACCACCATATTTTTTACCAAATACAAGGCGTGAGGTGCATTCAAATATATTTGGATTCCGAAAAAAACATACATTGGTTTCTTATGTACTGAAGATAAATCGGGCAGTGCTTCTTCTTTCCACTATGCATCACAACAAAAATATAGATTCCACAAATAAAAATAAATCATAGATAAATTTATATTACATTAAAACAAAGGGTGTTGTAGATATACATTGGATCAGATGGCACATGCTTATTCAGTAAAACGCAAAACACAGCGTTGGCCATTATACTCTTTTTGTTCAATCTAATTGATGTTTGTGGAATAGCAGCTTTCGTTATCGACGGTAAGGTGTCCTATAACAAATTACTGATTCCAGTTTTTTACCAAACTGAATTCGCTTGTCGTAATTCGACAAACAAGATTTTTTGTTGGAATTTTTTAAATGGAATTTGTGTGTGTTTTCTAGAATTTTGATTTTTGAAATATAATAAAATTGGTATAGCAGGATTGGAAATCTACATTAATTTTGAACGAAGTTCTAAATTTTGGCCATGATGAAAATAATCAATGATCTAAGTACCAAATTTCACATTTAGTTGGAAATTTGTTTTCTTTAATATAATCACAAAAATACCTTTTTTTATAAAATGGTACATTAATAATCGGTAATTATAATTCATATTAAACCAAAAAAAATTTTATTTAATTTTATTGATTTCAATCAAAAAATATAATAAACTAAAAAAAGTCGCGAGAAACTACTTGGTCTCATTTGCCATGGCTGAACTCTGGAATATTATCCGAAGTTCATGTTCAAATTTCACTACGGTTCTACAAACTCTTTCAAATTGGAAAATTTTCGGTTGAGAAATGACTAAGTTATATTCCTCATATAACTGAGTGCTTTACAAACCGAATTTGACCTTAATTTGTCAAGAAATGGCCTAGTTCCGTTTATTTAGACCAAAATCTCAAAATCTCGTTACACGTTCGTGTTTGAATTATAATTCACATAGATTCGGATCGATCAATGTATTTTCTATATTGTACTATCTTGAAAAAAATTCTAAATAACAGATTACGTATATTTTCATAATTGGTATTTTGCAAAGCTGGATTATGAAATAAAAAATTTAGAAAAGTGGGTTTTTTGAAATGTATGCATTTTAAAAGCGGAATTTTAGCAGTTTAGCTTATTTGAGGTCATAAGCAATGATCGTAAACACATTTTAGTACACGGCCTTATGAAATTTTCTTATCGGTGCTTAATATCGAAAGTTAATTAGTGTTAGAAGTTGCGACAGATTAATTTATCGGCTCAAGTTGTTCTATTCAACAAAATTCTGTTTAATAAGCTATCATCAAAAATTGTATACGATAGTTTTAACTTCAAAAGCTGGAGCTACTATTTTTTCATCTATCAGGATTTTTATTTTCAAATGGCAGGTTTAGTGTAGTTTGAATATTTTTCTCGAAATTATAATGTTCTCGATAAGAAATTCCAAATAGAGTAATTTGTGGCATAAATTGTAATTTGAAAAATTTTGAACTGATGGCGTTGCGTTGTTGATACATTTTCATAAAATAGTTGAATATATTTGTATAATGAAGTATTTAACACGTACTAATCTCACCAATATATTTTGTAAAAATTGAATTATAACTTCTTAAATTTTGGCCATCGCCAATTTAACTAGAAAACTATAAGATGGCAACGTTGTAATGAAAAAACAATGAAAACAGCTACAAAAACAATATTCTACATTTTCTACGAAATGTCTACATACTTTACCAATGTCGATCTTGTCTACGCAAAAATCAACAATCTACACTATTTTCGGCTCCAACATGTAATTCCGAAATACGCGTAGATGCACAACACTGATTTATAGTCTTAATTTTTTCCTTTCTCTTCTTGTCTAGTTAGATACCATTCTCCTAAATTTTAAAGAAATTTAAATTTTGGTCTAAATTGCAATATAATCAACTAGAATTCAACATGTACTTGTAATGATAATAATCAAGATCAGTTTAATCGATTAACCAAATAGAAAATTGTAGTAATAATAATACTTTGTCGATTTCGTATGAAAATATTGGCCTTATTTGTGTTTTATCGAAACCCGATTTCATTTTTTATAACACCAAATTTTTAGTCGGTTTGTTATTTCGTACCCTATCCTATAATCCCGATAGATAAATTTGTAATATAATCAGATATTAAATAAATCATGCGGGTCTAACACAAGGATTTATTTTTTTTTTCACAATAGTCCTAAAAAAATCATTGAACTATATACAGAATATTTTAAAATGATTTTAAAATTTGATAATCGATTTGTTTAATGAAAGTGAAATTTTTCATTTATTTATTTAGAAATAATATAAAAACCCTTATATAATTTAAAAAAAAAATAATAAAATTTTCAAACCAGTGTCCATATACCCAAATATACACTTCATATCTATGATCTGGATAGGGGAACCCCCTTTTTAATACATACATATATACAAAATAACAATTCGATTTACAAAATATGAAATCTCTATTAATGATAAAGTCAACATTACTCAATGTCCGCAATATGATTGTGAAAAATATTAAATTTTTCCCGACCCAAACAACAACAACAACCAATATAACGTAATAATCAAAATACAATTTAATCTAATTTTCAACAATATATATAAAATTTATTGAAAAATACGTCACCACCTTGTACTAAAAAACATGTTACACGCATGAAGAAAATATTTTGTGGGTGGAAAATAAATTTTCATGTTGCTTTCGTCTTCAGTTATTTTACTTTGATTGTTGTTTTGACATTAAATACTGTTAAGTATGTTGAAATAATTTTTTGTTTTGTAAATGCGTGAAGATGATAAATGATGAGATGCGTTTGTGTGTGGTGAATTTTGTATTAGGATTCAGATTACAAAATAATTTCGATATGTGTCACTTGTCGTTTTGGCTAAATATATAGGAAATATGAGAAAAATTGGTGAACAGAACCAATTTTATCGTCTGTAATTTCATTAAAAACCACGAAAAGCTATGCAATAATCGTGCTTATACTGCAGTCTGTTGTCATATTGAGGTACATATTTAAAAAGACTATATATATATTATATAAAGTCTCATGCATAACGTCTTCTTACCACCAACTAACAACTTAATACGAGTATATAATTGTATATGTAGTTTTAATATATTTAAAAAAGGAGAACAATAAAACGAAATTATATTGTAATCAAGATTTTCAATGCTTTGTTTGGAATTTGTTGTTTAATTTAATGGTGTCCATATTCAGTTTCTTTCCCTTTTGTGTGTTGTGTCTGTGGATACGCTTTGAGATTATGAACCAATTAATTAATTATCTCCAAATATAATTTTTTGTTATAACGTTTATTTTTTAATTTAATTGAAATGTTTGCTTGGCTCGGCTTACGTGATGTGGATACAAAGATTGCATTAAAATGTTTGTGACGAGAGATTTTAAGCACGAGCCAAATACAGGTATGTAGCTTTTCATATAATGATCATGAAGCAAGACTAAAAAAGGTAGGCCAATCCATTTAATTAATGTTACTGGCTTATTGAGAAAATATTAGTCTTTCGAGTTTAACGCAGTTGGCCATTTCAAAATTAAGAACTCATTATTTATAAAAAAAAATTTAAAATTACTTTAATTTTACTTTATAGTTTTGTCATTATTTCAACTAATTTTAAATTAAAGGATTAGGATAGTGTATTATCGTAAAATATTGGTTTACTAATAAATTAAAATCATTTGAAAAAATTATTTTTCAGAATTAGAAAAAGAAATTAAGTTCTAAATTTAATCGGCTTTGAAATATTATCTTTGAATCGGATTACCCAGTATGCAATTTTTCCAGTGTATAGAAAATTTTATTTGAATTCCATACTAAATTCCTTACTACAAAATATCAAAGACACAAAAATATCGGCTTTAAAGAAAAATAATTGTCTTTCTGTTTCGCGGTAATATTATTCATTTTTTTATGTTTTTTTGTTCAGTATATTGAATCTTTTATTTTCTCTTCTGTCTCAGTTTCATGTGACAAGTCGACTGGTGAATATTTACACGCTTGTGCATCCGTGTGCTTTTGTTTATTTTAATTTTTCGTTTTTACAGTGATCAGATTGGGCTGAAGAGGTAACAAAAAACAGTTAAAATGATTTTGTTTAATTTTTTTAAGATGCTGTGTGAAAATCTCACAGGTGGATGGCGCGTGAATAATACCCTACATAGGCGGATTTTTAAAGTTTAAATAAAAAATATATACTTAATAAACACTTCTTTTTCAATTTCGCAAAAAAAATATATTTTTGAAAATTTGAATTAAAATATTTGTTCAAAAAGTTTTAACAATCACTCGATCGATTTCAACTTGTTAGGTCATCAGCAGAAGTATCTTCTCGCACGGAAAGTAGATACTCCTTTTGAAAATATTCAAAAATCTATTTTTTTGCGAAATAGAAAAACAAGTGTTTAGTAAAATGTGCTTATTAAGTGTAAGTGTGTTTCGCCAAATGCCTACGGCGAATAGTGTAAAAATAAATAGTTCTTTTTAATTTCAATAGAAAATTATTATGAATCCCATGTAAAAGTGCTATGGAAAGCTGTTCTATTTGCTTATCGCATGCAAGTGTGTTAAATTAGTACGGAAGTGTATATGGAATATACCAGAGTTTCTGATGAAATTCCACCTTATTTCCACTTTGTTTTTTTCTCATTTTAATCGTGATTCACACCGACATGGGAATTTTTGTGACACTTTTCTTTGGTGAGTAGTATGGATTTCCGTGTACATAACATGATTCTTTGCATAGAAAGAGTGTGGTTTTTGAACGCGAATGTGAACGGAATTCCGTCTGCCATTGCATATTGGATAATACAAACAATATTTGTATCTAGCTAAATACGTAATGATCTTGTACGTGTGCGGTAAATGAATTTAGCAAAGAGAAAAAATACGGCGTAGAAGAAATGTAAAAGTAGAACGAGATAAAGTGTCAAGCAGAATTGGGAGCTGGCTGACATTCAATGGACTAATCGTGCAATGATTCTAATTTTAAAGATAGCAATAACTGCAATCAATCCTTCCAAAGAGTACAACGCCAGTAGACAGAGCTTACACTCAAAAAAATCTGATAGGTTAAACTGACTAATCGATATCGATGGACTTTGACGAAACGGTATATTCAATTTGATGGTAATTGCTACTAATATGATTATGAAAAATTCGATTAACTGCAAAAAATAAAAATTGAAATTAAATTTTCTTCAAATTAACGAGCGATTTCTTCAAATTTGATTAATTTTTAATTAATAATACATTTGATTAAATTTTTTCATTTCAAAAAAAAATTTGATTGAGTTGAAGAATTGACGTTTCAAAAAATTTTTCTACTAAATTTCGTTGAATCAAATAAATTTATTCAATTTAACAAAATTGTTAACCAACTTTAGGAAAAAAGAGTGCTTTTGAAGAAATATCTTCAAAGTGTCGAAAGGTCGGTTATATTATTTTAACCACTAGTTTCGGACAGATTTGATCACTCATCAATAAATTGCAAACAGTCACTAAATAAAGTAAATAAAGTGAAAACTGCACTAACCTTACCAGCGCCACTAGTTGAAATGTTTGATTCTTTCCCGATGGCATCAAGCATCTACCATATAGTTTCTTCTCCAATAATCTGTTTATGGGTATGCATTGGATTTCCAAAATCGTTTGGTTATAATGGGACAGAAACTATTCATGATAATATAATTACTAAAACTTCGACACTGCCTATGAAATCAGCAACGAAGAAAAAGCTGTATCAAACACTAACATGAAATAATTACTGTACATTAGGTTGCAGCAGATATTCTAAAAGAAGTTCAAATTCCTCATTCAAATTTGTTAAAAAAGCTCGACCGGAAGCACAAAATCAATGAAAACAAATCGATTCGGAGCCCTAGCTATATCGGATGGTCGATCCACTACACTAAATTTAGTACTATAAATTCAAGAGTATCTATGAGATTCACTACGATAGAATGGGACTGACTAATAATGACTTATAGAGTCAATGAAGGCCCCAGTATGCTGGAGTTTATGTTTTTTGGTTTATATTTTTTTAAGTCGTTGAATCGACAAGGGGACGAAGATAAAATATCGTCTTCCTATTCAATTTTGGGAAATTGCCGGAGCAACATCGCTGGAGCATCTATATCACTCACCAGCAACACAAACAACGAAAACTTATTTTAGTGAAATAAAAGTTATTTATTTAAATTAAAAGTAAACAATAAGTGTGTTTTATTTATTATCAAAATTATCAAAGTGCTCCACTTCATTTTCCGCCGCATTATACACAATATCTGGTGACCCCGACGTCGGTTTTTACCGTATCTAGTTCTACAAATCGGCGCACTTCCAAATGGAAGATAGAAAAATTTCCATTAGCCGATTTGTCAATTTACTGTGAAATATCTACGGGTAACAATCGCCCGTACATTCCAGAGTCATTGCGTCGAACTATCTTCGACACTCTGCACAATATTTCACACCCAAGTGTACGAGCAACTCGCAAACTCGTCACCTTAAGGTATTTTTGGCCCAGCATGAACAAAGATTTAACCTTATGGGCGAAATCTTGTTTATCCTGCCAAAAATGCAAGATACAAAGACACACCAAATCACCTCACGGGAATTTTCAAATTCCACCAGGTAGATTTGAACATATCCATTTAGATATTGTGGGACCACTTCCACCATCTAATGGATTCACTTATTTGTTAACTTGCGTTGATCGTTTTACGCGTTGGCCAGAAGCCTACTGCATAAAAGACATCTCCGCACAAACCATTGCAAAAACGTTTGTCGAAAACTACATTGCTAGGTTCGGCATTCCGGTCAACATTACGACCGACCAAGGCACACAGTTTGAATCCAAACTATTCGCCGAGCTTATGAATCTCTTAGGCTCACACCGAATACGGACAACTGCCTATCATCCACAATCAAACGGTATGGTTGAGCGCTTCCACCGCCAACTTAAAACAGCTCTCAAAGCTCGTGCAAATACCGTCAACTGGAGCTCAGAGATCCCAATCATATTGTTGGGAATCCGAGCAACAGTAAAAGATGACCTAAAATGTTCACCAGCAGAACTGGTGTACGGTCAAACGATCAAATTACCTGGGGAATTCTTTGTGGAACACCCACTTACACCCCAAGTAACTACTGACACAGTAATTGATCAATTGCGCTCCACGATGAACAAACTCATCCCAACGGACACGCGCAAATCAAACCAAACTAATATATTCGTACCTAAGTCACTGCAAACCTGTGACTACGTTTTCGTACGAATAGATAAAGTACGCACTGGCCTCACACCACCGTATGAAGGCCCATACAAAGTGATACGACGTCTTCGTAAGCACTTTGTATTGCAAATCCGAGACAAGCAACAATCTGTCTCTATCGATAGACTCAAACCAGTCTATGGTATCATGAGTTCACCCGATCAAATATCGGGAGTGAGAAAAACTGTCCGCATCATCGGATAATATAAAAAGAAAGAAATAAAACACATACAAAACCATTTTTTTTTTCTTTCACAGTATGGCAGAAGCAGCGAAAGATTCCCTGCTAGTGGATATCGAGATGGCCATCCAGGCAGGGATGAGACATCTCGACTCCATAGACGAACTGCTGCAGGAAAATCCATCACGCTCGACACAAACGCTCGAGAAAATGGAGCAAAGCATAGTACCAGCTCAGGCGCCATCGCACGAATTGGCCTCAAGAAAAAAACCAATTCCAAAATTGACGAGGTTGGTTAGGACAACGTCCACTCAAACGACCACAAAACTGGTGAAGCTAACGACTTCGCAAAGACTGGAACGATTAGAACAAATCGTATTGAAGAAGGCGAGATTCCAACCACAACCGAGGAGGTTAGCTCAACGACCTGGAAAAATACAACGCACGGGACCTCCATATAGAGGAACCGAGCAACAAACCGCGGGACCATCGCACGCAATAGACGCAGAAAAACCGGCACCTATATTTTGCTGGTTCCATGCCAGATTTGGGCACGAGGCAGAAAATTGCACTGCACCGTGCCAATTTAAAAGCATTTGTAAAAAAGCAGCTGCTTGAATAATCATATTATACTGGGTGGTGGGAATTTAAAAATAAAAAATGAATTAAACTAAAATTGTTACTTTTTTATTTTATTACTCACATTCAGAATAACCCACAGTGATACACTTCTATCATCCACAAAATTAACTGTGGGAAACCATAGACATCACCACTACAATTGTAATGATCAATCATCATTATAATAGTACTCTATAATCAATTTCATAAGCAAACCACAGCGGAAAATAACCCGCGGTGGGGGAACTCACTGCGCGGTGGGTGATGTAGCGTATAGTTTCTTCCATTATAAGAAACTCCGCACAATTACTATCAACGGACAATCCTCCGTTCACATAATCTTAGGAAACTGATAATTCGCCATGCACCGAATTATCTCATATTATATACAACAATCTTGTATATACAAATAATGTACAAAGCAACATGTACATACATAATCGCACAACAACACTTGTGCATACGAAATTTGTGTAAGCAAAATATAATTGAAATCATATTTTGGTTATACAATAATTTCATCGTGATACCTCTACAATCAAATCATTGTGAGGTAGATGAAATCGTATGGATTTTGCAAAACCAAAATCACGTAAAACGTACGTATACATTGACATGCCATTGCACAATAGATGGCATGGCAAACAATTATGTGGGGCAAAACATATTTGCAGCGGGTGCACCCAAAACACTTTGGTGCACGGTTAAAAACCAGAAAATCAGCTTTTGATTTTTGGTTTATATTTTTTTAAGTCGTTGAATCGACAAGGGGACGAAGATAAAATATCGTCTTCCTATTCAATTTTGGGAAATTGCCGGAGCAACATCGCTGGAGCATCTATATCACTCACCAGCAACACAAACAACGAAAACTTATTTTAGTGAAATAAAAGTTATTTATTTAAATTAAAAGTAAACAATAAGTGTGTTTTATTTATTATCAAAATTATCAAAGTGCTCCACTTCATTTTCCGCCGCATTATACACAATAACATCCAACCGAACAAAGGGTTAAAAATGTAATGTTTCCCTTGTTTTAAAAAATTTAATTTGAAGCCAAACCATTAACGATGTGCTATAAAATTTTATGTTGAATGTCAAATGTGAACTGGTTTAGAATTTTCCCACTGATGCGGTTTAATATTATAGGTCATATTATTTTTTAATTGTATTTAATTTCTTAGATATTAACCAATAAGCTTCAACTAAAAAAGATATACGACGAAAACATAAATTTTAGCGTTAGAGGGTTAATATATACATAGCCCAATGGTTTAATAGCGCTCAAGATATGAGAATATTCAGGATTTCGACTGCTCCTAACCTGGGCGCATATTCTTGAAATCCACCGATATTTTCGCATGCGGATTATAATTTGTATTAAAATTCTTTATATTTTTCGAATTTTTCGCCGGTTACTTTAATCGTTTTTTCAAATTTGCTTGTAAGTTTTCTATTATTTATTTCCCTACTAGGGAATAAATTCGCATTAATTTACCCGAAAATTTTCACCGATATTTTGTTAGTATTGAAAAAAACAATAGAAAACTTACAAGCAAATTTGAAAAAAAACGATTAAAGCAACCGGCGAAAAATTCGAAAAATATAAAAATTTTTAATACAAATTATAATCCGCATGCGAAAATATCGGTGGATTTCAAGAATATGCGCCCTGGTACTAAGCACAATGCATTACTCAAGTATTCGATATCGAACGTTTTATGTATTTTTTGTGTACTCAAATACCCGCTTTCGGCTTTTAAAACTCACCAGAACGAAGCAATACGAGACTATATATGAACGCGCGTAAATAAAAAATGTTTACCAGTATAGTTACGGCCAAAAATTTAGGTATGAAATTTTTGAAGAGACCGGTCAAAAACCAGAAAACAGTCATTGATTAAAGAATTCAATATGAAGTAAATTATGCAGCTGTTTCTGACAATAAAACTGGATTGTCTAATGATGAAGATTTTGATAATTATTATTATTAAGATGAATTACCACAGCGACGGTCATAACATTTTTGGTTTGTAGTCGGAATTGAATCAGAGTTCACAGAATTTTTAATGAATTATCAGTTTGCGTTGAATGAAATGAAGAAAATAATCGATGTGAGGTTACCGTTGGAAGTTTGGTTTCGAACTAATGAAACTTAGAATTCTTTAAATTAAAAAATACTGTCGTCTTATCAGACTGCAGTGACCATACTACAAAAGTATATTATAAATACTATGAGCTTACATACAAAGTATAATCACAATACCTTAGCGGATTATAATGTTTCGCTACGAAATTGATCATCCTTTCGTAACCTCAGTTTTTATTGTATTTGACGCATACATGCGATTTCTATATGAAATAATTCGTTACGGCATTTGATTATAATTTGTATGTAAGCTCATAGTATTTATAATATATTTTTGTAGTTTGGTCACTGCAGTCTGATTTGCGCAGACCGAATTTATTAATTTAAAAGATTCAAAGTTTCAATAGCTTGAAACCAAAGTTTCAACGTCTTGGTTACCTCATTCCGATGTAAAAATAATATTTGGTTATCACCTAGAATAACCTAAAATTTGAAATAAA
Organism: Nephrotoma flavescens; assembly: GCA_932526605.1. Classification (NCBI taxonomy): domain Eukaryota; kingdom Metazoa; phylum Arthropoda; class Insecta; order Diptera; family Tipulidae; genus Nephrotoma; species Nephrotoma flavescens. Next base: position 180,546,278 of record OW052220.1, on the reverse strand, counting down.
ATAATAAAAATTTGAAATATTCCTACACAATTTTGACCATAGCTATTTTACCATAGAAAACCATAGAACTATATTAGGCAAAATTTAGGGGCATTGAACTAGTTGAATAAATTTCTTTATATCGAAATAAAAATTAAATGAATTAATTTCGGATAATTTGCAAACACAAATAGCGTGTTGCTAATAAGCTTAGTGAAGTTCATAATAAATTACGCATTAGCTCACAGATATGTCTATAGTTAAACAAGTTCATTATACACAAATACAATTATACAGAGTGTCCGAGTTTGGGATCGTAACAGGATATTACCCACCCGGACAATAATCTCCGCCATTACCGTCCAGTCATTACACGTCCTCTTCCTTCCCCCGCACCAAAATGAATTTTATCGATGAATTGTTTCGTAGCACAATTCTTTTCTGTAAATTTATGGTAATTTTACGATTGATCGAAATAAAATTATATCGATATTATGCAGATTTTGAAGCGGTTTATTGTCATGAGGTGCATAATCTATTTAATTCAATTTCATTATAATTCGAACGTTCTGGGGTTTTACGGACCAAGTGGTTGGTCCCAAGTACCAAATTATATAAAAAATTTATAAAAACACGAATATTATTGGGAAAATTATATTATTAAGGGATCGCCTGATACCATTCCTTTAGGAAAAGTTATTAAAAAATTATTTTCGAGATTACATGAGTTGGAACCATGATGAATCAAAACATGTAAAAGTTTGCAAAAAATTACCTGATTATGGGGCAATATACCGTTTCGACAGAAGTAAAATTTTATTTTTTGATTATGACGGATTCGAGTTCAGCTTGAAATAAGCCGAATCTTAAACTATAACACACTATATCTTGCAAAAAATTGTAAACCCGTTTTAAATCTGTATAATTTCAAATTATCGGTCCGCGTCAGTTCAATCGCCTATTTTAAAAAAATCAGTGTAAATTCCATTTAATTCACAAAAATATGTTATTTAGCATAGAGGATGTTTTTATGTTCCAGGTCGATTTTGTTTGGCCGTTATTTTGTTTTGGATAAAATATGTCAGTTCATGACAGTTGTAGAGAGTTCACCGCATCAACGTCTTGAAATTATTGAAACACTTTATTTAAATAATTGTTGAATTGAGAATACGCGACTTACGTGACTTTTTTGGTGTTAATCATGTGTCGAGCAAATCAACTATTCAACGTGTAATGAATAATTTTGAAAATTTGCATAAACTGGGAGATAAAGTAAGGAGTGGACGACAACTAAACCAATGTACACCAGAAAAGATTGATGCAAAATTCAATTCACACGTCAAGAGCTGCAGAAAAATGACCATGAGCGGCGGCGAGATTAGACTTTTACAGCAAAATTTTGGCAAAAAATCATTATGGGCAACGAAACACATTTTGACCTTTGCTAACTATGTTAATAAATAGAATAGCCGCTAGTAGAGCATTAAAAATCTTAAATTGATAAACCAAAAACCATTATAATGTCAAAAAGGAATAATGTCAAAAAGGGGTAATATCGACTGGTCCCATACGATTTCCTAATTTGACCCCTCCAGATTTCTTTCTATAGGGGTACTTGACGACACGGAGTACACCAATAAACCAACCACAACCGCTTAATATCAACATTAGAAACGAAATTGCCGAAACTACACCAGAAGTCTGCGAAAATGTTATGAAAATGTGATTAAACAAACTCGCCTTTGCGTCAAGGCCCGCGGCGGGCGCAACAGAAATTATATTCCATGCATAATGTTAAAGACCATAAATCAATCAATAAAATGGAATATAAAAAGAACTTAGGCCACTGGTTTATGCAGTAATCATGATATGTTCTTCATCTATCTAGAACAGTAAGCCGTTTCATGATATTTAAACTAGGAGCTGAGATATGGGTTTATTTATTAAGTGATGCTCCAAAAAAGTATTCTTGAACGATATCTGTATTTATTCCTATACAAACGACCATTTTCGAAAAATGCTCCATTCGTCATGAAAATTCACATGGGTTGTCTCTGTGCCATGCTGGACAATTGCCTAGATTATCTTTATTGCATAAAGGAACGGGAAACTACCCAAATCTGGGTCCCTTAATAACCTAATTTTTCCCAATAATATTCGTGTTTTCAAATAATTTTCTTAGGTCCCAATAAATTCCCAGAATGTTCGAATTATTATATTGAAACTGTGGCAAATAAATTATGCACCTCATGATAATAAACCGACCGACCAAACGGCACAGTGGTTGTAGCTTTCGCGTTTGGAGTGGGAGGTGCCAGATTCGAAGCCCGAGAGGAGCAGGTTGCATAAAGAATTGTTCATTATCTGATTACGGTGATGAAAATGAGGACACCTACGACCTCCGAGCGAAGGGCAGAACTCATAAGCCGGCTTACAAATAATCGGGAATAACGGAGCGAATATGACCGGGGGGGTACTGACAAATATGGCAGGATACATGGAATACATGACTAGATGAACAAGAAAATTAAACACAAAGTTTTTGAATTAAAATGAATTTAAAAACTATTATTTTTTTAAACATCGTAGCTGTCAAATATTATTATGCAGGCACAAGATAACCAATTAAATCTAAAATAGGGCCTAAACAATTACCAGTTAAATAAGTCAAGTTGGTTGCACCGCATCAAATATTTTGGAAATTCTAATTTAATAATCCCGTATGGGTTTTTCTCACAATAAACTAAGAAACCATATAGTAGTGGGTTTGCAGCCTAAACCCGGACACCCTGTGCATTTTGATTTACTTAAAAAAGTTTTTAGTTAGCACATAACAATATCCGGCGTGTCTTTAACGCAGTTGCATTTTAAACTCTTGTAGTCTCAAGGTTAATCCGGCTCAATAAATGAAAATTATATTAGAATAATATCTCTTTCCAATAGTGAAATGTCTTAGTAAGTGATCTACGCTGGTAACCCTCTGGAGACTATGCTGCAACTAACTGAAAAACATTATTTCAGGTCAGTATTTATTTTAGAAATTCTGATAATAAAATTTTGTTTCAATCAGAATTTTTTTTATTAGTTGAATTGTGATCTGTTCAATAAAATAATCGAATAATTACCACTTCTATAGTGAATTTCCCCTAGGTAGAAGTATCAGAATTTTTAATTTAAGGAGTTTTAAAAAACAGAATTCACTTTGAATTTAGAAGTTACACATGATATAAATTATAATTCTAAAACATTATTTTTGGTTTTTACGGTAAAAAGTCAATTTTCTAAAATAATGTCAAAAGTTGTATGCGAGCGAAACTATATCAAATTTTCAAATCATTAAAATCGCATTGATTTTTCATCTATACAAACACAATATTTAAAATAAACAGAACATAAAAATATAAAAACATATTTTATAAATTGATTAAATATTTTTTATTTTATTTAATCTAAAACGATTTTCCAAACAAAATAAATTTTCAAGTATATAACATCACATAAAATAGGTAGGTGGTGATGATTTTTAGGTGTGAGGTGCTTACAACAAAAACATTATGATTACGAAGTCAATAGAGTGAAATATAGAATTTTCCATATAGATAAAACGAATGCACGAGTACAATGTTCCCTCCATGATCAATAGAATATGTTTAAAAATCTCATGCTTTGCCTAATTTTCCCATTTGGAAATAAATTGATGAAAATATAAAAGTCACACACATGACACATAAAATGTTACACTCCTTGGTCATTTTAGGGTTAATAATATCACATTATATGATTTTATTTATTTTTCGAAAAATAAATAAATTTTATATTGTAGAGCTGTATATAGAAAATAATGAAGTTGATTTTCATTGTAATATATTTTGATTAAATTGTATGTATAGTGCACACATATGTATGTATAATACTAGGTACCTACACAAAATACAAAATCAAAGTTATGCAAATTTATGTAGAATATTGTTTGTTTTACTCAAATAAATATTGCTATACGATAAATTTATATCAAACATTGAAATTAGGCTGTATCAAAAATTCCAAACTATCTATTATCGTATACAGATATACTCGTACTAGATATAGAGATTCCATTATATGGCTGTGTATTTAACTAAAACATATGTTGCCTTCAAAATCAAATCAAACATCTAGTTTATTGTATCCATTTAATAAATAAAGCAAATTCACTTAATATTATTTCAATTATTGTACAAAGTTTTTTATTTAGATTGGTTAATTGATAAAAAACATAAAAAAATATTTTTTTTTATATCTAATCAATTGTTTAGATAAAAATTGTAATGTGGAATTTTATTATTCTAATAATTATTATTTGTAATGCGCTTTGATATAAAACAATATTATTTTAAATGGAAATGATGTTGTATAGTTCTTAAAATAGCTAAGTAGATTGAAATGATTTGCATTTTGATATGTAGAATTTTAATGTTCGCGCAAGCATGCACTTGAAAAATTACGAGCACTAAACTAAATAAATTTCTTATATAAAATATTTAAAATTACACATAACTGGATTGTGCCGATTGTGATTTAACACAGGGGGAAAGGGAGGGGAGGTGGTGTTAAGTTCGTGTCCTTTTTCCCGGTAGATGGCTTTACATTCATATATCTCAGTAACCATTGATCGTATAGGGTAATTGTGTGTAATATGTGTTTGAAAGGTGACATTTTAAGTTGCACTTTGACATACAAAATATTAAAATCGGTGAGGTGAATAAAAAGTTACAATATTTTAAACATGGAGATAAATAATGAAAAAAATCGATATCTTTAACAATTTTATTACGACAAAGGTAAAAACGCGCCTCAGGCTTGCAAAAAAATGTGTGCTGTTTACGGATAAGGTGCTTTATCAAAATTAGCAGCAAAGAAATGGTTCGCGCGCTTTCGTTCTTCAAATATGGGTGTCAAAGATGCAAGATGTCGCTCTAGTCGACCAACTACTGGAAAAGTCGATGAAATCATACAGAAAACTGAACAAGAGCGGCATATAAGCAGTCATGCAATTGGTAAAGAACTATATATTGATCACAAAATAGTTTTAAATTATTTGAAAATAGCTGGATACAAAAAAAGCGTGACGTTTGGATACCACATGCATTAATAGTTAAAAATTTAATGGACTGGATTTCTATCTGCGAAACGTTGCTGAAACGGAACGAAATTGGGTCATTTTTAAAGCGAATGATTACTGGCGACGAAAAGTAGATAAGATACCACAACATTGTGCGAAAAAAATCATGGACGAAACGAGGTGATGCTTCCCAAACGGTATCAAAGCCAGGATTGACGCCAAGTAATGTAATGCTGTGTGTTTGGTGGGACTGGAAAGGAATCGTGCATTATGAGGTGCTGCCACCGGGCCAACCGATTGATTATAATCATTACTGTCAGCAACTAATGCGTTTAAGATAAGCAATTCAGTTAAAACGTCCAGAATTGATCAGCAGAAAGGGCGTTGTATTTCATCATGACAACGCTAAACCACACACATCATTGATGACCTGGCAGAAACTGAAAGAGCTTGACTGGGAAGTTTTGATGCACCCACCATATAGTCCTGACTTTCCACTATCGGACTACTATTTATACTGGGGCCTTTCGACGTTCATTTTCGAAGGCTATCGTTTTGCTATAGTAGACAAAAGAAAAATGTATGAAATTTTTATTATTCTTTTCTCTTTTGTTTCTACACTTGCTATAGGAAAACGATAGCGGCCGAAAATGAACGTCGAAGTCAATCGTTAGGCCACTGGTTTATGCAGAACCATCTTAATGATTTTACATTAAATTCAAAAGAGACCTGCTAAAATGAGTTGTCTCGATTTTTCGCCTCGAAATCACAGAAGTTCTACAGTGATGGGATCAAGGTTCTACCAGAAAAATGGCAAAAGGTCATCGATCAAAATGGCACATATTTGGTTTAATATAGTTCATTTGAATTAAGAAAATTCTTTGTTTCAATGTCACCCACAAAAGGTCACGAACTTTTTTCCCTAACCGTATATATATTGTTAAAGTTTGCCATTTCCTTGCACTTAGATCACACTGCAGTCCGAAGAGATGATCGAATATTAGGACTAAAATAATTTAGTCGTTTTAGTCGAAAGCAAACTGCCTAAGCATTCTTGGTATTTTTTGACTGATTTAATAATCTAATATTTAATAAAAAAAATAAAATATTTAAGAAATTATTCGGTATAATTTCTTTAGAAATGTTATGCAAAACTTTGAATAAAAAATTTAATCAAATCATGAAATAATTGATTATTAATAAATATTATAAATAAATGTTTTATATAATCATTTATTTAATCCAACAACATTTTATTTATATATCAAACAATAGTATATTGTATAATTAGGAGGAAAAGTACTGTATTCCCGGACGATAGTGGAAATTGACATTAATTATCATATTAAGTTATCAAAACAAAGAAAAAATCGAAAATAACATAAAATTATTGCTTAGTTAGCCACGACATCATAAGACATAAATACATTTTGTTTTTTTTTTCAAAAGTTGTCAAGTTTGTGTACCTATTTGATTTATAAAAAACGTGTCAACGAAATTTAAGGGATATGGACAGTGAAAGCAAATTATCCTTATGTTGTACACCGCCGGATATAGTGGAAACAGCTAGTTCAGCTACATGTGATTTACTCTCGCAAAATTCAAAGGAAAAATACGAAAATGCTTATAAACGCTTTATGAATTATCGTCAATCTAAACACGTCTAATCATTTTCGGAAAACGTCATTCTGGAAAACGTCATTTCGGAAAACGTCATGTTCAATAATTGTACTAATTGTACGATAACCGTTAATATTACAAATAAGTAAAATTAAACTCCTATACCTAACACATAATTAGTTTGGCATAGATTTATCAAATAAAAATTGATTATTATGTATACTGTTAAATTAAAATAAATAAATGCGTTTGGCCTTATAAGTGTACTTTTATTTCTTCTAAACAATTAAAAAAACATACGGGAATATATTCCTGGCCTAGGCCAGAAAAAATATTGTCGTACTATTATTACTTGTTGCTTAGCGACAAATACAACATACTGGAATCATACAACATACTGGAAAAAATATATCTTTCCGTTGTTTTTTCGAAACGAAAAGCTCATGATTTCAGTATGTTGTATTTGTTGCTAAGCAACAAGTAATAATAGTACGAGAATATTTTTTCTGGCCTAGGCCGGCAATATATTTCAATACACTTTTGAAAAAAAAAAACAAAATGTATTTATGTCTTATGATGTCGTGGCTAACTAAGCAATAATTTTATGTTATTTTCGATTTTTGACTTTGTTTTGATTTCTTAATATGATAATTAATGAATAATACTAAAAATTATTTTGGGTATATATTCGTTTTAAAGTGTGATCGGAGAAAAAATAGTATGTACAATTCGGAGGAAAAGTGCATTCCCGGACTCCCGTGGTTGCCAATTTCCACTATCGTCCGGGAATGCAGTACTTTACCTCCTAATTATACAATATGCTATTGTTTTATTAAATATTTTATTTGAAACAATTATTTCAAGGCTTGCTTAAAATCATCTAATTGAAATTAAATAAATTTACCAATCGCATTCAATGCAATCCTCGAGTTTAAATCAAATTATTTTCTTTCGGTGTACTAAAGAATATTTCAGAAATGCAACCATCAATTCGAATTGATTCTTCTAAATGGTCAATTCCATCCAATATCAATCTAGCCGACCCGTCATTCTGTGAGCCTCATCAAGTAGATTTACTTCTTGGAACTGTTCTTTATTTCAAACTGCAATCCATTGGTCAAATTAGACTAGCTATTATCTATCCTACAAAATACGACAATGGGCTGGGGGAACTTCAATTCCATCACCTACTTCTAGCAATTGAAATTTAGTTGCAGTTGAGCCTCATTTAGATGAATTATTAGAGTGATTCATGAATCCTATATCCGAATGTGATAAACACTTCGAAGAGAACTTTTCTAGAGATGCCGCAGGAAAATTTACCGTTAAACTTCCTTTCGCTTCCAGTCCAGCATTACTGGGTGACTCATCATTTTTAGCCAAGAAAAGATTTCTTATGCTTGAAAGCCGGCTCAACAACAATCCAGAAATTTCTATACAATATAAATCAATTATGAGAGAGTATGAAATTCTTAAACATATAGAAATGGTTAAGTCTGTTGAACCGGCGGTTTGCCGCATCATTGTGCGTTACTAAATTTAGCGTCGTGTTTGATGGTTCGGCAAAATCATCAAGAGGTTATTCTATTAATGATCTATTTATCTATCTAGATAACACAGTAATGTTGAAGAAAAATATTAGATCAATTTTGCAAGGTGCAAATTTACCTTTGCATAAATGATGTTCCATTAATCGGGAGCGTGTTAGTGATATTCCAGAAAAAGATCGTGAAGTGCAATATTGAATTGATGATAAAACTGGCATAAAAACTCGAGGTATGTATTGGCATCCAGTGCAGGATTATTATCGTATCAATGTCAACCTGGATTCAAAAAATACTTCATCATTCACTAAGAGAAAAATCATATCCGAAGTTGCAAAAATTTTCGATCCTCTTGGAGTATTGTGCCCGATAGTAGTAGAGGGTAAATTGTTATTGCAAAAGTTATGGTCGAAAGTAAACTGGGATGAAAGTCTCCGAATAGCATATCATACGTATTGGACTAACTTTCTTAATGAACTCCCAAAATTTAGTCACCTAAACATCCCACGTCATTTGTTTAACGGTAGCAACAAATATCCAGGAATTTAAGTGCATGGCTTTACTGATTCTATCGAAAAGGCGTACGGTGCTGTTGTCTATGTACGTTTCTTAGATCTGAAGGGTTAAGTGCGGTACATTACCCCGACTTGAGTCGTGTGCTGCACAACTGTTGGCCAAACTTATGCAAAAAATGTTGGGTATTTCAAACTTTAAGGCCGAGACATGTAATAACTGGACAGTCACTATGATAACTCTTCGCTGTACTAGGTCTTAATCGTCCAAATGACGTCTTTCGTGGCACACCGAATGTTCGATATTCAAGCAAGATCCGATCCAACTAAATGGCTGCACGTAGAATCAAAATTAAATTTAGCCGATTTGATTTGAGGAGGAACTATTCCTGATGAATTGCTTATGAATTCCGAACTGTGGTGATTTGGACTTCATTTTCTTCATTCGTCAATTGCAGCGTGGAATAATTCACAGCAACTTACAGAGTCAATGGAGGTCATCGAAGAAAAATCTAACTTCACTGACACAACTGCAAGCGCTGAACCTGTTGACGATCGAATACATCGTAAAAATTCGTTGGTGACAATTTAAAACGCTATGGGTTATATGCATCGTTCATCAACAATTGCCGCTTCAAAAATTCAAAGATAACTGGGCCTTTGAATGCAGAAGAAATAAAAATTGGATTAAATACCGTACTAAGTCTAGTTCAATCCGCCTGCTTTCCAATAAAGTATAGAGGGTTACAAAAACCTAACTTCCTCATCCCTCGCTAAAGTCCCTTTCATTATTTATGGATCAACAAAACATGATTAGAGTTTGTGACCGTTTAAAATTTGCAGCAATTTCTTTTACGTCATGCCATCCAGTTTTACTGCCAATCAATCATTATTTTACCACACACTAATAACTTTCATCCACCGAAAGCATTTTCATGTTGGACCACAAGCTGTTTTAGCAGCAGTGCGACAATCTTACTGGCCTATAAATGGAAAACAGATTGATTAAATGGTTTACAAGCAGTGTGTAATTTGTTGCCGTGTAAAACAGCGATTTCCTAAACAATTAAAGGAGCATTTACCGTCATAACGAGTCAATACCACCGTAATGTTGGCATAGGTTATGCAGGACCATTATTCATCCATTATCGCCATTCATTTGGAATTGGCGTCTGATCTCACAGCTGCCTCATTTATTGGTGCATTTCGACGCTTTATATCCACAAGTGGACTGTATAGAACTGTATTCTCAGATAATGGGACAAACTTTGTGAAGGTGCTTCAGGATACAGAGTTTGAACGGCGGCTTAATTCATGTACTACAGAAGAACAAATTACATGGAAATTTTCACCACCTGGTTCCCCACATTTCGATGGTATTTATGAAGCTGCTGTTAAGTCAATAAATGTCATATTCATCGCAGGTTGGGAAGCGCGAACTTAATTTATGAGGAGTCAGCTATAGCAAAACCTGATGACATAAAGTATGCTAAGCGCTGGGAGTTGGTGAACATTTTATACAAACAATTCTGGTCAAGATGGTCAACTGACTACTTACAGCAATTGCAGTACAGGTATTATTGGAAGGCTAAACAGAGAAATATTATTGAGGGAATAATCGTAATCATCAAGGACTCAAATCTATCACCTCTCAAATAGAAATTTGGGAAAATAACTGAGTTTCATGCTGGTCCAGATGGATTAATACAAGTAGCTTCGATATAAAATGCAATCGGACTAATCAAACGAGCCATTATCAACCACTTGTCCACTTCCAGTGAATGTTGAACCACGGAGTGTTCAAGATAAGAGGGAATGATAATGAACAGAATTTGTAACTGCTCATATCAACCATAGATTTATATGACATTTGCATTTCCAACAAACGTATCAATGTTATGTTAATTAATTTTTAATTTAAATGTCCTAATTTTACCTCATGTTTTTTTTTTAAATAAATTTTATTTTCTACTTTTTAGTCAACGAAATTTTTTAATGTCCAAAAATGTTAGAATCTTGTATTGTCATCGGAGTTAAGCCTGCATGAAAAATTTCAGGTCAATTGGACTATCGCAAGTGGTTGAAGAATTGATTACAAAATTTGACGATACAAACAGACACACAGAGTGAGGTAATATAAGCGTGGTAATAAAAATAATTTGGAAAATAAAAGCTGCGTTGCTTTCATAAAGCCGCTTAGCTTTAATGTTAGAGGCCAATTTTGGTCTGAGCAATATTTTGTTTGTGAATTTTCAGTAACGGAAAATAATTATTCATCAAGTATACATAGTATGTGTTACGCTATATTTATATTAGTTTTTCGCACGCCATGTGCTATAATATGAAAGAATGATATCCGACTTGTACATAAGAAATCATATAAACATAAATTAAATGGGAGGTACTATACAGTATACACAGAAATAATATTTACTCATATAATTTAATTATAAGATATAATTCTTACTCCATTTTTATCACCCATTTTATCTTTGGCATATAATATAAACGATACTAACAAAATTTACATAAAAATGGTTGTGACAGCGAATAAACCAATCAAACAAATTTTATAATTTATTTAAAACAAGTATGCAAATGAAGTTACTGCACTACTTCTGTATATAAAACTGTATTATGTATAAATAAAACGCGATGTCAAACCAACCGTTCAGTCTGTTTTCTTTATATTTTCTTCACAACCAATTGACAACTTTACGTAATTATGGTCAATAATATCTTTTCATTATCTTGCACAAACACACTCGACATATTTTATCTTAAATGAAATTAATTTCTAAATTTTTTGATACAACGGCTCAAGACACAAAAAATAATAATAATCATAAAACGGTCTTAAGTTTTGAAAAAATATATATAAATGTAAGAAGGATGGCAAAGACGTGTATACAAAAACGATAACACAACAAGTAAATGGTATAAAGTGTTTTTGTGGTTTTCTCGTTCTGTTGAATGTTTTTTTTTTTTTTTAAATAGGATTAAAAATGTACAATTACTGTTTAAATCGGTTTTAAATGTTAAAAAGGTTTTATTTATATTATGTCGGCATCAACACTTCACATCTCAAATTTCAATCGAAATAAAATAAATTAAAATAAATAAAAGTTCGTGTACATAAAAAAAAGTTGAGCTTTTTTATGTTGCTGTTATTTTAGCATAAAAAAATTGTTGGTAGTTATTTATATGTATTATGTATGTACATATATGTATTACAATAGATTTATATAAATTATTTTATTTTTTTAACGAAATATTGTAATAAAAAATAAACTATTCTGGCGATGGAATTAAAATAGAAATTGGGTGTATTTTGTATGCAAGCATGACAGGTTAAATCAATACCCTCAAAATTGCTCAATTTTGATTGATTAAGAGAGACAGAGTCCTATCATTTAGCACCTTGTTTTCCAAACAAGAAACAAATTTCCCAATTACCCGCGTACATGTAACGTAAACTGTCAAAATATTATTTATTTATATTGTACCGCACAATGTTTAATGAAAAACTAAGTATGTATGATCAAACGTTCTCACACAACAGATGGCATTAATATATTTAAATAAATTGCATCATTATTAAAATTCATGAGAATTGTGTTTATCGAACAGGAGGACCATACAAAATCCAGAATGTTCATAAAATAAACAATCGAATCTGTTCTTCTGAAAAACCATAAAATAAACAATATATTTACCCAATAATAATAATAATTAATAATAATATTATTATGTGTACTATTATATTGGTTTATAAATATAAAAAGTTAAATGATGTGTAAAAAAAATTCGTGGTTCTGCCGCCACGGACTAGAATATGTTATTATTATTGCAGCAATCGGCCGGGATGGAGTGAGAGGAAGAGCGCGCTTTTATATAAACATAATTATAATTCAATTGTTTTACTCAATATAAACCCCCGAACACAAAAATAAATAGAATTTATTATTATTAGTTTCCATTCCACGCACTCACCTTTCCAGATGTTTTACAATATCCTCATAGGCAGCTCTACAATTTTCCCAAATACCAGATCTGAAACGAAAAGCATTTTCATCATTAATATAGATTTCATCTCATCATAAATCAAAACCGGAAAACAATATTAAATATAAATATATACTTTATGTATTTTATGCTGTGTATATACATATATATGTATGTATATGCTGTATGTACAGCATTTTATTTATACGAGTATATTTAAGGATAGCTGCGATAATTGACTGTTATCAGAAAAATATTGCGTTTATTTATTTTATTTCAGCTTTACTTGTCGTATTCGTTCCCTCCTCCGCACATATACTCACTGTGAAATTAAATTATAAATTGTTTATGTACAGTGGAACCTCGGAACACGAAAAATATATAAGATGTAGGTGAATTTTTTGTCATAAATTATAAAATCAATAAGAATGGAGGGAGTAATATACCATAAGTACTTTAAATTACATTGTCTTTCGAAACCCCGACGAAGGCTTTCTGGCAAAAAAAATGTTGTTTACTTCAGTAAATGGGTAAACCGTTGAAATTAAATGTTTTTACGGGTGGGTGATGCGAGATGAAAGTTGTAAAGAGCAAAAGATACTCACACTGGCATAAAAATTATCACTGCTATGCATGAATATTTGCGGTTGCTTTTTATTATAAATAAATTTCAATGTTTAGTCAAAAAAATTATTGGAAAAAATTACCGTAAGTTTCCATTGTTTCCTATGAACTAGGGCATCTGTTAGAATGCAATTTTCAATATGTTACCTTAAAGCTCAGATGAATTAGTCAGATCTCGAAATGTTTGATTAGTATCATTAATAATCCAGATATTTAGATCCAGATTTTAAAAATAAAAAAAAATTAAATGAGAAATGGAAAATTTAGAATTTTCCGGCGGTAAAACTCAAATTAAGAATTTTCCAACGTTTAACTTTATGGATCTCGAAATTATGTTCTTTCCCTTTATGTGTTCGCGTAACGATAGCTGGAAAACTACATGTACCTTTAGATTTAGCGTTTTTCATTCCAGATTTTAAAAATTTTAAACAGATGCCTTAGTTTTACATTTTATGAGCTAAGAGCACACATATTCTATTATTTCGTAAAATTTAATAGACAAAATGCCCCATAATCGCTACGAACAAGACAATTTTGACGGATATTTTGCGAAATTTTCTTCGCTTTACTCGGTCCCATGACAATTTATTCAAAGCCAATACATCTTAAACGATAATTTACCTTAAACTACCGGAAACCTCGATTCATCAAAAAAATCAATTCGACGAAAAATCAATTCGTCGATAACAACAATTCACCGAAAATTACTATTAACCGCAAAAATTTCGATTGTAAAAAAAATGTCGAAAAATAAATCATGGAACAAAAATTTAATCGAATTTGAAGTAATTCATAAATCATTTTTCTGCAATTTTTGTGCGTATCCGAAAAAAAAATCAAACGTTAAGTGGCTTTGGAGAGTTCTCTAGTAAAGAAAATTAAAACTCCATAAATCTCATGATTTTCAGTATACGCTTTGCGCAAAGGTGAGCAATGCTAAGCGTCATTAGGCTGTTCGTTATTAACTTGGATCTGTAAGACCAAATAATTGAAATTACGATAAAAATGGCCTCGGCCCAAAACCAATTTTCTCGACAATTTAAATGTCCCTGATCCCAAAAATGCAAAATTTGTCCTCACGTCTGGATGTCTCGTTGTTTAGATACCTGAATGGATGGATGTCTGCACTGATGATATCTCAAAGGAGCTGTTTTTCGATTCGATTTTTTTAGCCAATCTTCTTTAATTTTAATCGGCGAATTAAAAAGTACTTGTGATCTCTTTCTCAAAGGCCTCGCGTAAATCAAACAGAAAAACCACCCAATACAGCGCTACTGGGATAATAGATAGTATATCCTTTGAACGGTTTTGGGTACGACAATAATTTTGACGATACTACTATAGTTCTTAAATCCAACGGTTTGGCGCCGGTAGCTGATTTTTACTTTATTATACAATATATACTTGTCGTATATCATTGAAAAGATCTTGAAGAATAGCGTAAATTTTGATAAAACACATTAGTACTCAAAACTACCATTTTGGCGCTAGAAGCAGTTACAATTTGTCCCATTCTTCTACATATGGCATATCATTTTAAAGGTCTTGGAAAAAGAATCAGCGCTTTAGTTCACAAGTCACCTAATAAGGTTACAACGCAACTTTTTAGTAGTACATGCTTACAGCTTAGCCATGCTTAAACTTCATTTTAACAATGATAAATTTAATTTTAAAAATAATATTTACACAAAAGGAAATGCTATTTAATACCCAATTTTTTCATTTTAGCAATTCACAATTTTCGTACGTCTTAAGGTATTCACTTATTTTCGTCTTGAGCTTTGATCAAATCAAAACTGTGTTTAACTTGGTTATTATATATTTTATTTATCAAAATTAGTAGCTCTCTTTCAATTAAAAACCTTAATGATTGAAACTCATCAAAAAGTTACTTAGTTATGGACACCTTACTGGAACATTAAAATTTTTTTGAGAATTGGTTTTTGTAAAATCTGTAAGGTAGGTTAATCTCGACTGAATGAATGCGAAATACATTAACATAAGCGCTTATTTTGGATGGATATATTTTAACCGACTGATAGCGAAAACATATGGTAATATATTCTGTTTAATTTTGTTAACATGACTAGACCAATCCAGCTCGCTATTAGTTACCAACCCAAGATAGTTATACTTGCTAACTCTTTCAATTACGAAAGAACTATAAGTAATTGGGTGGTTCTTAAGAACATCCTCGTAAAATTTTTGATTTGTAAATGTCATATACTTAGATTTAGTATAACTCGTTTTCACAAGGGGGATTGAAGTTTCTCGCAAAAATACTGGTGGCACTTGCAAAATAATCGTTACAGTGATCTCAGATCTGCTATTGCTTTTTCTTCATTACTAATATATTCCCTACATTAATGCAAGTTACGGTTTTTAGTATGAGTTATTAGTTATTCTATTGAAGATGAGTTCATTTAAATGTTCCCAAAGTTCTATGGGGTTTTTAATACTTTTGGTTATACAACTAAAGCATTTTTTGCGTTTTGCCTTTATAATTTTTAAAGCTACCAGAGCACTAAGTGCTTTATGTTTACTAGCTAAAAATTGATCGCCAGAAAATTAATTTTTTAACTTGAAGCATTGTTCTCGTTCTTTAATCAAACTCTTTATTTGAGGGGTGATCCAAAAAGCACCACTTGGTTTAACTGTTTGGGCTATAATACGTGTGCTTTTCAATATTATACGCGTTTCAATTCACTATAGAAATCATCTAGATTTTCAGAACTACAAATTCGAACCCAGGACGCATCTCTGAAAGTTTTCATAGTCTAGAGCTTTGAATATAATTTCATGCGATTGTTGTGGGATTGCTACTTTGCACACTTGTAAAAGTATTTGTTTGTGGTGATAATGACGTGCCTGAAATATTCACATCATTTGTATATACCCTTACAAATCAGTTATGATATGGTCGATTATTGTACCAATCCCATTACTACATCGAACAAATATTTTTACAACATAACAAAACAATTAAGAATGCTGCTGTTTTGGGAATAGTACAAACCAATAACGTTAATGTTACTGTCGATGATTTATATGAATAATGCTTGATAAAATATATGCGTGTCGCATATCATGGAAAGGTCTTGAAGAATGTCACAAATGGTAATGCAGTATTAAGCACCAGCTAGTTGATAAATCCAACATTTTGCCGCTGGTACCTTTAACCTAGAATATAAGTGTAATATATCGTTGAAAAGGTAGTATCACCAAATAACAAATTCTGTCGCTGATAACAGATTTCTCATTCTGATATGACATTTTTCTCATTATGATACAATCATGTGGCATTTCGGGTTAAAAGTTTTGGACAATCCAAAAATATCTTCGGTCTATAAGAACAAATTATTGAACTCCTGATAAAAATGACCCTGGTCCAAAACCATTTTTCTCGCGATTGGAAAAGTTAACAAGCTTTTACGAGTTCTACTCAAGGAGATGAGAGTACCTTCCATAGAATATCACTCAACTTACCACCTAATATCACGATATTGTTTTACATTTTTCACATATACTCGTGTAGTTTATCGTTTGAAAGGTTTTGAATCAGATGACAATTTCGATGCAACTTTAGTTCATAAATCCACTGTGTTGGCGCTGTTACTATAATATATGCGAGTTGAACACCATTAAAAAGGTCGTGGATAATCCTGTAAGTTTTTTTGAAACACCTTATTATTCAGAACTATCGCTGTAGCGCTGGCAACAGATCAGTTAAAAGCAAAAATTTCGTTATTAGCACTTTAGTTGATAAATCCACCGTTTTGGCGCAGGAAGCTAATCATTGATTTATTATAGAATATAAAAGTGTGACATATCATTAAAAAGGTCTTGACGAATGTTATAAGCTTAATAAACAATTTTATTATACACTTGTTTTTTATTTCGCAAAATTATATTTTTGAATATTTTAATTAAAAAATTTGTTCAAAAAGTTTTCACAAATTTTTTAATTAAAATATTCAAAAATTTAATTTTGCGATATAAAAAGCAAGTGTTTAATAAAATGTGTTTATTAAGTATAAATGTGTTTCGCCAAGTGCCTATACGGCAAATAGCGTAAAAAGAATGTTGTAAATTTAGCTGGAGCATGTTAGTACTCTAAATGACCATTGTGGCGCCATTACAGATACGTTTTTTTCATTCTTAAATGATAATGTAGCAGATGGCATAATGTGGCATATGGTTTTAAAGTTTTTGAACGAAAAAAATTTTTTAAAAAAATTTATTTCACAAATTCAGCGTTTGGAGTTGGTGGCCAATTGTTCATTTGGTATAGAAATATACAAATTTCATATCATTTCAAAGACTTGAAGAATGTCATGTTATCAAATAAGTTGTCAGATAAGTTGAAGCACGTTATCAATTACCGTTGTGGCGCTGGAAGCAGTTACATTTAGCTTATTCAAATAAAATTATGTGGCATATAAATCACTCGTGGTTGAAAGGTCTTGAAAAACAACAATTTTATTACCAGCACTTTAGTTCACAAATTCACCGCTTTGGCCCCGGTGACAAATTAATTCTTTGATATTAGAGTATACAATAATAATCTAATATAACATGATATTGTTAAAAACAAATGTTTACAAAACCAATGAAGAATTAAAAAATATTTCTGAGTTTTGTGAAGATTTTTTTAATGGACATTTTCACCAAATATAGATCCATATCTCACCAAATTTTAAGCAAATCAGAACCATATTAATTTTTCGTTTCATGATACACAATGAAAAACTGTTAAAATTGGAGCATGAGTCTTGAGTCATTTTGCTATCAAGTTTCTGAATGGAAATTTGGGATGTTTCTCAGAACTATCATTCATGATACACAATGAAAAACTGTTAAAATTGGAGCATGAGTCTTGAGTCATTTTGCTATCAAGTTTCTGAATGGAAATTTGGGATGTTTCTCAATTTCCAGTGAATTTTTCAGGACTGTCAATTTCCAGGCCAACGTACTGACTCGTGAGGTTTCAGCTCCTTCGCACTTTTTGAGTATGAGGATAAGAAATGAAGGTTTGATCAGCATAATTAAAAGTTAGGAATAATGCGACAATTGCTAAGCGCCTTATGCGTAACTATAAGGTAACTATAATGTGTAACTATAGGTAAGTTTAACGTAACGCATAAAGGGTCTGGGTTAGTTTGCCATTTGTAAAAACATTGAAACAAAAATATCACATAATAAATGTAAAAAAAAATTCGAAAAAATTGACTATGTTTATAATTCCTGTACTAAAAAAGCGAACTTCTACGCCCGTGAGCATTGAATATCCACGTGAGCATTGAATAACAATACGTAAGAATTCCAAAAAATATTTTAAATAGTTCATAAATTCTTTTAAATTCGATTAAATATATGTTCGATGTTTTATTTTGGGAATTCCGAATTTCTTCTCGGCTAAATACGAGAGCAATCCCCATTTTTGCCTTCAATTTTTTATTTTTTACGTTTCAAAATTAAATTTTTTTTTACAACGTTTAAAATAAATAACCTGAAAAGTATAGCGAAAAACAAATTAAAAGCATACTTTTGAATCCTTTTTTCGATAAATTTTTTTCCGCATAAGAAATTTGATGTTCTCGCGGCCACTCTCAACCACTGGTCCAACCAGAATTTATAATTAAGGATTTCGATTTAGTTTAGATAAATTTTCGTTTCTGATGGTCGTTTTCGATAAATTATCGATTTAAAAACGGGATCACCCCATTTAGCTGAAAAGTATAATTTCGATTTACAAAAACGTCGAATAATTTTGTTTTGTCGAAAATTTAATATTGAAAAATAAAATAATTGAAAGTTTTTCAACCGTTGCTGCCAAATTTATGTTAACTGCGTCAAAATTGTCAGAAAAAATGTACCGCACGTTTTGCGATTGGCATCCCTGTATCAAAATAAACATTTTAATTTAAAGAGGTTTGGGGTTGGGTTTAGTGTCTTTCAATACTCTCAACCAAATTTGTCCGAAAAAATTTGACGCAACTTAATATAACATCGCATTGTGCTTTACCCGAGTATTCGCAAGCACCCTTAGCAATCACTAAAGAACTCGAAATAGTTAAATTTAGTTTTTCTATATAACTAATATGAAATGCTTTTCCCCATTCGCTTTTCACAAAGCTACAAATTAGAAATGTAAAGTCGAGCCCAAGGCACATGTGAAATTAGTGCGATAAGTATATTATTAGCTTGAACTAAACTCGATAGAGCCCTTAATCAA
Source organism: Nephrotoma flavescens (assembly GCA_932526605.1). Classification (NCBI taxonomy): domain Eukaryota; kingdom Metazoa; phylum Arthropoda; class Insecta; order Diptera; family Tipulidae; genus Nephrotoma; species Nephrotoma flavescens. The sequence continues at coordinate 180,526,658 of OW052220.1, read as the reverse complement.
TAACACTAACCACACAACCATCTACAAAAACCCAGACCGGTAGCGTGAGTTTCATTGCCAACACAATCTGATATAAAATTTATATGTAAATATTTTTCCCAATTCCTTATTCACAGAGAACGCAGAATAATGCAGCGAGAAAACGAATGGGATCCGAGCTTTATATAACTTTATATAAATAGTTATAAAATATAAATGCCAAGTTCCAAGCTGCGCTCTCAAGGCAAATTTTGTTAGGGGTTGAACCAGTCATTTGTTTAAATCTTTAAAATTTAATGAATCAACTAAAAAATTTGAAAATCAATCAAATTAACATTGGCAATTATAACACTATAATTTAAAAATGTAATTAAGCAGAATACCACATCTGAAAACACGGACATATATATAAATTTTGGATTCACTTTGAATTGTATCTCGCCTTCTTAGAGTACAGAGATTTATAAAAAATAATTGAGTCGTTCAAGTTTAAAACATTTACATGAATGTAACAGATATATTTTTGTTATAGCATGTAACATTACGAGAAAATGGTGTTAACTAGGTAATTATTTAACAAGCCAGACTAGTTGTCTATTATTAACTATGTATATATGATTTCCCCTGAAGCGATATTTAAATTTCACATATTATATCAACTGCGTACAAACCCAAATCAATATTTTATATTTGCGTTTCTCAACTTTGGGGTGTGGGGTTAAATGCGAAACTAGAAAACTACAAATATTAAATTTTTCACCTTCGACTGTATTATGAGCGCCCGTTTGGAAAGTAGCAATAACACAAAATAAATAATCAAATGAAAAATCCCAATGAGCCAACAGAATAAAAAAAATCACAACATAAATACACAATTTATTATTGTACAAGAAGATGCGGTGGTAAGAAGAACAATATTTCTTTTTTTTTTATCAAAACAGAGTGGATATGGAAGCGTGGAAAAGTGGAGTTTGATGTTATTGTACCGAACAAAAAAAAATGTATTTAGTTCTTTGTTTTGTTTTTAGATTGGATTTAATTGAAGGGAAAATAACTCTGAAAAAAAGGAATTTTCAGATATTTTGTGTGTGTGTGTGTGTTTATTTCTTGCTTGCTGTCTCTTAATAAATTTATAGGGAGATTATTTATCTTATATTATATCTCGTTCCTGTATCTTACAATTTTATTTAATAGATTTTTTCTATATTTTATATAATTTTGATTTGTTTCCTGGAATATCAAAAAACAATAGGAATCGCGGAATTTGGAAGGAGATATGAATTATTGGATTAATTTAAAAAAGAAAAAAAAATTACTTAGCGCCTCTTTTTATGGATTATCAGTTTTGTGTCTTCCGTGTTCAATAAAAAGTTCTCGAATTTATTCGGGGAAAGTGAAATACGGGGTATGTGAAATATTGTTCACCACATTCCATGAAAAATTTAATCACACATACACTTAGCGATGTTTGTAGAGCTTCAATTTTGGCAATAAGGAAAATTATAGATTATTTATTAGTATAGTTTAACCTAATTTCCAATAAATCCACCTTAGTTACATAAAGTTTTAATGTTAAAAAGACACTTTTCAATATTCATTTCCCGGGTGGGGCTATACGAACTTCACTGAGTGAACATGCTTCATCATAGTCAGAACGTCCCTAAATTTTCCCTTATACATGTAATTATCATCAGGTGACAAATTTGATGAAAATTAAAATTCATAAACTGTACCAACGTTTATCAAAAACAAATAACCTTTTCAACGTAGCTTTTTTGCTTTGCGAACCTAAAAAAACGCATAACCGGAAACACAAAAAACTAAATAAATAAAATTTTTATTATACCATCCTTTTTTGTGTGTGCCTGCCTGTGTGTCCTTTTTCCTATTCTCTATCTATCTAGTGTATAAATAGCATTTTCCTATTTGTACCAACAAGTACGAACATTTTTTTTTTATATTTATGAAATGAAAAGCTCCCTAATAAAAAAAAATTATTAAATAAATAACAATAAATACCAGTCAAAATTGGAAAAATGGAAAATTCCTTTTATTATTATTATTACGTACTTTTTTCCATCATCATATAATCATGCCCTCACTTTTCCACCGCTACTCCCGATTTAAAAAAATAAAATAAAATAAAAAATTTGATATGGATGAAATATGCGGAAAAGGGAAAAATATGAATTTTACACACAAAAAAATGCAACAAGCATTGTACAAAAATAACAATAGAATCAAACAAATAAATTTATCGATAAGTTTATTCCTTTTATCAAAAAAAAAAAAAAAATATTGTGTATTGAGGAAAACCTCAAAAAGGAAAAATACATGTTTGATGATTTGTTTTTTTTTCTACATACGATATCCGTTTTTACTTGAGTGTTTGCTCCTTTTTTCCTTTACATTTTGTTATTACCGTATATTACTGCGGGATGTTAAATGGAGGATAGATAACACAAAAAGCAATTGAAATAAGACAATAAAAAGGATTATTTATAGAAGCTTTTTTCAATTTAATGATTTTTGATTGTTTTTTCTATTTCAGTGTGTGTGTATGCCGTATATGCGTGTGGTAATATTGATTGTAGATAAGACGAGTGAAAGTGGATTGCACTTGAACGGCTTTATATAATTTATGAGCTTAGATAATAAGTTTGTGATGATGGTGAAATGCTCTGTTTCGCTTAATAAAGTTTATTTTTATAAGATGCTAGCGTAAAAGTTTATCAAATAGCATTTACTTCCCAAACTTTGTTTAAGTATACAAGTTTAAAAATTTTAATATATTTAACGTAGATCCCCAAAAATGTTCGTGATGGATTTAGAAAATGTTAAACTACATTAAAATTCAATATTTAATTGGTTTTTTAAGCAATGAATACTGCTCCATATTTCCATATTCAGATAATTTTAAAATGTTTAAATTACGGGTACATCTGTCAACAATCCAATTATTTATAACACTAGAAAACATCAAGCTTAAAATTTTCATCTTATAAAGCTACAAAGGAGATGGAATTTTAGGCCTCAAATGCATTCTTTGAATGAAAACTAACAAAATTTTAATATTTTAACATTTTCTTCCAATCCACCTCCCATTCACTTACTTTACAGAAGCTTTTCACATGAATCGTTTGAAATCCTTGGAAAAATACAAAAACTTTGATACGACCTTAAAAACGTTAGGAAATGTGTTTTAGAATAATCTGAATAGAGCAAACGTTCTAATCTTCAGATTGATTGGATTAACTTATCATAAAGGACTTATTGGATTAACTTCAGTGACAAGGTTAACAGTTCATCAGATATTTCCAGACTAAATAGGTATTAACAATTATTTCTAATAAGGAAACATGCAATCGAATCCTGCAGGAAGGTGTTTCGTGACCGACTATTGGTGTTGATGAAATATTAGACGGCATTTTTCAAATCGGGCGAAATGAACATTGGGCTGCGGACTTGCAATGGCATCACAAATTTATTAAAATATCTTATTCTGAAATAATACAATACATAGAAAGTACTAACAATCTTCAAAATGAAATTAAAATTGCTGTGCTACGGCTTATCAATTCGTGGAATTTTTTTCGTAGTATCTTTGGATGCATTCAGTCGACAACGGCTTAATTAAAATAACAAAGGTATGAATTTTGAATTTGATTAAATTAAATTCGCGACGATTTCATTAATAATGATGGCAGCCTTTGACGGATCGACCTAAATGCGATCATTGTCGAAAAAACTTGTTTGCTTAATCAGTAATCAGGGCTAAAACAGAGAAATATTTTTTTATGATTCTAAAATTAAAATAGTAAACGTAGATATAAAGCTTTAAACTTCTGTAGAACTTTTAAACAATCGAAAACATTTCTGTGTGGTGACATGTAACTATCTCTTTTTCCTTGTAAATTACCGTTATTCTCTCGAAAACTCGTTGAAGTTAAAACGATGATAGCTACATGCCTATGATATCCAATTGTAATACTAGGTTCACAATTTTAGTGTTATGCCGAGTGATGTTGAGAAAGGCTAAGAAGGTAGAGTCCTTTTGTAGTTTCCTAATTCTTGGACATATAATTTTAATTTATTCTGCTTTATATTTCTTAAAGTGAAAGTGCGAAACTTTACTCTAAACTATTTTTCTTGAAGTTTGATAGTGCTCAAGAAATAAGTAAAAACGGAAAATAAAAAGACCAATTGTAAAATTGCTATTTCATATACTGGAAGGAAACTGCATTTGATAGAATACAAAGGCAAACGAAGTGTATTAATTGATGACATATAGAAGTATGTACATGCTTTGTCAACAGAGCGTTTTTACAAGTGAACTTTATTTGGAAAGTCTTTGCAGATTTCTCTGCTGGTTTAATTAACTAAAAACAGATTAAGAATTTCAATTGAAATATTTTATTTTAAAATTTGCTTATAAATAATGAAAATTTACGTTATAAAATTATATGAAGCTGGAGCGTCCTTTATACCCAAAATTTCCTTTGAATCAGCAGCAGCTTATACGTAAGATCCATTTATTTTAGATTAGCCTCTGGTCATTGCTTAAGATCCCAGGATTTAAGATCAATTCCAAACGGTTGCTAATAAATAATTGTAGTTACTCAGGCTTAAAGTTTTGTTTTCTTTACTTTTCTACTATTCTTTCGATGCATGGAACATTTCCGGCTTGATTACAAGCCATAGATAAATTAACAATTTATTTAGTTTCCGGAGATCACATGATTAATAACCAATTGATTCCAGAATTTAACTTTCATAAATCTTTCAGAACTTGGAATATGTATTGGCTGTGTTCTCTGTCCTGGTTCAAATAATTGTAATTTGAAAGAGGGCAATTGTGAACTGGAGTAGACTCATCGGTTTTCACTACAGGTTCAGAGTGGAATTGAGAGTTACTCTTTTTGGGATTTTATTTAACAACGTACCACTATATTTTTCAACTAGTTGGCTTTTTTCAATGGAAAGAAAACCTCGAGGTTTAATGATACTAGTACTCGCATTCCTCTTAACTTTTTAAAGTTTAACTCAAGACCATCTTTCTATGTAAGAAGAGATCTAGTCACTGTAATTTATTTTTGAAAATAAATTTTCTTTCAGGGTCCCTTAAATCATTGAGAATGTTCTCGTAAACAACATCATGTATAACACATTCGGCTTTTTACTGATTTGTTTTGAAACATTTAACTCATATAGCATATTATATTAAAATTATTATTTGGCAATTGATGTCAAAAAAATTCTTTCTTTTATTATTGTAATACTCTTTTAGCAATTCTTACCGTATAGTTTCACGGTAACTATTTGAGGATGAGAAACGACCTGTTAGATTTTACATTTAGGCAGCTTGAATTTTTATAACATTTTCGTTTTCAGGACTTTCGTTTTCAACCGAAAATTTCATAGTATGCAGTTATTAGTTAATTAAGCAGCAAAAGAAAATCGAATTATGAATTTCTACGGAGCTATTTCTATAGGAGCTAAATGAAATTATCTGTTTTAGTACAAATTCGAAAATTAACACAGCTAGTGACAAAGTAAACAAATAAAGGCAATTTTTCAACAATCGAAGTATTGAAGAAAAAATCGAATTCCTCTGCACAAAACCAAAAATGGGTACACGTAATACGCGATTGGCGTGAGATAAAGGCCCAGAACGGACTATACTAAATTTTTACAACTTTAAAGTATATCGCCCTTAAACGGTGAAGAGATGACACACGCCGATTTAGTATGCAATTACAATAAACTTGGAATGGAAGAAGCAATACGCTAAATGTAATACAAAAATTTGCCAAAGTTGAATCAGAATTCAACGATATAAAAGATCCACTAGAGAAATAAAGATCCACACAAAGAATGTAGCCAATCCGGAATGTCAATAACTAGGACATAATAGTTCGAAACTTCGAATAAATTAAAATTCAATATAAACGAGAAATTCGGAGCTCAACGTACTAAAAGGCGATGTACTGTATGATGTGATTTTGTGATATTAAGGGACGCACCCGATATAGCACAAGCATGTGATCATTTTTTATATACAATTATGAACAATGTTATTAGAGAATTAGGTGACAACGTGTTCGTGACATTTTTGATTTATGTTGTTACGGATATCGAATGGCTAATTATAAACAGGACATCCAACTCATCCCAATATTTTGTTTTTTTTTTAAAAACAAATTTTATGATCTAAAGTTTAGGATGACGAGTGCATAAAACTTTATGGACTCAATGTTTATGAACCTCAATATATTTTTGTATATAGAACAAAAAAACGAAATATATATTCGATGAGTAATCAGCGTATTTATATATACTTGGTTATCGATAGTACATAGCAGTCATAATTAGTCATAAAAAGTGAGCACACTGCAACCCACCCACAAATTCATCTTTCTTGTTATGTAGGGATTGAGATCGTACGATTTTACTATTATATACTTGGACTACGGTCTACTTTATGTTATATACCTTGCTCGATATAACTCATTTTATATTTTCTATGATGTTGAAAAATCATTTATACGTGAGACCATCGCGCGATTGCAACCACCAATAAATATTTAAATTGAATTTGGAATAAAAAAAAAATCAGTAAGTCTAACCAAATTAGTGAAATAAAGCAAAATATTGGTTTTACAATATTTTGTTGGTGTCAAAATGTTTTTTTATGTAATATCCTCTCAAGGGGTAAGTTTCTGTGTTTTGGTGGTGAAATTCACAACGTTACAAAATTTCTTTCTTCTGATCATGACAACCCTAGATTGCCTACGTAACACGGATCTTTTTGTTCGAATAACGTGAGAGTTAATTAAACCACAAACCAACCCTCAACCCAAAGTAATATTGTGGTAGGCTTGCGGGACCGTGAATTGGATCCCACTCGCTCGGGTCTCACGCCTTTACTTATTTATTTACCTGTACATTTTTTTTTGGATAAATTGTACCCACATAAATTGATTTCAACGATTGATTGCGGACGAGAATTTGTACTTTGTGGAATAGATACGGTAACATCAACGCGAACTTTCCTCGAGCAACAGGAAATTTACTCTGTATATACCGCTAGCTTTCACATGCTTTCACATGCGTGTGCATGCGGTATTATGGCATATTTCGGTCAAATGGCTGGATTAAAAAAAATTCTTAGTGCTTAGTAAAATAACCAAAAAAAAAAAAAATATTTATATCTATTTTATTATAAAAAAAAACAAAAAAAATAAAAAAAGAAAATATCTGTTAAATTGCATGAAGTCATAAAGAAAAAAGTTTTAAGATAATTATTTAGTTCAACAGTTTAATAATTTTAAGAGCTATCCATAAGTTCAAAAGTGAATGAAAAGTGCTAGTTTTTTTTTGTAGTGTTTCACATACAGGTTTCACCACCACCGCCTACGCAGAGTACTCTACGGAAAGACGGGTGAGTTTAAGTTTAAGAAAAAAAAAGGTTTTCATTCATTTTTCAAATTTTTGTTTTGTCTAAAGAATAATTTTCTTGCATTTTTTTTGTATGACGAAAGGTTAAATTTCGCTTTCGTTATGTTTTTTCTTATCTTTTTAAATTACTTTAAATAAATGATTCGTGTATTTATAATGAAGTGAGTTATTTCTATTTAATGGTCAATGGTGTTGTGTTGGATCGGGAAGTGGAGAAGAGTGGTTGCTAGTGATTTTTTTGTGATGAGTGAACTGTGATGACACATAGGTTTGTGGTGTCTCAAATAAGTATGTCGGCAATGAACCCCCGTATCTCCTCTGAGATCTACCCGACTCGAAAAGTGTCAGCCGAGCGCATGCAGATGCACGTTTCAATGTACTAATAACGCCGTACGATATCTTCGACAGGTATCACGATAAAAATTATTAATTAGCGCTGGAAATGTTAACGGAAACAAAATTGGTTCCGTTCAGTGTCTAAAGTATATCCAGAATGCTAAAATACAAGAATGTTATTGAGAAAGATCGTATAATACTAACAATTATAGGTGATTTCTAGGATATCAAGATTTCTCACTTGCTATGTGACTTTGGAAATACCATTTTTGCACCAACAAATTATTCAATTCGGAATTCTCGAACTGGTTTTTGTAGTTATTTAGAGTATGGTTATTTAACCACTCTAAATAACTACAATGTACGAATTCTATAATAAAGCACCCTTCTTGCATTGTTCTTTTTCCTATCAGAATTGTAAGATAGCTTATAAATTCTAGAAAGTTTAACGATATAAATTGGAACTACTCAGTTCTACTGCACAATTTTCCTACTAAATTTGTATGAAATCCCATATTGTATTATAGGCGTGCTGTATTTTTGCTCATAATTGTTGTAGTAGTATGTACTAAGTAGTGTAACTGGGACTAAAATATAGGAATTATACCTTAAAGATTGAGAACATGAGTCTAATGTATATTGGTTGATTGCCAATATTTAAAGTTTAAACAGCATACAATCAGATCTATTGCATTGGAGTTTATAGCTTAACGCCAAATAAAAGAAGTAGTTTCGCCTATTCAATTCGTAGCAAAAATATGGGATATTCAACAATTATTTATTGTTGTCCCAAAACAGCCTATAACTGTAGTTGGAAAATAAGTAAAACATCGGAAATTTTACCCAAATTTTTCAAGTGTATTTTTTATTGCAGATTCGGGTTCTACGGCTTAAAGTACGTAGAATTTCCAGTACACACTATTTAATATATGTCAATGCTGTAGCTATGGCCATAGAGTAAGTAATGTTATAAAGAGTAACGAAACAGAGGAAAAAATTGCATACAAAAATGCGTGGGTTTTGTAATTTAAATGGGTTATACAATACATTTACACAACAATTTTTTACTTTATTTGTAACGAATATTGTTATACTCGTGACTATTGATAGTAAACGATAACAATTTCGGTAAATAAATATGTATAAGTATAGTTTTAACCCAATTGAATTTAAAAACCCACGCATTTTTTGATCAAAAATTTTCCTTTGTTTCGTACTCTTTATAACATTGTTTATTTATTTATTAGATACTCTTTGCTATGACTAAAAAATAAGCTCTATCGGAAAGGTAATTTAATTATTTTTTTAATTTTTTTGCTTTTTATAGACAAATTTGCATATGTAGTTTATATCTTTATTTTTCTGTGTAGTTTTTTTATTCTTTTCCTAATATTTGGACTTCGAAAATCAACAGAAAAACAGAAGACAAATTTAACTACAATATTTTAAAAAAGGTAATTTAATTGTGTTTTGAGAAAATAATTAATTTTTTAAAACTGTTGGGATTTTATCCGTCGTACTCATTTTCATTGCGATAGCGTCAAAGACGAAAGATCAAGGTTTTTGTTTTGTGAGAAGTATGTGTCTAGCTTAAGCCTTCATTTATTACTAACTTCATTTTTGATCAGAACTTAGTTTGTAACTAATTTCATTCTTGACCAAACGTAATTTGCCTTCAACATGACACATCAATAATTTAAAACAAGAGTAATAAAAATTAATGATTTTTTATCATAAAAATCGAACCCAGCTTGGCAAAATTCAAAAAGTAAATACACCATAAGTGTATTGTAATGGATGCCTTAATTAGGCTTAGTAACGCACGGAGATTCAATTACTAGATTCGTATAAAATATAAATATAAATATTACTATGTATTATTAGCAAGTTTTTGGTTTAATGTTCATTATATTTTGCAATGTATTTATAACATCAACAACAACTAAATAGCAAGGGAAAAGAGAAAATTTTAAATGGTCCTAAGTAAAATACCTATTTTGTAAAACCAATTAGCGCTTTTTTGATTAAAATAATTAAATTTTAGAATAATCGTCAATTACGTGGCAGTCAAAGCTACTCAACCTGTCTTATTATTTCAAATAAAACAAAAATTAAAATTAAACAAACTTTTTAATAAATGTATTAAAAATAATATTCTTATGTTTAAAATTACGGTTAACAGGCTGTCCGCCTAATTATTACGAGACTTAATCGATTATGGAAACCAGGACATAGTTGTTCACCATTTGAAAAGTACATATAGAGTCGTGTAGAGTAAATATGGTGTTCGTTCTGTGCAGGTGAGACAGATTGATTGGCCGGGGATGAAACTTAATACTTAATCTTTTTCCATAAACTGAGAGAGCCCAGTGATTTTTGGCCGAAATTCGTCCACCGGAAGTGGCAGCTTCCATAAAAGATTTTTCGTTTTATGCAAATATTTTGAAAAGTAAAAAGCATTTACAAAAAAAGAATAAAAAAAAAGATTCTAAATTAAATTTCAATTAACATCAGTTTAGATCATTTTTAAATTTTATCAGAAATGGCGTGTGTTGATAAAAAAAACTTTATTTCACAAAAGTTTATGTTATATGTTGGTAAAATAAATTGTATTTTATCATGTTTTGTTTAAAAATGCCGTGAACCGAGCCGTTTTGCTTAATTAATGTGTACAAATATGACTTTCAGAAATAAACTAAATTTTTCCTTGGCTCAAGGTCTTGAAATGATTTCTGCAAACTGTTGTAAATTCCGACAAAAAATTGCATTTTGGTGGTGTATGCCAACTTAAATGTTATGGGTTCAGCAACTTCCTAAAATACATTCTGTGGGTCGTAATTTGCCGAATGTTGAAAACCCAATAGACTAATTTTATCGTCTCATCTGGTAAGGACTGATAATTTGTATCTACACTAAAAGAATCCCCTCGCTCAAATCACTTTCAGTCTTCATACACTGAACATCTCTGTACAATACACCAAAACGAGTGTGGCATATTGTGTGAACACTTATAAACTTACTTCTCAAATAAATTCTGTATCAAAGTATTATCATTTAATCATTAGTATCATTCAAATATTTTTGTTTCCCTTTTATCATTATTGTATTACAAAATGCATTGCACTTGAATAGCTGTAGCGGAACCGCACACTATTTTAGATTAATTATAATCAAGAATGGAGTTAGAAACACAGGAAAAGCTAGGAGCTATAATTGGTGACGTACTAACAAATTAGAACAAAATACTATCTTACCTGAAAGAGTGTCATACCATTCAAAACAAACTAATCCAATTTTTTTCTTTTTTTTTGAAAAAAGACAACAATACTTAATTTTAAGAGTAGTAGAAAAATAGGAACTGACTTTTTTAAATTAAGTATTGTCGTTTTTCAAAAAAAAAATAATAAATATACAAGTTTTTTAAAAATAAAAAAAAACAAAAAGCAACGGACATCACCAAGGATTTTATTCATTTTCACGGTAAAATAATTCTGTTTTTGCAGTTTAGAAATTTTTTTAGGCTGAAATGTATACACTGAAAAAAAAAATTTTTTTTTGCTTCAAATTTGTGTAATGAGTAAAAGCTAAGCTCTGGTCAAAATTGCACTAAGTAATACACGAACGGCTTAAGAGACCGCAAAAAACAAAAATCTTGAAAAAAAAAATATTTATTTTCTAAAACATAACTACATTACTTTTTCAAAAATAAATATGATGGAACTACCTCTGATATATTAACCCTAGTATACTCAATCCCTGTCAATACGCCACGGCCGCTACGACCGTTCATTACTCACCCTGGTAATTACTCCCCGATCGGAAAATTTAAAAATCTGAAGTTTTGAAAGATAGTGCATTTCAATGTATGAAATAAAAACGAAATAATATTATGGCAGTTCTGTCAAGAGAATACGATAATATTAAAAAATAAAATTCAGACGAATTTCGAAAACAAGTGTTTGATTTTTCATATATTGATTTCAATGAGTCTGTTTCTCCCGTCTAATATCTGATATGTATCTCATCGGGATGCTCTAAGCTTCCCCACACCATTTAAATAAAAAAATACACTCAGAAAAAAATATGATAAATACATGATTGCATTTGTTGTCTGAAAAAAATTTTTTTTGAGTGATCATCATTGTTATGATGAAGAAGATCAAGAAGAATGATCAAGAATATCATAGTATGATAAAATCAATCATTTAAATAATTGTATTTAACATACAATTATGGTATTATGGTAACTGCAATCACGTATTTATCATATTTTTTCTGAGTGTACATGTTACATTTTACAGTAAAATCCTCCCGTATTGGCAAATTGAAAGGGATTATTATTGTGGACATCAAAAAAAAATATTATATCTAAAAAATAGTAAACGAATATGTTGAAAGGCTGGAACAAAACAAACAAAGCGCCAAAAATATACATAAAGAAATGTCTTGGATAATTTATCCCAACCATTATAAAACAAAATATGTTCTCTTAATTTGTTGATTACGGCAAACATTATCAACTTACGTTAAGCGCAAACTATGACAAGCTTATCAAATTGTCAATAAGAAAATATAGAAACCTTTATAAGTTTTAGAATGAAAATAAATTTAAATAAAGGATAAGCTATTTCCTAAAAACTTATTGCGATTTTATTAAAATCCTAATTTATACATTTTAAAATGGCACCAATAGGCTGCGATTAATAATTCTATTTAAATCGATTCAGTAATATTTTAATATTTTCCAAGCCCCTGCAACTGTTACGATTGCCTAATCACAAGAAAAATTATTTTCCTACCAGCTCCAAAAACACCGCACAACAGGAAGGAAAACGATACACCACCAGCATTAAAGGCAGCAGAAGACACATCACAAAAAAGGTCGTCTAGTCTATACATGTGTATTTAACATCACATCGCAATCATATATTATTCACAACACAACAAAAAGGATGTGTTACATTTCTAAAGAAAATAAGGATTGTTGAATTGGTTTGATGCAAAACAAAAGCAACACAAATAACTTGTGTGGTGGAATAACATTCAAAGTAAATATTAATACTATACAAGATGAATAGAGGAAAGAAAAGTGTTTTTTCTCTACGGTACTTCGAGTTAATAGGATATATTTATGATTATTTGTTCTTTTAAAAATAAAGTATAAGGATTCGTGTTACACACAGTATATAATTCGAGAGGCAAAATCAAAACAAAACAATAATACATAACATCGAACTCCATTCTCTGAAATAATAATAATCCTTGTAACTAAAAAAAATCCCCCGAATAAATACACAATAGAAATACGATAGGAAAGGGTAATTAGCAGATAAAATCGTATATCCTTATTTTTCTTACTTTATATTGTAAATATCCTTTCTTTTTATTATACAATTATTGTTTTTTTTTTGTAAATTGAATATCTACATATCCACACCTTCTTAATATGTATGTTTATATAAATATAATGTAAGGGCACACACATGTAATTGAAAATAAACTGAAAAGTAATTTTCTAGACAATCGCCTTATTTAAATAGAAAAAAGGATTTTAATCTATTCCAACCCATCTTGTTGAATGTATACGGTACTCTACATACGATTTATACCATGTCTTATCTTACAACAATAATTTTATTTTATTTGTTGTAAAATTTGAAATTTAATTTTAAAAAGGATATTTAGTTCGTATACATATATTTACACAAATAATTAAAAATATTTACCTTGCTATTGCCTCGACACTTGGTATACCGGTTTGGCCTGGTTTTACACCGACCATCACATTGCTACCGTCGGGTCGTCCTAAACTATGTGCACTTATACTGGAATTCATAAGATTAGCCGCATTTGGATGATGGCTCATTTGCATATATTGTAATGGGTTTAAGTGGGTTGGTGGTGCATTATATCCATTTGCCAGTAATGGTGATTTATCTAAACGTGATATTTCTGTAAAATCAACAAAATAACATTAAAAGAAAAAATAATAATATCAGTAATAAAAAACATAATGTCATAAAGTTAAAAACAAAAACTATTTATAAAAGAAACAAATGGGGTGAAAAACTTAAAAATATAAAAAAATAATAATAGTTTTTTTTTTATTATTATTATTATATTTTATATCAATAATCCCTTTTTTGTGTAAAGTAAAAATAGACGATTATAAAAAAAGCTTTTAACTATAAGATTTTATTTTTAATCCAATAAAATATAGAAAAAAATAAATTTTTTAATGGAAAATTAAATGTTTTTCTTTTGTTTTGTTTTCCAATTTTAATTTTTCCAAAGTATTTATATACACATGTATATAATTTTCTTTTAAGCAATTGCTAAAATTGGAAAAGAAAATGTAATGAATGCAAATGAGATTTTATATACATGCATACGTCGCTAGAGCTTTAGGTACAATTTTTGAAAATTACTTCGAAAATAATTAAGTGGTTTTGCAAAAGAGGTGGAACCGATATACTGTTGATGCTGATTTGATATATAAACTATAAGTTTGGTATAACGGAAAAATTCGGGTTCGATCTATCAATTTAAAATTTCACGTAAGCTATTATTTAATTAAAATTTTCGGCAAAATATAATTAGAACTGTATATCAACTAACCAAGTCAAATATTACACCTCAATATCAAAATTTTTGTAAATTTTGTTAAGATTCATTTTCATACTGCAAGTTTGATTAATTATAAAAGTAAACCTACAGCATAAAAAATAACAAAGTTGCCAATTGCTTAGAGCCCTTTTAACTTAGACTCCTTTATTTACATATTTAAATACCGAGTTATCCATTTGGGACTTGACAATTTTGAACTTCCACTGTGAACGCACCCCTAAACAAAATAACCGAACTGTCAGTGTCAAAACATTCAGTAACGACAACATTCTCATCATGGTGAAGTACACGAACGGAACAACCTTTACAAACAATTAAAATTTACTACAAAAATTGCGAGTCGATGACTGCAACTTCAAGAGCGTTAATTCCAATTTTCCCATCACAAAATCATCGCATTTTTGGCTAAACCGCTTCGTCAACAAACAGAATATGCGTTATTGGTCAGGTGAAAACCCTCATATGCTACAAGAAACACAACTTCACCCACAAAAAATAACTGTATGGTGTGGTTTTCATGCTGGTGGTGTTATTGGACCGTTGTTTTTTCGTTGATGAAAATGATCGTCACGTTACAGTCAATGGAGATCGCTACAGAGACATGTTGCAACGTTATTTCTTTGGTCAATTGCATGATCTAGTCAATAATGATATGTGGTTGGTTTCAAAAAGACGGTGCGACATGCCACACAGCGGATTTAACCATCGTCTTATTAAAATCTAAATTAGATGAATGTGTTATACCCAGAAATATTACTGTCGGTTGGCCGCATAGATCGTGTAATTAACACCTCTAGACTTTTTTTATAGAGCTACATTAAGTAATTGGTCTGTGCCAACAGGCCGGCGTCGTTAGAGAATCTCAGAGCCGTTTCCGTCGAAATGTGTGGCCGAGTCATCGAAAATTGGGTTCAACGAATCGACATCTGCAAACGTACCAGTGGTGGACATACATATGAACAATGTCGAATTCCATACATAAATGTTTTGATTGAAACGGGGAACACCCGATAGTACGAAATGATTATACAGAAAAGTTATTGCATTGATTTATTTGAAGATACTTCAGAGAAACAAAAGAAAAGACCGTTCTCCTCGTTGCTTTGGCAATTCGTGATTTGATAAATTTGAATTGATATATTATATTTTGTCGTAAATAGAAAAAAAAAATTTCAAAATTAGAATGATATTATTTAATTATTTAAATAAACTATTAATAAATTTGTAAGATGACCTCAATGAAAAGCCCAAAATACCTGTTGTCGCTACATAAATAATAATGATAAATAATAACTAGAGGCTCGCCGATCTCATCGTGATCCAATGCGTTAATATCAAAAATATCATTATTGAAAATTTCTAATTCAACCTTAAAGTTCAATTTCTCTGGCTCATAAAACTGTTACAAAACAAGTATTTCCGACATAACGTTTAATTCGGCGATGAATAAGTCCCGAGACTGACACATAGATGAGACTGACATTCAGTAACTCTACTTTCATTATTTCAAAACAATAAAAAAATATGAATTTCGTGTGATGCCTAAACACGGTTTTTTGAAGGGTAAAATACCTTTCAAGCAAAACAAAGGCTTGATAAGTGTTATAGGGCTTTATAGAGATTCTGTTCTTTCGAAAGCAGCCGTCGAACGTCGGTTTCCTGAGTTTAATAGTTGCCCTACAAACACGGATGATGCCGAACGATATGGTCGCCCGAATTTTTTGGTTATTCCAGAAAAGATAAAACAGTGCACAAAATCGTTCAGAAAGACCTTAAAATAAAATTGCGTGAGATAGCTGACACAAATTTTAATTTGGCTCATTTGTGACATGTGGTGCATTGGTGCACCACTGAACACACGTGTCTTTTTTTCCGTATATTATATAAACCCATACGTATATTTTCATGAAAAAAACAAAAGATTATTTATCGTTAGTTTAGAGAATCTATTAGAAAAGTATGTATGTAACTATGTTTGTTCCACAAAAACTTTTGATCCACTCGAGTGATTGCTCCCAAATTTTGCAAGAATACTTTTTAGCAACCGAGAAAAAACATAGGGGGGTTATTGATCAAAAAATGTCACCTCTTCTCTATGCTTACCTGTCAGCAGGAATTTACAGTATATGAAAATTTTTGAACCACTCGCGCGATTGCTCCCAAATTTTGAACGAATACGTTTTAGTAGCTGCGAAAAAACATAGGGAGGTTAGTGATCAAAATATGTTATCCCTTCTCCGTGGTTAAAATCTAACCTGTAAGGAGGAATTTACAATACATGATAACTTTTAACCCACTCGACCGATTGTTCCGAAATTTTGCACGAACACTTTTTAGCAACCGAGAAAAAACAAAGGGAGGTTAGTCATCATAAATTGCTACCCCTTAAACATGCTCACCTGTAAGGAGGAATTTACATATATGACAAATTTTGATCAACTCAAGCGATTTCTGCCAAATTATGAACGAATACGTTTTAGTAGCCGTGAAAAAACATACTGAGGTTAGTGATCAAAAAATGTTACCCCTTCGCCACGCACACCAGTAAGCAAGAAATTACAATATAAGAAATTTTTTGATCCACTCGAGCGAGTGCTCCCAAATTTAGCACGAATACTTTTCAGCAGCCGCGAAAAAACATAGGTGGGTTATTGATCAAAAAATGTTAAAAATTCCCCATGCTCACCTGTAAGCAGGAAATTACAATATATTACGAATTCATAGAACTGAATCTCGCAAAAAAATTGAAAAATAGATTTCCAGAATTAAATTTTTCATTTTATTTCGATAATTTTTTTACTGGGCCGAACCTTATTTACGCACTTAAAGAAATTGGATGTGCTGGTACAGGAACCATTCGGGAAAATCATGTAAAAAATGTAAAAATGACTGATAAAAAGTTGATGAATAAAAAGACACGGCGATTCTCGGAAAATTACGTAGATCCACAAAATGAAATAACGTTAAACAAATGGAAAGATAATAAAATTGTTTCCCTATTATCAAATTCCTGCAGAGCTCATCCATTAGGTACAGCACGTAGACACGTCAATTTAGAGCATAAGAAAATGGATATTCCTCAGCCATGTGTCATCCGTGGATATAACAAATACATCGGAAGTGTAGACCTATTAGATCGATTTCGAATTACCGACTGGGCATAAGAAATTGGACATGCCCGTGGTCTTATGGATGATAGATTTGGCAGTTACGAATGCGTGGTCGCTAGCCAAAAGCTACGGGTGCCGCTTAGATCAGTTGGTTTTCGCCAATAGCTAGCCAAAGCATTTCTGATCGGTCACGGGAAATTACCAACAAAAGGTAAAACAGTTAGAACCACAAAATTTTTAGCAAGAAGAGCGCATACTACTATGTTGGTTGAGTCGCGGCTTCGCTGCAAAATGTGTCATTCGCACACTAAGTATAGGTGTGTAACATGAAACGTTGCTTTACACATGAAATGTTCCACGTAATTTCAAAACAAGCTAAAATAGGCCGTATAGAGACACCTGAATAATCTAAGTTTCTTGAAAATGTCAACCAGTGAATTAGGCTGTTTAATTTATAATTACAGTGGCGAGCAAAAATGGATGAATAAACAGGGAATTCTTATTTTATACTTTATACGTGTTGCTAGCTAGAGGCAAATAATGAAGAACTGTTTTATTTCATTCAATTTAGATTTTAATAGACAACTCTTGAAGGACAAAATTAACCATTGTTAATTTAATTTAACTTTCAAAAATTCAAAAATATATAACATTGCGCATTCATTCAATTTTGCTCGTTTTCTAAAATATAGAATCACCCTTTTATTTATTGTTATTGTACTACATGCTATTACGAGTTATGCTTCAGTTGTTATTCGTTCATTCGACGGAGTTAGTCAGTTTTTTCTAAAGTTTTAGTGATGAAAAAAATATCGATAGAACTAGAGAACTCTATCAAATCTTTGATAGAAAAAGGACTTTCTTCAAGAAAAATCGCTAGTTTGTGTAATGTTACGCATTCGACCGTGCAATTAGTTGGCCAAAGAAGTGGTATTGGGCCTACGCAAGGCCAAAGAAGTGGTATTGGGCCTACGCAAGGCCTAAAAGGGAGGAGTAGATTATTGTCTAACCGAGACACTCGTCTGATGGAACGTCATTTAAATGAAAAAACAACCACCAGAAGAATTAAAACACCCTTAGAGGCAGCAAAAAGAATATACAAAACGGTAAGCGAATGGACAGCCCGAAGAGCACTTAAACGGATTGGATTCGTTAGCAGTGTCAAACAAAAAAAAACAGCTTTATCCGATAAAAATGTAATAGCTCGTTTAAAGTTTACAAAAGAGCATAAAACTTGGGATGTGGAAGATTGGAAACTAGTTATTTGGTCAGATGAAACCAAAATAAACCGTTTCCAATCAGATGAAAAAGAATACTATTGGCACAGACCCGGTGATAAATTACAGAAGCACCAAGTCAAGGAAACTGTGAAACATGGCGGAGGAAGTTTGATCGTTTGGGGCTGTTTCACTTGGCGGAACATTGATCCTTTAGTAAAAAAATATCTGGAATAATGAATAAAGGAATGTATTTGTCCATTTTGAAAGAAAATTTGCCAGATTTTATTGATGATTCGCCTACCCCATCAATGAAATATTATTTCAACAAGACGGTGGCACACCGCCAAAATTGTGCAAAAATGGTTGAGTATACAAAAATTTAAAATGTTAAAGTGGCCAGCACAAAGCCCGGATTTAAATCTGATAGAGAATTTGTGGGCAATTCTCAAACGGCGAATGCGAGACTACGACCAACCCCCAAAAACCATCAACGAGCTATGCGATCGAATACAAGATGAATGGGTAAAAATTCCACCTTTTACAATTGAGCATTTGGTAGAAAGTATGCCAAGAAGACTAGCCAGCGTAATTGCGAATAAAGGAATGTGGACGAAATATTAATTTGCTATAATATTATACACCAAAATGAATCCGTGCAAAATTGGAAGAATAATATTCATCCATTTTTGCTCGCCACTGTATGTTGTATTAATATTTTTCATTGAATTTTTTGTTTTTTAAGAATTTTTTTTTTTTTGTTTAAAAAACATTTTTTTCGCTTTTGTACAGAATAATTGTGTGGAAACAGCTGTACAAAATGTTAAAATATTCCAAGTACTGCGCAATAATAATATTGGATTGAATAAATTTTAATAAAAACAAATAATTATTCATACTCTGCATAAGCTTGCTGCCTCTGACATAACTAGAAACTTACTGTAGTAACAATCTGACCACAATGGTTTAGAAGTTGCCAAATAATTCTCCCAGTCGTTCTGGTGTGTTCACTGTGTCTCACTTTAACACATTATCTTTATTAATTAGATCCTTCATTTTAAAATTTGAACAATTTGGCATGCCCCATCTCCTCGAATTTTGTACGCTGAACCACACTCAAAAGCCATTTTCCGTATTCATTCGCCATCGATCATCCGTATTTTGTAGAGCATGAAGAGGCATCAAAAAACCCCTACGGAAGCTGCCACTTCTGGTACACAGATGTCCACCACATTTCGCACGGATCGCCCAATTGTTGGAAAAGGAAATCCGCCACAGGCCGAATTTTGGTGAAAAAAAGTTTTTATTTTATCAAATCTCATCATCATCGGTAAAATATAAAATATGATCTGAACTAATTTTGTTTAAAATTTAATTTACAATCTTTTATTTTAATCGTTTTTTCGTAAATGCTATAACCTGCCAGTTTCGGTAGAGCGATTTCGGCCAAAAATCACTGGGATCTCCCAATTTTTGAACAAAGTTTATGTATGAAGTTTCACCTCGATCAGACAAATCGTTCGAGTTTAGAGAGGACAAAGACATTTACTCTACACCCACACGCGCATCTACACACACATGCACACCCAGAGATTTTTTTAAAAGTACTTTTTTGACATCGGCGATACAGCAAATGGTAAATTTGCTAAATTTTCAAGTAAGTTTTCATGGTTACAATGCTTTATTTGACTATGTAAAAGAAAGTAAAATTTATTCAAAACACAATCAAAAGGTTGATTGGCAACGGCAGGCTGATAACATATATAACCGAGACAAAATACATAAATCTCATGACTTCTTTAAATGTATGGTATACAAAGAGCCATCTTTTGGTTTATTTAAGCTAAACAAAATATTTATTGTGCGTTGGCAACCCGAAAATTTGGTGACAAATGAAAAGTCAAAACAACAATGCGTTTTGGTTAGGTTAGAGTGCAAAATCAGTAAAAGTACAAAATTGAAAATTTTTACATCGTTTGTATGATTAAAAATCATTTGTCAAAAGTCCCTGTACTACCGAGATGTTTGCTGGTCCTTTCACCCAAATACCCGTAGTCTAGTTTATTCACTTTTGTAGGATTAAGAAGAAAGAATGAGGCGCAGCTACGTTCCGGATACTCTTAACATTTATGGCGGCCATTAGCAAGTGGAATTTCTGTTGACTAGGGTGTAAAACCACACAAAATAGTTGAAGAATGTACTATTTTGTGAATTACAAACCTATATTTCAACGATTTCAGATCAGCTAAACAGTTGTTTCAATTTTTATTCGCACATTTACCTTTGCACTTTAACCGTAACACATACACTACTGAAATTCTTAGTACTCCCATATCTGAAACAAAATACGGACAGGCAGATACGGACATGTTGAACCCCACAAAGTTGACTTCCGAAAAAAATTAATATCTTGGTGGCAACTTTTTCATATAAAATTTTAGTTACACCAATTAGAAACTCGTGTTCCTAGTAGTCTTTTCAATCGGATATTATAAGACAGGTGATGCACATCAAACTTAGAGCGAATCGTCCATAAATGAACAGAATCATGAAAATTTTTGAATACGTTGACTTGAAAAGTGCAGAATGTTTGGAAAACAAAAAGTGCAACTCAATTCTAAGTTGAATTTACAATAACTAATATTTCTTTTGATTTTCCAGAATATGATAAAATGGAAAATTATTGTATCGAAGTGGCAGGTTCAATATAGCAAATTTTATCGGTATCAGCAAACATCTGATTAAATAATAATGACGAACGGTGATTCCACAATTATAGAACTGTGTTGCCTAGTGCCATACGACTAAGTGCTGGTAACCAGGTAGTTCCGGCCAATAAAAAATTAACTATTCCCACTCCTTCCCACTTGTTATTTGTACTCATATAACACATCCTATTGTATATAAACCAGCAGAACGAACCAGGGACAAGTAAATGCTAGAAGTGCGTTTATGGTGGAATTTTACTGCCAATTTTTTAAGTATACATTTATTTTGTCAGTATTTCTTAATCTCAAGTTTTTTTATAAAATGGGAGATCCAAGTAAAATATGGGGATTATCAATCCGCTGAAAGCTGCAGCTTTCCGTTTCTTCTAAATATTTTAAAAAACGCATATGCACTTTTAATTTCCGTGCATCGTTTCAGAAATTTTCTGTTCCAATTATTTCTGTAAGTCAACCGAAAAATGTTAACAAAATGTTAAACAGTAACTCCAAATAAGAATATCGGCCATTAATGTTAAAATTTGACCGGTAAAATTTCCCAATTCATCTATCCACAAAATGCATTAATTTACAAGTAATAAAAAATGTTTAGTTTTATAATTATAGATTCAATTCAAATCTCCCCCCCCCCCCCTCCATACGATTTGTTAAACCCGGATACCCTGTATAACAACATTTATATAACACCTTTCATTTAAATGATACACACAAATAATCCCTATACGTGAAATTTTAGGCGAAGAATTCTAAGCGAAAACCACGTCATTCACATATGACAAATGTTATAACTGGGCATATAGGGGGGAGGGGCATTTGAAAAGGTCTTTGTTTTCTACAACCCTAACACCAAAGCAAACTTCATTCTCGTGTGCAAATTTTGACGTAATGTCATTTTTGTTTGTTTTGTTATTTCGAAAAAAACTTTATACGAAATTGTTTAGTTCTTTAGTAAGAAGTGACCGGACAAGTGGTGCAATGGTTAAAGCTTCGGCACCTGGACCGGGAGGTACTGGGTTCGAATCCCATCAGAGGCAGGATGCAAATCGAATTTTCATCATCGATTACAATCGGCGATGTTAATAAAAAACACAACTTAGACCCTCTGATGGAGTGCAGAATTCAACGCCGACCCACCGTCCATGTCAATGTACAGGTTGACATGGAGCATGCAATGTGCAGGTGGTATACTGTAATTGTGTGAGTAGGTGAATAGGTGAATGGGTTAATGATGTGGCGTGAATGCGTGGTGTCACAATGGGCCAAAAATGGCCTAAGTGTCAACCACTGAAACCTAACCTAGTAAGAAGTGGTTTCTTTGTGTTTTTGAAGAAGACCACGAAAAAATAAATAAATGACAATCAACAAAGAACACAAAAGTAGACCTGCATTCGACTGCATGAAGTAAGTAATACCTGCAGTGAGTAATACCTGCAGTTTCAATAGAAATTTCCTATTCGGTGCCGGATAGTGATCCAATAATCAAACACGGCTATTATTCAATGTTTTTGATTGGCAAATGGACTTAAGAACCGGAATTTTTTATGAATTTTCTTTGAGTAAACGCAGACGGCTACCACACCTGGAATTGTAATTTTCTAGTAAAAGAGTACCACATTTACTCAAAACATAGCGGCTTATATAAATTAACAAATCTTAGGATTTTTAAAACCCTTAGGCTCTTAGGTGGGTTCTGATATTCGCAGGATAGATATCCACAGGAGTCTAGAACTTATATAAATCAAATATATCGGCGGACCTTTTAAATCCTTAGGCAGTAGAATGTTTCTCCCACGATCAGTGGAACTTCGTGTTTCGTCATAAATTGGGCAACAAACTACAGAAACTATTGGCAATAACAAATCGTCCGACCTTTTAATAAAAGTACCCACCCCATAATAGAAAACTTGTAAGTAGTCTTTTTAGATACATGATTCTAGCCTATATGTCCATAAATTAAATTTCGAATCTCATTTCTACCTAATTAACGTAATGCTAGTCAACAAGATCACACATAACAATTCGAGACTGTTACAAGAAAAAATGTAAATTATAACAAAGAAAATCAAAGAAATGTAAAAAATAAAAGAAAATCGCCCAATGTTTGTTTTAAGAATAAGATTGAAAAAAAAGTTTACCTATTTGTTCCATTTCAGCATCAACAGTTCTTCGCCATGAGTTGCACGGACGACCTCTTTTCCTTACAATCAAATCGTCATCTATATATACACATATTATTGGAATTTTGTTCAATTTTCAAGTTTTGTACAATTTTATATTTAGAATAATATATAATAAGAAAATTATATTTTGCGATCAATTTTTTTAAATTGTATTCTATTATTAAATTTTATTTTAAATATATTAATGATAATAATATAATAAACACTACATATGAAATAAATAAATAATTTGCCGTTTTATGTAATAATATATGTATGTAGAAGAGAGAGAGAGATAGAAATTTTATATTGAAGATTAAATTAAGTTGTAACCAAACATAAGAAATAATACATAATAATATAGCTTATGACGCCATTTTGTTCAGTTAATCGCGCAAAAGCTTCAATTACTCTCTTGCTGTATTACCGACAATTCCGCCTACTTTGTAAACATAAATTAAATAATTTTTTATGCTGTATTCCACCAAAATACACAGACGATAGTATTTTTTTTTTGTTTAAATTAAAAAGAAATGTCTGGTTGAGACAGCAATTTACAATTTAAATTTATTCATAATTCACCACGCAAAATATTTAATATACACAACAAAAAGGTAAAATAAAATTCCATTTTTTTTTTATTTTTCGTTATGAATAATATAACACGCCCATGTTGATTGTTGTTTAAATAATGACTTTAAAAATATATGTACGTGCATATATGTATATTTATGTACATACGTACGATTATGTAAACCATGTGTGTACACATAAGAAATTAAAGATAACTTATTATTTCATAATGTAATAATAATATTATTATTCCCTCAGTGCGGGCGTCAACCTCCCCAATATTTGACACGTAAACCAGCCAAAACAACTACAGGAGAAATTATTTTTTTAAATCACTTCCTTTTTTATGATCCCATATATAATAAAACACTATATCGCCTTAAGTTCTTTACTATTTATAACCCTTCTCTGCGTATATTCGTTGGGAA
The DNA here is from genome assembly GCA_932526605.1 of Nephrotoma flavescens. NCBI lineage: Eukaryota > Metazoa > Arthropoda > Insecta > Diptera > Tipulidae > Nephrotoma > Nephrotoma flavescens. The sequence goes on along the minus strand of OW052220.1, from coordinate 180,502,045 downwards.
ATAAAAAATAAACAAAAAGGGACATTTTTTTATTGTTTTCCTGATAAGACATTTTGCCTTCCAAACTTAAAGATCAAAAAACAATAGACTCTATGCACACATACATAAATAGTGTAACACTCTCTTAAAATTGGTTTCGGGCTATTTTCCTAGTTTAATTGTTTTGAAATAATATTTAACATTTGACACATTTTAAATGGCAAAATGTTTTTTAATTTTATTGTTTGCATTTTAGATTTTAAAATTAAATATGGAAATGGAAAAAATAAAATTCAATTTTCAAAATATCTCTCTTCAAAAATTGGATTACGAATTGAAAAAGAAGGCAATATACGTACGTACTCGTATTTCGGTGAGAAAATAAATTGGAATATCCGTCGGGGTGCCATGAAACAATCATGAAAATGAAGCGGGGGAATTAAAACTCGTATCATTGTCACGATTTGGAATTAATTAAAGAACTTGCCGTAGACCTGTAGAAAATTTGAGAACCAATTTTCCTCATGTTTGGTGAATATTTCATTAAGTCAACGAATGGAATTATAAGAGTAAAGGTAATTCGATTGATAAACATAAAGTTTTAAACTGAAAAGGCATAAAACCGAGTGCGAACACCAGAAACAATTAATCAAAAAAACAATTTATCGTACATAATTAACTGGGAAAAAATTTAACGTTAAACCGTTTATCGAGATGCAATTTACCGTAAAGAAAATAATTGGACGTAAAAAATATGTAATGAAAAACTTTTAGGTTCCTCTACCGTTCTTAGTGTTTATCTACAAACCAACTAACGAACGTTGTACACGCTGAGCCCAATGAACAGTCTCGTGCACAATCAGTTATGTGATTGGTCCTGTTAAAGTTAGTCGGTAGTCCAAATCAAAACTATTTATTTTCATGTGTTACAAATAAAAAATTTACAACCGAAACGATAGGACGACCAGGAAAATTAAACGATTCATCTCGACGAAATTTATTTCACCTTAGGCTTCAAGAACATCTTGGAATGAGCCAAATGAATCTGTATTCTTTGAAAAGCTGCCCACAGAATAAATAATAGAAATGTGTAGATTTACTATTACAAATAATGGGTAAAAAATGGTTGATATCATTCAGACTTCAACTGACCGACCACAAAACTGAGTTAGTTTTAATTACGTTAGGAAGGTTTGTGAACCTTTAACTACTGATGTCGGGGGAATTTAATATTGCAACATAGCAGAACCGAGGGATGTCATAGAATGCTGTTCATTAATTAATTAATTCAAAGCGATGTCGAACATATCGGCCTTAAGACCATTTAGTTGTATTTCTACATTACATGGAATTTCCGAACAATTATTATATAACACTTTATTCCAGAATAACTCACCCATTTAATTTTTTTTAAACATCTCATTTTGAAAGTAATCTTTCGATGAAGTTTTGTAACAGAAGTATCTCTATTTTATCATAAATGCCTAAGCTCTTTGAGGCCATATTGGCAAGATAGATTTTTTTAACATAACGAATTGCATTTCACGGTTTTTCCAAAGGTAGATCCACAACAACCAATCTTTTTAAGTTTCAACGTGAAATTGTTGATACATTTGAGTTGCAGAGTCAACTTGATGTCGGCTTTGTTGATCTCACAAAAGCGTTTGACTCTGTTCAACGCCAAATCATCATATATAAACTCAACTTGTTTGGACTTTCTGAAAAATTCGTTAATTGGGTGGTATTATCCCAACAGATAAAATAAATTGTATTTCCGCTGTTTTGCACGGCTCACACCTTGGTCCTCTATTATTTACAATATTTGTAAATGTGTTGATGGTTGTATTGCGTTACTCTAAGGGAGTTATGTATACAGATGATCTAAAACTTCTCTGTCGCATTGGTGACCCCTCGGATGTCACTAAATTATAATCTGAAATAGATTCCGTATTCTTGTGGTGTAGCAGGGATCATTTAAAGTTAAATACTAAGAAGTGTGCTATTATGTTTTTCAAGGAAAAGAACTCTGATAAATTTTGATTATAATATTAATAGCGAAATAATAGCTCGGGTTACCGAAATCATAGACTTGGGTGTAACGTTTGACCCCACACTGAGTTTTACTCCTCATACCGATAAAATAATATCAAAATCGTCATCTTTGTTGGGTTTTATACAGCGTCTCTCTCTCTCTCAATAAATATTTTAAAGAAAAGAGGACTCTTCAAATCTTATATTCATCGCAATGGTTCAGTCAAATTTAGAATATGCTATAGTCGTGTAGGCTCCTTATTACAACGTGCACATCAAACGAATATAAAAATACTCTTTAACGTGGACAGCTTAATATACCTGGTTACAATACGAGATGTTTCGTTTTAAATTTAGAGCCTTTGCCAATCAGACGCTGTTTTGCTGCGGCCTTATTTGTGGCTGATGTTTTGGAAGCAAGGATTGATCGTCGATTTTTAATTTCGCGTTTGAATATGTAAGACAACTTAGAACAAGGTCTTTATTGATACCGGATTTTAATCGTACACGAATAAATTAATTTTATGATTGCGAACTTTGACGATTTCTGTGATATTTTTTATTTCGGAATGACTGAAGTTTGTTTCAAAAATAATGGACTGAAACATAACTTTAAAATTTCTATATTTGAAGTGACTCTTCTTCGTCGTGTTTTAATGAGATTTCCGTAGTTTTATGTAATACAGATTTAAAAATGTAAAGTTTGCAAATTTTGAAATTTTATGCAATCGACTTGTGATTTATTTATTTTTATTGTGTAATTTTACGTTATTGGAATTATATTGAAATAATCGTTAAGGATTTTTATTCTGTGGATTATAATTATTGTAAATAAATAAATAAGAAGTAATTCCAGTGTCGATCTGATAACGTCATGGAAAAATTAAATCATCTCATATGGCCTTGGCGACTAAATATTACAATACAAAGATCACACTTTCTGCGTAGAACATCCGTGCATCATTAACTCTAGTAAATTATATGATAACCCAATAAATTTATTCTTACAAACTTTCATTTCATTCACACTGTTATTTATTTCAAAAATTAAAACAGCAAGCTGATATCCGCGTGTACCGCCTTGGTGACATAAAAGTGATATAGGATTAATTGGTTTAGAAGAGGATGTGGAAGGCAAATAAAGAGTCGAGTCGCCTCCATGCGAAGTAATGTCTAACGATAGATCTACCTATAGAATGAAAAATGTGCCGTCTTAGATACTACCATCCACCACTGTTACTGAGTTGTTTGCCACCATCTTCGTTTTCTACGAGATTTTCCTCACTTCAGCCGTCCAACAAAAAAAACTAAACACATACACACGTCATATGATGGATGTCCAGAAATAAAAGTACACACAATTAAGTGTATTTTCAAAAAGGTATGTGTATAATAAAATAAATCCATAAAAACATTGGCCTTTTTCAGGGTTATATGATGTCCGCTAATACCAATTGTGCCTACTTAACTGATATCCCGATTGGGTTAAGCATTTATTTTACCTGTATTTTCTTCACGAAAGAATTTTTTAATATAAAAATCAGGAAAGCAGAATGCTTATCAGAAATTTAGTTCAGAAACATTAAAACTATCATTTCTTGAAGTTTCAGATAATTTGAACGAACGAACTTTTTCTTTAAAAATAATTCGAAATATATTTTGTTCCAAAACTGGTAATATTTTCTGAAAATTGCCGCTAGGTACTTTTGAGAAATTTGTGCAATAATTCGGGACGGCGGAATTTATACCGTTTGGAGTGTAGCAGTGATACACTATCTCGCAACTGACACACGAATATTGCAACTGACACAAGAATATTAGATTCAAATTTTCGATAAATATTTATTTACCGGTTTTTGGTAATTATTGATATAAATGCGTGTTCCCAAATGAGTACATTTTGGTTCAAAGACTGTGTGTACAAATAAAATACATTAATTAATTTGTTCTTATTTGTACACATTTCTACTAAACCGTTGCAATTTTATGTTGATATAATTTTATATTGTTTTATCGAAATAAGTAATAAACATATGTGCTGCTACTGGAACGAATATTGCCTAAAAACAAAAAAGCAAAACTAACTTTTGGAAGAGGATGCACTCTTGAAAAATGCAAGTGATTCTGAACTTGATTTATCTGAGGAGAGATTTCAGTTACCGTGACCTACCTATAGAGGGTGCTCTCACGAAAAGTACGAAATCGACTTAATAAGAGTTGATAAAGAAAACCCGAATGATTTATTCGCCGAAAATCGGCAATTTCAAATACCGATAAAGCAAAAATTGTAAATTCATCCCTCACGAGATGTTTTCAAGTATGGCTTTCTTCACCAATATCTACGCTCAGCGCAGAATATAACAGGTTTTAAACCAACGTCATCCAACGAATTATTAAAATTTGTGGGTATTCAAATTTTAATGAGTACCCTAACCTAGAATTTGTTTGTATTTTAAAAAATGCATATCTATTCAAACAGTTATTCAGGTTATGTCACACGAGCGGTTTTCACAACTACGTATTGTAATATAATTAATTTCGTGAACAGTTTAGAGAAACCCGAAGACAATCAAAACAAGTTTTTCAAAACTAGACCGTTAATAAATGGTATAAGTAAACGATCGATTTAACGAAATATTATTAACTGATCGATTTAACGAAATATTTAAATAAAATATTTTACCTCAATTTTAAACATTCTTGTTATGCGGCAAAAGCGGCTTGCCATATGACTTCATAATTTACCAGGGCTCCACAATGGAAATAAACAATATGTCGGCTGAACGTTTTGGATATGGAGCAGCAATCCTAATAAAACTATAGCTGAGAGAATAAAAACTACTGGGCATGCGTTATGCTTCGATAGCTATTTCAGCTCCTATCAATTATTTGAATGTTTGAGTCAACTTGCATTGAAAAAGCATTGAAAAAGCAAGGTCGTGGCTGGTAACGTGAAAATAATTATGAGGAAAGATAATAAAGCGGTTTATCTCGCTTCAAATTTTGTTAGAATCTGGGAAGAAATAATAGTACGTCCATACGACGAACTCAATTCAAAGTGTGTCTCAAACAAAACAACCTCAAATCGTTAAAATTTATAATATGGGTATGGATGGTGCCTTGTTCGACCAATTATTAAGTTATTATCGCTTTTTCCATAATTCTAGAAAGTGGACATTGCGGGTGATTGCGCATTTTATTAACTTTGCAGTGTTTTCGCATATTGAGTATAAAAATGCATTCTATAGATATATTATCGATTTTCCTTAATTTTCACTTTTGTTTTTCACACTGTTTGACAACTATTAATCAGAGCGATGCCCGAAAATGTGGACGACCATTATCTAAAACTATACGGATACCACCTGCAACAACGTAAATGAGAAAAAAATTACAAATGAATTTCGGCCTATTGACAAAATCAGATGATTATATACGACACCTTCATCTGCGTAGCGAATCAGTGAGCCGCTGCATATATTTTAATTGTGAAGCTAAGAGTAGAGTGTATTGCAGCAAATGTAACGATCATCTATGGTTTAGTAAAGACGATGATTGTTTTTACATCTTCCACAGCAGAGATGGTGAAAAAATGTAATTCAGGACAAGTTCACCAAACCAAAGACACAGTTCCTTAATTTTTGCCAAAAGACTGAATTGAAATTATAATGTTTTATTTTGTATTATAATTAATAGTTCATTCTCTATAGTTCATTCGTCAGGTCGATACTCGAATAATTAACAACCGAACAAGACCTTCACTTTATTAATTTATTAGATCAAGAATTTATTAGATCAACGTTTTATCATTTCGTTTTATCAGCTATATAGCTGATCCTTATCTAATCTACGAACACTGTAATTGTTGAATATTTAAGTCTTTGAATTGATGCCTACAAATTGAAGAGTTCAATCTGTCTGTGCAAAAATATCGAAATTAATACACCAAACATGTTTCTTCTCTCTAGCGAAATAAAAACTCTTTTTCCACATTTGGTGATTTTCTTTTAACTCGACCAACCACTCCATTCTTCTTTTTTTCTAATTATCGCTCACTTGGTTATCTTGCAAATTATTAATTAAATAATTTACAATAAGTAACAAATAATATAAAATTGGGCGCGTTCCGTTGATATTCATTACGGTGGCCGTAACAAAACATTCTTAAGCACTGCAGATATGGAGTTTTATTGAGAAAATTATAGAGTACGGTCGAATTTCATAAAAATGAGCTAGAACCTTCTGATCATTAAAGGAAACTTAATTTTTAAAAACTAGGGCTAGGTCTTGAAAGTCTAACTAACCAGTATATTTTAATGGATTTATTAATATATGACTCATGGTGAGATTTTGCCGCTTCCACTAGTTCTATTATTAATATGTAACAAGTCAGGAAATATGCATGTACCTTGTACTAATTAATTTCCTGATCTTTCTAGATGACAAATGATGCAACTAATGGAAATATACCAAATGACAACAATTCTACCAATTATCAAACCCTCACTGCACAATAAATCGAAATTCCTTGGGAAGGGAAATTGCCTATCAAAATACCGGTAAATATACGATTTTGGTAAAAGTATTTCGGTTAAAATTTCAAATTTAATTTTAAATATTATTGGTGCATTTTTTAGCAATGTCGCTTGAGCCAGCTTATCTAATCAGATTAGGTCATGCTTAGGTACACCGAAAAAAATTCTGTAATTTCCAACAAATGAGTTTTTAACACGATTTAAACGTCTCAGAAAACGCCTCTTTGAATTAGCATCTGGCATGAGAAACATTTCAAGAGCTTATTGAGCAAAGTTTATTTCCTTTACAGCCCAAACTCCTAAAACACAAACTTTGGAGATTTTACCCGTTTATAGTCTGGTTTCGAATATGAAATGGGCCATGCTAAATTGAATCGGCCACTTCTAAACCGATTATATCAAATACGGTTTGTACAACAGGATTCGGTATTATTCAATAATTTGATGGCTATGTTGAATGTATCTCGTTTATATTCGGTTGTATCCGATTACGATGATCACATTGAATTGTACGTCTCTATACCCTTTAGGTTATTTTTTTAAAAGTCGGATGAAGCAATGAGTACTGTTAAACTCTCCCGAGGTTTATAGGTATATGAACACCAAACCATTAAGATTAATTTTTTTAAGAATTATTTTTCATAATATTACCCCATTACAAAACGTTTTTATATAAAAGAACGGAACGGAGCGGGATATAACGGAATCTACTCTGATTTAGATTTCCATCATTTATTACCGAATAAGATATAGGAGATGTACATTTCAAGTGGGCCAGGTGGCGTTGTCTTGAAAATTCGACACAAATTTTAAATTAAGAAAAATTTTCTTTCTTTCAAAATTCCTAATGTGCTTGTTTAATTTGAGTTATGGCCTTTACTTTTTCAAATACACATACCTCGTGGATCCGAGTCACGCTTCTCTGTATTTCAATTTTTACCGATTACGTTATCTGCCTCGTTTAAAGGGAAAGTTATGTTTCGGAATTAGCAGTATATAAAAACTAAGGAGAAATAAGTACAAGTATAATGGCTTGTAAAAGTCGCTCATTTGGAGTAAGCGGTTCACTTTGCATTGTAGTGTTTTATTTACGCATTCAACTAGTCGTCAAACTAACAAAACCATTGACGCGTTTTCTATATATAGGCTACTTGAAATAGACGTAATCCATTTTAAATTTTTAACGATGTGTTGTAAATCTGTTGAATAGAGTACTCGAGCCGACACTGTCTGTAAATATAGACTAAATTTGCCTAAGGACGGGTTAATGGTGCACAAAGTTAAGATAGCAAATTGGGGAATCCTTTAATCTTGTTTCTATACAAGTTACACAGCAAAAGCTTCATTAAAACTAAAGTTAAATTTAATATTGAAGTGCTAAAAAATCTCAAAAATGTTTATTTAGCATGTTTTTATACGACAGCTTGTAAAAATAAATAAATCCTTAATTTTCATACAATGCTTATTAGCTTAATGTAGTTTAAAAAATTTGTGCTATAATGATTGAAATCCATTTTTTACCCTTACTGTTAACTTTTGTCACTTTTAAAATTGAATTAAATTGCTTTAATGAAAACAATTGTAAAATTTCCTTAGAGTGACAATTATTATTTATTTTTAGAAATATATCGATTTCGAAAATTAAATTTCTTCTTCAGGTCCTTTTTACAACTAATACGATATTACGTGTTAGTTGTAAAAAGGAACTGAAGAATAAATTTAATTTTCGAAATCGATATTCCTAAAAATAAATAAATATTGTCACTCTAAGGAAATTTTACAAGTTTTTTTATTAAAGCAATTTAGTTCAAAATTAAAATATTGAAATTTTTGATCTATTGCATCTATCTGCATATTTTTAAAACTAAATTTTAACATTTCGGATTTCCGTATCTTTTTAATAATTTTCGTATTTTTTTTAAATTAGCCTGATTTTGTGGCATTTAATATTTTTAGAAAAGCTAAATTTAAGTGAAAATTTTATCTAATTACTGGTAAAGCATATAAAAGTAAAAGTAGGGAAATTTGTCTATTTTGAGTAGTAATTTAAAAAAAATGCAGAACAGTTAGAAAAAACTTATAAACTTTAAGCTATTCAGCACTTTAAAACTTAATATGCTTTTGATAGAACTAAGCAATTTCCCTAATTAAGATATAATTATTCAAAAGGTCAGCTTGAATCATAAGTACTTCAACAATTATCGGAAACCGGGATAAAGTGAACCACAACCGAAATTAAAATTGCGAATTTTAGGTAACATAAATATTTTTCATTATTTTAGAAATGTCAATCGATTGCTTCCCATTAGCATCAATTTTCCGTAATTCTAGTTTGTCAAAGTAAAGTGTCATAGTGGAAGCAACTGTTTTTTTAATTTTGCGATAATCGACCGTTTTCATTCCAAGTTGGAAAAAATTAATCTAATCCAGACAAAAGGCAGAATGTAGTATCTTAATTTGACGTTAAATGATTTACAGCTACATCTACCTTTGCAAAATCTGATAATTTCGCAAGGTTCAGCTTACCGGACGATTAAAATAGGAAATCGACAAAACAGAATACATGTTCTAGAAAATTAAAGTTTTGTATGTTTAACAAGAATACAAACACTTAAAATATTGCAATAAAATAACAAGCATGTCTTTAGGCGAAGGAGAGCGATTTTATAATCATTCAAATCAGTCACCATCTTAGTACATTATTTACAAAACCTTAAAGCCCGAAATATGATAAGAACTCACACCTTTAACTTCTATATACCCCTATATGTATGCAACTGTCGAAACCAATTACAGTTCAAATACAATGTGACTTCAACCAAATCATACAATGACATCAAAAACTTCGGACAAAAACGTTATAAACAAAACATATCCTAAACCCACCATTAGACTTCATACACAATAATGTGTATCCTGATTTTTCAATTCAAATTAATTTCAATTAATCACCCACATACATACACGCACACAAAATTTTTATTTAAACAAAACTAAATAAATAAAATCGTCAAATAATTATTTTCAATTAACAATTGTCCATTTTTACATTTCGAATGACACCGACCCCAACCGTACACCGGTCGTATACAATCGAGTATCGTATTGTGTGTCCATCATAATGTATCGTACGCAACACATATCTTTTCTTTTCCAAAGTAAAAAAAAAAAAAACAAAAAATATTCTCTATATGAAATGAGTCAATATTTGACATTTACAATAACAACAACAACCAACATGAACAAAAAAAAATGAACAAACACAGAAAAATGTTAATTTTCCGAATGCAAATACGTAGGGAAATTTTATTCATATTTTCATCATCATATATTTGGTCTTTTAATTGAAAATAAAAAAAAGGGTCATAATATTTATCCTTATCGTCAAAAACAAAATGAAAAAGGTGAGGGATTCATATTTGATTTGTCTTCCCCGTCTGTTTCCTCAATTGAACAAACAAACGTTTTGCTGACACATCAATTTCTAATTAATTCAAATAATAAGTAACTACAATCGAATTGAAAAACCCTGTTTGGCGTATGGTGTAAAAATACAAAAAAATACTAACAAAAAATAATTTGAATATTCGGGTAAATAATAAAATCCAAAACTTACCATTTAAGTGTCCATTCTCGTACGGATAGTCACCATTATCTAGCCGATGTTTCTTTAAATGTGGATGATGTGACATATGCGAACTCGATAACGATAATCCTACTGGTCCTCGTTTTGGTGGTCTACCAGGCCTAGAGCTGCAAAATAGTAGAGCGTTACTGAGGAAAAAAACACTTTATGGGAATATATTCTAGCCCGCCGCTCTCATGTTATTTACGAAAAAATACCCCCACTACATATTACACATTTGTATGCACAAATACTCATACACACTAAAAAATAGCACAAGTCAGTTAATTTAATAAAAACATTATTTTATTGAATTTTGTGTGGATACAATTTAGGATAATTTATTTGTATATCCGTCTGTACAAAAACAACATATGTTATATACATAAATATCGGAAAACCGTAAATGAAAATGAATTCAGACAGATATCAATGTTGAAATTGAAATACACGTACATATATACTCGTATTTATTTACTCGTACGAGAGTTATAAAGTTTCCCTAAAGGATTTATTTGATTTTTAAATTGAATTGATACACTCTTCACAATATTTTTTGTGTATGTTTAGCTTTTACTTGTTGGTTGACCAAACTAATTAATTACGAAAGGTGATTAATTTATTTGTGGTTTCCGACGGGAAAGTGTGTGATATTATTTTGCAACATAAAATACCGTCGGTATAAAATAATTTTTTTTTTATATAAATTAAATCGTAATTAAAAAATTTTCAAGAATCCCGAAAAATATTTGATCGCGTTGGGAACATGTAATATGAAAAATGGAAGCACTCAATTTTTATTTTTAAGAAATACTTTCCAACCCATATAATTATAAGTAATTATAACTTTTCCATATTTCTAATTAATAATCAAATATCATCCCCACATGTATATATAAATATATATATATATATAATTTCGTTTGATCAACCCTTTTACTACAAAATATAATGCTGCCAACATACCCAATCATCACATATAATTAAATCAAAAATAATATTTCAAATTTTCACTTATGTACATACTCTTGAAAAACTGGGTACAACACTTTAATCACATAGAGAAAGACTGGCAAATTCAATTGTGATGACAAATTATTATCTGCCAAAACTGATACCAAAATAAAGAGTTTTTCAATTAATCATAAACAAAAAAAATATTAAACCCCTTATATGTGTTTGCATTGTAGTGGCTTGTCGACCTTTTGTCAACGAAGCGATATAAAAATTCACCTGATTTTGTTCAAAATGTACGGGTTGACTACAACTGATACATAATATATAAATTTCAAAGTAATTAAAAAATAATGATAATTTTTTTTCCTCATTTTTCATCTTATGTTTTACCCCGCACACGTACTTCTCGTTTAAACACTCAGCCATATCCCAAACCAAACCAAATAAAAATTATTAATTTAGATTTAATTTAACTTCATCAGTAGTTCATTAGTGTGTATCTATTTCAATTCACTCTTTAGTACGAACAATAATAACAACAACGACGAAAAAGAAAATTAATACAAAAATATTTTCCATCTTTTCATCTCTCATGTCTTCTCTCCCTCTTATTATTTACTTTGTTGTACGAACAGACTCCCAACAACAATAATTTTTTATGTGTATGTATAATAAAATCTAAATTAAATCAAGCAATTGTCATAGATACAAATTTAGATTTAATTACATACAATTAAACTTAACAATGTAATTAAAAAAAAAAAAAATTGAAATCTAACAACTAACTCTTATTCTCATCTTCTTTTAAAATAACAATTTTAGCTTTTATTTTTTAAATTATAAACATTTTATTTTTTGTAATTTTTCTTTTCTTTTTAAATTGAAACATGTTGCTTCTTATTTATTAAAAAAAAAATACGAAACAAAATAAAAATGGAAAAATAATGATAATAATTCAAGCATTTTCAATTGAAGATGAAGGCAAATTATAGTAAAAGATGATGAAAAGTTTAATTGAAATGCGAGAATTGAACGACGAGATGAATTGTTATGTAAACGAGTTTGATTATTACTAGGTGCGGATGTCTTTATAAATATAGCTAAGTACATCATTTTTAATCAACTTTCAGTTTTGAAATATAAGAGAGAAATATTATTTGGATGATTGAATTATTATTGGCAAATCCTGTTAATATTATCGAATTTGTGAAATTGGTCTTGATCTAAATTCTAAAAAGAGATATTCTTTTACAGATTAAAAATTGGCTAATTCAAAATATAATATGGATGCCCTGTTCTATTAAAATTAATTTTCGCTTGTAAACCTTGTTACAGAGCCAATCTGTTGAGAAAAGTCCTAGTTTCAATCAAATTCCCCATTTCCGAGAATGACATCCACACATATAATATTGTAATTCCATTTTCATTAAGTAAATCGAGTTTTATACGGATCGTTTGAGTTCCATTGAGATTGGTCTTCTTTCTACTCATTGAGTTCCTCCAAACGAAATTCTCCGGAAAACAGAGTTCATCGCGAATACCTTAACAATTTTGTAACATAACCATTATTTCAAAAATTAAGCGAAAGAACACGAAACACAACCGCAAAATTTAAACACGTTAAAAAATATATTAAAACGGTTGATAAAACTATTAAAAAATTTTCATTTAAATTAAATTCTGTACAGTTTTTATTTATTAATTCCAAAATTAATGTCATAAGCCTAAGGCTGTTTTTTCTAATATTTTTACCAACTAACTTGGTGGTTAACTCCTACCAGTAATTGATAGATGTCCCTAACGCTCACAAACCAAAAAGTGTGTGTTATTTAGTTCTAAACAGCAAACTTAATTCAGATTTATCATTCGCTGAGTTTTGTTAAAAACCTTTAGAAATTGGTAAACAATAATTAGTATGGCTAATTTTGATTAAACGACAATAATGAACTAACCACCGATTTAGTTAGTCGAAAATTTAAACCAAAAAATCAACGGCGGCACATATTATAAGAGAACAAGGAGGAATGATGTGCCTACCAACAAAACAAAAATACTAAATTAAATTTTCAGTGACGTTACAAATGATAAATTTTGTATATCGTAGTTTTATTTATAAAAAAAAAACTTAGCTAAAACTCGAACCAGTTTATTCAATTACCTCAATATCGGTTTTCCCCAAGTATAACAACACAGGCTTTAAAATTGAGCTACAGTCTTTTCCATTGTATTTTGCGAAAATATTCGACCAAATATGTTGTTTTTTATATCGACTTTGGTTGAGTTCCGAATTTTTGCGGAACGCTTTCTTATAATAAATCAGACCTCATATCAAAATATACCGACCTACTCGTGAAATCTGAAATCAAAAATTTAACTTCTGGAGGTACGCAGCTATTCGTGAAAAAGTTGTGAATAATTGTGAAAAAATTTATGTCAATCAATAGATGGCGCCAAAAAGTATCCAATTAGTTTTCATCGTGAAATAATGTTAAAAACGTAATTTCTCAATAAATGTTGACATTCCATGTTTTTTTTTGTTTTTTTCGGTTTGAAATTTCGGCTTATAGTTTTATAAACATAAAACTGGAATATCAAATAAGTTTATCAAGTTCTCTACAAAATATTTGTTACGACGTTTTCATGAATTTTTTACAGGAGAATTTGGATAGTTTTGGAAAGCTTATACAGCGAAGCGAAATATTATAAAACAATTTTATCGCACAAATTTCTGATTTTTGTTTTTGATAAACTTTTGATAAAATAAAAATGTACATAGAACCTTGCAAATAATTCTCTTTGTTGAGTTTTTGAGAAAAATTTTTATGCGGTATGCTCCACAGTTAGTTTATGTTGGTGCAAGAAAATTATTATACAATATTTTCAATTTAACGGTTTTTAGAGATTTGGCTTTTACGTATCATAATGAACTTTAGTTTTTAATTAATATAATAAATTAACTTTAATTATGACAATACGATCAATTAACTGAACAAATTAGATGTCGAAAGCAATCGGAAACAGAATCACTTAGAGGCTCGGTAACCTCAATGCAAATGTGTTTAAACAATCAAAATGTTCTTCGTCATCACAAAAATTATTAAAATTTGTGGCTTGCATCTCTCCGAGGATTGGGGTTTCGTAAGCATAACAACACCTCTTCAATTAAAGAGCTTACATCGTTGCATCGAGATATCGAAACAAAGCATGTGAAAAGTTTGTAAGTTACCGTTAAAAAATCTGTTCCATATATCCCTTTCGCAGACACGTCGGTTATTACCGATGATTCAATTGACCTACAGTGGGACACGTCGGTAATAACCGACGTTGTTTTCTAAGATTTACATTGAATGTGGTTTTCTGTGTCCCAAAGGAACATCCTTAAATAATTGTGTGTCGGCGAAAGAGATATCTGTTATAATATATGGAGCAGCTTCTTTCGATAGAGGTAGCTGGATTCTCTAATCGTTATTCCTAGCAATCTGTCGAAATATGACATTTCAAAATCCCGTTTTTTTTTAAATCTCGCTTTTCAAAATCCAATTTTTTAAAATCAGTTTTTACACGATTTCGCTTTTCAAAAACCTACTTTTCAATATCCTGATTTCAAAACTGCGCTTTTTAGAATCCTGATGTTGCTATAATCTTTAGAAAAACCCACCCCACCAAAAAGCGGGATTGCCTGTTAAACATAATAAAATATTGTTTATCTACATTTTTTTAAAACCTCGGTTATTTTTTGATTGATCATAAATTTTGAGATGCTGTTTGCATTTTAACATGATTTTTTTCAAACTTGATTCACTGACAAATTTGGTATGCAAAATTGCATTTGGATTTTAACTTGAATTTTTAACAAAGTTCGGGATTTAGCATGCTGAATGTAACTAGGCCATTTCTTAGCAAATTATGATCAAATTTGGTATGTGCAACTAGATTGCGATTTTAACGTGAATTTAACAGAACTTCTGGAATTAGACCATTCTAAATGGATCTTGAATATTTCTTAACAAATCATTGACAAATTTAAGTAATAGTAACGACACCGAAAATTTAATTTATCTGGGAAGTATTCTTTGGTCTATGAAAGCATTTTCTCTGTGGTTAACACTAATCAACCCATTATAACGTGCTATTTCAACCTGTAAACTGACCTGGTCGAGGGATTAGCATTTTGTGTTAAGCTAAGTAATAAATTCTGGCTGTTTATGAGAGTAACTTGAATAATACTGCTTTAAGTAATAACGA
This sequence comes from Nephrotoma flavescens, assembly GCA_932526605.1. Lineage (NCBI taxonomy): Eukaryota > Metazoa > Arthropoda > Insecta > Diptera > Tipulidae > Nephrotoma > Nephrotoma flavescens. The sequence goes on along the minus strand of OW052220.1, from coordinate 180,486,673 downwards.
ACAATTGTTACCCGCGCCTCAGACGGCTACCTACCGTCGTGGTTCTGATGGGATCTGGATCGATGAAGCGATAGAGCACCGTTTATCAATGACAACGGCCAGTCAATTAATTACGAAAATCATCTCTTAAGGATTACACCATCATACCAAATTGTAAACTAATATTAAAATAAACAGAAGCAATAGTACAAATATATAAAAGTCTTCAAATTCCTGCAAATCAATCTGCACCCACTGAAAGGTAGCGCCGAACTTTCTGTGTACAATAAATGCATTAATTTAATCATTTTTGGTTCAGAGGAGACTAGACAGTTGGATTTAGGACTCCTAACTTTATATTGATCAATCAGAGTGACGAGAAATGGAATCAATTACTATGAAATTTTAAAAAAGCTTTGCTGGGAATAAATTTGGTTAATTGTTAGACGAGCAAGTTGTATTTAAAAATTGTTTTATTCTAGGATGGTTATTTATAGAGACTCAATGAGGAAAAGGTGCAGTTATCCTAGAAAATGTTGCGAATTGAAGGAAGTTGAATTTATTTTGTAGTACCAACCAAAGTACGCAAATTGGCTGTAAGCAAATAAGGATTTATTATTTTTAAGACATCTTTAGCGTTAAAAAATAATAAAATTTTCTATTATTTTTAAAATTGTAAATATACTTTAATTTTTATAGATTTCCTCAATTCATTTCTATGCTTTTTTTATTTTTAACTATGCAAATACACTCGCGAGCAACTAAATAAACTCAAACCTTCAGCGCTGAATGAAAACGCAACCAAAATTTATGAGTATTAGAGGTATTTAAAGAGTATTAAAACAAAATAAAAATAAAATTAGAAATAAAATAAAATAAATTAAATGTAAATTACAACCATAAATTCAAACAAAACAAAACCAATTTTATTGGTTAACACTTAGTATTACCCCCTTGCGTCTACAACGGTTCGAATGCTTCCCCGTTTACTTTATTAAGATTTTGACTTGGGCGATCGCACTCCACTCCTCATCCAAAGCAATCTTGAGGTCACTGATGTTAGATGGTACCGGATTTCTTTCTCTGACCCTCCGTTTTAGTTCGTCTCATAAATGCTCGAAAGTGGTTCGAGCTGTGTGACATACTGTTAAAGTTAGACGAAAGTTTCCAGCCGAAATATAATGCAGATAGTGTCTTGAATACAGCAAAAATCAGTTATGAACTCTAATTTAGGAGAATTTAGGATCGGGTTACATCATTCGGGTGAAGGAGAAATTATTTCAGTTTATAGGATTTTAAAAATCGATAGGAGCGAGAGTATAAAGAGAGTTTAAAAATAGTCAAGACACTATCTGCATTATCTTTCGGCTAGCAACTTTCGGCTAACTTTAACAAGGTCTTTGTGACACTGAATATTGTCATGCATCAATATGAAATCTTCCCCTATATATCTTGCGTTGGGTAGTACATGCTCCAAGAGAATGTCCTCGACATATCTTTCAGCGGTCAGGATTCCTTTACGGTCTCCACCATGTACGAAAACAAGATATGTTCTTCCCAGCATTGCGGAAATCGCTCTCATGGGCGCCAGCAGACCCACCTTCTCCTATCACTACCATGTGGACATATTCTGCACTCGTTACGGAATAAAATAACTTTTGCAGTGGTGTACAGTCAATTTAGGGCCTCTAGCGGGCTTTCTTGGAGTGAGGTTGGCTTCATTCAAGTGTCTTCTTACTGTCCATTGTCTAACAAGTGTTGTCTATCTTAGCTCCTCCACATGTACACCGATACCGACTGGTATGTGATCTCCGATTGAAAGTACCAGTTTCCTGAAACCTTCTGGATACTCTGGAGCTCTTGAGTCAGCAAATTGGCTCATATTTAGCAGACGTGCGGCATCTCATTTATTCCGTCCATCTTTGAATAAAGCAACAACTTGTGCCGGAGTGGTATCCATGATTTTGAGGAAACAACGAATGAAACTGGTACAGATTTGTTCAGGCAACGTCTGATAAGTGACTGATGGCAAATATTGGCGAACGTGGTATTATTTTAATTAAACATATTTTTGACCATTAAGACAAAATGGGCTTTTAGACGAACAAAGAATTGGTATAAGGAAGTTCCCAAAATGTACAAATACGGAATAAGGAGAGCCACAAGCCATGTTTAGAGAATTCACTGTAGTAAAATATAGGAGTGCTTGGAAGTATCCAAGCTGTAAAATACTATTTGTTATCTGCAACGTCCGGATAGACCCTCGAACATTGCTAGCGCGGAATCTTGGGATTTGATTACAAGTCACCTCCCGGCATGCTACGTAATTTCGCTGAAAAGGCCACAGGTCAAAGGGTCTATAGCATCTCTAGCCAAATAAGCAACACTATTTCCAAAAAACGACAAACTTAACAGTATCGTGGCTAAAGGTTATCTATCTTTCAGGATAACCGGAAATGTGTTATATTCCAAGTAAATTAACTGAAGTAAATGTAATGTTGACATCTAAGCTGGAAAACAATATTCTCATTGAAATCTCATAACCTCAAAAATCAAAAATTTTTGGAGCGACAGACAGAAGCTCATATTAGAAGCTTTATAATCTGTCAAAATTTTGTCATTCTTCTTGCCATGCGAAAACTGAAACAAATGTTTCACTCCCTTATTTGTTGTATTGAGAAATTCCTTTAGTACAATTAAATCTCTATGGCAACTTTTTTCGATACAGAGAGATACGTGTTTCTGGTGAAATGTCTTATGAATACAATAAAATCCAAGGTTACAAAGTATTTTCAATTGATCACTGCACAGTCTTATGAAACGACTGAATTTATTTTGGCTTTGCTTGCGAAATGTAAAGAGGCAGAAAAAATGGAATTTGAAATAATAATTGTAAATAAATTTTGTCTGAATTGTATTTTTCTGGCTTGGAATCAGGTTTAGTAAAAAATTTAAAGCAAACTCCTGTAGCACTATTCTCGGGTAATTTTCTGGCCTACTGAAGGAATTAGTTCAGTGTAACTAATTTAGAAACAAAAAAAAAATTGGCAATTAGTTTCCCTTACAAAAATTTTGTGAAACAAATGTTTTTCAATTAACTTTGTTTCGAAAATATTTACACCAAACTAATTCCTTCATAGTAGGCCAGAAAATACAATTATTTTGGTACCACCAGATAGTGCCACTGGTGGTACCTAAGTAATTGATGCATAATTCTATATGGATAATTTTGAATCCATTCAAATACAAATTTCAATCTTAAATTAAGTTATTTGAATATTTGGGACTGTACGTAAATTCGTATATACGAGTACAAATATTTTGAATAAAATTCAGTGAGAGGGTAAATTAATTTTACCTACTCGTTTAAAAACTCGGCACTAACACAATTACAATACAGACATTTTAATTTCTTATAATTATATATAAATTTGAATTATAAAGACGATAAAATCATAAAATAACAAAAACGTGTTTTGTTTTGATTTTTGGCGCCTTAAAATTACAAATCATTAATTAATTTCTATAAGATCTTACTACGTAAATCTAACAATGATAATTATAATACGAAAAAAAAAATAAGATTTATTTAAGATTTTATTTTCAGTTTTCTAATAAATAAAATTAAAAAATTAAGGAAAACAGTTTATTTTTTTGTATTTTATATTCTGTCTGGTCGTCTTTTCATCATCATTTCAAAATCATTGTTATTTTTAAAAGAAATAAATAAGAAAAATTCTTATTGAATTTTTTTTTCTGTTTTGTATTGTATATATTAGGTAGATTTATAAATTCACATCGATTAATAAGCGCACACGACCGTCGGATAATCATGATCGATAATGTTTTGATTTTAACGACAAACAATTTTATTTCTTGACGGCGGCGCTAACGTTTTTTTAACACATACTACATACATGCAACATATAACAATGGTTCCGAGACAAACCGTATTATTATTCATTCTCCCACGGATAACATTTTATAGTTTTGTCTATTTGTTTAAATTTTTTTTTATGAATTAAAAATTTGTCTTCGCATTCTAATCTAAACAATGATAAATAGAATTTGTTGTATACTGGAAAAAATATTTTTAATAACTGCTACTGTGTATTATGAATAGTCTGGGTTCCTGTCTTTTCTTTACTCACTCCAAAAACAAAAATGTAAACAATGGGAATAATATGCGGGAGACTATAAACACAAAACCGTAAGTGTTTTATTTGTACTCGTACGATCATATATTTTAGTCGCTGTTGTTTTTGGTGTGTTAATTTGATAACTATGCACGTGAAATTGAGATAAAGGGAGTTTTACATTAGGTACGAGTTTTACATTAAGAACGAGGAAGTTTGTTTTTTAAAACTAGAGCGATAACACAGAATTATTTTGTTAAATTTAACAAAAAGTTGTAAATATGTTTTACAAATAAGACAAATCGTTTAATTGATCATAATTCTGTTGATTAATAGATAAAAATATTATACATTGAACTAAGATCTTCCGTCTAATTGGACAAATTAATCGTTATAACACGAAATTTATTCTCTATTCTTTAAAGCATCTTATCTAATCTCTTGAGTGGTTTTATTTTATTTCCGGTTCAAGTGAATATTACATATTTATGTATTTGTATGTGTATTAACATCCGACGGTTTGATTGTATGATGAGGTGAAGACATACAACGCATCTCTTTTATGCATCTTAACCATGATAATTATTATAATGTGAGGCAACATATTTTATAATTTTCGACTGGTTGTTTTTCACGATTATTTTATCATGTATTAATAAAACAATAATGAAATTATTATAATAATATAATTAATAAGCCTTAATGATCACGTGATAATTATCATTAAAATACTTTTAATTATGAAATTATAATACGACAAATATTGTTGGTTGTTAAATTAAGGCGTGCAGTAAAACTAGAAAGAAAACTACACTGTCGATGCAATAAATCGATGTAATCTTAAAGTTCTAAGTTTACGTCATAATTTTTGATTGATAGGTGAAAATTAAAACTAAATTATACAAATGGATTTGTTTATAACGGTTTATAGTATATCGTTATAAGTCAAAGAACTTAAAGATATATTTTTATTATGATTTTGAAAACATAAAATATAAATCATAATATATACAAAAATAAAAATGTGTTTTTTTTTGTGGAATTGCAACATTGAAGCATAAAATGCAGTAGCACCAACTAATAATCATAATAATAATAAAATCTCGTAAAAAAACGCACATAAAAATCTCGAATGAATCGCTTTTTACGTTTTAAATTTCTTTTTATTACTCTTATGGTGTTACTGATGATTGTGTGGGAGCTTAGCGCGCTCTCAGAAACCAGCACACCAGCAGTACAACAGAAAAATATTCATAATCCATATATAACAACAAAACAAAATAAGAAATATTTTTTAATTAAAATTAATTTGTAATCATCATCTTCCTTAAATGCATCTCATTAGCCATAAAAATAATTGAAAGTTTTTTGTTGTTATTGTTGTATTTATATTACTTGTAAATAAATATTTCTTTGCACTTTCAGCTCACACACACACAAAACTTAAAAGGAACCGAAGAACAAATTAACCAACCTTTTGATGTTCACACACAGAGCGAGAGAGATTTGTACGTATGTACAAAAGTACAAAATTTATTGTAAATGAAAAAAAAATGTTTGTAACCGCAAAGAAATTATATCGTCTTGTGCTTCTTCATGTAGGTTTTTGCAGTGGTTAAATTTTAACGTTTTTCACGAGTTATTGAAGTGGGAATTCAAATAAGAGCATTTAACAGTGTCTTAAGTCAAGTAGATAATTAGTCTTGAATAAATTTAATTTTAGAGAAACAGAAATACGTTTTTGTATTTTTAAACGCTAAAAGCTATTCTTAGAGGTTCATGCTATGTGTGAACCGTTCGCGGTACAAACGTATCCAAATTAACGGGAGTCACCGTACGCAGCCGTACATGTCAGGTGGAACTAAAAAAGTATATAGTAAAATTCATTGAGTAACATTTTTTGACCTAAGAGCTAATTACGTTTTTAAACGTTTTAATCATGATATCGGAACATTGTTTTAGTTGTAAAAATTGGTTTTGTTTTACCTAGCGTCGTAAATAGTTTGAATACTTTAAATCTGTTAGAACATTTAGCGAGAAAGAATAACCGACACCTCATGGAGCTAAAAAATGCGACCTAGTATTTTTCTATAAAATGACGTTTTGTTAAGCGTTTCGGTTCGTGGTAGCGGTCGATCACTTTTTATGATGACATTTTGGGACAAATTTCCCCACGGTTAATACGCTTACCTTCATAGAAAAAACTATTTAAATTTACAATTTCAATGCATTAAAAGCCGAAATTGGTCAAAAACCTTTTTTTGCAGTTTAAGGGTATTCCAAATATTTAGTAATTGCAAATTTTTCTCTGATATTATGAATATACTGGGTGTTCTAAAATTGGACGGTCAAACGAGACAGGGTGATAGGGGAGTTTATTTCGAACAAAAACAGCCAAGTAAAATTTTTTCGAAATTTATTCACCTTTACTTGTCATAAAATAAAAATAAAAAATCGGAGGTCAAACTTATTAACAGGACCATAAATACTCGGAATTCATATTCTGTCGAAAAGGGATCTCATAGGTGTGTTAATGAATCATAAAAAGCGTATTTTCAGGGTATATTAAATTTTTATTGCACGAATGCCTTGGATTGGTCGATATCCACCTTAATGACGTGTCAACTATGTAAAAGGTTACAGTTCGGGCTTCGAAAACCACGTTACCATGATAATAATTTGGCCACATCTGTATATTATGTATATGATTGATGCTTGCGTAAGCAATGTCGATAATTACTAGAGTATGAAGACAATTCGTAGAAAATTGTTTTTTTTTAATTTTTTCTATAATTCAAGATTTTTTCTCAATAATTCAAGATTTACAAATAAATTTAAGTATGTACTTTCAAATTTTTATTTCCAATGCCCTCTACTTTAACAATTAATAAAGTCTATATTACATATCAATAAAGGACAAATGAGTAACTCTTACCAAATAAATTGTTCTTTTTTTTGCCACAGATGTCAGTATTTGGTGCTTTCTTTCCGAAAATATAATAAATTTGAAAACAAAACTAAACTTAACCGTTATAAGGTTTATTTTTTGAAATTGTCAAAGTGACAATTGAAAAAAAAAATGCCGGCAGGTATAAAACCAACAGCTCTATCGAAAACCAACAGCTCTCTCTTATTAAATAAAATTTTAACTCAAATGTTATTGCTAAAATAGTATGGCGCAACTTCATTGGACCACTATGTACAAAAGTTTATGTTAGGGTTATGACCACCATTCAAGTGATTAAAATTATCGAGCGAATTCCGTTTGTGTCGATCGTAACAATTTCTTCAGAAAATTTGTAGTTTTCCTTACAAGGATCAATGATGATTTTAAAAATTCGAATATTTGAATTATTATTAAGCTCAAGCAGTAGTATACAACCCAAACTATTTCTCCACTATAGTCCTGCGGCCCGTTCAGCTAATTGGCTAACTGATTTTTGAAATATCATAAGTTTTTGTACTTCTGTTCACCAAATTAAATTGTTTTGTTTACAAATCAAAAATAATACGCATAACACATTCTATCAGCAGTTTTTTTGGCAATATTTAGGCTAACATAAGATTTAGGTTCGCGGTGGAGTGAGTTCAAAATGTATTTCACGCATATCTCTCGGTAAATTCGGGAAAATCTGTAGAATCAGCATCTATCGTGATTTACATATTACTCGATAAATTAACGTACCGTACCCTATTGGCTTTCGTAACTTTTATTTAAAGATTTTGTATGATTTGGAACATTTCCTGACTCATTATTTGTATTGAGACTACTTAGACATCGGTGTAATCCACTTCGTGTAATCCTTTGTCAAAGAATCTGGAAAAAGTAGCATCATCAATAATGTTTTTTCATCCAAAGTTTCTACTGAGTTGCTTCCAATTATTACATTATAGTTTCAGTTTTGATTAGAACCAAATTACATTTTTAATGAAGCCATAAAAGACCGCTATAAGAGAAATTCCGTGTGCAATATGCCGTCTTTTATACAAATTTTCCATACGAGTACTGAGTCCACACAACACTGGCAGCAGACAAATATACCGGGCCCACATAGTGCAGCCTCAAGTTTCGACCACGAAAATACCCCAAAAATTATGGCGGGGTGATTGATAGAGTAATACGTTCAACTAACATTTACATTTTCACAAAACCTTCATATTTCCTATTTTTTTTTTTGCTTTCACAGGAGTTATATGGACTAAACTGTTAAAATTTTGCAGCGGTGTTATTGGTTAGAAAGTAAATTGTTTTTAAATGTCTACTTTTTAACACAGGTGTCAAATCTGGGACAAAACAAGGTTTTACGATTTTGCCCAAAGCTTTACAAAATAAATCTTCTGACGACCGGTACCAAAGATTCTATATTTCGCCGTGATTTGATGTTTTTGTGCCGAATGGGGCATCAGGCGGGAACAGACAATGAGTATAATATCAGTATGTCCCAACCAGCTAAGTATTGAAAAAAAATTAACATTTAACAAAAAAGAAACACAAAAATAAATTAATAATTTGAAAAGGGGAAATACTATAACACATATTTCTAAAATGGCAGACGATTTGGAAGCTTCAAGTATATTTTAGCTGCGTTTTTTTTAAAACAATCGAGTAGAGTTCGCGATAGCTATTTTCAAATTTGTCCAATTTAAAATTAAAAATTTAATTTTTTTAAAATTACATAATTTAGATTTAATAGAAATCTATGTATAACTAAAATAATCCATCTTAAAAGTTGTATGGTTTTCTTGTACTATCGTTGTTCTGTATAGTTCTGTATAATAACGGAGTAGTTCAGAACTATACAGAACAACGATATTACAAGAAAACCATACAACTTTTATGATGGATTGATTGATTTCTATTAAATCTAAATTATTTGATTTAAAAAAAATTAAAATTTTAATCTAAAATTGGAAAAAATTTGAAAATAGCTATCGCGAACTCTGCTCTGTTGTTTTCAAAAAAACGCAACTTTTATTGCAACCAACTTCAGAGCCGAGTTTCTACTTGCATACGTAATACAAGTCTTTGGAAGTGTGAATGTAATACTGGTGAATATACTAGTAAAATAATTTAAAACCTAATGGATAAAAAAAATGTAATTGCATTTTGATCGATGTGCATTAAGGGTAAAATGGATCGTCGTTGGAAAGTAGAGACTTTATAAAAAATTAGTTGTGTCATTAACCTTTATTGTGTGTTATGTAATTTTTTTACAAAAACGATATACTAATTAATTTAATTTTAAGGAATATACAAATTATAACTCCCAATTAAAGGAATTATAGTGACATATTTACGATTGTATATCATACAATGGGCTCTGACGTTCACGTTAAATGGAGCAGTCACTAAAAGATGGTTTTGGTACAGTCAAGCACATCTAAAGGTCCCATTCTTATAATTTACTAGAGATTTGGTTCGCTTAATACTTGCAGAGAATCTTCTACATAAACCCCGTTCCAAATTTTTTAAGAGATTTTTCAAATGCTTACTTACTGTGTTAAAAATTTCTTATTTTTTTAATTTTAAATGGATTGTAATATGTTTTATTTATATTATTATTTGCTAAATTTACCATTAGAAACAGAAATAATTAAATAAAAAGGTGAAAAAATATAACAAAATAGCTAACAGCTCCAGAGCATGACTTATTGGATTTTTTTTTACAATTACATTTTTCGACTTGAAATATACGTGAATTGTGATTTTCAGAGAAATCGGGCCGATTTTAATGGGTTAAGCAGAATATTACATGTTCACCATATTACCCATCAACCAAATCTAGACTAATTTATGACCACAATGAATCTACAACAATGTTTCTTCATTATGTTACCGAATTAGAATTATGCTGCATGTTCCTCAGATCGATTTTTTCGGCTAAATTATGAACTAAACTTTTTAATGTGACTTACGCTATTCGCCGCCAGGTGAATAACACAACTTCTGTAATACAACTTCCATATCATCTTCAATTATTTTAATTTAATTTAATATTTACGTAATTTAATATTACAAAATATTTGTTGATCTTGCCCCTACATTCCCGTAGTTTCATTTATTCCCCATCAGAGGGCTAAGCGGCATGAGGGGCACAATTCGCTCCCGCAAGCCTTTGAGAGTCAGTAAAGCGATTAGTACCATCTATTCCAGGTTCCAATTTGCACTAATAACATAAACAATACTCCTTCGGTTGTGAAGGGTGAACCATTTCGAGAATACAGGACTCATAATTTATATATAACTTAATAAAACAATTAATAAATGTTTTCTAACCTGTTCGACAAACAGAATGTAATAAACGTCTACAAATTATAAAATTTATTTATTAAAAATATTTTTATTGCAATGACGTTGCGACACGACTCAGAGTGCACATGAAAATAAAAGTAATTTTTTATCTCTCCTGATTGTTTATTTACGCCATTTTAAAAAGTATTTTATATAATGAGAAACGTCGAAGACATGTCATACATGTTTCGCTTTTTTTTCATACATGTTTCACATTGTCATGAAAGATGAACGGCATATGTCATATCTCAAACTTTTTGTCTAACTTTGTCAGTCATTGGACAAGTCATTTGAGAAACTAATGTGACTTGCGTCATAAATTAGTCATTTAATCAACATAGCAATAAAAATTATCTTTCTTTTTCATCCACATTTAGAAAAGTCTTTCGTAAAAATTTATTCACATGCATGTTGAGCAATTTCCAACAGGGAAGTTAACGTTCATCAGATAGGAAAAACATATGTTTTCTGAAAAACAATCGCGTATTTTTGTTTTAGTTACATGCGCCATTTAAAATTAACTTTAAAAAAATTAACCGGTCGGCGTAAAACTGAAAAAGAAATTCGACATCTTCGCAGTTTCACAGATACTAGTTGTAGGGCTTTCTAAAGCTAGATGAGTTCCAAACCGCCTTCGAACATTAAGTTTTTTTTTATTTTTTTTTTTTTGTTTAAATCTATGCAATTTGTTCTGGGGCAAAGGCACGTAGGGCGAGTGACGTAGAACCATCTGCACATTGCACAGCCCCTGGCCGCCCATGAATTGAGCACTCCGACAGGTCATAGTTGTGTTCATTTCCATCACCGATCGTAATCAGATGATGAAATTTCCATTTTCACGTCCGGCCCCTCCGGAATCCGAACCCGGTATCTCCCGATCCACACGCCAAAGCTTTAACCACTCTGCCGTCTGGTCGGTCGGGTTGGATCATTATAGCGAGTTAATACTTTCTATATTACTATCGTGTTTTCAATGTTCTAACTGCTTTTCTCATTCTAATCGTATCATACAATAAAGTCTTTCAAAACTATTTTTTTGCAAAGTTTGCAAGACGACGGTTAAGTTTAGTAAGTTAACCTTATTAATAAATTCTAATCTAATTGTATTTCAATTATGAATGCACAGCAATGCTGTGTTTAAGTTTTCAACTATCGGCATGTCGTAGCAGGATCACCTTACTTACGTAAGATATCGACTACTTTACTGCCAACTATATTCAACAAGGATAAATATAACCGAAATCCAATATTTCACATGAATGTATAATAAATATATTAACTTCGACCTCGTAATTTCAAAAATTCAGTAAAATAAATTGTCTAAATACTCATTAACTATACACGACCACATGCAATAATTTGTCTGTAAAACAAATTCTTGCATCTAAATTATAATTAAGAAAATTATTAGAATAATAATGTAAATATTACTAATAATCTTGTTGTTATACAATGAAACATAAATAATATTCATTTTTATTTATTTTATTTAAAGAAAAAATTCTTTTATTTGTTTTCTTATTTAATTTTTTTTATTTATAAGCTGATTTTGAGTCATAGATAAAAAATAGAAGAAATATACAAATGGTCTTAATAAACATATGTACTTACATACGCTGCTATATACACACATTTTTATTTTACTTATTAAACCTAAAGCGATTTTATCGCAAAAGTGATGACGTAAAAAATTAACATCGAAAAAACGAAAAATTGTGAATACAATATTTTAATTGTAAGATAAAACAGATTTTTGTCTTAAATAATTCTTATTTAAAATTTGTGTATTTGTTATCTTATCTACAATAAGAAAAAAATACTTTTTGGTTGTAAAGTATATATTTGCAAATGAGAATTGAAATACTTAACCGGAAAGGTGCAAAACAATATGTTATCACTACTGTTCAAAATCGGTTACGTTTTCTAAAATTAATTGAAAATATTTCATTGCCCCAAAATTTATTTAGAACATAGTACAAGGATACATAAAGATAATAAAAAATTAATAGTCCAAAGCAACCACATCTCCCATTTAATTAACAAACTAATTTTCTATTTCAACCACGGTAATTTGAAAAAAAAAATCCTTTTCCATTACGCATATACATTCCAGATCCCTTTTCAAACATATTTTTCTTTTAATTTAATTTTTAATAAATGATAAGTCATTTTTTAAATAAAAAAATCTAGGAATAGAGACTCAAATTTCAAATCTAACGAAACTAAACCAAAAAAGGGATTTTCATCTGTTTTCTATATTTATATACGTACATAGTCATTAAAAGGATATGTGAACACATAGTTTTGGTTTTCAAACCGACAAAAAAAAACAAAGCAAGCGAGCAAAAAAGGATTCAATTGCAGAAAACCACAATTAGGTTAGATTAAAATTAGAAAATGTTTCTTTTTAAAATGGATGGTAGCAAATTTCAAAGAAGTTGTAAGGAACAAAAATAAAATTATACGACCAACCGAAAACGGACATTGTGGCTTGAGGTTCTTTTGCTGTTTACCTTCTCCATGTATACTTCTCGGAAAATAGCAAAAACCAAAAAAGAAAACCTCTTGAATATCGTTTGTGAATAATTTTTTTGGTTTACATAATTTTTTATAATAATTAATTTTTAATTATGTATATGACAAAAAACCGATAAGGAGTTTTTGATATTTAAGGCGATTTATTATTAAAAATAAATACATTTTTAATTAAAAACCAAAAGAGATATTTATTTTATGGTTTGCATTTTATACGTTCGTATCGTATACACAACAAAATAATTCTGTCAATAAAATTCATTCATTTAATTAGGTGTTAAATCAAATATGTAACATAAAATATAAATACAAGTCAAATAAATAAACAAACCAAATGTAAAATATCAACATGTAATTAAGAAACAAAAATTAAGTATATAAAGGGGGAAATTTTTTATTACAACAATGCAGAGTAGAAAATTACATTTCTTAAGTGTATCTTTCATAAAAAATCTTAATAAGTATTGTATATAAAGATGAAACCTTAACTAAAATAAAATAAATAAATAATAAAAAAAAAAACTTTAATACGGATAATTACAAAAAGATGACAGAAATGAAATTATATAAATCTTATATACCAACTACTGTTAAATGAGATTCGAAGACGTTCTGTGTGAAAACTACTATTAAATCTATTTAAGTATTAATATATTGTGAAGTTAATAAAGTTACGAATGATATATATAAATTTTGTGTGGTTTGAACCCTTATATAAATAATAAAGAAAGTTGGGAACGAAATATAGGGAATAATATCTATGTGAAGCTTTATCGACCATTAATTATGTAGTCGAACAATTTATTGATTCACAAAAAAAATCCCGAAATGTAAGGCGATGAATTATAAGCTCTGTTTTATTTGGGAGATTAGATATAATATTATTTTAATAAAGCGTGAAATTGTGTCGATTGGGGGGTGGGTGCGACTCGGATACCAAAGGTTAAGAATATAATTTATGGGTGTAATTGTAAGCCATCCTTACTTTCAAAATTTTATGGGGGTAAAATAACTATCTTTTTTGTGATGCAAGTTGTTCATTCACTAACTCGCTTTTATAAATTTACAACTCACTTAAATATGGAGAAAGAGAAATACAAAGTTCAAACAGAGTCTAACATCAAGATGATGATGTATTTCTTTCGATTTAAATAGTATTTCTTCTTCTTGATGACATAGAAACCACCGTAACAACATACGCTTGAGCAAAATAGCGGGGAATTTTAATTTTGTTGTAATTGTTTTTAACTTAGCTTTGGCAACCTGCTTGGTCACACTCAAAATAGTTATTCCAATTCCTGCAATTTCTTAAACTCAGCAAATAATATTGTTTGCTACCCTCACGATATTTTTTCGGAATTCTTCGAGCAAAGAACCATTTTTGCTTCGGTTACCTTAAACACGGTATTTACCCCATCTTAACCTCTTATATTCAATGTTTGTGTCAATAATTTTTTCATATTTTATTTTTGCCAGTATTCAAGCTGAATTTATAATAATCTGCGTCAAAATTGTTCGGTCGATTTTTACTGAGTGTTGAAAGAGCTTCATATGTTATTTGTTCCTCTTAGAATTAAAAACTTATTTTGTATCTAATGTTCATCCCACAATGGATTTTTCAAAATGCGGTAAACATTTCCGAACAATTTTCACACCCTCAATATAAACTCAGCTTCAGACTTCAAATTCAGTTTTCATTCCGGATTCAGTGATCCAAGTTTAATGAGTAATGTGAGCAGAATCTTAAATGTACGTGTTTTGTTTTTGTTTCATTCCCATCATATAAAGAAAACAAAATTCGTTGAAATATATCTTGAGTAATTTTTTTGGTCGAAAAAATAATAGAGTTCTCTCTTTAGAGGTCAAAAATAATAGAATTGATTTGTGTATGTGTTGCATAAATGGTACATTGTTCAACTGGAACAAACATAATAATGAGTTTGTGTAGATTTTGAACTTGGTTTTAATGAGCTTTTCAAACATTGCCTTATTTGTAAACAAAGCCTTATTCAAAAAAGACACCTCGTGCGGAACTTATGCCCCAATTTTGGCGCCAAGACTCCTAACTGTTTTAACCAAACCAATTTTGGTTAGGTACATTTTTAAGACTAATGTTTTAAATGATGCTTTGTGCTTAATTTGCCTCTGGTAAATTAGTTTTAAAGTTTTACATAGCAACTGATAAAAAAATTGGGCGCCAAAAACCGATTTTATCTGTAATACACGATTCTCCCGACTATTGTTAAATCAATTTAAAATTAAAAGCACCGCATTTTATTGATGATAAAAAAAATGGTTGAGTGCTACGTCTTCCTATCAGGATTATTTTTATGGTTTCGTATCGCGGAGGAATACAACAATGAAAAAAATTTCTCGGATAGAACGATTCTTTTTCATCATGTAATATAAATAACTCATAATTATGAGTGAAACAAATTTATTAAATTCTTAACCTTAACAAAGAGACAAGTGGTATCGGTAGATGCGACTTATAGCATTTTAAGCCATGAGTCAAAAATTCAAAACAAATGTAAAATTTATTTATTTTTCTGGAAACTGAACTTTTCTGGATTTTGTTTTGCAATTATGAAATGTATAACGGATTTTGCTAAAATTACATAAATTGAAAACAATTTTGCCTTAGCTGCCACATGTCGTAATAAACTTGTTAGCAGTAATAAAAAAATGTTGGTTAGTTTTTTTGAAATAAATAAAAAAATAAACATAAATTAAATGAAATAAATAAACAGAAATACAAACTATGAAATACATTGACAAATAACACAAAACTATAAAATATTTGCATACTATTTCGTTCAAATATCGTGTAAAATATATAAAGGTACCCAGGTATCTGTGGTACTCTAATTCGTACAACTAAACTACTTTTTACTCTCACGTTTGCCCAACTAGAAATTCTCATTAAATTAAAACTTTTTTTTATCACTGAAACATACTAAACTAGATGTTTAAAAGTGCAAAAGATACTCGGGTACCTTGTCACTCACATAAGGGTTAAAGTTAAATAAAAACGATCGATTTTTTACCATGAATAAGCGGTGTAAATTGCGAAAACATCGCTCTAGATTTCTATAGGTTTCGCCAAATCATTATCTTTGCTATGGCGTGCGCCAAACTTAAGGTTAAAGTCAATTCTAAGTAAATTTTTACAATTTGTACAAACTGATCGAAAAATCTGTCCTAAAACCGGTTTTTACCGTAGTAAAAGATTTAGATTTTGAAAAAATAATTTAATTTACTGAAAAGTTTACTTAAAATTAGCTTTTAACCGAGAATTTATTGGTAAACAGCTTAAGAAATAATAAATAATCCCACTACCCTCTTGCAATCGGAAAAGGTATTGAAGAAGAGCTGACCATGATATACAGATACCAGCGGATGAATGATATACAATAAATCCCAAACCATCCAACCAAAGTAGCTGTATTAAATTCAATTCACATCAAAAACAAACCAGCTATATCAAGCCAAATATTCAGTTCAACTTCAAATAGAACAACTTTTAAAATTTACAAATATTGTTACAGAATTAGTCATATCTTTCCAGAATGCAATAAAAGAGCGGAAGCAATGCAAAAAATAGCGAAAACCACTGACAATGATCAAGATAACGTTAGGATTTGGCAAACTTAAACACGCACTCAAAAAAGAATAGAGGAACGCCATTGTTTGCGTCAACCTTTAAATCGGTCTTCACAACGAAGCGATTTCAAAACTCTAATAAATAATAGTCTTAAAACATACACTGTGCAGCAAAACATTAGAAACTCACACTAATAATGTGTTGTACGCAAAATAAATTTACATAAATAATATCACAATGTCATTTAAAAAACAGAAAAGGAAAAACAATATTAAAAAAATTAATTTTAGTTAAATTGGTAGTATTGCCATGTTACCATTATGGCTCCCTCGACGTATAATTTAATTTTCAAAAATAAAATTATATTTCGATTATAAAAATAGATTATTACAAAAAGAGTTGTGCGAAAAGTATACAATCGCTAAATCGGTCGTTTCGAGGCTGATAAATAAACATAAAACAACAGGAACCGTCAAAACCCAACACAAAGGTGGCCGCCCTTGCAAGACAACAAGTAACTTGGACCGTAGAATCGTGTACAATCGTGTTTGATAGTGCGAAAGAAACTATTCGTGAGCTAGATCTAGTCATTTATCCAGATACGGTTCGTCGTCGTCTCTCCGATGCGGGATTGAAATGTTTCAACGCTGCCAAGAAACCCTTCATTTGAGAAATTGAAAAGCCCGAATCGAGTTTGCTAAGGAGCATATACCCTGGACCATTCAACAATGGAAACGAGTTTTTTGTCTGCCGAAAGTAAATTCATTTTGAGCAGGATCAGACGGTACGCAGACCAATCAGAAACCATTTAAATCCTCGATATACAGTAGGAACTGTAAAACATTAACATGGTGGTTTGCTGAAGAAAATAGGCCATAGTTTCAGCAGGATAACGACCCGAAACATACCTCCAAGTAAGTTAAATCATGGATATCTACTAAAAAAATTGATGTTATGACCTAGATTGCGTCCGGGGCTAACCACTACCAAAAATTTGTGGAAGCAGGTCGACGATCAAGTAAAACTACATGGAACATTTAAACACTGAGAAAAAAAAACCAGTAAAAATAAAAAAATATACATATAAAATCAAAAAAATATACATATATTTTTAGGCGAAAAGTCTCGTTTTTAAAATCAAAAAGATAATCTTTTTAATTTTAAAATACATTTTTTCGCCAAATTTGTTTATAAAAATAAAAAAATTGTTCTTATTTTCAAAAATACTTTCCTTAATTTTTTCAAAGAGTTTTCCTAAATTTTAAGAGATTGTTTTTTAAAAATAAAAAACTATTGGCTATTTTTAAAAGATTTATTTTAATTTTTAAAAAAATATCTTTTAACAAATGCCACACAATTTTATTAAATCAAAGCCAGCAAAAACAGAGGTCATCTACTCATAACATAATATATCTACTACAGAAAGTAGAAATTAACTCCCCCTCCCTAATTTTTTACCTCCAGGGTCCTTGTGTAAAAATACACACATGACACAACCCTTAAAAAAAATATAATGAGAACTTCCTCAAGTTCTGGCTTGGCAATTTAGTTTCGTACTGATAAAAAATTGGTCTTCTCCATCAGGTTGTAACGACCAAAACCAAACTGCAAAATTTAATCCTTCATACCTTTAGTATAACACAAGAACATATAGATTTGGCGAATTATATAAAATATAGAAGAATTGAAAAATAAAACAACGGGATTTCTGGCAAACCAATAAATATAAACATTTTCATAAGTTGTCATTAATATCAAAAAAATTGTTTTAAAATTCTAGAACTCTTCTTTTGAAATAAACTATTCTGTTTAAGTAAATAATTTTTTTAAATTTAAAAAGTATTTTATAAATCATTTTATAAAATATGTTATTGAAATAAATGAACTATCTATTAGTTTGTAAAAATCTCGTTTAATTTCAAAAAAATACTTTTTAAATTCAAAAAAATTTGTAACTTTTAGAAATTAAAAACTTCGTTTTTTAATTATACAAACCAAAATTTTTCTCAGTGAAAACAATGATCAACTTTACAGAAAGCTTCAAACCGCTTGGACTGAAATTTCTGAACAAAAATTAGGAATGCTAAGAAGATGTTAAGAGATGATGTCTGATGTTGTCAAGAAAATAATGGTTATGCCATTGGTTACTAATTTTCATATGTATAAACATGAACTAAAGACTTTTTCAATAATTGTTTCCATTTGTTCCTATTGTTTTGCGTCCTTTATAAATGGTTTGGATGTGAATTATTTATTTTTTTTTGTGTTATCATTTGTTTATTTTTGTTTTTTATAGTTTTTTATTTATTAATTATTTTCTTGTTTTTCCTTTCCTGTTTTTAAATGACATTGACAATTCATTTTTCGTATAATATGCTGCACAGTGTATACACTAGGGTTGCAAAACAGTGCATTACAAGATGAAGCAAACTTAACAATCATTTCAAATCGTGTCTTCAACATCACTAAGAAAAACAACACATCAAGCGCTAATAATTGTTTAACCCAACCTAATGATAAATCTGAGATTATGTAGCATTACACATTCCTCGACTAGTCCTATTAGGATCTAACTTAGATTTGTTTGCACTATGCAGTTATGCACCTTAAACGAAGTTTATCCTCTTAATAACATTTTAGACATTTTCGATAAATCGGGGAAATATATATTGTTCGGCTCTGGACCTTAACAGTGGCTATCATCAAGTATTATTAATTTTTAGCGACAAACAAAAAAAAGCTTTTAGCACTGAATCAGGCAATTACCAATTTATCTGTATGCCATTTTGTTTGAAAGAGGCTTCTCTTACCTTTTAAAACTGCTCAGACATATGAATATGATCTTAACTATCGTAATCCGAAATTTTCGGACGTCCTTAAGTGTTTACAAAATTATAATTAAAAACTGAATCCTCAAAAATGTCATTGTTTGTGTCGTGAGATACATTATCCGGGGCATTCTATCTCCGAAAAAGGCGTTATGGCTGACTGTTCGGAAATTTCAACAACGGTAAATTTCCAAAGAACCAAAAACTACGAACCAAAAGTTGTGTCGGTCTATGTAGTTTAACGTCGTTTTATTAATATTTCCGATGATATTATCGTACCTCTGAACAATTTGTTAAAAAAATGTTGCAATTCAAATGGACGGCATTTTGTGTTGAGAGTTTTAATTACTTAAGTGCATTAGCTATTCCGCCTGTATTACAACATTCAAACTTTAATCTTGGATTTATCGTCACAACAAATGCTCGCAATTACGCGATAAGGGCAATGCTATCCTAAGAAAATGATTGCGCTGACTTACCGATTTGCTATCTAAGTAGAGTATATTAATGCAACTGAACAACGTTACTCGACAACTCGAAATAGAACTGTTAAGCATTGTCTGGGCACTAAAACGATTTAGGCTATATTGGTATGTATGGTAGAAATTTCCTGGTTAGAACAGACCACAAGCCATTTACTTATCTTTTCTTAGGTAAAAATCCCACTTCTAAACTTGCAGATGGAGATTAGAAATCGAAGACTATAATCTTGATATCACATTTAAACCCGAAAAATATAATGATGAATTTAAATTATCCATTGCCAAAATTATTATTACCACACATGCACAAGCAAAAGTACAATCTGATTTACCGTCGAATGACCACCAAAATAATTCAAAGCATCAAAACAGCCAGCAATTATCTCGAGCGTTTTTTGGCTCGCAATCAGATAGCTCATTGATCTAAATATCACAAAAACAAGCGATCCATAAAAAATAATTGTATTACACCTCCGTTAGGCGGTCATCAAGATGTAACAAAAACGTATCGTAGAATAAAACTGTATTACAATTTTTCGAAAATGAATAAAAGAATCTCAAGGTTCACTAAAAAGTGTAAACAATGTTCCAAAATTACTACCACATATATGATTTGTTTGAGAATATTTTTTTACTATGTCGGGCCTGAGATCCCTTCCTTTAACTTTTAATGGCCGAATTTATATGCAAATTTGGTGCTTCGATATCGATACGTACCGATCAGGGTTCCAATTTTATGGGTTTGTTATTCGCAAAAAAATACGCCAAATATTGCATATAAAAATATTATTTGGAAACTTAATCCGGAAACAAATGGTGAATTGGGGTGAAATCATCGCATTTTAGGAGAATATTTGAGTGTAAATTGTGACAAAGATGCTATTTTCAAATTTTTCGTATAACAGTGTACAAGTCCACATTTATCCACAAAATTTATAAAAATTGAACTTGTTTATGGGTTTAAACCGAATTTATCCACCTCCTAGAAAAGTGAACCTACACCGTACACCTATGAAGACTTTTCGGAAAAATTAAAATGCCGCTTAAGAAGCTCTTGGAGTATTGCTAAGCAAAACCAAATTTAAACAGTCAACCAGCATACCGAACAAATGGCACAGTGGTTACAGCTTTGGCGTTTGAATCGGGAGGTATCGGGTTCGAATGAGATGCAAAGGGAATTTTGTTCAACAGATTATGATCTGTGAAGAAATGGAACACATCTATAACCGCCCAACCCCCCCAGTCATTGAAACCAAAGAGGCCATTCAAGTACTCACAATATATCTACCACAAAAAGGAAGAACGATTAGCGGCCGAACTCTGGTAAGATTTTGAAGATGGAAACCAGCTACTTTTTTCCTGGTATTCATGAAATTTCAAAAGTCTGTAACATGATGTCAACTCATTCTCAATTTGCACTTTAATTACTAACGAAAACCCATTTAGATTTCCAGATTCACCAACTCCCATTATCCCAAAAGCCAGTATTCTTTTTAATCAACGAAAGGTGCTTTTATAAAACGGACTGCAATGACGATTATAAGACTGTTACAATTTCGCGGAAATTGCTCTATGTTCGGAAGAAAGTTTAGTATACATTTGTATTTGTTTCTGTTGTTTGCCCATCACTGAGTTCCCGAGTTTGAATGTGTTTTCAATCATTTTGTTTTATGTCTATTCTTGAGTGGCCATTTGTATCCGTGTATATAAGGGTACATAATAGGTATACCAAGTATTGTATCCACCACCGAAACAAATAGTATATTAATTACAATTGTTGAGCGAGAGTTAATCGTTCGATAGGCGTAATAAGCTAAACATTCAAATCGCCAATTGAATTTATTTTTCTTAGAAGTTCATATTGTGACCCAACAAAAATCTTGTGAGAATCAAACAGGAGATAATGAGGCGAGAATTTAGTAGAAGAATGTCGGCTATTGCGCAATGCTCCCGCAATTTCAGCGATATATTCATCCCATTTAAAGTGATCATCAGTAATATAAGAGCGGATGACAGTCAGAATAGATCGATTAACCCGTTCTAATAGATTCGCTTGGGGGGAATACTTCGCAGTGCAAACGTTTCTAATCCCATATTTATTGAGAAGCTCCTTAAACAGCAAAGATTCAAATTGGACGCCATTGTCTGACAAAATTATCTCAGGTACTCCAAAAAGACGAAAAATTTTATTTTCTAGGAATGAAACAAGATTTTTAGCTGACGAAGAACGTATAATGGTTCCAAAACCGGGAATCGAGTATCTTGACAAAATAATTAAATGAGTGTAACCATTTACCGAGCGAGGGTAGGGACCCAAAAAGTCTTCGTAAACTCGTTGAAAGGGCCTAAAAGGTAAGAATTGCTTATCCACAACCGCGGTTGTGTGGAAAAGTACACATGATACTTTAACATATCGTGCATTTAACGAATTTCCAAATAACTAACAGCATCCTTTCGATTTCGTGAGCTTCTTTCTCACAAAAACAATGGGATGGTCCTACCCGTCATGAACTTGGAACAGTAAACTTCCAATATCGGACTTACAAGCATCACACTGTATAACAAATTCCTTAGAGAAGTCCGCGTTAACCAGTAGTGGCGCAGAGGTTAATGCTTGTTTTAACTCTTCGAAAGATTGTTGAGCGACATCGTCTCAAACTAGCTTAGATCCCTTAGTGAGTATATCAGATATCGGGGCTGCAATAATAGAAAAGTTACGAATCAACCGCCGGTACCACCCAGCCGGTACCATTTTGGTCCACTTTAAGGCATCCCTCACTAATAACATAACATAAATATCTAGTTTATGGTTAAATTTTCTTTTTCAAGCAATCTAGCCACTTTCTGAGAGGATCTGAAGATGTTTATCAAAAGTCGATGAAACAATCAGCAGATCATCAAGGTACACAAATACTCGGTCATGCATTTGATGAGAAATGATCTTATCCAATAGTCTACACATCGTTTGGGGTCCATTGCACAATCCAAACGGGATGACGTGCAAGTGTCGAGCAATAGTTGAATATCCAATGCAGACAAATCCGTCGCTTCCTGGGGAAGGCTAGACAAGCGTGACAGCCTAACATCGCATTGCGCATTGAATCTTTTACAGCAATCAGTCCTCCGCCGCGTTTACAGTTGTTATAAAAAATGTATCTGCCCATCCTGTGAACGACATAGTCAAATGGAGAATGCTCTGCAGAGTGCATACTATCGTTAAACCAAGTCTCACAGATTATTATTTATCGTAATTTTGTTGAGTACCCCAAGATGAAAACTTTTGGCTTGACATAACCTTTGGCTAACCGTTACAGTTCTTAATAAAACTACATTTTCAAGCTATGTTTAAAATGTTACTGACACTGCCGGAACCCAAAGGCAAAATACCTAATATTTTTAATCTTGAACACTTAATTTACGTTAAACCCTCTTCTTTGTAAATACATTTCTTTTACAATTTAATTGTCATTGTAGTCAGAATAGAAAAAAATCTAAAGAAATAAAGTTTTAACATTCTTATATAATGTATTATACGTGTACAGCATCTCATACATAAGAACAAATACTTTTTGTGTTATTGTTGTGTGTTGTTCACTTGTTGTAAATTTAGTTGTTGTTTGTCTATGGTTAATTTAACAAGAAGTAATTGATATAAATCTAAAAAAAAAATCTTATATGTATTGTTAATGTTTGTTAATATGTTATGTATTTTGTTTATTGATAGTTTATTATTAATGTATGTACTGTTGTTTGTAGGTTAATTTTGACAGTGAAAATTTTAACAAAAAATATAATAATATTATTTATTACGTTAATTTTGAAATTATAGCATTAAGTAAGGTTTTTTTTGTAATTAGTTTAATTATGAAATAAATTATCGCAATTATAGATATACGCACACCTTTTGTAATTTTCTCATTGGTATGGTAATTAAGTATTTTTCATTTTTTATTATTTCACACCTTTAAATCTAAATTAACCTAGACACGTTATATAATAATGCTGTGCATTCAAAATTCCTATTTTAACTAATGATTTAAAGAATTATGCATACACGATAAATATTTTCAAACTAAACACCTTTTTCAGTCTCTCTCTGTTCAATTCACGACACATTATAATCTAGTATTAATCGAAATCCAAAGATAATAGAGACTTTGAAAAATTTATTTTTGATTTTCATTGTAAAAAGTCAAAACAAATATCACACCCTCTTACTATTGTAAATAACTGCCCACAACAATATCCGGAATTTTTTGTAAACACTAACACCAATTTTATTTTGACATTCTATTTAGTCCTGTTCATTGTCTTTTTTTGTGTACGAGTATGTCTAGTTAGAAAATAAAGTTTTCTCATTATTCAATCAATCGATTTCCCATTTTTTTTTTTTTGTTTTGTGTTCAATTTTATACAAAATCGAAATTAAATATCAAACAGGATAATTTAAGGATAACACCATAAGGAGTGAGTTATTATGTTTCTGTACCGTCGACTAAAATAGAAATATACACAAAAAAGGGAAATTCTATTTTTAAATAAAGAGAGATTAGATTTTGTGTATAGGGATATTTTATTGTTCTGTGAACACTAAAAAGGAATTTTCTTCAGTATATAAATGAAAAATTAATTAAAATTGGAAATTTCAATTGAAAGTAGAAATATATATTTAAATAAATTTACGAGTATAAATCTTTTTTTATTATTATTAGCATTGTTTTATCTTATACAATAGAAAACAGATTAGAGAGATTCTAAATAATACAAACATTAGGGCATTAGAATATATTGGAAATACCAAATACATTCACAATTCAATTGTATCGAACACTGCATTTATCGAATACTTCGCCATTTCTGTAAAAGCACGGTTAATGAAAGCGGTTGCTGCTACAAAAATATTCTCTAATTTCAATCTAGTTTACTACTAAAAGTAACATAAGAAAAGAAAAACTATAATTTAAATTTTTTTTTGTTTTATTAAATTTTTCAAAATAAAATTAAAACGAAAATTACATGAGTCATGACATTTTCATGTTGAATTACACTCATTCGTATATAACCAGCATAATACATAAGAAAATAAAATTTTACTTTATTTTTCTAATTTATTGCTCAATTTTTATTTTATTAAGTTTATTATATGCTTATTTTATTTTTTTAATTAAATTTTAAACAAAAAAATAATAATAATACGTATATGTATAATAAAAATAAAAATTTATTGTGTTTTTGTTTCCAAAGGAAAAGATTAGAAGGATTTCTCGGTGGTGGGGAGGGATCATTTTGATAGTTGTTATTTCATAGTTGTATGAGTGGTAGGTACGAAAAGATTGTTTATAGGTAAGGATATAGAAATCTTAAAAGGTACCAGAAGTAATTAGACAAACTAGATTAGCTAGGAAAAGAGTTAAATTACAAATATGCTATACGACTTCTAAGACCACTAAATCAATTTCGGACGTACTAAAAATTGTAATTCAACAAACATTAAATACGCATTTGTTCTGTCAGTTTTAGGTCTACCGAACACACATGTGTATGTAAATAACCATAGTTTGTAATGGTTTTTGTTTTTTCATGTTTGTCTTTCGTAACGTACACAATTGTGATTGCAGGCCAGAAAAGGGATATACCGATAAGCAAAGTACTAGTTGGAAAATAAATCCTGGATTTTTCCACAAGAGATGATTGGCCGAAAAAATGACCGAACCATAAAGGCGCCTTAAGTAACCATGTAATACTTATAAATCAGGAAGTCGGACGTTTAGTCGAAATTAAAATTTAGTTTTACGTGAATAAATATTGGTTTAGCACCATTCCATTAGTATGGAAATCATCGACTCATTTGTTTGACCTTGACTCACCTAAGGTAGGAAAATATTCGTTTTTAAAAGTTAAGTTTCCTACAAAAAATTTAAGATAGGAAAAAATGTATTGGTCTACGAAATGTCTGTTCCCAAGTATAACAAGACGAAACTGAAAATTGAGCTATCGTATTTCCCTTCGCATTATGACAAAAAAGTCCGAAAGAAAAATTATATAGCTATGTACCCACAGAGTTTGCATTTTCATGATTTAGTAGTGGTGCGCAAAATAACATTAAAGTGGGGATAAAAATTAAGTATTGTGTTTATTAATTTGAATCACTAATCAGAAATTAATAAAAAATATTTTAACGTATTTAGAATGTATAATTTGTAAAATTTGTAAATAATAAAACTTTTTGTAAATACATATTAAAATATATTTTTTTTTATTCTTGCATCAACAATTTGCAAGTTTGTAAGGATATTAAATATTTAAATTATAAAAAGGTATATATGACAGATAAAATACACAATTTAATTCTACAAAATTTTAATTATTGTAATTAATTTGCTTTTTTATTTTAGCTAATTTACTTTTCAAACATATCCAAGTTCAATTTTTATTGGAGTTGATTTGATATATGGACATACAGGCATCATTTGAATCAACCTAGCTTTAAGAGTTGTTCTTGTTTGTTTATTACTATTTCAGTTTATTTAATAAAATATTTTTTATAAAAATAAAATAAAAATTTAGTTTTATTAATAAAACATTTACCCCCAAACAACAACCCCCAAATCAATTTTGACATTTCGCGTACATGCACAAAATAGCTCCCTCCAATTTCATTTAAACACATTCATGGACACAATTTTATTATATCGAGTTTCGCCGAGTTTCGAATTTTCGCAACAAATTTCATGCGACTTCTTAGAATAACTCGAAACTAAATCTTAGGAATATTCAAATCATACTTTCGAACTATTTCGGTAAAAAGGGAAAAAGTCGAAAGTAAAAATTCTTGGGTCTGATATTAATATTCTGTGACCTAACCAACGCAATCAATGCCATTAATTGAGATGTTATAAAGAATTATGACGGTGGTTGCCTTGAAAATATATTTGAAGGTCATCTCTAGTTCGAATAAATACTTTATAATTTTTTAAGCCGATTGTTGGGTGAAACATTTTAACGAAATTCCTAAATCATTCAAGTGGCCGTACTAGAACCTTTTGGAGTTCTTCAGGAAGGGCATGTTCATAGGTAACATGAAAAAAATTGTCTCAAATTTCTGAATTTGTATCTCAAATTCAACTACTAATACAAGATCTGAAACTAAAATATTATCTTTTTATAAATAAAATAAACTTCAATAGGTCGTCCCACCTTGCTTACAAATCAAAATTAAAATTTTAAACATATATATTTATAAATTGGTCCTTTTATTGCACTGGACGCTAAAGTGTTAAAGTTGTTAAAGCTTCGACTCCGCAAGACATTCGAAATAAAATCTTAACAAATTTTAGGGCACAATCGTAAGAAGGCATATACGTGTTAAAATTTTACTCGTATTTTACTTAACTCATAAACTCAAAATTCTATAGTACATAAAAGATTAGTGTGAAGAGTCTGACAAAAGAACACTAAATCGAATAAGAATATATACTCTTGTTCACCAGCGCAAGGCCAAGTGCTTTTTGAATTATATTCTTAGTGTTCAACCGGGTAAAAATGATAAAAAATATCACGATATATTTTATCAGCCTTCGCCATAAAACGCACTGATTTATCACAAAACAAACCAAGAATTCTGTTAATTCTGGCTGTCAAAATTGGTTTATATTTTATTTCAAATGTTTTCGCGTTATTTTACAATGACAGTATGCTCAATTTTAATGTAATTGTATTAAATAGCAATAAATTAAAAGCAAACTTATATTTCAATGCTTCGCATATAACCATTTTCATGCATATAACCAAAGAGTATGTAATTTTATAAAGAGTAACGAAATAGAAGAAAAAATTTCATCAAAAAATGCATGGATTATGCAATTTAAATAGCATACACTTACACAATATTTTTTTTTTTTTTTATCGAATATTGCCATACTCGTGACTATTGATAGAAAACGACAAAATTTACCTTAAATCAAGATGTGTAAGTGTATTTTAACGCATTTAAATTGAATAACCCACGTATTTGTTGGTGAAAATTTTCCCGTTTTTTTGTTACCCTTTATTATTTGGAAGTTACTTTTCTGTGCTCTTGTTCAGTTTCAATGTCAATTTCATTTCCTCTGAAGGATTTACTCTGAAATGACACTGTGTGGTTATAATTATAGTAGACTAAAAACACCTAAAAGCGACTTGAGTAAGATTTTTAGCTCGTTCTATTATCTGCAAATCTCCGTTAATGTGAATTACGATGTACTACCCAGGTTTATTGTATTAGCTAAGAAAAGATGTAGTAAAACTCCAACTATGTGCAAATATGACAGCATCAGCAATGATTTAATGTACAAAATCAATTTGTTTTCGATTTGGTCGTTCACTCGAGTTTGACATAAAATTATAAGGAGTGAAGTTAGGATCACAAAAAATATCATGATAATTTTTAGCCGATTGATGTTTTTACTACAAAATATGATTTTTTTTAACAATCTCGTTCGCATTCAGTTATAATACATCGGGGGAAAATATTGTTTTAAAGTCAAGTACCGCTAGGACATGATTTTTTTTTGTTTTGTACACATTGTTTTTGCTTAGTTTACACTTACTTACTTACTTAGTTAGGCCAGTTGAAATCATAAGTTGAATTTTTCTTTAATCTTTTGTTTTAAATAAAAGGGTAATATTTTCAAAGTGATATTTATAAAACAAAGATAAAAATGGCAGTATTTAAAGAAATGAGCCTTACCAGTCGTGTAAAAGCACAAAAACTGGAACGTCATAAAACTGTAATAAGTACCTCTATTACTCTGCTGGCTGAAATCAAAGAGGTAAATCGAGGCTACTCGTATAAAACGTAAGTATCAAAGAAAGACGATATTACGACGCATCAAATTCGGCATTTTGTAGTGTGAACATTAAGGCACAAACCCAGTATCTCGACCGCGCGAATTGTTGAGGTTATTAATAAAGATGGAGTCACACCCACTAATAAAATGTCAATAAAGTACAAAAAGTTTTGCATTATTGGTGTCGATTCTTTGTACATCTTCTATTTATCTTTTTTTCTATTATATCAAAAGCCACTCCATATTTATTTCAAAATTTTTGTTTAAATTTATAGTTTGCTTGCTTAAATGCATCGAGATTTCCTCGTAAAAATAGCAGCATAGAAGAAAAGAAAAATAGAAGGTTCACATTGAATCGAGACAATTGTTTGATTCCACCGTTTTCAATATGGTGCGATTATCATACAATTTTGAAAAATATTGTTTGAAGGTTTGTACTTTCTAAAAATCTTATGATTTTTTCATGAAGATGAACCATCTATGTGTCAGACTCGCAGAATCACGTAATATCATCCATTTGGAAATGGTACTTGATACATTTGATCGTGCTACCCTAGGGTAGCCCTAGGGCCAAAACAACATATTTTCTGAGTTAAACCAGGATCACCTTTCCTAGATGTGTTCCTAGAGCTAAAATGATGACAAATGTCAATGGTTTGCCAGGTTAACTTTAATTTGAATTTATTATTAAGTACATATTTTCTAAGTAATATAGTGAAATAAGCTTTGAACTTTGCTAAGACAATAATCAAATACTTTTAACTTCAATTTCCCATTTTGAACAAACTTCCTAATTTTTGCGAAATATTTTTTTATTTTCTGTTAGTCTGCTGTCTTTACGCCTGCTTGAGGCGTAAAGATGGAGTAAAGAGTAAATAGTTTAACATTATTATGCTGCCATCTAGGTTTAGATATAAATTGACGTCTTATGTAATAAATGAGAGTAGTTCAGGGGAATATGTAAATAACGGGGAGAGGAGGGAATAATAAAATACAAGGGAAATGGATGACCTGGGGCCATATTTTTGAAATATGTGGAAATTTCCCCAATCGGAATACAATTTGCTTTGAAATTCTCGATATCATTCGGAGTTTTTTGCCGGCTACTTTAATCATTTTTTTAAATTTCTTTTCCTTTTTTAAATTACGAAACATAATTTTTCCCCCTACCAAGGAAAAAATTCTGACTGGGTAAATCGATTCGAAATTATGCGTGGATTCCACAGTGAAACAAATTTTTTTCAGTAAAAAATACTGCGGGAACCGAAAAGAGGAGAGTATACATATTAAAATTACGTTAGAGTGATAAAGCCAAACAAATATCGCTATAAAAAGTATTGAGTTTCATACTTTTTATGGCAATATTTTCCCCGCTTACTGCCAATACATTTTACTGATTTTTTTTTTCTCTAGAAAATAAAAAATTTATATTTTTATCTCGTGTTAATTTTACTGAAAAAATTGTTTCACTGTGGAATTCACGCTATAAGTAGAGAGACAAATAGGGAGACATAGTATAGGGAGATAAATATTAGTAAACTTGAAAACAAATTTGAAAAAATGATTACAGTAGCCGGCGATAAATTCGAATAATCTAGAGAATTTCAAAGCAAATTGTGAAATGTTTTCTGAAATGTTCGCGAATACCCAGCTACAGGCAAGTGATTGCATTACAAATTGCAATTCGGATATATCGCCAGATATAACATAATATTAAATGCAATTATCACGAAGAGCCGATGCAGAAGTGTATATGAATGCCCGAGCAATTTGGGACACAGACAGTTGAAATTTAACTGCGGAAAGTGCAATTTATATAAACTAAAATGTAGATAGTGAACACATAGGCTGAAAAGTCACGGGCCTAATAAAGAAAACGCGTTTTTTTTTGTTCAGTTGGTAATAACTTTCGAAAGACAGCTGACAAAATTTTAGAAATTTTAGAATATTCTATTCATTAGTTTGTGAGCTATTGTGCTAAGAGTGACGCTACTTTTGTTAGTTTCAAAACAATGGATCAAAAACAATTTCGTTTCAAGTCAAAACAATGGCAAAACTACATGAAATGAACTTCGAATTGCTCCCACATCCACCGTATTCGCCAGATTTGGCTCCCAGCTACTACTGGCTGTTCGTAGACTTCAAAAAAATGCTCTCCGGTAAGATATTTGCTCGAATGAAGAGGTTATCGCTGAAACCTATTTTGAGGCTAATGTTGAGAGAGCGGCGCTGGAATGATTGTGTTGCTCTTGAT
Organism: Nephrotoma flavescens; assembly: GCA_932526605.1. NCBI lineage: Eukaryota > Metazoa > Arthropoda > Insecta > Diptera > Tipulidae > Nephrotoma > Nephrotoma flavescens. The sequence continues at coordinate 180,455,735 of OW052220.1, read as the reverse complement.
GAATAAAGCCAATTTTGAACAAAAAAAACGTGTTTTATTTGTTAGGCCCGGGACTTTTTAGCCCATGTGTGATATAAATAGAAAAATAGTGAATTGTTTAAGAATTATAGACGTGTTGGTGTAAATAAAATTCGTAACTTTAAACGCTCGGCGCATTTTATTTGCAAAATCCAGCACGAATCCATATCGAACCCCCGAACTTCGTGACTTGATGTGTTATTTTGTATTATAAAGATAATTTTGCATTTCTCTCTATTGTGGTGGTCGTTCCTACTTTCATCTCTTCTATTATAATATTGTTGTTTCAGCTAAAATTTGGTTTAACAGCGCAATTAGAAAAATATCTCAATAGAATTGTATATCCGTACACGCATCCCAACCGTGTGGCTCATTGAAATCTCTATCAAAAGCAATAAATTATTAGAAAATTGAAAAATATTATACCAATTAATTAAGATGTATACAATCGTATAAATGTAAAGTCAAGAAGCAATAACCCATGTTTACGGGTGGTCAATTAACACATTTCCTAATAGTCAGAAGATGCAATCGTAACTCTGCACGAGTTTTCGTAGAAGAACGATGATTTTGGATTTTTCCTTCGATTCAATTAGATTCTGTTTAACTATTTCAAAATATTGTGCATCTTAAATCTACCTAGGTTTTAAATCTATATCACGCTAAAGAGTAAATGAACTACGAATTTGAGGTTTACATCCGAAAACTAGTTGGATTGATAAGAGGTAGATTACGTTCTTGGTTTGAACAATTTTGCGATTCTTTTAAACAAACGCATCCATGTAAATAGGTTATAATAATTCTCTTCGGCATTCTCCTTGATACACATTAAAAATTATAATCGACTTAGACAATCAGCATTGTTTATCATAAAGGTATATGGGGGAGGGGTGAATATCGACACAAACGACTGAAAGCAGCTTTTTATCACTGAATAAATGTCTATTGTTTTATTTAAAACACGGCTAGGGAAGACAAATCCGATGTGAGAAACCAGCAAATTCTAAAAAGAATTATATTTTCTTTACCCAGATATTTACATTAATTTGGATTAACTTTCAAATTACGTTTGTGAAAGCAGTGAAGTCTAGTTTTAAAGTTATCACCGATTGTACACAAAAAAAATTGATTCCTTTTGATAACCAGCTTTGGACGCAACTCATATGGCGATTAAGGGTCACCTGCGGCGCCCTTTCAACCCAAAAGGCATTTTTGTGATGAAAATGATGATACCCGAAAGTTGTACTGAAGCATTTTTATCTCGTTCCCTGTGGTATGATGAACAAACCGGATACCTAATCTTTTATTTAGATTAATCGTGCTAAAATATGAACTTTTTTCAGTTAACAAAAAAATTTTGTGATATTACTTTCCGAAATCGTTCACAATGCAAGATTTTCAATTTGTGTAGCTGATTTTTTAAGAATCGCTAAAAGCGGAAAATTCCAAATGAACTTTGTATTCTCAATCACCTCATTTTGACGCGATTTATAAATTTTCAAAACATATCACTTAAATTTGGAAAAAAATCTTTACCTATATAATACCACAACGCAGTCTATCATGAAATAATCGAAAACTAAATGAAATCTAAGAGCGATTTCAAATTATCCAGATAAATTAATAACCGCCGCAGAATTAATTTGTTTGAAATACTTGTTAGAGAGCATTTTAAATTAGGAAAATAAATAGATTTGGCTCGTTAAAACAGTCTGCTTCAATATCGACTAACATAGTCAACAAATTATTTTTGGCAATATCCACATTGAAATTTTTAATCAACAATCGAAATAGCTCGTGATGTATTGGTGATCGTGATGTATTGGATGGAGACGAAAATACACGCCAATTTTTATTAAGACACGAATCTCGACTCCTTGAAGAATAGCAAATCGCATCGATCATATGACGGAGTTGTCGGGTTAGTCAACTCTATTAGTATTACTTTTATTAGACTTTTCCCGCTTAAACCAATGGCTAATGTGGTGGGTTGCGCAAATTGTTAGAAACTGCTTGATCAGTCAAAGGAACAGTTAAATTTCGGTTGCGGAGAACATAATCTGGTCTTGTTTCTTAAAACTCGATAAATTAGGGTTGTAAGTTGGTCGTTGTCATTGATTTTTAATAAAATGTCGTTTAATAAAATTTCAGCGCATCTTGCTTCTTCTTTTATAAACCAATCGCACTGTTAAGCACTTTCAAAAATTCTTGAGTAACTTATCAATAGTTGGTTAAATCGTTAATGTAAATTGCGACGTTCCCCGAGGATCTGTTCTGGTGCCACCGTTATTTTTATTTATTCTAATCGATCTTCGAGATTGATCTTATCGGACTTGGCAGCATTTGCTAACGATCTTGCTTCAACCGCCTTCGTAATAAAAGCAACGTAAAACTCCAAATGATTGTCAAACATGCATCGTAAATTTATTTATTATATGAAAAATTTCGACAACAAAAATAGTGGCATTCAAAACAAAATCAAATTAATAATTCACATTGATAATTTTAGTTAAGTGCTCTCCGTAACACATCTAGATAGAGTTATTCAGACTTCGATTGTTGCTTGCATTACACTTTTTAATAATAATATACTTTCTCAGATTGTCACACACTCGTTTACAAAACGTATAATCCAATTCAGCAAAAATATCTGAAAGGCATATTCTGAACGTTATTATGTTTCAAATTGTACATTTAGTACAAAGCTCAAAGTGCACCTTGACTTCATAGCAACCACAAATCTTTTAGACACGACCTCGACTGACATTATTTCCAATCACCCTAAAAAATTCGCAAGTAATGCAAAAAACCATAAACTATTTTCCGAACACGTTATGCAATAAAATATAATTAGAAGTTCACAAGTCATGATTTTTATACGCAAAAATATATTGAACCTAAAATACCCAAAGTTTATATTTAATTGCCAATTTTATCAATCAAATTTCACATTAGAATATAACATATTAATTCAAAGGTTTCAAAATCGTATACACATTTCTAACCAAATTTGACGTATCTAATATATCTCACTCAAAAATTAGCCGCCATCCATAATAAACCAATAAGAAATATTTTTCCCTTAAAAACCACGAATTGATTTAGCTGTTAGATAAAATGCTTTCAAAAAATATAATTTCGTTATAAAATTGACACTGTAAACGCCTTTATCAATTAAATAGTTTTTTTCATTGTAAAAATAATTTTGTCGAGTAATTCCACTATACGTATGTGCTGGGCATAGGTATGAAACCTAAATAGCTATGGAGAGGGTTCAAATTATTTAAGAACTATTTAAAAGTAAAAGTTTTCTATTATAAAGTTAAATTTGACCTCAAAACAAAAAAAAATAATTAATTGGGATAAGTTAATTGCGGTTTATTAGAAAGAATGATAATATAATTAAGAGATAAAATGCCAATACGACAGGTAATTAATTATGTATCAGATGGAAGTTATTTCGTTTTAATTAGGGGTGATGATGCTGTGACTAATCCGATCTATATATCTAGCATATACCGATACATTCCAGTATAAACAACTTCACATCGAAAGTGATGAAAATTTAATTTGAATTATTCTACATATAATCAAATTAGTTTCACCAGGTATTCATTAGACATTTCGTGGATGGGAATCAACCTTCTTGCAACATCGTATAAATCATAATTGTATACAGCGTCACAGAAAAAAATGTTAATTATAAATTCTTGTTTAATTAATTGCATTTAACCATCAAGCAACATATATTCTGTATACATGTATGTATGGTACGACCAAACCCATCACACACACTTAGTAATAATAAAATATTTTACTATTATTATTAATATTTTTACAACATAACAACAATTTTATTAAAATAAAAATATATTTATTAATATTTATGTTATAATTAAATTGAATTTACATATTTTTTTTATTTTATATTGTAACAACAAATCAAACAGCAAAATAATATCTGCAACATATATATATATATAAAAAAAACGGTACAATATAATAATATGTATTATAATAAATTAATATAAAACAACTCATTTTTTATTATTTAATAATAATAAAATATTTTTTTTTATTTGAACCTCCAAATAGGGCGGCAAATATGTAAATTTTCAAAAGTTTTATCTACAAATTTAAAAATTATAATTTTTTTTTATAAACTTTCAACTGTAAATATTGATGTCAAAAGCAGGTGAAAATGTTTATTTATATATGCGTACATGTGTTTGTAAAAAAAATATCATTAAATTAATCAATTTTTAATTAATGTGTTTTTATAGTTTTTTTAACACAAACACATAGCAAACACGACGTGTGGGAATGGATTTTTGATGGCGCTTGTCTTGGATAAATTATATACAATCAGATCAGGGTGGACGATGATACAAAAAAAACTAATTTTTTCTCGTATCGCAAAGTGACTCTAGAAGAGCTATAAGATAACCGAGTCTTTAAAGTAGGCAAACTCAATTTATAGGAAATGGTTGGCGTTTTACTTTGGGAATTTTACAACATGCCCATACGTTTATTCCAAAAAGAACAGTTTCATTCCAAGTTTTTGTTGGAATAGGAATAAAATTATTCTACACAAAGTTATCCTATTGACCGCCAGAGCAACTTTTTCAAAAATTATAATTTGTTGGGTTGGCTCCTTGATAAGTTAATTTTAAATTTGTCAACAATAAAATAAACTAGATTTTTTATTTTTATCGCATCAAGAACCAAATGACATAAAACAACGATACAAAAAATGAAATCCTAAATTAATCTGAAAAATAAACTATATTTACGTCAGAAACACATTTTATATTTTCATAAATATTTGTTATGACTACTGATCTGTATACATGGATACATCAATGCCAGAAATCATATAAAACAACAGCAAAAAATGAGAGCACTTTTTTATAGTCATATCGCTCGTTTATATACACCTCTTGCTTTAAAAAAAAAATCCGAAAGAGAGGACTGTACCGAGGATAGATTTAATTTCGAAATTTTCCGAAATTTGTTTTTTATTATTATAGTCAATGAACAAATAATAATATTCAAATGATTTAAATATAAACACACATTTAATTCATGTGGTGTGGTATCGCTTTTGCATACAAATTTCTTCTTGTGATTTCCCTTCATATTTCAAATGCGCACTTGCAAATGTTTCGAATAAAAAAAGAGTTCGTGTCGTTTTGAGTGAACGTTAAAAACTCGATTTTCGAAAATTCGGAATTCAAGAAAAGACAGAAAAATTATCTGTTATTGTCACAAACGTAGAACTATTTTTGCTCTACCATATAGTTTTTGTCATGTCGTATCCATCTGATATAGATCAGTGGTTATGACATAAAAGTAAATCGCATCCTTCGTTTGATTTTAATAAATTTTTGTACCAACATATAAAAATATAAAAAAATCGCTTGGATGTTACTTTGGACTCAAATTTCATTCCTATTTGAATAGGAATAATATTTCTTAAAGTGAGACCACAGGTGAAAGCAGTACCACCAGAGCCACCTACGATTTAAAGAGCCGTAATATTAATAGGTTTATTTTATTTAGAGGGTAACGTTTACGATGTTTTCATAAGAAACAATGTAAAATAATTAATCTTTGAATTAATATTTGTGAATGAAAATAAAATTAAATTTTTATTTTATACGAATAAAAATTAAAGAGAGGCTTAATTTTAATGGTTTGCTTTATAATTTAACTTTTTGTTTAGTTGTATAGGTTAGTATAAAAGGCACGTAAATTGATGTTCCGCAAATTGTTCAAAAATCCAATTAATTAGTTAACGTTTGATAAATGAATGATGAAACGATGAGTTTTAATTGTAATCATTAAGCCACGACCCTTCTAAAAAAATTTGACAAAAAGCACTCACTAACACAAGAGTTTTGTCACAGGATGAATGTCAAAAATTATTACCTTATTAATACCTCGATTCCGTTGGTTGAGTTGTTGTCGTTTCAAGTGATAATAAAAATCTACCTATGATAGATAATGCAATCTATCTATTGTGTTGTATTACTATCAAAAGTTATCCAATTGGTACACCAGTAAGTGACTTGTGGCGAAAAAAATTGGAGGTGCCTAGCAAAAGCATAAAACCGCCGATTGGGGTTTGAAGTTAAAACAGTAGTTAACATAATACATATTTTGGCCAAGCACTGGTTTTATAGTAAACGAGTAACATAAAACGGCAAACTACACGACTAGCGGAAGCGGGGTGTAAATTCATCAATCACATTTAAATTTCTAATGAAAATTTTCGCATGAATATGTTACCAAATATTTTGATTTAGTAATTATGTGTTATTAATGGAACCAACTGAAATTTCTTATGTTAAAATTGCAAATTCAAATTAATCATTTCGGTTTTTATTTCCAAAAGTTAATTTAAAAAATATTAATGATAGCTGATTGTTATGAGAAAGAAGAAAAACTTCCCCTTTATCTAAAGCTTGAAAATGGCGGAATGTTACGGGTCTTATACATAGGTGGCTTTGGTACCAATCAATATTTTTTCTACACACTTGGGAAAATAATTAGCTCTCGGTTTGATTTCTAATTTGAGGACGGAAATTTTAATTTTGTTCTATCAGCGAAAGTTTTTTTTGGTTTTTACTAACAACGATTTATTTATTTTACAGTGGCTCAAAATGAAACTCGGACAGTAAAAAAATTAAAATTAACAACCAAAAACACATGAAATTTTTATCAGAATTAGAAAATACAAAATATTTTTGTTTGGTATGATTAGTTCACAGAAACAAAAATTAAATACCACAACAAAATTTATTTTAACAATGTTATGAAAAATAAAATAAACAAACAAATTCCAATTTTACTTCAAAATGAAACTCGGACATCACATTTGTTTTACGAAAAGACGTACTTCACAGAGTGTGCATGAAAATTTTGAAATAAAAATAGTCTCAGAAATTATCCCGCTCGTGTAGTGGTCTTTTTCAGTTACATAATCTCTAGTTTACTCGCACTTTAATGTCTTGATTAAATGCAATTGATTTTTATTTTCAAGAAAAAAAATATGACGAAACAAGTTTTTTTGGGTGGAAAGATTTATCCATTATTTAAAAATTGAGTACCTGGTCGACTTTCAACAAATACATACATATTAATCTATAAATTAAATTTTTCCACGCAAAACATTTTTTTTTCGAAAATAAAAACCAATTGCATAAAAACAAGATATTTGAGTACGTTAACTAGAGATTACGGAAACTGCTATGGAACCGACTATCAATAATAATATTCTTAAACGCATCCAAAAACAAGTGTGGTTTACTGTAATGGGGTGTCAACGTGGTCAAACGTCAGTAGAGCTTAGGCAGCTAGTTATTAAGCACTATAAAAACAATAAAACCGAAAAATTGCCGTAATAGTAGATAGAAGCCATTCCACGGTTTACGACATAATAAAACGCTTCAACACATCAAAACAAATTGAAAATAAACGTAAAACAAGTACACGAAAATTTGTTACTGACGCTGATAAACAATGGATTGTTCAACAAATCAAAAAAAAATCCTTTTCTAAGTGCTCCAAAACTAGCAGTTAAAGCTGAAAAGTTTCTTTATAGAAAAGCCAATCCCGACACCATTCGAAATATTTTGCGGAAGCATTATTTTAATCTCCGAGTAGCTCGCAATAAACCGTTTATTAGCAAAACCAATCGAGTCAAAAGAAAACAATTTGCAATATGTATAAGGAGAAAGATATATCAATATCCCTTTCGTGATTTACTAACACAATTGTGCGAGTACGGCAAAAGTACAAGCCAAAAATTTATTTTTGTATATGTTTTGAACCAACTTACACATTTATGCATTCCTTTCAAACTTATTTCGTCCGAAAAAAACACTATAACTATACATACAATTGTGTTGGTTGTACTTCAAATCAAGCGAAATTTTTTATCAAAAACGCCATTACATACTATGATTTTTTACTCACACATTTGTGTGGTTTGAACTTTAATTTAGCCATTTTTTTATTTCTTTTGGTTGAAAAAGGGATATGTATAAGTATAAATTTAATATATGTATAAATTTAATATATTTCGATCAGACGGGCAGAGTTACGTATGGAGAAGATCCAAAACAAAGCTACAGGACAAAATTGTAAGTCCAACAGTGAAGCATGGCAGTGGTTCTGTGATGGTATAGGGATGCATGTCGACCGCAGGGCCTAGAAACCTCCAATTAATCGATGAAATTATGGATCGGAGTATGTACCTCAACATTCTAAAATCGAATTTGTTGGATAGTGTCCAAAAGTTGGGGATAAAAGAGAAATTTTCTTTCTACCAAGATAACGACCCGAAACATAAGGTACAAAAAGTTCGGTTATGGTTTTTGTACAACTGCTCTCATGTATTAGAAACTCCTGCGCATGCAGCAAACTTGAGCCAGCTTATTGCAAAAACTTGTGAAGTGCGACTCGCTGTAGTGCGAAAAAGTAAAGGAATCCCTACCAAATATTAATTCTTGGATATTATGTTGCAGTGATATTGTTAAATTTAACTATACACGTTCGAGTTTCCTTTTGATGTAAAATTGGAATTTGTTTGTTTATTTTATTTTTCATAACATTGTTAAAATGAATTTTGCTGTTGTATTTAATTTTTTCGTTTGTTAATTTTAATTTTTATACTGTCCGAGTTTCATTTTGTGCTGCTGTATAGTTTTGATGAATAGAAAAGATAGTCGTTTGACGGGTAGCTTCCTTTATATTTGATGTTGTGGAAACAAACATGATATTATTACCAGAAATCAGAAGTTCCACTTTATTTGTATTCTAAACTAGAGGCAAATCTCGTCAAAATTATCACTGAGAGTTTTCTAAGCGGACGACCTACGTTTGGAATCCTTTTAAGGACAATGAGTACTCCCTTTTCATTCCCATTTGTTTTGATATTTATTAATTTATTATTTATTAATTTATTATTTATTAATTTATTATTTATTAAAATAATTTAAGGACAAAATTACGGCTAAATAGCTTAGCAATAAACGAATAAACTACTCATGAAAATAGTATGAACAAACAATTAACCTCAAAGATTCGCGACCAGTCAAAGGTCATTGTTTTTCCCTGACATGAAAAGATTTATCCTAACCCAACACTATTGGAGAGAATATCAAGGATCAGAAAGAGCCAATGTACGTCTCAAATTTAGGTGATAGAGTAAGGTGTAATAGTTTAGGTTAGCTCCATGAAAAATATAAGAGTCATATGAATTAGGGAAGTTCGGTCGGAAAAGCAGAGGGGAGCGCACAAAATATAATGTCCATTTACAAAAAAGGTGGTGTAGTTAATGTCAGAAAACAATATTGTTTTTTTCTATAAATGAGTGTATCGAACAATTTTTAAAATTTTGTTGATTATTTATCGCGTTATTTAAAAAAATAGCAAATCATGTGGTGATATAGTTATGAAACAGACTGTATTTTGCATAAAATTGGAACACACGCAAAAACCACGCTTTTTTATAAGCCATAATGACAAGTTTATCTATCCCCTTAGACACTTTTGTATAGTTCAGTTGTGCAACTTTTTCTCCTGGTACCATAAGCTATGCGCAAGACGATAGATGCAACTAAAACTTTTATTTGCAGTAGAATTTTTCAAATTTGATATTTGAATATTGTAAATTAAATCATAATTATTTAGCGAATTTCTTCATGATTCTATAGTTAAACCTTCAAAGAAAACTGGTTTCCAAATTTTAACTGTTAAACTATGATAATTTGAACAGAAATCTAAACAGTGTAAATTCAAAAACAAAAATTGTTTGTAAAAAAGATCAAATTTTTGTATTTCATATTATTCTTTAAAATATTTTTTTTTAATCATCAGGAAAATATATGGAATTTTTGTATGACAGGGTATCGTAATAGGTTATGTGGTAAATTACACGAATTTCAGAGATTGGCTCCCATAAGTGTGGCTATATAAGTTTGAAAGGGCATAACTTGTGGAATTAAAATTTCCTAATGCCATTTCGAAATGAGCCGTAGGGCTCATTTACAATTACAATTTTTGAAAATTTACGCTATCCGCGATTTTTAAATGAAAGGATATCGTTAACAATAATAGAGTTATCAAAAAATCGGAAAAATTGTGAAAAGTCGTAATATTCGGACTAGCATTAATTCTGACTTTTAGAAAAAAATAATAATTGTTTGAAAAATAGTGATTTCAATTCCACAATACATCCCTTTCAAATCTATATAGCCACTATGGCAGCCAATCTCTGGGATTCGTTTTATTTACCATAAACTATAGAGACATCCTTTCATACAAAAATTCCATAGATTCTTGCTAAAAATATTTTAAAGAATATTATGAATCTTTTTTACAAACAAATTTTTTTTTGGATTTACACATTTTAGAAATGTAAACAGAAATATACACGTGTGCAAATATCTGCCTAAAATCTATATTTGGCCTAAAAAATTAGTTTTGGACACTCGCATAAATTTCTGGCCAAATTATAAAGGTGTCCAATAATTTAAATAGTGTCCAGAAACTTCACACCGGTTAACTACGAGTATAATGTCAATCTGCACTAACAACTGGGAATTTACTGCGTATAATAATCCTAAAACAGACAGTTTATTTGCTGCTAAGAATTTCGTTTCGTTATCATTTTGGGCTTAAGTGTTATGTTTTTATTTAAAAACAAATAAACGGTGGCCCGCAAGAACCAAATTACCAGTCAATTCCCGACGAAAATTTTTTTTTATCGCGCCTCTTCACAATTATTTATTTCAGTTCTATTATGCCTTACGATAAATATGGGCTCAAACTTATTGTTGAGAATTAAAATTAATATTTTAAAATGTTGACAAAAACAATATTTTTGACACTTCGAATTTGAATACCTTGTCATACTGTTAAATAGACATCTCATATTACATCCACAATTAATCTCGTTTGGTGCGTAAATTTTTCTTTCTGTGTTTTAAATTTAATTCGTATTTTATTTAAATGAAAATGGTTTTAATGAACCTTTTTCTTATTTTTATTAGATTTTACTTTTTTAAAGTATTTTTTTTTTAATTTCTTAATTTTTCCTTCAACCTTCCTTCTAATGGATATGCAGAAGATATTCGTTTCTCTTTATTAAAATTAGAACTAAGTAACTTCTAATCTTTTGTTTTTTTAATTATAATAAACATCGTAATGTTTTCTTTATATTTCTGTTCAGGGGGGACAATTGGATGAAATGTATAAACTTACTACAACAAAAAAGAGGGTTGTATATTTATTTGATTTTCTATTGTCAAATTATATTATTTAAATGGTTTTAATTAGGTTGTATATTTTAATGTTGACAGATGTATTATAAAGATTTTCACAAAATCACATCGTTTCCAGTAAATTCTCATATTATCAAAATTTTCATGTTGAGCAGCTTTAATGTTATGTTAAGATAGTAATATTTGCATATATTTAAATACATAAATATATGCGTGATCGCTAATATTCCACAAAAATTTAATAATAGATTCCTTGAACAATATTTGAATATAGCATTTAATTGTAAATCCCCTAAAGGAGTGGTAAAATATTGGATTTTCTATAAATGGTTTGTGATTATAGATGTTCGTTCTTTAAATCTTTTATTGTTAGATTTATGGCTTGATTGATAATAGTTTTGGCGCACATTTCTGATTGATATAAAAGAAATTAACTATTTTACTAAATTACTATCACCAATTATCTATTGACCCAGTTCAAAATAACCTTTTTCAAAATTTCGATTTTTTCTTTTTGGTTGTTGCTGTGTTTGCGGTAATCGATAAAAGCGATTCGCTGTCTAGACACAACAATCTAATATCTCACTTTGAACCATTTAACAAAAATATTTCAAAGAATATTCCAATTATTGTTCCAATTATTCTAATAAAATGATCGATTTAAAGATTTATTGATATACGCATGTTTTGTTGTTGTTTCTTTTAACTTCGATTTCTTCTCAATCACATTCTTGCAATCTTATATTTTTTCTGTTTACTGTTTTGTTGTTATTGTTGGGTTTGCATAAGATGATGATAAACCCGATGAGGAATTTTAAATATTACATTACGTTTAATCAAAATATGGCAAAGGTAGTAATCTAAGGATTCTTCTTCGTCGATATAATTTCTTGGTTTTTTCGTTAAAAAGCAATTTAATTTTACTTTTCTTTTCATACATTTCCAGAAAATTCTTTGCAAATCGACTCTGAATTAATGTGCGTGATGGAAGGACAAGACGTTTTTGTGAATTTGTGATGATGTGACACAATTACATATATATGAATGTCACACACTGTATACATTTTGGTTTAAAGTATACGTAAAAGTACGATATAATCTTCCAAAGATTATTTTTTTTTTTTTCGTTTAAGAAGTATAACATAAGATAATGCAAACGGCAAAAATAAAAATGACAGGTTACATGCCTGACGATGTTATAACATTGTGATTATGCACATACATACGTGTATATATGATTTTCACACAATCCGGTTTTTATAAACACATATTGAAAATTAATGTTGTTAAAACATGTCTAATCGATTGACCTTTTTCATGAAAACATAAATATAAATTTATGACAAGAAAATTGTTATTTAGTATTATTTAGTACGGGTAGAATGGACTGCGTACAAATTGGAATCTGTTTAGGGATTTACAGCTTCAAGGTAGTATTGATATCAATTTAAAATTTTCAGAGTAATGAAGTAAATATTGTCTTTAATCTGATTAATTTGACCACCTGAGAAAATATTGGTTGCCCAACAACGTTTCGGTAATTATTTTTATTATTCGGATTAATGAGGGAATGCCATATTGGTATACCGGCGAGGTAAGTTTCCATCTCATTTCAATTACACATTTTTCTTTGTCTTCAAGTGGTCGCCCGAATTTGAAGTAATCATTGCCACGATAATTTTGTTGTTTTTCTAGATACCATAACTACCAGCTACATTTTCGTTTAAGTACAATAGAGACATCTACTAATATCTAATATGAAGTTACCAACAATAAGTAAGAAAATATAGATAAAATATTGCTTAATAAACACATTTTGTTAAACACTTGTTTTTTATTTCGCAAAATTATATTTTTGAATATTTTAATTGAAAAATTTTTTCAAAAAGTTTTTAATTAAAATATTCAAAAATATAATTTTGCGAAATAAAAAACAAGTGTTTAATAAAATGTGTTTATAAAGTATTAGTGTGTTTCGCCAAGTGCCTACGGCAAATAGCGTAAAAAGGATAAAATATTGGCCTATACATATCAGTTTTCGTAGGTGAAGTTGAACATTTTTGGATATCGGTGTAATTAAAATTTATAACCGGCGATGATGGCGAGATCACGCCCTATAATTTAGCTAATTTCATTATATTTTATATTATAAATGATATTGTTCAACTGCGGTGGTACATAAAGAATATTTTAAAAGTGCCAAGAAACAAAAACAATATGTATATGAATCCAATAAAACACGTATTTTTAACTAAGGCTGTTTTCGAAACGAATACTTATTTGTGGAACTTTACTTATTCGTACAAGTATTCTGGTGAAGTAACTTATTTTCTGTCTCTTTCTTGCACAAAAATCTAAATTGATTATCATTTGTTGTTGATATTTATGGATGTCAGTTGTTTTGTTCTAGGATTTAGTTAATATTTCTAGGTACCAAATGGATATTTCTGAATTAAATCTTCATAAAATAATTAACTTAAAGATAAACCAAGCATCCGAATTATCAGAGCCATCTATGATTTTAAAGAGCCGTAATATTAAAATGAGAGCTTTAAATAGAGGGGAAGCTTTCATTGAGTTACTATAAGAAACCATGATAGTTGGAAAATTTTTGAACATAAATTTATGAATAAAAAATTAAACAAATCATCTAAATTTTAATTTTTCCTTTTTAATAAAATATTCAAAAAACATATTTGAAAATCAGCCATCATAGTGTAGTATTTAATTATTAAATTTAAACTAAAGCGGAGCATACATTTATTAATTTTCTATAAAAATGAGCATTCTGTTTATAGTTGTGTAGATTTTGAAGTAAGTTAATAAAGGGTGGTGCCGCAGATTTCTCTTATATTTAATTTAAAATTTAGTTTTATAATTTATTTAACTTCTGTAAATTCTTTACAGAACTTTTTTTTTCTCAGATTTAACAATAACTAAACGATCACATTTATAAGAAAATTGAAGAAAAAACGTGAGCTGACTGGAGTTTTTTGGACAAAATATTAAGTTTAATGGATACAATTTTAACGACTATTTTAGTCGTAGAAAACAAAGAGGGCAATTACTAACAGTATTTCTACCACAAAACTAGAAAAATGTACCCCGCCCCCACCATTTTAAATCCCAGGGAACTTGTGTACACACAGATACACAAACCCATACAAAAATGAGAACTCCCTTAGGTAACTTCTTGGCAGCTTGGTTTTGTACTGATAAAAAGTTGGTCAGCACGACCAAACTGCAAAAATCCAACTCTTGCTTTGTACCGATAATACAAAACAAGAACATATCGATTTAGCGAATTATATATCGCCTTTCCAAGTCTGGTGTTTATAGGATTAATTGCAATGATTGTAGTTTCTCCTATATTGCACAGACTGGGCGCAATTTTGGAGTTAGAGCTAAAGAACATTTATCTGGTTGCAATCAATCAACTTTCCATAACCATTTAACTTTAGAAAATCATACAGCTAGCTTGAACAATGTAGATATATAACACATACAACCCAACAGCAGACGTTTAGATACCTTAGAAGCTTACGAAATTACAATATCTTACGAACTTACAATATTTCTTAACCAAAATATCCTTAACGAACAAAGAGAAATCCGTTTCTCACCAATTACAGACCCCACACTTTTCTATTCTCACGTTCGTAATAATTTGACTAATATTACTCTCCCCCCTTTTTTATTAATAGTTCCGTAAGACGAACAGTTTGTAGATTAATTTTTATTGCCTATTTTTTGTCCCTCCTTCTTTTATTTATTTTTGCTTTTTTCTGCTATATTATAACAAATTTTTAGTTTTACAAATCAGTAGATACTCTTGATGGTGACCTAACAAGTCGAAATCGATCGAGTGATTTTTAACCTTTTTGAACAAAAATTTTTTTTATTTAAATATTTAAAAATCTAATTTTTGCGTAATAAAAAACAAGTGTTTAATAAAATGTGTTTATTAAGTGTAAGTGTATTTCGCCAGGCACTTGACGGTAAATAGTGTAAAAAGAATTATAAATCACTAAAATTCTCACTATGGATGTGTACTTATTCCAACACATATAATTAAGAAATATTTTATAATCGTCCGTGATTTTAATTTATTTTAAGATTTTTTTCGGCTTTTCAAACAAAATATTATTTTTAATGGACACCCATACAATGTTTACGACTATTTTAGTGGTAGACAACAAAGAGTCCATTTACTAACAATATTTGTACCACAAAAGTAGAAAAAATGTACCACAAAAGTCGAAACTCTCCCCTATGCCCAACCCCCCCCCCCCCTCCCCATTTTAAACCCCATAATCTATTGAACCAGGCAGAATATGTAGATAATGAATTGTTAAATTTTCTAAACAAACATTTCAATTTTTTCCGCTATTGTTTTCTAAATATTTACTTAGCGACTTCTCTTGATTGGTTTAGTAATTGCGAAAAGCTTTATAAAATAACAAAGTTTTTATTTTATGAAGCTCTGTGCTGTTTATACTACAGGATGAAATAATTGAATTGGGGTTTTGTTGCGATGAAAAATCAAATTTTTAACAAGTAATGAAAAAACAGTTTTCGAAGTTTTTTTAAACTAATTATTTAAACTAAACATAGTTTGTGATCTTCTTTGGGGCTCTCCTCCGCGGTTATGCTTTCTACGTCCTTACTTTAAGCCTTCTCGCCAACTCGAGGACGTACAGGTATAGGACCGATTTAAGACCATCTGCACATTGCAAGCTCCATGCCAGCCTATACTGGCAAGGAAGATGGGTCGGCCCATGGGTTTTATACACCGACAGAGGGTCATAGATGTGTTACATTTCATCACAGATTGTAGTCTGTTGATAAAATTTCACTTTGCATCCTGCACCTATCGGGATTCGAACCCGGTACCTCCCGATCCAAACGTCAAAGCTTAAACAACTGTGCCATTTGGTCGGTTTTTCAAACTTTGTTCATTAACAATATTGAAAAAGGATCAAAAACGCAATAAGTCTCAAATTTCATTGTTACTCCAAAAGCATTTTTTGACGAACGTATGGTTTGGAAAAATAATGCTGAAATTTTTGATGGAACACTTAATACTAATTTCTTATTTTCTTTACATACACATATAAACAAATTTTTGTTTCTACAAAAAAAAAATATATTAGACTAATTTAAATGTTTTTGCATTAACTCGACATAATATGACTAAATTTTAAAATATGCTTTTCCAGAATATTGAACTAACCATTCAAATTGAAGATTCAAATGAAGCATTTATGTTTTTATATATAAAAAAACTTCTAAAAAATATGAGAATACACTGATTGGTATGAAACAAAAGCTTCCCTTACAATATAAGAGCGTACGGCTCTTATATTTAAGAGGGTTCTGGAATTATACAATAGATAACAACAAACCTTTTTGCACAAATTAGACGCATAAAAAAATAACGTACGGTTTACGGTATCGTACATTACGGTGTATTAATATATAAACAACACGATTATTAGCACTGATGAGACATAAAATAACCATTTTCTATTAATTTGATAATCAAGACTGAGATCTTTGATTCGTACAGAAAAATTTCTTCAATACAAAAAAATCCAGCAGAGTTCCATCTAAAAATCAAATAAACACACATTTAAACATTATATGGAGTTTTTATGTTTCTACATCGCCAAAAGGCATTTTAATTGGTTTAAATATATTCCTTACGAAAAAATACGAAAAACTTATACATCGAAGAATTTTGCGTTGAAAACAATCAATGTTTTCATGTCGCTGTCAAAATAAGTATGCAAACTCATTTCGAACGGGTTTGCTTACCCAAGTAGCACCAAATAACTTTATAGTTTTATGACCAGATCCCGACGTCGGTGCAACCGCTAGAAACTTGAAAAATTAGACATTTTGACCTTAAAACTAAAATTTCTTATCTATCGGTCGGTCCGACCACCTTACGACGGTATCTTTTACCAGTCAGTGTCAAGTTATTTTTTAACGAGTTGGCCAACTTATTTCACATTTTCTAACTATTATCCGACTACTGTAACTTAGTGGTCATTATTTACCCACGTACCGACTCTTTAGTTTACCGGTCGTTTTACCCGATATTTAATGACCAGTTGACGACTTTATTGTCGTTTAAAAACTGAAATCCAACTTAAATAAGTTATTTGACATATGCACGACGAAATAACATGTTTCACGTAATTATCACAATTTTGTGGCATAGTTGACTCGCTTGACAATTTTATCGAGAATATTATTTATCGACAAACGTCAAATGTACAAAAATTTATTATTTATAAATAATTAAATATGGATCATTTTAAATTAAAAGTGAAATTTTAATTAAACAAAACCCTTACATCTAAAAGTCAATAGAAAAAGTAATTTTGACAAATTAGAAAAACAAGTTAGAAAAATAACCAAGTTGTTGCCAGAGTGACAAATTTGTTGGGAAAATAACTTATTTGATTATGAAATAACTTTTTTGTGTTTTTTGAGATACGTTTGCTATAAATTAGTCTTTCTTATAACTTTTTTGTCATTTTCATATACATTATGAAACACGCCATTTTTCTTTAGGTTTCATTAAAAATTATTTACTTCTGAAAAACAAAATTTGTTATTTTGATAATTTTCATGACTATATGTCAATATAGTATCATAATTTTAATGATGGGGATGTTTTTGAACAGATTTTCTCTGCTTTTAGAGTAATTTAACCATATTTATTTATTTATTTATTTTTTGAAATATCAACTTATAATTTAAAATAAAGAAATTATGGAAGCCCGTAAGTTTTGAGTTGGGAGACAGGTACATATTTACAATAAAACTTAATTTGTTTTAAAAAATAAGCCGTAATTAACACGAAATTTGAATTATTAGTTTAACAATGATTCTATAAATTTTAATTTTTATAAAGAACCTTTCAAAATAGGAACATTTGACATTTGTATTTTTTTATAAAACAAAAAAAAGAAATAAATAATATTATGAAAAAGACAGCACGATTATTTACATATATTGAAAAAAAAGTTCCCTCTCCATAAAATATAATCCGACTGACAGACGAAATTAGTTTTTTTTACGAACGTAATAGTTGTATAAGCGACTCCCATCTAACTAAAACTTCAGTCATTTGAAAAGACAAATAGTGGTTATTACGACGTTATAACAACCTAAGATTTATTCCCCAATATCGTTGTAGCATCGTTACCATACCGTTGTATCAACGTCGGCTAGCCGACCACTAGTCATTCAGCTAACGGCGGTACGACGTTATCCCAACCCATTTGTGCTACTTGGGTACTTGTTTAAGATGGCAGCCAATAAGTATAAATAAGTTTGAAATATCCGTTTCGGAAAGGGCCTAAGCCTGGGGCGGTATGTTGTACCATCACTTCGAATCGAAAAAAGTCGAATTCGAAAAAAGTCGAATCGAAAAAGTGAAAGTTGTATCATTTTTGCTTTACCAAAATGATACCACATACCGCCATTCGACTTTTTTCGGATTTCGATTCGAAGTTGGTACAACATACCGCCCCCAGTTTTAGTTTTACTAGTGGAAAATATTTAGACACGTAGATTCTATGTACATATTTAACAAAAAGTGTGACGACTGCTATTTAGAAAAATAAAAAAAAGTGAAACTGCACAAAACAAATGGAAATTCCAAACAAGTGGTTTAATAAAAAAATTAAATAATTAAACTTAAGGGTCATAATTTAAAATGTTATCATATATGCATTTGATAAGATGTATATGTAGATTTAATTACAGTTTAAAATTAATCACCCCATTTACTTTCGATATACACACATATTTTGATTTTTTTAAATTTTATTTTTTAATTTTTTCAGATTCTTGTTAATTACCTCAAACCGATTAAAAATAAACCGATTCACACCTCAGCAACAATGGTGCAATATTTTTAATATACAACCGAAACAATAACTTAATTATGGCTACGCAAGGAAAATACCGAAGAGTATACCGTCAACAACTACTGGCCAAAGAATTCGTTGTTTAGCGGCTCGACTTCAGCAGGACGGATCCACTATTAGAGAAAGTGCGGAGGAAGACCATCAAATATAGTTAAGGCGGTTGGGGATTACAATAACAACAATATGAATATATGTATGTGAATAATGTGTGTAATGTAAATACTTAAATCATAGATACTTCTTCAAAACGAATGATGTCGGACGAAATGGACTTATAATAAGCAAAACTGCAGCATTTGGGGAAATATGAATCTACGGCAAATTTATTTTCAAGTCGCTCAAAAGGGAACAATTTGGTGTGGCGTGACTTTCCAAGTTATAAATAGTCTCTTCTAAAAGATGGCGGAGAAGCGGTGCCCGCTATGGAGAGTTTCTTTAGGAATTTTTCTTACCTGACATTCCGACAAGGGAAATTTTTCCAAACTGCTTAATATCTAAATATGGTGATTTTAATTGGTAGGCTCGTTCACCAGATTTAAATGCTCCTAAATTATACTACAACACTTCATCACCTTAAGGATGACATTCGTGCTGAAATAGCAGCAATATCACAATCAAATATGAACAAAATCGTACCGTTAACCTAGCGATATTAGAGAGATATAATTAAATTAGTGTTGCCTGATTATTTTTTTTAATTTCGGGGATTGAATCCGGGGATAACTTCACATACGTCCTAACTAGTACATCTAAAGTAATTTATTGTGATGGTATGAGCACACTTTTCGATCAGTGAGCGGCAAACTCGCAACCACTTAAATTATTGGATTCCAAAATATAAATTTAAAGCCACCCAAAATAGTATCCTCTACCATGGACTAGAATTATTTAATCAATTAGATGACAGTGACAAAACCTTGAAAATTTCTACTTTCAAATCTAATCTTAAAAATAAACTTTTTTCAAATTTTATTACAGAATAAGATTTGTTTCATTGATACTTGGTTGGATTTTACTTATGTTTACTAATTTGTTTGAAAGCTATAATTTTGTCACTAATTATTTGTTTGTGCCAATTCAATTTAATTTAATTTAATTTAGTTTGTATTCTTTTTATAGTATAAGATTCAAATATTAGCTATTGCTACACAAATATTTTCCTGTATAAAAAAATTGTATATTTTTTTCTTGGAAAATAAAAAAAAAAAAAAAAATGAAAAAAGCTATGAATCTGATTTTCTAAGGAATATACACATCCTGCCAACTTTCTTTGGCAAATACTAGAACTCCGTTAGAAATGCTTAGACAGCCACGATTTTTGATCAGGTTTTGACTAGAGCTTCACCTACTAGAAGAAGTGTTAGCCAAGTTTTTAAAAAACGAAAAAACGACGATAAACCAACAAAAACTTTAAAAATTGATTTAACTACTAAAAAAACAATTTAACTTTAACTTTTATCATTATCAACCTCTGTTTAAACTAAATCTTCAAAAGATAGTTTCAGAATAGTAATATTTCGGTATAGAACCTGAAAAACAATTTGTAAATAATTTTTATTTTGTAATGTAAAACAACCAATCACAGACTGAAAGAATGTCACTTTCGGGTTTTTATCAGTTTTGTTTGAGATTAGGGGGGTTTATATTTTGCCTAACATTCGGCAATTCAGGCCCAAACATTATTTGAAGAAAGGAGATCAATTGATCATTTAACATTCTTTGGTTGGTGTGCAACAACACAATGCATTATTATGAAGTTATGTACGTATGACGGCCTATGTCTGTTAAGTTAGTCAAGGATTTCATACCAGAAAAATAAAAAAATGTCATCAGGCAACACTAAAACTGCATTATCATCCCATAGCCCAGGGTTTGTTTATAATTTCTGTTAAATGTGGTAAATTATGTACATCATCCCAAAAAATAATATAACCTGAATACTTATACCAGAAAATAAAAAAAATTACAGACAATTGTACATTAAAAACTATAATTTATAAAAAACTTTAATATACGTATAAGTAACAAAATAAAAGTATAAATTTTAAAACTCGATCTCAACAGCGCCAATCTCAACATACGTATCGACTTGGGATTTTTATTGTGATTAGTGATCATTATTACGAGTGAGAAGCAAACCACATCTACTCGTAATAATGACCACTAATCACAATAAAAATCCGTGTGTGAGATCCCACTAATCCGTGTGTTTAGAATGGCGCTATAAGGGTTCGAATATTATAAGATTTTACATTTTTTACGTATATTAAAGTGTTTTATAAATTATATTTTTTAATGTACAATTGTCTGTAATTTTTTTGTTTTCTGGGATAAGTATTCAGGTTATTATTTTTTGGGGTAATGTACATAATTTACCACATTTAACAGAAACTATAAACAAATCTTGGGCTGGGACGATAATGCAGTTTTTGTGTTGCCTGATACATTTTTTATATTTTTTTTGTGGGATGAAATTCTGGACTAACTTCACAGATTTTGTACGCTATTCTCACGAAATTCTCATGAGAATTTGTATGGTAAACGTATACAAATTCTCATGAGAATTTCGTGAGAATAGCGTACAAAATTGCACTGCTAGTTTCGAGATTTAGTTTCTGAATGTTTGGCTAGATTCTCGTAGGACCAGTATAAAAAAAAGTTTTACAGATTGAAATAGCCAGAAATTTTAACGGGATAAGGTGAGAGTAAAATGAAAAGAGATGTTGAAGATTGTATTCTAATATAAAAGATCATCTCATCAGCTGCTCAGTGAAGTAACTAAACTTCAAAACTCGAATATCTTAGACATATATCAGAGCTTTAACATTTTAATATAGCGAACTATAGTAATAATAATCCGATAAACAACGAGTTTTTAATAAAGGGTTTTACGTTTTATGACCGTCGAAGATGTATCAGTTTTTTGTAGTTTAAGATTTAAGAGTTAGTTTTTTAATAAGATCGGTAAAATTTTGTATTTTTATATTTTTCGTTAATTATTTTATTTCAGTGTATAGTTAGAATATTTTTCTCGATTTTTAAAAACCAAATATACTTCGTGAATATATTTTATTTCCGATAAAAATTTTAAGCCAAGTTTATAGTTCTGTGAACCGGAATCTCGGTTATTATTTTTATGTTTTAATCTATGCAATCTGTTCTGGGGTCAAAGCACTTCCAACTCTTTCGCGGTTCGCTTTTCACGTCCTACTTTACGCATTGCTTGCCAAATCGAAGAGTAAGGCTATAGGTCCGCTTTTATCACCATCTGCACATTGCATAGCGCCATGCCAGCCTATACTGGCATGGAAGATGGATGGGTCGGCCCATGAGTTTTGCATTCTGACAGGAATGGTTGTGTTCGATTTCACCACAGATCGTAATCTGTTGATGAAAATTCACTTTGAAATCTGTGTTCGAAGCGAATAGCAAGTTTGTTCACAATAGATCAAAAACGGCAACGCGTCGATGATCTCGTGCAGTGTTTGAAGCTGTTTATGCACAATAAAAAAGATTTTTTTAAGCAGTATGTGACAATGGATCCGCCACTAAATACACCAGGCTTCAGTGAAAAAGTGAATGCCGAAACTGAAGCTTATTTTGTAGACAAAAATAAATTGTTCTACAAAAAAGGCATCGAAATCTTAGATAGGCGTTAGACTGATTGTATCGCTCTAGATGGGGATTATGTTTATGAATGTACTTTTCCAAATAAAATTGTATTTTCTTTGTTACACTGGGAACCTTTCAGGCGATGTGTTATATGACTACGTCAGAATAAATCTTACTGACAAATTAATATAATTCGGTCGCATTTCATTGACCAAACTCCAAAAATAAACTTTATACTTTGCATATCCATACATCAAAGTTCTAACTAGAAAATTATAATAACTAAGAAACTTATTTAATTTGAGCGAAACCACAACAAATTCTAATAAATATTTCTTAACCAATATTTTGAGTGAGAAAGACGGACGGTAAACACAATTTTAAATAAGAAAAATTTAAATTTATTAATCTCTTTTACTTAACTATTATTGTAGAAGGAATAAAATTACAAATACAAACCTTTCTAAGCGAACTACTAGCGGATGGTAAAACTACATTTTCGCATAGAGATAGGTTTGTACTTGATTGATCAATTAAACTCTGTACATAATTAACCGTTTAGTTACTTTCGGTCCTATACCGATATTATAGATATAACACGTTTGAAATTTTCTAATTATGAAAAGTTAAAGAGAATTCATCGATCGTCATTAAACAAACAAAGCTAAGAAATGTTAAAAAAAAATAAATAATTCTTTTGTTTGTCAAACAAACCAATTATTCCATCGTTCTCACGTCTTATAATACAAATAAATAGTTTTAAATACAAAACCAACCAAAAAATTAATTTCAAATCCAGCGCGAACGCGCGACAATTGATTATATCGAAATCGAACTCGATTTATAAGTTTTTTTTTCTTTTAAATTAGAATTAGAATTAAAAAAATGGCGCCTCACTCAATAGGTAATAATAATAATAATATTTATTTTTTCGTATCGTCATTAGCAATCAATTGATATTGTGTGTGTTAAAGATAGTTAGATTATTAGTTTCGGTTATTGAAACAACTTTTTTTTCAGTTTCGAATATATTTAAATTAAAATGTTTGGTTTATTATAAAAAATAAAAATAGAAATTAGAATATAATAGAATAAAGGAAAATAAATAGATTTTTGTTTGTTTGTTTGTTTATTTGTTTATTTGTTACATAAGTGTATGATCGATAAAAAAATTATTATTAATTTGTTTTCTAATTTTTTAGTTTTTTCTTAATCTCTATCAAGATCAAAGAAAAACTAAATATCTAAAATAATATAATATGTATACAGCAACAACAAAAGCAACTAACAAAAAATCTAATTATTATAAATGGAGTTGTGAATATAAGAAATGCTTGTAATTGGGTGCTACTGAATTAAACTGGTTATATAAATAATTTTTGAGTATTTATGCCTAAATGTGTGTAGAAATAAATTTAACATTTAAAAATTTTAATTTCCTTTTTAAAATATAAGCGGAGTTTTTAGTTAAATTAATTTATTTTAGCCCGGGTATCCTTCTACGATATAATCGCAATATGCCGTTAACACTATTATATATATTGCTTTCATTAGATTCCCCTCCTCAAATTAAATTAATTATCGATATACATTTAATCGACCTTATCAATCATACTGATTTGTGATGGAATGTGGTTCTTGGTTTAATTTAAATTGATGTTTTACTGGTTTAATCATTTTGGTCAATTCCCTAATGAGGTATTTATTGATTTATTACGATATGTTTCTGCCAGTTATAAGGATCGAAAGTAGGTTTAGTTCCCTAACTTTGAAAGAATTCCAAGAATTAAATTGACATTATATAAGTCTCCGTAAAACTGGATAAATACTATAAACTTGATCCAATATCACAACCACCGAAATCACTTTAAAAAAAATAATTTGCAGTGTCAAATGATATCCCACCAATCGGCACAAGTTTTATTTTCTATCTCATAGAATTTATTTTGATAAAGACGTCTTTCACTTTTTTCGGAAAGAAATGCTTACCATTAAAAAAAATCTCACCCTCGCTTAATTTTATTTTCATAACGTAGATAAATCTAAAATAATTTGGAGGTGTAAAAACGCACCAAACGATTCAAAATTTTTATCTTGGTAGCTTGATTTCGAACTAATGTGGCGATGTTTACTAATTTGAATGTCAAATTTAATGTCATGTATAAAAATTCCAATGAACTCTCAAAAAATGATGGAAGAGGCACAAGCCCGTGCCGACATGGGGTCTATTTTTTAATTCAACTCGAGCATGCAGGCTTGCCCTGGGTATTGTACACCGAGCACAGGTTGTGTAGTGCCAAATGATCTAGTGTGCATAGAGTAATAATTTGGTTTTTTATTTTGCATACTCCTTGTACACTTAGACTGTGTGCCTGAGAGCGATTCTTCGACTAATTTGCCGACTAAACTAAATTAATGAGTAGTCATGCTATTAGCCACCAGGCTTTATCATTTAGACTCCTGCTGAAATTGCTTGACTATTTAGTTGTCATTTTCCTTTTTGGTTTTTATTATTTTTTTATCGAATACATACGAGTAAAAAAGCCTAAAAAGAAATACTCCCATTCTTAAATTTCGATTGTAATTTATAATCACATTCATAAATAACTCGATTCCTATATCCATATTTGTTTTATTTTTTCTATTTCCTTGATTTTCATGATTTTAAATGATACAACAAACCGGTGTTGTTGAAAACAATATGACGTATAGAAAGTTATAATTTAGTTTAGTTTACAATTTAGTTTACAACGGGAGGCACAACATATTTAAAAGAAACTAGTGCCACCTTTGAATGAATGATATGAATCAGTCATTAATTTAGTTTAGTCGACAATTTAGTCGAAAAAATCGCTCTCAGGCACACAGTGTTACATTCACTTCAGAGTAAAATTTGAAGAACCGAGTATGCGTGGTGTAAGCATAAAAAAAAAGCACAGAGTATTTTTTGACAGCGCAATGCTTGCAAAGGTTGAATTAAAAAATAGGCCCATGTTGTAACTATCACTTTGTTTGCTTCTATGCATTTTCGATAGAATAACGGCATTTTAGAAGAAAACATATTTTTTCTTTCATGCAAATTTTTAAATTTTCATCAAAGAAGCGCGGTTTTTCGTCGAAGCGAATATAGTGATAGTTACAACATGTTGGCCCGGTCTACCGTTGTAAGAAAAATTATTTAAAAAAAAAACTCGAACAATTAAGTTGATTTGCAACTTCATCACTTCTAAACAACTATATCATTCGTGCTGTGGAGCTGTTTATGCTAGTTGCATTCAAAACATCTCGTTTAATATTTGTGGCTATTCAGCAATTTTAAGCATCTAGAACTAGTTTTCAAAAAATTATCAGACAACGGTCTAAAAATCAATCCTGGAAAATATATCTTCAATTTTAATTGAAGTCCGTTGATGCCATCGACAAATGTAAGGAGAAGTTCTGTAAAGCTACTCTTCTTGCTCACCCTTCTACGGCTAAACTCGCTATCATAGTAGACGCTTCGGACACAGCTATAGGAGCTGTGGTTGAAGGTTGAACTACTAACAATATATCGGTAATATTTGGCTACTCTATTTTGGTCACTCAGCTTCTTCTCGGTTCATCTTAATGAGACGCAACAAAGATATAGTGCTTATGACAGAGAGTTGTCAGCAGCGTACTCTGATTTCAGATATCTTTTGCAAAGACGACAGTTTACGTTGTTTACGGACCTTGTCTACGCTTTTGTCAGAATCGGAAAAAGACATCACCGCGTCAATTCCGGCATTTGAATGTCATCGGACAGTTCACAAACGACATCCAACACATTTCAGGCATGGATAATGTTGTCGCAGATACACTTTCCGGCATTAATCTAATTTCAATTCCTGAAAATACAGTTTATGCGCAAATTACTGATGCCCAAACCAATGATGTCCAGCTTAAAGATCTGATGCGTGATAATTTGGCTTTAAAGTTTGTCCAAGATCCGTTGAGTTTTAACTCTGGTAAAATTATAAATTGTGATATTTCGACAGCTAATCAAAGACCTTCCAATTGAATTTCGGAAAAAAATTTGAAGCCTTTCATAATCTTTCGCACCCTGGAATTAAAGCAACAATTAAATTATTGACGATGCTCTTGCCAACCGTACTGTTGGGTTCACGCACGTTATATAGTGAGGAACTTAGAACTTCTCATGCTGAGCTTGTTTATGAAAGTACGTTGAGGAAGCTCGCACCAGTTTCGTTGTCCGACTTTCACGCCGTACACTGTTTTATATCGATATCACTCTGTATTAAAGTTATAAGATAAAATATAAATAGATCAGAAATGGTCAACCAAAGCATTTTCTCGATGAATTTTTGCGTTCCTAATTTGGTTTGCATGAATAAACAGAATAACAATCTCAAGCAAAGTTTAAAGAGACCTGTGAAGAATAATACAGGGGCCTAACGATTGAATTCGACTTTAATTTTCGACGGCTATCGTTTTCCTAAAGCAAGCGTACAAACAAAAAAGAAAAGAATAGTAAACATTTCATACATTTTTCTGTTTTCTTCTTTTGTCTACTATAGGAAAACAATAGACTTCGAAAATGAACGGCGAATTCAATAATTAGGCCCCCGGCCCAATTGGAATTTTCGCCGCCTTCCTAGATTGAAAGATTTGTTAATGTCACTCCTAATTGAAGCAATTTTATTTTGTGGTTTTATGCTTTACGGCTACGGGCGAAAAGACGGATAAATCGTAATTTAGTTTGGTTGAAGGTTTAAATTCGTAGTATTTCGCCCCGCTCCACTATCAAGTGTGTGCATCCACTACCAGTTACTGATTGGTTTGACAGGAAGAGGCAATTTACTAAGGTGGTCTTTTGATTGTTTCTACGTGTATTTGACTTAATTGATTGCGATCAAAATTCACAATTAAACTCGTTACGCTTACGAATTCCCAAATCCTAGAATCCAGTTATTTCCTGTTGAAACCAGTACGCTGAATATGGCAGTTTTCTTATTAAAGCTGTACGATATTTTCAATACTGGTAACGTTGAATGGATTGGAACTAAAGTTTAATTGGAAATTTTAAATGACAACCAAACCTCAACGGTAAAAATTGGCCCTGCATTGATAAATATTTGGAAATATCTACCGTTAACGAGCGAGAGGAAAATTTAAACTAAAGCTTTTACATAAATTGGGATCAATTCGAGAGTAAAATAATTTTAAGCATGTGCAATTCTTGAGAAAAAACAACTACGACTTTTTAAAAACTGTGTACAGCAAGTGGTAACTGCTAGTACTACAACTTAATACGTTTTGCATTTATATACAGAGTGGCTCATAAGAAAGTACAATAAAATCGTGATCCTTGATGAAGGATATAATCAAGGTTCTACTGTAAAATTAGTTACTTTGAATTACACTTATAACTTAAAACCTAGTACCACAAATTTCTCAAATAAACGCTTTCTTATTGCAAATTAATTAGTTAATTAATTTGCAATAAGAAATTAATAAGGTAAATTGACAATAAGTACGCGAATCAATAAGTACGAATAATTTTACTAGAACTATAAAGTAAGAAAAACGTGAAACTATTTAAATTCAATGTTATAATTGCATTTGTTCTGAAAATATGTAACTGATCCGTACGACTAATACCTCAAAATTACGGTGGAGCCCGATAAAAAATCTGAACTAATTTTGTTCGAAACTTCATTTACATAATCTGTTTCTTTTAGTCGTTTTTTCGCGCAGACCACATAATTTTCATAATTTACAAAAACGAAAAAGTTTCAATGAGCTATACAACTTTCGCTGCACGAGTGATGTTTGACGTCCCAATTTATGAAAAAAGCTTAAGTATAAAGTTTCATCCCAATCACACAATCGTTCTGGGCTGACCATTTGTTGAAAATCAGTTTTTCGTTTAGAATTGTCTTTCCCGCCTAAATCTCGGTAAATTGATCTAGACCGGTAATAACGCAAAATTCGAATTTTCTTGTCCTATGGAAGCAGTCACCTCCGGTGGGCTGATCTTGGTCAAAAATCACTGGGATTAACCAATTTATAAAAAAGCTTAAGTATAAAGCTTCATCCCGATCAGTCAATCCAAATGGGTGGGCTGTAGAGAGGACGTAGAGTCGTAGGCAATAGACATGCCGAAGTGAATTTTTTGACGATAAATGTAGCTACACAAATTAATGAAAAGTTTAACTACACAAATTAACGAAAGCGCAATTTCTAAAAAGTGTAGTAAAGAAAAGTGTAAATATAGCAAACCTTTACTAAAAAAGATCATCAAAAATGTATATTTGATGCAAACTTCGCGATTAAATTTTGTTATAATAATTCGAGTCTAAAGGTAATCTCAACCTTTAGACTCGAATTATTATAACAAAATTTAATCGCGAAATTTGCATCAAATATACATTTTTGATGATCTTTTTTAGTAAAGGTTTGCTATATTTACACTCTTCATTGCTACACTTTTCATTGCTACACAAAAAATAATTCGTTAAATGATTGAAATGGTATACATATGCGACACCTAGTGTTATGCCATCTAATATGCGATGTTACCAAATGGAGGCATATGCCACCTAAAATTGGACTAGGGCGTAAAATTCCATAAAAATTCAAATATTCTTCTAGCTGATTCCAGGAACCTCAAGATCTATTCTGGCTGATTCCGCAGGAACCTCAAGATGTTACCAAGTATGGGCATAATACTTGGTAACATCTTGAGGTTCTCCAAGTTAACCACGTAAAATAAAAAGATTTTGGGTTAATCGTGAAGAAATGTATCGTGAAGCAATCCCAAATCTTTTTATTTTTACGTGGTTAAATATTTTGAACAGCACGTCCATTATTAGAAGATATATGTCCATACTTGGTAACATATCTGAGATTCCCGGCATCGGCCATAGCGTAACAGGTATTTTGACGCGTATTAGAATTTTTAACGCATATTAGAAGCAACCCGAAATCTTTGTAAATATTTGTACGTGGGTAACTATTTTTTAACAGCAGGGATCGTCTACTATTAGAAGACGTTTGGTAATATCTGAATACGAATTTGGTAATACACACTTGGTAATATCTGAATACGAATTTTGTTCGAAAAACGAGAGTTAGGAGTTTTTCTGTTGTTTCATCAACGCACTCGATGTAAATATAAAATTTAGTTGTTTATCAATTTTATAAGTGTATAGGTAGGTACTAAAATAAATGGATCCGGTTGATTCGGTTTAACTTTTTGATACTGACGTCTACTCACCTCTTCTATTCACTTGCTTTTGAGCGGTGGAATGAACTAATATTTTAAGTTTTTAGGATTTTATGATTTAATATTGTTTTGTATGTTTATGATTTAATATTTAAATGAATTAATTTATTAAATTCAAAAATTAGAAAACGTTTACGCATAGAAATGTCAATCCAAAAAAATCAAAACATGATCATGCGCCAGCGTCTCGGCTACTAATACAATCAAGATGCTCCATACTCAATTTTTTCGGTTGGCTCAGCTCGCGCTTGTCGCTTTTCGTACAAAATCGACACACAGTACTCTGAGGTTCCTGGATTCAGCCATAGTTAGTGTTCACGAATATTTAAATTTTTCAATACCTTTGCACATTAAAACTGTAGTAAATACACCCCTGAGCAGCTGAATCCGTTCTCTATTAAGCGATATATACAAACACTTTTCAAACACTATGCTACACTTTTCATTAATTTGTGTATAGCTACACTTTTCGTTAAAAAGTTCACTCGGTCATAGACATTTAGTCTGTAGAGTACCACACACCCCCAGAGATTTTTAAAAACAGCTTTTTTTTACTTCGGCAATATAGCAAATTGTAAATCTCGAGGTCACAATTGTTCATGCTGTACTTTTTATTTTACTACGTACAAGAAAGTAATAAATTATTTTTCTGAGCACTATCGGATTAATTCATTCGAAATTCAATACCGTTTGATCCAAAATATCACCGATAACTTTAATTGTGTTGTCATTAATTGCTTTAATTACACAAAATTGGATCACATTCAATCAAATGAGTGTGAAATTTTTTCCACGATAGATCAATACCTAGTATGTTCATCAGGGTAACAAAACGCGTAAAAAATTTCAATTGAAAATTGGGAAATTTGGGCATACTAAAATTAAAAAATACCCAATTTATTGCTAACGTCTTGAACGATGAAGAATCGCAAAAAACAATCAATCTATTTGAAAACTTCAAAGTCACAAATTTTATTTTAAAGTTATGGGCAATTAAAGACAATTAAGAAAGGGGAGTTCAAATGCTGTTTCTAGAGAAAAGTAACACTTGACCGATTGATCTTAAAACCTAGTACCCAATAAAGCATAAACCTAGAACTTATTTTGCGATACTATACGATTATTTAGTAATAACTACGTAAATAGTGTATTGATTGTTATGTTGACTACGCCCTATAAATACATTTAAACCTAAATAATATATGCTTCAATGTGAAGCATATTTGAATATTAAAATATTTTGTAAAAGCCCCCAAATATAACCATGTGCTAAAAATTGTTTCGTAATTAAATCCCTTTTTATATTAATACAACAAAATTATGTAATTTAATATTTTTTTCTGGCTAGATCGAATATTACACATCGATGAAGAAAGGGACCTCATACGAAATCGTGATCAAGTGATAGTCTCTTAAAAGAATGTACATATTTAATTTAATCAAACAGGAAATTGTCACTCGATTCAAAACATATTTTTTTGATTAAAACTGTATACGTATCAGAAAGGCGAAAAAATATCAAGGTACCCCGATATATCGAATTTTTAATATTGTATTTCAACAAATTCTGTGAAACAATTAAACTTCATATAAATATACAGACAGTGTTTGGTGATCGATTTTCTCTACATAATAACACGATAATAGACGGATCGAACTCTTCAAAATGGCCATAAATCAAATTTAGTTTAGCAAAAATTATATATATTTCTGTTAAATGCCTAGACCCCTAGACCAATATGAAAAATCCTTGTGTATTAATTTCGCCACTGTATAATTTAATAAAATATTCGATCATGTTCCCATCAAAAATGTTTGAATTTTTTTTTATAATCTAATCCATTTTGTTAAACGTTTTTGAACAGCCCAAAAAATTAAACATTTTTTTGGTTGTTGGCATCATTCATTATATTGTTGTCCTGTGCGCGATCGAAGAAATGGATTGGACTTTTCTTGTTGTTGTTGTTGTTGTTGTTGTTATTTCGCTGCATATACACAGTATCGTATTAAATGAAATATAAACTTGTGTTTTATATATTAATATCGATTGATCGATCAAAAAATTTATATATAAATATAAAAATGAAGATGATCATAAGGAAAATAAAAAATAATAATAATAAAATATAAAATTAATATTCAGTTTGTGTAAAAGAAATATATTTATATAAATATTTTTTTCCATTAAATAAAATAAAATGAAAATCTATAGATTGATTACACAACGACCTATGATTATAACCAATCATTTCAGTTTGTTTTTTTTTTATCAATAATTACAATGATTTCCTTTTCCAAGTTGTTTTGTGATGTTCAAGTTGTATAAAATATTTATATATATGAAAAAGAATCAATCTTAAGGCAATTTTATATATTATTTATTATTAATTTTTTTCTTATGTTTTTTAACTGAAAGACTCTTGTCTCCGTAGTATTTTAGTTTTTATATATTTATACGAGTATCGAATGGTCTATATAATAATTGTGATTGGATTTCGTAAGTATATAAAGACGTTTTGATCGGGGAACATTTCTTTGTTTAAAGTGATTTTGGTAAATAGCTTTTAATATTAGTATTAAGGGTCAGATATATGAAAAACTAAAGAAAATATTTACCTACACCTACTAAGAAAAGCAGTTCTTAAGCAAATTATAATATGTATAAAGGAAATACATTTTACGAAATCCTTGTCTTTAAAAACCAAATATTTTGATAATGATTTGTTTTCTATCTACAAATCAAGACTGGCAAATTAAAACTGTTTAATGTCCAAAAAATATTTTGCAGCCAGTAAAAACAACTTAGAAAGGAGTCCCAGGAATTTAGGCCTCGACTTCACTTCAATACTTAAGAAGGCAGGAGCCATTGATATCTTGAATATAAAATCAGGTAGTTGAAGAAAAAATTGTAAACATTTTATTATACTTACACAAATCGCATTTTGAGCTCGAGACAATTGAATAAGATAAGTTTAAAATTTAAATTTTGTGAATACCCATCTAAGTTCGAAAAATATTCACTACGTGAAACTTCTCCAATCGTCAGTTGAATAACTGGGCTGAAATCATGAAAATCGGCCGAAAATTTTAGCTGATTGAAAAATATGTTCAAACTTACTAGATTGAAGCTTTAGCCAAAGTGGATCAGTAAATGTAAATTAGGTAATGATTTATCTATTAGAAGGCACCTTTGCAATTATGGTTATATTCGGCATAATAAAAAAAAACTAGTCGGCAGATTTGAGAAGGGTCGCAACATTTTCATTTATTGATTTAGTTATATCACCAACTTCGTACAACTGGTAACAATCACCTCAATTATGACTGTCGTCCGTGCGTCGATGTCATTCGATGGTAAAAACTGGTACTATCAATGTCGATTGTGAGTCATACATAGTCGTAAAAGTGCCATTTTCTATCGTGTACATTTTTCTTGACGACAAGAGGTGATGTTAATGTGAGGCATTGAATTGTATGTTATAAAATGCAAGTTTAAATTTTGGTATAATAAATATACATATATAATATATAAATAAATATAACAAATAATAAATAAATTTTTATTTTCATAATTTGTTGCCGTTATTTTTTTGGTTAATTTTATGAGCCAAAACCTATATGGCCCGTGGCTATATTAAATCGGGAAGTAATTTCAAATCCGAATTAAATAGTCGATAGGATAAAATCTCAGAAGAGCTTAATTCGTTAGGGCCTCCCACGAGAAACACGGATAACTGGATTAAGGTTATAGTTACGCAACATATTTCAATTTAAATTACTGATCTAATTTATTTATGTGTTTTGGGTATGGAGACATGAAATTTAAAATTCGTAAAAAATGTTACATAATAAAACGGAATTTAAGGCAACGGAAGCTGGCCCTAATAAGTTGCTGTCATTTAGTGCGTTGGAGGAAACAGTTATAGATTTGCTTCAAATTGAAACCCCCTTTAATCCACAAAGTCTTCAATTTGGAATAACGTTGAATCTTGCAACCAGATACCTAGACAATCATTGGAAAATTGTAATCCGACTAATATGTCATCACAAGATATAAACAGAGAAAAACCGTCCTGCAGTACACCCATAAGACCTATCAATGAAAACGAAACGGAAAATTTAAATATTTCAGATTTGGAGAACGAAACTACAATTGAGCTATCGAGCTACTCCTCACAATCGAAGAAACTATAGTATACCTAACTTGGAGCAAAGAACATGCCAATCATTTGGAACAGACAAAAGCTCATTTCGAAATATGTTACGAGGTAAAATTAGCTATGTTAAAAGGATATATTACTTTAAAAAGGGAAAACTTGACCTAAAATTTTGGAAGTTCAACAACAGCAGTTAGAAATTTGACAGATTAACCTTAATTGAATTATATTAAAATTAAAATGCTATGCTAAATATTGTATGTTGTAATTTTGATATACATAATATACTGTGATTATATGTGACATCACAATATTTCAGAAATATATAACTGTTAGCAAAATATAACATTTGGAAGTACATTTAACTAAATTTTTTTAATTTGCCGTGTAAACGGGAGTTTTATCCATGCTCATACATTTGTTGAAGATATTCTTTTACCCCGGAAAGATTCCATAACATGGAATCGTGAAAAGAGTCAGCATATTTTCCATGCATGTATCTGATTTTCATTTCATTGTCGCAAACGTGTTTAAATAAAATTATTTAAATACAAATCAAAATCACTCGTTTAATTATTGTGCTTACTATCATTTCTTTTTAGACTATCAAAGCCTGTTCTGTTATAGTACCAAGTTTGTAAGTCTTTCCGTGGTTTTATTATAACTGATGTGGGATCCATCCACACAACCAATGACCCCTGGTATTCCACTTCTTTCAAAAAAATTTAGTTTAGCTTTTTTATTTTCCTCATTTGTGTATTGAAATGAAATTCATTTTGAGCATATATTATCCTCTAAAATGTCGAGCATTTCCTTCAATACTACTGACATGGTTGGTTGAGCTAAACTTATATTATAATCATTTCCTGTTCCCGTCTGATATCCTCCTTCAGCACAAAATCTCAAGGTAGCAG
The DNA here is from genome assembly GCA_932526605.1 of Nephrotoma flavescens. Lineage (NCBI taxonomy): Eukaryota > Metazoa > Arthropoda > Insecta > Diptera > Tipulidae > Nephrotoma > Nephrotoma flavescens. Next base: position 180,420,530 of record OW052220.1, on the reverse strand, counting down.
CCGGCTTTAAAATATTTGGTACTGACGATAAACGTTTCATTATCTTCATTTTAGGACAAACTTCTTCTAATAAATCCTTAATACACATCCTTAAAAAACCGAAATATAAATGGAGATTAACATATTTATCCTCAAACCATGGAGTATATTAAACTATACATAATGAAAACTGTTTACCTCCAACGGATTAGAATGATCCCTCAATATTTTTCTATTTCTTGTAAATTCAACTTTTGCCCAATAATCCTCTTTCTCACAAAAAATACTCACTTGAAATCATCGTATGTTTTAATTATGTGAATTTATGATTGTTTTTCGATATCAAAACATATAAAAAACGCAAAACAAATAAACTGACAATTATTTTACACAAGAATAAAGTTCACAATTGTTAATTTTGGCTAATAAGTACACAATTACGTATTTTATTTTAAGGTTCCTGTGGCTTTTAAATTTTCATCAAAGTAGCACGGTTTTTGCGAAAATAGTGATAGTTACAACATGTCAGCCCAGGTCCTCTGTCATGAGTGCTAAACATTTTCATAGCATTGGCCACGATTTTACTCAACATGTTCCCAATTGTTGGGTGCCCTGAAAGAGCCCATTGTTACATTATACCAAATGAGCAACGAGACGACAACACAGAGTCGTGTGGATTGATGATCGACGCGACAACCATAATTGGTTGGAATATTTAAAAGTTTTGATAAAATTATATAATTAAAATATTTGAAAGTTTTCAATAATCTACAAAATGCGCTTCGATATCAATTCCTTTATAAAAAGAAGTTGCTGAATAATAAATCGGCTCACAAATACCGTAATTGTATCTACGTAGCGGCTGCTGTATTGTTTTTTTGTTTAATTTTTTTTTGGAAACCTTTATCGGAAATTGTAATTGAGTATATACATATATCGAGCAAACACTATAATTTAGACACTAGTAAATGTCGAATAAAGAGTGCGGTAATTTGAATCCTACGAATAAATATGGGTTCATATTCATTAATCAACATCTACCACGATACGTTGGAACTACGAAAGCAAGCACGGTTGCTTCTCGAGATAGCCTCCGTAGAGCGTACAAAAAAGGCGATTTTGCATTCTATCTATGCGATTTGAGCAGCTAATATAAAACGGAATCCATACGGCAGAACCATATTCCAAGAATGATCGTATAAAGTTATATTCACGTAAGGATCTTGAAAATCTGTCGAAGATTTGAAGATGTTTAGCATCAAATTATGCGATGTACACAAAAATTTAAGTTTGCCAGAAATCTGACCCAAGAAATACTTTTGCAAATTATAAAAAGGATACTGACCATAGAACCCAAATGATATTGTGGGACTACTGAATAAACACCAATCATTCTTGAAGTGAAACTATCAATTTTCACAATTTGAGTTCTAAATTCCAGATAAGACCTAATCTAAATGACAGGCAAAAAGTTACAATCCATAAAGAGTCAAGTTTACGCAACAGCAATTCATGATCGATCTTGTCAATGACCTTGCAGAAATCAGTGTAAATGACGTGTAGAACGTGTAAAAAATTTCCATTTAATAGAGCACTCGAATTATACGATCAGGGAAAAATCGAAATGAGCTGTTGGAAAGAAGGAGAAATCAATTTTTAACATGAACAATTGCTCTTTAACTAGGGAAGCAACACTCAGCGAGACTTCGATTAAATAGTCCAAGTTGTTTACTATATTTTATTAACACACGTTCCGATACCGGTCCCAAGCCGGTCATTGAGTGCTAAAACGATATCAAGATTACCACCTCGTTGAAGAAAATCTCAATCAGCGTTTACTAAAAAGTCGTACCAACTAACGCTATTTCATTATTCCCGTAAATATACCGTAATTAAACAAAATAATATATCAATAAAGTATCGATAAACACAACTGTATTAAATATCGAATTAATTTTAATAATTTTAACTTTACAAAACAAAACAATGAAGTAATTTGCGCGAATTTATTTATCTAACATCCAAGAAATGAAATTAACTAAACAATTTCGAATTTTCATTGGACTTCAAAATACATAAATTTAAGACAACTATCAACCTTTATTTGAAGTTACAGTGACCGTCTAAAAATCCGCCATACAATCGTCTAAAAATCTGCCCTGCAAAATCGTAGTAGGATGCATATTTTGTATACAATTAATTCGGACTAGTAATAATCTACAAAATTCATTTAAATTGTGTGAAGTATAAAGGATATTCGATAATTGAGTCATGCAAGTAAAGAATTTTTTTAAATGTTCCTTATGATGGAGTTAAAAATTAACGGAAATGATGAATTAATAGTTTCTGGAAAGAAAATTATAATTCTTAAAACCGTCTTTTGAAATGACATCAATGGCTTGATGTTTGATAACAATAACATATGCCTTTAGAAATTCTGAGCTACAAACGCGCTGCAGAAAGTAAAATGTCCTTAAATTCATCCTGAACTTGCCCAGTTTGGCGTCTGAATTAAACTCGAAATATTTAGAAGAGTTCACGGTTTCAATTGGGATGCAAAGCGTGTCACAGCTATTATGATTGCAAAATAAAGAATGATATATGAAAGTTGATTTGGAATTGTAAATTGTACCACCTATCGTAAAGTTCAACAATTTGAGCTTGCTGCTAAACATACACTAAGTAAAATTTTTTAAATATAATAATGTTTTGTTTAATAGCATATTCTTGCCAACTCACATTATCAGACCAAAATTTAAGAACGCCATGTCATCGGTAAATGCGACAATAGTGTATATATTGAGGGAACTAATTGTATTTTCTTCTTCATTGTCCCTCATTCTCATGGCAAGATGGTCACTTCATTGAGGTTACAAAAATCAGAGGTTGTTGTTTGGATTAATGAGTGATTGGTTGGTTGAATTCTAGCCTGGTGGGACCCAAATGACGCAATGACATAGTGTCCATAGTGTCATACCATAGTGTCATACAAATAGGATCGTAAGCGTTCATAAACAATTCGAGCAAGCGGGCAGATATATTTTTCCATCCTACGGTAATAACTGGTGTTCAAATTTGACGTATCGTTTTAAATGATACGCCATTTATATTTTTTGTACTTTAGAATCTCATAAATGTTATTTGACAGATGACAAGTACAAACATTATTTTTAGTTGAAATGGATAGACATATATACGATTGAACAGCGTAATTATTAAAACTTATTTTAAACGTGGTGAAAGTTATTCAGAAGTTAGAAGAAAATTTCGTTCAAAATACGGAAGAAAAAATGCTCCGTTAAACCATGCTATTAAACTTATCATTAATAAATTTGAAGAAACGGGTTCAGTTCAAGATCAGAGAAGCAATATTCATCATCGTAGTGGTCGTTGAAGTGAAAATATTGCATCTCTTAGCTGAAGAGCCACGGACATCAATTCGTCGTTGTTCACAGACCAACAGCTTTGTTCAATATTTTACAAAAAGATCTTCGTGTAAAGGCTTGCAAAATACAGTTAACACAAGAATTAAAGCCAAATGACCACGCATTATTACGGCAATTCTTTAATTAGGCCATAGAAAAACAAGAAGAAAATGGGATTTTCTTCAAGTAAATTATCTTCACTGATGTAGCTCATTTTTAAATTGGCGGCTATGTTAACAAACAAAACTGCCGCATTTTGGCTGAATAAAATCTTAGAGAATTGTTTGGAAAGACAATAAAACCAAAATAGTTACTATATGGTGCAAATTTTGTTGTGGTGGCGTAATTGGTTCATATTTTTTTTTTGAAAATCAAACTGGCAATATAATTGCTGTGATGTAATTACTGTGAGCTCGATATCGAGAGGTGATTAGAAACTTTTGTAGAATGAATTGGAAGATATTGATGTGCAGAACAATGTGGTTTCAACACCACGATGTACAATGCCACACAGCAACGAAATCAATCGATCTTTTGAAAGGGAAGTTTAATAATCGAATATTTTTTCGAAGAACAGACTTGAATTGGCCACCAAGATCATGCGATTTAACGCAATTGGACTTCTTCTTTATTGAAAAGTATACTTTTTGCGGGTAATCATCAAACTATTCAACACCCCAAAGGCAACATCATCGAGCAAATATCACTAATTGAACCATCATTATGCGAAAAAGCTATTCAAAATTTTGGTAAAAGATTGACAGCCTGGCGAGTTAGCAGAGGAGATCACTTGAAGGACATGCCATTTTATCAACTGCAGCAGCACTTTCATACAAATATTAATAAAACTATTAAACGGACTATATTTTATTATTACAAATTTGTGTCCTTTTCTCGAAAGATTTGAATTTAAGCTGAAATTAATTTGTATTTATTTTGTTTATATATGTATTATATAATACAATGAAATATATTGGTCATATCAGGTAGGCGGATTTTAATTTTAAATACAATAATGAGACGAATGAGTCATAAGGACAATATAGTTGGGTTTTATGACACCATAAAATATTCCATTGTTTATTCGTTATACCTCATTTTTAGTTATTTATTTATTTTTTTCTGTAATTTTGAAAATAAATTCCAGGATTTAAAAAAACCGTTTATTATTTGGATTTTATTAGTTTCGAAAATTGGCAATAATCTCGCTATTTGTACTTAGTATTCAAAACTACCGTTATAACGCTGGAAGCAGAATTTTTCTCATTCCCATATAATCGTGTAGCATTTGAAAGTTCTTAAAAAACGCAACAATTTTGTTATTAGCGCTTTTGTTGATAAATCCACCGTTTTATAAAATATGCAAGTGTGACCTGTCAATGAAAATGTTTTGAAGAAAGTCTCAAATTTAAAAATTGTTGCGCTGATACATTTTTTCTCATTCTGATATGATCATGTGGCATATCGTTTTGAAGATTTTGGACGATGGAAAATTTATTTATCAGCAATTTATTTCACAAATTCAGCATTTGTGGCAAATTAGAGCTTTGGTATAGAATATACGTACCTGATATCACTGAAAAGGTCTTGAAGAATGTCACAAAATGTGTTAAAGCATTTTAGTACTCAGAACTACCTTTGTGATACTTAAAGCAGTTACATTTATCTCAATCCAGTAAAATCATGTGACTTATAAATCATTCATGTAACATCATTCATTCATCTGGCAGCCCATAGCACTTTCCTATTTGAATTTTAGAGTACGAAGAACATCGATAGTTTACATATAAAATCATCTCCATTTAAATTTTTATCATAAAAATGATTTGTTTATTTTTAACAAAAACATGGATACAATAATACTGTACAGCCAGGGATCGATAACCGAAAAAATTACGTTACGTTATTTCGATTTTTTTTTAAAAAGATTTAATACGTTATAACGTTAGAACATTAACAAATTAATTTTTAGGGTTACGTTACATAACGTTACGAAGCGTTATATAACGTTATTTTAACGTTATAGTATCGTTAAGATTACGTTATAATAACGTTATAGTATCGCAGCTGCGACATAAAATTGTTTTCCTTGCATCCGAAATGAAAACATAGAAATGAAAATAAAAAAACTTAAGGGCATTTTTGAGATGTGGATTTTTGTTTAAGTTTTATTTTCGAGAGAACAGAATAACAATGCATAAATTTGGTGTTTCAATATAAAATAAGGGTTTGAATTAACAATAAAAACCTATTGCGACTTAGTTTGAAACCAAGCTAAAATCGATTGTAGTGACTCACTCATGATTACGAGGACATATACATGCGTAATATTATTATGTAGTAAGTCAGAGCAGTCACTCTATATATGAAATGAATGACGTGACAAGTTTAAATAAAAAAAGCAACGAGAAACAAAAAATTACCGTTATTTTATTTCGTTATTTAGATTTTATTAAGTTATCGGGTATGGTTACGTTATAACGGAACGAAATTAATTTTGTTATGTTATTGTTTAAAATGTCATAATTTTAGCGTTATCGTTACGTTATTTCGTTACGTTATAATAATGTTATCAATCCCTGTGTACAGCAATATAAATTTCGGCAGTTTGTCAAATGTTTCTGCTTTCAGAAAATATTGAACATAATTTGAGTACAATTTGCCATGGTTGAGATTATAATATTATTTAAAATGGGTCTAGCAAGTGATACATTTAAAGCCCCCATCGTTTTGACAACCGTACTATTCGTATCAGCCCTGTATAAAATTCAAATGTGTCCTGGTCAAATTCTTGCTGTCTAGAATATCTAATTTTGTTAAAATTTTAGTTTTTATAGACATGTGTGACTGGAGATTCACAAATAATTAACTTCCAGAAGGCTACGGCAGCCAAACTAGTCGAACCTAATTCGACACTATCGATATACCTGCTACTCATATGAACAACAATATCAATTGACAAAATTGCAACGAGTATGTATAAAAAACTTTTAACAAAATGTTCAGAAGTTTCAGACTATAAGTGCTTCCCTCATCCACTAATAACAAAATTTTAAAGAGCAAATTTGCAAAACTGTTCGGTTTCATTAGAAAAACTTAACTCGAAGAAATGGAATGTGATTAGTATAACTCTCAATCTGTCCCAATTTCCAGCGTACGTTTCTTTACAGGTTTGGTAACCATGGTTATAAATCACATTTTGAGTACTAACGCTACTTCTTTATTAAATGTTAAAGTAATTTAAAACAAAGTACGTAACAAATAAGCTTATCATAAAGAAAAATCAAATTATATTACTTACGTTCAATAATTATGTCAATGAAAGTCTCCTTTTAAATTACATTGTTATAAGACATCCGCAATTTTATACCGGTAAGGCGACAGATGGTTAACAATATTTTGAATACCAGAAATGCAACACGTATCTGATGAATTTCTAACGAAAAATTATAACGGATAATACATCACCACACCTGAGTACTATATAATAAGAAGAATTATTAAAAATTGCGATTATTCCTTATTTCCTGACTTGGCATTCTTAGCCGTTGAAAAAGCAACGAAGAACTAATTTTAAGTTACACTTTAATATCCAAATAAATAATTTGGCATAAATTTAGTGAATAAAATGAAATATTTTCAAATTTGGGAATTCTTAGAAAGAAATTTTCAAGTTGTTTTATATATAAAATATAACAAGAATAATAAAAATGATTTTTATAATGACAACTAATGAATATCTTTTAAAATTAAAGAGAAACATTTAAGGTTAAACGTCATAAAGCATTTGGCATTATTTTAAAGTAAATTTCAATTGGAATCAAATTTGGCTTCTGAAAAAACAAAAGTAAAAAAGTTATTAACGTAAATTTGTCTGTTTATCTCTAAGAAGCGAAATGTGGTTTAGCACAAGGGTTGGCGTTCAAAATATTTTTGATTCGGCCAAAAACCATAGAATCCTGGGGTGGGATCCCATCCCGGCAAAGAACCTATCACACAACAGCAGTTCAAAAAATGTTTCATACGTTAGCTAATATTAATAGCGATTGGTACATTTTGAATTTACTACAATAAAGCTGTCAGTGAATCATTACGACGATACAATATAACGTAATACGAATGGAAAACTTTTACAAATTTTTTTTATTTACATGAAAACTATATCAAAATTAAAAACCAAAAACGCAAATCTGACATTATTCAATCAAAATAATATGATCTGTCATAGGAAAATTAGCTAAGCCTAAAACAAAACAAAAACGATCATCATTACATCAACTCTTTATGCATACTCATATAATTTTGTCATGTATGACATTCACCAAACAATTCACCGATCAAATATAGATAGATTGATTATAGATCAAATATAAAAAATACTCAAACAAACCGCGCGATCAAATATTTCTCACTTTATATTATATTATTATGTATATGATGATGATCTTGCATTTACCAAAATAAGATTTTATTTTTTGTTTGATGATCGAAGTGATGAAAAGATTTCTTGTTATTATTATTATTATTTATTTTATATCTCTGAAATATATATATAATATAATAATATAAGAAAATATTATTTAAAAATTATTTTTATTGATTTCTATAATTAAGTCAAAATGATCAATCATCTACAAAAAAATGGTACGAAACAAAATAAAATAAAAATCCACGATCGTTGTATTTCTTTTAATAAATACTAATAGAATTTAAAATAAAACTAAAGTTTTTATTATTTTGTTGTTTTTTTTTGTAGATTAAGAAATCTTTTTAGTTTATTTTTTTTATATGTAATTTGTATAGACAAAGCGGCGGCAAAAGTATAAAATAAATAAATAATAAAATAAAGATCAATTTTAAGACAAACAAAATATATTACAAAGAAAAGAAATTTTTGATTATCGCGAAATCATTTACAGAAAATTGTTTTTAATTGATTTTATAAATTTTATACGTGTAAATTATGTTATGTAAATTTAAACCGAATAAATATAAATTTTTATCTTTAAAATGAAATTGAAAGAATTGTTCAAGATACCTTCAAGATAAAAATAAAATTTTAATACCAATTTGTTATGTTACATATTTTCGCGATCGATCGTAACTAGTGATCATGATATATACATAAACACATATTTATATATAAATAATACATTTATAAACAACATATACACAGATAGAAGTATAATAAATAAAACTAAAATTTGATATCATTTTGTATTACCTGAGAATCAATAATGATGATCGTTTTATGTTTTTAGATTGTGTCGATCGCCGACATTTTTATATGTGTCTGTGTGCTTGTGTACAAACGAATGTGATTTTGGGGGTATTTTATCGAAAACAATTATTTTGAATAAAATTTCGATTTTTAGATTTGTTTAGTACTAATTTAGATCATACCTCTCGGGTGGTTTCACTGACAAGCATCTGAAATTAAAAAGAAAAAAATCCACCGTTGGATGATTGAATAATTTAGATGGAATTTTATAAATTATAAATAATTAAAAAAAAAAATCAAGAAAATTATATTTTTAAATATTTACAAAATATAATTATTATATCTAACAAAACTTTGAAATAACAATAAAAAATTTAGGTATTTCAAACGCATATGCACGGTTTATATTTACAATAAAAGTCCTCCTTCCTGCGGGTCTTAATCATAATACGCCTACTTATTATTTTTGAAAACTTGATATATTATTATAATTTATTTAAATTAGTTTTTCCTTCAATAAACCAAAACATGCAGTAAAACATTTTACCTTAAGCTGTCAACGTCTTAAAATAAAACAAAACCAATTCATCACCTGTATATTATACTTTATGTCAATAAAGTAGATATAACCTGATAAGGTTTCTAATGTGGTAATAGATGTTGTATAAACTATGTTTATAAAATGCATTTCTCAATTAATTGCAAAAAAAATCTACCAATTAATTATATTTCTTCATTCTGACAATGGGCCAATTTAAAAGCTTCAAAAGCCGTATGTTTGGCAAAAGAGCAAATAACTTTTAAATTATCGTGTCTATCAAATATCTTTACCAGAGAAATTGAAGAAAAGATATTTATCGTGACAACATGAATAAATATAATAAGTTATTTTAAAATCGTCCCTGATTTTAATTTATTTGAGAGTTTTTCGGCTTTTCGGACAAAATATCATTTTTAATGGCACCAGGTACCCATGCAATGTTTACGATTTTTCTAGTCGTAGAAAACAAAGAGTCCATTTACTCACAATATTTCTACAAAAAATTGAAAATGCACTCCCACATTTTTAACCCCAGGGTTCTGGTGTAAAAATACAAAAACCCTTACAAAAATTAAACCTTCCTTAGGTCTCTTCTTGGCAGCTTGGATTCGTACTGATAAAAAGTTGATCTACCCATCAGGTTGCAACGACCAAACCACAAAAATTCAAGTCTTGCTTTATACCTATATAGTATAAAACAAGAACCTATCGATTTGGCGAATTATATCACCAAATCAGAAACTTCTGGGAATTTTCACTATGAGTATGTATGTGTATTACGCTGAAAAAAAATCTCAAATAAATTAATATCACAGACGATTTTAAAATAACTTCTTAATTATATGTGTTGGCTTAGTTCACATACATAGTGCGAATTTCCAGAAGTTTCTGATTTGGTGATATAATTCACCAAATCGATAATAAGGTATAAAGCAAGAGTTGAGCAGTTTGGTCGTTGCAACCTGATGAGTAGACCAACTTTTTACAAGTACGAAACCAAGCTGCCAAGAAGAGAGCTAAGGAAGTTCGTGATGGATTTTCTAAAAATAGTAAAAGTTGTTGTTATATTTTTTGCAATATTCACCAGAAAAATTGCTAATATAAAATGACACTCATTGGACTGAGTGTTTCTCCTTTTCGATTGCGCATTCAACTTTTAGTTGGATTTTTGCAGTCAAATTGACGTAAAAATTTAAACATAAGTTATATCGATAAGATAAAGTGTGTATTTAAATTTAGGTGATTGTCTGTACCAAACCTTGTTTTAATGTTCAATTGAACGAACACTTTTCAGAAGTTTATTTTTTTGTAGAAAGTTAGTTCATTTCCAATCTTAATAAAATCAATCTTGATTGGCCATAAGCCGATTAAGAAAAAGTTGGTTACCATTTTAGTCTACGAAGTGAACTTTCAACAAATGGTGTCATCAAAAATACTAGATATCGAACTATTTCTTGAATCGACGCAAAATCTAACAAACTTTCTCACATTGTGCCAGCATTCCCAATACTTATTAATTTAACCGTGGACCTAGTCTTCGACTGTTGTTTTATTGGGCTTCATATACATGCCACTTTCTTTCAGACCCGAAACTTTAAAACTTAAATAAAAGTCAGAACTAGAATTCTTTTTTCTATAGTCTACGAGTATTTAGCTAAGTTTTTGGAAAGCTTCCGTTTTTCGCGTTATGAAAAAATTGATTGAAAAAGAAATTTTTAAAAAATGTTTGAATATTTTACTAATTTGAATAAAATTTTACAAAAATTCGACACGTCGTTTCAGACTAAATTTTTTAAATATTTTTCAGACCAAAATGGTTACATTCTTTGAATATTAAAATAAAAATATAACTTTGTGATATAATTAATTGACTGTCGAAAAAACTTTTCAGTCAATAGTCAGTACAATAATGCAGCATAAAATAATTGGTGATTCCGAATCAAGCTAAATTAGAATTCTACATTATAAGAAGTTTTGAATTACCAAGCCAACCGAAACAATTTGTGGTTCAATATTTCATCAAAAACGGCAATCATAAAACTATCTTTTATTAAAAAAATAAAATCCAGCTCCTATATATCTTGTAATACGTTGATATGTTCCTAGTTCCAAACATCATTATCGAATTCCACCAAATTGTGAATAAGAATCCTAATCTCTATAACTCGCTCTATAACCTAAATTTAACATGGTTTATTTGCAGAACTTCATGTTAAATTCACGTTAAAACCCCAATCTACCTACAAAGTGGTATACACATTTGAGCATAATTTCTTAAGAAATGTCCTACTTACATTCAGCATAGCCGAATTCCGGCACTTCGTTCACAACTTGATAGTTAAAACCCAAATTAAATTCTGCATACCAGATTTACAAACTATTGGTTAAGGAATGCATAAGTTTCACTAAACTTAAACCGGGATTTTAAAAAGCGGATGAATATCAACAAACCGAATATTATAAAGAAAGAGAAGAACACTGCCATACAAAAACACGAAAATTTAATATTTTTGTTTCGATAATACGCTCAGCTAAAGTACAACATGGGCGGCGTTTTAATGAATATCAATTTTTGACAAACAGTATTTATTTTTAATTGAATACCTAACCTTAAGGTAATTGCACTAACTGAACCTAACGGGTCAATGAAAGTCACCACTGGACTCCCTCAAAATTCAACAATCTATGTGCAACATCCCGCAGCAGTTAAGGAATTGTTTTTTTTTCCTTCATTTAAAAATGTAACCCGAAGCGTTACAATGTATTTTGAATAAAGTAGAAAATATTGATTGATTTCAATTTGAAAGATAAACGCGATCTTTCGCGTGGTCTCGTAAAATGAAACAATTGATTTATGTGAAATTTGTTTTTTGTCGGGAGAATAAATAAAGGAATAAAAAAAAACAAAATTAAAAATTTCTATTACCGTTATTTCATATAGATGAACCGAACTTATTGGGCACTCCTTCCTATGTAATGCAAATATCAATCCACCACCAAGCGCCGTTTTGCACAATTCTGAAATGGATCTTTTAGTCGGCTTTTTCCGCTTCCATAGCACAATTTATTTTAAAAGTGTTATGTGTTGCCATATATTCTTCAAAAGAAATTCCAGTGTGCTTATATATCTTGTAAACAGTTTTATATATTGTCTGGCAGCTTTGGCGCGTTCTTTTGAAAAGATTTTAACATTTTGAATAGTAATAGGTCTCTGTGAAATTGGAACCGACGTCATCTATTTAGCTGTTATAGAAATAATGGCTTCTCAATGGAAATATTAAAAAAAATAGCCGTAATCTATCATAACCAGCATCGCTAAAATGCCAAAGACGACTTTTCTGCTGTCTGAATTCCAGGGGTGTTTCAAAAGATATTTTTATGGTTATAATATTATAACCACCATAATCCAGAATTTCCAAATCCAGCCTCGACTCTTATAGAATTTTGGTAATCAAAAGTAAAATCATTATAATAATCTGTATGATGTCATGCGCAGTGGTAAATCATTCCGCTTGACACCCAACACAATTCGCCCCTCGTTCCTTCTATTATTATTTATGGAGTACATTAAAGTTATTAACTAAAATTAATTCTTATTAAGGATGTTGGCTACAAATGTCATCACGTTTGCCTGTCAAACCATAGAAGAAATTCATGGTGTCTGAATCCGTTTGATTGGGAATTTACTAGGTAGGAATATTTTAAGGATAATAGTTTGAGAGATCTTTGTGAAAATATCGTACTTCTGATATCGATCGTACGGTATGGGTTTTTCATATGCACACTCCAAGCTGCAGTTGCAACTCGAGTACTTGCTCGAATTGGTAGCGGCTGAAGTAGAATTTGCTCTCATAAATGTTATGAATTTACAGTATACTTAATAAACATAAACATTATAAAAATAATTTTTTGGGAAATAGCAAAACAAGTGTTATGTGAAATCACTTAACGCTTGTTTTTCTATTTCGCAAAAAATTATTTTTGAATATTTTAATTAAAAAATTGGTTCGAAATGTTTAAAAAATCACTCGATCGATTTCGACTTGTTAGGTCAGGAGTATCTACTGGTTTGTAATAGTGAAAATTTTGTTATACATAGTAGAAAAAAACAATAAATAAATAAAAGAAGGAGGGACAAAAAATAGGCAATAAAAATTAATCTATTGATCGTCCCAACCAACTGTTGTTCATACGAAAAAATTAATAATAAAAAAGGAGGACTACGCAACAGGTAGGCGAATAGTCATCGGCTGGGTCACAAAATTCAAGGTATAATGAAGTACATTTAATTATCCGGCGTATTAGTCAAATTATTACGAACGTAAGAATAGAAATGGGCTGGGTCTATAATTGGTGAGAAACGGATTTCTCTCTGTTCGTTAAAGATATTATGGTTTTGTAACAGGTGGGGCAAAAGTCCCGCTATACCATTTTGATTGCGCGTCATCTTGGTTATGTGACGTTTAGCTCAGTTTCTAATTTTATAATGGATAAATATACGCCACAAGAACGAGCAGAAATAGTGACAATATTTCTGTGCTGAAGATGTAAAAGGTAATAACTCATTTCTTTAGTTTTTCAGTAGAGCATATTTAAAATTTTCTGGTGTTTCGGGAAAAAATATCTATCGTAGGAAACTTAATTCTTGCATAGTTTTGGGTTTGGGTACATACTTATCAAAATTTAAAATAAAAAAAATTACCGTTATAGTTTTTTATGGATTAATGAATAGATCTAAAATGCAACAAAATGACTTATTACCTTTTATATCTTCACCAGAGATTTATTGAAAATAATCGTTCCATTATTGCCACTCAGCGGAAATTTCGTCAAAAATATCCTAATCGTCCAGTATCTCACAAAACCACAATTTATCGTTTACATGCGAATTTTCGACAGTACGGTACGACAGCAAACAGACCTCGTTCTGGAAAACAACGGACGTCTTGTAACGCTGAAAATGTGGCTCTGGTGCGCGATAGTGTTGCAGAGTTTCCAGAAACATCAATTTGGAGACATGGTTCCCAGTTCCACATTTCTGCACGCAGTTTAAGGCGAATTTCGAAAACTGATGTGAAAATGTTCCCTTACAAAATTCAATTAGTCCATAAATTGCTACCGAGAGATCATGATCAACGAGTTGAGTACAGTAATGCAATCCTAAGGCTGTCTGGTGAAATTGAAGATTTTTCGTCTAAAGTGATAATGAGCTATGAGGCCCATTTTCTTCTCAGTGGTCACGTCAATAAACAGAACAGTCGGTTTTGGGGAACACACAATCGTCAATTAATTCATGAAACATTATTGCATCCACTAAAAACAACTGTATGGTGTGGTATTCATGCTGGAAACATTATTGGTCCCTATTTTTTTGGTAATGACCTAGGTGTTGAAGTTACTGTTACTGCGGAACGGTAAAAAGACATGATTCGAAATTTTCTTCTTCTGCCTGAAATGGAACAGCAAGGACTAGAGGACATGTGGCTTCAGTAAGATGGGCCACAGCACACACAGCCCGTTCAACAATTCAATTATTGAATGACGTTTTTCCACGAAGACTAATTTTGCGAAATGGCGATTTAGCATGGCCAGCCAGATCTCCGCATTTAATAGCACCAGTCTTTTTCTTATGCGGTTTTTTAAAATTAAAAGTTTATGTGAATAAGCTTCAAACGATTCAACATCTTAAAGACAATATTCGTCACGAAATTGAACAAATTCAGCCTGAGATGTTGCAGGATGTCATGAAAAATGCCTTAAAAAGAGCCGAAAGTTGCATAGCGAGTCGCGGTCACCATTTAGCCGATATAATTTTCCAATCATAACGAAAAAAAGACGGGAAAGATTCGGAGCCGAACTCTATAAGCATTTTTGTTGCCTATAAAAAACTTCTATGCAGTGTGTGATTTGCGTATTTAAAAATATTACGACCACCCACTCCCACACCCACATAACCCCATTTACACCCAGCCCAACCGATCCCAATCCATCATATCTCAACTGACCCCAATCAACTACAAACCACCACATCTAAACATTATTACCACCCCCCACCCACTATCCAATCAAACCCCAAAACCCATATCACCCGCACCACCCTATACCGCACCACCCATATTATCACCCTTTACATCTCCACACCCACTTCCACACACACACACACACCACCCAGACAAACCCTCATCCACCAAATCCCAAATTCCAACACCAAACCCAAAACACCTTATCCCACCCCGTCCACCTCCCATACCGCCATTCCTACCACCCCCATAACCATACCACCCACACAAACTCACATCCAGACGAGATATACTTTTATTCCATATTCACATGCTCGATGAAACCAAAATAGAATAAAAAATCAAAAAAAATCTATCAATTTTAAGGAAGGTGTTAACAAAACCCCACTTATTTCCGAACACTCTAAACACAGAAATGTCCAAATCAATAGGGATCATTCCCATGAATTGCTTGAACTTTTAGTGAAGAAATTAAGTGGATATCTTTATCCGTTCTCAAGTTATCGCGCACACAGACGGACAGACGGCAAACCGAAACCATATAGCATTTTTTTAACAAAAATGCTTAAAAAATGTAAAGACCAAATAAACTTTTTATGAAAACGAAGCATACTTACCTTTTCTTTGAACAAAGTTATAGGCAATCAAAATGGTAGCGGGACTTTTGCCCCAGCCGTTATTTCTAAGGTGAATTTTATTGTTGGGTGTATGTACATCAGATCGCACTAAGCTCTACACGTAAAAACTGAAAATCACAAATACACAGCCATAAACACAAACTTGATAATATTACATAACTAAGAAAAGGACAAAATTTAACAGAATATAAGAACTTGAGGATATACAAAGATATAAATAAACAAGAGCAACTTTCTTAATGATAAAATTAACACAAAGCCCGATAAAATCTACGATCTAATTCAGAAACAATCAAATAAATAGAAAGAGGAGGAAATAAATATAAGTAAAAAATATAGTATATAAGATCCAAAGAAAAATGTGAAGAATTGTAATAGTGAAATTAACTGGAAGGACAAACAAATCCAAAATTGATTTTATTATAAACTAAAGAATAAAAAACAATTTATAATCTAAAAAATAACCTAGTCACTATAAGGAATAAAAAATACTAAAATAAAAAATAGTTCTTTTTATATATAGAATATTAAAGTGGCAGAAGCACACAAAAAAGTGAAGAAAATGAGTTTTCAAGAAACATTGGTATTTTTGATAATAAAGGTGAATATGGTACTATCCAACGGTTATCAATTTCAACATTAAATGAATAATTTTACGTGGGCAGATTTGTTTGGACATTTATATGTATGGTTATGTAACAGAAGCTTTATAACGGTTGAATGATGTATTATATATCGAAAGTTTTGAGCACCATCTATGAGGTAATAAGCATTAAACAAAGTTCAATGAAATACTGTGTACTAAAATAGTTTGTTCATGTGTTTAAAAATTTCCGCTCCGCTAATTTACGAATTTCGTACAATGTAGAAAACTCCAAATTTTCGACTTTTCGTTTATCACGAAGAGGTTTTTATGATTTTATTGGTATTTTTTTATATTATTTTATAAAACCAAACCTTACAGAACCACTTCTCACGACCTAAAATCAATTTATTGATCGAAAATCTCTTACGGAAACTGTCACTTCCGAAGTACCGATTTCGATCAATCGTTACAAAAACACTTCTCACGACTTCTCTCATAGTGCATATGTATACATTTTTATTAAAAACACTGCAAACGTTCTTAAATGGAAAATTTTAAATGGAAGCTGCAACTTTCATGCTATGTTCATAACATCGGGAAAATAGCATGGTATTTGCACCATGGTATTGAAGTAAGAAATATTTCAACTCGAGTATGAAAAAAGTAGGCGGAGATTTTATATTTTGAAGCGATTTAATTGGTGTAGAGCATGGTTATTAATACCATGGTAAGAACACATGCATAAATTTTTATTAAAATCGGTGCAGTAGTTCTTGATTTTTTCGATCGAAAATCTTTTATGGAACCTGTCACTTCCGCGTGGACCGACTTGAAACATATTTTACACCAATACTTCTCACGACCCATGAATCATAAACGTAAATTTTTATCAAAATAAGATTAGTGGTTCTTAAGAGAAAATCTTCTATGGATGCTGCCACTTTCGGTAGACCGATTTCAACTAAACCTTACTTACAGACACACTCCGCACTACCCATAGAACATGCATTTTTATCAAAATCAGTGCAGTAGTTTTTGAGTTAATCAATCGTAAATCGTAGACCGATTTTTGACAAAACTTTTGACCTCACACGACCCATACAACATATTATACACTCGCAAGAAAAAGTCTGCTTACACTTAACAATATTTATATCTTTTTTAAAGAGAAATATAAAACAAAAAAATATTTTCTTAAATTTATTTTGCGTTTAGCTATTTATTGTTCTATACTCTTTTAAAATACACAGTTTTGTTTGGTTTTGTTTAACTATAGAACTTAAACAATAGAAACTTTGTAAGTTAGTTATTTCAAGTGAAAGTTTTTCATTATGGAGCCAAAAGGAAAGGAAATTGCCGTAAGCGAACTTAAAATAATTACAGATTTATGGAAAGAAGGCAAAAGTTTTCGGGAAATTGGAAAATTAGTGAAAAGAACCCTATCATCTATTCAGAGAATAGTGAATAATTTACAAAAACAGGAGTTCTTTCATCTACGGTCGCGAAAAATGTGATATAATAAGAACAGTTAGAAAAATCCAGGAACAGTTTTCCAAATTGCAAAGAATATTGAAATAAAGTTCAATAAAAAAAATTGTCCTGATACCGTTAAAAAATTCTTAAAAAGGATCGGTATCATAGCCGAGTTGCGCAAAAACAATAATTTATATCAGAAATCGGTTAAAAAGAATTAAATTGCAAATGAGCATATTAATAAGCCAAATCAGTTCTGGGAGAAGATCATTTTCTCAGGTGAGAGCAAATTTTGCATTTTCGGTATAAAAGGACGGATTATATGGAGAAAAGCAGGTACAGCACTAAATAAAGAATATTTAATACCGACTGTAACACATGGTGGTGGCGGAGTAATGGTTTGGGGTGTATGGTGAGTATAGGTGCGGCACAATTACAACTTATTGAATCTACTATGACTAAAGAGGGCTAAAACAAAATTTAAAACGAAGTGCTGAAAAGTTGGGCATCCGATTTAAATTCCATACAACATCTATGAGATTTATTAGAACGTAGAATTCTCCAACATAACATAACAATATGTTGTTACCAAAACATAACCAAAAAGGGATGTACTACAAAAATACAAGCCCAAAATCAGTGAAGCGGAAACCTCAAATCTCGTCTGTTCGATGAATAGAAGATTAAAAGAAGTTGTTCAGAGAAAAGGATACCCTACCAGTTAGTTAGTTTTTTTCTGTGCTTGTTTTTTGTTTTAGTTTTATTGATATATTTTGAAATAGAATAGGTCAATAACACAAAATATAAAACAAAATAAATTTATGTGAAAAAGATACGTTGTTTGTTTATTTTTTAATGGCAGGTGTACGCAGACTTTTTCTTGGTAGTGTGTATTAATAGTTATCAAAATCGATGTATTAGTTTTTGAATTTATCGCTTACAAACCAGTATCTTTCTTTTATATCCCTTCTCCTGCCTGCCATTACAATTGTGTGGATAACACAAAAGAATCAAGGCAAAAATTGATTTTTGTATGTATTTTGGACCAACATACACATTTGTGCATTCCATTTAATTCGTTTTAGTCCGAAAAATAACTCTATAACTATATTAATAGAAAACTAATTAATATATTATCAAAAACCCATAATTAATATGTTATATAATTTATATGTTATCAAATTATAATGTTTTTTTTTCAAAAATAATTCCGATTTAACTAAGATCCATTAAAATCCGGTAGAAATTATAACCTGTCTTTTTTGACAGACACACACACACACATTTGTGTGGGATGGACTTAAATTGAAGCAAAAAACATTTTTATCTGGTAGGAAAAGGGATATATATAGAGATAATAATTACAGTCGGCATGCGCCGCGCGGCGTAATTCATGGTTCCCCTGTAATTTTTCTACAAAGTTGTACAGTCAAATTGCATAATTAGGTGATTGAAGGTGAGGATTAGGGTTTATTTATTAATATAATAAAAATTTCAACAAATTCTATTCTAACGATAGAATTTTGCAACAAACTTTGTATAATGATTGCACAAAATAGTATAAAGAGATTGTATCGTCGTATATTATGAAATAATGTAATGATTTTTTTTTTGTATTTGTTAATCATAAGTAGTCCGACGTGATTGAGAGTTTCATAAAATCATGATAATACATTTGTGTATCGTCTATCAAGTTTTTTGAATCTAATAATAATAGTAGTCGTATCAAAACGTGAATTAATACATTGTTTTCGTATTTCTTATATATATTTCGTTTATTTAAATCGGCGAGAAGAAGAAATCACTTTGAAATAATAGTTATTAACCCTTTGGTTTTTGTTCTTGGTTGAATATGCGTCAATTATTTCCCCGTAATCATTTTTATTTTAACGCGAAGCTTTTAGTATGATGACAACGTAATGACACTTGAAACATGCAAATTATGTGCAATTAAAGAAATTACTTCGAACCACATAGGGTTAATTTATCGTTTTTAATCCGTCGCATATTCCATACAGATAAATTTATTTTATTTTAAAATTACCAATCAACAATTTTTATTTATAAATTTGTTTTAAAATTTATTTCTTTATTTAATTATACCTTCTCCATTTTTCATTTTAGTAACAATATTCCGCGTATATACCGGGTATGTGCTTTAAATAATATGTATATCTCTGCATACAGCATGGTATTTTATAAAAATGTATACGCGATTTAATCATCAATTTATAGGTTTTACAGTTTGTTAGTAAAACAAATAGTGTTTTTTTATCATTATTGAATCAAACCATTACGTAACATCCAAATGATCAATAGCATAGATAATCTGGTTAGTGCGCGATTAGAGTATTTGTCACTTTAAACATTTTCTGTTCTCTAACAAACTGATTGATTTTTAAGTATACGTTAGTTATATAGAAATTATAATTATATTTATAATTTCAACATATGTATAAATGTGTATACATTTATACATATGTTGAATAATCATAATAAATAATAATGATATGTTGTTACTACTTACAAACGTTATATACATAGATAGTAATATTGTGAAAATTGATTACCTATTCTAATAAAAATTCTCCAACTTGTGATTTGTTATTATAAGTTTTTTATACATACATTGTATGTGTAATGCATACATCGCTAACCATGCATTACATGTATGCAACAATATTTTTATTTTATGTTATGCACAATTAATTTTAACACATTTATAAAATCAATTAAATTGCTACCTAGGTAGATTTATTGACATATATTGGTGTTTAGGCAGGTGGAAATTTTCTGTGTAATGATTTGCTTATGCGGCGTTATAAGTGGGAGTTTTACATAGCTCCTGTGTTTTTTTTTGGATTTCATTTGGATTCGCACAGACTTCGCATTAAACGTGTACAGCTTGTTGTTAAGTCATTCATGTCGTTTATTTACATACATTCTCATTTAATTAATTATTGGCAAATATTGAAATGTGGATTAGATATAATATATGTAAGGTAATATAATTCTATGTTGTTTTTGATAAGAATTTTTTTATATAATTGTATCAAATAAATTAAATTAAAAGTAGGACTGGTTTACGGTTGACTAGTCTAGAGTTTATTAAAAGACAAAAGGTGGGGTTGCCTCTAAGTTCTTAAGGTGTTCTCGAACTACGTCAATATATTATTCCGAATTCTACTCTACACTTATAATAATTGGCGGTCAAGTAAGGTGCACACCACCAAGTGTTTCCAACCTATAGGTCACGAGTTCTAATCCAATCGGACTCCATAATTTCATTGAGCGATTATTATTCTTAATACGTGCTTGGTGTAAATAAAGTTTGTAACCAACGCTGAGTGTTTTATTTGCAAAATCCAGAACGAATTCTTATCGGTGGGTGTCAGAAGTGAGATTTACAAATATCAGCAATGGTTAAAACAGATACGCCTACAGATATCGCAGCAATTGAGATATAAGCTGCAGAGCCTAGAGGTTCCAACCAAAGGCAATAAAAACGAGCTGCTTTCGAGACTACAGAGCGCCATGGAAGAAGATGGTAAGAAACGGCCTATAGACTTAATAAGACCTAAGAATAAAGAAATAAATAAACCTAAAAAGGAGGGCAAGGATCTTGACAACCATCACCGACACCACCATTAGGGATGATGAGTGAAAAATGAGGGGACCGGAACGATTGATCAAAGAGAAACAACCATATCAGTACAGCCGCCTACATCTGAACAACACATTTATTTTAATGCTATAATGAGTACATAATTAGCTCCAAAAGGCTCAACAGAAGTTTTACATGTGCTGCGGATGTAGTACACGCGGTATCAATTACCACCAAAGAAGATGCTTCAGGTGCGGAGAGTTAAGTCACTACGCCCGGAATTGTACGCAACGATGGAATGATAGTTTTGCGAGGCAGCCTAATAGATCTATTATGAATCTCACTTACTCGTCACCGGGTGAAGAGTCGTCACTATAATTCTATTTTGGTATTATGATTGTCGCAGTGAGCAAATGATCGTCACGTGCTTGTCGCTTGGCGACTCGAAATCACCACAGAGAATTTTTGGTGGCTATAATACTGACATATGGCGCAACAATTTCAAGTTTGGTCTTCATTATTACTTAGAAAATACCAGATATTTTAAGAGCTGGGTTACTTTTTAAAACACTTGTTTATTTAAGAATCAGATAGTAATAGAAAATATTAAATGAAAAACAATTTTCATTTATAATTTTAAAATTTTAGAAGAAACGGTATGTTGTGCATAATACTGAGGTATTGAAAAATTCGTGTTTCTATTATTGACAATTTTTGTTCTCTATACTGACATACTATTGAGTTTAAGAAAACTTACCAAAATACTAAGGCACCAAAGTAGAAACAAATAATCTCTTATGATTTTTGATGCCGAAAGCAAAGCTTTGTGTTGTTGCGTTTACTTCACAGGTAAATTAGCAAAATTGAACTCAAAATAATTTTGATAGGACCGGACGGGACATTTTCACAGTTCCGTCTGCTAAAATTTTGATTCTAAATGAAAATGACATATTGCTACAGTTATTTAGCTATGCTAACACGCAACTTTTGATAATTTTGTTCTTTAGATCGTTGAGAAAATGTTAGATTGCGAATCGAATGATGCAATAATGCCGCTTTTCTTGACGCATGATCGGATCCCGGTCAGTTCATATTTCATGAGATAATAGAACTGAAATCAAAATGATGGATCTAAAACAAAATTTGACTGAATTTTACATTTTCAATTTGAACCAATCCAGTTGATCAATGGGCGTCATGTAAAGTAGCATATATTGCGCAATAATTTCTAAAACGTTTGTGAAACTTTTTGATTGCATGACGATTTCTAAAATGTCAATGAAAGCGTCGCTTTGATCTTATTGAAAGTTCCACATTCATATTTCAATCATTCACTTTATTAAAAGATTTAATTTATTAGACTGGTGCTACATCCATTGGAGGGATTTGGACGTCTTGTTGAAGTTACTGTAATTGACTGACCATCGGGTTAATGAGTAACTGGCCATGGTTATACTACACTTGTTAGAATATAGTACATATTTCATAACATTTACAATAAAAAATAAATGATTCTAAATTGTTGGTACTTCAATGTGTGTTCATTGCAGACCAAAGAGTGCGCCGGTGGGGGTTTAGAAAATCTGCAAAATTGAAAAGTTCCTTGGTTGATTCATATGGTGTTTTTCAACATCTAGTTTCGGTTCGTGATGTGGCTGAACACGCAACTATTATGACCCCTTGTCATAGTACAGAACCCACAGAGCGACGCATCCTTCCAGTCAGTCGTATTAGCGATTTCCAGCAAAGGGCAGATGAATTCTGCTGCACAAAATGCGAATGACAGTCTACTATGGAGCAAGGGGGTTAAAACTGTAAAAATATTGCATTGGCCAATACTCGTTTCCATATGTTAAACGAAGAAAGTGACTCTGGCTATATTCGATGGGAATTGCGAATAGGCATCAAATTCTTCAATTATTTTGCTCTTCTGTAATCAAATATTTTGCTGTTCTGCATTAAAACCGATTGGTAATATGCGTACATTTAAAGTATACACACCTTTTTGTGCAGTAAATAATTTCGTACAGCTGCAATGCGTTCATAATGTCATCGGGACTATAGTATTATTGAAGATGCTTCAATTTTATTGCCATGGCAATAAAATTATAATAGAGCTCCTTTACTGACATGTGTGTATAATACTGACATACAACTTTAAGGAGGTGACTAAAATTAAATTCTC
Organism: Nephrotoma flavescens; assembly: GCA_932526605.1. NCBI lineage: Eukaryota > Metazoa > Arthropoda > Insecta > Diptera > Tipulidae > Nephrotoma > Nephrotoma flavescens. Next base: position 180,396,858 of record OW052220.1, on the reverse strand, counting down.
CAAAAACTTAAAATCAGTTTTTAGATTACGTATATTTATTTAATTTTACACTACTTAAAATATTTTTAATTTACTTAAAACGGAAATAGATACTTTTAATTACAATAAATAGAATTTAGAATTTCTAGGTTATACTGACATGTGTTGGATATTTTAGTGAGCTAAATAAGGATTCAATACTGATCGTTGCCGTTTTGATTAATTCGTGGCCAAACTATCACAAATTTTTAGGGCAATAATTAGGACAGTAAAGTGATGCATTCAATTGAAAACTAACCGTTTTCACAATAAATAAGCACACAACCCAAATTAAAGAATGCTTAAAAAATATGTCCTAATCTAATACTGACATATGCGTCAGTGAAAGAAGAAAAGAATATTAGAATGTATTAGAAGGATATGCAACTAGAATGTTCTTATTAGCGATTTTAAGAAAAATAATCTTAATATCTTGGGTAATATTCTTAAAATTGAGCAAATTCACGATTTATGTCAGTAATGGGCAGTACCTATGTCAGTATTATACCCGTTTACCTTGTTATAATTCTCACAGTGAGCGAGTCCAATTTCATATATGCTCACCTAAAATATGATGGTGAGAGTCAAGTGACAAAGTATTTTTGGTATTAGAAATATAATATTTTATTAATATTTTAACATTAAAATAATTAATTTATATTTTTCATGTAAGAAATAAACTAAAAATTACCACAACTCAACAATTTATTAAACTTGTTGAATAAATAAAAAAAAACGGAATATTGCCCGTGGATTTCCAGGTGGAGTACCAGGAAAAACCAAACTAACCAATAATGAATTTTGGAAAAATTTGTCAGTAGTACGGAATAGCTTAGGGCCGCAAATCAGAGAAAGCATGGAAAGGCAAAAATTCGAGCACAATTTTTTATATATTATATTTTTAATATCTTTTATATAATTATTTTGTATCGTAAAAATACCGCATCCTTATAAATTTTGTCGAAGACATATGTTACAAAAATATCTTTTTATGAAAATTATTTGTAAACAACGGAAACTTTTTGACAATACTATATGGTTTTCATAACGACAAATAACAAACTCTAAAAAATACAAGAATCCAAATACGACGCCGCAAACAACGGCTCGCCAAAATAAAAGGGACAATCATAATACAAATTTTGAACTCGGATGACTTAGATAGTCACGGCGAGTGGTGTGGTGAGGTAAGAATCATAATAGACACATAATTCCCAACGAACGCAACAAGAAAACTGGCGAGAAGAGCAGAAAACGGAAATGCAGAAACCCACAACGTGTTCAAGAAACAACAAAGACCAGAGGCAAGTGCTCAGTCCAAATTCAACAAGTCAGAGACAGCGAGAAGAGAATGGATGATCAGAAATCATTTTTTTAGAATTGCATCCTTTTCCGAAAAATTTTTTTGGTAAAACCTTTGGTATTAGTGATGAGCAAGATATACACCCCAATTACGCTATAGTCGAGTCGATTGGCGTTTTAAGTGACTATAAATGTCACTTATTAGCATAGCAACTAGCAATTTTACATACAAATAGTAAAATTACTAGTTGCTATGCTAATAAGTGACTTGAGACGAAAGGAACAATTAAAAACTGTCATTTGGAGTCATGTGAAATTTTGAGGTTACTAGAAAAAACATAAAATACGCCGATTGTAAACATATTAGATATTTTGATAAGGCAGGCATTTTGATAAGACTACGGTTTCATATTAATGCGTGGATTCCACAGTGAAACAATTTTTTTCAGTAAAAAATTCTGGGAAACCGAAAAGAGGAGAGTATACATATTAAAATTACGTTAGAGTGATAAAGACAAACAAATGTTGCCATAAAAAGTATTGATTTCCATAATTTTTATAGGAATCCGCGGCAGCATCCGGTATTATCTTACTTACTAATAATTAAATACAACATTATGATGGCTGATTTTCAAATATGTGTTTGTTGAATTTTTATTAAAATTATAAAATTTAAATTTAGATGATTTGTTTAATTTCTTATTCATAAATTTATGTTCAAAAATGTTCCCAAGTACCACGGGTTCTTATAGTAACTCAATAAAAGCGTCCTCTCTATTTAAAGCTCTCCTTTTAATATTACGACTCTTTAAAATCATAGATGGCTCTGCTATTGGCCAGTAGCCTAAATTTTTAAGATTTAGAAATTTTTAAGAATTATTGCTTTAGCGTGTATTTAAAGAGAGTGGAAACTTGTTAGGGTGTGTAGCGGTACATTTTAAAAATATTTCAGTTGATTTTGAATCTCCTGAAAAACAAAAATCATAAATTCCAAGCAAAACAAATGGAGCAGCCTTCCACCCTTTATTTACATCGATATTTATTTATTTTTTAAGCTTTTATTTATAAACGAAGTAAAAAATAAAATATTTGGTATATTATGTAGCTTAAAATATTTTTAATAAATATTTTTCTCAACGCTTTGACGGGTATTTCATCATTATTAAGAAAATAATAAACAACAATTTTCTCAAAAAAATGAAAATAAAAATTATACAAGACCGTAGTTCAATGAACTGATGATTTTCCATTTGTTTTTAGTTTGTACATAAATAATTTACTTTTAATAAAATTTATCAATTAAACAAAATGGTATCGTAATAATTTAACAAATATTTTAAATCTTCCTGGACATTTATCAAATTTTGAGATAAATTTGAAATTTCTTGATGTACATAATTTCCAAACCAACTGTTTTTTAAGAATTGTCTCCTTCTCCATAACTCTAACATTATCTGCCAGTGTGTGGCCGCTATGTCTCAAATGATATGATATTGTGATGAAACTATAGCTCGATTGTGATGAAACTATAAACTCGTTTTTTTAAACTTTGTTTTGTTTGGTCAACTATTCTCGTTTTTTTAATTTGTAGATCAAATCGCGCTTTTTAATTTGTAGATCAAATCGGATTCTAACATTTTAATTTTATCTTTTAATTTTGCAAATACAATTTTTTCCAAACTCTGAAATGAACTACCAACCACTGGCATATCATAAATACATTTTCAAAAGGCATTTAATTTGTTATTTTTTTAAATTGAATTTTGAAATACGGAATTGAAGTATGCAAATTTCTTATTAGGATTAAATTCAACAATCAAATTTTAATTTTCTACCTACACGACTCCCTAATAAAACATTATTATTTATGTCTATGCATTAATTGCCTTTCTGGTGTTACTCACCATAACCTTTTCTGGATACCCATTTTTTAATAATACATCACTTAATTTTTAAAAATTGGCTGAGTGAAAACATGTGTCCGTTAAATCTAAAATCTTTTCTGTCAATTATGAAAATATAATTTTAGTATCGGCGTGACCATTTTTTATCAGTTTTAAATTCCCATCTGAACTTTGATTAACTATCTAAAAAGGCTAAACAACCGATATTTTGAATTGCGTAAATAAATTTAATTTGAGGTGTAAATTATTAAAAAAATTTCTACTTCAGAATTTAGAATAGAGCAATAAAATCATCAACATTTTTATAATAGAAAATAGGCTTAACGGGGGATCCTGTCAAAACTTGTGTTTCTATATAATAAGCAAATTGGCCCCTGCTGAGCTAACCCATCGAAGAACCAAATACTTGTTTAAAACAGGTGTACTATGAAATCTCGGTGTTCACAATTTCGGTTTTCAAAATCGCGGTTATCAAAATTCCGGTTTTCAAAATCTCGGTTTTCAAAATCTCGGTTTACGAAATCTCGGTTTTCAAAATCCCGGTTTCTTTTCTTCTAGTTCTAAATGCAAAAAATAATTAATAAATATTTTTAATTGCAAGATTTTAAAGTGCAACATTTGGTACCTGCAACATTTTGTAATTACAACATTTTGTAGTTGCAAGATTAATAAAAAAAGCAATATTTTGTTATTCTAATATTTTGAAATGCAGTAACTATAGAGGCTAACGGCATCAATAACTTTCACGATCCCGCGGGAGGTCGCTGTGTCCCGCCCCCCCCTCGCTTAGCCCTCCGAGGGGTTTTAGATTTGAACTTCGAGGGACGTAGGAGCCGGGATCAGCAAACATGTCGCAATGCGTGGCGCACATAGGAGCGGATTATATAGAATCTATTAATGACACCTACTAAAAAGAAAAATAATTGTACCATTTTGTTATGCGAGATTTTGTAATTGCAAGATTTTGTACTTGCAACATTTTGTAATTGCAACATTTTCAAATGCAATAATTGTAATGGCTGACAGCTTTGATAACTCTCACGGGCACTTAGCCCTCCTTCCAAATTCCATCCCTATTAGTCATTTTCTAAAATTTTATCGCAAACTCATTTTTGAATTTTGTCAAAAATCATTTAAGAGTCCCATTTCCCCACATGCCAAATTTTAAAAATTCATATCGGGATTTAATAAAAATCGGGTTTTTTATACATAAACAGGATTTTGAAAACTGAGATTTTGAAAACCGAGATTTTGAAAACCGTGATTTTGAAAACCGGGATTTTGAAAACAGAGATTTAGAAAAAACCGAGATTTTGACAAACCGAGATTTTGAAAACCGAGATTTCGTTACACACCCGTTTGGAACATCTCCCATTAAAACAAAATTCCGTGTGATCTAAACAAATTTTAATCCTTCCATAAAATGTTCAATACGAATTTGTTTTACTTTTCCGTTTTTTAACATCTAATGAAATTAAAATAAAATTTGGTGGTAAAATTACATTTTTTATATTATTCATAAAATTTTCGTATTTTCGAAAAATAATTTCATACAAAACAGATCAAAATATTTGATAAACATTTAAACATTTAGAGAATTGTAAAGTGGGGAACCTAAAGTGCAAATAATCTGCTCAACAACAACAGACCATAAAATACATCGTGTTTCACCATTATAAACCCTCGTTTAGCTACAGTATTATCCCCGAATTTTCCCAGGAAGTAATTAAAAAGTTCAAAACCGTCTGAATTGAAGAAAAGCTACTTCCCGAATATGTTTTGTTGTCCAACAAATTCGTTTCATCCAAGTACAATGACTTTGGCATTACAACTGTAATATGGCACATATCAGCTTTCAACACATAAATATCCGGATATTGTTGCAAAAATATTTTTGGTTTTTTAGATTTTTGGATCTTTGCTATTATACAAGCTACCAGAAATTGCAATGTAAATACACTAAAAGCTACAATAGTAATAAATATTTTTAGCGCTGTTTTAATAATGAATTTCTGAATTATTTAATGGTTATAAAGACTCCACATAGTGAGGACAATACCTTCGAAACTTCTTATTGTCAATTTATATTGCTGATTCACCGTATAATGAAAGTTCATTGACACCTTTTTAATTTAATTATTCCCTTTGAGATTTAGAACCTTGAATGTCCTTTACCTATAAATTTTCAACCAAAACAAACTCACCAAACAAACGAATTCAAAATATTAAATTGAAATATATCTTTAGTTTTTATTTATTTATTGTCTTCAACTTCTTATATTCATATTCTTATTATTATGATTATTAATTTTTTTCTTTTAAGTTTATTAAAAGATGATTTAACAAATTTTTATTATATTGGAATTGGCTTCTATTTAAAAATGAAAAAAAAAATAATACAAAACACCCAAAAGAAATTGTATTATACGAATCAAATAAAAGAAATATAATAAAAGTAAAGATGCCGACGATCGCACGCGGAAAATATATTTTAGAATCATTTTAAATATTACAACAGCAACAAATATTAATAGTAATAATAATATAAATCAATAATAATAGTAAAAATTATATATGTATGTATGTATTGTATTAAATAAAGAAATCGATTTTAAATACACCGCATTGCGTCGATTGGATTGATCAGTCGATCATCAATATTATAAATATCATGCTTGATCTTCTTCTTACTATGAGTATGTATAATCGAGATTTGTTTCTAAATCGTGTGTATGCATATATACTCGTATATATGTATATGTAAAATATGATTTGATTTGACAGTTTAATTTAAAGTCGGACATTTATATATTTCAACGTCATTTTGACATGCTTTTATTCGAAATGATTTAGAAAAGTGTTTTTTGATCAAATATATTCAGTATATACGAATACGTATATATCAGGTGCCAGGTTTGACTGTGTGCAGATCAATGCTTTTTGGACAATGGAAATGACAAAAATATTTTAAATTAATTGTGATCGTTTAATGTCTGTATATGCATAAGAATTAATAAACATAAATCTTCTTTACTCCGTTTGTGTTCTTTCTTTTTGTATAGTCCTCGTTGTTTTTGCTTTTATCTAATTTTATCTTATATGTGTATTTTTATGGTAACTTGATACGTCTTAAGAAAATACAACAACAAAATTAAAAAAAAAGCTTTAGCGCCAACTTATAAAAAATAAAGCAAACCAAAAAAATTCATATTTATCGCATGTCATTCCAATCAGAAGTCCGGTTAAACTAAAATTTAAAAAGGATGTTTGGATGATTTTATTATATATTTTCGCGGTTTAACGGATGAAATTACATCTTGTTCGTAAAAAAAACATTTTTAGTTTAGCAATACCGGGATACCAATATAAGAACAAAATTGTAACAAAATTTCTGCATGATTAAATATTTTGTATTTGTTGCATATTTTTTATGTTATTTTGCCAGTCAATGAATTAGTGCATTCAGTCATTCATTCATAAAATATGTACATATATGCTGAGTTGAGAGGATAGAATTTCGTATTGTTAATATAGATAACAGGTGTTCTCCAACTTGTGTTGCTTTATATGTACTGCATTGGGGTTTCTCTGCGAAATTTATTTCTCTTAGAAATCGAAAGTTTAGTAGATGTTTTTCTAGTAACTGTCTAGTTACTTCAATAAGCATAAACTAATTGATTGCTCTCTAAAACTATTAGTGGTCTTACTTTGGGAAATATTATTCCAATTCAAATAAATATAAAATTTAAGTCTAAACTAGCGAACAGAAGCAATTTATTTTTATGACATGACAAACAATTATGAAAAATATAAAATTCGCCTTCGACATAAGTAAATGTTTCTTATTTTTGAGTGTAATTTATCGTCTAAGTCCTTTTTTGTATTACCTAATTTATTTCATTTAGTTCTTTGCGAGATACAAATATCTGAACAATTGCATGTTAACAAAATCAATATTTACATTTCTTGTCAAGATGCCAACCCATAACGTTATAATTTTGTGAAAAGTTACCCTAGTGGTCAATAGGATAACTTTGCGTAGAATAATTTTATTCCTATTCTTACAAAACCTTAGAATTAAATGTTTGGCCTTAGAATTGAATATTGACAAAAAGAGCCCTGTAATTAAATATATTGCTCAATTTGTTAGATGTATGGATTCCAGTCCATCGGCCTTTCCTTTTTCCAATCAACCAACCTTTCCGTTGTCGATAATCTGGGTCGCAATCATGAAATACAACGAGAAAATAATTATGTGGGCTAATGCAAAAATTTAATTTCTATAATATTTTAAGAACAATGATTAATCTGCTAGAAGATTTTCCAAATTCAATTTCTATCGGTAAAACATTTCCTTTCAAAATTACTCGATTATGAAATAGATGTCGAATTTAATTTTGCAATTAAACTTTCATTTATTTGCGTTTCCATACAAAATATCTAAGCTAACTTTAACCCTTTTTCCATCTTTTTTTGTTTGTGCATTGAAATATTTTGGAACAATTGATTTTTCCGATCGGGTTTCATGATCTCGCCTCAGGGCCGTATTCTTGAAATCGGTGGAAATTTCCGCATGCGGAATATAATTTGTTTTAAATTCTTTATATTATTCGAATTTTCGCCGGCTACATTATTCGTTTTTCCAGATTTGTTTGCAAGTTTTCTATTATTTATTTCCCCACTAAAAAATATCGGTAGAAATTTAAGACTGGGTAAATCGATGCGGATTTTTTCCCTTAGTGGAGGAATAAATAATAGAAATCTTGCAAATTTGAAAAAATTATTAAAGTAGCCGGCGAAAATGGTTAGGCGAAAGGTGGGTTGTTTGAAAGCTGCCACCCTAGGCCACCTACGCACATATGATATAATTGCTAGACATTTCTGAGATTTGGACAATTTTTTATATTGTGATCATCACGGTATAGATATCGGAGTGGAGTTATCTTGGGAAGTTCTTAGCTTCGATCAATTACCCAAATACCATATCCCTTAGACATTTCCGAAGTTTGAGCAATTTCTGGCACAGTTAGCTCTAATAACAAGTGTAACTTGAAAGGTGAATTTAACTATATTTAATTATCTTATTCGAAATCTATTACCTTATTTCTTGTACTTTTGAGTAATTTTAGATTTAAAAAATGTCCATCTTTAGGGTAATATTTTGATAATTCCTAATAAAATGTAATTACAACTTTTCGAATTTCGTATTAACCTTTTACAAGTTTTCATTTGTCATAATATGTTTCCGAGTCACTAGATTAGTAATTGCGTTTAAGATCTCATAACAAAAAATAAAGGGGTGAATGCTTTGTTTACAACACCCGACTTTCTTTTACCACGAATAAATACATAGATCTCGAACACACCGCACTTCAATTCTAAAGCGAAAAATTAAATTTGCCGGACTTTTGGCAGAACTGGCTTCTATTATCAAAAATCATCATTCCCGCTTAAAAAAATTAAATTTCAGAAAACCAACAAGGTCAATCCACAGAAAAAATAAATATAAACAGAAATAAAGCCGCATACAAAATATTTACTCATTTTTTCATAGTAAAATTTGGGGTTACGATACGGTTTTATGTTGACCAAATACAATATTACAGTTACACTCTAAACGAAAAACATAAAAACAACAACTTTACGTAACGTTAAAGAAACACCAAACGTAAGTTCAAAGAATCGTTCGAAATTCTAAGTCTACTATTTACGTCGTAACACAAGTTTACAATATTGGGCTGTATTTCCGGTAAAATTTAAAAACATGATCTGAACAAATGTTGTTTAAATTTACAATCTTTAGTTTTCTAATAAGTTTTTTCGTAATGCGAGTATACTTTTCAAAATATTTACATATAGCGAAAAACCTCCTATAAAAGCTGCCATTTCTGCTGTCATTTCTGAACCGACATCAGTTAAACATCACTGGGCTTCCCAAATTATGGATAAAGTTTAAGATCAAATAATCCGTCTGGCCTGTAATAATTTAAGTTGAAATTTGGGTAAAAAAATCTGGACCGATATTATTGCAAAATTAAATTAAAATCTATTACTTCAAAACCGTTTTTCTCATTTTCTAAAATATTTGCAAAAAGCGAAAACCTCCAGTGGAAGCGGTCACTTCCGGTGGACCAATTTCGGCCGAAAATCACCCCGGTTTATGGAAAAAGCTTAATTAAGAAGTTTCATCCCAATCAAACAATTCGTCTGGGCACAGAACAGTATTGTTGCATATTTAATTTAGAATCTTTCAGTTCTTGATATTATTAAATGGTATTATACATATTTGAAATATTTGCAAAAAACAAAAAACCTGTACAAAACTGATATTTAGCCTGCACGACACCACGAACACACACAGAAATTTCTTTAAACTATGTTTTACTTCGCCTATATAGCAGCGATATTTGGCGATAATGGTAAATCTGCAAAGATCTCGAGTTCAAAATTGTTCAGAAACTACTACGTACCAGAAAGTAAAATCACATTTCGACTTATTGGTTTTGTTAATAAACAGAATATCCACTATTGGGACACTGAAAACCTTCAATTGATACGCCAAAGACCACTACACCCTTGAAGACTGTTTGGTACGCCATTTAGACCGATTCCCGTGTTAAGAAACACTCTCGTTGTTAAGGTTAGATCGGATAAAGTCTTTAAATTTTCACAACATTTCGATCCGATTGGATGCATCAATAATCTATTCTAAGAAATAAGATAATCTTCTCGTTATGTTGTGAATTAAATTAAGTTAGCCGCTTTTGACGTCTCACCTATTCGTAAAACGTATCCTTCTATGCGTTTGGGCTAAAATGGTTAACTAAATTAACATGGAATACAGGAAACATTAATAGAAGACATTTAGTGCATAATGTGGGTGATTTAATTATATTAACAGTTTGATTTGACAGCTGGCGATATAGTGTAGACAATAATTAAGCTGTGTATAAATTCAAAAATTCTTCGATATGCAGATGATATTGTGCTTGTTGGCAGATAAATGACAATTTAATACCACTAATCCTCCACGCGAAATTACTGGATATTGAAAGGAAACAGCAACATAACTAAATGTCTATCAACACCAAGGAGTATTCATACGGTAAATCTCGGAACAGACGACCATAACTTTATCAACATGGAAGACTTTAAATATCTCGGGTCAGTTGTAATATCAATAAATAATGCCCGGGAAGATAAAAAGCCTTCGTGGCACCGGACAATTAGTATTCGACATACAGTCAAGGTTGTTGCGATTAAATACCTCTCGCAATCGTGTAAGCTCACACTTTACAAAACAATTAAAAGTGCTGTGCTCACTTTCCGAAGCGAAGTTTGAATCTACTACTAATGATTACTGTGACATTATTGAATTCGAGACTGGGCCAATGGGAAAAATCCCCATCACAACGAATAATAAGAAAAGTTTATCATCAAAACCAGTTGGCGTACGTCGCAGCAAAAGACCTATAATACGAACAATAAAATGTCAAAAATGAAGAAACCGTGCTACAAAAACTGCTTAACGAAAAAATAATATTTGTGATCTTTAAGAAAAACAATTTCAATTACACCTACACTGCAGAACGACCGTTTTTTGGAATATTCTAAAATCGGACTAACTTTCCCAAGATTTTTTTTTACAGGATGAACACTCTTGTGTGAATGACAAAATATTTAAATAAAAATAATTTAGTAGGCCAGAAGAATTTAATTTTATTTTGTTTTTTTTTTCTTAAACATTATATTTTTTGTTTGTTTCACTTGAATAAAAACGACCATAGTTATCAATAAAGTGGAAGTGTTAGCAAATTTAAACTTAAATTTAATTAATTTCGTGTCGAGGAAAAAGCTTAGTAAGGAAGAAATAGCACAAATTCAAGTGCTACACAGCGAAAAATATTCTCAACAAGCAATTGCAGATAAAATAGGAAGAAGTAAGACTGTAATCTTCAATTTTATAAAAAATCTAAATGACCTTCGAAAAAAGAAAAAGTTTTTAGAAAAACACCATAGCCGCGAAGGAGGCGTTATGGTGAGCTCCCGACATATAATTTTATGGTCAGGGACATTTGTCATTTCCAACCGGAAAATGACCGCATCAACTTACAAATGCATCCTGGAAAAAGCAATTCCCCATTTCAATGATACTTTTGTACCATTTGCATGGATATATCAGCAAGATAATGCCCCTATTCATACAGCTAATCTAACTAGTCAAATCATGGATATCGTACCAAAATGTTTTTGCCATGGCCACCGTATTCTCGCGATTTAAATATCATGGAAAACGTGTGAGGTTTGCGGTTTCGGAAAGTTTACGAAGGCGGTCGACAATTCCACAGCAAAAAATGCCTTATTAGGATGATAAATGAATCCAGGGAGGAGATTCACTACATTATTTAAAATCTTTGTATGACTCCATCTCCAGCAGATTGTATGAAGTTATTTTCAATAAGGGAAATAGTACGCATTACTAAAATCATGTAAAACCAATTAATTATCAAAAATAAATCGAATTTAATTATATTTTTAATCAAAAAAAATATTTTTATATAAAGATTTGTCAATCGAATCTATTCAAGTGAACATCCAAATTTATCATTTTTTTTTAGAAAAAAACCACAAAGCACAAATAATCATATAAACATACATTTTGGCTTTAATATATACTGCTTATTTTAGAATATTCCAAAAAAACGGTCGCTCCTATTCAAGTGAACTGCAGTGTATGAAAAAATTATCACATTCTAATATTAGTGGCATCAATGTTGGAAGAACCTGTTTCGATAAATACGACAAGACATGTCATCGATAAAATATCAATTGCGATTCAGAATTGGTAGTTTAAGGTACTATCTTCTTCTTAAGTTCCAATGTTCCATTTTTCACTATTAAGTAAACGTTTCTGATTGTTAATAATAGGATCACAATTTTACTGCAGCACCCGTATTCTTGAATTTCATAGTGCATAACAGTTCGGCTTCTTTGCAATCTTACCATTTAAATTAACCCTTAACGTTAAGTCTAAAATATAATCACTATACATATATAAAATTTTACGGAGATCTGCAGTTACGCTACTTACTAAAAAAAATGAATTACTAAAATCTATATATTCAACTACATTACACATTAAATCCATTCGTTAAATTATATTAAACTACAAACTCTGTAAATATATCCATATCGAATATTATTACAAATAATTTTAAAAAGCTCCGACGATATAGAGCACATCGTCTGTCCTATAACTTTTACAAAAACAAATTTAATTTATCTAGAGCCAAAAAACAAAAAAGTTTGGGATACTTACACCGTTCTGTTCAAATATGGTCCTTTTCGACTATTTTATGGGTGGATTGTAGAATGTATTAAAAAAACTGAATATTGCATGTTTTAAAAAGACAAAAAAAATATTTAAAGTATGTATGCATATACTCGTATGTAGTGCTCATGTAGGTACATAAAAATTATTATAAAAAATGGACTATCGAGAGTCGGAAGGATTTTTTTTTTATTATTATTATTTTTCTGTGTAATGTTATTATGGTTTTTCTTGTTCTCAGACCCAGACGATCGTGTTGTGTGTTTTCTGTGTTGTATTTTTTTTTTATTTAGCTTTACGTTTCAGTTGTTGTATTTTTGTGTATAAATACACTCGTATAACATATATAGTTGAAATTATACAAAAACACCAAAACTACATTACATATGCATTAAGTATGTATGGATGGAAATAGTTTTCCAATACATAAACAGTTCTCCTTAATACGTACGTATGGTTAAAGTTTGCATGCAAACAGATAAAATATGTATAAAAAATAATATTGCAATATTTATAAATATTGAAAGTAAAATGCAAATACAATGAAGCTAATATTGTACATCCATATGTGTCTGGAATTTTATTAGTTTCTGTGTATGTTGATTTAGTTTTGTGTTTGTCGGGCGCATTTCAACATTTTTACGTTTCTCGATGTTTTCGTGTTATTCTGTTTGCCCCGTTTAATTCACATGTCAAGCTTCAATAATAATTACCGAAATGTTATTGACTGTTGAATTATATTTTGATTTATCTATTGTGCATATCAGATGTGTTTTGGTTTGTAATATTTTAAGCCACGTAAACCGAATGAATGTACATTAAGTACAATTGTCGTTGAGTCCATTTGGTTTATCAGCGTACATAGGATAAAAAAACAAATTCTGGAATTTGAGAACCGAACACAAAATAATAACTCATAATAGCTGCGTTTGTTTTGGAATAAGCTGCTCTAGACCGCGATAAATTATATTTTGATTTTTCAAACAATTTATATAATATTAAAATATTTGTGCTTCGTATTCACTGAATCGAATCCTAAAGAGCTTATACTAAGTCCATATTTATATTATCGAATAAAGTTTATTTATGCTTGTTCTCAACAACTCTTGGTTTTATGTTGAGTACACGAGAGTTCATCAAAAACTTAATAATTCCTGAACTGACGACACAGGTAAATTTTTGTAGTACACAATTTTTTGAGTGTCCCTTACTTCATTTATAACTGGAAATTGACAAAAAAATGACAGTTGTGTTGCATATGCGGTCGGATAAAATAACATGGACAATAATACGTAAGTATTAGTATTTTACTTTGTAAGTTTTCAAAAACATGTTAATGCATAAATTAATTAGAAAGATAAATATTTTTTTACTTTTACATTATATAGGTACAACAAGGCTATCTTTACAATATTCGGATGGTGCGGTTAAAAAATTACCCGATTCAAAAAATTCACACGGTTTCACAATGTTCTCGTGAGAATTTATCGAACTGAAGGTATGTCCGGTTCATATCGTGGTTTCATTGCTGGAATGTTTAGCGTTTCTCGCTAAAATGAGATGACTGAATCTTACTTTTAATAAAAACAAGGAATTCTTCATATTTGCTTGTCAAATTAATTAATTTTTTTTAATTAATATATTTAATTATACAAACCAAAAATTAAATGTCAAAATGATTGACTTGAAGTTAGTTAAAGTTGTTCAAAAAAAAAATTTCTAAATTTATCTGTATTTTCCCTATATTTTATCCCGGTCTCGAACATCGTATTTCAAAAAACGTAGCTAATGTTGCATTTGACACCGTCGGGCTCGATATTTTATTCGTATTTACCGCCAATGTAAAACGTGTCCCAACAACGTGCCATTTTGTCAATACGAGTTGTACGGTGATTTTTTTTGACATTTGTACAGACCACACGATTTAAGAATATGGAGAAGTATTCAAACCAACAACGTTTAATTATTGTAAAAACACATTACAAAAATGGTGAAAATTTTGCGAAAGCAGTCGCCAATTACGTCAAGTTTTCGGTCGCAATAACGCGCCAAATGAATCAACAATGAGGCGTTTTAATTGATATGCAGGTCATGTTTTTCCAACAAAACGATACGACCTGCCACACAACATGTGAAACAATGGTGTTACTGCAGAATAAGTTCCCAGGCCGTGTTATTTCTCGATTTGGCGATCAAGATTGGTCACCAAGATCGTGCGATCTAACACCGATAAACTTTTTTCTTTGGGGCTATTCGAAGGAAAAGGTGTTTGCGAATAAGTCTGAAACAGTTCACATCTTAAAGAGGAAGTACGACGCGTTATTGGTGAAATACAGCCACATTTATTCGAAAATGTTATTGAAAATGTCAACAAAAGAATAACCGTGTTGTGCCAGAGGTTTTGTGGTGGTTATTTGCCTGATGTTGTATTTCACGTTTAATCGGAACTATTTTTCTTTATGTTGAAATAAAAATGTTTGCTTATTTCAAAAATAAATGTGTTTTTCTTTAAAATTAAATCCGGCGCTCTTGTTGGGATACCCTATACGTATAAATAATCACTTATATACTACTTTTATCCAAATTAAGTAGCAGTTAGTGTAACTTTTCGATTATAATTTAAGTTAGTTTAGTGATGTACTTGATTAATATTTAAACTCATTAGTTTGGAAGATATTGACGAAAATTAGATAGTTTTAATTAGAACCTATACTTTTGTGTCCAACTTTTGATTAAAAAGTTAAAAATAAGTACATATACATAAATATTTTTTGTTCATATAAAATTTTTCTTAAAGTGCATGGTTTCAGAGCAAAAATTGATTTGCATTACAGCAAAACAATTTTCTCTAAGTTCTAAATCTAAATAAAATCAATTCTTCTTCGACTTGTGACAAATTTTTAATATATTTTACACCCCGATCCTGGCGTTAAGGCACGAAAGACTGACTTAAAGAAATCTTTGTTAAGACCATATTTTTAAGACCAAAGTCCTAATTGGTTTTCGGGCAAAATAGACTTCGCGTCGAATACGAAAAGTGTTGTAATTAAAACTGAAGCTAGCGACAGAATACATCGATTCCGTTCCGTCCCATTTTTATATCAAAATTCAAGTTTGACAGTGTGCATTTAATTTGCATCAATAAACGGAAGTATTTTTTAATAAATTAAAATTATATGAAATTGCGGATATGAAAACGAAACGGACGGGACAGACGTATTCTGTCCCTATAGCTTAAACTCAAACAAAGTCAAAACTGCATACCGAAACCCTTATTTTAGTCAGTGACTGTGCGTCAGAATAAAGGTGTTACTTTCTGCTAAGTCAAAAAAGAATAGATTTTATTTACTTATTTATATTTTTTGTTGTAACAGTGTTAGAACTTAAACAAAATGGGTTTGCTGTAATGCAGATTCAGTTTTGCCCATATCTCTGAAATCATACACTTAACGAAAAATGTTATATGAACAAAAGACTTTTGAGTGAGGATCCCGCCCAAACTTATAAACCATTAAACAAATCTGCAATAAGCCTACTCAAGAGGAGGCTGATTCTAGACTTTCAAAAATCGATGTTCACAAAATAAGTCTTGAATAGGGCCACTGTCTTATAATCCAACGTGCGTCCAAAAGTATGGGTTCTAATTTGCAAATCACCTAAATTTTATTAAATGGTTTTTAAATGTTTTCTGTAACTTGTACAACTCCATACGTTGAACAAGAAATTTAGTCTCTTGAGTGTTCATCATATATAGGTTCCACTGATTTAAATTTAACTTTGTATTGGAATATTGAAAAGCAAAACCGCGCGGTATAATATTACTGATGATACTTATTTTGTTTCATCGTTTTCTATTGGGATTTGTATGGAAAAAAACAAAAACAAAATAATGTAAAATTTTAGATCCCGGAATCTACCCCAGTATTGTTGAATATCATATCCTTGAGTCTAATTCAAGTACATACGATAATTTTTGCATGAAAATTTCCATAGAAAACTGTTCTTTAATAATTATCGTTTTTAATATAAAAACGGCCAAAAGGTATGTGATCAGCAAAATCTATGGATTTTTTTCTTATTTTTGAAATAGCGAGCACCCCACTAAGACTCCTCTTTGCAATGAATGTCACAAAGGATGATGATACAAATTGCAGAAATTCCAATACACTCAGCATCCCTTGCACTAAAGTTATTTAGGCTGGGGTAGGGATGACAATTGATTTATTTGAATGGGGCTGGAATCAATAGCTACAGAGATGTTCAAGCAGCAATCGGCACTATATAGTGATACCTTCAATGTTACAGTACGTTAGCACCCAATTGACTCTTTAACTTTGTCATACAAAGTGAGTGTACACAATCAATCAAGGGATCAACTAACGCATTAAAGATTACATTAGAGTCCCATCTTACAGCTGTGTGTGTTTGAAATGCTGTGCAGTGACTAGACAGACTTCTGACGCCTTAAACCAGTGTCAGGTGTGACCCTGATGTGAGTAATAACCTTGTAAGTGAAACACTAGTGATTTGAGCAGCTCTTCCCTAAATTCCAGCAATATCAATTATTCTCACGAAGGAATTCCCACCAAAAATGATTTAGAGAAATTTAATAAAGTAATTGATGTGTCAATAATCATATTAATTTCTACTGTGATTGAATCTAAACTGCATTATATTTCAATCGATAAGTACTACTCCAATGAAACTGTGCCTAATATAAAGGTTTGCAGCCGCCGAGGGAACAGATAGGTTTTTACTGTAATAAGTGGATTAGATAACAAAGCATCAGTGGTAGAACTACACAAGCATTTCTAGTGTTAATGAGTTTTAAGGTACCGGCTTTCTATTATTCAAATTTTACAGTAACTGGTAAAACTGGATACATTTCGCAATTCATAAAATTCGTCCTGGGTAATTCTTGTTTATTTGAATCTATTTAATGCAGTCCATTTTTCATTATTCAATTGGACTGTTTAATTTAAAGTTCAACTACTATGGACAATAAAATTAGTCGTACAAGCGGATTTGTAAAACTAAGTTTAATTCAATCATATTGATGAGTCAAAAGTATACTATTTTAAACCATTTACTTCGATTTGCATCTAACTGAATTTGGTTAAAAATAAAACAATATCATCATTTTCGAAATAATTGCTGCCAAAAATTTGTTTGTAAATATTCTTATCAAAAGAAAATTCTGAACACTATTAAAACAATATTTCTAAACTATTCTGAACTATTCAAAAATTCAAATTTTGTTAATTTGCCGATGCTTAGTTTTAAAATATTTCCTAAATAAGATGGTCAATAAAGAATAAACTGTAAGTTAGGCTATCCAATAGATCTACGATTGGCCTATAGGGAATACATCGAAGGTTAGGTGATCTACTAAACTCACTATTTAGTTTGAATATTCGGCTATTTTTCCTCGATTAATTCAGTAACAGTGCTCTAAAAATTCGAAATTCAAAGAAAAATTCGCATCAATATTCCAATCCAAATATCGAATTTTCTTGAGAATATATGTATATGGACATGTAATCTAAATTTTGGAAGTCTTGTGAAGTTTGCGATCGTTTCGAAGAAAATCTTTTAATGAAACTACTTTCAAAATTCCTTTTATACCAACAATTGCGAGTTTAGTTTGTGCGATACATAAAATTCAATGAGAATTTGAAGCCGGATCAGCACTAAATCTTCTACACTCTATTTTTTTTTATTTTAATGAGTCCTTCACTGGCATTTTCAAATGGTGGCAAGCCTAATTGCGAAGCACTAGGATATCATAACGAAACCCAAAAATGTTTCATACTATGTCAGTACCATTTTATTGCAGTAAATGAGAAAAACCTAGAAGAAGACAAAAACTGCCAGACGCTTGTGAATTAAACGCCGACCGGTTTCCGAATAACAATTTTTCAATTAGTAAACAATTAGTAAAACAATTTTTTCAGTAAAAATTAATACGAGATAAAAATATAAATCCTTTACTTGTTAGAAAGAAACAAAAAAAAGTTTCAGTAAAATTTACTGGGTAAAATGTTGTCATATAAAGTATGAAACTCAATACTTTTTATGGCAACATTTGTTTGCCTTTGTCACTCTAACGTAATTTCAATATGTATACTCTCCTCTTTTCGGTTTCTCAGTATTTTTTACTGAAAAAATTGTTTCAATGTGGAATCCACGCATAAGACGTACCATTTTTTATAGGATTCGTGTTTTACGAAATAATGCGTTGAATATTTTAAGTAGGCCACCCGGTATATTGAGACATACAATAATATTTTATCATCTTTCCACAGCGAACTAGTATCTTAATTTAAATCCTTCAAATGTGTCACTCCCACCTGTTTAATTATCTTAGTCACACTTGTAATTGTTAAGTATAGCCTCGCAGCCATATACATGTTTTAAAAGACTTTAAGGTTCCAAAATCAAATATTTTACCACAAGATCGCATGAGAAATCTCCAGCTAGCATGATTTATAATTCATGTCTATGACAAATGTCATTTTTCCTATACAACTATATAATCAAAAGATCGTTAATCCACTCTTCGAAAATAAATCAATATTATGTTAAATATGTTAAATTTTTTATTGCACAAAATAATACGAAAAGTTGTAGTGAGCCGACGGTGTTCTGAAAACGATTACTTCAATTACACGAGCATACGTAATTTATAAACCTATCAAAGATATTCATCAAATATATTTTTCTGAGCAAATTTTCCATAAATCTCAAATTCCATTAAACAAAATACCAAACGGGATAACTAATATGCGTAGCTACATTTCAAAATAACAGCGCACCACAGAAGACAACAACAACAACAAAAATCGAAATAAAGCTCACATGACATATGAATTTTGCTGCACTTAGTTTTTACGATTCCGTTTTTTTTTTTTTTTTTTTTATTATGAAATTCCAAAACAAAAATCGATTTAGTTCAATTCACTTGCAATGTTCAATATACATACACGCCGCCGCCTTAAAATGTTAAATACAAATTTCAAATTTTCTACCGATATACAATTTATAATCCTCCTTCACTTTATGCACATAACATCCAACAACATTTTTTTTGTTGTGGCGATTTTTTTTTTTTGTTGAAATGTTTGTACAACCGAAAAACTAAAAACTTCAAAGAGAGCACAATATACACAAACATACAAGAATCCCGAGATTTATCTGGATATTTTGAAATCGATTTGGGCTGCGTGTCATGATATATTCAGAATTTTTGTGTGCTTTGTTGTTGTTTTTTGAATGCGCTAAAATTGCGATGACGATGATAATAATCGTTTCTGCATTGACAGTATCACGGCGTGATATTGTGTCACTCAATTGTGAATATGGCAACAAAAAAAAAAACTAAACAAATTTATTAAATTTATGGTTGAATGGAACAATGAGTTTGGTGGTTATAATTTGTGTTTTTTTTTTGTATGTAGTTTTATCTCAGTCGAAATAAATGAATGTGTCAGTTTGGTGTGCAAAACAAACAAACAAAAAAAATCGATTGGAACAATAAATATATTTTGATGACAACATCAATTATTAGTTTTATAAAAATATTTTTGGCCTAGGTAGTAAACTATTATTTAGAATTTTTGGTAGAGAAGTCAATTGATTGGAATTGGTGTAAAATCAAAATATAATTCCCATGTCTGTTACGAGTATGATTACATTTTCATAACACCCATACCACACCCGAAAGTATAATGAAACCTATAATTATAGATTCTTTCTAAATAATTTATAAGTCTACGAGTAAATCAAAATTCAAAATATATTTATTTTAATTATAATTATAAATTAAATTCGTTATGGCTATTATTGCTTAATTTTAATTTATATAATTTGTATTTTTTTTTTTTTTTTCATTTTAATTTAAAATTATTAGGTTTTTTGTATTCTCGAGATAAATATTGATTTATAATAAAATTAATTAATAATCATCACTATTATAATTAGAGTTTTTTTTTTATTTAGTGTTGATTAAAAAACAATACTTCGGTATATACATAAATATAAATTCAAACAATAAAAAAAAAATAAACTTAACCCCTTGTTAATTTTGTTATGTATGGTTTTTTATACAAACATAATATTTTTGTGATATTTTAATCATGAAAACTGAAAATGTACAGCAGCAAAAAAATTCGCGCGCTGATATTAAATTTGCTACTATACCTATATGTATACAGTATATACACCTGCTTGTTATGTGTATTTTGAGTTAATTTTTAATTTTTAAGTGGAACAAATTTTGTGGTTTTCAACAATAAATAATAAAAATTTAAAAAAAAGTCCAAATATTGAATGAAATATTTTTGGTTCCGATTTACGGTTGTTGTGATTGGGATTGATATAACTTCAATCTCGCTATACTTTTATGAATGTTAACGAATCTGGTGGTGGGAATTTGAAGGGATCATCAAAATATGTTGCGGAAATAGCAAAACAAATTTCGATGAATTGATTAAATTTCGAGACATTTATATTACATTGGTAAAGTATGCACATAATGTGTTGTATAAATATGCGAAGATATAATTGAATCCAACTCTAATGATTACACAACTTTAACTTCTGTCTAATTCATGACCGTCGGTCCAGCCTCACTCAGTTCACATCCTACATTGAAAACCATCAAGATGATGGTAGTGAAGTTAATATTATTGCCAGGGATGTGTAAAATTATCGTATGTATAGTCGGAGGTACGGCCGAACGAAATGTAGAAATCGGATACTCGAACGATGCCGAATATCGCATGTCACATATACTTACTTATGTATATTAACTCGCATTTATATAATGCGTTGTTATAATTATTTGGTACAAAATTTTTTAACGATCTTCTGGTATTTCAGGTTTCAGGTGACTTGTTTGGTAAAAACTATAAATTTCAAAAAAATTTGGTTTGTATTTTTAGAAAACAAGGAAGCCACAAAAATAGTTGCACCGATTAGTCAGTGTTGTGCTGAATTTTACAGCAAGTGGAAATTAATATCAGACCTGAAAGTGGGAATCAAGCTGGTGAAGAGAGGAATATCGCCTGGTAGTTTTGTATTCGCGAAAGTTTAGACATAATAAACAAATGGTTTATTCGAGCTTTATGTTTCTTCTCATAATAAAAAGTTTGAGTTGTCCACAATTATACCTTCTCGTTTAACTGAGGTAGGTTCAGGGTTTTTCACATTAACTTTCTCTTAATTTTAAATGATTAAGGTATCCAGCTCGCGCTAAGATAAATTAGACATAAAGTTTACCTAGCGAAATAACAAAAAAATATTTAGCTCACGATTTCGCAGATGCGTACACAGCTTACGTGAAAAAGTTGTAGTTATCTCATTCACATATAGACTGCGCTAGTTAAAACTCTACAAACGTTTTCGTAGCAATTTATCTGCCTAGAACAATAAAATTTAGAAAAATATTAACAGCAAAACGTGATTTTTTTTTTTTTAATGAATGAATTTCCTAGACTATGAAAATAGTTTCGAACTATATTTACTATATAAACTTTTTATAGCTTACTAATTTATATGTAATTTAGTGGAGACCGCGTTAAAATTTATCTTAGCGCGAGCTGGTTACTTAGTTTTATTTAAACCGCATACCCAATAGAAAACTTATAGCTTATAACTTCCAACTTACGACTTTTGTCTTACGAAGAGCATACCCAATTTATAGGAAACACTTAAAGCAAAGCAAACTTCATTTTTCAAAATCATTTTTTGCTTCCTTGTCAAAATCAATTATTTACAAGCAGAAAAACAACAACAACCAATTTTGAAAATGCGGTTTGCTTCATTGTATTCCACATAAGTGAAAAGTTAAAAGTTTAATAACTTTTTTCATAAGTTTTTCACACACCTAAAACGAGCTAATTTTTTTTTCTTAAAATTTTTTTCATACAGTTCTGTATGTCATAAGTCATACGTTTTCTATTGGGGATGCGGTGTTTACTAACGTAATTGTGGGGCCTAACTATTGAATTCGACATTCATTTTCGAATGCTATCGTTTTCCTATTGTAGACAAAGGAAAAAAAAGGAAAACGTATGAAATGTTTACTATTCTTTTCTCTTTTGTTTCTACACTTGCTATAGGAAAACGATAGCTATCGAAAATTAGTGTCGAATTCAATAGAAAGGCCCCTGATTTTCAATATTTGGTTATTTTTTTATTTATTCAATCTTAGAAATAAAACAAACCGCCGTGCCGCGTTTAAAATTTTCTGGAAGATTACGTAAATTTATCAAGTGTAGTGGAGAAAGATTTGAGTTGATGTGTTAAATTTTAAAAATTTGAACTACTTATTTGGAATAATATAATAAGTTTCTTGGAATAAAGGAAACCCTCCAAGAACACGATCAATTCGTTCCGTGTTCTTCAAAAACCGTGTTGTTCGAGACTACAAAAACGAAAATAAAAAAACGTTACGTTTTATTTTTTATTTTTTGTTATGATATACAAAAAACAAAATAAAAGAGAATAACGAAAATCGTGTTGTTTGGAACCGTGTAATTTGAGGAAACAGGTATCCGTGTTCTTCGAATACCGTGTTCTTGGAGGGTTACCTGTATTTATAAATTGTTGTTGTTTTATTTAACTTTTTCGTTGAAACAGTTTAGGCGAAAACCCGGTACCCGTGCAAACCATGTTGGGAAGCCAGGCTAGTAAATTTGCGCTGAGCGGGTTCGAGAGTAGATAATATACTGCTACAAATCTCACAACAAATAAATATAGTTTAAAGAGTGAGATGATACAGCAATTATATCGAATGTGTTTCCCAGATT
Organism: Nephrotoma flavescens; assembly: GCA_932526605.1. Classification (NCBI taxonomy): domain Eukaryota; kingdom Metazoa; phylum Arthropoda; class Insecta; order Diptera; family Tipulidae; genus Nephrotoma; species Nephrotoma flavescens. The sequence goes on along the minus strand of OW052220.1, from coordinate 180,373,492 downwards.
GGTTTATAAATGGAGCGTCTATATATGTTTGCACAAAGGCGCTGTCCTCTTACCTAAGCAATAGTTGTCATGCGAATAATCACTCGCTTCTAACTTTTGCCCTTCCGGTCTTTAAAAATTGTATTTTTTCGCTTTTCTAGTCTTCTGGAAAATCTTGAAAACTATGAACTGATAACAAGATTATTTCAGGTTCCTTCTATAAATATTTGTTTTATGGAAAGCCGTCTCAATCGATATTACAATTTGAAAATTTTCTGAATTGAATTTGTTGAAGTTTTGTGTCCGTAATTGATATACTCGACACTCGAATTTCCTTACTAATACGCCCACGAGATTTTTTGTTCACATTTAAGTCATTTTGAATCATAGTGTATTAACATATTTTACTCCCAATTAGCTTAATAAGTCAATGACTGGGTTCTGAAATAATTACAATTACTTTAAAAATCATAAATAATTCCAATATTATAAAAAATCTGTCAAGTGATTACGTTCATCGCAGAGCCTAGACCATTTACAAATATTATAGTATTCTATTATGCAATATGTTAAATTTTTTATTATGTAGGGGTTGGGCAAATAGTCGGGTAAATCGTTTACTATCGGTAAAATCTGTTTTAGAATGGAATATTCGATCAGGGTGCCGTAAGTATAAGGATTTTAAAAAATAATTCAATTTACCTTGAATCAAAGTGCAAATAATGACTTTTACGGGAGTATTCGCCCGCATCTGACTATGGCTGCGTACGTACCAATAGTCGGTTTAAAATCAAATTTCAGTAAATTTTTCGGTAAATTCAATTATTTTTTCAAAAACTATATTGCAAACCGATCGCAATTTCTGTTTAAAACCAATGTTTACCGTAGTACGCGATTTACTCAACTATTGGTACGCAGCATAGGGGTTTATATTCCACTAGCACATATCGACCATGTTTCATTCTTGATGTCGGAGAAAACAGAGATAATTTTATTGTCTAAATTTAAAAAATTTTACTATGCTTCGTTTTTTGGCATTCGGATAATGTTCGAACAAGATCCATTTTCGCTGAAAAAGAGTACAGCATAGGTATGTTATCCGAATCGATACAAAATTTGAAAATTTTTCAGCGAGGCAACTACGTCAAAGACAAATCGGGCAAAATGTTAAACGTGTGGCCTTAAGGCAGCGATTATTTTCACAAACGAAAAATCAGTTAGTAATGTAATGTAAGGACACTGATCGTCGATAAGAATACGTGCAGGTAAACTAGCCAGCATTAATATCGCTAGACATCAAAAAGTGTAAAAGCCGATTTGAATTTAGTCAAAAGTTACATGCCGGGGGCACACCTCCGACTGCTGAGATTTTGTCAGCCAAACTATTAAAATCAGTGTAGAAGCAAAAAAAGCAAAATTAGTATTCCTATAAAAGGAGGAGACTGTGTGTCTTACTCGGTACTCCCAACGGGTTGGGTTGTCGAATATTCGGAATGAACTAATAATTTGATCATGTATTATTAGGGCATGAGTTTTTCGAGATTAACCCGATTTTCTCCTATTTTATCCCTCCGAACGCAGTTTTTAAAATTCGGTTTAAGCCAGATATTTAACCGAAATCAATAAGCATTATTCTTTTCGGAATGCATCGAAAATGCATAAGAATAAAATAATCATCAATCTATCTACAACAAATTTTTTAGATCTCTGGCCCTTTTATTTAAAATTTTCGTAAGAGCAACAGTTTCTATACGTTTACATATTATTTCTCTTTCTATTTCGCTGTAATAAGAATGGCATGCGAAATCATTTTTATGCAGTTTTAGTTAATTTTAGGAATTCCACGTGCAATACAAAAATCTATACATTTTATTAATTTTTTTAAAGATTAAATATAAAAATTAAACAAAAAAAAATGTATTCCTTCGTCGTTATTTGAAAAAATGGAGAGAAAACGGAAAATCCTATCAGAGTACAAATTTTGTTCGAAAACTGAGACTGGAGTGTTGCGAGTTTTGCTGCTGTTTCACTAACTTACTACAAAAAATTAATATTATTGTTGATTGATGTAAATAATAATCAAAGTTTATATCTACATCTAGTATGCTGAATAGATATCACAATATCCAGTTTTTAAAATCATTAAACATGACGGTGCTGGCAATGAGCTTGCAGTTGTATGGAAATATTGCTGTTTAAAAATAAGTGTGGGTCCAGCAAAAAAAATCGTACGATGATTATGAGAACATGTGTCAAAAACAAGACATAAAAATTCACGTGAACGATCGCTACATCCAGTTTGTTCTGCATCCCTTCAGCAACCGACGATATAAGCGATATTTTAGTATGACTAAAAAATATAGACGAGAATAAAGAGGTAGTCATTTTTGATTTTTTCTTACAGTTTGTCATTCTGAATTGAGCCCTCCTAGGACATGTGATGGACATGTGAAGTCCTAGGACATGTGATGGTGATTTTGTTAAACGATTTGCCACACTACGAAACCGTATTTAAAAATTATTTACCTAAAGTGTATTTACCGAGTTGGATGAAATTAAAAATTTAATTAGAGATGCAAAAATTAACTTCAATTTTGATGAAAGTAGTGATGTACATTTTATAATAAAACTCAATAAAAAAAAGTACTTATGTTTGGTAGACATTACTTTTGTTACTATAACACAAACAGTGCAACTATTGCAGGAGTCTTATGAAAGGTTTTATCAAAAATTGTTAAATAAATAGACCGATGTACTTTCCTATCAATGTACAGCGCGGAGTAATTGAAATCATAATGGCTCGTAAAAAACGAGCTGGTGCAAATAAACCCAATCTGTTACACATCACAGATGTCCCTCGTCTAATTTATGTTGTGGTTGACAAAGCTTGAAATACGACAGAATTAACTTGAGCAAGAAAGTTTGTGATAAATTTAGGAGACCATAATGGAAACATTATCAGATATCTCTCGTGCATTGGTTCAAAAATGCATGGAAAAAAATTGAGAAGCGCTAAGTGAAAAATGGAATGCTACCATATCGCGAAATATTGATACTGCTACCATAGAAAAATAAGTTTACCATAGATTCTCATTTGTATAAAACGAGCGATAAAAATGAAATTCCAATGTCATGATTGTATTTGTGATTTTACATTGTGCGCAACGTAAAGTCACAAATACAATCAAGATATTGGAATTTAATTTGTTTTATACAAATGAGAAATCTATGTTAAACTTATTTTTCTATCCTGCTACTATGGAATTTTCACAGTCAGCTTCGATTATTGACCCTTTTTTAGAGATCTTTTAATCTCTAATTAAGGAAAATATAGAAATTTTAAAATATTCATCAAACAGAATTATCAGAATATATATTTTTTTTTACTATCCCTGCAATGTGTTTTGGCGCCAAGGCTCTCCCAACTCTCTCGCGGTTTACTTCTTCCATCCTTACTTTTATGCCAGTGCTATCCAATTCGAGGACGTACGGTTATAGGTTCGCCAGGGGATCATAGATATGTTCCATTTCAGATCGTAGTAATCTGGTGACGAAAATTCTCTTTGCATCCTGCTCCTATCGGGATTCGAACCCGGTACCCCACGATCCAAACGCCAAAACTTTAACCACTGTGCTATTTGGTCGGTATTTGTTATTATTTTATCGAGTTATCTCCTCAAAATTTAGATTTAGATGTGTTCCAATTTTGGGTTGAAGCGCAAGGCAGATATCCAGAAATAAGTAAACATATAACACATGGGCTGAAAAGTCCCGAGCCTAACAAAGAAAACACGTTTTTTTGTTCATTTTTTTTTTCGCTCATTTGGTAATAACCTTCAAAAGACAGCTGTCAAAATTTCATTATATTCTATTCATTAGTTTGTGAATGTATGCAAATAGGGAACTGAGTTATTAATGTTGAGAGGGGTTTTATTCATTCTCGCCATTTTCAATCACTTGAAAAAGCTAGAGCATCTGATGAAACACTAACAATGCAAATGATGTTAAATTTTAATAAAAAAGTATTGAACTAAATTTGATTTTGTATTTTAATTCATTTCTACCGAAATTTCACGTTATTTTTTTAATTTTTTTGTATATTTTATATTTTTGGCGCGACTTCATTCCGAATTGGAGTAAAATATGTATAACTCGATAATTACCCCCGAATTTAGATTTTTATTTGCCAAAAAAGTCATGCCGTATGTATGATCAAGAAGGATGGGTGATCGATCGGAAATATCGAAAATATAAAAATAACATCAATGCTCGAGCCTTAACAAAAGTAATATCTTTTCAAAATGGTAATATCAATTTCGTGTACGAAATGACGATCAAACGTCTCTGGAAGTTACTGGAAAAGATGTGTAGGTACTTATTACAATCTAAAATTAAAAATTTAGGTTAATAAACATCAAATTTGATTAACCTTTTACTTATTCGTTATCAAGACTCATAAATCCTTAGTAAGAAAAATATTAAGCAGTGCATGCAAATCCCACAGCCGCGGCTTGTTGTTGGTTAGTTAGTTAATTTGTTGACGTTGAAAACTTATTTCAAAAGCAGCCGTCTTATTAGGTATCCCATACTAATCGCTACATTCGAGTAAAAATTTGGGAACTAGTTTCATTGTGTCTTATAACAAATTCTTTCGAAACAAAATTTTGATCTTAGATCAAAAAAATGATTGGCAATACAATAAATTTGATCGAAATGTCATTGAAATACATCGCATTGCCAGTCATTTTTTTGATCTAAGATCAAAATTTTATTTCGAAAGAATTTGCTATTAGATCGATTTTTTAATGAAAAATGTATCTTTAAATTTCTTTTGGCAAACTTCTAAATAAAAGACTGGTAAAATTGAAAGAGATTTTGGTTTTTTATAAAATCATAATGAAACAAGTACCGAACGTTAATAATTTATTTAATTAGCCAACAGTTTTTAGTCATCTGAACGCAATGGGCCCGAAAAATCCATTAAGAAAATTTATGCCGCAACACTTTATCGGGAGGGACTAAGTAATGCTTTAAACTAATTTGTTTCACTCTTTATTAATGAAAATAACTCACAGGGATCCGGAAAAAAGTGCCGGAGTTTTTTCGTTGACGCGATACACCCAGTATTAATAAAATATCCGGTACGAGAATTCGCTATGACTATGAACTGAACTTCTTGTTATTCGAAAAATTATGAAATTTAACCTTAAAGATTTACTTATTTGCAATAATTCCCTTAATAAAAACTAAAAAAAAATTTAATAGCTCACAGATTCCAATAGAAGTTAAATTGAGGTTTCCTTCAATGAGTATTTTAAGCGAATTTAAAAAATAGAGAATTTGATAAATTTATGAGAGAATCCGAATTCAAATATTTTTGAATACTCGATCCGACGAATTTTATGGAAATTAACGTCGGTTGAAATTGTAGTAAAAAACCTGCTTATTTTGACGGAATTCAGTCCTATTTTTGTTTGTTTATTAAGAATGGGTTTTAAGAATAGATTTTAGACATTCTATAGTGTCGACTTCCCCACAAGGAGGCATATAGTTAATAACAACTCTCGTTTACACTATTCCTTTCGTGGGTTCCGAAAGGGCCTCCCGATGAAAATGCACAGCTTTAAAAAAGAAACTGACCCGAATTTTGTAAAATCTGTGTTCATTAGATTACGAATTAAAAATATTTAAAAACAGGAATATGTAATGAAATGGCCAAATTGACAATTGCAGGAAGAAAATATTCGAATTAGGTAAAACTCCACTCAACTAGTAGTGCGAGCGTCAAGCAGTACAGTTTTATGTACTTGTTGAGAATACGGATATTTTAAATGATAAGTTCTGAGTAACCTTGAGCAAATACGTCATTTAGGCATGGTCTATTAGAGTGTTTGAGATCAGAATTACGTTTGTTTTGTTTTATTAGTTAAATACCGGTCATACCAAACGAAAGTTTTTTTTTTAATTTAATTATTCACAGTTTCTTATTTACCCTGTTTATATTGGAGGTCGAGTCAATTTGTAGTTATCTTCAGGTTAACCATGAAGTTAACTTCTAGTGTTTATATTGGCAGAGTTATCTTTGGATCGAGTCAAAAAATTTTAAAAAATATCTAGATGAATGCAATTAATTTTAGGGGAAATTTAATAAACTAAAATCGGAAAAAATCACAAAAAATATGCTTTCGTATTTAGATACCACTGCTGACACAAAAAAATTAGAATAAATAATTTTTTTTGTTTTTTTTTATTTTAGTTTTATTTTTGTTGTTGTTTTTCGACTCGACCTAAGAAATTATATGAATTGAGTCGAGTTAACTTCAAGTTAACTTTTGGTGGTTATATTGAAGGTTCAACCCAGGTTGAACCTAGGTTCAACCTCCAATATAAACAGTTTAATTAATAACATTAAAAAATATTAATTGTTTTTGATTATTCTTTGCCTTTTTACCGGCCTATTTTTTCTAATAAATATTGAAAGCAAGTTTCTCAGAAAAGATATTTGTTCAAAATGAATTAAACAATTACACGATAAATTATGCACATTCAACATAACCCCAAAGCCCGTTTACCATTCTTCATTCTAATACATCACAACCTGTGCCCCAGGTTGAGGTATATTTTATACAGCAAGCCATAAACTAGCGTCACTGTAGAGTATTTCCTGACAAAACATTTTTGAAGATGATATTTGTCGATTTTCTTGCGGTTCAGTAATATAACTTTATCATCCACAAAATATTGAAACTAGTACTTAAATCTAAATGGGAAGATCTGCTTTATAAATCAAATAACAATGAATCGAATACATCGCCTTGAAGAATCCCTGAGTGTATTTCAATTAAAATGGTTAATCCTCTGTTGTACTTTACCTAGAATTATTTGGTTCGACGTGTGCTTGTAAATTCTGTAAACTAATGATTTTAAAGATCCGTTTTTCGAACAATTTTGATACAGGATCTTGGCAGAAATCTCATTGGGTCATACGGGTTGGAACTTTTTTATCGGCGAGATTTTTTAAGCTTCAGGAAATAACCAGTTTTTATTACAACATTAAAAATTTTACAAGATTTAAAGTATTTTCCGCCATCAGATCATGACCAAGTTGCACAATATGTCGACAATATTTCGTTTACATGTTGACTAATAGACTTGTCCGTCGTCACATGCATGGTCTACTTTTCATTCTTAAAAATGTTTCCATGTAGCTGTGTCTTAAAATACCCTGCACGGAAATAAAATGCAGGGTTTTGAAGTAATTTTCAAAAAGATGATTTTTAACCGGTGAACAGTACATTCGGTGAACAGTAGGCCACAGATATCATTCATTTTACTGACCATCATTCTAACTAACTAATTGTCCCTCTTCCATCATTGTTGATTTTGATTTTTCTTTGACGTACTACGAGCCAAAGTTGATCAAAATTTGTTTATATTTGAAATCACTTACTAAAATTATTATTTTTATATCGATTCCACTTTTGGCGTACAAACAAAAATTCACTAGTTGTCTGAACCACAACAGTTATATTTACTTCTTGAAATTTCTAATCTATTCATGTTAAAGTGCCCCTTGTGATTAACGGCAACATGTTTCGATAGGCTTAATTCTAGTTTCACAGATATTAGCAACAACTCTTCTGCTGTCTCATTGCTTAACGACCATTAGCCGTTGGTTAGATGACATTTCACTGAATATATTCTTGGTCATCAGGCCATTTTAATTCTTCTTTTCGAATATATGATCACTGCGATAAGCTTTTCGTTTTGCATTAGAAAAGTATGTATTCAAAAATAATTGTTAATGAACTCTTTTCATTTTGGAAATGTACTCTTCAAATATTAGGCATTATTGTAAAAAAAAAAAAATATTTTTATTCTAAAATTTTGACTCACACTCGGCATTAGAATTGTTGTTTGCAATTAATATTTTCCCAAACTGATTCACATTTCTAGATTATGGCTTCCAGGAAAAAACTAAAACGGATTTAAAAATGCCAACATACTTCAATTCAGAGAGTACGGAAAAAGTGGCATCAATGATTGAAATAAAGAATTTATTCTCTTTTTATAGAAAATTTAAGAAGCTCAGAGCTATAATTTGGCATCAATTATTTCGTAATGCGTTTTCGGCTATATAACACATGAGCCCTTAATTCCGTAATTTAAATTGGGTTTCATAATTATTAAGTGTAACATCGGCGCAAACCCGCATCCAATACAAAAGTACAAATTTATATTTATCCTCGACTTTCCCAAACTGATATGATCATTGTATCGAAAATAACGTACAGGTATCAGCTCAGTTTACAATAAAATCAGATTTGTTTAAGTGTATTAAAATTTATACAAATATTTACAGATAAAATTAACTTGGCCGAATTTTAAATAAACTAACTAAATTACCATAGATAATTTAGAAATAACACTTATTCTTTCAATTTCCGAAAAATATTAAATCTGCCGATTTTAAAATTGCATAATATTTCACAAAAGGCCCTTGTCATTGTCAGAATGAATATTTTCAGGGCCTATAACCTACACTACAGCAGAAAACTTTCTAAACAATTTTAAAAATAAAATTTAGAAATAATAATAAAATTTATAAACTTTAATAAACAATTGTATATTGTTAACTTCATGCCGATTAGATGCTTTTACTTACCCTGCACTGTTCAGAGCAGACCTGAAAAATATTATTGATTTATTGTTTTACAAATTTTATTTTACTTTAAAAAAAACTTAAACTTAATTTTGAAAATTATATTTAAAATTTAAAAATCATAATTTTAGAAAAACAAAATAAAATTTTTATAAACAAAAACTTGAGAAAGAAAAAGAAAAAAATACTTCATAGGTCCGTCGGACTAATAAATTTTAAAGTGTCTTGAAAACTTGTAAATAAAAAGAATACACAAAATATGATGAATAATCGCGAATCGACGGCAAATTTAATTTTCTGTCCGTCTTAAAGATATTCATCACATTAAAGTTTGATTATAATTTCATTTAGCACAAAATTTCGTTTTTATTATTTGGATATAATTTCGCTTCGACAAGGTGTTTTAATTTTTTTATAAGGTAGTCGCAGTCCACAAAAAAAATATTAAAGCAAAAACATGGCACTAACTTATACAGGTAATAAGTAGATATATGCACAGACACATTAACTGTACACATACATGAATTTTTCGCACGTTATGCAATGGATTGATATACGACGGTATAAAAATATGAATTTAATGATATTAAAAAATTAAGCACAATAAAAAATTAATTTTTGTCGTATTGAGTTCACACTATTAAGTATAAATAAAATAATTAAGTCTGATAAAAATTAATTTAAAAATTAATTGAATTGCGTTATGTAATAATATAACATGGATCGATGAAATCGCGGAATTTGTATGGTAATCGTGTTGTTGCTTTATAATCTTGCTAAAAAACTTGGTTTAATTCAATGTGCCGAAAAGTGTTTGGCAGGTCACTCGACTTTGATTCTAACTGATAATGACACAAAATGTGATTTATTAATTAGTTATTTGCTCAGAGGCGCCTCTTAATATTGAAAATTATTCTTTCGGGTTAATAAACAAACTGGATTACATATTTGTATTTTCTCAGATTTAGAAATATTAATTGAAATAAAATTAACATTGGTGCATGACATTTTAATTTAAAATAGAAACGATTTCATCTAAATGACCGACTCTGGATTTTTTTTAAATTCTATTCTGGAATTTCATGATCGGACTTCAGATTGGAATTTTTGGAGATTACACGATCATGAAACTCAATAAATTGATTGTCATGAGATGTATGGCATGTTGCACCATCTTGTCTAAACCATATATCGTCCAAGTCAAAATTAGCTAATTCATCCTACTAAAAATTAGTAATCATGTGTCTGTAGCGTATGGACATATGTCATGCGTCTGCAGCTGCAATATGGTCCGATTCCACTTCCAGACCATAAACCACACTAAAACTGTTAATTGTTGCGGAATTAAACGTGTTTCATGAACAGCATGCGGGTTTTTCACTCCAAATTTGACAATTGTACGAAGCCATTTAACTATAAATCAGATTCACAGCTGTTGATGATTTTTCTATGAAATAGTGCACCTGTTTCAAGTTGCTCTAAAGCCCAATCTGCAAAATATTTTCGCAATAAATTGCCATTTGGTTTACGTCCAAGTTTTACTTGGACCAAGTGGATTTTATCAAGGCGATTTTATACGCTAACCTTTATGAAGAACATTTCATGGGTTGCCCTAAGAATATCCATAGTCAAAGAAAATCATCGATCTTTCCCAAACGAGTGTTTTCTATGGCAAAAAGAGTCTTTTCGATCGCAAAATTATAACATAAAATTGAATTAATATTACGATTTATATATTAATATAAATTACAAAATTTATATTAATATATAAATCGCACCTATAGTTTGAATTATCTTATATAAATTTGCCAATAAAATAAAAAAAAACAATTAAAGAGACACATAATAAACAGATTTTACAAAACACTTGTTTTTTATTTTGCAAAAAATTAAACTTTTGCGCGGTATGGATTAATTTTTATTGTCTATTTTTTGTCTTTACTCCTTTTATTTCTTTTTCTGATTCCCTACTAAATATGACTAAATTTATTTTTTACAAATCAGTAAATATTCCTGTGGCCCTATTCTGACAATTCCCTGGGAAAATAATTTAAATATTCGCGGCCGATATACGCGATCGCTATAAAATAAGGAAACAAAAAATGTCTAAAAATAGTTTAGTACGTTTAATTGGTTTTTGTATATTTTAATCGAATTTTACTTAAAAACTAAATTTTTTTTTTATTAAAGGTAAAAATTGGATATTGATATTTCCAATTGATATTGCCAGTTTTCAGTATAAATTTACAGCCATAATATTGCTATAAGAAAATGTGTACAATAAATTTCCATTAAATCCTATTCCCAGTTAATTTTTTCCTAAAATAGTTATCGAATAATAAACGTCAAAACTGCTATAACTATAACACCTGCCTCGATGATGTACGTAGTATTCTTCACGATGTTTGTTTGAAAAGCGCGATACAAACAATATTACATACAGCGCAAATACACATATATGACAACTTTTTCGTACCGTGATCCTACCGAGCTCTACTAGATACTGCTTCATAGGCCACGTTCATCAACGAAGCTTTCGCTCAGAAGTTACGACTGCCACGACAAAATGCACGGCAAAATGGTAGAAATTTAATTGTAGGGATCGGTCAAAACAACAGCGGAAGGCCGCATGGCAGCATAACATTTACATTACCGTCCAGATTCGAAACCATGCAGTTAGCATCCTTGAAGGCACTTATCATTACGAAGATTACATCTTTACTACTCGCCGTTGAATTTGACATTAACCCGCACCGATCGACATTTTACTTGGAGCAGACATCGTATTCAGTAGTTCGAAGGTGCCGTTAGCAAATTAGGCCCATAAAATTTAATCGCACATAAAAGCAAGTTGGGCTGCATAGGAGGCACGCACGAAGCAGAATCAACAAAAATTGCGCAGTCGTTCACAACCGTTGTCGATATTGATGCTACGCTACAACAATTTTGGGAAGAGGAACTGGGGAAAGAATTTATATGTAATTTCTATTCAAATATTTTTTCCGGCCTACTGAGGAAAAAGTTTGATGTAAATATTTATAAATTGGGAATAATGTTTCCATACCTAAATTGGTAGGGAAAATTATTCCCAAATTAATTTTGCCTTCAAGAAAATTAGCACTTTTTTTACCTCAGTATGCCAGAAAAAAAATTTAAATAGAAATTACATATAAATTCTTTCCCCAATTCCCTATTCTCGGAGAATTACCAGAATAGTGTTGCTGGGAGCGACGAAACGAAAGCTCACAAACATCATGAAAATAATAGAAAAGTTTGGGTCAGAGTGCTCTTTATTTTATTATTTTACATAATTTCTCATTATTTTTGTTTAGTGAACTTAAAATCAAATGGTCCGAAACATGTTTGCAGTATTTATAAATGTTTATTAAATAGTAAAATCAAATAAATTTTCTTTGAAATATTTAAATTCAAAAATGGCCATTTTCCAAAGAAATAAGTACCCGATACCCATATTGAAAGCTTCACTTTTTACACAATCAGGCCCGTTAAATAAATACGGCGCTGGTTGACAATAAATTGCACGTTATGCGCCAAACGTAGCACGAATAGTTTCATTAATTGCATTTGCAATTCTGACAAATATGACCGCTATAATGTTTATAAAATATATAATACTAGTTTGATCATCCTATATAATATAGAGGTACGAGAACATGGTTATTTGTACGAGGAAAAGTAAATAGGAGTTTGGTTCATTGATGAACTAACTAAAACTGCTCAACACTCAACTACCTAATAATAAATTTTCATTGAATAAATTTAGGTGTAACGAAGTGCAGTGCAACAATATTTACAACATTTCTACGAAACAAATCTAACAAAACTAAATTGAAGCAGGTTCAAAGGATACAAAAACTTGAACGACTTTTGGCTCATTTTTTTTTTTCTATTAAAACCTTCATTCAGAGTAGAAAAGTAATGGCTTTTTAGTACATGCCATCTATATTACAATAGTACAAGCTTATTAGATCCGTCAAGCAAGTAACAAACTCGCACAGACTAAAAATGGTCTTAGTTAAATCTCATATTATCAGCGTTTTCCGTTTAAACCAATAATTTAAATTTACTTTTTACAAATTTGTATTGTTATTCAAAATATTGATTTGCGAAAAATTATTTTACACTTTCAAAGGAAAATGATTTGTATGTGTATTTTTGCTGTGATTAGTTATTCGCAGAAGATTATGTCGATTACCTTAAGTATATTTAAGTATTCGTATAATTTTCTAATACTTTCTGGAGAGTTTCCACAACAAAGCTTTATCAGGATACAAATTATAAGACTATAGGGTCTTAAAAGTTCTAACAAAATTGGCTTAATTTAGACAGACATAGAAGTATTAACAAGAGTATTTGAGTGTTTGTCATGTGTGTTAGTCAAATTAGTACGGGTAAACACGATTATTTTGAACCATATAATAATGCTCTCCCAGTTTCCATAGCAATGATGGACCAGTTTTGATGTAAAGGTTCTGTTCTGCTTTTGTTCTATTTCATCTACGAAAACTAAAATAACGAAATTAAGAGAAAATAGAATATAGAATTCAAAGTAGAAGGAAAGAAAAAGTAAAATATTTATTTAAAAGCCTCAAAAATTCTTAACATAACTTTAGGCATTGATCATTCCGGATTTTTAAAAACGGTTTAAAAGTTCTCAGTAAATTTTATAGGAGACGATTTTTAGGGAAAATTATCTTTCTTTTTTTAGGAAAAATTAAAATTATCCCCTTCAAAAAAGTCTCCATTAGCATTATGCACTTATGCAACAGAGATTCTTCCAATCCCCGAAAGACTTCTAAAAACCAAAAATTAGCGAACAAGCAATGAGCTATAAGCATGAGCATTATTCTGGTGCAGAAGTCATGAATTCTTTGGCAACAAGCGCATTTTTCGGATAGTTTCACTGGACTCATCTTCGCACTGGACTCATCTTCGACGTCTTGAAGACTCACGAAAAAGCAATGTTTAACATTTCTGAAACTTTGCCGCAATTTATTCCATTCTTATACCACACTTCAATACAAATTTGTTGATCCAGTTTTATCATACCAATACACATATAACCTTTATAACAGATGCCAACAGACTAAATATCCAATAGGGCTAAAACTGTAGAGATACTTTTAGACATGTTTACCAACACAATAACGAAATATCATACGATTGGCCTGTTTTTTATTATATCGGAGAGATCAGAGAGATAAAAAGCAAGCCTTTTCCGTTTTTAATCTTATCGAATCATCATTTTGCCATCTGAGGTTTTGTCAGATAGTTCAGTGAAAAAACAAATGAAATATTTTGGCCGAAAATATGGCCAATTCTATGGAAAATGGTAATTAATAAAATACATAATTTGTAATTATTTTTATCTTACTTGAATTAAGTTAATATTGTAAAATTACACCCCGATTCTGACGCACAGTCTCTGACTAAAAAATGATCTTAGGTAAGACTTTTTGACTTTGTTTTGAGTTTGGTCTTAAGCTTAGTACTCAGTTTAAAGTAAAACGAAATTTTAACGCAGTCTCCAAAAATCTGTTTATTTTCGCGTGAAATAGAAATGAAATTTTATTTGGAGAATTTTTATTTTTAACGTATAAATTTGTAGACATACATAGATGAATTTGTTAATTTTATAGATTTATGGTGTTTAAAAAATTTGAAATGTCAAAATTTCACGTGAAAATAATGTGTCACATGAAAATTATTTGGTGAGTTTATGCGCTCCATCTTTGATGTACTGAACACACTTGGCTTTTTCGCTGGTGAGCTGAGTACTACAAAATGAAAACAGAAGTGGTATTTTTCATTTCTAGTTTCACTTTGGTAAAATCGTATGAAGATTTCACGTGAAATCAAACTGAGTACTAAGCTTTAATTATAACACTTTTCGTATTCTGCGCACAGTCTTAGGAGGCATTGGCATATAGAGCAAAATATACATAACAAGCCTCATGTAGACTTTCCGAGGTTAATCTATTTTACTTTTGGCAACCTGTATAAGCCTAACAAGAACAACGAACTATAAAATAACTATACCGATATGTTTTTAATATAACATACGTATATATGGATTAAATATAGAAAAAAATTAAATTTGTGTGTATAATAAATCAAAACTATAAAATAAGATTAACCTCGGAGAAATTGGCTTATAAAATGTGCACTATTTGATTTCTCTTATATATTTATTCCTCGATGGCATTGGTCTTAAAGAAAGTCTTACGTAAGACATACAAATTTGGTGGTCTTATTGGTCTCAATTTGACGTTTCCGATAAAATTGTATAGTGCGCTCAGACACGGAAATTGAAAAAATAATGGATAAACAATAATATAAGTTATGTTCACTAAGTATATTTATTTTAATATTTGTGTCATAAATTAAAATATTAATTTGGCAGAAACTATCTTACGTTTGCCAATGTTAATCTTGTTACGTTATATGTGTTGTAATTTGTATTTTATACTTATTTAAAAAAATACGTATGAGCATATAACACAATTTTTTTATTTCTGTTCTGCAATTAATTACATAAATTTAACACTACCATATTACGCAAATAATTGTAAATTATTTTATTTGCATAGAAATAAAATTCGTACATACTATTTGACAGGTCTCCAACAGTCTTTGGAGAGTTTTCACAACGCAATTTTAAGACGGCTTTGCCCGACTACCAATTAAGACTTTGGTCTTAAAAAAATTGTCTTAACAAAGATATTTTTATTAAGACAGTCTTACGAGTTTTAACGTCAAAATCGGGGTGTTAATCATACGCTAACTTATTATTTATTAACAGTACAGTGTATAAAAATTTCAGTGCAGTGTATAAAAATTGGTAAAAAGGCTTTTCAGATAAAAAATTTAAAAACATGCCAGATATGGATTACAACAAACCACGAAATTACAATATTATTGTTACTTTTCGACGTTTATTATTTGTGGATACTTACTTACTCAAATTAGTATACTCGCGAGGTTACTTATTTGAATTAGTAGTCTACACAAAAAATATTCGGTATTTTATGAAACAAAACAAATCCTCTTGTTTTGACATTTCACAGCACAAAAGTATGCCAACTCAATTCGGATGGTTTTGCATACTTATTTAAGATGGCGCCTAATAAGATAATAAGTTGAAATAAGTAGCCGTTTCGGAGAGGACTTTAGTTCTTCTATTTCAACTAACTAAAAACACCAAGTAAACATTAAGAGATCAACGAAGTCATATAAAATAAGTGCTATTGAAATTCAATTAGAACATAATTTACGTATCGCGGGCAAAATCTATGTTTGATATTTATTATTCAATTTTAGCAGAAAAAATGTAAATGCTTCCAGGATTTTCTAAATGTTTTATTTATGTAAGATGTTACTGAAGAAAGGCAAATGTATATTACAAATTAATTTAAATCACAATTTTTAAGTATTTAATATCAAAAGGTAATGTTTATCTCATGCTGAATTACCAAAATTCGTTTGAATTGAAATTTTAGTTCGTCAAGTTCGTGCTTTATTTTGAGCAGAGCCTCGATTACATTTTTTCTACCACCAAATAATCACCCAACACATTACCTAAGAAATCGAAAAGCTATATTTTTCTATATCTTATCTGAAAAATTTTACACAGCCTCCCTTTACACAAAGAAGCCGTAGCAATATTGCAAACAACTTGAACTGAACGTAATTTGGAATAAACAATTCGACCCATTTGTTTAAGGACATATTACTTTTCACGCTATTTGCCGTAGGCACTTGGCGAAACACACTTATACTTAATAAACACATTTTATTAAACACTACCAGTAGATACTCAACACAACCAGTAGATACTCTTGATGATGACCTAACAAGTCGAAATCGATCGAGTGATTTTTTAAACTTTTTGAACGAATTTTTTAATTAAAATATTCAAAAATCTAATCCTGCGAAATAAAAAAACAAGTGTTTAATAAAATGTGTTTATTAAGTTTATTGTGTTTAAGGACACTTTTTTAAATGAAATGTATGACTATTCCGGTTTAAACTAGCAGGATTATTTTTTACGTGAGAAGGTTTCATTATATAAATAATTCGAAGGAATGGTTCATACTTTATGCAAAAACTTGGAAGTTCGAAAACTATCATAAAAATAAATAACTTTTTATGACTGCATGTTTTATGTTAAATGTTGTTTGAAAAATTTTCAATTTTCAAAATAAATATTTTCGTAATAAATTTCGAATTAGTATTCCTTAGCAAGTGAGACAACACTCAGAAAAAAAATATGATAAATACATGATTGCATTTACCATATTATGATAATACTAAATTATTGTAATATTCCCTATCATATAATGATTAGAAATTACTATCAAACTTAGTTTATATGATTAATATCATTATTGTGTGTTAAATACAATTATTTAAATAATTGATTGTATCATTAGTATATGATATTCTTGATCATTCTGCTTCATCTTCATCATCACAATAATGATTACAAATGAATTTTGTTTTTCACACGTGACCATTGTATAATGATGAAGAAGAATGATCAAGAATATCATATACTATGTACTATGTTACAATCAATCATTTAAATAATTGTATTTAACACACAATAATGATATTAATCATATAAACTAAGTTTGATAGTAATTTCTAATCATTATATGATAGGGAATATTACAATAATTTAGTATTATCATAATATGGTAAATGCAATCATGTATTTATCATATTTTTTTCTGAGTGAATGAGTAAGATGTACTTGTACAGATGCCACCGAAATTATTCTTTTTGAATGCAACGTATGTTAGATCAAATTCCACTTTTAAAATTTCATTGCAGATCTTGGATCTCAATTGAACAGTTTACTTCGTAGTTTTTATTGTATGAAACTCCATTTTAAAAAATTTGGATATTGGTAGCTTATAAATTATCGAAATATAAATAATCGAAAATAATTTACTAAGTAAGGTTAGTTGCCTTACATTTCCTCCCTATAATAACTTAATAAAGTTATGGGCAACCATATCGCTGTAAACCAATCTACAAATTAACTGCACTTAAATTCTAAAAAAGTGTATTCCTGTAAGTGTTTAACGAGGTTTTAATCTCATCGAGTTTCTCTAAACTTGCGCACGTTATAAAAATTTTTAAACTCAACATCGCTTACTTATTGGTTATTTTAGTTACTTTCCCATCACCTCGGTTATGAGCTTTTCAAATGTGTATAAGCAAAAACGGATATGTTATCGAAAGCAGTGTAGGAACTCGTGGACCACGGGACTCCGAAAATAACTCGAGTTAAAAATAAATTTATATAATTTTTAATATAAACAAAAATTATTATAATTTTTTAATTCTATATTTTTCTCCAAAAATTCTGTTTTGCAAAAAGTGAGTGTACTGACATCTGCTGAACAAAATATGAACGACAATTTACTTCGAGGCAAGGGAGTCACAACTACCTATGTGCCAATTTTTTTTCAATGCATGAGAAAGACTATTTTGTAAACGTGCCTGCTTTGATTATTTAATGCCTACTCGTTTTGAAAGTTCTGCTAATTTCAGTGTATCCGGCTGAAGCCGGCGAAGCAGCTTGTAGCTGTTCAGATCAGTAAAAATAGTGCGGATGTACATAAATAAAAATTTGATGTACCCTGAAAATCAATCACCTTCTATTCATTTATTTTTTTAATTTAGCCAGTCCACCAGTATAAAAATATTGAGAAGGACTGTTCTAAAACAGTCCGAGTAAATTCCTAAACAGTTTTGGCACATTTGAGCAGTTATTATTTTAAAAACTTTTTCCAGATAAGAAAATAATAATGTGCTTATTTGAATCAAAGAGTATTTATAGTTAAATAGAGTAACGAAACAGAGGAAAAAATGTCACATAAAATTCTTGGGTTATGCAATTTAGGAGTTACGCACCACAAACACTTAAGGAAATTAAAATCCACAGGTGTTGGAGTTTCGCAAAATAGTTCGAAAATGTGGTTGGGCCCTATATTATGTTAATTATTAAATACTCAGAATTTCATTTATACGCAAATGTGCTGTTTCTTCTACTTACTATTTTTAATGGAGAATAAAAAAAACCATAGCAGCATAGGATTAAAATAAAGATGTAACATTGAATTAGGTAATCAGAAAAAAATCTATATTGAATAGGTGTCAATTTCAAGCGCAACCCGATCAAAAAATTTAATAATTCCTAAACTCTAACGTTGAAATTTCGGGAGCCCATAAGGATGCCAATCTAAGTAAAAGTTCAGAATTAGTACATAATGCATTTCGAAAATCCAGCTGAATAACGTCTGTTTGATATTTGGCACCGTGGAGTATAAATGGAGTATAAATTTTCAAAGTAAAACAGCTCGAAGTTAAGCACAACTATGTGGATTTAATAAATTTAACGAGACAACCACTGATTCAAAATTTATATATCACCATTTAAACCATCTTTCAAGCCTATCAAAATTTCTGTTGTGAAGTGGACAAGTTTCATTACAATTGCAACCATGGAAACAAAGCAATACAGGTCGGCAACTAACCATGGACCTCTGATGACTACCATCAGGTATGGGTTTAATGATTTTAATCGTAACCCAATATTCGTTTTTGGTTAAGAGCCCATAGGACGTTTGATCGAGCTGACTACGTGGGATTTGGGTCACATTTGGGTTATCGGATCGCCGGACGAAGATCGGAGAGACAGCAAATATTATAAATAGTATAATCGACCATATCGAAGTCGTTAACCAAAATACAAGTTAATTGAAAACCACATCTTTGTATGGACATTTGGGCCGTTTGCGAAAACCGCGAAATATCGAAAAAATAATGGTAAAAAATAATCTAATATAAAAAATTCCAAGAAAATAATCGGAAAACAAAGCATCGTTTTTTCGGGGAATTTATAATCGAATTTCGTCTGAGATCTGCTGTACGATTTTAGAGTAACATTAGTCGAAATTCGATCTTAAACTGCTATTTTAATTCTTTTTCACATTAGATTCATAGAGATGGGGTAGGTGGCTGGGTTGCTGTTGTTTTCAAACGGGTCAGGGTTATATGGTCAATTTCGAAAAAAACAGCTTTGAACATATCGAAAGATAAAATGTCGTAAAAAAATTCGGAAGAAATCATCAAATTTTTAACGATCAAAATCTTATTATTTTATTGTCGTCGGATATCAATTTTTAGACATTTAAAAAAAAAATCAATGTTTTAGTCAATCGATATATTATTTTTCGGTTAAGCGGGGCGATCCACCTCGAACTCCTGTTTTTTAATTTTTCAAATGAAATTGTTTAATATTTCCTTTAAAATTGACTTAACACAAATTCTTTCTCTTAACAAATTTCGAACTCAGAAATTCAGAGAATAAAAATCTCTCTCTGTTCTTACCATTAGCTGGCTTTATGTTAACTGATCTTACGATAAAATCATCAAATCATTAAAAGTAGCGATCATTTTGTAGGCATTTGACAAAATATCCTTCACGAAAAATTTTGAGAAATCTATCGGAGAGATGAGTACCGTGTTTACTCACAATGAAACGGAAACGGAAACATTTCATTAAAATTTGCTGAATTACCCTACGAATGTTGCCATCTTACTATCCATGTTTGGTGCCCTGAGATTTGCAATGTCTCAAAACATGGATAAATTGCTTACAGGAGAAGATTATCGCTGAAACAGAAGCTTATTTTGCAGAGTTCGACAAATCAAATTATTTGGATGTCTTAAAAGAAATTGAAATATCGCTGGGCTAAATCTAGTTTGATGTAGCATTGGAAAAATGAAGCCTTTATAGCGAAATAGTATTTCGAGATATGGTGGCACCGAGCAGAAGTGAGAATTTCCCGGTAGGCTGAAAGTTCCGTTTCATAAAATCAGTAACATTCGTTATTTCGGCGTTTCAAACATGTAGAATTCGCACAGAACATCATATTCTGGGAGGAGCAACATATTGTTCCTGCTGCCCTTACATTCAAAAGGTTGTTACAAAGATGTAACTGAACGAATATAAATTAAATTAATAAATGGAATTGTATATTACTAAATTTACCTGTACAAGCACAGAATCTACAGTAGTTGCTTCATTTTTCAAGTTTCATTTTTTGTTCATTTTTCATTTTTTGTTCGCTGTAGATCGAATCAGTGACAGGATTGGTTATAGATGGCTTAATTAACAAAGGCCCTAACCCACAATTTTTTCAAAAATGACTTTTTGATACCACAATGAGCATCACAAAAACCCACATCATTCTATGTTATCATTTTCAATCGAAATTAACATCAATTCATTCTATATGCAGTCAAAAAAAATAATTCTATTAAAATTTTGGTTGTTCTAACCGTTTCTCTCGATTTCCCGCAATTTGGGAAGTATGGATTATGCGTGGATTCCACAGTAAAACAAATTTTTTCAGCAAAAAATACTGGGAAACCGAAAAGAGGAGAGTACTTATACATATTAAGATTGCGTTAGAGTGATAAAAACATACAAATGTTGCCATAAAAAGTATTGAGTTTCATACATTTTATGGCAACATTTTCCCCGCTTACTGCCGGTAAATTTGACTGAAAATTTGTTTTGTTTCTTCCTAACAACTAAAGGATTTATATTTTCATCTCGTGTTAATTTTACTGAAAAAAATTGTTTCACTGTGGAATTCACGCATTAGGGCCTTTGTCAGACAAACTTTAATCTAAATATTTTATTTTTACCAAACATCAGTTGACTTTTCACAAATTCACAAAAGCAGAAGAAGTCGCAAGTGACAGTCAAATGTTTTAATATACCCTTTTTGACACCCAAAACTGTTACTTGAAACCGTATTGTGTTTCTTTCCATGTGTCATTGCATTTCAGTTGGCAACGTAGTAAAAAGCGAAATTTCAAGAAATATTTCAAGCCAATATTGAAATAAAAATGTTCATTTGACACAATTTACAGGGAAGTGCCCAGCGGTAACATGTTGAACACTTTCTTGGGGCCGAAAGGGTTTATTAGAGGATAAATAGCTATGATGCAAATTTTGAGGGATACTTTTCCTGGCTGAGTATATTGATTTCAGCACTATCAAATATTGTGGGAAAAGGGAAAAGTGTACACCAACAATTCAATCCTCGATGCCTTAACGACTGTGAGAGCTTTACGAAAAGGATGCTTAAAACAAAAAGCAGGCGGGAGGCTATTTGAGTATCCTGATATTCTATACATAATATTAAAGAAGTGTATTTTAAAAAATTATGTACAGAAATTTTGTCTTTGTTGCAATTGAGGTGGTTTTCGTTCGGTAGACCACAAAATGTGATCATTTCTTAAAGCTTTTTTGTTGAAGTTCTATTATCATCAAATTTTCTCAGCCGAAATCAATAAACCACATGAGCGTACCCCATTAATCTAAGATGATAGCAGTTTTTGATCTTTCAAAGTATGTGGAACAGAGTTAGAGACTCAAAATTAAACATCAAACAACAAACCAATGAAATTTATTAAAAATATGATTAATATTTTTTTCGAATGTGAAAAATTGTGTTTTTTAAATTTTATTATTTTTTTGTTTTTGAAACTTACTTGTTTGTTGGTATGAAGGGACCAATATTTCAACAAAATATAGTGGAAGATCTGTGGGATATTCCCTTAGTGAGAAATCTGATTTCCAGAATTTTGCGTAAAAGTTGCACTTAAAATATTTTTTTTTGTCTACACAGCCTACACAAAATATTCTAAAGTCGATTCATACGCTTAGTTTGTTAAACGTCTCTTTCCTCATAAAAGACCTAACAAACTTAGAGACTCGCTGCTTAATTCAAGTTGAGTATAAAAACATTAAAATTAAAAAAGTAAACATCTCGAAAAAGTTTATGGGTGGACCACTTTGAGTCCAAATTTGTTTTATTTTTGTAGAATACTTAGGTAAACTACATATAACGTTCCTTCATTTGGTAAGGGTCTTAATAGTTTTGGAATTGGATAACAATTATTTAAATTAGAAAGAGAGATTCAACGCGGAACTAAAAATTAAGAATTTGCCAAATTTTTAGAATCGAAAGTGCGAAAATTATGTAAATGAAAGGTATATCACTCATGTATAAAAAGAACACTCAAAATGCGAATGCTACGCGATTCGACACGACAATAAGACCCAAAATAAAAATCGTTTAAAATTAAAAAATATGAAAATGAAAAACTGAAAATCATAATAAATATATTGAATATAAAACACGTACCTAGCTGTGGTGCAATCCCGATATAGGATATCAAAATCTTTACACGACAATAATTTGCAACGGTTAACACCCGGTTGAATAGCACCAAGTCCTCGAAGAATTCGTACCTGTTCAACATTGCATACCAGTGGCACAATATCCAAACGTTTTAATTTCGTGTAAACGGTGTGTAATCCACCAACGAGATGTTTTAAAAATAATTCAAATGCTTGCGGTAAACATAGCATTGTATCACCACCAATAATAAATGCAGCAACTTTTTGGCCACGATATTCAACCAATTTACATTCGTTAGCGGTTGGATCGGAAGATGAAATTGGTGGCGGACTATTATAGGTGCGTGGTGGCATTTGATGGTGTGCCGCCGCCATCAATTCAAGTGGACTTCCATGATGAATCATTTGCAATGAATTAAGCAATCCAATACCGTGCGGTGGTAAGTGTGGTAGACCTTGACCCATTCGCGGTGCCATTACAGAGAGATTATTTGGTGTCGAGACATGGGGTGGACTTAACGAATGATGTAATGAATGTAATTGTTGTGGCACATTACCACCGGGACCACAATCAAGCGGCGATGAGCGTGGTGAACGCGAATGATGTAGCGGACTCACCGATGAATTTCGTAGATGATTATCGTGATTGTTATTGTGCAACGATGATGAGTTGGAAGTTGTGCGTTGACCACTGGTATTATTATTATGATTAATGTGATCACGGTTACTATGATTAATTGGCATTGATGGACTCATTGTGGGTTTAACAATACTAATATTATTGTTATTATTTGGTGAACCACCTATTGACGATGATGCATTACTTCGTTCACTTGTCGTTGATAATGAATCCATCGCAGAATCCATTATCACTCAAAAACATACACAAAACACTCAATTATTTTTTATTTTATTATTTTTATGCAACTTAAATTTTTTTCTTAATCAATATTTACTCACTAAAATTCAATTAATTAAATAAACATAATTTCACACGCACGGAACAAAAAACACAATATTTTTAAACACTTTTCCACTCACGAAAAATTATAATTAACCATTCACCGATAGGAATTACTCCCAAAATACTTAAATACAATTTTCTTATATTTCTTCAAATATAATTTTCTTTTTTTTTTTTGTAGAAAATCGAAAAAAATCCGCGCGCGTTCTCACTCAACAACGAACAGAATAATAAATAATACAATCCGAAAAAAATAAAATAAAAAAAACAAATGAAATGAAATAAAATAAAATAAACTTAAAAAAAAATTAATATTATTTTCTTCTCTATATTCATCTCATTTTGATCGCCACAAATCCGATATCTTTTATTTCAATTCAACAATACAACAAAAGAAATACAAATAAAAACGAACAGCACAAAAAAAATTCGTATTATTTTATTTTATTTGTAATTCAAATAATTTTATTTTCTTATATTTTCTCCGTTTCGTGTGCTTTTTTTTCCTCTCATTCAACCCAAAACACTAACACACACACTACTGAAAAAGCACGACGAGCAAAAAAATCGGTAACATATTCCAAAACAATAAAATTATATTATTTCAAATCAAACATACAAAACAAAAAAAGGTGTGTTTTATTTCAATTCAGAATTGTACATACACACATACACATATAACAAAATAAAAATCATTGTTGAATAGGAAAAAGAATAAAAACTTTTCTACATTTTCCATCTCATTCGTATATAAAAGTTCATTATATAATGCAAATCGTATGTATTGAGCGGGAATCCAACAAAACAAAAACGTATGACTTGCGCATTATATAAATCATTTTTAATTGGTCCAAACCAATTTTTGTTTTTGCTTTTTTCAAATGACAACCTTTATGTATTATATACAGACAATCGGAATGCCGATACGGTTTAAGTATATAAGACGAAAAACGAAAACAAAAAACTTACCCAACGAAATACTCTATGTTTCCACCCAATTCCAATTATATAAACTACCTATGTTTTTATGTGAATATATAAAGTAGGCGTTCACATCCAACGCAGTATATAAAAATTATATGTTCGATTTCTTTGGGCGTGATCTTTCGTAAACACGAAGATTTACGTCGTGCTTACACGCAAGCTCAATCGGAACTTTATATGGAAAAAATACAAATTTCTTATTTTTTATTAGTTTTTTGTCTTTAAATTTGTAATTTTTAGATAAAATAAAAAAAAGTTTGGTTTTCAGGGTATATATGAATTTTGCCAGAATGTGTATGTGTGTGTGTGTACAAAAAAGTCTGGATGAAGTGAATATGTAATTATTCCCAGCAGAACGAACGTTGGCACATAAAGTGCGCAGTAAAGAAAGAAGTTGAATTTTCATACATGGAAATGATAACTAATGAAAACTATGTATGTACAATTGATGTACATATATGCCTTGATAGCATATACACTTTATGGAACGATATAGGTATGGTAAGAAGGGTTTTTTGGTGGAATCAAATAAAGATTTCAATGAGTTATCAACAACTGTGGTGTTGTCGTAACAGTGATCAGACATGATGATGATGATGATGATGAGATTAAACAAAATGAATATAAAATTATAAAATCAATATCAAGAGAAAATCAATATGCAAGCTTTTATTTGTGAGGTGGTATGAGTGCTTACGCTTGCGATAGAAAATATGATATTATGAGTGGAATATAGATATGGATACATAAACCACTCAAAATATTGAGTGATTTATTTTTTTGGGTGTGAAAATATAAATTGTGTGTATATGAATAGAAATTAAGTTAAAGAATTTTTTTCCTATTTACAATTAAATAGTGTTTCGCAGGGAACCAAATTCAGCTTTATACAATGTATGTTCAGAAAAAATCTATTAGTTTGAGTTATTCATAATTTGCATGTTTATTTAACCACCCACATAATGTTTTCGCGCTGTCTTAGTTTATATATTCTTCAAATTCTACCATTTATACTTGTATGAGATGGCCTCAAACACGTGCAAGCGGTGCGTTATTTTGAAAATTGTCTGTAAACTGCTAGTTTTTTTGCAACGCTGACAAAAACTAAGCCTCAGATGCTGAAGTTATTGAGATGTAATTAGGTACCTATCTTTATCAGTTCTCTAGGCACCTAGAAAATCGATATATTTAGATTTTTATATTGTTATGTCTTTACCAGCTCCATGCCAGCCATGATACTGGCATGGAAGATGGGTCGGCCCATGAGATCGTACCTAATCTATGATCAGAAATCCCTTTTGCATCCTGCCTCTATCGGGATTCGAACCCGGTACCTCACGAGTGAAGATCCAAACGCCAAAGCTTTACTGTGCCAGTTTGGTCGGTGGATGAAAGCAAGTTGAAATCATCAGATAACGGGATAATTCCACCGTTTTTTCCGTTTGCTGATAGACAGCATTATTGGCGTCTCTGTGCAATTGCAATTTTAGAGCTTTGCTATGAAATTTCTTGGATTACACTTTTATGTTTTTTAATTTGAGAAATTGTCAATGTAAAGTAAAATATGTATATGTTTGATTTAGTTTATAAAGCATTAGAACACATTTTTGAATCAATGACGAAATTTTTACATAACTTTAATTTACAGTACCGAAATAAAACAACAATGAGGTATAGAAACAAAACAAGCACATCAAGATAAGTTTTACGAAATTGAGCAAATTTATCAGTATATTTGTCTACGAGAGCTGTTGAGCACATGATAACGTATCGAAAAAGGAATTTTTTTAATGGCGAACACCCTCTAATCTATGAAACCGGATACATGTTGATTTTACTGGACAGCCTCAACCAGATTTTATTTATTGAGTTTTACAAAACGAGAAACCATCGTGTGCCAAAGGTTTTCTAGGCTGATGGTCTAGTAATATACCTTTATTACAAGCAACGCAATTCTTATCTACCAGGGCGTGCTCTGGTGTAGAAAGGGTTTCAACAAGGGCTTTGCCGCCGCCGATAACAGAGTAAATAGAGCGCTTACTTTGTAATTCGAGGGTACCGGGTTCCATTGCAATACAACTACGACTAGGTGTTTTAATGTGCAATGTGTTTTATGTGTTTTTTAATTTCTCAAGTCATAAATTCTTCGGGCTGTCTTAGAAGACTAAAACGCAGAAAAACATCTATAAAACTAAAACTAACTAAAATATTTTGCGGGACTTACACCACATCGAAATTTCAAAACATAAATTCAAGTAATTATTGACGTAAGTTAACATTTCCAGAAATCCCATCCTACAAAAATAAAATTTTCAAAGATTTGAATTTTTCAACTCTTTTTCGTTTTTTCCTGTAAATCCTAAACTTTTGAACTTCATTGCAAAAATTGAAAAAGTTCTCCAATGGAAAAAGTTTAAGTATGAAGTTTCTTTCCAAACAGTCAATCCGTGAGCTGTAAGAGATGGCGAATTTTGGTAAAATATTTTTTTTTATAAACACTCGCCATTGTCGGTAAAATTTAAAAAATAATTGTTTAACAAATTTAATTTAAATTCGTATCGTTCTTAATCGGTTTTCGTAAATGTTATTTACTTATTTAAAATATTTACAAAACACGAAAAATCTCCTACGGAAGTTACAACTTCCGGTTAATCGATTTCGGCCAAACATCACTAGGATCACGCAATTTATCTGAAAATCTTAAGTATGAAGTTATATCCCAATCAATCAATCCGTTTGTCCTGTACAAGGGCGAGTTTTTTGTTTAAAATCGTCATCGTTCTGCATACATTTTTGAAAACGGATCTTGGCCGATATTTGTTACAAAACTAATTTATAATCTTTAGTTCATATAGTCGTTTTACTTGTAAATGCAATATTTTACAAAATACTTAACAAAAAACTCCTATGGAAGCTGCCGTTTCCGGTGGATCGATTTTAGCCAAAAATCTCTAGGATTTTCCAATTTGTGGAAAAAGCTTAAGTATGAAGTTTCATCCCGATTGGACAAACCTTCTGGGCTGCAGAGTGGACACAGACATTTAGTCTGCACAGCACCAAACACGTACACACACACACACACACACACACAGAACTTTTTAAAATCCACTTTTTGTGACTTAAATTTTCAAAAATCTCCGTCAAGGTTTCCGTTCTTCTATATTATCACTTCAAACGACAATTTGTGCCGCTTGAAATGTAACGCGACAAATAAATAGAATTTTTTTGATACGAAGGCAGCCAACAGATTTGCAAAATGTTCACTAGAAGAAGATCAGTATAGTCAACGTCGTATGAAGTGATAAAACTAACGGCATAGGCGTGCAAAATTAAAAAACAAAAGCAAATAATTTAACTAATGTGCATTACCATACTATTATGGTAACTTGAATCTGGTAACTTTTATGGCTTACACCCTTTACGTCCGCACACATTTTATTTGAATCCGGTAACTTTTAAATTTTCTATGTGTTTGTGTAAAATGCTAACAAAAAAAATCATTTTATTAATCATTTAATTTTATTTATCATCCCTTGTTTAATCATTTTATTAATAATTTAATTAAAAAACATGTTTTTTTATTATTCAAATTCGAATTTTTAATACAATTAAAATACAAAAATACGAAAAAATGACCTTGAGATCTTTTTTTATTTCATTTTTGTTTGTGTTGAAATTTTTGAATCTACAAAAATTTTAGTTTCAAAAAGAATCCACGACAAAGCCGCTTTTGTATATAAAGGGGAAAAAACGAAGAAGTTACCGGATTCATGTTCTTCTAGTATGGATATGACACAGTGAATGTGTTAAAAATATTTATAGTTAAAAATTTGGTAAAATAAAATTTTTGTGACTAAATATTTTTAAAAAGAAGTTGAATTTACTGTATTAAAATTTTGACACATAAAAATGAATCGCTTGTCGAAGAAATATACTCCAATATTATTTTTAATTTTATTATATTATAAAAACTATAAAAATAATGAGGCTGTCGTTCGGAAATATGGGAGGAAATTGAGAGAAGTAACTATATATTTAGTTTTTGTTATTTAATATAATTGTTTTAAATTTTAGCCTTTAGAATACTGTAAATTACGGATCATTTCAGATGACGTAACAAAGATCATGAATTGAAATTCAGTAATTACCCAAAAACATTTTCGGATCAACGCCAGCAGTTTCCGAAAGATAGTAGAACTATTGCCGATTAAGCAACACGGCTGGAACAAAGAATATGAATTGATTGTATTTTAATACTACATGGCTGCAGGTTGCAGTTATCGCGTAGTTGGTGGTATGTTGGTATTAGTCCATAAGTTCATAAGTTGTAAGAGTTTAAATATTATAATTAAATATATTTCCTCTGTAGCTTTACAGTTAAATCAATAATTTACAAAATGTTAAATTATTTTATTCTTAATATGCGGGACATTATTAAACCTCCATTGTATAACGAACTTCAGGAAATTGGAGCTAGATTTTGCGCAAGATCAAAAGCAGCAATTTTTGGGAATGTTATTTGTGCAATAGGTGGATGTCATATAAGAATTAAGTGTCCAGTCAATAAGCATGATAATACCTCAATTATAAAAGCTTTTACTAAACCCAGTGCCAAGCCATAGTAAACAGTAACCATTTATTTAACGACGTGTTCATCGGATTTCCAGAATCAGTACATGATACAAGGGTTTTCAAAAACAGCCCTTTGTATCAAGATGGTGCTTACACAAATGACAAATGGTATTTACTAGGTGATAGTGGGTATCCATGCCAGCTGAGCCCCATAGCAATGATTAGTGATCACACCATTTAAAAATGCTTTAGGGAAACAAAAAATATTTAATAAGGCACAGCAGGGCTCGCAATATTGTAGAATGTGCGTTTAGTATTTTAAAATCTAGGTGGCGAAATATTTTCTTTAAGGCCCTGGAGTTGAAGGTTGAACATTGCATCAAAGTCATATTTGCTGCTTGTGTGCTACATAATATTTGTGTATCTGGAGGAAATGTCGTTCCATCACCCGAAATAGATGATTCACACGTTGAATCTGATGAAACAAACATTTCGTATTTGAGAGATTCTTCCGAAGCAATTGTTTTTGTAACATCCTTTTGGATCAATTATAATAAATAAAGTATGATAATTTCAAAAATAAAAACAATCTTTTTGTTTCATCCAAAAAAACAAAACTAAAGTACAAATGCAGTCTTTGACTATCGCTTCACTTAGTCGGTTAAGGTATACATAGTATTGTTATGTCACAAAATACATTAATCTGATTCGGAACCGGAAGAAATCCGTAAAACATCTACATTTATATTGGAATAGTCTGTAGGCCATTTTTTTTTTTTGTCCATTTTCTTGTCCCGCTTTTCACGAATAGCCAAATAGCGTTCAGTTTATACAATCTTTGGCAGTATGACTTCGAAAAGAGCCGCGCGATGAAGTCGATGGTGTTGGACTTTCCAAATTTGATCGTGACCCGGATGATGTCGATGGTGTTGGACTCTGTGACGAAACATATTTTTGCGAGGAAGTGGATGGCATCGGACTCTCTAATGAAGTATTCATAGGCGGTTTATTTACGATTAATCCTTTACTATTGGCCAACAATAATAGAGGATAAAAGTTATCTTTACAGCTCGCATATTTGTGAATAATTTCAAGCAATGGCCAATCTTTTTTGGCTTGTTTTTCTTCTGGCCCTTTGTATCCAGCTCCCTCTCCGGTGTTTATTTTAAAGAATGACTGTAAATTTATAATTATATGTTTAAGCCGTTCTAATTAAAAAAAAAATTGGTGACAACCTTATATTTTTTCATTAATACAGACCACTGCTGTTTGCAATGAATGTAACTTTTGTCACCGTTATCGTCCAATACTTCCCTGTAAATTAATGAAAATGTGAAAAAATGAACTGAAAATAAAAGGCAATCAAATTAATTCGAATATTACCTCCAACCGCCGCTAATATTTGCATTTTTCGATACAAATGAAGCATCAAATTTAATACGCGTTTCAAGTAAAATTATTCGTTCATCATATGTCTCTAATAAAAATTACAAGGTTTATAAATGTAGGAATAAATTTTATAATATCACTTGAATAAATGAATTTAAACTCACATGTATGTTTTTTCAACACTCGTTGCTTTTTTTTCGGTGGACCATCCATATTTATATTTTTATAGGAAAGCAGAAATAAATGAAAAAAGTATTTTGTTGTTGTTACAGCTACTACTCACATTATACTATACCCTCCATCAAAAAACTGAGGTTATGTTTTTTTAACATCCTGTCAAAATTTATAGACGGTCTATAGAGTTCGTAAATTTTTTGTGGTGAATAAAAAATAATTTTTAATTTTCCTGTCAAAATTTTAATTGTTAACATGGTTTTTAAAACATTCACTAACAAGAATACTATAAACTACTTGATAAAAATAATTATGTTTTTAATAAAAACGAAGTCGCAGATAACATAAACTCGCCAGTTAAGGCGCCTTTATGGTTGGTGTTTTTTCTTGTGTTCGATCTTTCTGACTATTTTTGCGACCAATCAAATGGCTCAAAAATGACGATGTTAGCAATATGATTGAACAAAAAAATAATCAGAACGAAAGAAAATCAGCAACTTTCTCTCATCAGGAATTTCTTCATTCTAGCAATAATCTCCAATTTTACTCCCTTGTTTGAAGAAAAGAAAATATCTCTAAAGCATTTTCTTGTTCCTGACGTTCTTAAAATTGCCTAAATGAGGAAACACGAACGCTCCCAATCCTGCAGTAAGTCTTAAATGTCTTCGTATAGATTTCCATCTTGGGTAATTTCGAACATTACATCGAATACTTTCATTATGGAAAAAATTTTACACACTGAATTTTATTCCACCAAGTTGTTCACATTGAGTGAAACCTGTGTTAACTTAACCCCGTATGCCTCACTGAAGTATTAAACAAGCAAAAACACCACTTTACATCTACAAAATTATAATGAGAGAAAAAAGAGAATTTTGAAAATCTTCTGCACTGAGTGCAAATGAAGCTCTTATGAACTGGCTTATTCGTTCTTTGGTTATTAGTTGTTGTTATTAGCATCTATTTTTTTTTTTGCGAAAATTTAGCCTTCGTAATAAGAAAACTCATAGGTTGAGATGAACAAAAAAAGCGAAATTATAAATGATAATGATTTTTAAGCAAAACACTAACGGGCAACATTACTTAAAAAAGAAACCCATTTCCTTCGAAAACGTAGTCCAGTTTGGTAACTTAAAGGCATTTTTGATATAGTGCTGCCACAAATGAAATTTCCAGATATATCGTTCCAATGTAATAACCTATATACGATGCCAAAACATTTTTAGTCCAAGATCTGCATAAACATTTAATAATACTATCCAGCAAACAGATGCTGCGTTGACGAATGATGTTGACGAATTGCTCAAACCAAATCCACCGAACTATCCACCACTTCAGCCGGAAGTCTGAAATTGTGACGAAGTACCTCACAGAACTGAAAATATTCATCGGAAGGTGGATTCGATGAAGGTCACTTCTGGTAAGCAGGGGAGCAGGGTAAAAATATATTGTAATTATAAAAACTTACCTAAGTATACTGTTTAAACACGAAAACGAAATAAAAAGGATGGGTGATAATAACACCTGTCATTACACTACTCACCCAAGCCTCCAAATAATATGGTGAATGTCGCACTCCTGATTCTTAGAAAACAAGAAAAAGTGTAATAATTTTTCCATTGATCGTTTTATCGGTTTTATTTTTATGAAATTACACGCATTTCAATTAAAAATTGAAAGAATATTTTTTGTGATAATAACTACTTGTCCGATTTGTATCGGATTGGATACCGATTGTGAATACCGTTATCGAATTTGACTGTTACAATAACACTTCTAGTCATTCACACCGCTTCCGGAATATTCGCAAAAATGCCGAAAATAATCTTTAAAAAATTTCCTAATATTTATTTAACACTTACCACTACTACCGAAATACTTACACCACTAAAATATTCCTCGAAATATTCCCACAACAATTTTCTCAAAATCCACTAACACTAAAACACCAAAATAAATAATTTCCAAATTATTTATTAATCCACTATTATTAACCATTTACAATTATTTTTAAATCACAACACTAAGTTACACTTGACACCACATATATAATTTTAGATGACTACTATAATCTGCAATACCATAAAACTGTCGCCAAACTAGCTATAATGCTACTACTTAAAGATAGATGTCACTAATCTCAATATTATTAATTTTCTTCAATAATGAGCAATTTTCTATGAAAAAATTTATGTCCCCATGCTGAACTGTTTACCCTTCAAACCAATAGGCGAGATCGTAACAATATTTTCGTTAGTTTTGGTGTTCTTTTAAAAAAAAAATAGTATGAAACTTGGGGTGGTCCGTGCTAGCGAAAAGTTTTTGTGTGGAACTGGGCCGATTCTTTACTAAATAACAAGAAAAACGCAACAACAAAAATTCGAATCTGAAAACACGTTCGAAGATGATCCGTAAATATATACACTTATACCGTGCGATTCTGATTTATAGTCACAGATGTCTAAACATTTCTTAATTATTTTTAATTCTTATTTCGTTATGCCAAATCGTAGACAACATCTCCGATATATACGGGATACAATGAATCCGTTCGACGTTAACAAAAATATTCGTCGAGAATTTTTTCGCAATTAGCTATATGGAGTTAATCGAGAAATTGGAGCAGCTAAACACAGAGACTCGGATATTCGCTGACAGGGTGGCTTAAAAGTCACAACACCATTTAAAATTCAAATAACTTTCTACAACTAATTATTATTTTCTATCTAATTTAAGATTATTAAAGCGTCACCCTTGGAAATTAATTATGGAGAAATTCACGACTGAGCAACGTGTTAAAATAATCGAATTCTATATAGAAAACAAACGATCAATTGTGTTAACGCAAGGAGCCTACACTCGTCATTTAGGGGTCAAACAACCACCATATAAACAAACTATAGTTCGTTTGTTTATATGGTGGTTGTTTGGGCGGCTTCAAAATCAGAGATCTGTGAATGATTTACCATGTGCTGGAAGGCGATACGGGCTTCAACCATGGCTGCTGACTACATTCACATCACCATCTAATGCCGAATATATCAAAATGGAGATACAGGACACAAATATTTTACCAAGAAAAACTAGTTTCCTCTGAGTTTTCTATTTGGCATTGAGATATTTGGTTGGCGGGAATAAAGTTTGTTCTGTTCTGTCAATATAAAGGCGGTGATTCATGTAAAATTTTATTTGACAGGCATAAATAATAGTCGCTCTGATTGGTTGAATGTCGGCCATATTTTTTTATCGTACGACAAAAATTAAAAATTGAACATTGTTCAATTTTGTATACGATTTGACTGCAGTGAGAACAAAAGAATACGTATTCTAAAATATAAAAAAAAGACGGGAAAGATTCGAAGCCGAACTCTATAAGCATTTTTGTTGCCTATACAATATAAGAAAATAGCTTTTCCACAAAAATAAACACAAACCACCCCACCCACTATCCAATTCAAACCCCCAAAACCCATCTCACCCGCACCATCCTATATCGCACCACCCATATCATCACCCTTTAACACCTCCATACGAACTACCACACACACCGCCCACACAAACTTCCATCCACCAAATCACAAACTCCCACACAAAACCCAAAACACCTCATCCCACCCCCTCCACCTCTCATACCACTACTTCTACCACCCCATAACCACATCACACGCATAAACACACATCCACACGAGATATATTTTTATTTCACATTCACATGCTCTATGAAACCAAAATAGAATAGAAAATAAAAAAAAATTCTATAAATTTTAAGGAGGGGGGTTAACAAAACCCTACATATCTCCGAACACCCTAAACTCAGAAATGTCCAAATCAATAGGAATCATTCCCATGGATTGCTTGAACTTTTAGTGATTAGGTTGATATCTCCATCCGTTCTCAAGTTATCGTGCACACAGACGGACAGACGGCAAACCGAAACCATATAGCATTTTTTTTAACAAAAATGCTTAAAAATCAAAAAGAACAAAAATAAAAAAGGCTTTTTAAGTTGCTTTGCTTTATAAAATGTCAAAAAATGTCCATACGACAAAGTTTTATACATGTGTCGCTTAATGTGTTTTTCGTGTTTATCATATAAGACAAAAAAATATTAACCAATCAGAGCAAATATTATTTATGTCTGTCAGATAAAATTTATACATGAATCACCGCCTTAATAGTCATTTCCAAAGACTTTAATAATATTATGTATGTAGACTGGTAGTAACTAAATGTCAAGTGAGTAAATTTCAATGAAAAAAAGAGATAGACAAAAAATAATCAGTCCCGTATGAAGAATTTTTATTAACGAATTTGAATGAAGACTTAATATAGAATTAGAATCTTGTCTATATATTACCAGCATTCAGGAATTTTATAATATTTTTTTAAACCATAACTGGTTCAAGAATAAAATGTTTCAAAATAATTAATCAAAATTAAACAATAAAATTATTTCGAAAAAGCTATTCAACTATTCCATATAATTCATAAAACCGAACTATTCACTGTTTACAGAATATATGTTAATTAATTTTAAAATTATCAATATACTTAATCAACCCTAGAATGCACATATAACTATAATTATATATATTTTATTATTAAAATATTTAAAAAACTGAAGAAAAAAATAAAATGCGCCATTTTGTTTCCACATACATATATTTATAACTGAAAACGTTTTCGGTACGGGACCGGCGGAATCTATTGTGATCAAATTCATATCATCCACAATAAATAATTTTTTTTTTTCGATACATTTTATTTTAATAAGACATAAATTTGATCACAAATTATATTCAACACACAAATTTAATTATATTAAATTTTCTCGGACCTAATAATTTTATTTTGAGAGATAAACAACCAGAAAGAAAAGCTTTTAGGTGCGGATGATAAAAATAGAGTTTTATATACGCACCCCCTCCTATCTGTCCACGCATGAAATAGACGATTTTATATTTAGAAAAACCATATTACCGGTTTATGGTCATTTCTGACAATTTAACATCCAATCTTGAAATGTCAATCTTGACATTTTTGTCAATGCCTACTTCATTACCAAACGAGTTCTCATCTCAAGACGCACAGCAAACCATAGTTTCATAATTTACAAAACCAGGCTGGTCATTTTATGGTAGTTATATCACTTTTCGTGATATAAAGAAAATGTCGTAGCTTTCTTCGTATGGATTTTGGATGAATTATGTCACGTCGTATATTGTTTCGAATAAAACAGACCGCAATATCTTCCATCTCGTTTACACAAATACAAACAAAATTGTTTGACTTTTGATGTGAAAATTGTTTATACGGCATTATAACATTTCGTTCTCATCATAATTAAAAATAATAAATTAAAATACTTTAGTAGGTTCTTCTAATCGTGTAATAATGATAAACACAAATATTTTTTATGCTCGATTCTGGGATCTTAAATTTTATGTTGTTATTTTTGTTTTTTCAATACAAATTCCAATAGGAAGTGGGAAATGAAATAATATAACAGCAATTTTATGCTTTGATGTGCTGTTATGTGGTGACGTTGAATACTTCTAGATTCCTATGGGAAGGAAAATAAAATTCAGAAATCTTTGATACACAAAATAAAATTTAATTTACCATATTTGAATTGAAAACTTTTATTTTATCACTGAAAATTCTTTTAATTGAATAAAAAAATTTAAATTTTTGTGTTTTATCACTCGATATTATATTTTTTTGATTTGAAGAATCTGCATTTTTGTATTTTGATACTTGAAATTATTATTTGTATGATTGATTGATTGATTGATTGATTGATTGGACTGTAGAACCAAGTGCTAGCCAAGAGTCCCGGATAACGCCGGGCCTATTCCTACAGCCTGTTTACACATAACAATAGGAAGGATAGGAAAGGTTTTTTTTTTTTTTTTTTTTTTTTTTTTTTTTTTGGGACAGAACGATCCGGTTGCAGACACCTAGCGATCGTACGGCACAACACAATTCTAATCTACTTCTAATCTACTAGAGGAGGATAAAGGCTTAATAGGTTTAATGGATAACGATGGTATTGCTTTGATCGTCAACAATTGCCTCACTAAATCAAAACCTGAGAAAAAATAATATTTCACGTGCATCTGGAAATTTTCTGTAATATAATTCTACATTAATACTTATCAGCTACCTAAAAAAAATTGATTAATTGATTAATTGGATCAGTTCGGTTACAAATACCTAGGTAAAGCCAATAGTTATTAACATAATGACAGCACAATTCTAATCTACACGACCAGCAATTAATATTTCAAAGAAATCTTTCTTCATAACATCTAAAGATTTCTGAAATTCATTCTTAATTAATCTACCGGTTTCCTAAATAATATAAATATTTATTAATTTAATCCTCTACAACTCAATAATTCAATTTATTACTAATACAATTCAAACAACCATGGGTTCAGAAAATTATATTGTAAGTTAATATAATTTTCTGAACCGCTATAATTTTCTGAACAGCTATCCGAACCACATCAATAACAAATTGAATTATGTATATTAATAATTAATATTAAATCATTAATAATTTCTCTAAAGTCATTAGCATTTGGCAAACTGGCCGTTAAAATAGTCAGTAAACATATACTCGTATTATTTATTAAACCTGAAAACAAACTGTATGCTTATTATTGACTTCTTAATTGTATTCAATATATTCAAACTTATGACTTACGCTTCACTGTTCAAGTTATTAATAGCGGATTCTTTTACGTTTTTGATGTAAATCAAATTTCGGATAGTTAAAAAGAAAATGAAAAAAAAATTTGATGTGTGGCGTAGTGTGTCTATCCGTGTCCAAACCCGAAAGGGATACCGAAAACAATAACAAACCATTTTGAAAAAATTTCAAATGACGCGTTTGACGTATTTGACAATATTTACGGTTGACGTATTATATGTGGATATATAAATATGTGTACGTGGTAGTTAAAATGGAAGTAAAAATCTATATTTCCATTTTTTGATGTACATCAAAAAAAATTTTTTTTTGCTATTTTTTCCGCTAAAATGTGATTTACATCAAAAACAAAATTTTTTGCCAGTCTTTTGTTAAAAGAAAACGCCATAAGAAACATAAAAACAAGATACTAAAACATGATTTTAACACGCAAAATGACAGAAAATAAAAATTTAGTTAAAATCATTAAAAATTTGAATTTTAATCACTGCGGAAATCATAAAATAACAAATAAAATAAAATCGAGATAAATTTTAATTTGTAATTTAAAGTACATAATCTATTTAAATAAATGAATTCTTAAGATCACGAATATTTTTGAAAATTGTAAATCGAGGAACAAAGCTATAATATCATTAACAAGAATTTGTGAGCTGAATTTTATTTAATATATTTTAATATTTATATGTAACTATATATAATGTTATATGTGTCATAATATCTAAAATATTCGAACATAAGAAAAAAAAATAATAAGTGACGCAACGCGCACAAAACGACGAAAATGAAACTTGGGAATATTTCACCTCTGTATGATTTTTCATCATGGTTTTATTATGCTCTCCGAAAACAAAATTCAAATCAAAACCTACATATAAAAAAAACAAAATGGCCTTGAATCCCCCATCTCATTTTCGCTTGGGCCAGCGCCTCTACACCAATAAAAAATTTGGTTCAAAAAGGAGTCGCTATCAAATCCAATCTCATAGGCAAATAGGGAAAGAGACGAAGATGAAGATTCAAAAAACACGCTTCACAAGGAAATATATAATAAACCACAAAAATATACATACCATCCACACATGTATACATAAGTCTACATCCAAAACCAACAACAATTAACATATCAAATTTATTCATCCGTTCCACCCGGGATTTAAAAGAAGCACTGGTTCACACTTTAAAATAAGTCGTAATAGATGATTCATTGCTAATTTAAAACCTTATTTTATATTTAAACCAAAATGTTTTTGTATTGTTTTAATC
Source organism: Nephrotoma flavescens (assembly GCA_932526605.1). Classification (NCBI taxonomy): domain Eukaryota; kingdom Metazoa; phylum Arthropoda; class Insecta; order Diptera; family Tipulidae; genus Nephrotoma; species Nephrotoma flavescens. The sequence goes on along the minus strand of OW052220.1, from coordinate 180,334,530 downwards.
TACTCTCTCGAAAATAAAATTTTAACTAAAATGTACATCTCAAAAATGAATGAAAAAAAAAATTAATTTTTAAAATTAAATTTCAAATTTAAAGTAAAATAAAACATGTAATTAAATTTTTTATTTCACTTCTGTTTGTGTTAGAGCTGCTTCACCGAAAAACATTTTGGCAACCGGTTTCATATGTAAACGGGGAAAGAGACGAAAAAGAAGCTGCTTCTTTGACATCCCGTGTGAAAGGGGCGATTATTGGTTTTGTTACATCCCTGCATATACACACCATATATATATATACATCTAAACGCACAGAAGCACACACTCATAACTATTTATATGTATTATTTAGGTAAATTTTGATGCTACACACAAATCTATGTACGAAGTATGAAAAGTACATAAATAAAAGTATGTATATATGTATATATTATATATATATATAAATGTATATAAAGGATACTTCTCTGATTTAATGCATCTTTATACATAACCAGTTTATCGAAACATTAAAACGAAATATATCCCGTTATAAATATTTCAACTCTGGTTTTATGTATATAAACACATTTCATCATACACGTCACTTAACTCGTCACTTTACTGTTTATTTGAAACCCACTATGTATATTATGTATACCTAGTAATTCAAACATAAATGTGCATTTACGCATTCACGAAATGGTATCAGAACATATACGGAAATAATTATATATACGTATACGTTCTACACAATTTCACGCGCGGCTTATACACAAATCAATATTTAAAACACTAGGTGTACGCCATATCTTTTAATCACTTATTTTATAATGTAAAAACACATTGATTATTATTATTATTAATAATTATAATTATTTTATTTATTATTTACACAAAAAAAAAATATTTAAATTAAATGAAGGAGCGACAACAAAACACGTCTACTCCGTTTCACATCACTTTTCGTCCTCCCCCATATACAACAGGAAAAATTAAACACTTGAAATTATTATTTGTATGGTGATAAAAAATCACGTAAAACCTTTTCATTAGAAACCAAAATTATAAAACGAAAACATTCATAAGACGAAACGTCCACTTATCATTTTTACATTTTTAGTTCATTATTTCGTCTCAAAATTCATTTTGCAGGGTTTGTAGACAACTTTGTTTTGAATTATATCACAAAAAATGTCTCCAATAGTGATATGAATTCGTGATATAACCACCATAAAATGACCATCCAGATATTTGTTTATGGTAAAAGGAAGTAGTTTCAAAAAGAAATATATTATTTTCGCATCCTGAGGCATTTTAGTGTAAACAACGCCAAACAAACTAAAAATGGAGCTTCCGAACACTAATACTAAAAAAACAAATCAAGTTTGCTTTGGATTTTCTGCAGTTTGTTGGCTCAAATTGCAGGTTGCATTTGGTAACGTCTGATGAATTTGAATCAAACGCCTTTTGTGATGCATCCGAGGCGACATACGACAGTGTAAAATATACTTAAGAAGCATTAAAAAGTTCAGCGAAATTAGTGTTAACATTATAACTGTAGAAAATAAAGTTGTGCTGGTTAAACAAGTACTTGGACACGTGGACCGATTCAATGAGTATTCCTTGGCTTTCTGATATTCCACGGCGCTATGGAAGATTTTTTTTTGAAATCGCCCTACCTTAAAACTGGAGACAATCCCACGAAACAAAAACACATTAGATCCAGAATCATTGACTAAAAGAAGCTGAATCCAATTAGATAAATTCGACTGAGCTTCGCTGGAAGAAACATCCAAAATGTTGACAGAGGTGACGATAGAAGAAAGTATATAGTTCCAAGACTTCTTTCAAAGTTTTCTTCGTGATTCAAAATAAATAATGGTGTATATGTGTTACGATTAGCCGAATTCCGAGAAACAGACTTACGAGACAATTACATGCGACAATAACTTCAGCTGAATTGAATGATACAGAAACAGTTATTCATGGGAGCGTTCTGAGAAGAGAGAATTGTTGACAAGTATTCCAGAACCTTGGTTGGACGAAGTGCAACAAAACAAATTATCAAATTATTTTGTAAACGCTGACATCAAGATTATTTTGCAAGATTGCTAAGACTTCTTGTCTTGTCGTCCTGCAGCGACCTATTAATTAAAACTCTTCCTATCGTGGAAATTGATCTTCCACACGTTGCGTATATTTGGTTGACACTTGCGTACTATACTAAAGTGACAAAACTGGCCTTGGAGAGATATCGGAGATTAAAGTTTAAAGCGTGGATTCCACAGTGAAACAAATTTTTCAGTAAAAAATACTGGGAAACCGAAAAGAGGAGAGTAAACATATTAAAACTACGTTAAAGTAGTAAAGACAAACAAATGTTGCCATAAAAAGTATTGAGTTTCATACTTTTTTATGGCAACATTTTCCACGCTTACTGTCAGTAAATTTTACTGAATTTTATTTTTTGTTTCTCTCTAACAAGTAAAGGATTTATATTTTTATTTCGTGTTAATTTTACTGAAAAAATTGTTTCACTGTGGAATTCATGCATAATAGAGCCTTTAAGCTGAATAGAGCCACATCCGATTCGTTGTCGCAAAGCGTTAGAAATCAGAAGGAAAATGATAAACATATATCCATCATCCATTTACAATCAATTTTGAATAAATAAGGGGAGGAAGGTATAGCACAAATTTCCACAAAAATATTTGACAATTCTGCTACCAGTCAAAAGTTTATCCGAAATTAAAACCATGAGCAAGCACTTGGATGTTCCATCACCATAACAATCTTTTCAAATCTCGCTCGTCATAATATAATACAAAGTAGAGTAAAATACTCGTACATTTTTATTACTCACCCCATGGGCATTTTAGTGTCGCCCATTGATGATTACACACTTCCATTTTATTTTTATTCGTTTCTTCATATTTCTTGCATTTAAATTACCATTTTAAAAATGTTTTGTGTTTTTATCATGGAAAATTATAGAAATATACCGCAAGCAATAATTAATCCTCCATACAAACAAAATGCAATAAAACATAAACAAAAAAAATCTGTGCCCCAAATTTTTCTACAAAAAAAATTAAGAATTTCATCAACAAAAAAAATTAATTATATCCATTGAATAAAAAACAGCTCCGCACACAAAAAAAATTATTGAATGCTCGTAATATTCTTCATACTCAAAAATAAGACAAAATAAAAAAAAACATCATCAATATAATCTCCGGCATAAAACAATTCGAAATTGATTCTTCAAAAAAGTTAAAAGCAAAAAAAAAAAAAAAACTCCAGAAGAATAATAATATCTTGTTAAGTCGTGAAACACAGGAGAGAATAACCGCCAATTTTCTAACCAACAACGACTTTCGTTTTCAATATGCATATATCTACATTTAACAGCCACACAGCGCAAAACAATAACAAAAATTATAAACGTAAGTAAAATACAATTTTCAACCCCCCAACCAAACCGTAATGTAATCTAACCATTTCATTGTGCTTCAATTTTTTTTTTTTTTTTTTGCTGGTGTTTGATCTTGGTTCAAACTCTTTTTTTATAAAGCACAAATTTTATATTTACTCGATCGATTTTTTCATTTTTAAAGTCTTGAAACGAAAATACATTGTTGTTTATGTATACGTTTTGTGTACCCACCATCTTGACCTAGAACAACAGGAAAAATATATAAAAAAAAAATGAAAATTCACTTTAAAGGGAAAAAATTTAATGGTTAATTGGGCGGATATGTAGTTGTGTATAGTGCGATGTAATGCATATATGGGTGATTTTCATGTATTAAGCATTTATTGTTAATAACTGAACTGGAACGTATAATCACTTTCGCGATGGCTACCTGCTGTAGGTGGGAACAGATGAATTATTGGAAAACCACCTTTATATGGATCTAATTAAATTATGAAAACCTGCTTATTCAAAAAATCTCATTTGCAGGTATCAAGGTTTGAGTATTTTATGGTGTCAAGTAACCGTTTCTTGATCCCATGGTATAGCTAGTATCGAGAGTTGCCTACGAGATGAATAGGAGATATAAAGTTAGATATTTATTCGTTTTTATAAATGTTGTCTTCCCCCAACTCCTTATCTTTTTCACCTAGTGTGAATCATTCCAATAAATCTTTGTGCGAAGACCGAGGAACGCCTGTAAAAGTTTTCTAACTTTCAATGCAGTTGACGAATTTTGAAAAAATTGAAGCATTGTAATTGATTAAATCAGTAACATTAACGGATCTCGTGAAGAAAATTCTAATCTTTTGCGGGTTTCATTAATTGTGATTGGTTAGTGATATTACCTGTGTAAGACGGGACAAATGCACTTTTGTTTGAAACGAAATTTTTTTTGTTTCAAATCATGGAATATTGTACCAATTATGAAAGGTTATTTAATTGTGAAAAATAATCCGTTTAAATTGGGCGTATTTATCGCATTATCGAATGTTACAGTTTTCTTGAATGTAATCATTAAATCCTATTAAAATTAACTAAATAATTTAAACTACTTTGCCACCTTGACAATTGAGTTCCATGAAAGTTTAATTTGACTTAAAATTATTTTTAAAATTCTCAAAAAACGAATATTACACTACTAATTACCAAACTTACTATACAAATTTGCCTTAATTCAGGGAATGCAAAGCAAATAATTAAAAAATTATCTTACATTTACCGCTAAGGGAAAGATCATCATATTCAGACAGCAAAAATAAATTGTGTTCATAATTCTAAGCAACAAGTTATACAATAATAAACCTATTTATTAAGAATCTTGAAAATGAGGTATTCTTAGAGATCTTAACACAACGTCATTTGTATGAGGTGTTAGTTGGAATCCATAATAGTTAGGTAAAATAATCAGAAGCAAGGCATTTTAGAGGTGGGGATAATTTATACAATTCAGTATTATGAATAAATATAATAAAAATGTTTAGGCCAACTGGGGTATTCCTAGAGATCTTAACACAACCTCAGATGCTCAGCTAGAAATAATACTGAGGAGCCCCCCATCCATGGGTGGAAACAGTTTAGAGGATTTTGTATTATGGCCAAATATGATAAAACCAACTGAGATATCCCTAGAGATCTTAACACAACCTTATGTATATGGCATGTTAGTAGGGAATTATTTAAATTATAAATACTATTCTAGAGCTCCATCCAGGGTAGGGACAATTTGAAAATTTTATATTATGACCAAATATTATAAAAAAATAGGCTAACTGAAATATGCCCAGATATCTTAACACAAGCTCAGGTATATAGAGTGTAAGTTGGAGACCATGTAGGTTGTAAAAATAATCAAGAGCTATTCCCAACCAGGTATGAAGATAAATAATTATAGAAGTTTGTCATATGACCAAATATAATAAAAAATTATAATGCCAATTCTAACATTTTTTATTACATTTGGTTATAATACAAAGTTTTATTAAGTGTCCCTTCTTCTAAATAGGGAGCTCCAGATTATTTTTCTGACGTGGTCTCCAACTAACACCTCGTATACCTGAGATTGTGTTAAGTGCTCTAGGGATATCTCAGTTAGCCTAAGAATAACCAATTAGATTTGGTCATAATACAAAATTCTATAAATTATTTCTACCCTTGGATGGTGAGCCCCTCAATATTATTCCTAACTTGCACCATCTCCAACTAACACCCCATATACCTGAGGTTGTGTTAAGATCTCTAGGGATATCTCAGTTGGTTTAAGAATTTTTATTATATTTGGTCATAATACAAAATTTTATTAACTGTTCCCACCCGTGGATGGGGAGCTCCTCATAATTTTTTCTAGCTGACGTGGTCCCCAGCTAACAACCGGTATACCTGAGGTTGATCTCTAGGAATATTTCAGTTAGCCTAATATTTTTTAATATATTCGGTTATAATACAAAATTCTATAAACTGTTTCCACCCCTGGATGGGGAGCTTCTGAATAGAAAATTCAATAAATAGTTTCCACTCCTTATTAGTTCACATGGTTCTATTTAGCGTTTTAGGGATATCTAAGTTGATTCGAGAATTCTTAATATTTTGATTATAACACAATATTCTCTAAATTGTCCACACCCTTAGTGAGGTTGTCCTCACTAATTTTGCTGACTAACATGAACCCTAATTAATAATTCATATACCTCAGGTTGTGTTTAGGTAACTATAGATATCTATTGTAGCGCTAAAAATTCTCATTAAATTTATCTCTAATTTTAAATAAGAGGGACTTCCCTCCCTTTGAAGGGTATTTTCTAATTTGTTTATTTCTGCGGTTATCTCATTTGATTTCAATAACTCATCCCACGTAGTTCAGCGTGTAGTGTGTGTTACTATTCTGCTTCGGATGCCGATTTTCTAGTTATTTTTTTAGAAATTTTATTAACCCCAATGTTCGAGTTAGTGAATATTGATTAATGATATGATATTGTAAATATATTATAAATTCTTTCGGTTTTTTTGAAGTTAACTGCCAAATATTTCAAATAATGTTAATAAATTAAAAGTTACATTAATTTTTTTTCGCTTTATACAGGTTTTATTTAGATACGCACCAACACTTATATACATGTGTAGTTTTTGCTAATGTTTTACTAGTAAAACTTTAGAAGTATCTTCACATGCATGTTTTTATTATATCGGAGCAAGCAGAAAGATAATGAAGCCTTTTACGTTTCTAATTTATTTAGACTGACAAGGGGTTACATAATTTACCAAATTACTAACACAAATTATAAATTAACCACACTATATGAATGTAAATGAAAAATGCGATCTCAAAAATGCGATGGCAACACTAATTATTGCCATCATGGCATTTTTTACTCTCCAAATTTTTACTCCCAAGGTAGCCGCATGAAATTTGCTCGACTCTCGAGCCGAGCCAACAAAGTTAAAAATGTGTGATCTCAAAACGGCGATACAACAACAATTGCATTACAACAACAATTTACAACAACAATTTGCATTATATATCACACATTTACTACTTTGTTGGCTCGAGCAAATTTCATGCGGCCGCCTTCAGCCCCGAAAATTTTACTGTCATGACAGCATTCATTACAGCTAAAACTATCATGATACAAACATTTTTCTGGGCTGAGAGTGCATTTTCAAGATAATATAACATCAGAAAAATTATCGGGGCTATTAATACATTATTTTTAGAAAATTTTTAAAATATTGTATAAAATTTGGAAATTTTTCAGAAACTAAAAAATATCCTTTTAAGATATTTATTAATTCGATTTGAACCAATATTTTAACAAGGTATAAACGATATTTGCGAGCAACCAGTTAAGAAAGAAAGTGGAAGTGAAGATGAAGTCGAAGAAGTAATTGCCCTCGTTAAAAAAATTAAATAGCTTAATTCAATATCACATGCAATCGAAACCATTGTGGATCGCCATTTTGAGAGAAGTACATGAATGAAACGTAAAATGAATAAAGCTATGCCTACCTAGCACGAGTTCAGTAAGGAACTGACAAAAATGCGAAACAAGCAACGTTGGATAGTTTTTTTATTTTTTTTAAATCAACATAATTTATTTTGCTTTTTGTAATGGAATTTGTACTCAGCAATAAATATTTAATTAGTTTCATTATATTTAAGGAAAGCTATTACGAATTAGGTACTTCCACTTTTACAAAATTTTTATAAATTAATTATTGGAAATTTAATAAAATATGTTTATTCACCTAGAACCTGCCTCGCTTACAGTTGATTTGGATAACGTTATGGAATCTTGGAACGTATCCTTGACGTTAAACGGGGTATTACTGTATTTACACGTTGTATCAGAACTTTTTATTATTTTTATTTATTATTTAGCTGTTTTTCGGAAATATTTATACCCGAATTTAAATTTATTGCTATATTTGTTAATTAAATGTCGCAATAGTATAGTATTGCCATAAGCAACTTTTTCGATTTTCGGGGATATAAATTTGAACGGACTTCCAAAGGTCCTATATGAGAGAGACTTGATGAACATTTTCCGGTAGGGAAATCCTATCTACACAAAGACACGTACGAATATGTGTAAATAATTAACAAATGGTACACCAGAATTTATAACAAAGTAGTCCGTTGATGAATTTGTTGCGTTTCGCCCAATTCGTGTCTGTGATTAACTAATCCAATATGATAATGAAGTTTGTGCTGAAAAAAATAATAAAAAATTACACTGTTAAATTTTTTATTTTTGAAATAAGAATTTAGCCGTCGAACCTATATAGAAATATCTACAGATTCTAGCTGACATTTTTCAGAAGGTAAAGCACAGACCTATTTCTAAGATTAAGAAAGTATATTTTTGAGATTTGTTCTATTAAAAATTATATTTAGAAATTGAGCATTTTTGACGGGTTTCAAACAATATTTCAGCCAATTCTGGAGATGTGCAGGGAGTTTCAAAAAAAATTTCAAATAGATGGAAGATCTCTAGTCTATTTTTTAAAGATGTTAGAAACACTGAAAAACAGAACGCCTTTTCATAATTTTTGTCTACGTAAAATTTGTTTTACCGCGGATCAGAGATGTCCACGGCAATACACTTATATTTGTAGATAGCTAAAAAACATTTTCAAAACGTGTATAAACTGAATTTAATCCCTATAATGAACTTTGCTATATATTTGGCAATTTAAAACATTACACGGAATTTGATTATTTTCAAAATGTTGTACCGTCAATCCTAGAGATGTTCACGGGTTGTGATGAACCATACAGCCACCATTCATTTGTTCTGAACCATTCAGTTGTTCTGGGAAGAGAAAAAATGTTGTGATAAGCAAATGACGGCTTTGAATTTTCATGGAAAAACTGTGAGAAAATGTGATAATTTTCAATTCCAAACATAAAAATAACGCTCAATTTCATATGGCAGTCATAAACAATTGAAAACAAAAAAGTGTGTTTCTGAGCACGGTCGCCAAATTAACAGTGTGCGGCAACGGGCTAAAGAATGATAATAGTGTGTGTGTGCGCGCGCTCATTCGATTTTACAGCGACGATTTTTTTTGGTCACCCTGTGTGTTCTCGAGTAAGTCAGTGAGTGAGTGCCATAGACGTTTTAATATAGAAAAAAAAATTTTGGCACCCTGTACGATCTCGAGTGAGTCAGTCAGTGGCATAGACGTTTATAATATTTCCATTTTATTTCAGTTTAAGTAGTTCTTGAAAAAATTTGAATTATGTGTATCTGAATTTGGAACTGAATGGAGGATTTGATGATTGTTGTTATACTTTTGAGAGAACGGTATGAATTATATGAAATTTATGGTGCGTTTCAGGTTGTGGTAGTCTTGCGACATTTCATTTTTAGAATTATAATATGGAAAAACCAATTTTGTTTGCTCACCCTGTGCATTCTCGAGTGAGTCAGTGACATGGACGTTTATAATATATATTTTGTGGTATGGTTTTTTATTTCATATTCTAATAAATAAGTTTTGTGTAATTGATCTGTTATTTATGTTTCCAACATATAAAGTTATACATATCATACAATGTTATTGAAACAACAACAATAATAATGAAATTCTATGCAATAAAAGCTTTGAAATCGTCATTTATTTTTATTTCAAATCAATCCTTATATTTTTTGAGATTTCCGTTTGGGACATATTTCACACGCCTAATTATTTGCGGTTTATAAATAACAATTTTTCTGATTAATTGCCCCTTACACTCCACTTAAATAAATATAAAAGGTTTTTCAATAAAGGATGCTTAATTTTTAAATGTAAAAACAAGTGATGTCTACTCATTTTTTTTTTTATTTGATGGAATTTTTATGGCAATAAGTATGGGATAAAATGTCGTTCAAAAAATGGCCGCCGCGGCTTTGGTTAATGGTACGTATTCGCGAAGTTCAATTTTCGATTACTTTGTCACATAAATTCGATAGAATTTGCTGGATGGCTTTGGTTATGTTGTCTTTGAAGACATCAATTATTTGCGGTTTAGATAATCCATCCCCTCAAATCGCTCGTGCAGAAGTTCCATCTGAGTTGCACGTATGAGCCGTCCTGTTGGAACCACCTGTCGTCGGTATCCATATCCAGTTTAGGTCACAAGAAGTTGCTTGTCATCGATCCAAATAGTACTCGGCGTAGTCCTCTGCAAACCCCGAGAGCAATTGTTAGCTTAGGAACAAAAAATGTCGCTTGGGGATAGATCTGGTGAGTAAGGAAGGATGTCATGCAATTCACACCGTAATTCGTAGTTTTGCCATGGCAACTGCTGAGATGTGAGACGGCTAATTATCTTGGTGAATTTTGTTCTCTCCAAACATACGCATTTTTCGTAATTTTTGCCTTCGTCAAGTTACGATGCGAAGGTAAAACTTTTGGAAATAATCGATTAAGATAACTCCATGACTGTCCCAGAAAAGAGTCACCGTCACTTTCCCAGCCGAAGGAACAGTCTTTGCTTTTTTTGGAGCCAATTCCGCCTTGGCAGCTTACTGTTTTGACAGTATTTTTGATTCTGGAGTGTAATGGCGTATCCAAGATTAATCAATATAAAATTAGCCCGCCCCAAAACTCTGATTTATTGAGCCTAATCTGTGCCAAGCCAACAGAGTTTTGGAAATGTTCATTCGAACACGTTTCTCGTCCAAATTGAGCAAAAGCGACACCCATATGTCAAACACGTTTTTGGACATATTTATAGCCTCCTCTATCTGTCTAACTTTAATTCGGCTGTTGTCTAGCATCATTTGGTGATATTGAGCGATGTTATCGCAAGTGGTTAATAAAATAAAATATTAAATAATAAATATTTAATGACAGCTCCATACTCGATTTTGCCATTTTCACAAAAACACTCACATCGATTCACTCAAACGATTGTAAAACACACTCCCCCACTTTTGTTGACGAGTATTAATTCAAATTATGAATACGCTGCAGCATCTGAACAGGATTGTGATACTTTATTTTGCAACAACAATAAGCTAATTTTAAAATGTGCAGTTGGGTCAAAATAAATATACTCTTCATAAGGTTTAAAAGGAAGTCATAAAAAAATCGATTCCCGAAATTGTGGAAGTGTAATATAGTGTTTGATCAAATAAGTTAGTGTGACAAGAAAATTCTTGTTTATGATTGTGTTTAAATTTAATTTCAGTTCAAATGAATTTACTTTAACAAATAAAATAAATACTACAGGTAAGATTTATTAAATAATTCATAACAATTAATTCCATGGGTGCGTACATTAGTCGGGCAAAAGCCAATTTTAAGTAAATTTTTCGGGAAATCCAATAATTTTTGAAAAACTCTATGGTAAACTGATCGAAACATTATACTAAAACCGATGTTTAGCATAGTAAACGATTTACCCAAGACTATATTGGTACGCAGCCTATTTTAGGAAAACAAAAGCTGTATTGCATTGCTAAAAGTGGATTTGGATTCTGTTTTGGATTTATAATTTTCCAACAAATCAACAGCCATTTTCGGATTTAGTTTTTGGCTTCAAAGTTTGTAAGTAAAAATGTTTGTTCCTATGTACATTTGCATATTTCGTGATTTTATTAATATTCTAATTTTATTTTAAAAACATATTAACATTTATATCGATTTTATAGTTTGAAATATCAGTTTTAATATTTTAGTACAAACCTGTAGTACTAAAAATTGGATTGTTTTACGAAAATCCAAAATCATTTTGGATTTAAATGAGTCCATTTCGGTTAAGTTTTAATGCGATTGTTGTTGTAAATGACCAATGCAATACGCTAACTGCGAGTTCATACGACGGATAAAAATCTCGGATTTTTCTATCCCAGATTTTTTTTTCAATATTTTCAACTTTTTTATATGAAAAGATGCGTACCTGTTGTATAATTTACGTGATGTAATTGGTTAAAACGATGGGATAGTTAAATCCGAGATTTTTATCCGTCGTATGAACTCGCAGTAAAAGATACCACGTCGATTGTAGAACTCGCGGGAGCGATTCGATTGCGGATTGAAAACTGCATATAAAAAAACACAAAACAATATTTTAAATCATAGTATCGTAGAAATTCCTATGGATTTTCATGCAATCAGTAAAGTAAAATTTGTTTTACATCAGCAATTTGTTTGCGTTTCTACGAGGAATCATAAAAAACGTTTTGTATGGCAATCAATACAAATTTTCTTGGGTACTTTGATTGAGAGCAATTGTTTTTCGTTTTATTTGCATTTTCCAATCCGCAATCGATTCGCTCCCGCGAGTTCTATAATCGACGTGACTAAAACTAACGCGGATTAATTTGGTAAAAGAGGTTATGAACGTAGAATAATACGAGTAGTTCCGTGACAATTAGCGTATTGCACTGGTCATTTACAACAACAACATTAAAACTCAACCACAATGGATTCATCTAAATCCAAAATGATTTTGGATTTACGTAAGTTTAATCCACATGGACACGACATCAATGTCAGAAACCATAAAAAACAACAGCAAAAAATGGGAGCACTTTTTTTTATAGTCATATCGCTCGTTTATACACACCTCTTGCTTTAAAAAAATATTTCCGAAAGATAGGACCGTACCGAGGATAGATTTAATTTCGAAATTTCCTGAAATTGGTTTTTTATTATTATAGTCAATGAACAAATAATAATATTCAAATGGTTTAAATTATAAATCACATTTTATTCATTTAATTCATATGGTACCGCTTTTGTATGCAAATTTCTTCTGGCGATTTCCCTTAATATTTCTCCTGCAAATATTTCGAATAAAAAAAAAGTTCGCGTCGTCAAAACGTCAAACGTCAAAAATTCATAGGAACCAGTTTTCTGTTTACATTAATTTGATTTTCGAAAATTCGGAATTCAAGAAAAGACAGAAAATTTTTCTGTCTTTGTCACAAACGTAGAACTATTTTTGCTCTACCATATAGTTTTTGACATGTCGTATCCATGTAATATAGATCAGTGGTTCAATCCAATTTTTAGTACTAAAGGTTTGTACTAAAATATTAAAACAGTATAGGAACCATGCGCAGATTTTAGCGAAAAAAAAACTAGATATAATTTCTAGTAGTTGCTATAAAAACGCACGTTCAGCTTTGAATATTTTATTTATTGAAGCAGACGTGTGTGCAACGTTTGTTCGTTTTGTTTATGTTTACATAATCCAATTTGACGTTTCGCATTGGCGGTTTAATTTGTGTTAATCTTTAGTGTTGTAAATGATTTATTTAATAATTATTTATTAAATTACGTTTTATAAACTAGTATATTCAAATACAAAACTATAAGAATACTTTATTATACTCGTATATGTATATATATTGTACAATTATTTTGTATATCTATGTATGTCAATATCATCAACAAAATAAGTCCTGTAAATGTATTTCTTTGTACCATATATCATTAAAACTGTACTATTAAATTTGTCATATTTAAATTTTACGGAAACTGATGTAAGCGAGAACCACTTTCGAAATAACTGAGACAAGCAAGATGAGTTTAATTTTAATTCCAATAAATTGGTCTGCATAATTTCCATCTTGATTAGGTCCTAAGGAGATGCCCATCTGCCGATAAATCTCTTGATAGATTTACTAACTTATAAAATTATAAAGTACACACCATTTTAAAATTTTAATGTGTTTAAAAATTAAATTAAATTAAAATATAATAAATTTGTGTATATATATATTTTTTTTAAATAAATTTTCTTTACATTAAAATAAAAAGTTTTTATTTTATATGTACCTCCATACGTACTAATAAAATTTTGGCTAAATTTATTGAGTTTTTTTGTTGGTTGCATGCACAAAATTTGTATAGCAGTTTGGTTGCATTCATTTATTTTTATTTAATCGAAAAAAGATTATATCTAGTTTTTTTTCGCTAAAATCTGCGCATGGTTCCTATACTGATATTTCAAGCTACAAAATCGACATAAATATTATTATGTTTTTAAAATAAAACTAAAATATTAAAAAAATCCCGAAATATGCAAATATACATAGGAAAATGCATTTTTACTTACAAACTTTGAAGCCAAAAACTAAATCCGAAAATGGCTGTTGATTTGGAAAATTATGCATTCAAAACTAAATCCTAATCCACTTTTACCACGTGTTAAATTTAAATTACGGCTGTATGCCAAAAAGATAAAAACCAATTTTAAGTAAATGTTTCCGTAATTTAGAAATAGAAATTCCAGGACGCAATTTTAATTTCTCAAAGTACTTTTAAATTTCCTTATGGCGTTTTCTTTTTACAAAAAACTGGCAAAAAATTTTGATGTATGTACATCAAAAATTTTTGATGTAAATCACATTTTCGCGTTCTTTTAGCTGAAAAACAGCAAAAAATATTGATATACATCAAAAAATGGATATGAAGATTTTTACCCCCCGATTCTGACGATAAGACTACTAAAGGACTAGACACACCAAGCGTCGACGGCGAGCGGCGAATTTAAATATGCCTTAATTTATGTATGTATTATATAGAAACGATAGTATAAACAATTATATACCAATTATTTATAAAAAATATTACAAATTTTGAATTTTTAATATAAAAATTGTAATTTTAAGAAATTATATCGAATGAAGTTGCATCCGCCGTCGCGAAATTATGTCCCACACCAAGCGGCCAAAAAATTTCGTCTATCGCCGCCGAACATAACCTAAAAATAATGTTACTTCAATTGTGGTCCATACATTTCGAATTCGTGATTCACGTATGCTCTCATATTATTTACCAATAATAAAGATTTATAAAACAAAAATCGAAAATTCTCAAAATTATTGAAAACAACAAAGGCGCCGCGCCGCTCTTGGTGTGAACGGATATGCGCGTCGAGTTGTATGGAACATTTGGAATTTGACGCGCCGCGCTTGGTGTGTCTAGTCCTTAAGGCTGTTTTCCAAACGAATACTTATTTGTGGAACCTAACTTATTCAAATAAGTAAGCTAGCGAGGTGACTTATTTTCTGTCCTTTTCTAGCCGAAAAATCTAAATTGGTTGTCAATTTTTTTTTGTTATTTTTATTAATTTATGACTTTTAGAATTTGGTTAATAACTATTTCTAGATAACGAATGAATCATTGTGGGTTGAAATCAAAATTAAGAAAAAAAATTGATTATCATAAAGATATAGCATCATAATTACGTAATGTATGCATGTCTTACACAAATGAATTGAGGTCAGCTACAGAACTAGCAAGACCACACGGCGTATTATTATATTCTATCTTTACGTAAGAATTAATACTGATTAGACAGACATAAAATATATATTTACATAAAATATATATTTTCCTATTAACTGGGGCCCATTCGAACTTCTTTGATTGTCTAAACGAATTGAAAAATAAAAAATCCAGCCGAATCGTATCTAAAAATCATATAAACATTTTTGTAGATTAATAATCATTTCTAAGTTTTTCTTTTTTAAATTGTCGCCAATCCTTTTAATTGCACAAATATAATTTTTAATTTATTAAAATAAATAGTTAAATTAATTGTAAACGAAAATATTAGGCCTCGAAGAATTTTGCGATGAAAACAAACAATGTTTTCATGTCGATGTCAAAATAAGTATGCAAACTCAATTGGAATGGGTTTACTTACTTATTAAGATGGCGTCAAATAAGTCAATAAGTTTGAAATAAGTATCCGTTTGGAAAACAGCCTAAGACTATCTTAGCTAAGACTTTCTTGTTAAGACTTTATTTTTTAAGACTAAACTCTTCATTAAAATTCTGAAAACAGTAGTCTTAAATAATATATTAGGAACTCTCCAAAGACTTTTGTAGAGCTGTCGAAACCAATTTTTTACCATATTGTTTCAAATTTATGAAAGAAAAGCGACAGTTCAATTCGAAATTGTTAAAAAAACTAAAATTTATGTTATATATATGCTAAAAGAGTACATAATATTGTATTTTGAATAATTTTTCCGGTTTTTTTAGTCAAATACATATAATTATTGTTTTTGTTTAAATGTCAAAATTATGATTCCTATAAGCCCACCATTTCGCTGATATTAACGAAGACAATTTTTTAAGACTACTGACAGATAAGACTAAGAGCAGAATACGAATTTAAAGTATCTAGTCTTCGTTAAAACAAAAATTTTTTAAGACTGAAAATACGTCTGGACTGTACGTTAGAATCGGGGGGTTGCTTCCATTTTAACTACCACATACACATATTTATATACATATAATACGTCAATCGTAAATATGTCAAATACGTCAAACGCGTCATTTGAATTTTTTCAAAATGGTTTGTTATTGTTTTCGGTATCCCTTTTGGGTTTAGGCACACTTCACACTACGATAAAAACACATCAAATTTTTTTCGTTTTCTTTATAACTATCGGAAATTTGATTTATGTATATCAAAAACGTAAAAGAATTCGCTATTAATGTTGTAGCAATTATTAAAATTTATTTGAACTCTACTCTTAGATAATTCACTTGTTGGAGGATTAGTGCAATAAATTATTCTCAATTTGTTGTAGGGTTAGGCTTAGTTTTAAGAAACCACCGAATTAAGTATTAAAAAATAAAATATTTGTGTTTTTATATTTGAAGAAGAAAAACGTTATGGCATTTAATGTTATATTTGTAAATTATGAAATTATAATTTCAAAATATAACATCTGTAAACGGAATAAGGGGTGTCAGAATAATCATTTTTTAGCTTAAATATAAATTTTTGTCTGAAAAATTAAATAATGTATATATTGCTGATAATTGATGGCTTAGAAGCTTAGAATTTATTTAAAATCTGTTAGGTCATAGTCGTTTTTCTCCTAGTATATGATGAAGAAAGAGCATATCATCTCTTCAAAATAATGCAAACATTAAAAAGCTTTTAATAGGAGCTGCCATTTCCGGTAGAAAAACAAAAAAGCTTTTATCGAAGCTGTCACTTCCAGTAGACTGACTTCGGCCAAAATGCACAGGGGGTTCTTAATTTATAGGAATAGCTTCCTTTCGATCAATCAGTTCATCTAGGCTTTACAGGGGTCGTATTTTTGTTGAAAAACGTTTTTTGGTAAAAATCGTAATTTGCGCTTACATTTTGGAAAACTGATCTGGAACAGTACTGCTTGCAAATTTAATTGAGATTCGTAGAGTTTATAGATACTTTCCTCGTAAATGATATAATTTTTAAAATATTTGAAAAAATTAAAAAGCTTTTATGGAAGCTGTCACTTCCAATCAACCGATTTTAGCCAAAAATCACTGGTTTCTCCCAAGTTACGGAAAAAGCTTAAGTATTGAGTTTCACTCCGATCAGTCAATCCGTTTGGGTTGCAGAGAGAACACAACAGTTAGTCTGCACGACTCCGCTTAAAATTTGGAAAAACTATTTTGACTAGTTTTGCTACAAATTCAATTCAGAATAATTTAGTTCTTAATCGATTTTTTCGCAGATGCGCAGATGAAAACTTTACTTTTTAAAATATTTGAAAAGCTGTCAAACAGTGGAAAAGCTCCTATGGAAGAAGCCATTTCTGCCGAGCCAATTTCTGCCAAAATCAACTGGGACTTCCAAAATTATGAAAAAAATATATGAAGTTTCATTTAAATCAGTAAATCAATCTGAGCTGTAGACAGGACAGAAACAGACAGACTAGCACGAAAAAAAAATTCGGAATTCGATAGTAGAACGAATGGTAAAGCCGCAAAAATTTCGAAGGGGAAAATTTTGGTTTGGCAAGTACTTACATATGTCCCTATTCTATGGGAAAAATATTATCTGAGCAAAACTAAAACGAGACAAAAACATAGATCGACTATTTGAGAGTAAGGCGCATCCGATTATAGTTTGCTGAGAATTTGCTGAGGAAATTGTTGTTGTGTTGGCATAATTTTTCATAAAAATATCAAGTTTAGTATTTTTT
This sequence comes from Nephrotoma flavescens, assembly GCA_932526605.1. Lineage (NCBI taxonomy): Eukaryota > Metazoa > Arthropoda > Insecta > Diptera > Tipulidae > Nephrotoma > Nephrotoma flavescens. The sequence goes on along the minus strand of OW052220.1, from coordinate 180,316,641 downwards.
ATGGCAACCAAAATGAAAAAAGCATCCATCCCCACTGCTTTTCAATTTTATTTCAAAAATATTTTTAAGGAGAAAACATTGCGTTCACGTATATATTATCGTTTCGTATATACGTGTAAAAATTGATTCAAGTCAAAAAAATTATTTAAGATAACGAAATTTGTTAAATTCTTGTATATGAGAAGAAAATTTTTTTATTAAAAATGTTAATTGAACGTGTTACTGCACGTGTTATTTTGTAGGTTATAAATTTTATAACAGCACTTATCCCAAAAATATTATTTAATTTATTAGTAAATAATTCATTGTCAAAATTTAAAAATAAAGATTTTTCATTTTTTTAAAATAATTTATAGCTAGGTTAAATTTTGTTGATGCTAAAATTTTCCCCTTACATATTTATTTATGGTACATCATTTTTTTTATATATATTTTTGAAAATTAAAAAAATAATAAAATCACATGTTTCTGTTCGTCCCAAAATTAATATTATATTTTTTAGTAATTTTGTAACATACAACTTTATTAAACATTCAAAATGTAGATTTTTCCAATTTTTTAAATAATTTATAGGTTACGTTTTGTCGATGTCAAAATTTCTCTAATTTTTTCTTCTACAAATCTTGTGTCTCAGTCGCTCTAATGTAAATTTTACTTGTCTTTGCCATATGCTCAGCAAAAATTTTGTGTTTTTTCCATGGAATAGTACCATTACCTCTAAATTACCTCTTTAATTTAAAGAACAAGCGGTTTTTAGTACCAATAGAGTTCGATACTATTTGTTTGAGAAAGATCTTCGTTCCATCCAGTTAACCTATTTTTCAAAGTTACATTCGGAACTCATTTTGCAATCCTGTCGTATGCTTCACATACAAAGAGAGTTGAATCCTGATCGGTTAAAAAATTGCTTATTCTCATTAAATTTACAATTTTCCAGAGGCATTCATCCCCTTCGATTGAGAAATGACATAGTTCTATTGTAAGTCACAATATTATGGCTAAACCGGAGCACCACTAAACAAATTTTCAGAAATCGAAAATATCGTCTCTCAAAATTTTTAACATAATTAATACAATCAATTCTTATCACTCGGAAACCTTCTCACCCATTTTTATAAAATTTAGGAGCCATCGTCAAGGCCCTTCTAAACGAATTTTCCTGAAATCTGAACCAGACGAAATCTTCCATTCGCCAATTTTTATCAAAATCGTGCGTGCCGAAATAAACTAAATAATTGTACCCGGCCTCATCAAATGGCCATCTAAATGAATTTTCCTGAAATCAGGACCCACCACAATCGGCTCCTGACACCAAAAATTCTTCATTACCAATTTTTATAAAACTCGCGTGGAGCCAAACAAAATAAAGAAAAAGGACCCGGACCATAATTTTGCCAGAAAGCAGGACTATAATGACAATCGATTGCTGGCAATTAAAACTCCCCTTCCCCTTCTTTAACTAAATTGTGCGAACCAAATAAAAAAATTGCGGAATAATCGTGCGAGCTCAAAAAAATAAAATTTTACCGAAATAAAGACCCATGGTCTCTCGAGACATTTTTGTGCTCCCAACGCCGAATACATCAAAAAAGGAGATTCCGGCCATTAATAGTTTCTGCAGAAAATTTAGTTTCCTTTGAGTTTTCTATTTGTCATTTTGATATTTGGTTGGTGGGAAAAATTTTTTTCTGGGGGGAACAACGAGAAGACAAAAAAATTGTAGTATGTCTTAAGTTCTCAACTCGCAAACCATAGAAGTGTGTCTAACACTAGGACAACCTAGTTAAGAAACAGATATGTGTCTATGCTATAAGTGTCAGGTCTGTGCCCACAAGAATCCTTAATACTATAAGCGATCTTGCAATCCTTGTTACAAGTTCATGGAAAACATTTCACAAGATTTTTCAACTCTGTAAACCTGTTGAGTAAGTACTACTGAATGGGAGGACAGATAAGTGGTGGTCTTTAATATACATCTATCAAGAATAATTCTTTCCAAAGCTTTAAGGAAAGATGAAGAAGAACTTATAGGAAGAAGTGCGTTTGGGTCGGTGTAATCCGATTTACTAGCTTTCGGGATAAAAACCACTTTACTCATATAGAAAGATTGTAAAATTGATTGAAAGAGCAGAAGTATGAAATATTGGATGAGAGAAAATTCATACTGTAATTCAGCAGGAAAAACCCCGTCCAGACCACCTGATTTATAAAATAGTAAGGAGAATAAACTCCAACGCAAAATCGAGAGTGGCAAACCTGTACATTCTAAGTCCCGATCGGCGGATTAACAGTACTATTAGAATTTTTCAAGATTGATAAATTTACAACCGAGAATTTCCATATTGGAAGAGGTTAGTCTGCCATCAGGGAGTCGCAACACATCAAGTTTGTCAGAATTATTTTTAGCCAGAGACCTATAAATCTGGCAATTCCCGAAAGACTATTAATTTGTTCGCAGAAATCCAAGAAGTCCATAAGAAGTGGATCTTAGTTTTTTGTAAAACTATTTTCGAGCTTTTAAAAAGATATTCCAAAGAACCTAATTATTAGATATTTTTGCTTCATTTTTGGGTCTTCTAGCAGTTTTTTAAGATCAAAGCACCAAAAAAGTTTGTTCTGTGTTTTTTGCTTGATATAAGAGTACAAGATTTTTCGAACCTAACTTGATTGTGTCCATCAAAGATGAAGCTAGCACTTCAATGTCATCCGTCTAGCACACCTCGCTTAATGAAACCAGCAGAGCGGCCAGCTCAAGAGAGGATAACTACTGAGAAAACGCGTGATTTATAACGTCGCTAACAGAACTCATCCAGCACAACCTTACAAGGTACTATGGATAATTAAAAGCTAACAATAGGTTAAGTACATGCTCTATTAAAAATTTTAGGTTCCATCCCTTTCAACTAAACGATGGGTTCTGCTAGCTTTAGAAAAGATAGCAGAACAAATATCAAAAAATGATTTAAAATAATTGGAAAATTAAAAACTAATTTCAGGTTAACTAAATGACTCACTATTTTTTGGTGGCCGCTCGTTCTAGAAGCACTAAGCTTCTCCATTTTAAAGCTAGCAGAACCCAAATCAAAAATCGGACCAACTGCAAAATTAAAACGCAAAACAAGATTAATTGAGATGAAAAAAAAAATAAAGGCCCATTATTATAGCCTAATCAAATACCCAATTAAAAAATTTTAAGCTCCACGCGTTCTTGACGACGCCTTAGGTCATTTAGTTCACCAAATCGAAAATCGTTCCAAAACAGAAATTATAATTCGAAAAACAAAATCAATCGACATACAAATAATTAAAAGCTCATTATGGTCTAATCAAATGCCTCATTAAAAAGCCTAAGTTGTTGACCTAGCTTTGGTTCATTTAATTTAAAGATAAAATTCAACGACAAATTCTGACCAAACGATCCCAATCATTTTTTCCGGAACCTTTGGATGGGGTGCTAAAAAGGCGGTGAATAATTTGAATGCTTCAGAATCATCCAGTCTGTTTGCTTGACTCTTGTAATCTTGAAATTTCATTTATAACCTTTGAATATATTGGAGGGGACGATGAATTGGAGGCAAACCTACGACCTTAAATATAAAGAATTTTGACGTAATTTTCCATAAGCCGCACCTCGTATCCCTACATAATAAACTCGAAAAAAAATATTTTTACGAATTCTACTCTACATATCACGATATCCCACTTGGTGGTTGAGTAGTTAAGGTGTTCCCAACAAAATATCATAATCTCGACGGTAGGTTCGAGCCAATAATATTATTGAGAAATTATTATTCTTAGCTGACTGCAGGGATTGAATTTTAGAATGATATTAGAATATGGAATGTGGAATTAACGAAAGCATTTATAAACAGTAGCGATAGTCATCAAGGAAAATACTGGAAATATTTATAGTAGATGACTGGAAATATTCGTAGTCTGAACAGGATTTTGTTAGTTTATTTTTCAACAACACTAAGATAATTTTAAAATTGGCAGTTGGGGCAAAATAAATACTCTTCATAAGGTTTAAAAGGATGTCATAAGAGAAATCAATTCATTCATAAGTTTGTTAATTACTAAAATTAGTAACGGCAAAACTAAAAAAAAAATACTTTCGATATACTTTTAAGAAATCAAAAATTTTTACGCAACCAAATATTTAAAAACAATTTCGGATCACGGAATTCATACGCAATTTTAACACCTATATACGTGAAATTAGCCACAATATATGCATAATTATAAATTTAAAAGGAAAATTTAATGATATATGTAGGTACCGAGAATGTGATGAACAATATTGATGGCAGTTTCTTTTTATGAAAATAATAAGCATTAAGTAAAACGTGAAACAATTTCTTTTTTAACATATTTATTGACACAGTTGTAATTTTCATTATTACGGTTTTTATATTTTTAAAATAAAATTACATAGATTTGGAAATGAAATTCGAAATGAAATCATTTGTACGTATAATCATCATAATATTGTAAGGACCATTATTAAACGTGGTGAATGCATTATAAATCGTATAATGGTCAGTTGCAAGCAAAATCGGTTACGTATAAATGTGCAGAAAAATTTCATTTTAATAAGCCTTCCGGGGCCATCGTCAAACATAAGACATAAAGCACATAAGTTATCGATCGTACCAACATATACCATTCAAATATAAATGCGAATGCTTACCGTATATATGTACGAGAAATAACCATTTTATATCCACCATGTTACTCCATAATTATTATTTATTTATACATTCCACATACCAAAAAAAAAAAAAACAAAAACAAAACAAAACAAGATCAATATCAATTCATCAATTATATTTCGTGGAAACGCGCAAAATACAAGAATAACATTAAATGCAGAGCAGAAAACGAAAAATTATAAATGCATAAAAATGGCGTTCAAGCAACTAAATTTAACGATTTCAAAACATAAAATTATTATTTCTGTACGTTTTGTTGTTGTTGCTGCTGTTGTAACAAAATTGCAATAAAAATGGCGGCGTCTAATTAATTCCTTTAAATAATTTCATTTTTATATACCTGTAAAAGTATATGACAACTTTTTCTGTTTTCTGTTTTGTTTTCATTCAATCGCGAAAAAGCTTACTTCTGTGTTTTGTTTATTGCGAGGCGGCTTAGCGTGGTGCGGGTTTTCATAAACTCCACCTTAGCATAACATAAAATTACACCGAAAAGAAAATTATTATTATTATTATTATTTCTTTTTTTTTTTTTGTTTGAAAAATTAAAATAATTACATTTTTTTGTTTCTTCATATAATTTTCTTTCTTTTGTCGTCATTTTGCTTTCTTAATTGTTTCTATATATACAATATTTTATTATTATTTTATTCTATATTTAATAACAAAAGAATTTTCGTATTTTTTTATTATTAAAAAATAAATAAATTTATAATGGTACAAAAAATAATGTTCAAGGAAGAGAAATAATAGAAATGTTTCCATTTGAATTAAAAATGAAAACAAAAAAAAAAACTTTATTGTGCTTTTTCTAAATATGTTCATACATATATACGACGCTATATAAGGATCGTAAAATTAAGGAGCTTTTCACAAAATGAAAGTGTACGTAGAATAATTTGTATGCGTTGGATGTGGATATAGAAATCCAAAAACGGTTTGACGCTGACTAATGGATCCGATAACCGATGATAACCTGTATGCTTACTAAATCGCCTGTTGTGAACTGAAATCCCAATCCAACGATGAAGCATCAAATATCTTGGTATTCCAAAACATTGTTGGACGGCCAGGTCGTTTGTTATTCTAATGGCTGGTTGCACAGAAAAACGACTAACGGTCGGGTAGTTGTGCGCATACGACATGCAAAATATTTTTCTTAATAAACAGCGCAAACGAATGGTAGAACTTTTTTTCTAGTGGTACCGCTCATTTTATAAATGCCACACACTCTAAAAAGTTAATTCCGAAAAAAAAGCTGTACTTGATTCGAAAACAACATTTTTAACATCAAATTTGAGCTAATCTCTTTAACCATACAAAGATTTTGAGACTAATTAACTAATTACGGCATTATTTGAACTATTCAAACATTGCACTACTTATTTTCGGAAAATATTTAAATTTTTTGTTACTCTATTTCCTTGAAATTTTTAATACACATTTGTAAAATAAGTCAAAACAAAAAAAATCTAGTGAAACGTCAAATTTCGAACATAAACAAACTTGTTTCCGGTAACTTCTTCGTGTCTTTCCCCTTTATCTACAAAATTTATTTATTTTATAGGTAAAGAGGAAAGAAACGAAGAAGTTACCGGATTCAAGTTATCGTACTATGAGTATGCACTACGGGTATTATATGTAAAATTTGCCAAATATGGCTGTGATTTGGAATAAATAACAATTTCGTGGATTAAAGTAATTAAAATTTAATTTTATTCATGGCTAAATATAATTAGTCGGCTTAGTTGTTGCCGGCTCCCTGAATTAAGAAAAAAAGCTGAAATTAAAAAGGCGGACTTAAGAATGGTGTTTTTATATGAAAAAATGGGACCATTTTTAAGTCATACTTTTAAAAAAAATTCTGACTTAACAAAGGTGTTTTACAAAAACAAATTTAATTTCAAAAAGACACAAGAAAGGCATATTTTATGTCATTTTACAAATATATTTTTTAATTCATTTTCAAAATGACTTAAAAAAGGCATATTTTATTTCACATTATAAACATAAAATTTACATTTGTTTTTAATACGCATAGAAATGCATGCGTAGTTTCATGTTTTTAATAAAATGTTTTCTTGTTTTTCTTGTTACAGTTTTTTGTTGTATTGTAGAGAAAGATGAATTATTGTGTATTATAATTATGAATTAAAATACATATGTATTTTTTAATTCATTTTGAAATCTACAATTGATTTTGCACATTTTCACTAACTTCTTAGTGATAAGATTTAATTTTCATTTTACGCAGTAAAAGCCCGATTATCCGGCATCCAATTAACCGAAACACTCAGTTAACCGGAATTTTAATTTTTAAGATTTTTTTGGGTTTTTTTCTCTTTCTTTTGTCTTCGATATGCATTTGTTAATTGCACATTTTCATTAATGGCTTTAATTTTCATATTACAGTAAAATCTCAATTATCCGGCATCCAATTAACCGTAACTTGCAGGATTTTTTTTCATTTTTCTCTTTCTTTTCTCTTTCATATGCATTTTTTTTAATTCGTATTGAAATATGCAATTGTTTTTTGAATTTTTCAGTTTTTTGACATTTTCATTGATGAAAGCATTAGTTGAAAATTTTCAATGGCTTTCATTTTCATAAAACAGTAAAATCGGAACACTCAGTTAACCGGATTTTAAACTTTTTAGCATTTTTTTTGCTTTTTTCTCTTTCAGAAGGGAAATTATTTTTTTTTTATTCGGGGATTCATAGAAAATATACTTTTCTTTACTTTTTTTCTGTTTTATTCATTATTCTATTTGAATTGAATGTGTAAAGTCTGGGGTACGACTTTGGACTAGGGTTAGGGAAATATTGAATATATGTATTATTAAATATTGCGTACTCGTATGGGTGTACTCGTATACATAATATGTATGTATTATTATTTGTAATAAATTCAATTTGAAAATAATAAATAAACGAGAATCGTAAAAATAATGAAATGCGAAATTCTCATAAAATTTCTAGTTTTAATGAAACATTCAATTATCCGGAATTTTCGATTATACGGAATGCAGTAAAAGCCCTGCAATATACACTACAGTAAAAACCCTGTTATCCGGAATGTTTGGGTATAAGAGCATTCCGGGAAATCGAAAATTCCGGATAATTGAATGTTTCATTAAAACTAAAAAATTTTCGAGAAATTCGCTTGATTTCATTATTTTTAGGATTCTCGTTTATTTATTTTCAAATTATGTACCAAAAAACTATTTTTTATACATCAATTCATTAAAATTATTGCAAATAAGAAATACATACATATTATGTATACGAGGACACCCATACGAGTACCCAAAATTTAATAATACATACATATAATCAATATTTCACTAAACTAACTATGTAATACGACTTTACACTTTCCATTCAAATAGAATAATGCATAAAACAGAAAAAATTAAAGCAAAGTATATTTTCTATGAATCCCGGAATAATAAAAAAAGTAATATCCCTTGTGAAAAAGAAAGAAGGAAAAAAATCCTAAAAGTTAAAATTCCGGTTAACTGAGTGTTCCGGTAATTGGATGCAGGATAATCGGGCTTTTACTTTAATATGAAAAATAAAGCCATTCAAAATTTTCAACTAATGCTTTAATTAATGAAAAGGCGCAAAAAAAATGCAAATTTCAAAATGAATTAAAAAATGCATATGAAAGAGAAAAATGCAAAAAAAAACCTAAAAATTAACATTCCGGTTGACTGAGTGTTCCAGTTAATTGGATGCCGGATAATCGGGCTTTTACTGTAATATGAAAATTAAAGCCATTAAAAATTTTCAACTAATGCTTTCATTAATGAAAATGTGCAAAAAAAATTGCAAATTTCAAAATGAATTAAAAAATGCATATGAAAGAGAAAAGAAAGAGAAAAAAGGAAAAAAAATCCTAAAAATTAAAATTTCGGTTATCTGAGTGTCTCAGTTAATTGGGTGCCAGATAATCGGGCTTATCATTAATGCTAGGCATTTCATCAATGCTGGGCTAACGCTTTCATTAATGAAAATATGCAAAAAACAATCGCAAATTTCAAAATGCAAAAATATTTCTAAAAATTAAAATTCCGGTTAACTGAATGTTCCGGTTAATTGGATGCCAGATAATCGCGCTTTTACTGTTATACATTTTTACGTTTTAGTTCGATCTTAAATGCATATTTTATTTCATTTTCAAAATGACTTATGATATGCATTAATAGAGTCAGCTTTTTTTATTTCATTTTCATTAAAAATTTTAAGTCAATTTTAAAATAAAATAAAAACACTGGTTTTAAGTCCCAAAAAACACCATTTCTAAGTCAGCCTTTGTTAATTCAGGGAGCCCTTGTTGCCTTATATGTGAATAGTATTCGCATCATTAATTTGCTTCCAAATTTGTAAAAATTTTATTTTAATGAAACATTTTATTATTGTTTTAGTGAGTTGGTATATATGATTAGTATCAATTTCCGTATCGAATTGATGGCTGTAATGCCAATCGATCGTCTTGATTTTTCAATTTCTAGTTGATATTATAACATTTTTAAAGTACGTGTTAGTTATAATGCCCAGGTCTGTTACATCTTTGGACGGAATAATCAGACCTCCTCTTGTTTTCAAAAATGTGAAGTTTAAAGCTGTAGGATGGGCTCAACCATATTCAGAATGGAGTGAGTTTATACAGGTTGTGCATTTAATTATTTTTTCTACCACTCTTACAACATAACCACTTATTTATCCAATTTCATTTTCTTGGAATGGCGATAATATGTCTTGTTCCAAGAATTCAGACACAAGCATGTTAGTTTCTCGATAGTTATGCTATTTTCACCGTTATCATCAAAATCAAACATATCAATTGGATATTCGTCGTCACCTATGGGAAGCAAATAATACTCGTATATACCTATAGTTCATTACCAAAATTAAAATACATTCTGGCACTGATTTCTTACCATCTTTTATAGAGACCGGAAGACTGCACAAACCTAACACCTCTGTTTCATCAGTTTCAGCGATGAACTGTCTTGGTGTTGGATTATTGTTGTTCCCACTTCTAGAACTCATTGCACAAAAAAATAGTGTCTGGAATTCTCGCTATTTTGATCTCACAAATTATAAACAATTAATTTAAAATATTACCAAATTAGACACGGTGAATGTCGTGTCCTGGTAGAGCAACGGTTACCGGCACGTGTTGTCGAATGAATTGAAACTCTTCTTCCAATTGACTTAGGGTAAGTACGAATGGATGCAGGACGTCTAGGTGAGCATGGTAAAGCACGTTAAGTAATCCTTGTTGCGTATCCTGGAGGCTCCTTAGAACTAGCATCATTTCAAAAATCGTTAGCGTTGATCGCACTCTGTCTTCATATACGTTGTATATTCTTTTAAGTGCAACATTTCCTACCGTAAACGATGTTGGTCTTTAATCAAGTTGTTCATAGAAGCCGTGGTGAGGTTTGTATTATGTTTTACCAAATTGATGGTGTTATCGACAATAGTTGTTTGATTTTTGATGAGAGTCAAGAGATAATATGTTAATTTGTTCAAAATAGGATTCATACTTGTCAGCTTCTCGCTGGGTGAGTACTCCAAATAGGTAACCTAGAACAAGGCCCACTGAGTCACCGAGACCTCGCTTCATTCGTTTACGATCTTTACTACTTTTAAATAATAGCTCGTTGTCTGCTATCAAATAGTTGTATTGAAATAACAGTTGCTGAAGAATGATGTTGCATTTTAAACCAGACAGCTCCCTACAAACTGATTGTAACTCTGTGTGGGCTCTTTTAAAGTTGTCAATTTTCTCCCAGTAGGAAGATAACTTGTATTGAACAACTATGTCCATTTTGTCGCAACAATCTCCAACATCCCCAATTCGATGTTGGTGCTCACGTGACCGAATAGGCAGCACACTGAAAGAATGGCTAGTGCTATGTGGTTCATTTTTCCTGCGTTTTGGTTCGAAGGTGAGGTTGGTGCCTAGATACCGGCTTGTTGTTTTGCGATGCAATGGCTTTCGTAGATCTCACTTGGATCGTCGCTGATAGGAAGTTTGCACAGCTTTGTTATTGGTCGCTTGTAGGTCGTGTCCTTACACTTTACTGTTACAATTCGTACTAACTCATCCTTTCCAGCGTGAGTGTCAGTGATCCGTCCCGATTTCTACCGTGTTGCAGGTAGTTGATCATTATTCACCCTTATACCAGATCGTTTATGACCAAATTTGGCTGGGAGGTTTTCCACTTACTCTGTTGTTGAAGCTGGTGAATGTATTTAGAAGACAATCGCTTCCAAAAGCCTTGCGCCATTTTTTGACCATGTGCCATCTCATTCTTAATCCTATGTTGCTGAGTAGTCGCTTCCAACATCGCTTTAAGAACATCTCAATGAGAAAGTATCCTGGTGTTAGTGCTGCTGTATCCATTGTGTCGTTGGTTAGTGGCCGAGAATTGAGGCCCGCTTCTATTTGAGTGGTGAGCGTGGTTAATTCTTCGAACGTTAGAGTTGAAACTCCTATTACTCTCTTAAGACGAAATTTCACGGATTTCATCACTGGCTGACATAGCTGCTACGTCGTTAGGTAATGTAGCCATAGCTGAACTATACGTCTTCTTCCAAGTTTTCAAGTTTCATGGTGTCTTGAACGTGTTTCATTAATTTTGGCAATAATAAGGCTGCATTTAAATCGAGGCGAGGAATCGGTAGCTTCGTTTGATTGGTGCAACACGTGTTTTGAACATTAATAGCTGAGTTGCTGGTTCACCGTTGTCATTCACGCATCAGCAAACCCGTGTAGTTCCGTTTTGCATCTAGACGTTGTACTGAGCCATCTTGAAATTTTTAATCTTGATATCTCATTCAGGTATTTTTTGTAGTTCTGCCATTTGGCACTTATTCTTTCTGGTAGTTGTTCATCCCAGCTTAGTCCCATTTTCCAAACATCCTGCATCATGATCTTGGCCATGATTGTTGTCGGCGACAGGCATCATATGGGGTCAAAGAGCTTTGATGAATTAGATAGGAATGAGCGTTTAGGTGTGCTGGTTGTTGGTCAGCTGCAGTCCGGCTATATCGAATTCGAAAATATCTTCCGCCGGGTTGTATAGTACTCCCAACGTTTCACATCATTATCATTTAATTTTATTTGAATATTTCCATTGGCTTGTTGCTCTCTAGGAATGCTTTGCAATATTTTGGGAGAGTTGTATGCCCATTTTCTTAAATTGAATCCACCTTCTGCTGTGAGGGCTTGCAGATCTTGCAGCACCAGTAGGGCCTCCTTAATGCTGTCTGCGCCAGTGAGTAAATCGCCCATATAGAAGTCGGTCATCATTATTTTGGCTGCTTTTGGGTGAGTATTAGATCCTTACTTGGCCAGTTGAATCAATGTTCTTACCGCTTGGAAGCTGACAGCAGTAGTTTCGTATGTTATTGTTTTTAGCCTATATGCTTTTATCGGCTCGGAAAGGTCCTGTCTCCATAATACTCGGTGATAGTTCTGATCGTTTCTTTTGAGCCAGATTTGACGGAACATTTTCTCGATGTCGGCTGTCATGACAATCTTGTGTTTCCTCCACCTTAGTACTATGTCGGCCAAGTCTTCTTGTAGTTTGGGCCCGGTCATCATGATGTCGTTTAATGAGACCCCAGTTGTTGTTTTGATGATGCATCAAACACCACTCGAAGCTTGGTCGTTGAGCTGCCTGGTTTGATAATGCCATGATGAGGTATGTAATACATATTATCGACTCGCTCAACTTCTGATTTTTCTTGTATTAACGAACAATATAATTGTTCGTAGTCCAGATCTTTCACAAATCTTCTTTCGCTTTGCTGAAGTCTGGCTGCTGCTCTTTTCCTAGATTCTCTAAGCTTGACGTGATCGTTCTTAAATGGAATTTTTACTATATAAATCGTCCATCTGTGTGTCGACGCAATGTTGGTTGAAATGTCTTCTCAACTTGATTTTCTTCTGCTGTATGGCTCCTTTCTTCAGGAATGCCGTCAACCTCTATAAATAGTTTTAGTTAATCCTCGATTGACTTTGTCGTCACCATGGCTCTTCTTACTTGATTGTCCATGTTACTCATGCTGCCGATTATAATCCATCCGAACTCTGTGTTCTGTGCCAGTGGCTCTCGGTGGCTACCTTCGATAATGTTGTTAGCTATTATTGATGGATAATATGATATCAATCGGTAGTATGATATCAATCGGTTGAGATAAATTGTAGTGTGGATCTGCTAGTTTTATGTTGTTGAAATGGGTCCATGTGGTATTGTCGATATCAACGTCTGGTAGTTGTTGAGTTAATTTGTTTAATACCAAAGCTTCCACGTCCAAGCTAAAGTCTCCATTGAATCTTGGCATCAGCTTCATGTGGTTACCTACCCCTTGGGTGTCGCGTTAAACCACGTACACTGATTTTAGTCTTGCAGCTGATGCTTTCCTTGGCATCCTTTTACTACACACTGGCCGTCTACGGTTGTAGCATGCACCCGTTTCATTGACGCCATTTGTTGTAGTGGTGTGTTTGTCAGTTTGGTCATTCCGATGGCCTCTAGTGATTGGATTCTCCTTTCTAGAAAGTCATGAAATTCCTTCATGTCTGGAATTTCTCTTGACTTTTCTAACGTTGTTTCGTATAGCCTAGTCGATTCAGGGTTTAGTTTTTTGCCTAGAATGTACATTACTATACTTGAAGAGAAATTAGAGAAAGTGAATCTCTAGCTTGTCGAAATTGTGTAGCATTTCGTTTGTAGTATCATGCAAGGATCGAATTGCTGCCGCTGATGCTACATGTATTGTTGGTAGATGTAACAATGAGCTGAAGTGCTTATTTGCGAGTAACCTGGCGTTGTTGTACCTTGCTTGTAGTATTTCCCAGGCTCCCGTATAGTTGTCCCCATGCTGTTGAGAGATGGCTTATTTACTTTAAGTGTGTCATCTTTATTGTGTTGGATAGTTGGTTTTTGTTGTGGTCGAGCTCTGTGAAAATGTCTTTTAAATTCCACTGTTGTTGTTTGGCTGTTGAATTTCGATACCTGTTGTTGTGAGTTCGAAGCTTCAACATATCTTGGCCTATAGCATAATATGTTTATGTGAATTTACTGATTTTGCCTTGGAACAACTTGAAAACGATAACGATTTTTTTAAGAAAATCATCTTCTCCGATAAGGCTCACTTTCATCTGAGTGGTGCGGTAAATAAACAAAACTGTCGATTCTGGTGCGAAGAAAATCCACAAATTATTCATGAAAAACCATTACATTCACCTAAATTGAGAGTTTGGTGTGGTTTTTGGTCTGGTGGAATCATCGGTTCGTATTTTTTTCGAAATGAAGCTGGTAACACCATTACTGTCAATGGAGATCGGTATAGATCGATGATAACCAACTTTTTATGGCCGAAATTGGAAGAAGTTGATCTTGACAATATTTGGTTCTAAGACGAGGCTACGTGCCACACAACAAGTGCAACAATTGAATTATTGCGAGAAAAGTTTGGAGATTCGATAATTTCATAAATTGTGATATTGAATGGCCTCCAAGAAGTTGTGATTTAACACCATTAGACTATTTGTTGTGGGGTTATTTGAAGTCATTGGTCTTTAGCAATAAACCAAACTCTCTTCAAGCTTTACAAGTCAATATTGAACGTGCTATTCATGACATACGACTTGATTTAGTGGAAAAAGTGCTCGAAAATTGGGTTCATCGAATGCGTTCCTGCAGAAGAAGTCGTGGAGGCCATTTGAATGACGTTTTATTCAGAACTTAATTGTATCGATTGTACTTCACATTAAATAAAAAACATTTCAAATTCCTTAACAATTAGTGTTTTTTTTTAAAGAAATCATATCACTCTTATTGGAAAACGCTATATAATTCAATATTTTTATATGCAAATTTAGTTGCAATTTGTCGTTAACCGAGTAAATACATATATTAGAACTAAAAGTGTGTTTTAAATAAAGGAAAAATTTGTATACAAATTGATTTGGAACTTGGATACGCTGCATTCTGTTCAAATAGTTCAAGGTGAACAATTTCCCTTCTCAGCGATAAGACAAACCATTTATTAGAAAATAAGCAACTAGAATTTTCCAATGATCAGTCATTTCTACTACCACAATTACTAAGGCTTCTACCGCTTTTCTTTCAGAGTCGCGGTTGAATTATCTATTCCCAAGTCGACTTGTCCAATTAAGCGACCACCAACCAACTCAGTAATTCTTTTCCATCTTGATTACATAACCTTGCTTTCAGTTTAATAGCATCGATAGCTTTGTTGGGTAAATCCGGCCGTTAACCTTTGAATACCATCGGCGTACTGTGTCTGGATGTGGCAAAGCACTTCGGTGAGCAAAAATGTAGGATATGTGCAAAAATGTTCAGCTCCTTTGAATATTTACTCTTAAAAATGGTATCTAGTGATTAATTTGAAGCATATCTCTGAAACAGTTCGTCTCGCCCTCGTGAAGCTGAGTGTTTTATTATTTTCACACAATCATCGTCAATTAACCGAGCGGTTTTAATTTTGCTAATATGTCAGTTACTGATCCAACCGGACAAGTGGTGCAGTGGTTAAAGCTTCGGCACTTGGACCGGCAGGTACTGGGTTCGAATCCCATCAGAGGCTAGATGCAAATCGAATTTTCATCATCGATTACAATCGGATGTTAATAAACACAACTAAGACCCTCTGATGGAGTGCAGAGTTCAGCGCCGACCCACCGTCCATGTCAATGTACAGGTTGACATGGAGCTTGCAATGTGCAGGTGGTATACTGTAGTTGTGTGAGTAGGTGAATAGGTGAATGGGTTAATGATGTGGCGTGAATGCGTGGTATCACAATGGGCCAAAAATGGCCTAAGTGTCAAACCACTGAAACCTAACCAGTTACTGATCCAACTTTTTTGACATTTCGACTTAACTGTCTTTTTAAATTGTGAATTTGTCTATTTTTTCCAATAAACGCGTTTCTTATTTAAAATATTTCGTTTTAGGGATAGATTCGGAGGCAGAGGATGTGTAAAAGTTGGTTCTACAAAATCCAATTGTTGTTGACGACCTTTGGAGCACAAGATAATTCCGTGCTTAGTCAACTGTTTTCGAAATCCGTGGTTGACCAACTAGGTATGATCGGAACTAACTCGTTGAGGAACATGTTCTGAGTTTTCATTAATATTAAAACCCAATTCTTCGTGCTCCTGAATTTCTTCCGATTGAACGAAGCTTTCCTAAAATTATTTAATATTATATATAAAACCATAAAAAAACCAAATGCTGTAATCAATTAAATATAATTCACTTGATTGTGCTGCTCATATGTGGAAGAATGCATTTCAGTTACAACTTCGGGGTAAAAACATATGGATCCAGGTGGTGAATATGAACATTCTTCTATATTAGCTTCCGGAGTAAATGCAATGACATCGTAGTGCTTAAATTGAAATATGTGGATGGATAATTACTAGACACGTTTTCTAGATTAAAAGATGTGGAGGGACACATTCTCATCGCAGTTTGTGAATTTCAATCGCCCTGGTCTAACTGAAAATTTAAGCTTATAATTTATTATTTAATTTCAAAACTTTAAAACATTGTTTTATTTTACATTTTCAGGTTGTATTGTATTTTGTTAGAAACTGCAGCTTTAGAAGCCAAAATATATCTGTTGCAAGCCCAATTCAAGAAACGCGATGGAAAATGTAAGGAGCTTCTAATGGTCAGTCATTCCCAAACTATTACACCATAATTGTTTTAAAGCTGAATCTTTTGGAAATCTTAATACATATGTATATATATATAACTACAACGTTGAAAATGTAACTTTTATGTAAAGGATTAAATAATAAATTATTAGTACTTACGTAAATAATGTAGACTTAGAATATTTATTCGTCAACTTAGTCTTACAATTTGGCAGCTGCACAGCTGGAAATACTCTTTCTTTTAATCGTATCTTTTAAATTTCACCACATTTTGATTTTTTGAATTCACTGTGCTTGAATTGCAAACTTTTTTTTTATGACAAGCTGGGCACCCAGGCGGTAAACCTAATTCGAGTATGCTGAATTCAATGGTGCTAGTCCCATTTCAAAGTTAGTCCCCATTTTTGAGATATCGCTTTCGACATATTTTGCCTCTGAGTCAAAAATTTGTCAAAATATACACTCATATTCACGTTGATAGCTCCTGAACCATTAAGATTTTTGTTATGCTTTCTTCAAAAAGTTGTAGCGCAAGCTAAGATAAACCACTTTGCCGAGCATATCAAGACCGAAAAACAACATCTACATTCACATTTTTGTGTTATTTGTTTTTTTTTTGCTTTTCATTTCGACAAAAAATACGTTTTTCATCATTTTTTGTCCATTTGTTGAATTTAAATCGCTCGATTAAGCATCGCATCGACAAATATACAATAAAAACTATTTAAAAGAAAATTAAATCGATTAAGTTGATTTTATAATGATTTTTCTTAATTTTTTCCTAAAAAATTAACATTTTTCTTACCTTTTTTAATTTCAATTGTCTGATCCGTTCGTGTCGTCTTCGGGATCTTCTACCTCTTGCAAATTCCAACAAATGTCACCCAAGAGTGCATCTAGCTTTTTGCCGCTGTACCAATGTTCGAGCCTTGTCGTCACTTGGTGAAAACGCTCGGCGTGCTCATCGGGTTCGGCTGGTGATTGTTCGGCGAATTTTTCCACATGAAAATGCAAAAAAATGTATGTTCTGTGACATTCTAACGTTTATATTATGAAAAGCAGTCAGCATATTTTCAATATATCTGCGCCAATCATCGGCTCGATTAATTCCCAAAACATTCTTAATAACTTCTTTTACACATTTCCATGCAACAAGCTCTCGTTCACTGAGAGCATTTTCAAATGCATCATCGTTCATCAAACGATGAATATCTGGTCCATTAAGTATTCCTGTAATGAAAAAACAAGAATCGAGATGAAATTTCATTTGATCAAAACTTAGATTCGAGTAGATTCAAACACCAACCTTCTTTTATTTTCATTCCACTTAACCGTGGAAAAATGCGACACAATTCGACGAACGTATTTCCATCTGGATTCACCGCTTTTATAAAATTGATATGAAGTGGTGGTAGAAATATTTTTTTAATTGGCACAAGTGGAGCCTCAACGATGCTGTCGTATCGCAATCTAATGTTCTAACATAAAGCCCAGTTCCGTTCATTGTATTGGTCGCCTTTAAAACGTGTATTCCATAAGCACATAAAACACTAGTTTTTAGTGTAACCCAATTGCATGCCACTTAAAAGAGCTATCACTTTTAAATCTGCACAAACTTTCCATTGATGGTCGTTGTATTTAATCAAATCAACGATTTTTTTCATTGATGCACAGGTTTCCTTTGTGTTTGTGCTGAGTGCAATTGGAATGGATTTTTTTGAAATGGTAACGCGAAGGAGAACTGCTTTCAAGCGGCTTTTAGAGGAATCGATAAACAATCGCCAATCTTCGGGATTATATGCATTGTGTATTGTGGATACCAATCCTCGGCTATCAGTGCATAAAAGCAGCGAATTATTCTCAATTGATTTGAAAAAATTCGTAAAATGACGATGGCGATTTATTGCTCCATATATCCGAACATTTGGAGCCAAAATGTTCACTTGTTTTAAATCCATTGACAAAAGAATAGCTTGCCGCTGTGATAGTTTCGGGCGTCGTACCATAATATCCAAATAATTTTGCGAGATTTCAATATGATTGCATGGCACAGTGACATTTGATGGTTGATATATTGATGCAGATGTTTCTCCGGTTTCACCTCATTCAAATGTTGTTGGTAAATATTCCTCAGTTGGGTTTGATCTTTCCGGAACAGTAATTTCATGTGAATGCGGCAGCGGTAGCTGAGCATTTGTCGTTGCAGTCTATGTCGAAGAACCAATTTTGTTTCTGTTTGTACCGAGAATATAATTCATGCACTCATAACATTGAACTGCATCATGTCCTTGTGGATCAATCCATATCATCGGGACACCAAATGGCATTGCGGCTCCAGTGTTTTGCCATCTATATGCAGATGGAAAATGCATGTTGTACAAACAACAGACGGCGTCCAATTTACACCACTAATTGTGAAAAGTATAGTCGATATAAATCAGCGGTTTCAACACTTATTTTGCTTCGATTGCTCATAAATGTAAATTTTCCACACACATAACAAAAGTACTTGAGTTTAAAACACCTATCGGCCCATTCCACACGTAAAAAAAATCCTGGATTTTTCCTCGTTCCTTTCCCCGTTTACCTATGATACAAGTTTTAATTGCGACTAAACAAATTTTCTGTTCAACCACACAACTCAAACATAAATGAAATAAAAAATATTTCAAGGACATTTTTGACTCATTTTAGTTAAAATTTTATTTAAGAGAGAGCAGAACAAAACATTGGTATAAAAAATATTCCAAAATGCAAAAAACGATTGTGTGGATGGGCCATCCATATTATTTATTTCACCAGGTTTCACAAGACGATTTTCACTTTATTTTTTGTGTTTTTATTTTGAAGCTCTTTAAATACTGTAGCTAAGCGCTGCTGTTTGGTACCTTCTTTATTTTTAAGTAATGGATAATGGTTCGTAAATTTTATTGGGTTTTTGTGTTGATTTTGCCGCCAATTAAATTGTTGGTGTTTTTGTTTTGAATACTTTCAGGGTGTGAATTTTGGCCGTAATTTGACTCCATGACTCATGAGAAATTTGTATACGTACAGTATACAAATGTCTTATGACTTATGAGTCAAATTGTACCCAAAATTTATAGCCTTGGCATTGGTCTTCTAACCTGTTTAATTTCAGCCCTTTTTTGATTCTGTGCAAAATGGTTATATTTTTATTGAATTTAGTGTACCTATGATTTTCAGTTTTAATGAGTTGTGCGAAACTTGATTTTATGTACTTTTTTAAATTTGGTTATGTCCTTGATGTGTTCTTTGTATCTTATCTGAAATGAGGGCCCTGTTTGGCCTAAGTATGCCGACTTCCTGTTGAATTTAGCCTTACCTGTGTACCCATGTTTCTCTAGACGGCAAGGTAGGAGCCGAAGTGTAGTGAGCCGAATTCTATGAGATGCTTTTGCCAAAACTGACAAGACCCTGCCTTTTTGGGGAACATGAAAGAAGGCTGGGTCTACAGACGAATGACTTTATAGAAGTTGCATGAACGAAGAGAAAGAGACTTTAGAAAACTTCCTACACTCGTGTCTGGCACTATCATACAGAAGGCATAGGTATTTGAGCGTGTACAGTATCTGGCCAGCCTTTCAGATCTCGCTGACTGTGGAGAGCGAGATATTTTGCGGTATGTACGTAGCTCCGAATGGTTTTGAGCATGAGTAAAGGGGAAATAGGTTCCTGTGGTATCACTCCTGGTCTAAGTGTGCGGAAGCAGCCACTTCAACATAACCTCCAATTCACACATATATAGTGGATGTGGTTTTTCGGCCTTGATATGTTCAGCAAAGTTGTTGGTCTTGACTTGTGCAACAACTTTGCCGAAGAAAGCATAACGAAAATCTTAATGGTTCAGGAGCTATCAACGTGAAAATGAGGGTATGTATTGACTCAGAGCCAAAACATGTCAAAAGCGATATATCGAAAATGGGGACTAACTTTGAAATGGGACTAGCACCATTTAATTCAGCGTACTCGAATTAGGTTTACCCCCCGAGTGCCCAGCTTGTCACATTTTTCAACTAGCACAGTGAAACAAATGAAACGTCTCGTTTAAAGCTCTTTCAAACTGCACGTTAATTGATTTAATTTACTTAAAGAAATCTATTTTGTAATTTACATGTATGATTTTAAATATTAAAACAGAAATTTCAAACAAAAAACCGTAAAACAAAAAAAAAATATAAAAACCAAATTTTGGTTTAACAATTAAAAATTTAAAAACAGTTCTTCAGAGTATTTTTAAAGTTGCCCTTTGATAAATTAATGTCAAATAGGTGGTCGATTAAGTTGAATGATTTAGACATCCTATTGATGGGGTTGTTTTCTTCATAGTTAGTAGAATGGTGTTCAAGTGCTAAAAATTCATGGTTTCGAAATGTTCTGCATGGCACGTGAATTGATATGATTGATGAATTGATATATATAGTAAATAACAATTCATAACCAACAAAATAGTTAATGAATAATATCAGAGCCATCTATGATTTTAAAGAGCCGTAATATTAAAAAGAGAGCTTTAAATAGAGGGGAAGCTTGTATTGAGCTACTATAAGAAACCGTGGTAATTGGAACATTTTTTAACTTAAATTTATGAATAAGAAATTAAACAAATCATCTAAATTTTAATTTTATAAAAATATAAAGTATTCAAAGAACACATAATTGAAAATCAGCCATCATAATGTAGTATTTAATTATTAAATTTAAACTAAAGCGGAGCATAAATTTAATAATTTTCCATAAAAATGAGCTTTCAGTTTAGTTGTGTAGGTTAGTAAATTAAGTTAATAAAAGGTGCTGAAGCGGATTCCTCTTACATCCAATTTAAAATTTAGTTTTATAAAAATTTAACGTCTTAAGCAAATTCTGGCCCCATGTATATACATCAGAATTTTCGAGATGAACGATGGATTTAATAGCAATCTAAACGATCACATTTATTGCAAAATTAAAGAGAGGAGACGTGAGCTAAAACAAAATTGTATGAATCACCATGTAGAACTAATAATTATTATTCATATAATAAAAATTTTTCATCAAAATAAAATTTATTTATTGGAAATGTATACTATGTACCATATCGTTCACATCGTTGATTTTCTTAATTAAATAATATTACAAAAATCAACAAAACGGAGAAAACTTCAATTTTATGGGATTGCAAAACCGAGCTTCCTGTAATTTCAAAACCCGTTTACAGATGTCTCTATAATAAATTTACTTGAAATTACAGAAAAGAATAAAATAATTAAACAACTATTTACGAAATAAACCTGTAGCGGCTCAAAATCCTTTTCACTTCGTGGCACTCCTCGTATAGCAAAACTATTTACACACCGTGCCGTTTAATTAGGGATAGCTCATTTTGCTGAATCGAGCTATTTCGCCACCTACAAAATAATTCCGTGAATCTCGATATTTATCGACGATCCGAAAAACGAAAAAGAAGATAGTCGCGTTTTAGAAGTGCACGAGATACAGTCTCAAAATATTAATTAATCAAGTTAAAGTACCGCGAACAATCGTTCAAACAATTGGGTGAACTACTATTAAAAATAAAATTGTATACATAATCTAATTCTATGGTTTTGAGTCGATTGGCGTGTTTTATTTCTAAATCTTTGCAGTTGTATCGCTACTTCGCATCCTCTATAGTTGGCTGGGTGTTATCCTTTACAGTTAGTTCTTTAGAACAGTCTTTTGCGTTGTGCCTGCCGGCACATTTTACAGGCCTAATGTGTCGCCCTCAATATCTTTGGGTGTGGTTCCTTTTGGCCCGTGTACTTTTTCAGTTGCTCTATTTTAACCCTCGTGTTGAGTATTGCTTTGATTTTAAATATATTTTTAAATTTTTTCGATTTTGTTGAATGTGAGGAACGAGAGCCCTCTTTGATAATCTTGGATCCTTCAGTAGTTTCATTTTTCTTGCGTTTACGGATGTTTACTGCGTCTTCAATTTGCAGTTACTTCATTTTGAGGTCTTCTAGACATCGTACTTCTTGCAGGTGGGAAGAGACCTATGGCCGTAACATTAATGTCTCTGTTATTTTGGTTTCCATACCACTCTTTACCTTCTTCAGTTAGCTTTGTGGCTAAAGCTCTGTATGCATCGGGATCTCTTGTGCATTTATCTTCCAAAAATTATTGTTTAATGCCACTACTTTATAGTCGTTTGTGGACGCCAATTTCATTAGAGCTTGGATATTTGCAAACTCTATCATGTCTATCGCATTATGTTAGTTTGCGAAGGCGCGTTTGTCTTCATTGCAAACTTGGGTTATTTTTGGTACTGGTGATGTTGTGGTATGTGCACTAGTTCGGTAGTTTCAGTTAATACAGGCAAGTGTGCTGATTTCGTTATAGCTAGTAAGAGGAGTTTCCAGAACTTCTATCAGTCTGGTCTTCTACAGCTCCTCATTTTCTTCCTTTAACTTGGCGATTTCATTACTAAATTGTGATGCCACTTTGCCTATTTCACTCAGTCTTCTGTGTAGTGCCACATTTTCGATTTCTTGCTGAGTTGCGAACTGTGTTTGTCTTGGTGGTGATCTAGATATTTTTAAGTTCGATCCAGAATCTTTTGATGGTTGGCAGAATCCTTTGACTCGTTAGAGGATGGATTAACCAACGGAGTAATTTGAGTACCACCTGTTGTAAACTCATTGGTTTAAGGACTAGTTATTGAAGCCGCTACCAATCTAACCAGTGAAATTGGCAGTGGGTCAGTAGTGGAGAGAACATCATTTGCTAGATTCTCAGTGTTGGGTTATCCCGTCCTTTCTCGGTCGCTAGAGCCACATTGGTTAATTAACAGGGAGCACCACGAGCATGTGCGGTTGATATTTGGACTGATATATCTCTTTTTCAACCAAAAAAAAAAAAGAAATGGCTCAATTAAAGTCCAAACCACACAAATAGATATTAATCTTCTAAAACAACGCCCCTTACCTTCCAACTTCACTAGAGTGAATAAACTAGAGTGATTACTTTTTAAACACTCTACAGTACAAGTTCACAGACTAACGGATGTCCTTGAGGATACACTTTAGAATAAGAAAATATGTTCCAGTATTTTCTTGTTTGGTACCAAGGGTTTAAATTACAGAATATCAGCAGGTATACGACAAAATAGCGTACTTGGACGTATTCTGTTTATTCTTTATACGAGAGACTTACCGAATATTCAAGGTACTACAGTAGCATCCAGACGATACAGCTATCTTAGCAGTTGGATTATAAAATGGCGCATCTAAGTCAAATCAGTACATGCCAACTTTACAAACTAAGTATTAAAAGCGTGTATTCAAGTGTATATTCCTGTGGTTCTCAACTCAAACCAAATTCCATATGTAAATACAGCTAAATACCTTGGCATGACCCTCGATGGAAATATAACAAATAGAACAACCGCACAAATCAGTTTTCAGTTAGGGGATGGAAGAATATTATAAGCTACAAAGGTTTGCGAATTCATAGTCTATGGAGCGATGAAGGCAAATTTATTAAGTAATTCGTAGATAACTGACAGTAATACTATAATTTCAAAAGATAATATTTATGCCAATTGCAATTACCATGGCGGAAGAAAATAAATTGTTTCATAAAGTATATCCGTGAAATTACCACCATTTTGGAAAACCGAGATTGAATTTTGATTTCAACGATACTGCATACCAAATTTTATTGACTGTTAACAGCCTGTAGATACCAGTATATTTTGGGAAGTAAATACTGTGGTAATTAGGCCACCTATAATGCGAGCCATGGTTGAACGATACGCAGTTTCCCAACATTCTAAATTCAAAACTATGTTCGAAGATATTCAGTTTGAAAATAAAATTGCGTGATGATTTATTAAAACAAATATGGTTACAACGATTACCATCGCAGATTCGCATGAGTATGCCAACAAGCAACGGTTTTATTGATGATATAGCTAAGATGGCGGATTGATCAAATTATGTGATGTCTCATCATAGATAGATACGGAGCTTTAGTAAGAAAATGTATTGTCCACCATCCAATTTCTACATTGGCCTTAACAAGTTAATAAACGATGTACCGGACTTATCTATTCAGGGCTTTACTTCAGCTGAACGATACTTACGCAGATACTGAGAGTCAGCGAAGAGAATTATCATATCACTACAAAAGGGTCACTAGTTTTTTTTCGTCCGAGAAGACTGATAACCTGATAACTTGGAGGTAGCAAAAGGAGAATTTGAATAAATGATAAACCAAAGGCATATGTAAATCATCAAACGTAACCGGACCTCACTACTACATTTATTCATTTCAACATCGACCCGCCCAAATTGAAAACCCCTTTACATTTTTACAAAATATTTATACAAAATAAACGAGGCTTTCAGCCTAAAGGTTCAAACAGAATGTATCCGTTCCGCCCGCTACATTTTATGAGAACGCTATATTTATATGAAAAAACGAAAATATGAACACAATGAACGGAGGAGAAAAAAACGGAGCGGACACTAAACCCAATTTCCAATTTTTGCGGACGACATAACCTCACATAGTATTTGACATATCAGAAAAAATCTTAAACGACAAGTTTTTGCAATAAAAGACGTACTAAATTGTATTAATTCTATTAATCTCTTCTAATAATCTCCCACAGATAAAAATTTCCAAAATATAATATATAATTAATATCTATTTTTGACAAGCGGAACGGATATGTTGTGTTTTAGGAAATCAAACAGACGGAGCGGAAACGAAATGAACGGACCGTAGCGGATCTATTCTGTTTGAAAATTAAAAGAAATTTAAAAATTTTTAGAAAATCCTGATTGATTATTCGCGGTTTTCAACAAAGTAGCTGACATCTGAAACCCAATTTTGGTCGAAAAACGGGAATAAAATTTATGAGTTTTACCTTTGTTTCACATACACTCTACGAATTAATTCTTCGTATACGCTTTAAAAAAATGAATTTGCTAATTGTCTTTTGAACTAAATGAAATCGTAGTGTGCTGTAAATTAAAAAAAAACAAAAATGAAACAAAAATATGTATTAACCCATTTTGTTAAAACCGGTTTTAATCTAAAAAATAATAAAAATTACAATTTGTATGCAATTGTTTACGAACAAATTCATCATACAGTTATTGTAACGGCTATTTAAAATTGGTGCAACTTTTGTTTTTTTTCAATGGTTGTATGATAATTTAGTTTAGTATCTCCTTTGTCATCAAAGCTATTAGATTGATTAATTAATTAAGTTTTACTTCGCGTAACGTTTTTACGAAGAGAAACCAGCGCTGATTTCCGCGAAATTGTAAAAAACATGCATTTAGAGGGTCAAACGCTATCTGTATTGCAAAAACTAAGAAAAAACCTAAATCTGCTATTCAGTACAAATTTTTAAAAATACATGGAGTGTTGAATATTTAAAAAGAACTGGCCGCCCACGTGTGCTTAGTGAGAAGGAAAAAAGAATGGCAGCGCGAACTATAAAGAAAAAAGCACAAGTCTAGCACAAAAATTCAATCAATGCTATACCAAGATTATGGAACAAATGTTCGCATACAGTTCGAAAAACTTTAAACCGGCACGAGTTTTTTTCTAGAACACCCAGAAGAAAACCACTTATCAGTGATGTAAATAAGAAGAAACGTCTGGAATTCGCAAATTTGCACATCGAGAAGGACGTTTCATTCTGGAACGGTGTAATATTTATAGATGAAAGTAAATTCAACATTTTTGCACACGATGTGCCGGCAAAGTTTGGCGTAAAAAAAGAACTGCCATGGAAAGCGCAAATCTTCGACGTATGGTTAAGCATGGTGGTGGCAACGTACTTGTTTGGGGTATATGGAATGGAATGGTGTCGACAATTTGATATTTATTGACGGAAATATGGACAAATGGTGGTACCTGAATATTTTAAAAGCCATTTTACAAGCATCTGTAGAGAAATTGGAATTGCCGCAAAATTGGATCTTCCAGCATGATAACGACCGCAAACACACAGTGCTAGTTGTTCTAGAATGGTTGCTATATAACACGCCCAAGCAATTACGCCCTCCTCCACAAAGTCCTGACTTAATCCTCTTGAACATCTGTGGGATTATCTACAGAGACAACTTCATAAACACCCTATTACTTCCAACGAGACATTGCAAGATGCAATAAGGTTTGAATGGGCACGAATACCGCCCGAATTCACACAAAAGTTGGTTGTGTCTATGAATAATAGATTAAAGGCAGTTATAGGATCTAAAGAAGGGCCGACACTTTATTAAGAATAATTTCGTTTGTTTTAAATAATAATTAAATTAATCGTACGATGAATTTGTTCGTAAACAATTGTAAACAAATTGTAATTTTTATAATTTTTTAGATTACAATCGGTTTTAATAAAATGGATTAACACATATTTTGGTTTCATTTATTGTCCTTTTTAATTTACAGCAGACTACGACTTTATTTAGTTCAAAGGAAAATTACCAAATTAATTTTTTAAAGCGTACGAAGGATTAATTCGTAGAGTGTACGTACTAGACGTAAATATTGAATTTTTCCGCTGTTTGTATCAAACAATTATATGATTTTTTATTTTTTTATGATTTTTTTAGGTCTAGTAGGTAAGTAAAACAACTGTAATTCTCATAATTTTTATTCCCATTTTTTGACCAAAATTCGGCCCCTGGTGAACAAAATGTAAATCAGAGTTTGCTATGAGCCAAGGGGGATTACAACTGTCATAACAATGAATTTAACAATTCTCGTCCCACTTGTAGACGTAGAAACCAACGCTGTCTACATTCGATGAAAATTGCCTTAGCGATAAAAATTTTTGATTTAGCAATTTGATTAATAGACAATAGAAATAATTAACTCTTTGAGTGCCAACGTGATTTTTAGAGAGGGAGCATAGAAATTTAAAAATGTATATTTCATTTTTCGAAGCATTTAGCTATTTACGAAAAGTATTTCAAAAACAATTTTATTATATTTTTCGCGTGTGTAGTAATATGTTTGTGATTTATATCAAGAAGTATGAAATAGAGATCGTATTAGTTCACCCGGAAACAAAAGCGCGATCGCACTCTTTGTATTTTTGCCTTGGCACTCAAAGGGTTAATAAACTATTGTCCGCTATTCCGTACAAAGTTTGACCACAATCTAGATTTGCAATAGTAGCATGAACGGAACTATGTAGGTAGTAAAAGTAAACCCAAATTAAATAAAAAATTACTTCTTTTCATTAAAAAATAATATTTTAATTGCGATTAAAATAAGTTACTTTATTCATTAAATTAACAGTTTGTTTAACGTTTAATATTTTATTATAACTTTAAACTGATTAATTATTAGTTTTCTCGTTCGCTAAAACCTAAAAACAAAAGATTACTGATAAAAAGGCTATTTTCAAACAAATTTCTGTTATATTACTTAAGATTTTAGAAAAAATTCTAAATTTCGAACTTTACTTTCCACCTAAATGTAGTGGTTTCTAAAACAGAACCTCAAGATTTACCGAAAACTCAAAGATGATAACCAGCAAGAAAAAGTTACAATGAGATGGCGAGACTGTGCGGACAGATCATTATATGAATTCTAAAGACAAAATCCATAATACGTAAGACTTTGATTATCATTTTATCATTCCATCCCATCGAGTTCCTCAGGTCAAATTATTACACAAAAAATAAAAATAAACTTCTACAATATCTATATTTGATTTCATCTCTATACTGTCCAAATATGTATCAAAATTTGGTTTCTTACAATTTTCTTATTGCACATTATGTTATACCACATACATTTTTTTGGAAATTTACAGAAACTCAAAATCGTTTTATTTTTTTTAATAAATTTGATTACGATTTATTATTTCAAATTTTCATTTTTATATAACTTTAGGCCATAATTAAAAAAACTTGTATTCCTCCATAATCATAAGCAAAATAAGAAAACTAAAATAAAATAATGATTTTTCTTATTTCTTATAAACATTTCTTTATTACTCTTGGTACTTTTATTTTATTTTATTTTTTTTTCATAAAAATGGCTACTTGAAAAACTAAGAAGAAACAAATAAAGTGAATCAATTTTAATAGTTCAATAAATTATTCAATGTTAAAAATTATGTATTATGTTTAAAACTTTTTCTCGTTATTTCATAAATTATTATTTTATTTAAATTAAAAAATATACGTATGTCTGAAACGTAATTATGACGATCGATAAAACAACCCGAAACTGTTTGTTGGCTGAAATCAAATTAATTTTTATTTACTTCTTCTTTTCCTTGATTTAAACGATTTGCATATTATACTGATTGGAATGCCAATTGATTGGATTAGTCGGTTAGTAAACAAAACGAAACTCCAATACTAACTGGAGGTTGGGAGAGAATGATACAAAAAGGTGTATCAAAAGCATATCCATTGATATGTCTGTTCTACGCCATTATTAAGGAGGTAATGATAGACTACTTTCTCGCTAATATTAATTTCATAATTGTTAAGATGAATTTCTGAGTTATAAATATTATTTCTAGTTTTTGCGTCGATCGTGCCAATCAATAAATTTCGTTGATCGATTAATCGTCATTATTATGAATACAGAAATGTAGAACAAACAATTTCTTTAGTACGGTCGCACAATAGATAGACTCATCAACTGTAATTTCATATTTAATTTCACGTCATTAATAATTTCATTTACTTGACCCTTTCCTTCTTCCGATAGACTAGGTATAGCGTCCAACGCCTCTTGGAAAAATGATCTATAATAAAATTAGGTATTATATTATGGTATATTCAAAATGTCGAAAAATTCCAGTATCACTTACTTAGCTGATTCATTGCTGTATAGTTTAAGGGCATCCTTTAGTAAACGAATATCAACATTGGCTTGGATGGCTCCGTGCGCGTTGAATTTTTGAACACAGCTCATTAGGCGTGCTAACTCCTCGGCCACCGTTTGAACTATTGGCTCCAAGACCGGGCGCAGTAATATTGGAGATATCGTAAATATTTCTGAATAAACACCTACAATATTGTCCAAACACTCTTGGGCATAAGGACGCAATTTACAAATTTTCTTTACATTATTCCATTGGAATTTACCTAAATACATCGAGGGTTCTATTGTGCCTACAAGCGGATCACTTTTATGCTCAACGTATGTCTCCAAAATATTTGTAAACAACGAATTGACTTTCCCTCGTGATGATTCGATTGCCAATTTTGGTTGCGGATAACTATATTTTTGAAATAGATTAACAATGTTTGGGAAAAATACTTTATTGCAGTAGGAACAATTCGCAAGACTGCATAGCAATCGCTGTTCCCATGGTACAAAAGAACTCCACAATTTAGTCTCATCACTCGGACTGTTTTGTATTAAAGGGAGGCCGATCAGCTGCGATACTGTTGTGGTTATATGATTCTGCTCGTCTGTGTCATTTCGATAAAAGGCCAAACTTTCGATAACGCTACAAAATGTACCTAATATATCTTGCAGGCATTGTGAAATTTCTCGTTGCCCCTCCGAATTTGGTTCCAGTAAAATATTTTCTCGGGTTTCTGGAGTTAAGCATGTTATTTGACCCTCTTCGAGTAATTCAACCAAAATTGTCTCTAAGTGAAAGGTCTAAAATGAAAATTAATTTTAGCAAAACTCAATTCAAAACATATTCAGTACACTTACAATATTTGTTGCTCCTGGAAAATCAGCAATTGGCATTTCCCAAGTTTCTTTCTCTCCAAGCTTTTTCACTTTATCAATACCCCTTTTGAATATACTAACTAGGCAATACAATCGGATTTCGTCAATAAGCTTAAGTATGATATCGAGAGCCTCACTAGGCAAGTCCAAACGGATAAGGGTGGCGTAAGTAATACGAACATAACGTAAACAATGTGGAATCCAGGAAGAGAATTGATGAAACGCTGAAATGGATGAAGATGGCCAAACTATTCCGGATGCAGGATTTTTAGGTTGTGGCAGTAAAGCAGCTCGCAAATAGTTACATAATTTATCAATTCCATTCAAAATAATACGCTTGAAATTTCCAGGCTTAGGTTCATTAATACCGCGAAGTTCTCCAGTAAAATACGCTTGTCCTAACCGCCATAAATCGGGCAATTGATTCGCCGCCACTTCAGTAATTTCTTCACAAAACAATACTCGGTTTGGTGGGGAATTTTGATCATTTCGATTTTTCATTTGGCTTTCATCATTTTTGCTTGTAAACTGATCAAAGGTTCGTTTAAATGCAGCATCAAGATAATTAGATCGTGCCTCAATGGCATCCCATGCCGGATCCACAACTTTGAACTTTTCCAATGCGGCGGGAATATTTTGTTGTTGCATCTCTAAATTAATTAATGCTTTGACAAATCGCTTTTGTTGATCGACACTTTGTGGCATTGTTTTCAATTTCTCGTATAAAGTCTTTCGAACCTCAATGATACGTACATCTACTTCACTGAGGAATTTCTTAAAAATCGGAACTTCTGATTTGCCAAATAAATTTTTGGCTCGTATGTAATCGTTTAGAACAATATCGTATTCTTCTTTTTTAGCGTGTTGATCCACCGAATTCGGCAAACAAAACAGAAATTTATATCTTGAAAGTGCTCCAAGTGCTGCTCGAGTTGAATCAGCTTTTTCTCGACGAGACAGGACATCGTTGAACAGATTATGGGATTCCGTAATAGATTCTAAAATGAAAGTAAAATGTATAATCGAATATATTGGAAAATATATAATAATCGTACTAAGGATCGAAGACTCCAAAGCTTGAATCGGCTCGGTTCCGTACTGTTCTATATCCTCATTAAATTTACTTCGCAAGGTGACCAGAGTGTCGAGCTGATCAATTACAGATCCCGCATTTGATTTTAAAAATGAAAGTTGACCCTCTTTTTGACCTTCCACCTTTCGACGAAGGTACATTAGACCTGCTTTTAAATCCTCGAATGAAGTAGCATGATGATGTTCTAATAAAAACCAGCCGGGCGAAAAGTTATCCTGAGATAAATCACCGGAACTCTCAGGAAAAATATCTCGTAGATCTTCTGGGAATTTTTTATCATTTCCTTCTATTGACAAACCAAGTGGATCTTCTTGAGAATAACCAGAAGGAGCGAGACTACGTCTCCCCCACGCTAATGATTGCATTGGCGACTCCTCCACCCAAACCGCAGATTCTTTCATCGGGCCGATGGTTTCGTGATATGCACGAAACTGCACTGTCGACGTTCCTATTCCACCAGATAATGTTGTTACAATTATATCCCCTTTACCTTTGGCCGCTCCAGTTCTTGCAATAATTTTATTTGTCGACTTCCATTCAGCCGATAGTAAACAATCACACCCACAAATTGTTAAACCTAGGTGGTAAACAAAAGTTAAAAATGTACGTTTCGTTTTCTGCGAAGTTGCTCCATTTACCTGTCACATCTTGCGGTTTTGATCCCAAAAATTCACCACGAATTGTAACACGTGTTCCTGGCGGCCCATCCTTGGGTGAAAGTCCTGTGACGACCGGTTGCGGAGACATTTTATTTAAACTTTATCTTAATTATAAATCAGAGTTTATATAATAGAGTTATAGTTTATATGTATAAGCTGTTTGACGTTTCTACTTTATTTTGACATTTCATGTAACATAAGAAGTAATATTAGAAATTGACGCGAGTATTCATTGTGTTAGAGAGTTTACGAGAGTTTACGATATTATTAACCCTTTGCACCCGATTTATTTTCAAAGTTGGGGTTTTGTATTATTTTTAGCTAAAATTAATTAAAATATTTCGCAGTGGTTAAAATTTGCAGAAGAATGGGACATTTACATGTAGAAATGTAATTTCTTCAAAAAACTTTTGCAGATAAATAAGAAGCATCCGCTATATACAAATATTCAATGTGCGAGAAAGAAATAAGCATATATAAACCCCCTACACACGATCTGGGGCGGTATGTTGTACCATCACTTCGAATCGAAATTCGAAAAAAGTCAAATCGCGGTATGTTGTACCATCACTTCTATCGAAAAAAGTCGAAATTCGAAAAAAGTCGAATAGAAAAAGTGAAAGTTGTATCATTTTTGCTTTTCGAAAATACCGCCATTCGACTTTTTTCGAATTTCGATTCGAAGTGTTGGTACAACATACCGCCCCTGATTTGGTCGAACCGACCTTCGTGTGTAGAGGGTAATAGTATAATGCCATAATTTTTAGTAAAAGTCGAATCGAAAAAGTGAAAGTTGAACCCCCTACACACGATCTGGGGCGGTATGTTGTACCATCACTTCGAATCGAAATTCGAAAAAAGTCAAATCGCGGTATGTTGTACCATCACTTCAATCGAAAAAAGTCGAATAGAAAAAGTGAAAGTTGTATCATTTTTGCTTTTCGAAAATACCGCCATTCGACTTTTTTCGAATTTCGATTCGAAGTGTTGGAACAACATACCGCCCCTGATTTGGTCGGGCCGACCTTCGTGTGTATGTAGAAGGTAATAGTATAATGCCATAATTTTTAGTAAAAGTCGAATCGAAAAAGTGAAAGTTGTATCATTTTTGCTTTTCGAAAATACCGCCATTCGATTTTTTTCGAATTTCGATTCGAAGTGTTGGTACAACATACCGCCCCTGATTTGGTTGGACCGACCTTCGTGTGTAGAGGGTAATAGTATAATGCCATAATTTTTTATAGCATTATTATTAATTTAGTTTTAATTAATTCAAATGAGAAATTTACATTTTTATCTATGGCGTCTGTTTTTATTAAGAATCCTTAACATTTATACATATAAAATATTTTTTTTTGGTTAATTTAAAAATTGTTGCCATAAAACTAATCGGATCGAATATATTTTATGGAAACATTTTCATTAGTATAGTTTGGTGTAGTGGCTCAAAAATTCTTCTGCAAAATTTTGTTGGGATATATTTATTTTCTTGTCTCTCATGTGCAAAAAGCCAATGTTACGTCTCTTTCATTTTGCAGAAGAAAAATGTTGGTCGCATAGAAATTGGGTGGAAAATAATTTTCTACCGGTCAATCACTTCCATAATTCGAAGTTTAAATTACGGTTCACTCCGGTAGGGACTCATGCTTTTTTGAACTCCGGTTCATAACTATGGATAAAAATCCCACATCCGAGATTGTTTTTAATTATTTTCAGCTATTTTGTATGAAAAAAGGCGAGCATGTTGTATAATTAACGTGATTTAATTAGTTAAAACGATGGGATGAAAAATCTGAGGATTGTATCCATAATTATGAACCGGACTTGAACCGACTATAATCTGCATAAGGTTTCGAAAACAAATGCGACGTGGTTAACAAAATATGCATGTTTAGGTTTCTTTTTTATTTACAATTATTGTACTAGGAAACATTATTTAATGAAATAACTAAAATTTGGGCATTTCGAATTTAAAATCTAAATTAAAATCCGTATTTCCCGATAAAAATTGTGTTACATTTGATTTAATAAAATCTTCAACATCAAATTTATTCATCTCTTCTTGAATTCGCATTTTTAGTGGGTTTTCAATTGCATCCATGAGTTGGTATCGAATCAAATTTGGCATGATATTAACCAAGAATTCCATGATATAATCTAAAGTACCGGCACCTTCACAGCGAACTTGTATATTTCCCAATTCAAGTTGTAGCTCTTTTAATTCGGAGCGTTTTCGAGTGTCCAAAGGTTGACTTACTTCAAGCGTCACAATAAATTCATCAATGGAGAAGGTTGCATGACCAGCACGTGTTATGAATCCCATTGAAACTTCCCATTGTGTGGAACCGTAAAGACGTTGAGTGCCAACTTGTAAATCTGAAATGAAATTTGCATGAAGTATATTTGTGGAAGTGTATTAAAAACTTTATTATTGACATACGCATCGTAACGGTATTATTTTCTAATGTGACCAAAACATCACCAACCCGATAAAATGAAGATGCTCCGGTTACCCAAGTATTACTCATTTCAATGCCAAACACTCCGATACTGTGGTTATAATCAGGCACGTGGAATGGATCATATCCCATACTTCTAACTTTTTTACGAGCCTCGGCAATCGCCATATCTAAAGGAGAAATTGAATTTGGAAAACTATGGTCAGCTATAATTTTTTCCAAATTCTTATCAATTTCCTCTTTCATTTGAGTATATGCTTCGGCCAGCATGAAAGGTTTTATCGTGTCGAATACCAAATTTGGAGCATTATTTACTACATTCTGAAAAGCACTACCCAAAACACCCAAATTTTCAAAATTCATAGACATATCGGAAAAACTCATATCCATTTCTATTGTCTGCGTTCTAATTTTACCATCCATTTCAACTGCAAGCGTGGCATTTCCCTGACAAAAAACATTTTTCATTACAACTGTGAACGGTCCGTTCGAGTTACTGAAAAACATTTTCATCGTATAGTTTCCAAAAATATTCATATTATCAATTTGAAGTCCTGCATCGACACGTAATTTTAATAAATCAGTCTTCATGTATTTTATACGAAACTTTGATAATCCATACACTTGCATATTCGTCATATGTACTGTGGTGAGAGATATAGTTTTCTTCATATCAGGAACAGCCATTGGGTCTGGAATTGGTATGCCTGGTAATCCAATTGGATCATCCTGTTTATAATGTTCTAAGATAGATAGAATTTGCTCTGTTAACCGATTCTCTGCTACTTTCACATTATGCTGATCTATATAGTCCTTATCAGGTTTGAAAGAGTTCACTAAACACGCACTAAGCAATAGACACGTACAAGAAAATAGCGATATTTTTATCCGCAAAACCATTTTAAATATTGTTTAACAATTTAAAATAAAATAAAAAAGAATATTGTATTACATTTACGTTATGTTCGTATAAGAAAATCACAATTATGTCTGTCTAAAAATCATTGTAACAAATAAAGATTATTTTGTTTTGTTCTCGTGTTAAAAGGTCAATTTGTTTCAAGAGTCAAATATTATAGTTGTTAGTACTGATAACAGAGTCAGATTAGAAAAATTCTTATATTAGTAAGAATATACATAAGGGGAATCCATAACTGTTGCTTGGAATACTTTTACGCCTATTTTCTTGAAATTAAGATAAATCTTTTTTTTGCCAATTAAGATATGCACAAATTAGCAAATCTGTTATGCAGTTTTATTATCATGACAATGACATCATTTTTCCAAGATTTTTTATTTTCTCATCTCACTTCAGATCTTTAATCTTGCTTATCGGTGTTTTGCATGCGTGCGTTTTTAATTATTCCGGGTAGGCCAACTGATATACCAACCGAGTGTTATTAATAAAGTACATTAACTGATTGCCATTATGAAAATACATATTAATATATATATATATATTAAATGAATTATGAAAATTTTTGTTTATTTAGGTAATATTTTGTTTATTTAATTATTTAATTTTGTTTAAAATTTTTGTTTAATTGTGTTTATTTAATTGATTTAGCTGTTCAAAATAGCTTGTAGCGGCTAAAATCGTAATTTGAAATTAAAAAGGTTTGCTTAAAACCAAGCAACTCTATGGTCGAGCACACGAAGTTGCGTTTTTAACAGCAACAACTTGTTATGGCACAGGAATTGTCAAAAACTGACGTTTGATTTTTGATTAGGTATGTTTGTTTATAAAATAAAACAGAACATATTGTTAAATAAAAATAAATTAAATATAATTGGGCGATGGGACGTAAACCAATGATTACAAAAGCGTGTCCAAAGTGTAATTTACAAGTAGCCGTGGCATCTAAAAAATGTAAGTGTGGTCATGCATTTTTCAATACAAGGCGAAACATCCGTAACCAATCTCCGGAAGTGGTAGATGAAAGGCGTCGAACGGGCCGCGTTAAACGTGAAAAACCAAATTACTATGATTCACAAGAGTATGATAAACGCAAGAAACGGATCAAAAAACCCAAACAGATTATAGAACAAGTTGTACAGTCGAAACAATTGATTAAGCCAAGGGTTGTAAAAGTTGCACCGAAGCTGGACAAAGATAAGGAAATTGACTCGACCGCAGCCCGTGCAAAAAGGCGCAGACAGCGAAAAGAGGAAGAAGATGGCGGTGGAGATCTCGTAGCTAAGTAAATCGTTGTTTTAATCACAAAAGTATATTACTATTAAACCCAAATTTCTTGCAGACTTACACCTGAGAAACAGGAGCTTGCCTCATTAATTCTAGCCGAAATTAATCGAAAATATAGCGCTGTTGTTTGGAAACCTTTATAGAATAAAACAACTCTTGATATTTTTAAGATAAAAAATTTAACAATGTATAATTACTTTTTTGTTTAAAATATAAGTTAATTTTATCGTCTTTAAAATTACAAGATTTTCAGCATAACCGATAGCACAAAAGGTGATTTAAAGTAGTTATGTATACAAATAATGGAAATTTAAAATATAGCTATTTGATTAATTGACAATGCAACTTTAACAAATTCTGCAGCGATCTTTGTTAGCACCATTCCCGCATGGCACAGGAGTTTGTCTAGGAGGTTGTTGATTAGCTTCTTCTTGCATAGATAGTGTTAGCGCCCGTGCTAAAGCTTCGTCTTCACTCATGTTGCCTTGAACAGATTGTATTTGGCTTGCACTCGGTTGAGTAGGCGTTGTATTTTTCCAAGGAGTTTGCCTCGAAATGGCAGCTTTACTGTAATGGGTAATAGACAATATAAAATTAATATTTTATTCAAAAACTTTCTAATAAACCATATTACAACGTACGCTCTAAGGTTTCGTTGAAAATCCGCTTGTCGCACAGGCCCAGCACATTTATGATCAGCAAAATGACGATGGGCCAGACAAAAATTCATTTTACAATCTGAACATGTAAACGGCACGAGCTCTTTTTTTCTACATCGATCAAATGTGCAAGAGTTTGTATAAATTTTACTTCTCTTTGAACTGCAATTTTCATCTAAATGGCGGCCAACTGTAATGTCTGGCGAAACATTCCTTGGTGTGGGTACTGGTTCTAAACACATTGGACAAACAGGCACTTGAACATCTCGTTGTTTTGCAACCGGACACGAATGTTTATCGTAAGTAAAATGCTCAGAACTAAAACATATTAAATACCAGAAATTGGTAAAAATTGCATCATATTTGAAACCCGGATCCTTCCAGAAAAATCTCGAAGGCCTTCATGAACACAAAGAAAATTGTACAAAATATCTTACCAAAATATTTGTTTGCACGAATCACAACTGACTGGGAGAAAATCTAGAATTTATTAAAGAAAGTATACAATTAAATTACATAGTTAAATAAATCAAATTAAAAGGAATTAACAAATTGTACTTGCCCAAACGACGACATGATTTTTCTGAGCAAACTTCCCCTACATGAGGAAATTCCATTTTATAAACTAAAATAAATATATATAATCACTTTACACAAATAAATACTAAAGGAAACAGCAAAATTTAAACTTAAAATTAAGAATAATTTTCAAAATTAAATTTTAACACTTCTACAGTGATTTGAAGAAATTTAATGATAAACTTTTGACATTATGCTGTGTATTTATATACAGTAAATTTGGTTACGTACATTTTGAATCATCACGTCGACGTTAAGGTAAACGTTGTTGCTGACAACGGTAAATTCGGGAAACTCATATAGGTACATATCGCAAGTATAACAAGACGAAACTCAAAATTGAGCTATCGTATTTGCCTTTGAAATATTAGAAAATAGTCGAAGAATCAATAATTTAGTATTGGTGCGTACGTATATGTATACTGTGCCCAAGTATAACAGAACGAAACTCAAAAATGTGCTATCGTATTTTCCTTCGAATTATGAGGTAAAAGTCGAAAGAAACGTTATTGTAAACTAAGAATGGAGACGTCATCATAATTATAAGTGATGTGAAGGGCGAAGTGCAGTTTTAACATTTTAATTTAAAATGTAAGTATTACAAAATTAAATACTTATTTTGTGTGGTTATTAATGGTTTGAGTTATGTTCATCGAAATTTCAGCACAAAACTTAATTCAATTTGTCAGCCTGAAAATTAAACTTGCATATTGTGGAAATAATGAAATTGTTATCATGAATGAAAGTGAATTGTGTATAATACAGCACATATATGCCGTATTATAATATATCAAAACAAAAAATATGAAAAAATTCAAATAGATATTTTTCATCAATCAACAGATTTATGTTAGACGTATGGTCAATTTTCATGTGAATTTTAATAAAATTCTGAAATCAAAATAGTAGTTTTTCAATTCCGCCATCATCTCGTCCCCTAATAGTTTCGGTTGTGACGTTTCACACACATACTTACACCAAATTGTTACACCAATTTTTATTTACACACATACATAAACATAATTTTATTGTATCGAGTTTCGTCCTATTTCGAATAATCGCAACACTTTTCATAGAAGATCTTACTCTAAGTCGAAAGCAAAACTAAGTCAAAGCCGAAACTAAATATAAGTTTTTACTTCGAGAAATGACGAATTTTGTTATATTTGGGTGTATAAAAATATGTTTTCTTCATCCATATATTATGAATAATATATAAATTTCTATAATTATAGTATTTAATATAATTATTTTTACAATATACAATAAAATTGTTTTATAATATGAATCCACAAATATAATTTTACAAAATTATTCAATAAAATTTTAAATGATTTTTGCAGCGCTAAATTTATCCAGTGCCAAATAAAATTAAAGCAAAAAAGATTTATTTCTCAACGTAATACGCCATTTGACAAACCTACCCCGTAAAAAATAAAGTTAGGTTGAAATTGTAACAAACTAATCGTAGGAAAACAATAAAAGAATATTAACTTTTGCACATACATATCCCTTTTGTGATTTACTAACACAATTGTGCGAGTACGGTAAAAATGTACCATGTCAAAAATTTATTTTTGTATGTGTTTTGAACCAACTTACACCTTTGTGTTTTCCTTTCAAACTTATTTCGTCCAAAAAAAAAACACTATAACTATACAAACAATTGTGTTGGTTGTACTTCAAATCAAGCGAAATTTTTTATCAAATACGCAATTATAAACTATGATTTTTTACTAACAGATTTGTGTGGTTTGGACTTGACTTTAATTTAGCCATTTTTTTTGGTTGAAAAAGGGATATAATAGCTTGTGATCCACTAAAATATCAAAGTATACGAAACCAGAACAAAAAGAGACGGCACGACATGTTATTATCACTACTGCCTTTCTTTTTTTCACAATATATGAAAACAAATACCACAATCGGTTTTTTCACTCAAATTTGTAGTAAAACAATTTATTTTTTGATCTTATATGGTGATCTCTCTCTTTTGTTTTGATCTTATATGCTGATGAAATGCTCAGATCGAATATGTTATATGGCAACATTTTCGTTTTTATATGCCCGGTTTACATGAGAACACTGTTTTCTTCTACAAATTTTTGCAGGTAAATAAGAAAGAATCCGCTATATAAAAATATTCAATATGCTAGAAAGAAATAAACATATATAGTAATGGCGTAATTTTTTTTTAGGATCATTATTAATTTATTTTTAATGAATTAAAATGCGAAATTTACATTTTTATCTATGTCGTCTGTTTTTATTATGAATCCTCAACATTTATAAATACGAAATAATTTTTTTTCTTGTTAATTTTAAAAATGTAAAATTAACATAAAAATACTCGGATCGAATATATTTTATGGCAACATTTTCATTTTTATGGTGATTTGTGCTCAAAAATTCTTCTGCAAAATTTTGTTGGGATATATTGCTTTTCTTGTCTCTCATGTGCAAAAAGTCAATGTTATATCTTATTCATTTTGCAGAAGAAAAATGTTGGTCGTATGTAAACCGGGCTATAATGTTATTAGCTAAAAATGACCTGCAAAATGTTGCATGGATCTTTCATCATGTTTCCTTGTTTCTCATGTGCAAAAACGCAAGGTTATATCTCTTTCATTTTCCAGAAGAAAAATGTCGGTCGCATGTAAATGGGGTATAATAACCCTTATGTTTACAACCAGCATACGTGGATAAGTTTTCGTGTTTTATTGACCAAGATTTTAGGATTTAGGATGGATTTAGGTGATTTATCA
The DNA here is from genome assembly GCA_932526605.1 of Nephrotoma flavescens. Lineage (NCBI taxonomy): Eukaryota > Metazoa > Arthropoda > Insecta > Diptera > Tipulidae > Nephrotoma > Nephrotoma flavescens. Next base: position 180,276,085 of record OW052220.1, on the reverse strand, counting down.
GCTTGAAATCTTTAGTATCTTAACAAATTAAGTTTTAAATTAGATTTTGCCAAACTGTAGGTATCAGTTTAAAATAAAATTAGGACGTATTTTCAATACTAAATGTATGGAATTATATCGACATGCCCGGGTATGCTGGTTGTAAACATAAGGGATAAAGCATGAAAATGCAATCCTCTGCAGCAACGTTATCAATTTACTGCACGCAACCATATATCGCTTCCACACGTTATTTTATATCTGTTGTTATCAATGAACTTAATTTTCACAAGAATGACAAAACACGGCGAATTTTTTTTAGTCAGTCAATTGGTTTCGTTTTTACCGATCGAACAAACATTATTTTATTTTTACAAGTTAAACTGATCAAACCTATGCAAATTAATATAAGTAAAACCATCCACAAAATTAAAGTGTTTTATAAAAATGAAATGTGATAAAATATTATGAAAAAGTTAATACATATTTTATATAAAAAAGTAAAGTTGCCTAATAAAGTAAGCTACATAATAAAAAGTTGTTTAGACGTGTATAACAAGACGCCGGATTTTATTCAATAGTTTTTATTGTGAAACATTCTATTATAGCTGAAAGAAAACGAAACATAAAAATTTTATTTAATATAATCTTTTTATTTAGTGAATAAATAACTCTTACAATATTAATGAATTCGTATTTTTAATAATTTTGGAATATTTATTATTCAACAAAAATATTACTTGTTTTTGTTGATTACACTGTTAAATTATTTGTTTGAAGTATAGTAATTTTTGTTTAAATCGAAAAAGTAGAAAAAAAGAAATTATATCGTGGGTGCGGTTTTAAAATTAAATTAAAATTACAGTTCATCGATATATTTAAATTCCTAATAATATATAATATAAAGTAAAAAGACAAGGTAGTTGTTTGTAGTGTCATAAAAGAAAGGTGAGTAATCTTCTATAACATCAGCAACGTCTTAGGTTGAGAATCGAAAGATTTCCACCTGTTGATTATGCGTTATTTGTACGTGAACTCATTATTCTAATAGTGATTTATTACAAGAATACATACATGACGATATGTTTCGTAGTTTTTATAATATTTAGATAATAATTTGCTTATTATTATTGTGATAATTTTTTTGTGGACTGATAAAAACATGAAATGTGTGTAACTTGAATAAATATTAGTACATTTGTTCGCGTTGTTGATTGCATGTGCCATTCACTTTTATCCGCATTGTTGTTGTTCCAGTTAAGATTTTTTGTATTGTAGAGCTAGAGATTTGCTTACTAGTGAACTGTTTCTTCCAACAATTATACACTATAGCTGAGCGTTTTATTTTAAAGCCGAAGTTAATCAGTATCAAAATTGGCCAAAGTTTTGTTATCAATAGTCCAATTTTACAAACGATACAAATTGTACACATACGTCATTCATTTTACAGCCTCACTTTGTCACAACGTATTGATAGAACATTTGCTAATACTGGCAAATGGGCCACCGGGAACATAATCAGACGTATAGAGATTTTACAAAAAAAGAGTTTGATTGAGGAAATTGGGGAATACGCCAAAACATCCTATTTTGTACGATCGATGCAATCATCACTAGCAGCCCTTCCTTTAAATCAATGTAAACTGCCAAATTTTCATTTTTACCAATCATGGGCATGTCCAGCACACTGAGTGCTCACTAAAAATAAAAGAATTATTCATATAAAATTTCGTGAGGCCTCACTAAAAACAGTGAGAATCTCAGTATTCTCACTGTTTTTAGTGAGGCCTCACGAAATTTTATATGGAAAACTCTTTTATTTTTAGTGAGCGCTCAGTGTGCTGGATATGCCCTGCGTTGCTTGCTTTTTAGTAGTGTCAACCGCTCATTGTCATAGACAGAGTAGGCCGCGCAGCTCGTGAAGAAGACGATGTAGTGGCTCGGTATTCACTTAAATAATTTCGTCACGAAAAAGCGATGTCACACTGACAACTATCAACACGGAATTGTATATAAATCATTTCTCCTTCTCATTTCGAATTATAGATAAATAAACAAAGTTCACATTCAAGAGAATGACCATTTATTTTTCCACCACATTTGCGAGATATACTTAAATAAAAAAGGATATCCACACTAGGGTAACTTTTATCTGGTAACTTTTTCGCTTCTTCCACCTTTACCAATAAAATCGGTTTTATCTGCGCCGCAATTTTTTGATTTTATTGGTAAATGGGAAACAAACGAAGAAGTTACCGCATACCAGTTGTTACCCTAGTGTGGAATAAGCCATAAGCTGACGAAAAGTATCCATAGCATTTGTTGCATTTATAAATTTAAATTCCGAATTAGATTCTAATGCAGAATTTGTTAATATGTACTACATATTCAATACTCTTTTCTTTCATTTTATTGAATTATTTTCCTTTCCAAATTAACGCCAGTGTTTCGAGCACTTGGTGAAACTATTTTTAGTACACTATTCTACGCTGCACTTCTATGTGACACTGGCCCTATTTTTTAATTCAACCTGGGCAAACAGTGCGCTGGCAAGAAATACTCTGTTTTTTTATTCACACTGAGAAATTACTGTGCTTACCCTGCATACTCGGTTCTTCAAATTTTACTAACAGAATGCCAGTGTATGAAGAATATGCAATGTAAAAAACAAATTATTACTATATGCACACTAGATCATTTGGCACTGCACAACCTGTGCTCGGTGTACCATACCTAGGGGGTCTATTATGAAATTTTCGACATGAGACGCTTTTTCGCAAATAAGCGATTTAACTTAATAAATCGTAAATCGTGAAATTTAATAAGAAAATATTCACTTAAAATTATATTTTCACTTTGACAAACAAAATGGCTTTTCAATGTTATTTGTGATTGAAGTTATTTTCGACGTTGTCGAATACCTCATAATAGCTATATTCGACGTTGTCGAACTGGTCGACATCGTCGAAAATTTTTGATGTCGAAAGTTTCATAACAGACTCCCAGGGCAAGCCTGCTTGCTCAGGTTGAATTAAAAATAGACCCACTATTTGCGCGCTGTCATAAAATAGTGCAAACAAAAAATGTGTAGCGCCGTCTCCACGAACGTTGTTGCAATGTGCGCTTGGCCATAGTGTCTGGCTGCTTACCTATTGATGCTTGTGTGCCAATGCGAGTACCTTTCCCAGAATTATAGCTGGAAATAAATAATTAAAGTAAATCATTAAAGTAAGTATTAAAGATTCTGAGTTTCTATAATTTCTTCAATATAAATTCAGAGGTTTAGTTCTAATAGAAATAACTATTAATATGACGCTGTTAAAAACAAAATGCATTTTAATATTCTAGAAAGGAAAGTAAGCTATCACGTTGGTAATCCAAGTTAGTTTGTATGTATCACCTACGCAAGATAAGAAATGCAGACTTTAGCCTATTTAAGCGGAAAAAGGTGACACTGAGATTTAATAAATTCGATTTAACTCATAGGAAGATAATATAAAGAAAACGGAAAAATTTGCAACAACTTTTAAATCGAATTAGATAAATCGCTAGGCAATACGTCCCGCTATATATCGTCCTTAGTCAAATGTGACATGGTATATCGAAAAAATTAGGAACCAATGGTGACAGAAAAAAATAAGAATATCATTTCTGGGTGAATAATATTGTCTCGCTACGTTGTGCCCAGAAAATTAATGAATATAAAAGGGACTTCAAATAAACGTGAAAAGGTTTTTACGGGTTCGACGAAGATGGTGGAGAAACGAAACGTCCAACAGTGCTCGTACTCGTAATGTTTTATAAAAATATATTTCGTTTTGATGGGTTCGGCAAAACTTATTCTTGTCACTTGAGAAAGTTGTGTGCAGTTTTGAAGATATGCTTCACTCGCGCTTTGCTCGAAATGCTGTATAGGAGGATTTTTTGGACCAACCTAAAATATTTTTATATCCAGTTGATATAATTTTACAATTACAAAAGAGGAGATTTCGTTGAAAAGTAAAAATATAACTATGGTTGCTAAAAATGTAACTTTTTTAAATCGATGCTACGAAAATATTGAATGCACTTCGTATTAATACATGATAATGTGATCTTAATGATATTGGTTAATTAGAAATATAATTTAATAAACTTTACAGCTTATTTATTTCCTACGATTAAGAGTATATCTGAAATTTTTACATATACCGAAATATATATTTTGGAATAAGTATAGAAGAAATTTCATTTTGCCACACTTTGTGGCTAAATATAAATTCAATACAAACTTAAAACGCCGATGACTACAAGGTGTGGTGTCGTCATTTGTCTTAAAAAAACTTAAATTTATTTTGCACGTTTGTGTCATTGTAATTGTGACGAATGATTCAGGGAATAGGTACTTTCTTTATTGGATTATTATAACCGTCAAATATCCGACAAAAAATCCTTTGCATAATGTGTGTCTATAAAAAAGGCTTCATTGTTAGTGTTGATGTTTATCGATCTGTTATACTGGTAATGCCGATACTAAAAACGTTATTTTGTCATAAAACACGTCATATTATTACTTTTTTTTATATCGTTTTCTTATAATATTAAACACTTATGCGAGATATCGTTATACAAAATATTACTGATGGATACAACAAAACAGTGATCAAATTATGTTTGCCGGTGAAATAATTTGTAAGAAACCTGTAATCTAATTATAGTGCGACTACCTAGGGAATTGATTTTGTTACAATATCATTCTAGAACCTAAAAATTATTTTTACTTGATTAAGTGCGATTAATTTGATAAGATAATGAATGTTATGTTAAAATTTACCGGTTTTTGTTGTGCTGATTACAGCAAATTTACAAAGAACGCAACAAACCACCTGTAGATTAACAAGCATTTTGCATGAAGAAAAAATGAATCTATGATGAAGTTTCTTTTTATAAATCACTAAATAACAGATTGAATTCTTTCTCTTGATTGAGCTTGACTTCTTAACTAGTTTGTGATGTAATCCGTTTTTTCATTGGCTGTATACGTATCTTAAATTAATGAGTTATAACGTCTTTAGTTAAAATCTCGCGTTTTATATTTGCATTCTTTTTGTTGTTCGGTAAGAAACGTTTTGTTTTGAAGAAAACGAAATCGCGATGATGCTTAATATTGCTCTATACCTTGGTTTTTTTAATGTCTCGTCGATTTAAATTTTAGTCTATTTTTTATTGTGTTTAAATATGAGTAATTCTTAGTGTTTGTGATGGAGTCATGTTTTTATATTTTATTTACATTTTGATAAGATAACAGCGCCGAATTTCTAAAATAATTTTTATCGTATCAAATAATCAATCAAAAAAGGGTGGATTTTATGTTACCTGTGTATATATTGTAAAGTGACGGTATTTTATAGAAATTAATCACGTTTTATGTAAGGGAATGTCGTAATAATCGATTTCTATAACAGTTTTTTTTTTTACCTAAACCCCCTGTGGAATTCTACCAGACTGATAAATTTATTAAAAATGTTTTCAGCTTATATTACCATTCTAATTACTTCATTGACCCACATTACAAAAAGCATGTAACAACAATACATACATTTATGTGTCATTCATATTTCATAGTCGAAAACCGCGAAAGTTTAAAACTCTCCACTCAGAAAAAAAATTGTTTTAAATACTAAACTTGCCACAAGTGATATTCAATCTACATAAATATACAATGACATAAAAGAACTACAAATCAATCAATGAAATTGTATTACATGAAATCAATAAATTTATTCCTATATAAACATATTCATCATTCATCACAAAAATCATGCCCCCACGACGCCAAAGTATTAAATTACGTAAAAAAATCAGTTATATCCAACACAAGTATGGTTTTTTTTGTTATTTGTATACAAATAATAATATTTTATTACCAGAACATAGTTTTATTATATTATGGTTGTTTTGTATATATAAAATGTAAAAATTTAATTCCGCAAATTGCATAACTTGAAGAAATTTAACTAATTAAGGTGTTGAAGAAATTGCACAAAATATATTCTATTCCATATTTCAACAACGAGTAATTTTATTGGGAGAGGCTTTATACAAAACCAAATAACACTAAAATAATGTCTTATTCAGAGTTCAATAATTTTATGACGTCACTGTAGATTTCCGCTCATTTATTTTGATTTATTCCGTATATATGTATGTATGTATATATGAAGTTTTCAAATAAACTTTTTAATACCATCTAGTGTGATGGCAATGGCTTAAACTAGTGATTTAAATTTCAGTAATCGAAATTACTTTTCGTACAAGTGTGTTAAGCTTATAAAACGGTTTAGTGTAGTGTTGAGCGGAAAGTGTGATTCATTTGCTCTTGAGTTTACCACGAATCGTATAAATGAATGTAATGATAAAATTTCTACCACAATTCAGACTTACATTTTGTTGTTGCTTTGTTTGTAAGCTTAATCAAGCTTTGTACATATATGTACTTAAACATGTTATAAATTATTATTACCTACTCGAGTATTTGTTCGAACCGTGTTAACTTCATGTTTAAAAAACATTAAATAAGTCATAAAGATTGCAAAGTCATAACTCAATATGTTATCATAATCTGTTTGATTCGTACACATACTATATTTAAATATCTAAGCAACGTTTAATAAATCAAAAAGTACAACGGCACAGATGGTAGCGTGATGAAAATATCGCGGTTTATCTTCAAGGAAACAAAATAACTTACTATCTGATAATTTTACTTACTATGTATAACCGTAATATTTTCTTCTTCTTTCGATGTGAAATAAATTTTTTGTAGGCATCATAGTTAGGTTTGAATTTTTTTGTTATCAATTTTCCAAAAGGGGTGGAATTAAAAAAGGATTTCCAACATGAATTAAGAAATGTAGCTCTTTTTTTTAGTCAATAATAAGTTTTTAATAAGCTTCCTTTTTTTTAGTCAATAATCTGTAATTTAAATTTTTTTATAGAACCTTTTGAATTATTTATCCGCGAAGTTTATATTATCATGTTCTTTGAAATTATTCCTTCCTTGTTTATCTACTCCCAGACATATTCAACTCCTTGCTTCCATAGAGGTGTAAGTTTCCTTGTATCCGAGAAATTAATCCTTCTAAAAAAAGATATGTCCATTCCGGCTTTTTTGTTTTTTTTCTCGTTTTTTAGAGGTGCAAATTTCTATGCCGACTAGTATGTAACTCTTCTGAAATCGTTGTTATCTGTTGTATTATATTTACTTGTAGTAAGCCGAAATATAATCGGTAATTCCGCCGATACTATACCGGTGTTCCCGCAACTGAGTGACTTTCTCTGGGTGAAGCCATTCAGGGGCTCGATTCTGTGTCGGTGATGATGATAAATGATAAAATTATCATCGATAAAATATAAAATGCGATTCTGAGTTGGTGATATATGATAAATAAATGTCAAATTTAGCGAAAAAACTAAATATTTTATCATACACATTTTGTCGATGAGAAATATTTATCACGGTATTAAAAATTGTTTTGTGTTCTTATGTCAATTTTTTGAAATTTGTGTTTATCAATTTTTAAACTGGTTTTAAGTAATCTATAGATTATAGAACAAATTTAAATGCACAATTTAAAGCATAGTAGGGCAACGTGGCCGAATAATGCCCAGAAAATACATTTGCTCCAATTTTTGGAAGAACGACGTTTCTCAAAATAAATCGAAAGCAAACACTGAACTGAAAATAATAAACAATTTGCTCCGACATCTTGCGTAAAATGTTTTAATTAACTTTTTTCATTTTGCACAATGAATTGCATTTGCTGAATAAATGATAATTTGAACTGATAAACATAAAATGAAAATTTAAATGAAATAATTTTTTTTTCATTATCATTATCACCGACACAGAATCCAGCCCCAGTGGCACTATTCTGGTTTTCCCTGGGAATAGGGAATTGGGAAAAATATTTTCATAGTATTTTTGTCTAAATTGTGGTTTTCTGGCCTACTGAGAAAATAAGTTTAGTGCAAAAAATTTCAAAACAAAGTGTATTGGGAACCTTTTGTTCCACAAAATTTTTATAGGGAAAAATATTTTCCCATTTAACTTTGTTTCGAAAATATTTACACCAAACTTATTTCCTCAGTAGGCCAGAAAAATACAATTTAGACAAAAATACTATGAAAATATTTTTCCTAATTCCCTATTCCCAGGGAAAACCAGAATAGTGCCACAGGGGTCAATTTGCGTTCCGTGAAATAATGAAAATGAAAAGTTTTTTCATTCGGAATCTAGTAGTTTGAATTCTTTGTACGTAATTTGAAATTTTACTGTGTGAAACTGAAATCACAATTTCTTATGGGGAATGCAAACCTACTCGATTACTAATGAAAAATACTTTTCATTTTCATTATTTCACGGAACGCGAATTGACTCGCTGCCCTAGAACGTAAACATTTATATTTTTACGAGTAGCTTACTCATATGTGATTCAAACAAAAGTAAATTTAAAATTTTACGTTTATATTTTTACTAATTTTAGATGATGTTATAATCGCAACCATGGCCAATTTTGACTTTTCTACTTTTAGAGAAATTTTAACGTTACGAAAACGTTTAACAAAACGAAAAATTTGTGTTCAAAAATTTGAAATTTTTAATTCCTTTTAAGCTTCATTCTAAATGGTTTAAAATTCTTTATTTGTTGGACAAACTTTAAACGTTATTTTTAATAAGCTTTCAAATAAATTTAATATTATAGTTCTAATCTTTGGTTTAATAGATAAACAGGTAAAGCCACCCTCGCTTTCATCAGTGAATCCAATGTTACCATTCGTGTTAGTCAGGTACGGTTCACCCTGTATATCTCTTCACAGTTCTGTTCATAATCTCGTTTCTCTGCAGAAGGAGTTTTTGACCAATTTCTAAACATATTTTAATGGGGCTTAATTCGAGGAAAAAATAAAACTCGTGAGCGATAATTACCTTACATCCGAAGGCTATCGAATATAATCGTCACTCTGATTATGGTATTAGGGCAGAATAAGTTTCTAAGGCTGAGTTAATAAAATTAACTTGGGTTGTCCTAAAATGGAAGAAGAAATTATTCAATCCAGTATAACTGAACAAAATAGTAGGATTAGAAGTAGGAATCGACTAAATGAAAATCAATTAGTTTAGTAGACACAATAAATAAAATTTCATAAAGGCCGTCGAATTGTCTAAAAATAAAATAAATCGTTTGTATGAAATTATTAACAACCAAATTTATAATTTGAAAAGCAATAACGATTAGCGAAATGTAATTAACTCGACTCAAACTCTTAAATGGTCTTAATTCTGGCATGGAAATATACTGGTAGTCATAAGTACAATGAATGTTAATTTGAATAGTTTGTCAAAGTTTGTCCCATTTAAAACAAAAATCACCTGGTAGTTCAGGGTTTGAAGGCGGAAATTGGGAGCTTGATAATGAAAACGAGAAATTGATCCGATCGATTTTGAAATTTTCAAATAAATTAATATAAAATATCGAGAAATAATATCAGCTAATACCATAACAATTTTTAAAAATATTCATTTAGTTATTTAAAAAAGTTAACTTTAATTTTTGTCAGCATTTCATTAAGTTACATGAATGAATGTATTAGGTGTGCATGTAGAAATTCGACTCTGAGCACATCCAAATCGCCCGCCATTTTGGACATATGTAGCTTAGTCATTGGGCGCTTTCAGGACACTCAACAGTTGGGAACATGTTGGGTCAAATCGCAGCCAACGTTATGAAAATGGTTAGCCCTATGAAATTTTCAAATCAAATTGGCGATGATTTCACTAATCATGGTAGGATACCTGAAGCGCCCATTGCTGTTTTTATGACATAAGTTTCAGTAATTTTCAAGCTGTCGTTCCGTGTACGTCAATTTTACGAGATGGATGTCGATAAGTAACATTTACGTCATTGCATTCTATTCTGTTTTCAAATGACAAAAAAATGCTGCTCAAGCCATTGAATTGATTAATTCGACTTTGAGTGAACATTCTGTTCAACAGATAAAAAAATAATTTGCAAGATTTCGTAATGGCAAGTTTAAACTTGAGGGCGATCCACGTCCCACGTCCAGGTGCAGTAAACAATTTGAAGACGAAGAACTTGGAGCTTTACTGGATGAAAATCCATGTCAAACTCAAAGAAAGCTTGCAGGACAATTAGGAGTTACTCACCAAGCAATATCACTTCGATTTCATGTAATGGGAAAAAGACCATTTACGGGCCAAGGAAGGCGGAAGGTGATATTGCTGCATGACAACGCTCGTTCACATACAACAAAATCAACTCAGGAACTCATTTCCTTAGGCTTGGGAGTTTTACAACATCCGGTGTGTTCTCCAGACTTAGCTCCCTCTGATTACCACTTATTCAGATCGGTGTAATCATATTTTTTAAAGGCCAGCGGTTCACGAAAGTTGAAGATGTGTAAAAATGGCTTGATGACTATTTTGCTTCGAAACCACAAAGTTTCTATTCTTCTTCACCGTTATTCAAACGACCATAGATAGTAATGGCGAATATTTCAATAATTAATCTGTAAACAATTATATTCACTCCTAATATATTAAGCGCAGTTTTGTTCTTCAAAGTTTGTGGCAGGTATTCCGGCAACGTTTCGCCTTGTGCGCCCAATGCTAAACTTTTCTGAGTTTTGTAGGAGTTTGTCGAATTAATGGCACATTCTATATGCGTAAAACCATCCACGAATTCGGAAACAACAAAAAAAATTGTTTTATCTAAAGCCAGAACATATTTACAAATTGCAACACTTTCTAGCTGATCCGTGACCATCTCACGATGTTACGAGAATATACGAGTATACATCGATCCTGTCAAAATAATTCAATCTTTTCATTGGAATTAGTCAAATAAATGACATATAAATAATATGTATATTAAATCGCCTGAAAAGTTGCCGGTCTGACACATCTGAACGCGTATTTTGATCCAAAAATAATAACAGGAGAGAAGAATTACCGGAACGCAATAGTGTAGAATATATGTGTTTTTGTATTAGTAACAAACAAATTTGTTCGGACGTAACGCCACACCATTCGCAATGTTTTTATTTTAGGTTAATAATTTTATAGTTTGTAAATTAACAAATTTTATATTTTATAAAAAAAACAATTGTAAAACATTTCGTGTTCAATAAAACGACACGTAAAAAATAAATTTAGCATAATTTGACAAAAGCAAAATTATGCTAAATTTTGAGGAAAGTGAATTTATTTTTTACGTGTCGTTTTATTGAACACGAAATGTTTTACAATTGTTTTTTTTATAAAATATAAAATTTGTTAATTTACAAACTATAAAATTATTAACCTAAAATAAAAACATTGCGAATGGTGTGGCGTTACGTCCGAACAAATTTGTTCCCCATCTAGATACCATGGGAAAATGTCACAAAACAACCCGGTTCGATAAATTTTGGTGCCTATGGTCACAAAAACAACACACATACATGAGTAACAAATGACAGCACACTAATTAAAAATTGTGTATTATACGTCGTCTACGTATACACAAATTTGTGGTTTCGTCTCCCAATTCTGGATCAAAATAGGCGTTCTGGTGTCACAAATTTAAAACCCATATGATTTTTAAATTCTACCAACCTTCAAATGATATAAAATTTCATGACATTTCGTTCAAGTTAACAAGTTACAGTTCTTTTAGTGACGCTACTTTTATTAATTTCAAAACAATGGAAAAAACAAATTCGTTTGCTGATTACACACTGTTTCTGATGGGAAAAAATATCGTTCAGGCAAAGCAGTGGCTTGATAAGTGTTATCCGGACTCTGCACCAGGAAAATCAAGCATCATTGACTGGTATGCTGAATTTAAACGTGGCCGTACAACCATCGATGATGCACCACGCTCTGGACACCAAAATGATACTATGACTCCAGAAAACATAAAAAATCCACGAAATTGATTTGAAAGACCGTAAAGTGAAGTTGTGACAAGTAGCTGACATTGTAGATATTAATGGAACGTGTTGGTCGTATTTTACACGAATATTTGTCCATGAGAATGCTGTGTTCGAAGTGGGTACCGTGTTTGCTCACGATGGATCAAAAACGACAACGCGTTGCACTTTACATTGAGTCCTCATTCACCGTATTCACCAGATTTGGCCCCCAGCGATTATTACTTGTTTGCAGATTCCAAAAAAAGCTCCAAGGAAACAAAACTGGCTTATTTTGAAGACAATGATAGATCGCTCTACAAAAAAGTATCGAAGTGTTAGAGAGGCATTGAACTGATTACTTATATCACTCTAGAAGGAAATTATCTTGATGAATAAAATGTATTTTTCTCAAAAAAATTGTCTTTTCTTTGTTAGACCAGGAGGTTTCGGAAGACGTTGATAAATGGCAGCACAATTGTTGAACTGATAATTTTTTATATAAAATTATGATATATACAGCTGTGCGCTATATACAAGGTAATTTTCTGAAATATTTAAAGAATAACTATTTTTTTACAAAATCATCACTATCAAAAATTGAAACATGGTTTTTCTAATTTTCAGTCTCTTCTAACAAGCCTTGGTAACTAATTAGGATACTGCTAATCCTAATTAGCAACCTAATATAGATACATGCTTTCTTTTGCGCTAACATCAATTTTTTAAATTTTAGCATTTCAGATGCAGCGATGCGTGTCTTGTTCCCTGTTTTATATTTTATTAATAGACCTTAACAATTGTCAAATAGTTCAAATAATTGAACTATATAAATCATCAATTTTGATTTGAAATTTGCACTTTAGATAAAAAAATAATTGAAGATTATATGGCAATTATGTTCAATTACGTCACACTTTTTATTTGTATTGTTAGTAAAGAGCGCAACAAAATAATTAGTTACCTTTGGTATATGTCGTATTTCTTTAACAAAGCTTTAGAACAATAGAAAATCTTGATAAATAGATAATTAGAACTTTCCCGCACAATTTTCTTGTACCACAGCTCAACTACGAAAACTCTTATAAATTGAAAACAATTGTGCATTATTTACATTTAACAATTATTTCATTTTTATTGCTTCATATAATATGTTGTCATTAGTTCACATAAAATTGTTGAGTTTTAATGTATGCTATTCAAAAATTCAACTAGAATTACATAATTTATTTCGGTATACAATAAAAAAATAAAATGACCTATCTTATATTTAAATTGATTGTGGGTAGCTGAACAAAGTTTGGAATGTGTTTTAATTTTAAATAATTTAAGTTGCAATATTGTGGTGTATAGCGTAACGTTATGTTGGGGTGATTGCTCGAAATTTAGTGAATCTTGTAGTGGTTGATAATTGCGTACATACTGTATTCATAAATATTTTAATGAAATTTTGGGACATTCTCTTTAATTACCTACCGATCTTAGTAGCAAATAACATGGCATTTTTATGGTATTTTGTATAGGTAATAAATCTCAACCGAAATTAATATCCTTAAAATGGTTGTGATCGTTTTGAATCACTTTATGGTTGAGGAGAGGAAACAAAATGAAATCTTAGGTTTTGCTGTGTGACACTATATATTACACACATTACATGTGCCTAAGCACAATATATACATACGTTCAGATGTTTCAAAAAATCAATGCAAAATATTTTTGTTTATCTGCGCAGATCTTCAGTGGAGTAGTAAGTAAATAAAATAACGAAAAAATTGAAGGATTGATTATTACTTATTTCTACAATTAACAAAAACCCTAAACACAAATATAAAATTATGTTATTTTTCGTTTTCCATAACTTGAAAAATGAAAAAATTTGCGATTATATCATACAATAAGTAGGTAAGAATGATAATTTTCTTGTATTAAAATAGCATTACTACTACTACTTGCATACATGCTAACGCAGTACAAGACAAGGATATAAAGGGTACGGGCAATAGTTTGTGGTCTTTTTCCCGGTAGATGGGTTTACATTCATATATATCAGTAACCATTCATCGTATCGGGGTTTGAAAAGTGACATTTTAACTTGCATTTTGACATACAAAACATTAAAATCGGTGAACTGAATACAAAGTTACAACATTTTAAACATGGAGATAAATTATGAAAAAATTCGATATGTTTTACAATTCTATTACGACAAAAGTGGAAAAATGTTAGAAAAATTCTGATTTTATTTTTGTAATCATTCGATTAAAATTAATAAATTTATAAATTCTAGATCGATTAATCCATTATTTAAGGGCTAGTGAGCTGTTTAAACTAAACTTATTTCTAATCTAGTTGTAATAAAATAATAAGAAATGCAACAGAAAATACTTGCTAACTCTAACTCCAAAAATATAAATTTCATTGCTATTTTTCACTAAATTTGATTATGCTCGTTATATGACAAATTTTCAGTAATATTTTAATTCATCTGTACATATTTGTTAAAGAAAAAACCGAAGATAGTTGGGCGATGACCTGTGAATTTAGCAACAAATATGCGTAGTTTAAATATTAGAATAGAACGCCAATAACCGAATTAACAGAGTATTGATTGCACAAGTATTACGGGTTTTGAGAGACTTAGTTTTGATAAATTTTCAAAAAAGGTATATAATTCTTCATTAAATCAACAATTCTGGAAATGCCCGTTAAAGATAGGATCTAGTACAGATTTTCCTACATGTCATTTTCCTTAATATATGTTGAGAAATAATTTAATCGAACTAAGTTAAATGTGCCTTATCGGCAATTCGCAGAGATGTGGATTCAAAGAATGATGTGGAGTCAGAAATGTTGATGCAGATTAGATTTTTGCTTATTAGAATTTGGATTAACAGTTGAATAGTCTTAAATTAATCAATCTGTGGAATATGTTTTTGTATTTTATGTTGTACCTTTAAGTGCATGGATTGCTGTCTTCTCAATTGGATTTCTTCGAAAATACTAGATAGTTTAGAACTATAATGGTTGCTTATAAAACGCAAATGAGTTAACAAATTTTAGCTAAGTATCATCGATGTATGTTACTATCTTAATCTTTTAAAAATTCCTAGCCTAATGACTGTAATAGACACGGTTTGGTGAAAATATAGAATATAATTAGAGCTCATGTCGTGACACAGCCACATGTAACAGGATTGTACTTTGATCTGTCGATGCTCGAATTGCCAAATTTGAAGTTCAATTAAAAGAAATTTAAATTGCGAAAATTAATTGATTGATGTGCTTCACTAGCAGTTAATCAACTTTTTTTTTATTCATCACTAGCAAATGTTAAGCTTCAAGTTAATTTTCAATTTCACACTACATTTTTATTGAACTAAGGCTATAAAATGATATAATGAAATTATGTTGATTAACTCTTGTTTAGAAAATAATTAGTAAATGGGACTGTGATGGGTTACACGTGAAAAATAAAATCAGAACATATTATATTCCGATTGTGGTAATGGTCAAAGATTTGTATTGCAGTTGAATAAGTAACACAATATGATAAATTTGCAAATACTTGGTGTTAAAACTATTAATACTTTATTTTAAAGAACTTTATGATGATTGTCTGTCTAACAAACCAACCTTTTTTGTGCTATGTTAAAACACAGAAAATATGTTTAAAATTTATAAAGAGAAGCAAAATGCTAGTTTCTTTTATAGTTGTATTTATTTATATTTTTCATTTTTATTTTTATTACAGAAACTGAACGAAAAAAAAAACATTAAGAATAAGAAATGTTGAAGTTTATAAGAGGAAAAGGTCAACAACCGTCAATTGAAAGGCAAAAGCTGCAGAAAGAACTATTTGCTTATAGAAAAGTAAGTACGATATGTTACAACATAAAATATCTTTTTAAAGTAAATGTGTATGTATACCAAATATGTTTTGTATAAACAATAATCTTCACTGTCGTAATTTCAATGACCTAGTATTGATTTAAAGAAACACTCCCAAGATTATTTTTAGTAGGAACTATCAATACATAAAAATACATACAATACGTATAAATGAAATGTAGTTTAAACGCGATTGAAATAATAAAACGCCGATTTTAAAAGATTCTATAACGGTAATATCGCGTATATAGCCGCGACAATTGTTTCCTCAGCTTGTAAATAATAATAAGAAATATATAAGGTTTGTATGTTTCTTTAAATCCATTCCCCCTACACAAAAGATATTTTCGGTTTTTTATTACCATTTCAAGACTGGAAATGAAAAGTAAGATAGAAAAGATATCTTAGGAATAAAATAAGTTAAACTCTGGTATAACATTACGACGACACACACCACTGGGTGATTAGACGGGAAGTGTGTAAAGTGTAATTTAATTGATGGTTGCAAGAAGAAACGTTTTCTAATTAATTTCTTAAATGATTGTATAATTCGTATACATGCATATGAATAACTACACATATGAGCATATTATTACTTCATCAATTATTGTGGTTTAGTTTTCGTTGAATGATAATGTATACATTGAAACTTGATTTGTGGCTGTTGTGAATATGTGACGCATACTTTGTTTTAAATTGATAGAAAAATGTACAGTTAATTATGTTTGCATGACCTATAATAAAACTTGAGTAACGATATGTTCTGTAAATTCATATTTTGACCGTATAATTGGTATTTGTGGAAGCTGTTAATTATTTTCAATAATTGAATAGCTGGTATTGTCAAGTTTTAAATGTGAAAGTAACAACACTATAATTAAGATTTATGGTCGCATGTGTTTTTTGTAGTTAAGTTCTAAATAGGACCGGGTGTTGTTCATATTTGTAATTTAAATTCCACCTTATTCGGTATATCGGCTGTGATGATGGATTTAAATTTATATTTTGCTACGATATAAATAATTTTTTAAACCGCTAAATTTTACTATTGCATGTATTAGTTATTTGCAGACGCAATTAATTTTCAAATTTGAATGATTTTTCTTCAAGCATGATACAAATGGAAATTTTATTCACAAGAGTTTGTGGTTGCCAATGTTATTAAACACAACTAAAACTTCTGGTGTGTCTTATTTTTATATTAGAGTACCAAAAACGTCGATAGAGCTACGCAACATGCAGCGGCAAGATGTAACGATTGGTTTTTAGGCTACATTTCCTCCGAAACCGCTTACTCTGGGACATTTCAAAACAGGATATAACAAAACAAAACCGATTAACATAGGACATCACAAAACAGTACATGGTACACTAAAGTACATGGTACTGAATAGGACCGTTTAAAACAGGACATGACAAAACATTACTTAGTATAATTAGAAAAGGATGTTTGGAAAGGATGTTTTAAAACGATATTGGCATACAACAGAAAGAGTTCAGTTAAGTAAAAATATTTCAAATTTATAGTTATAAATACCCTCTTTTTCCGTTATAAGCCACACCGTTCTAATAAGCCGGGGCTTCTTCGACCTATACAATTTTGAAAAGCTTTTTGGTGGCCTCTATTAAGCGGCACCCTCTAATAAGCCGCGCCCTTTAAAAATTGATTTGTCGACTTTGGGTCTATTTTTTAATTCAACCCGAGCAAGCAAGCTTACCCTGGGTAGTGTACACCGAGCAAAGGTTGTACTGTGTAAAATTATCCGGTGTGCATAGAGTAATAAATTGTTTTTTATTTTGCACACTCTTCGTACACTGACATTAATTTCAGAGTAAAATTTGAAGAACCGAGTATGCACTGTGTAAGCACAGTTCACAAATAAAAACGCAGTGTACCGGGTAAAATTACCCAGGTTGAATAAAAAAATACGAAGTATTTTTTGACAGCGAACTGCCTGCTCGGGATGAATTAAAAAATAAGCCCTTTGTCTCATATACCAATTTTTAAAAAAGCAGACAACTTTGTTGGCCTTAATTTTGGCGTTCTCTTTTACCCCCCGATTCTGACGATAAGACTACTAAGACTATCTTAGCTAAGACTTTCTTGTTAAGACTTTTTGTTTAAGACTAAAGTCTTCATTGAAATTCTGAAGACAGTAGTCTTAAATGATATATTAGAAACTCTCCAAAGAGTTTTGTAGAGCTGTCGAAACCAAATTTTTACGATATTGTTTCGAATTTTTGAACGAAAAGCGATAGTTCAATTCGAAATTGGTATAAAAACTCAAATTTATGTTATATATATGCTGAGAGAGTACATAATATTGTATTTTGCATAATTTTTCCGGTTTTTATAGTCAAATACATATAATTATTGTTTTTGTTTAAATGTCAAAATTATGATTCCTAAGACCACCTATTTCGGTGATATTAACGAAGACAATTTTTTAAGACTACTGACAGATAAGACTAAGTGCAGAATACGAATTTAAAGTATCTAGTCTTCGTTAAGACAAAAGTTTTCGCTAAGACTGAAAATATGTCTGTGACTGTACGTTAGAATCGGGGGGTTAATCTGTTCCGTTCCGTACTTACTATGTACAGTTTTGCGATGTACAGTTTTAATCGGTCCTGTTCCGTACCATGCACTTTAGTGTACCATGTACTGTTTTGTGTCATCCTGTTTTGTGGTATTCTCTTTTAGCACATCCTGTTGTGAAATGTGTCGTTCCGTATAGGACCCCATTTTCTCTTATGCAAAAAACCTAACTGGTTCAATTTTGGTTGAATACAGACATAATGAAGTATTTAAAAATTGTGAGATAATACTTTATCGATAGGCAAAAAAGGTTTTTGATCTTCTAACACATCGCCGGAAGACTTCCCGGTTTAACAAAGAAAACACAATTTTATTGGGAATTCATCAACATAATTTCCTTCTAGAGCGATAGTAGAAGAACGATTTTTTGTAGAACGATTTATCTTTATCTTCAAAATAAGCTTCAGTTTCGGCAATCATTTCTTCATTAGAGCCAAATCTCTTTACTTGGAGCTTTTTTTGATGTCTGCCAACAAGTAATAATCGGGGGCCAAATATGGCGAATACGGGGGGTGCGGTGGCAAATGGGCAAATGTTCTTGCAAAATATTACCAACACGTTCCATTGATATCTTTACAATGTTAGCTATCTCACCAAACTTCACATTACGGACTTTCAAAATAATTTTGTGGATTTAGCTTTTGTTTTCTGGAGTCACAGCCTCAATTCGGCGTCCAGAGTGTGGTGCATCATCGGTGGTTGTACGACCACGTTTAAATTCAGCATACCAGTCAATGATGGTTGATTTTCCTGGTGCGTGCAGAGTCCGGATAACACTTATCAAGCCACTGCTTTGCTTGAACTGTATTTTTTCCTATCAAAAAACAATGTTTAATCAACAAACGAACTTCTGTTTTTTCCATTGTTTTAAAATTAACAAAAGTAGCGTCACTAAAACAACCGTAACTTGTAGACTTAGGCTGTTTTCCAAACGGATACTTATTTCAGACTTATTGACTTATTTGACGCCATCTTGAATAAGTAAGTAAACCCATTCCAATTGAGTTTGCTTACTTATTTTGACAGCGACATGAAAACATTGATTGTTTTCATCGCAAAATTCTTTGAGGCATAATTTTTACGTTTACATTAATTTAATTAATTATTTTAATAAATGAACAAATATATTGTGCAATTAAAAGGATTGGCGGCAATTTAAAAACGAAAATCTTGGAAATAATATTTACATCTACAAAAATGTTTATATGGTTTTTAGGTACGATTCGGCTGGATTTTTTATATTTCAATTTTCGTTTAGACAATCAAAGAAGTTCGAATGGGCCCCAGTTAATAGGAAAATATATATTTTATGTAAATGTATATTTTATGTCTGTCTAATCAGTAATAATTGTTTCGTAAAGATAGAATATATTAATACGCCATATAGTCTTGCTAGTTCTGTAGCTGACCTCATTTCATTTGTGTAAGACTACCGAATACATTACGTAATTAGGATGCTATATCTTTATGATAATCAGTTTTTTATCTTAATTTTGATTTTAATCCACAACGACACATTCGTTGAAATAGTTATTAACCAAATTCTAAAAGTCAAATTGATATAAATAACAACAAAAAATTGACAACCAATCAAGATTTTTCGGTTAAAAAAGGACAGAAAATAAGTCACCTCGCTAGCTTACTTATTTGAATAAGTTAGGTTCCACAAAAAAGTATTCGTTTGGAAAACAGCCTTAATAATGAAATGTTACCAGGTATCATTTGAAGATTGCTACAATTTAAAAATCATATAGGTTTTTAATTTGTGGCACCATCTATGTGTCAGACCAGGAACTTCTCAGGCGTTGTAATAGCTATTTTTCTAAATTCTTCGTTTCCTTCATCTCCCTTTATATTTTTCGCTCAAAATACACACCTAATTGGACTGAGTTCACTTGCCGAAATTACCGGCGTCTATAAATTCGATAGCTTAGTAGAAATGTCTTCTTTCCAGGCGAATGTAGGCCGGCCTAGGTGATTGCATTTTATAGAGAATTAAATCTTAAATATGCATGGTTAGACTATGTTGAAAAAAGTGAAATGGCCATTTCTTGTGTTTTAGCTAAATAAATAATTTAATTTCTGCATCAATTGTCTGTTAAAAAATATTAATACAGGGTAGGAGGACCATTTGAAAGATTTAAAAATTTTGTTCCTGCCATTTAGGCGATTATTAATATTGACAGCCGTGAAGTACACTTGCAAATTAATTATGGAGAAATATTCGATTAAACAACGCGTTTTAATAGTGAAAACCTTTTACACAACTCAATCATCAATTACATTAACATTAAGAAAATTACGTGGAAGTTTCGAAAATATGGTGCTGCAAAGCCTACAATTTTCCGGATTATCAAAAAATTTGAAAAAAGGGTTTGTGGCAACAACGTATAGTCAGAACACCACAAAATTTTGCTGCTGTACGTGAAAGCTAACGAGAAAATCCAACGACATCAATCAGACACGCTATCAAGGAATTATTTGCGGTGCCGTACGTATGCAAATAAGATGCTGTTGCTTGACAATGACAATTCGGATTTTTTTCAAAAATTAGTTATGAGTGACGAAGTCCATTTTCACTTAAGTGGAGATGTAAACAAACAAAACATCCGGTTCTGGGCAGTAGAGAATATTCATCAGCCACCATTACATCCCTTGAAAGTGACGGTATGGTGTGCAATTTGGGCTGGAGGAGTCATTGGACCATACTTTTACAAAAATTCGAATGGTTCAGCTGTTACAGTCACTGGCGAACATTATCGTGATATGATAAGGAACTTTTTTAGAACAGAATTGTATGCCAATGGTTTGGTGATCATGTGGTTGTAACAGGACGGTGTCATATGCCATACTTCTAGAGAAACTCTGTAATTGTTACGAGAAATGTTTCCACAATAGTTAATTTCGAAATCTGGTAATGTGGATGGCCTCACGGACACCCGATTTAACTGCCGTCGACTTCTTTTTATGGGGTTATCTTAAAAGTAAGGTTTACGCAAATAAACCAGATAATATTGAACAACTTAAAAGGAAGGTTAGAGAAGAAGTTAACATGATACAGGATAAAATGTCGGAAAAAATGATGAAAATCATTTCATGTGTAAGCAAAAGGCCAGTAGAGGCGGTATTTGGCAGACAATTTCAAACATTAAATAAACGATCTGTAAACATTAAATCTATTTTCTTTTATTTAAAAATATTTTATAGGCAAACAAAGTAGTAAACCTGACGACTGAATACCCTGTAGATATGTACTTGTATTTGGTTCCAATTTCAGACAAAAGTTTATTCTGCCTAGCACATTGAACACTTTAATTTAATGCTTTCCCCAATTCACTATTCCCAGATAAAGTTAGAATAGTGCTAAACGAGTGAACTTTGAAGCCAATGATTAATTTTCTTACGGAAATTGTCATCTTTTAAGGCGATATTAAAATATTGCCTGCACGAAAATTATTTTGGGCCTTCTAACAAATTATAAGGCATATTTTTGTGCAGAATACTTTTAACACTATTTGCCGTAGGCACTTGGGGAAATCAAACTTATACTTAATAAACAAATTTTTATTAGCACTCGTTTTTTTATTTCGCAAAAATTTAATTTTGAATATTTTACTAGGAGTATCTTAGGAGGAGTAACTCTAGAGTAAATACTCCTGATGATGGCCTAACAACCCGAATCCGAGTGATTTTTTAAACTTTTTGAAAAAAAAAAATTTATTTAAATATTCAAAATTTAATTTTTGCGAAATAAAAAAACAAGTGCTAATAAAAATGTGTTTATTTAGTGTTCGTGCAGAACATTCTTATTTTACTGCATATAACAAACTTCAAGATAAGTTTTAAATTCCCCTAAAATTCATAAAACTAGTCTTTTCTTCCTTGCTAAATTCCTTGATAATTTTATAATCTTAAACCACGAACATGTTTTTGATAAAGCAACTACTAATAAAACATGTGATTTTCAATTGTCATATAACTGTGAGAAATGTATTGTCGCTTAATACAATTGATTTTAACCTTACATCTTACTAATTGTGAATTGATCGAATCAAATTTTGTACATTAATAAAATTAAATTTAACAGTCACAGGAAGTCCTCGAATCCCTTTCATCTTTGTTCAAATAAATCAAACATACCCATTTACATTTTTTATATTTATTGAACTAATAATAACTAAAGAAAACCTTCAGAAGCAACTACATGTAAACGTGATTTTTACAATAAGTCAAGCCAACCTTTAAAATAAAGGGGAAGCCTACATGTTATAAACCCCAGCCAAAATGAACTAAAATATTTTTCTTCGGACATTACAATATCGTTTTCAGAATACTGTTTGTATTTCTATTAAAATCAATCAACTAAATTCATTTCGTTAAGTCATAATTCGTATAAAAATAAAATTAAATATAAAAACTACAAAAATTATCATCATCATCGCTAACGCTCGATATCACACATTTTTTTTCTAGATGTAAATAAAATAAAAAGTTTTTACGATAAAATTAAATAAACTTTTTTTTGTTTATTTATTTTGTAGTAATAATGCGCGGCCAACCAACGCCTTTACTAGTAATAATAATTAGAATAACATTCAAAATCATTAGAAGCATATTATGTCACTGTGTTATAATTAAACACTAAACAAAGTATGAACACAATAACTAGTTACGAGTAAAACACATGAACATTGAGTTTGGGTACGATGCTCAAACCAATTACAGTTAAATTAATTGTTATAATCGAATATATTCACAGAGAGCGGCAAGCCCTTGTTATGGACGCCACAAACACAATTCATTGCTGTTGAAAGTGTTAAAAGAGTGAACAAATTTTGTTTATATATTAATACCAGCTAGCAGTGAGTGAAGTCGTAAAAACTGTTATTTATATTCTATCGTGTGTTTCATCGACAAACAACAAAAGGAAACGTAATCCTTGCATGATTTAAGCGTATAAAATAGTATTTGAATATGACGTGTAAGAGGATAACGACAAATCACGTTTACTTCCGCTTTTTCTATTATTACCGAATATGATGAATCATTCGAGAAAAGTTTTTATTATAAACCTGGGCTCATATACCCGGCGATACTTGTCAATTGATTATGTAATGGTGAAAATTGTTGTCTTGAACCATCTTATTAAAGGTGTTATAAGATAATAACAATAATTTATAAAGAAATAAAAATTCTTAAGTAAGAAAATTAGCATAAAATATACAGTGATAAAACCCCGTTATCTTATTTTCTTTTCGTTCATCGTAATGGAACTAAACTAGAAGAATTTTTTTTATAGCCGTTGTTAAAGATATACATATTTGCGAATATAAGAAAATTAGGATTAATCATAAGATATTTATAGAGAAAATCGGCAACAAAACCAAAAATCAATTAAGTTTTTGTTTCGATTTAATAAAATTCTTTTCTATTTAAAATAGACCAATAACTTACAACTCGATGAAATCATACAATAGTTTTATTTTTATAAGCACGTATTGAACTACAATAGGGAAACACTTCCTTTTATGTGAGCGCATTTATTTCATTTACAAAATGAATTGAATCTTAACATTTATTATATAAACACTTTCAGCAGATAAAATAATATAATCTGTTTAATAATATATTCTTATTACCGTTTTAAGTGGTATTAGTTGCATGCAACATAATGCCCATGTTCGAATTGAAGAAAGGAAAGTAAATTTTTATAAATAAATATGTATACAATTTAGTTTTATTCATGGTCAATGGCGCTTTAAAAAGATTTACTTTTTTCATTACCTTTTATTATAAATTATTATTATTGCTATTATTAGGTATATAGAGATAGAAATATTACGTAAAGAATTTGTCGTAATCTAATTCGAGTTATATGGAGACAATATAGTAATAGTTTATACCCATGTACGGTAAATTTTAATATGCATGTGATACGGTTAAGCTTTAAAGATTGTAAATTAAAAATCGACCATGCATTTGAACAGAATCTTGAAAATAAACTGGTTCTTGTCGCGCGCCATGCATTCAACACAATTTCCTGAATATCCAGAGTTATAGTGTGACAATGTTATGCGGTTTGTTTGATTCGCATTTCATTCCCTAAATTAATAATTGACGATCAAACCAACTAAACTAAATCACAGATAAGAATACACAAACCAATCATTGGGAAAATTTCGTTTGACAATAGTTAAATCTGTCTTGCTATTTTTAGGTGGTATCAGTAGTTAATGAATAGTGCATGTTAAACTGTACCTGATATTTAACTATAATTTGCAATAAATATAAATTCCAATTTAAAATAATAAAACACAGTTTGATTTATGGAGAAAGTGAAATCTATACCAATAATGACTGGTTGGAACTAGTCATCAACTGGTTTAGTCGTGGCGTGTTACATAGGAACCAGTCAAAAATAAAAACTTAATTTAATAAAAAAATAAAAAACGCGATAAATGGCATTTCAGTGTTGTTATCCAAGGAAACTTATTTTTTACTTAAGAAATTTTACGAATCTTCGTTAAATTTTAGCTGTCACTTAAAACAGCGAAATTTCTCGCCCAATCATAAGAAATACTTAAAAAAATGTACCATAATTCCGATTTTTATTAAATAAAAAGGTGAAAATTATTTTAATTGTATAATTAATCACTAAATTAATAAGGGTCTTTCAAAAGTCGCGCCTAGATGTTTTTATAAAATTAAACATGGAAATACTTAGTTTTTTTCTGGTGTTTTGAAGTTAGGTTTTGCATATGCATTTACAGGCCAGAAATGCTTGACAAAGGAAATGGGAAGAATGATCGGAAAGTACTAGGTTAGATTGCACATTCCTCGGACCGAAAGCCTTATTAAGTTCAAGACATTTGTTTCTGCATTTTATTATTGAAAAATTTAAAAAATAAAATTAATAATTTGAAACAATGCTAAAAATGTTCGTTTCTTGAAAATATATTTGGACATTAGAAAATACATTTGGACACTCTGCCGCATCACTCCTCCATTATAACGTGTCCTTTGGGTACTAAGCTGCTATACCAAAATGTTATGTTGCTTTACGTAGAATTGGGGCTTCAAAAAAACGTTTTGTAAATATTTATTTATTTTTCAAAAGGAAATTACATGATTTCTAAATATATAGGAAAATATTAATTAATTTAAATTATTCAGTTTAAAAATTTGTAATGTAATATCGAAAGTAGAACATTCAAATCCGAATAATCGCGAGTATTCGAATATCCGATTAATTTGGGGTAAATTTAAGTATTCGAATATGCGAATACGCGAATATGCGAATATTTTTTTTATCTCCCAAAATATCTCGTAAAACAAACTGCGAATGGTTCATCATCGCTTCATTACTTTTTCAAACTTCGTTGTGCAACAATTGTATTTTGTATTTAAATTGTATGTGACAGCGAATAGGAATATAGTGAAATCGAAGATGATTTCCCTAACAGCGATGATAATACCATTGACACCGAGTCAATTTATTTTGATACAAACTTTCCTTCGTGAATGATAATGATAACTTTCTTTGTTCTACGGAAGAATCCTGTCTACTGGTGCTCAACGTGGATATTTCTTGTATTATAAAGAAGGTATGGAAAATACATAGTAAAAAATAAAATCCGAAAGTCTCCAGCCAAAAATATTAAACTTCAAAAATATGTGATATGCAAAATAAAAAACTTCTCCTTCTTATCAACGTAAAAACAAGCTAGAATTCGATGGTGCGAAGATTATTACGCCTTAAAGATTGCGTTAATCATGTACTAGGTGATCTAGGTTATGAAACCGTGACTAAAAGGGACACCATTTATTTACAAAAATTGCTTGACGTGTTGACTCCGGTTGGAATTTGCAGTGAAAGAACTTAGCAAAGAAAATTCAACACTTGTGATAGTCGAGGGCGTTTAAACATTTTTGTTTAACTCTTTAACGGAAATCAACAGTGACTCAACGAAATTCAAAAAATAATGGATCAGAGAACAGACAAAATATTAACCAGCCTTTTGATATATATTGAAACTGGAGCTATACCGCTACCATCGAGAGCACATTTTGCTAAAAGACTCTTCACCTCCACAGGTGAAGATGTAGAAGATTCTGAATGAAAATAGTGTTCACGAGTTGCTGGTTTCTTGTGATTTAAATAACTCACTTGCAGCCAACAATCAATGTGAAAATATATTGCAACAACAACTGCAACTAGGGATTACCGTTTCCACGTCAAGAGATAGAGTAACAGTGGTAATGCAAATCGCGGGAAGTAGTTTAAAAAAAGATTATTGTTATTTAGATTCGTTACAAAAGAAGAACAGATAAATTAGACAATTTGTATAATGCTATATTGACGATTAGCCCCACTTCAACAGAAACGAAAGGGGTTTCTCTACGGCTGGAAATCTAAAATTTAAAATGAAAAGTAGCCTAAAATTTAAACATCTCAATGCACTTCCGTTTCTTAAATACCTATTTAAATTTATAATTTGTTAAACGAAACCTGTATGTTTTTTGTTTTATTATCGATTATTCATGTTTCTTAGTAATTCTTTTACTTTTCGAATATTAACCGAAGATTCGGATATTTAAGAAAATAATTATTTGATATTCGGATAACTCAAAATGTCGAATAACTAGAATGCTCTAATCGAAAGTCATATACGAGTATATATGATAACGTCTGTTTGCATAAACAAGCAAGGCTCAACCCAACCTGGGGATGTATCTGTATTTTTAACCGTTCAATTATTTTAATAACTCATACTGTTTGGGTTGTAGTTAAGTTTTATTTTGAAGGGTGGAAATTCTTAGCGCCGCATGTAGATCTTTCGGAAAGTTCAAAGCCTGATTTTATTTTGTAGACTATCATAATATATTTAAATTCCATTAGTTTTCGGATTTGTAGTATTTTATTCTGGAACAATACTTTTGTAAGCGTTAAAGGAAGAAAGTTTTTAATCGCTTTCAGGGCTTTGTTTTAACGGAACCATTTAATTGGTAACAAATGTGAATAATTTTAACTTTAATTTATGTTATTACATAGCTCTAGTGGAATGAAGCATTTAACTCTTTTAAGCACTCCGATAAAAGGAGCTATTTTAAGTTTAATAATATTGATGTGATTTATGTTATTTTTGAACTTAGTCTAGGTTTAAAGATCGACACATAATATAGAATTGTTTTACATAAAGATATAATCAAAAACATCTGTGGGGTTTTTTTAGTATATAGAATATTACAAAAAGATATTTTCGGACTTTTAACTGTAGTTTGCTGTATGCATAGTCACTTCCCATTTTTTTTTTAAATCAGCTGACATTTTGGCTTTTAAATTCATCCAAATTGCTTCAACCATAAATCGCCGCTGTATCATCTGCAAATAGGTTTGAACATTTAACTTTAAATGAATGTTTTTCACCTTATTATATTACCTCATCAGCTTCCTCATTGCTAGGGTTACAAAATTTGTACGCCGCTTATCAAGATGATAAGATGAAAACCAAACCAATTTTGTTAAAAGGAAATAGCTGAGGCCCACAAAATTCCACACGCCACAGCTCCCGCTCCGTGCCAATGGACACCCTCAATATAAAGCATTATTGGTATACATTACACTGAGTAAGGATTTCATTTTGTCTGTACAAATAGTTCGAGAATTGAATATGCGGGATCTGTCCTTTATTAAAGACGACTATGTAAATATGTACATATATACGAAATGAGATCCTTTAAAGCGAGCAGTTTGAATCGTTCAATTTTATGAATTCTTTTTTAGAATTTTTGACAATAGTAAATATAATTACACGATTCAAAATATGAGGCGTTCCCAACGACGATATCTGTAATAATTTGGGTTGGTTTCAAAACATCGTCAAAGCAATTTCAGTGGAAATAATTTTCACGATATTCGGACGATTGTTGAGTTGAGTATACGTACGTACGTACATACGTTGAACCGAAGCCTTTATCTCGCATCCCAGTTTTACAATGTATTTCTTTATAAACCCGCATTTCAATGTTTAACGACATTATACAGTCTATGTATATACTTTCTCCTTTTTAAAAAACAAATGTTTAATAAAATGTGTTTATATACAGTCTGTAGCGAAAATGATAAAACACATTGATTTTCGAAAAAAAATTCCAAATATAAGGATTATAAAGTTTATTTTGCAGGTTTTTATTAAAATAAATTATTTTACAAATTATCAAATCGAAAAATACAAAACAGAAATTCATTTACCGTTTATAATTAAGAAATAAAAAAAAATCAAGGATTTTTTGCAACGAAAATGATCATACACTAAAACAAAACACAACAAAATGAATAGTTTTTTCCCATTGTTCATTATAAAGAAGTGTCTCTCTGTGTAGAAAAAAGTGTCTCTACACATTAGTATTTCGGTGGTTTTACATTATAAAAATTAATTTTATTTAAAAATGGCCGGTGTTAGTGAGGAAACTACCAAAGAAGAACGTCAAATAACAATTATGTTAATATGAAACGTACTGAAAAATATTGGAAAATTTGTCTTCCGAACTCATTCTACAGTGGCCCAAATAATACCTAGATTCAACGTCACATAATCGGTTGAAAACGGAAAGCGAACAAGGCGAAACACATCATTTTCCATCGGAACGAGCAAAAGATTTTGAATTTGGTGAAAAACATCCAAAAACAAGTGCTCCAAAACTAGCTTCAGATACTTAATAAAGCTATTGACCCACAAAATATTATAAGGACTTTGTGCAAACATAGATACCATGGCCGTGTACACAAGAAACCATTAATTTCGGATGTCAATTCCAAAAAATATGAAAAATTGAATTTGCAGATAAATTAAAAACAAAAGACCAACAAACAAACGTCTCCAAAAGACGGTGGTTTTTACGGACGAACAAATCTAACAATTTTCGAGCCGACGAGAGAGGTAAAATTTGGAGAAAACTTGCTACAGCGCTGAAGCCAAAACACATCGTCCCAACTATTAAACATGGCGGCGGTTCAGTTATGGTATGTGGTTCAACGTTGACGAGTGGGGTAGGTAAACTTGTTTTTATAAATCGAAATATGGATCGCTGGAAATACCTAAGTATTCTAAAAGACAATTTAAAACCATCTACGGAACAATTGAGGCTCGAACCATCATGGATCTTCCAGTAAGACAACGATCCTAAGCACACAGCACACGTTGTGAAGGAATGGATTCTGTATAACGTCCCAAACCAGTTACATTCGCTAACCCAATCGCCTGACCTCAACCCCATTGAACATTTATGGGGTGATCTGGAACGCCAAATTGGAAAATGTAGGATTACCGGCAAAAAAAAACGGTGAAAAAGGTTATAAAAATAAAGGAGGACCAACTGGATATTAAAATAATAACCGAGACACTTTTCTTTATAATGAACAATGAAAAAAACTTCATATTGTTGTGTTTTATTTTAGTGTATGGTCATTCCCGTTGCAAAAAACCTTGATTAAATAAATAAATAAAATAATAAATTTCTATTTTGTATTTTTTGATTTTTTAATTTGTAAAATTATTTATTCTAATAAAAAACCTGCATAATAAATTTTATAATACTTATATTTTAGAATTTTTTTTCAAAAATCAATGTGTATGATTATTTTCGTTACAGACTGTACGTCTTATCGCAGTTCGAGAGGGGTTCAATTATATAGGGCGGGCCAGGATAGTTTAGATTGTAGGCTGCGTTTGGTGCCAAGTTTGCCGCCAACTAATACTTGTCTCTTTTATATACATGCTTTTTTACGTTTTTGTATTGAAATGTAACCTTTGATGCAAAATTTCAAAACATTAGTTTATACACAAATTGATTCCTAAAATTATAAGTTCCACTGTCAAAGATTATGTGTGTAAGCTATCGATGAAGACCAATAAGCAATAGATGAAAAGTTGTGTTCTCTTGTGCCGTACGACCGTTAGGTGTCTACAACCAGGTCGTTCCGTGCTAAACAAATACCTTTTCCATCCTACTCTTTTATTTTCTGTAAACAGGCTGTAGGAATAGGAATACCCGGCGTTATTCGGGTCACTTGTCCAGTATTTGGTCCTACAGTATTTTGGTGTGGGATGTTATTGATGAGTAGGGTTTACCTAGGTAGGTTGGCGCTTGTATATAACGATGAGCAAACTCCAAATTATGATCATTCTTAATCGTGGGTATAAGATCCCAAGTGCCAAGCTATCAAAGCTTTTGTTTCGCAAGTTTAATGTGTCTCTTTGCCTGGTTTGAAAAGGTATGAAGAAGCGTTGTCCGTGTACAATAATCGACATCGTGTTTCAGATGAACCTGGTATGGTAATCCGAAGCTTTTGTTTAGGATTCAATAGTTCACATATTGATTGTTTCTATTTAAGTCGACCCTTTTGTATAAGAATTGTTACTTTGCACTAATGAAAGCAGCTCTTCGTTGGAATGAAGAGTGTACCGGACCAGATGTTCCATATGAAACGTTTTAATGTATAGTATAACAGTTTATTACAAGATCTACATACACGTGAACTATTTAGTTAGATATTCTAAACAATTTGACGTGGTGTTATTAAAGTAAATATTATCACACTTACCATCGTGTTCGCATGCTTAGATAGAACGAGTCAATTATATTTTTATATATTTCTAATCTAGAAAATAATCTTATCAATACTACATAATGTAAAATATAAACAAAAATAAACATTTCTTATACAGTGAACAACCGTTTTACTATGTGTTTGCGCAACTTCGTAACTATAGTTGCAATGTAAACTAATAACACTTATCGTGTATATGCATTGTATGTCTCATATATTATAAGGAATTTCCAGCCAACCTTAATTATATGCCCACCTATTTTATTCAAAAGCAATTTTTGTTTTGGTGAAATCTAGATTTGCAAAATTAAAATAATTTTCGATCATATATGTATGTATCTTATTCTGGAACAAAAACTTTGCAATGTCGATCTTTAAATTATTTTTGTTTGTTGTAAAACTAAGATAAAAATAGATTCTATAATACTAAACAAATCTTTTTATATCAACTACATTAAACTTACATAAATAATCAAATATGCGTCATTAAATAAATTTCAAGATCATATTTAAGAAGAAACCTATCTATGGATTGTATTATTAATTAAATGTTAATTGTATCAAATTTTACTATACCGCTGGTTGAAGTAACATGAGTTTTGTTGCGTGCATTCAATCGAAATATGTAGTTATATAAATATTTTTTATTTATAGATACTAAAATATACGTGTAGATTACATTTAACTCTTTCTAGCTTTCTGATTGATTGGTAGCTAAACAACTGATTCCGAAATATGCACTTTCCGTAGTCTAGCCATCTTGGCCCCTTATAATGGATTGCTTTTAATTTGTGTACATAATTTCTATAAATAAATAATAAAATGATTTAAATGTATCATCTCTTGTCTTGCGTTATGTAAATAGCAGAGGAGGATTAACGGATTAAATTAACCCGTTTAAACTATAATTTACTTAATAAAAATCAAATTTTTTATTTGATTGCATTTTGCCAGGGCGTGGTTGGTTTTTGATAATAAATAATTTCTACGCCGTTGTTATCATATCCTATCATAAACCAACAACAGCAACAACGAAAATAATTGAAAATGTTGATAATAAAAGTTGAGTCTCGTCATTTTATCATCAGTATACAAATATAAGTAACAACATACCAAAGAACATATATGACAATTTCCTGAGAGAACTCGATGTTCAACAATTTATATCCATATCCCCCTTTCGATAATTCTGGAATGTTTATTTAGAATACACCCAAATACTGTTATCACAAACTAAAATCAACCTTACATATTTCGGTATTCAGTAATACGTACGCTCGTACAGGTTGTATTAAAAACTTTTGTAAATTGCCCCATATCGCACGCTTATCACCTACAGTCGCAAATGTTTACTTTGCGTATTACAAAATATGTATATAACTTTTTTTAACTATTAAAATAAATTAAAATTTGTACTTTATGTGATATCACCGTACCGTCATTTATTTAGAATCCAAAACTATATGATTCACTTTGTTTGAAAGTTGTATCTAATAGATAAGATATATATATTACTTGGAGAAATTATATAAATCGTTATCTATTGCAAAATATTGCATTATATTTTTTGAGTTGAGTCGTAAAAATATATGGGGTATTTAAATTATCAGGGTCTTGATGAAAATGACTCTAATAAAGCCATGAACCAATCTTCAAATGGTTCATGGCTTTATTACTCCCACTGGGTCTCTGGGGAATATGAAACGCCTAATCGCATCTGATATAAATTTAACCATCTGAGTTCGTTTGTGTTTTATGTCTGTAATATTAGTCAATCGTTTGCTCAGTTTCTTCAATGTTTTATGGGTAGTCGAAGGAACATTAGTCTTCAACCGTCGTTCTATGTCAATGAAGATGATAATTGCCGCTCCAAACCAAAATTTCACATAACTTGATTTACAGGTTTCGTACAACTTTGCACAAAGATGGCGTGTAAATCAGTCTTAAAAGTAATCGTTAATAAGGGGATTGGTATTCAAAAGAAGAATTCGAATGATGATTCGATTCGAACGATAATCATTTGATATTTGTGAATTCGAACCAAAATAAAAATGTACACTGTAATCAGCGGGAAATTTTTGATTTATGAGTATTATACCTGTACGAAAAATACTAGCCTCTTGGTCTTGGAATTCTGTCGTTTGACGAACAAAACCAAAATTGTATTTTTATGAAAACATGAAACACATTAATTACAGTTTGATTTGTAGTTAATATTTTCAATACTAATAAATTAAATAAAAAAAATTAAAACATAATGGCAAGAAAATTATTTTGAAGTCGTTTTACTGTATTAAAATTTGTAAATATCGCAGCCGTATTTCCTTGATTTCCTTTGCAATTTTCGGTTTGTGTATGTTTCGAATGTTCTATAATAATTTTCTACAATAATTTTTTTAAATAAACTTTTGCATTTAATAAAAATTATATCAAAATAATAAAAAAAAAATTAATGTTTCAAACATCCGAATTTACCAAAATAATTTTTAACCCTAATGTGAGTGACGTGGGTCCCCGAGCACCTTTTGCCCTTTTAGACGTCTATTTTTGTATGTTTTACTCGCAATAAAAACTTTAAATTTTATGAGAACTTCTAGTTCAATTGGTTGGTATAGATTACGATCATACTTAAAAATGAGAAATATTACAGCTTGGACGAACGTGGAAAAAATAAGTTAATCACTCAAATTAAGATATTTTTTCTTCACTCACATGAGGGTTAAACCAATGAATTACACCAGTATTGAAATGTTTCCTTCGATTCGTCAATAAAATTATCAATGAAGAAAAATTCGTTCATGGACGGACAAGTTGGTCTAAAATGGATTACGCGAAAGAGCAATTACTATTCGTTTCATGGTTATTTGTTTTCGTTTATTATTTTGTGGCGCGTTTTTGAATCACAAATACCGATCATTCCAATGCGTCTTTAGCATTTATTCGAATTTGAATTCCCAATAGGGGCCCTGTTCAATAAAAATATCGAATGTTATTGCAGATTAGAAAGCCCAAAAGATTGGCATGAACAACTTCCATGATTTTCCATTAAATATTTTATTCGTCTAGAAACGGTGTGTTATAGTGTGGTGTAATATGTCAGTAGATGGGTCGTATAAAATTTCTAGTGGATTGCAACTAATGTCATATGGTCGTTAACGATGCAATAGTGTACAAGTTTGTTAAATTCGTTTTATTACATTATCTTAAGATCACCACTATTCGATACTGTCGTAATGGAATTACATCACTGAATGAATCAACAGACGATTTAATTTCTTGCATTCAATACCTAGCAAAATCCGCTGAGCCTAAACTCGGTTAAGCAAACGATACCTCGCTACAATAAGCTTACATTAAAATTGTGAATTTGACAAGACTAATAATCCAAACCGTTTACTTTTTTATTTGAAACCCAAATCTAAACTAATTTTCCCCTCCTTTAAGGAACTTAAAAAGAAGCCAGTGGATCATCATCAGTATGTGCACTGTCCTTACCACATTTCGCCTGATAATATAAGTTCATGGATAAAAATTTCAAAAAATAAGTAAATACTTATAAAATATTTTTTCTAAGTACTAAATCTTATCTATTTTTAAAACTCAGATATGTCCAACTTGTGCTTAGTATTTAAGTTTTGCCTTCATTCATAAACAAATATAAATTTAGTTCACGTTGGGTTGGGTGTTGCTTATTGATAAAATATTGACTTATCCTTATTTTAGTTGCCTAGAAATTACAATATTTCTCTTGATACAATACGAATCAAAAAGGTCGTTACACTACAGAAGTAATACAAAAAAAATCACCATGCATGCTACACACTGCCATTCAAATTGGATTAAAACTTGAGTATGTATATACAATAAAATTTGTAACGTATGAAATAGGCGGCTATAAGACAAAAAATAAGTATAACTGATTCTGATAAAAAGTAAATCTCTTTCCGTTCATTTCATCGATCCGATCTTTATGTACATACATAAATTTAACATGAATTTCAATGACCTTTTGTGTTGTTGGAATTCCAGTCTTCCGGAACGAATCTTTTGTATATTTACGATGATTTTTCTTGTTTTTTTTTGTTTGGTTAGACAACCCAACATGGATTTCCACATAAACCAACCGCTATCGCATACGATGAAACATTACGGTTAATGGCAATTGGCACACAAACAGGTGCTATCAAAGTTTTTGGACAACCAAACGTAGAATTTTACGGACATCATACATCGGCAGGATCGAGTGGAAGCGCTAGTGATGCAACTGTACAATTATTGGAGTGGATTCCTGGTTCTGGTCGACTGCTATCTTTGACCACATCAAATCAATTGATATTATGGGAACCAGCCGATTCCATGTTAATTCCGATCAAGAGCTTATCGTTCGATGGTAAATTGAAGAAAGTTTCGTCATTATGCTGTTCAAAGCTAAAGGATGTCGTATGGATTGGTACCGAAGGTGGAAATGTATATCAATTTGATTTGGATAAGTTTGCAATAAAGGAGCCCGTTATTTACCACGATGTGGTATTTGAGCTGTAAGTATATTTGTGCCAAATACTAAATGTATAGTTACAAACCCATTTTTTTTAGAATCCCACCAACGTATAAACTAAATCCAGGTGCTATCGAATCTGTTAAGCAAGTACCAACCGATCCAAATAAGATTATTATTGTTTATAATCGGGGACTGTGTGTCCTATGGAATTTAGAGAAAAATACAGTCGATCGATCGTTTATATCGCCTGGGCATGGGGAAAGTGTTGGAATTTATGTTAATCCAAATGGTAAGCGATATTGATTTTGATTCTCATAATGTGTTTTACTGTATATGTGTTTATTCAGCCATATCTATTGAAGATAGCATATCAGTTAAAAGTAAACACTAGTATTATTTTATTTCATAGAGGCAATGAGATTAGATAATTATTCGTGTTAGTGATTAAAAATTGGTTTTTGATTGAAACTTTATTTTTGCAGGTAAAACTTTTACTTGGTATCATGGTGATGGTTCATTTGCCACCTGGCATATAAGTAGTGATGATCCCCCAGAAAATCAACACTTTGTACCTTATGGACCAGATCCGTGCAAGGCGATAACACGGCTCGTCAAAGGGAAGCGGCAAAAAACGGACATTGTCATATTTAGTGGCGGTATGCCACGATCGACATTTGGAGATCATCAATGTGTTTCCGTTCATTGTACAGACGGTTCAAAAACTGCTTTTGACTTTACTTCTAAAGTTATAGATTTCTTTGTTACATTTAAAGAAGATGATAAGGAACAGGTCGAAGTTTTAATTGTGTTATTGGAGGAGGAGCTTGTTGCATATGATTTAACGACGAAAGCTTTACTTCAGATCAAATCGCCATACTTGCATTCCTTGCATGCATCGGCCGTAACCTGTAACCACATCGTTTCGCAAGTTTCGCAAGACGTTTTCGACAAAATATTAAATGCAGGACAATTGCAAAACTCAGAATACAGCTCGATTCAATGGCCAATCAGAGGTGGTATATTACCAGAAGGTAAAACGGAATCGACAGATCATGATATTTTATTAACTGGACATGAAGATGGTTCGGTCCGATTTTGGGATTGTACAGGTGTCGTTCTAACCCCTTTGCTACATTTTAAAACGGCCCCACTCTTTGGAAATGTCGATTCAGATTTAGATCAACCTATGGACAATTTAGAACCACTTGATGATTCGGAACCACCATTCCGAAAGGCTGGACTTTTTGATCCATATTCTGATGATCCCCGGTTTGCCGTGAAAAAGGTTGCATTCTGCCCCAAAACCGGTGTACTTGTAGTGGCTGGTACTGCTGGACATATTGTTACATCTACGTTTGATGTGCCAAATCAAGAAGCATCGCTTAAAGTGACAACAATTAATTTAGTGTCGGATCGTGACGGATTTGTGTGGAAGGGGCATGATCAACTTAAAGTGCGTGCTAGTCATTTGGAAGACGGATATACCACCGAAGAAGGAGTACATGTAGTGAGTGTCCTGCAAGTATTACCACCAGCTGCCATTACTTGTGTGGCATTGCAAAGCGATTGGAATTTAATAGCCGCAGGTACAGCACATGGTTTGGTTGCATTTGATTATGCTACTAACCAACAAGTTTTATCAAAATGCACGTTAAACCCTAATGATTTAACCGGAGCTGGAGAAACATTATCACGTCGAAAATCGTTTAAAAAAACTTTGCGCGAGTCATTTAGAAGATTGAGACGTGGACGATCAACAAGAAATGCACCCGGTCAACCGGTTCAAACCACAATCGAGACTCGTCCAATTGAACGCCAAGTAGAAGCCCGCGCAGTTGACGACGGCATGGGTTCAATGGTACGTTGCCTTACATTCGCCCGTACATACATCACAAACAGTAATAACCAAGTACCAACACTGTGGTCAGCAACAAATAGTAGTTGTGTGTCTATTTACGTATTAAATGTTCCAGCCTCTGCTGCTGAAACACCGGTTGATCAACGTAAACCAGTGACAGGCCAATTGGCTAAAGAAATCCAATTAAAACATCGTGCCCCGGTGGTAGGTATTGGCATTTTTGATAATCATGGCTTTCCAATCGAATTCAACGGAGCGGGAGCTGCTCCACATAAAGTTATTATAGCATCAGAAGAACAGTTTAAAGTATTTTCATTGCCACAATTAAAACCTGTCACTAAATATAAGTTAACAGCTAACGAAGGCGCACGCGTCCGGCGAATGCAATTTGCCGTGTTTTCATGCCCTGCACCACCAGAAATGCTTCATCCCAGCCCATCAAAATCGAATCGATCCGATAATCAAGCGAATAGTGAAAGTGCGCTTGCCGATGGTGAAAATGAAGTCGTTCCAATGCATACCGAAGTTGGACTACTTTGTCTAACAAATCTTGGTGATTGCCTTGTGTTATCTGTACCTGAATTAAAAAGGCAACTAAATGTGGCCGCAGTGCGACGCGAAGATATAAACGGTATATCATCGCTGTGTTTCACAAATCACGGAGAAGCTCTATACATGATGTCTTCGTCCGAAATACAAAGAATTACGTTATCAGCCACAAAACTAGTTTCACCCTACGGTGTGGTACCATTAGACCCAATCGATGAGGTGGGGGATGGACAACATCTAAATGGTAGTGGTTCAGAACAAAATGAAATTAATGAACGGGATGAAATGCATACGGTTACGATGACGAAAGCAAATAATGTCGGAAATCATCGACAATCAGACGGCCTAACAAATGGATATGAAACATCACCAACAAAAGCAAATGACACAATTACTAGTTCGATTGGGGATATCACAATAGATTCAGTACGAGATCATTTGAATTCGACGACAAGCACATTGTGTTCGACGACGACTGAAGAAATTGTTGGTGAGTAAATTTAGAAGTGTTTTATAAATTATTCTAGATTTGGATATAAAAAATGTTGGCAAATTGATAGGAAGTTGAAAGTGTTTAATCGCAAAATTTTAATAGTACTTAACTTGTTTTTAATTTTCTTTCTACTAATTTTGTATATATTTTTTTGTAAATTTTTTCGAGTTTCTGAACGCTGTTTGAGTTACATAATGTTGAATTAATGTTGAATTGAAAATTTCAGTGTTAGGACGTTTAATTTCGCAGATAAATTAAATCGGACTCCTTGTGAAACAGTTTTGTAATTCAGGAATTTTATATACTGGTAGTCAAAAATGTTGGATCATAAACGATGGCAATTTTTTTGTTTCTTTTGTATCACTATTTATTTATATTCAGTACATAATACATTGCAATCTGGTCACTTGGACCAATAAGCAATTTGTTTTACCCTAATGTACACGTTTGTCTTTTGGTATGGTTGTTACCGCCCTTTGTCCATAATTTTTGGTAATATAAAATAAACTCACTTTTTAAGACTACTCTTACACTAACACAAAAGTTTTGTTTTCTTTTGAGTTTACGTCACAAATAAGGATAGACAGATATATATCTTCCGCTATCACATGTTACATATGAATATTCAATCTATAAAATTAATTCCAACTCAAATCTGGCCCGACTAGAGAAGGAAAATATAATAAAATATTATATATGTCGCTCCTCTTTTATTTTGTTTTTACTGTGTTATGTGTATTTTACTGGTTATTACTGTGTTACGACCACCAAAATTTTAGAGGTCAGTTTATTTGTGACGAGAAGCCTATAAAATTTTGGTGATTGTAGCACTAACCGAAGTGGTGCAATCGGCGTGTAACTTAAGCTCTTAAGTCTGACTGGTTGAGGCATAATGCCTAGTGTTAATAGTGTTAATATTGTTTGTGATAAAAGCCACGAGAAACAAAATTTGGATTTCTTCCAATTTTATTCCATACATATTTCATCGATATTATGCTTTCTAGTTATACGTGAATATAAAGGAAATGTGTAATTCGGTTTTTACTGTACGCAATACAATATCAAAATACGGTACTTTATGAAAAATACAAGAAACGAAAACACAATTTGAGCACATACAAACTATAGAGGTTCAATGTATAAACAATGTATGAGAGGATTGGTTTGTGTGCTATTGCTTCTCGGCATACAAGATGATCTTTTTCATAAATCAGGAAAAACATATTCACATAAAATTAGAAACAGAAAATAAAAATTATATCTCACCACCACCACATTTAAACAAATGTGTTGTTGATGTAGGTTTGATCGTTTTGAATTTTGATCGTTTGAGAATTAAATAATGATCGTGTGTATTGGATTGTTGATCTATGCAAAATGGGTCCCATTTGAAACGCGATATTTTAAAACGCGAATTATCAAAACGCTATATTTCAAAATGCGATATTTCGAAACGCGATACAGTACAACACGCGATGTGGTACAAAACGCGATATTTCAAAATGCGATATTTCAAAACGCGATATAGTATAAAACGCGATATGGTACAAAACGGGAGTTTAGGATCGGGTTATATCAGGCGGGTGAAGGGGAAATTTAATTTCAGTTTATAGGAATTTAAAAGTCGATAGGAACGATAGTACATAGGATCGATATCAGGTGGGTCGCTGCGCTCCGTCGCTTCGCAACGCATATTCTGTACCATATCGCGTTTTTAAATATCGCGTTTTGAAATATCTCGTTTTGTACCATATCGCGTTTTGTACCATATCGCGTTTTGAAATATCGCATTTTGAAATATTTCGTTTTGTACCATTCTCGTTTTGTCATATCTCGTTTTGAAATATCGCGTTTTGAAATATCGCGTTTCGAGCGGATCCGATGCAAAATATCCATATGTAATATAGATGTACATATTCTTATTTTTATTAGTTGGTTAACTTTTATCATCCTTTACAAAACTAAATATGTATGTAAATTCTCGTCGATTTCTCATCGAGATTGATTAAAGGACCACATGTTAAATAGTTGTCTTTCAGATCACGTGATTAGCACGTGTTGCGTTTTACATTGTTACAAACGTTATTCTGAACACTACTCGAGACTGCCTCTACAAATGTCATTTTTAATGGTGTAGATATCATGATCGTACTATCAACAACCATTATGTTTCAAAAAACATTTAAAAACAAAATTCAATTTTTAATATATGTATTTATAGGGGTTTCCAATAGGAATGATATGATTTTTAAGTGACGTTTCGGCTATTTGTAATATGTCATGATCTGTCATTTTTTGTTTCATTGTATTCAGTAATGTTTACAATTTCATCATGGTGAGATATACGCCAGAACAACGTTTACAAATTATTCAGTTTTCTTATCAAAATAATCGTTCGCCAATTGCAACTTTTCGTGCGCTTTTGCCATTTTATAGTCGTAATAATCGTTCAAGTGTACTACGATAACGATTTTTTTAAGAAAATCATCTTCTCCGATGAGGCTCACTTTCATCTGAGTGGTGCGGTAGATAAACAAAACTGTCGGTTCTTGTGCGAAGAAAACCCACAAATTATTCGTGAAAAACCATTAAATTCACCTAAATTGACAGTTTGGTGTGGTTTTGGTCTGGTGGAATCATCGGTTCGTATTTTTTTTCGAAATGAAGCTGGTAACACGATTACTGTCAATGGAGATTGGTATAGATCGATGATAACCAACTTTTTATGGCCGAATTTGGAAGAAGTTGATCTTGACAAGATTTGGTTCCAAAAAGACGGGGCGACGTGCCACACAGCAAGTGCAACAATTGAATTATTGCGAGAAAAGTTTGGAGATTCGATTATTTCAAGAAATTGTGATATTGAATGGCCTCCAAGAAGTTGTGATTTGACAAAATTAGACTATTTCTTGTCTTGGGTTATTTGAAGTCATTGCTCTTTAGCAATAAACCAAACTCTCTTCAAGCTTTACAAGTCAATATTGAACGTGCTATTCATGACATACGACTTGATTTAGTGGAAAAAGTGCTCGAAAATTGGGTTCATCGAATGCGTTCCTGCAGAAGAAGTCGTGGAGGCCATTTGAATGACGTTTTATTCAGAACTTTTTTTTTATCCATGCCATCTGTTTTGGGGCTGCTCTTTCGCGGTTTATTTTTTCCGTCTTATTTTACGCATCAACTGCCAAATCGAAGACGTACGGCTATAGGGCCGATATTCAGAACTTAATTGCATCGATTGTACTTCACATTAAATAAAAAACATTTCAATTTCCTTAACAATTAGTGTGTTTTGTTTTAAAAAAATCATCCACTCTTATTGGAAAACCCTGTATTTAAAAAAAAATTGTGTTTTATGGATACAGTGATTATTTTGCCATAATATTTTACTCTTTATGTTATGAAGAAATTAAGAAATTAACTTTATGTTGTTGTCATTTGTTTTGACACTTGAGACAATCTCAATGTTAACTACTACGTCATATTTCTACAATGACAGATTACAATATTGAACAATGTAAATCTCGTGAACGCACTCCGGTGCATTTCCTGTGAGACTAAATCCATTTTAAGATCTCTTTGGAAGTTTTGTTCCTCAAGTCCTGTCGCAGCAAATTTCTTAATATTTTGTTCTGAAATCTTTGGATGAGATCTATATTGTTGCTCTGTTTGGTACATCTGAATACCATAATTCCAGATCGGTTTCAATATTTGCTTTGCAGCATCTTTTATGTTTTCTGTGCTCGAAGCTTAGTATATAGGGTCATGTGGTATTATTTATTTTATTTATGATAATCGGAATGTATACGGGACATTTGTTCGTAAAGTTGGTGTGTACTGATTTAGTTCGTTTAGTTCAACCGTTTAAGTACCAAGCAGCGCGAACGCGCTGTTGAGATTTTAGGTCGAGAAAACCCAGCACATTTCGAACATTGTCGACAACTGCAGCTCGATTCTGGTTTTTCCTATAGGAAAAGGAATTAGGAAAAATATTTTCATAGTATTTTTGTCAAAAATATCATTTTCTGGCCTACTGAGAAATCATGTTTGATTCAAAATTTTATAATTTAGGGAATATTTTTTCCGTATCGAAATTGGATAGGAAAAATATTCCCAATTTAATTTTGTTTTTGAAAAAATTTACACTAACTGTTTACCATAGTATGCCAGAAAAACATTTTTGTGACAAAAATACTATGAAAATATTATTCCTTATTCCTTTTCCTATAGGAAAAACCAGAATCGAGCTGCTGACGGTCCGTTAACGATTGTCGAAGTCGCGCGCTCAGATTTTCTGAAGCAAGTACATCACACAGCTCTTTTTAATGTAAATAGTATATTTTACAATAGGATTGTCTCAATAGATTGCCCTTTCATCTCATTCGTTTCATCTTCTTCTCTCAGAGAAAGCGAAGAGTCAGCGCGGTTGCGCTGTTTGGGATTCTTCGACAGTGTTTTTCAATACCCGCTGTGACTCAAACGCTTAATCCACCAGTTTGTTCAATTATTTATTAAAGTATGTAACAGTTATTTGTAATAACAGTAACAGCTAATTGTTTTTTCTCTAACTTTCTGCGATAACTATCATGGCCAAATCATCATCAAAAGTTGCTGTAGAAGTATTATATTCCAATATAATGAAGCGAATGTCAAGAAATGAAAAATTATGTATTCTCATCGCAAACGGAATTCAATAATTACTGAATGCAACATCAATGACATAAAAAATCAGAGGGTGCATGAGATTACTGATTTGGGAGTCACATCCGTTGAAAATATTAGTTTTAACAGGCATATCGATACTGTATTACTAAAGCGAACTCCATGTTTGGCTTTGTCATTACTGGAGAACAGTTGGATCTTTAGTCCCGACTTCCGTCTATGTATGCTAAATTTACAGATATGTTGTTTGATTATGAAGAAATCAATTAGATCAGGTATTTTATTTCTATCAATTGGCCAAATACGTCGTTGGTGTCCATTTGATAATGCTTCACAACAGTATACGCTCACAGATTTTTCTTTACAAAAATAGTTGTTGTTAGACTAGGGCCCCAGTGAGCATTTTTTGCATTGAAATCTCCTTCGATTGCATTAAAATTCAAGATAGTCCTTTTATTTCAGGACATGATTCCGGCGGCAGTAAATATTAACATCACTTACATAACTATCTTTGGTTTTGACATTAGCACCTGTCGCCTCTGTTTGATATTTTAATTCCTTGTAGTGACAAATACTATTTCTAATTATAACTTATACTCTTGAGCTGTTTGTAGTAATTTTTTCTGTGGCCAGGACAATCTGCAATTCTTGTTGATATCATTTTTTTGTTTAGCTAGGTTCTAGTTTGTAAAGTCGCTCATCAAAAGAATTAAAACGGTTCATATGGGTTGGAGCGTTTGGAGTTTACTACCCTTTTGATCAGTTTTCTTTAATTTTCATTTTTTAAGCATTTTTAATCAGGCCGCCTT
The DNA here is from genome assembly GCA_932526605.1 of Nephrotoma flavescens. Taxonomy (NCBI): domain Eukaryota; kingdom Metazoa; phylum Arthropoda; class Insecta; order Diptera; family Tipulidae; genus Nephrotoma; species Nephrotoma flavescens. The sequence goes on along the minus strand of OW052220.1, from coordinate 180,232,188 downwards.
GACTGGTTTCGGGAGCTCTTATCCTTCTTTTCTAGAATTCTTGCTTCGAAATTTTGTGTTTGCTTTCCTTGTTTACAAGCAAACTTTTTTAGCATTACTCTGATTGGTCTGTTGGGAATGAACAAGGCATACGCTTGTTCATTGAGCTTTTTTGTCATGTTCCTGTACCATCTTCCAGTTTTAGTTTTATATTATTCCCATTCTTCAATTTTGTATTAGATGCATCTGTTGTTTCTATTGTTTTAATTCCATCTTAGGATAAATCATTGTTTTTAACCTGATATTACTATTTTGGGAGGGCCATATTGTTTGCAGGTTAATACAAATTTTGTGGTCTTAAGCCTAATATAATAAACGTTTTTATTAGTCAGCCAAATAATGAAACTATCTATAAACCAAAAAGAAAAAGAAAAAATTTGTATAAATAAAAGTTCAAAACTTACGATTATAAAATTATATGTGGAAAAATTAATTAAATACATAGTTAAATAATAACAAAAATTAAATTATAAACTAAAACTTCTAAAGCCTTGTACTCAAATTTTACCAAAGTAAATTAGAAATGAAAAATTTCACTTCCGGTTTTGGTTTTGTAATATAAATAAAAATAAAATTAAAATGCTCCAAATAAAATTTTATTTTTATTCTAGGCGAGAGTAAATTTGGTTTTAGGAGACCGCGTTAAAATTGTATTACTTGGAACCAGAAAAAATTAGTTTGAAAAGGCAATTTCTCGTCAAAATTCAAAGCGTCTGTGATAAATAAACAAAAAGTACAGTAAATAAAAAGTTTTTTTATTTGAGAAAACTCGGAAAATATATACAAAATCACACCAAATTCCATTTCATCAATTTTAAAAAATTGTTGACATAAGATCATAAAAAATTAAAATTTGTAAATCAAATTAAAATATATAATTTTTTAGTGGTAGGTTGGAGGTTGAAGAGATATTTTGTAGATAGTTACAATCAAACTGTTTGTTTATGCTTTGTGGATTAGGTTACTCGCCTAATAGAAATATAACGTTCATGTTCTAAAATTTTTATGAAAATAGTATTTTTTTTTGTGTTGTGTAGATGAGCAGATGAGATACTTGTAGAATTACAATTAGGTAATTATTTATTTATTTAATTTTTGAACATCTCTTTTATGTTGGTAATTTCTTGTAGATAATAATTGTTTGGTTTGTCCAATATAGATTTTATCACATTCACTGTAGGCTCGGCTCATTCATTGTAGGATCTTTTATACATACATATTTAAAAAAAATGAGTATACCAAAATTATTGAATGCTTTACCTATTAATCTAAACTGATATTTATTAAGGCAAAAACTTAGTTTTTCATGTAGTTTCGTATGGAACTGAAATGAATTTCATCTCTTTTTAATTTACTGGTCCCTATGGTTTCTACTGGTTTATGAAAATACTTTTTATATTATTTGCCGTAGGCACTTGACGAAACACACTTACACTTAATAAACATATTTTATTAAACACTTATTTTTTATTTCGCAAAAATTAGATTTTTGAATATTTAACTTAAAATATTTTTCTTCAAAAGTTTAACAAAATCACTCGATCGATTTTGACTTATTAGGTCATCATCAGGAGTAGCTACTAAATAGATATCCCTGATGATGACCTAACAAGTGGAAATCGATCGAGTGATTTTTTCAACTTTTTGACCAAAAATATTTTAATTAACATATTCAAAAATCTAATTTTTGCGAAATAAAAAACAAGGGTTTAATACAATGTGTTTATTAAGTTTACGAAAATAAATAATCAACTTTAACTGCACTTATCGATGTGATTATGTCGTCGACATAAGGTATCCGTCGGTAACGGATATACAGAAACTGAAATTTTAGAAGACGTAAATCGTCGAAATTAAAATATGAAAGGTAAAATCACTAAAGTTAAACAAATTCTTAGTTTTTATAAAATCAAAATGCAACCCAAAATCCATAATCTCAAATATAAAATATGTGTCTGATCATAAAATGTATTGAGATAAATATAAACTAGCAATAAATAAAGTTACACAATGTAACAGATGTAAACGGTTTGGGCATTCGCCTAATCATGTTAGTCAGGCTTACGAACCGAACCTGATCAATGCCTGAAGTTTGGCACCGAAATTCCTAGATGTGTCAATTTCAAAGAAAAACAGCCTGCTAATTATAAAAGCTGCAATGTCTATATACGAAATATAAGAGAAGGGAAGCTGAAAAGAACAAATAAACTATGGCCATCGATACCTCGTAATACTTTCTCATTTTCTCAATCGACAAAGGGACAAGACGACCATAACACAACACAGTTACTACCACACAAGATATATATTATTATCCAAACACAATCAACAGATGATGGTAATAAAAAAGGGCCTTCAACAAAGTGGTACAACCTGCAGCGAACATAAAAACAAAAATATATCATCAGGGTCATCCAAACCGGACTAAGCAAACGCAGTATACACCACTAAATCCATATAATTTCTTACGAGAACAGTCCATAATTATTTTGTATACTGCTTGAACTTCTTATGGAAAAAATTAACACGTTCGTAGATGTATATAAAAACAACAAAACGATGTATCAAACTTGTTTAACGCAAAATGAATTGTAAAAGTTTCCTAAATATCACTTATTACAATTGTTTAGCTTATCCAACAAATTAGTTGAGTTCAAAATATTTTTGCAAAGTCATGACGTAGATGTTGAAATTTTAAATGAAACTTTTTTGAAACCTAATTTTACGGTAAATATTCCTAATTATAATATTATAAGACTTGATAAACTCGAAGGATACGATGGATCAGCAATGATCATTATAAATATTCCAAAGTAATAAACGTGTACTCCGAAGGAAATTAAATTTATAGTCAAAATCCTTAAAAATCATAAGCCACCTGTTCATGGCAATGTATCTAATATCGCGTTAAAAAATGTATCGAAATTAGCAATAATATATCTCACTAAGATCGTAAATGCACTCACTAAAATTGAAATCTTGGAAAACCTTAGCCTGAACATTTTTATAACCAATCTTATTATCGTCATCGAGGAATAAATATATGACAGAAATCAAGTAATGCAAATTTTATAAGCCAGTTTCTCCGAGATTAATCTTATCTTATAGTTTTGATATTATTTATATACAGAAAATTTATTTTTTATATTTAATCCATATATACGTATCTTATAAACATATCGGCATAGTTATTTTATAGTTCATTGCTCTTGTTAGGCTTATACAGATTACCAAAACTAAAATAAATTAACCTTGGAATGACTACATGAATCCTCTTATGTATATTTTGCACTATGGTATCGTGCATGCACTTTTGCATCTTACTTCTTACATTTGCAAAAATATGAATAGTAGAATTCCAACCACTTTAATAACACTTGCTATAAAGAAGGCCTTTGATACCGTATGTCACGAAGGTTTCATTCCCAAAATGATAAAATTTAACATTCCTTAATCGCTAATATCACTAGTAAAATCATAGCTTGAAAATAGACGCATGTACTTTCATCTAATAAAAAGGTAATATCTGCTGATGTTCCGCATGGCTCAGAAATATATTTATCAATATTCGCCGACGACACTGCAATATATCTTTTCCGGCTCGCGATCACAATTGTGCGTGTACGAAAGATAATCATGTCAAAAATTTATTTATTATTTTTTTTTTCTATAATTCAAATTAAATTCTAATTTATCCGCGTTCCAGCGTTAAAGGAAAGAAAAAGTATGGGGTCGTTGGGAAGTTGATTGTGTCTAAGTAAGTATGAATCATCATAGTCGTTGTCACACAGATTTGACGCCAAATGGAAGAATTTCCTACGATTGTGTATTTAATTTGAGATATACTGAAATAGACCAATGTACGGAACAATCACAACAAAAACCATTACAATAAAACAACAACAACGTAAAATATAAAAGTAATTCGTACACAACGATGTTAATTGGTAAAAATGAAGTATAGATGGAGAACATGAAAGAATCGGATTCCGTAGACTAGGTAGTAATTCGCTAGTGCTACATATACATGGTATTGTTCTATATAGACAATATTCCTATGTAAAATATCAACGTCAGTCGCCGCGGCCTGATGAGATGACTGATTTTTTCAAATCAATAATCTCATACAAAATACATACATTAGAGTAATTTGTCAAAAACATTGTTATGTTAATTAATAATATTATTGATTTATTTTTATTTTATAAAATAATTAATAATTTATTTTTATTGGTATTTACTATTTCAACTCAATTTTAACAAAATTATTTCATGTTTGCCTTAGCTTTCGACATCCTTTCGGTGTCATTTCCAAAGAATATAAAACGAAAAAAAATATTTTTATAAAAACAAAAGATCGGTATTGACGATTGGAGGATCACGAGTGGCACATAGCGGAACGTCATTGAAGGATAGCTAATGGTGCTGTTTACACGAGTTGCAACTGCAACACAACATTTCCTCGTTTTGTTTATAAATTAATTGGAGGGGAAATATCCTTGTTGCAATTTTTCAACATAAATTTTTAGGTGAGCAATGCATTGCAATTCACAAAGACAAAACAATAACAAAATTTTTTGGGGTTGGACTTTTTTTTTTGTAAACTGCATTTATTTCAAATTTGTATTTTTACCAGTCAGTAATACTGCCTACAAAAAACAAATTTACCACAAGTAGACTGGTTGTACCTCTTCAAAATTCAATACGAAATCAAAATAATGTTACACACACACAGCTAAGTAACAACAATTTTCGTATTTCGTCTAAACGTGAGAAATTGTAGTGTTTCGTTGCAAGGTTAACTTCGTGTAAACAGCACCAATATAATTTTTATTTTTTCCGCTAACTTTTAGGTCGTGTTTCAATTGGATTAAATACCGCATAAAAAGTTAAAAATTTATTTGTGGTAATTTTTTTTTAACTTTTTAACTTTTTATCTGTTTCAATTGGTTAAAATTTTGACAATAACATGGTTGCTTATTTTATGTGTAATTATGAACGTATATAGCATATTTAAATGTAAAATAAATACTTAAATGTATATTAGTTAATTATGGTCAGTTTACATCTAAATTATTACGATTTTTCTCAAAATTTGTACATGACAATTTTCTGTTTACAAACAAATATTTTTGTCAGCCAAATGTTTTCCACATAAAAATTTTATCAGCTCTTGAAGCAGATAAAAATTTTGACATTTTTATTCACCACAATTTTTAACTTTTTAACTTTTTATGCGGCATTTAAACCAATTGAAACACGCACTTACAATCGTCAATAGCAAAATCTAAAAAACGAGGTTTACATAGAAAATCGGCTATCTCAGAGACTTTCAAAAACCAATTTTAAAAGTCAATTTTTGGAAGTGCACTACATAGACGAACTCTGTAAAAAAACGTTGTACAAATAAAATTTAAACTTAATATGTAAATAAATAAATTAAATGTATGTATTACCAATATAAGCAAAATCAGTTACGATATTTCGAATTAGCACTACTTTTGATATTTAACATTTCCAAAATTGATCTTTATTTAAATTTTTTCCTTTTTTGTGAATTTGGATATTATCTAATGTAATTGTATGTTTAGTATCTCTTATCTCTTAACAATATATTATATTTTATGTTAATAGAAATCTAGAGATAAATAAATTATATATACAGAGTGTCCGGAGAGTAGCTGACACGAATGGTACCGTTGAATTCCTCGATAAAAACGAATGTGAGGTTACTTGTATCACTTCGCACGTTAAAGTCCCTCTATCAAGTTATAGACGTTTAAAGAGGAGTCTTCCAGCATAGCACCTTATATTAAAGAAACTTCAATATCTTGAGAAATAACCATTTTTATTTTCAAGTACTAATTTCATTAAAAAGCTGATATTTATTCTCTTTTAAAACGTTTCCCGTCGCGTGGGGTCGTATACGCCCCACGCTGAACTTTCCGTTCACGCCATTTGGTATTTTTGTTAAACAAATTCCTAGAAAAATAAATTTATTCGTTTGTTGTATTATGCTTTTTAAACTGTACACCCTTGATAAGTATAAGTTTTGCTCTATTTAAATCATTGTAATGCCGGGTTTCCACCAAACGAACAGTTTTTAAAACAGTTCTGTTTTCAAAAAGCAAAACAAAAACATGTTTTGTTTTTTACAAACAATTTTCTTTTTCCAAAACAAACTGTTCCATAAGATTTGTTTGTTCTATTTTTTGAGTGTTTGTTCCATGTATCCATATATATGATCAAGTTTGCAAAAATGTCCGATGACGACAAGGCATTAATTATTATTAGTTATGGATTTTTTTAATTCTCACTAATTATAAAGAGAACGTAAGATTACGTCACTAAAGATAACGTAAACCGAGATATTGGGGTAGTTCTGTATGACAGTCTTCAAAAATCACAATAAAGTTGATAAAATGTTGAACCAAATATTACACAAAACAAAACTGCAAAAGTACCTGTTTCAACAGAACCGACTAAAACACGAAAACAAACTTCTTTTCCTTTGATCCTACCGACTCGACATGGGAAAATGTTTGTTTACTAAAAACACTGTTCTCCGACAAAAAAGTTTTAATATCTGTTTATTTTCTACAAAACATTACAGTTTTTGTTGACAAAAACAGTTTTTGTTTATGTTTCTTGTTTTGTTCGTTTGGTGGAAACCCGGCAGGCATACACCAGAGAAAACAAACAATACATCTATAAAGGGTGAGGTGCATACGCGCCACGCGGCCTGAACGTAAAGTCTTCAAAAAACGTTCTGGCAGGAAACGTGTTAAATAAGGTATAATAATTTTCACTATTTAGTTAAAAAGTATTTCAAATTTTTTTAAGAAAATTTTTTGTTTCTGTTCCAACTCTTAACAATAACTCTACGTCAGCAAATATTTTTTGACGGAAGTTCACAATAAAAATTTAGTATTTTCTTTGACAGGCACAAATGTTGCTGCCGATATGTAGTAGCATTAAAAAATATTATTTACAAAATACAACGAAATACAAAAATTTGTTGTGTACTTTTAATTTTTTTAGATAACATAATACATATAGCAAATATGATCATACAGCGAGCTTTTCTGAAAGCTAAGAGTGTGAACTATGTTTCCGTCAAAAATATTGACTGACGTGTAGAGTTATTGTTAAGAGTTAAATGGAACAGAAACAAAAATGTTTCTTTAAAGTTTTGTTTTAATTTGAAATACTTTTTAACTAAATAGTCATAATTATTATACCTTATTTAAAAGAGAATTTTATCAGGTTTCTAATGAAATTAGTACTTTAAAATAAAAAAGGTTATTTCTCAAGATATTGAAGACGTCTATGACGTCTATAACTTGATAGGGGGACTTTAACGTGCGAAGTGATACAAGTAACCTCACATTCGTTTTGATCAAGGAATTAAACGGTACCATTCGTGTTAGCAACTTTCGGGACACCCTGTGCATAAAAAAAAGTAATTCACCGTTATCTATAATTCCAAAATCATTGTATTATGCGGTTTATGAAAACTGTAATTTAACACAAATTTAAGTACTCACCTAAGTACCTCTACTCCACATTGGCTCGCCTACTTAACGGCGTGAGTCGTACTTCCTTATTTTTGTTGAAATGTGTTTTTAAATTTTTCGGTGTCAAACAACTTGAACAAAAATTTACTACTTTACTTTACAATTTAGAACTAGCGATTAAAAAAATTTCAGCTTACTACTAATTTCACCATTACTATCGCAACTTCTTTAACCAAAATGAAATTATTTTAATTTATTTTTTCTCATTTCAGGTCGTATATCCGTCTTGAGTACGCAAACAAGTGAATTAAAAACAATCGCAAATATTAAAGATTTATCAGAAATCACGTCAAAAGACATAAATGATTTATCAGCTATTGGGTAAGTTGTAGCTAGTCATTATGTGTGGCGTATATAAAACTTACAAAACTTGTATTTCTTCCTAACAGTGACACAGCTGAAACAAATTCAAGTTCGGTCATAATTCGATCCGTTATAACAACCGTAAATAACGATAAACCAGAAGTATTCACAACCGTATCAAGAAAAGAAAGTCAGTTTTAATTTGTTTAATTTTTTATTATTTTATCTATTTTTAATTATGTAATTTGTAGCTTTTATTAAAAAAGTATTAGTTTTTATTAAATTAAAAACTAATAAGAAAATTAAATCGTAAATATATATATATTATGTATCAATATTTTTTGATTATTTTTGGCAACTAATTTTTTTATAACATAATTAGTAATATACATATTTATAAATAAAATTAATTTTAAAATTGAATTACAAACTTCCTACCTAAATACAAACGTAATACGAAAATGCCTTAAGAAAGAAAATGAAATCTTTTTAAATAAAATTATAAAACGAAATAAAATATTTTTAAAAAAATATTATAATATATATTTTATAGAAATAACTTTTTTTTTATTTTATTATATACATTCAGATTAAAATTAATATTATATATCTACCTAAAGTAAATGAATTTTTTTGTGTTTGTATTTTTCTAATTTTATTAATCAATATAAAAACTTTTTATATAAAAGTAATATAATTTAAACAAGGAAAAATTAAGTAAAATTTATAATAAATATTAGATTGAGACAAAAAATACAAATAAAATCTATTTTAATTGAATTGTTGAGTATTTAAATATTATTGAAATAAAAGTAAAATATTAGATAAAATATATTGTGCATGATCACATACATAAAAAGGACAATTTCTATTTAGAGTATTGTTAACATGGATATTTTATATCCCTCATCTGGTACCCATCTTATGGGCACGACGCTTATGCATTATTTAGTATTTACCATATGTATCAGATAACCCGTAATCTTACTAGACAATTTTTTTCGTCTTTGTATTTGTTTTACCGAATTTTAATATTTCGTTTTCGGGTTTAAAGCATCTATTTTTATCTTAATTACCCTAGTCAGTACAAATTTATTATTAAGCAATGAACATTAAAATCTTTCGATGCATTCCGGTTGTGGTGTTCTTAATATATTTTATAGAAGTGAATAAATAATTCAATAAACCTTTCAATAAATATTATTTACACAGATGAATTTTGCGCATGTAAAACTACATATAAAGTGCATACGGTTTTTGTTTTATTTTTCAGAGTTTGCTACATTTTTGTGATTATTAAAGTGAGAATGTTTTATTATTTATCAACATATGGGAATAAGATGTGTCGTAATTTTGGTTTGTTTGCTTATTTATTAAGTTGTAATGAAAGTGATGTCGCTTTAGGAATTTGAATTTCTATTGTAAAGGTAAGATCAAAATAATGTTCAAGTTATTTATTTAACTATACGTACTTTTTAAATTGTTCATTCAAATTAGAACGAATCCAAAAATTACATAAATATGAGATAGGTACAATTTTCTAATAATAAGGTTATTCGTTTTATGCTGCTTATCTGTAAGTTATTAAGTTATTCTTAAAGTACGGTCGTGTCTGCTTTAAAAATATGATTCTTTTTTTATTAAACAGTTGAGCAACCGGAAATGCTCTACCAAATATAGTTTCGAAAGCTGATATCATTAAATGATTGTTAAATGTTATTGTTTAAAAGGACACGAGTTTTTTTTCGATATTTAAATCCATGGGAATGAGAGCTGGTCCACTTTGTTTAATGTAGATCATTAACGAACTTGATGTTTCTTTCGTCCAAGCACAACATAATACAATGGAGAGTATAGCACCTCTTGATCATTGCCTAAAATGGTATGTTGTTGTGGGAGAGCTGACAGCTTAGTGATCCGTTCTTGATGTGAATCCGGCGGTTTCATTCCGGTGGAGCTAGTAGCGTATTTCCGATTCGGAAATGCCTTTTTGTCAATGCCCCCATGGGCTCTGAATCTCCGGAATGCACTAATGGATTTTTCTGCGGGCTTGTGAGTTGTTTTGATATTCTAACATTAAATCGATGGCATCGTATGGTGAATGTGGATTCATGGCTTGAAACCAGCTAAACAGCAAGCTTGCTTCAAGCCATGAATCCACATTCACCATACGACGCCATTGTTATTTGTAAATTCCGTAAATTGTACCGTTCGGAATATTGTTCATAATGCATGATCTCATTCAGGTGGCTGAACGATTCCACGGTGTTGTATTCGTCATGTTGATCGTTAAGTGTTGTTTATTGATTAATGTGTGGATTAATAATTTTGGCCCGCTTATCTGGACATGTTATATGACCTTTTTTTCCTTTTCTCTGACGTTTCGACATATGGATCTTCCTGCAAGTCTGATACCAGATCTCGAAAGGAAGAAGGTTCGTTCCACCAGATCTTAATGCACGTTTTTTCGAAGGTACTCCACGAGGAAATGTAATCAGCTGGGTTATTTTCTGATCTGACCCTACAATCTGTTTTATAATTCACACAGTTGTTATTTTTTGTGATATAACACATCTCTTTAAAAACTCTTTTTTTCTTTTGGGTCTCATAATCGAGGATAGACGCCTGTGTAAAATCAAAGTTTTTAGAGCACTCGATTGAATGTTTAGATAGTGCACTCCTGTGGTGTGTTATATGATTTTGGTGTTTTTTTTTGTGTATTTAACATCATTCTCGTGTTGAAGCAACCTCATTGTTACTGTTTTGGATGTTTCGCTAATATAACATTTACCACAGTCACAAGGGATCTTATAAACCACCCCCGCTCTTTTATCGGTTGGGATTTTGTCTTTGGTGTTTTTGAAAAGTTTAGACAATGTGTTATTGATTTTAGTGCCTATCATATGAGTGGAGTTAGGTTTTTTGAGGATTTTTTTAATTTTCTCTGTCAGGTTAGGGATATATGCGATAGAGCCTTTAATTTGATTATTGTCAATATCCGCGAGATTTGTTGTGTTACGATTTCTATAAGTGTACAAGCATTTTGTGATGAGTTTTTGTGTGAGTGCAGTTGGGTAGTTATTTTTACTCAGAATTTTATGTATCTCCATTATATTACTTGTCCTGTGTACATTATCACTTAAATGAAAAACTTGTTTTATAAATGCTCGTGCCACGTTAAGCTCATGTACGGATGACCTGAAAAGAAATTTATCATTCTATTGGACGATATGTCTTTACTATACCATTTAGTAGTAATTCTCTGATTGTGACGTGTTAATGATAAATCTAAAAATGGGATGTTGTTATTCGATTGTAAATTTTCTAAATAAGGTCGTAAGTTTTATTATCCGAACTGTTAATTTTGTTGTTTAATAGATTTAATTGGTTCCTGTTTTTATAAATCTCGAATTCCTCTTTTCGGTCTAAATTATTGCTTTGCTTCATTTTATTTAAGACTAGCAAATTGTGACTGAAATCCTCCTGAAATAGCACCAACCTGAGCGTGGTTTCAAGTCCATACCTCAAAACTTTCCTATACTCATTGATTCAATCGTCGTTGTTTTGTGTACGTTGTGATGGGCAATATATTTGGGTAAAATTCTTCTGCATAACCTTCATTGGATATTGCTACTGTATTTAATCTATAAATTAAACGGGTATATGCTGCTATTTAAGTTCCTTAAGCTAGCAGAACACTACAAGATAGTATGAATAATTATCGGCTAATTAAATGCTCTATTAAAAAATTTTGGGCTCCATCCCTTCCAGCTAAAACGCGAGATCTGCTAGCTTTTGAAAAAGTTAGCAGAATCCATATCAAAAACGATTTATAAACAATTTGAAAATTAAAGGTTAATTTTAGGCTAATTAAATGCCATATTTATTTTTTTTTTTATTATGCTCGTTCTAGATTTAGCATTAGGTTTTATTACTTCAAAACTAGCAGGACCCAAATCGAAAATAAGACTAAAACCGAGATTAGAACGCAAAACAAGATTAATTGACATACAAATAATTTTAGGCTCATTTTGGTCTAATCAAATGCCCCATTAAAAAAACTTGGGCTCCACTCGTTCTTGATCAAATTCTATGCCATTTTATCTAAAGCTAGCAGAACCCAAATCGAAAATCGGTCAAAACCGAAATAAAAATGCAAAACAAGGGCCCAACATTTTTTAATGAGGCATTTGATTAGGCCATAAAGAGCCTAAAATTATTTGTTTGTTAATTGACCTCGTTTTGCGTTCTCATTTCGGTTTTGGTCCGATTTTCGATTTTGGTTCTGCTAGCTTTAGATTAAATGACCTGAAGTTTGGTCAAGAACGAGTGGAACATAAAATTTTTTAATGGGGCATTTGATTAGGCCATAATGAGCCTAAAATTATTTGATGTCAATTGATCTAATTTGATTTTTGGTCCGATTCTCGATTTGAGTTCCGCTAACTTTGAAGTAGAACGAGTAGAATAAAAAAATTAAATAGGGCATTCAATTAGCCTAAAATTAACCTTTAATTTTCCAATTGTTTTTAAATCATTTTTTGAGATGAGTTCTGCTAACTTTTTCTAAAGCTAACAGAACCCGCGTTTTAGTTGGAAAGAATGAAGCCCAACATTTTTTAATAGAGCGTTTAATTATCCATACTATCTTGTAATGTTCTGCTATATGGAATCTGCTAACTTAAGGGACGTTGCTATTTTGTATTACCGGGGATGATCAGATTGAACGTTAATGTTTGATCTGTTTGTGTTGGTTTTCGTTAAATTTTGAACACGTTTTATTTGATTTTTTTAAGTTGAAATCCAAATAATTTATATTTGAATTTTACTGCGTTTCTAATGCAAAATAAATTTTTGGATGTGTTTGTGCAATTTAGAAGAAGGTTTATCTATCTATCAGTTCGTTTGAATAATAATAATACATCCTCCACATAACGGTGCGTTCTCCACATAACCAATATTTGAATATTTAGTAAAATCTGTTTTGGATTTAAAATTTAAATAAAAGAGAATACGAGTATCTTTTTCTTTAAGCGATGATTTTTATTTATTTTTATTTTGTAGTTTCGAGAGTTCTCTCTTCGTCAGCTATTTACTCATTTGCTAAAGTTCCACATAATGGATTGTCCATCGAGAGTTCATCAGGTGTTGTAGAATTTGTTACAATACAATACCTACAAACAATGCAACAAAATCAAACCATTATTATCCAGAAATTAGACTGTCTCTGATAAATTATCTGAAGATATGCCATTGGTTTGGAATGCAAACAGTATAAGCCAACACAAACTCGAATTACAACATTTCCTAGCAAAACACTAAATTGGTCTTATGCTAGTTTCTGAAACCCACTTAACATGGTCATTATGTTCTAAATGAATATAGCACTGAGAAAGTTCGAGCAACCTCTGAATGTGTGGACTTCGATAAAGAAAGCTTAGTCATCGCTTCAATATATTGCCCTCCCAATAATAACGTTTCGGCAGATATCTGCAAAAAAAATTGTGCAACCCTTTGTCAATGTTTTATGGTCGCCGGCGACTTTAATACCTAACATATCTACTGGGATTCAAGATTGACTACCCCAAAGGGACGTCAATTAATGAATGTTATTCAAAAAAACCACTACGATGTCGCGTCGTGTGGCCATTCAACTTATTGGCTTACTGATCGTCGTAAAATCCCTGACGTCCTTGATTTCACAAGTCACAAGTAAAATAATCCAAGCTAAATTACTGCCATGTGCTAGAAACAACCATCTAACGAACCCCTTCACTAACTGGTTGAAATTCAAGATGTACATAAGTTCGCATATCGACTTGACGTCTACTCTGCAGGCAGCTAGCGCTATAAACATTGCTATGGAAAACTTTAAAGATTCACTGGCCAAGGTAGCTATTTCAGCCTCCCCTTAACCAAAGAGCAAACATACAAGACACACAAAAATGTCAACAGAGAAACGCCGCTTAAGACGCACCTGGCAAATTAAACGATCTCTAGATGCAAAACACAACTTTTACCAGGCGAAAAGAAAACTACAAAGCCTACTACAAAAAAAAAGATGGACTATATACAAAACTGTCTTAAGGAATTAACTCCGCATTCGGACACAAACTATTCATTATGGAAGGCTACTAGATACCTTAAACGGCCTCAGCAACCAAATCCGCCAATTCGCGTCTTTCTAATGGTGAATGGGCTAGAAGGGACGAGGAAACAGCAAAAATCTTTGCTGATCACCTTGAAAGTGTATTCACTCCAAACCTTGGATTATCGGTGGTTTAAACAGAAAATGTAGCAATCAAACCTGAGAGGAAATTTAAGATAAAGAAACCACTATAGAAAAGTTTATTATTGCACATCAAATCCAATTGAAGAAATCCCTTGGCTATGATCGAATTACAGGTGAAATGCTTATGTTCCTTTTCATCGTAATTTGCTTTAGACGTGAGTTTTATTTTTCTCTTTTGGTTTAATACGAATAAAATCAAGTAGTTATTTCTGTTGTCGTATTTAAAAACAATAAAAGCGAATTCGTCGACATAAAGTTACGTCATTAGCAAAAAATGAATTTTGTCACTGGCCAGTAGTAAGGATGGTTTTGTACCAGTTCACCTGAGAGTACCAGGCAGTACCTACTGCTTGATACGTCATTAAATTTATGTCTACAGTTTCTTTTTTCAGCTGCAGATGGCAGTAATGCTCGTAAAAAGTTTATGAGATTTAGAGGTTTAACGAAATGTTGAATTCATAATTTAATAATAAATTAATTCTTACCAATAATTTTTCACCTCGATTATCGTTTTCCGAAAAAATGATTATACAAAAAATCTTATCATTTATTTCATTATACTGCAAACTATAGTCAAAGATTGGAACGGTCGACATAAAATGATGTTATATAGCATACAGCAATGAGGCCATTATTATCTAGGTGCACGGGTAGTACTCTGTTTAGTGCATTGATCTACGAGTATGTATAGCCATCAAGCTAATTAAAAAACTGACTATTATTTACACCAAGCTCAAAGATAAAATTCTACCAGAACAAAAACATAGTTTGGTTAAAAATCTGTTTCTGTGTGGTTTTTATGTAGGTGAAACTAGCAAAACAAAAATTCAAAGAATAGATCAACATAAAAAAGGCGAATAGCATATTAAAAAGCAAATTGATAAAACTGTCATCATTACAGATCGCTTTAGCTAAACACTGTCACGTAACAAATCACAGTTTTGACTTTGATAGAGAAAACAAATATATTATTTAAAGAAGCGTGTAACATATGGGTATCAAATAATCCAGTTAACTGTACAAGGAAATTCCATATTAGCATTCTAGATAAAAATTGCACGATGAGTGGAAAAAGCTTCTAAAGAATAAAAATAAACCTTCAAAAGTTTACCGTGAAAGAGAAAATGCCTTTAGTAGTAAACTGTATGACATTTTCGATATCGCATATACAACTGCCTTGACCAACGAAGACGACAAGCGATTCCTCTTATCGCAACGTGAGAAAGGGCGTCCCAGATATTTTGCTGGAGCCAGAGAATGTGAAATTGTAAAAGAAAATCGGAACGTATGTCAGAAAAAAATCGTAAACGCAATACATTTAATCAGTGCCGTTACCGAAAATCTTGGGCATTCTATTGATGAACTCGTTTTAAATCGAACAAAACTGAGGCGTCTTCGTGAAACACATATATGGTTTGAAATTGGCGGGGACTGTTTTCCAAAACTTAATCGATTGGAGCGTAGCTGACGATGTCGCAGCGGCTTGCTTCGATACAACATGTTCAAATTCTGGAAGATTAAATAGAGCAGCTATTATTTTAGAGCAAAAACTGGAACGAAGTTTATTTTATCTTCCTTGTCGACATCGCATACGTGAAATTACATTACGCTCTGCAATTGAATTAGAAATGGGCACTACAACAGGAGTAAATATTTCGTTATTTGTGAGATTCAAGAATGACTGGAATTTCTTGAATAAGGATAATTTCAAAGCAGCATAGATGATCCCAACGTTCATATACAATTAAATGATGTGAAAGCGGAATAAGCGGGTTTTTGTCAGCCGGATGATTACAAAGAATTATAGAAAATCACCATAATTTTTTGAACATGATACCAAATGAAAATGTCCGTTTCCTTCTGACAGGACCTGCGCATCTTGATGTCCAAAGCCAATTATGTATTAAAATTTTTTATCTTTCATGAAGAATTTAAATTAACAGACTCATACGATTTTTATGACATCAAAAATGATAATGACATCATAAAACACAACTTTGTTAAGTCCTTATGACTCATAAGGTTTTTATGACATCATAAAACATTCCTTTGTTTAGTCGTTATACCTCATTTTAATTAATTAATTTATTTTTTTATAATTTTGAATATAAAATCCAGGATTTAAAAAAACCCGTTTATTATTTGGCTTTTTATTAGTTTCGGAAATTGACAGTAAAATTGCTATTTGTTAACCGATTTTCGATATCTTTGATGTTTTGGAAAGGTAGGTTAGGTTAGAGTGGCTGCTATTGCACACTTAGGCCAATTTGTGGCGCGTTGAAACCATCCAGAGCTACTTATGTAGCGTAAAATATCTCTCACTCCACAGTTCGCGAGTTCCGAAAGGCTGTCCATACCGTACACACTTAAGTACTTATGCCTTCTGTATGATAGTGCAAGACACGAGAATAGGAAGTAATCTAAAGTCTCTTCCTTCTCTTTGTCCATACAACTTCTACAAAATTGATTCGTCTGTAGATCCAGCCTTCTCACATATTCCCCAAAAAAGCAGTGTCCTGTCAGTATTCCTAGGACCAATCCTACCTCTCGTTTTCCTAGGAATACTAGTGCCTTGAAGCGCCGCAAGTCCAGTTTTGGCCAAACCTGTTTTGCTACCCTGCGCACGTGAGAGTGTCGGTCCACCTCTCATTTGTCAAGGCGACTGCGTTCCGAATGCGCGTGACGTCCGAATGACCAGGGGCCCAGATTATCTGGATGCTGAAATACTCGCGCGTCTCATTAAGAGATGATCGGCAATCCAGCACCACCCGTGACTTCAGACAACCCGCCTCTAGTGGCGTGACCGATGACTGACTGTCCACATAAATTGCGATATTCCTCACGGATACCACGTTATGCTTCAACTATGTCACGACTTTTTCTGTCGCCACCACTTCAGCCTGGTACACGCTGCAGTAGTCAGGGAGATGAACAGAAATATTAATATTAAGCTTCTCACAGAAGACTCCGGCTCCTACCTTGCCGTCTAGGTTAGAGCCGTCCATGAAAATTTACACTTCCTCGTTTTCCAGTATTGATCCGTTCCTTCAGGATTCCCTCGAAGGACGGATGGTCCGGAAACCTTTATCGAAGCACAACGTCGGTTTAATATAATTTAGATTCGCCAGTTCTTCCCTTAGCGATCTAACTATCGTCGAGTGTCCCACCTGAAGATACTTCCACTGAGAGACAGCCGAGAGTCTCGTAGCCACATTGGTTGCCATCTGTTTCGATTGGAAATTCGATTGGATTAAGGTGGAACATAACCTCTAAAGCGCGTGTAGGTGTCGTCTTAAGCGCCCCGCTTTTAAGCATACAGGCCGTTGTTTGCACCTTTGGAAAGGTAATCATCTCCTCAATTCTCCACAATTTTCATTTAGGTTGAGAAAAATTTTTAAACAATTTTTCTGTTCGTTTGAAAGTGAAAAATTTAAAAAAATCCCGTTTTTTCGAACTTCGCGCTCAAGTCGCGACTTCTAAACCATCTTCGATTGACCCAAAAACATTATATAAGTTTTTAGCATAATCTCACATTTCTATGGGGTGTCCCGTTAGATATTGGGACTTTCGAAAATAAGGGCCACCCTAAATTGTACATGTTGATCTGGGTTTATGTCTAAGATAATTTATTTTAAAAATTACAATCAATATCGTATTCCCCAGATTATTAAAATTCATACCGTGAAGATAGAAACATTTAAAACAAATGAATATAGAACAAACTGAAATGTTAAACAAAGTACATGCTCAAACCAAAAAATGTATTTTGTATAGGCAAAATTTTTTTGCTTCAGTAAACATTGAGAATACATATTATCAACATGTTTTTTAGGGAGATATTTTGCATTCAGCCCATAGGATGTGTGAGGTTTACCACTTTTAGTGAGGCCTTCACGGGCTGGATAAATCCCCAAAAAAAATGTTTTATTACACATTACATGTATTTACAATTTTATTTAAACAATTGCCGTTGAAACCAACTATCATCTACCAACGTCTTTCATGACTAGCAAGAATGGTTCGATTAAAAATAGGGCCACATTAAAAATATTAAAATCATCATTGCGGCATTGGTTCGGTAAATCTCACACTCTTGGAACAAAAATGGCTCCAATATGCAAAATATGTATAACAAATATTAGTTATATGGAAATATTAATAATATAATATCAATAAAAATGTTCACTTATCAATTGGACAAATAATGTTAGTGACTTACATTTAATATATAAGAAAACCATAAATTAAAATATTTTTTTTTGTTTTACCACTCTCGGCAAACATATTTTACTATAGCTATAATCGTAAAGAATATGTAAACTTTAACATTTTTTAATTTGAACGCTGGTGTTTAATATTACATATTTATAATATCGCTCATTAGCTGCAAGAGTGACACACCCCAAATTTTTTAATTTAGTAGAGCTTTTTGAAAATATCACTCAAATTAGTTTGTGAAAACTAACGTGAAAACGGCGTTTTTAGGTTCAACATACATTAGGTTCTTAAATTGTATTATTCTTTAATATTGAAATTTTGCCTGATTTGCTATAAATAACTACATAAGAGAGTATGTTGATACACAATAATGAAAATATGAAGTATTGCGAATCGTTTGATTGGAATATCTTACAAATCAGTGAATTTTGAGTTCTGTCATTGTTGCAGCTAATGAGCGATATGTAGTATAATATTTAATTAATTATTATGTACATGCATAGATGCAGGGTGAATAATCATTTCGGATTTATTCGAATCATACCAATGCTTTTATCATACATACATTTAGGGAAAATAAAATCAAACCATTAAAATATTGTGATGTACATAACAGACATTTAGGCAAAACAAATAAATTGTCCGAGATTCAAACCGCGTTTACGCGAGTTTACTCTTTATTTTAATGTATTCCAAATCTTTTAAAATTAAACAACCGACATTAATTGGAGCTGTTAATTAATAAATAAATCAATATAAACAATGAAATGAAATTAATTAAATAATTTGAATCATCACTATCTTCACACAACACAAGTCGAAAAGCTGTCAAAAATTGACAAAACTTTTTGTTTTTATTTTTTTGCTCTCTCCCTCTACAAGCTACAAAAGTACAAGTACAAAACAAAACAGTTTCAATTTTACTGCCGAGTGTTGAAGGTGATTTTGTTATTATTTACAATTGGATAATACTGAAACATTAATAATAACAAT
Organism: Nephrotoma flavescens; assembly: GCA_932526605.1. Lineage (NCBI taxonomy): Eukaryota > Metazoa > Arthropoda > Insecta > Diptera > Tipulidae > Nephrotoma > Nephrotoma flavescens. Next base: position 180,212,766 of record OW052220.1, on the reverse strand, counting down.
AAATTATAATGGAAATTAAAACCGAGAATTGCAATCATAAAAGTAAATAAATTATCAGTTTAAGGCAAATTATCGAGTTTGGTTTTAGTGAATATAGAAGAGATTTGGATTAATTGTATGTAAGCCACCACAAAACCAAAGCGAATGAAAATTCTAACCAAAAAAATGACATTCAGCAGTAAAATAAAAATCCCAAATCGTAAAATTGTTTTAATTTGCTGTAGTTTCACGTGTGTAATTATATTTTATAGTTTACAGTTAAACCAAATTAGTGATGGCTACAAATGTTACAAAAATTTAACAATTTTTAATGATAACACAAATAGTATTAATAGTAATAGTGATAGTTTTTTAAAAAATAATAAATTTACATACCTCAATGATATACTAGTGGATCGGAAACAACCTGTGCCTGGCAGAAGCATATTTTTTCATGAAACGTCTTGTTCCGTGGATGGTATTATGAGATTAAACGCCAGGTATGTAGATGCTCCGGTTTGTGATAAAACACTGACTTATGATGTATGTAATTCGCGATTAGGTTAAATTAGGTGGCGATCAGGTCAAAATTGGGTGATTTGGTAGTTACTACCCAGTTACCCTATACTTGTATCGGTTGGTCTTAATAATTTGTTCTGCATTTGCATAGTTCTCTTAATAAATGTTATAGTCCGAATTCTAAAATCAAAGTTTTGTAATAGTGAAAGTGTAAATTATTTTGAGGCGTGATATTGCTCGAATCGAATGTTTTACCAAATACATATATGTATGGTTGAATGAACTCGTCGCCGTAATAGTTTTAAACATATTTTTCCAATTTTTGATGTTTTGGTTTAATTAGTGCTGGCGGTCTAATATGAGCATTACAAATTCGAGTTACAAGTTTGTACTATGACAACCCAACGTACGTAAATATAAAACATATCGAGGTCATTAGTCGTAATTCGGAATTCGTAATGCTTACGACTGAAGGGATCTTACATTTTTAATCGAATGTTTGTTAAGGAGATTCTTAGGAATATTTCAGTTGAGTTATTATCAACATACATAAATTTCGTTTGCTATAACACTCACCTTTTATCAAAAATGACCTTCTAATTATAGCCTAAAGACCTTAGATAACTGTTAGAGATAATGGTCGCTGAATGTCTTATGTATGTAATATGATTATTGGCCGATAACCCAGTTGCTTATGGTTAACTTGCCTAGTAAATATTTCATGTTAACAAAAGAAAATTTGGGTTCGAAATGGGTGAGTGATATAAATTGTAAGACTGCCGAACTGTGTTTGGTCCGTTTAAAGTCTCTATTTTGAGATACGCATGAACTGAAGCAAACTAATGAATGCGAGGAGATCAACGTTGATTTTTTATCACGACTCTTAGAGACCGTAACAAACTGTGGTGCCAAAATCTAAAAATGTTTGAGATGATTGCATAACAAGCAATGCCAACTATTTCGCTGTGCGAATCTAAAGGGTAAGGTTATAGGGCCGATTTATGTAACCCATCTGGACCTTGCATTGCTCTAGGCCCGGCTATAGTTGTGTTCATTTATATCGCTGACTGTACTGTAATTACTAATTCTGACAAATGCTAATGATGGTCGCAAAACTTGTTGTTGGCCTCTAATCTTACTTAATAAAATATTAATCAACTAACACATAAATAAAGGGTATAACATCTGAATTATATCTGCGGGAATTCAGCATAATCAGTTAACTGAAAATTGTGTACGTTTCAAGGGAAGTAAAATTATGTTTTGTTGTAAATTTGAAAACCTTATCAACCACCTTTCGACTTGGAACTCAATTTTATGATTTTAGAGTTTTTTTTTTTAAATTAAGTTATCTTAAGTTATTATTCTTCCAAAATGATATCCTCATTGCCAAAAAGCAAAGGCATAAAAGGTCATTTCCCCAAATAAATAAACGCATTTTTTACTCATAGGTCGTGTCGTTCACCAAAACATTTATCAACTTGCAATAAATGTACCGGTAGAGATTACTAATAATTCTGTGTAAGGTCGCTCGTTGAAATGTATACCTTATAGCGCGCGCCAATTTATCATAAGTTGGTCTTAACGATTTTAGGTGATACTCAATGTGGGTCGTTTATAGAATAATAATATAGAATTTGAGATACCCTTTTTGATGCAAACCATTTTAAGAGGACTATTAAAACAAACTGGAATGTTCGTAATGTACAAAAATGGTTGCTTCGTATTTTAGAAATCATCAGTTTTTAAAGCGCCTATGCCATCGTCTAAACAGCCGATTTTCCGCTTGAATCGCGTGCATTGGACTTATTTTCCGTACAATATTATTTCCTTTTTTATCGGTTTTTCGGGAGGTGGCTTTACTTATAAAGATGACAAATGTAAAAATTTGTTTTTCAGCTCTATCACTTTCGTTTCGAAAAATTTTATTGATTCCGAATAAGTAGAACTAATAAAATTGTACCAAGGTTCAAATCACACTCCACATGAGTGTGACCTATGGCACTATTCTGGCTTTCCCTGGAAATAGGGAATTCGAAAAAATATTTTCTTATATGTATACTGTTTTCATACTGTTGGAATTAATTTTCTGTAAATAATTTTGAAACAAACTAGATTCGGAGACTTTTGTTCCCCAGCATCATTGTTTCAAAATTATCTACATCCAACTAATTTCAACATTAAACCAGAAAAATATCATTTAGACAAAAATGCTATGAACACATTATGTTTCTCTCATTTCCGTATTCCCAAGGAAAGTCAGAATAGTGCCACTGGAAACACAATTTTTTGTTTAAAACAACAAGCCTAGGAAAAAACACTTATTATAGAATTATAAAACAAATAAAGTGAATATTACGTTTATCACTTAACTTACTTGACTCGTAAGTATGTATACATTTTAACTAAATGAAAAATCACTTGCTGAATTAGTAACGCATGTCAATTTGATATGACGGATTTTTATACTTATGGAAAAGTAACAAGTGCTATTATAAAAATTGTATATACATATGTATGTATTTAACACATTGAACGCTAACAGGTTTTTTATTTAAATTTTTTACACTATGAGCTTCTTATTCCCACAACGATTTGAATGAGATTTTTGTGGCCATTCTGTGGCCATATTGTAGTAACTAATGTGCAGAAGGGCTGAGTCAAGCAATTCTAGTAACATTTAACATAGAACTCGTGACTAATAGCGCTGTATATACTCAGTGTCAGTCACCTGTGACTGAGTGTCAGAGGTAACTGACAAAGCGGTAGCTAACTGAAATATGTTATATGGTGTTTTATCAAAATTTATTTTCTGAATGTGCATATCCATACTACGGTAACTTGAATCCGGTAAAGGCGCCTTTATGGTTGGAGTTCGTTCGTTCGTTCTGACAATTTTTTCGACCAATCATATTGCTTAAAAATTACGATTTTTTTCTTTTGGATTTTTCCACAAGAGATGATTGGTCGAAAAAATGACCGTACGAATGCAACCATAAAGGCGTCTTAACCTTCGTTTCTTTTCTTTTTACCTATAAAATAAATAAATTTTATTGATGAAGGGGAAAGAAACGAATAAGTTTCCGGATACAAGTTACTCTAGTGTGGATATGCACAATAAATACTTCTCACTTAAGTACTAATAAGTTGTTGTCTATCTCAATATTTTTGTATATCCATTTTAGAACCATTTAATATTTTAGCTCAACTGAAAAATGTGAGTTAAGTGATTTTTCCAAAATCAAGATTAAGTGCAATTTAACTTGGGGAAATCTGAAGCGAATTAGATCAAAATCTATATTAACCACTTAAGTGATGGCTTTTTTCGAGAAAGTGTGTCCATAAATTGTCAGGTTTTTTTTAAATTTCTCTAAAAAATAATTACCAAGTAATCTGAATACCATGTTTTTTTTCAATTTTTAACAATTTATTCAATAACTTTTTGTTGTATGATATATCTTAAAACGATATATCTTATAATATATATATATATTTACATGAATATATTTTTTGCTCGGGGAAATTACCAACAAAGAAGTCACAAAACAAGCTTTGCCCGAGAAAGACTTGGGCAAATCAAAAAACGATCGAACTACGTGCCCGAGTCAGGCTCCGGCAAATCACTCAAGTGGTTAAAGAATTGACAACGAACAATAATAAATAACATTTGTCCACACCGCTTACTTAAATTATACTAAGTGATTATATGATATTGCCACAAATATTCTTCCTGTTTTACTTCATATTAGCAAAATTAAGAAGACTATAGGGTCTCAGGGTTGTGGGCCCTCCGCATCGCGGGGTTTGCTCCCTTGTAGTTACGCCGCCGATGGTTCGCTGAAGTCTTGTATGTAGCATGATTTTTGACCGACAACCAAGCTGCCAACTTGCCCAGTAAATAGTTCATAAAAAATAAAAGATAATTTGGTTTGGAAATTATTGCACTGTAGAGTCGCCGTGGTTTCCATTTACACGTTTGTTAAACACTTCCAGTCACAATCTCCTTAAAACCACGGATCTAATTAAAATCACAATTTAAGTTTTTTGAATTAATTTTGATTTTATTATATTTTAACGTTTTCGATCACTGAATGATCATCTTCAGAATAATTTCGCAATCTCGCAACTCTTGCAATTTGATTGCAAAATTATTCTGAATATGATCACTTCGTGGTTTTAATTAGATTGAGACTGGAAGTGTTTAACAAACGTGGTTTGGAAATGGGTGAAACTGATATGAATTATATGGCAGCCGTACTATTCTATAGTGTATGGTCCGTTTAAAAGTCTTTGAGGCACATGCTCGATCAGCTAGCAAGCAAGCAATATGCTAGCGCAAAACCTGGCTACTCAATCAATTTTACCACTCAAATTAATTTGAATTTGTATTTTTTTTATAATTTTTTTTTTGATGCGATTGCACAGTAAACTTTGCGGCTTAGAAAACTATCCAGCAAATTTTTATATTGTTTTACTGTGCAATCGCAAAAAAAACATATAAAAAAATTAATTCAAATTCAAATGTGCTTGGTAAAATTGATTGAGTAGCCAGGTTTTGCGCTAGCATATTGCTTGCTTGCTAGCTGATCGAGCATGTACCCCTTTAACCGCATTAACTAAAAGAAATTAATCAGCGCGGAGTGGTCAACGTTAATTTTTCTCACGATTCATAGGAATTGGAAGATACTAGCTGTGTTTCTTGACGCTTGATCTAATCCAGTTCAGTTCATGTTTCATGAAACAACACAAAGGCGCTTGCTAGATTTAAAATCAAAATTTGTGATCTAAAACAAAATTTGAATCATATTTTCCATATAAAATTTGAACTGATCCGGATCAATGAGCATCAAGAAACAAGGCAAACTGTTGTATTGAAAATCTTTAAAATATTTTACAGGTGTTTTCCATACGGAAATTCGCATTTTCGGCGATCGCACAATTTTCTGGAAAATTAAAAATATTAATTGTTATTTTATATGTTGCTACCGCTGTAGCTAGCTGTCGAAGCTCTGTTAAAATGCAGGTCTAAGCGGGTGCGCCTGGCCTGAGTGCAATATATGTAAAAAACAAAGGTGCCAAAACATTTAAATTTTGAAACTTATATATACATATGTCAAAAGCCTGACTAAAATGATCTCGTTTGCACAAAAATGAAAATTTAAAATTATTTTAAACTTTTAATATTTTATGAACTCAAGATTTTATTCCTAATGAAGCTAAATTTTTAGATGAAGTTTTGTTACAGAAGTAATATCAAGTTTCGATCTAAATATCCCAACACAAGTATTTGTGTTCTATATATGGAGTCCCCGTGTATCAATAACTCTATTTAAGAAATTATATGATAACTCACTAAATTTATTCTTACAAATTTTCATCTCATTCACACTGGGTCTATTCCCGTGCAGAATTTCTATTTAATATTTTTCTTTAAATTTAATACTGATTTAATTAATTAATTCGAAGCGATATCGAATATTTCGGCCCTAAGGCCATTATCGAAAAATTAGCTTCAAATAACTTGATTAAAAACCAAAATAAGCGGTTGCTTTGAAAAAGGCGTTATATAATTGTTCGGCAATTCTTCAAAACCCCTAAATTAATATTGAGTGTGAAACACTGCAGCCCTTACCCAACTAAAAGCCACATCTGAAATCCGTTACATATCTGCAACGTTATAATAACCTTTGTAATTTATTGGTTGGAATGAAAAAAATTTCAATTTCAGATTCCACCTAGGAGATGCACTTTTATACTTGCTATCTGAAATCAAACGACATGTTCGGTTCTCAGCCTGGTCGAGTGCAGGCAAATTAATTTCTGCTTCCAAGTTTTTCAGTTTCGCATCTAATTTAGCAGTCATCTCCTGGTGGCTGGAACATTTTCAAACCTATCTAGATCTGTAGAAAATTAAATTCTCAGAACTCTACGACTTATAATGAAAGAATTACATAAGGCAGAATAACCGAACATTTGGATAGCGCTAAACCAAGCTATCGAATAGATTGTGTGGTAAACAAATTCAAAACTCAAAAAATGATAAGTTGGGAAATGAACTACGCGTGTTCCAGCCATGATGTTAACATGAAATTTTGAATACAGCTAGGTATTGATGGGTATAAAACTACATAGGGTCTTCCAATAAGAACTTTTTTTTAAATTTGAAATTAAGCAACGTTTTATTAAAAATATATGTCTTTCTTTATTGAAATTTAGTGTAGACACTTACCATTTATGGATGAAACATAATATCTGCAGAAGTTGATCCTTTGACAGAAATTTTCGATCTTATTTTACATAATTGGCACTCTATCTCACAAATAACGCTTTCGATATTGGTTTTGACACCTTTCGACTGTGGGTTATTCTCATAAACCTTATCTGCCACGTAGCCCCACAAAAATAATATAATGGTGTTAGAACGCACATTATTGGTGGCCAACTAACATCTTCCCTTCGCGAAGTTAATCGTTCATCAAATCTGTTCCCTCAATATACCGATGAGAAAGATCTTGCGGCTTTAATTTTTGAATCAAGTAGACCTTATAAGGATGTAAAGATACATCTTGACGTAAAATTCGCCATGTAGCCGTTGTGTGCAAGCTTAATTGTTGAGAACGTCGTGAAATCGATAACACACTTCTCGCCTCAGGAAAAGAAGATGGCTGTGTACTAACTTTATATCCAATGTAGCTCATAGCATATTTTACTGTATTGCTTTTTGTTGTGTGGCTTTTAATTTCGAGGAGATTTCGATCCAAACTCATCTTTGAGAAATATCTTTCTTTTTCCGCTTTTTTTGTGTATTCCATGTTGGATGACTTAATCCATATAGACGATAGCTAGCGAAAGCGGCGGAAGGTTATTTATTGTCTGAAAGAACATATTGCTCTTGTTGGTGGCACCAATTGTCCATCCAGTGTTAGCTCTTGCGATGGACAAAAAGCCCCATTTAAATTATTTTGAAATGCCGTCTAAACATAGTGGAATGGAGCTAATTTGTCTTCACGTAACCTGGCTGGTCGGGTTCTGGTATCATCAAAACGTAGAATTCTGGAGAGTCGACCAAACCTCTCCAATGACATTACTGTTCTATAAAATTCCATATGTGACTTATCGAAAGTTGTTTCGCTGCTACTAAATTTGATTTCTGGGCCGAAGTTTTTTTTTGGATGTATCGGCTGATTGTTCTCTTCATACTTTTTCTTTGCCCTCCTATACGTTTCCAATGCAATATACCCAATTAGAGATTCAGATATAAGACGTTTGAATGCTTTGTCTTCTTCTACATATGTTTCAAAAGTACAAGGTTGGTTGGGACACTTTTTTGTTTGAAGCTAAGGATAAATTTTATTTAGAGTTTAAAAGACAATCTAGAAGTAAAAAATCGATATTTGACAAAGATATATTGATGTATAATGAGTTACCGGATAATATAAGAAATTGTATAAACATAAAGGATTTTAGGGCACAATTGTTAAAAGAAATTTTATAATTATCAAGTAGATGATGTATGTATATTGTATTGTAAACTGGAAAATTAGCTAAGAGCTATTTGAAAAATAAAATAAATAAATATGTGGTAAAACCGTTAGATATGGCTATCTGTTCTATGATGTTCATTTCATTTATGTAATCACTTTTATGTATGGGTATGTTATTCATGCGGTTGATCAGGTGTTCATATGCTTTTAAGTCTTGGTTGATGGTTTGATGTGGCGTGTATTGTGTGATTGGTTTGGATTGCGTTTCAATACATATCTTGAAAATATGTTTGTTATTGACATTTTTTATTGTGATATCTAAGAAGTTGATTTGGTGTTCCTTTTCGGTCTCTAATGCAAATTTTATATTGGGGTGTCTGCTGTTGATGTAGTTGTATAGATTTATAACCTTCCTGTTGGATCCATTGAATAGGATTATGATGTCGTCGATGAAGCGGTACCAGTAAATGATGTTAGTTTTGAAGCTATTTGTTTCGTTGAATACATGTTTCTGTTCGAAGTTTGATATTAATATTTTGGCTAATGTTCCTGATAGAGGATTCCCCATTGGTAGGCTTACTTTTTGGCTTTCTGGTTGTTGTGTTGAAAATAATTTTGCTTCGTTATGGTTAGTAATATATTACGAATAAAATAGATAATTTTGGTGATTTACTCTGTTTTATATGGATAGAACCAAAATAACGTATGAAACGGTACTTAATCAGAAAATACGATAACTATAACATAATAGTATTTATGTTGTATTTAGTTAGAAGTAATGAAGTAAATAGAAAAAACGAAATAATTTCTAAAATATTGCAAGTAAATGTTATTTTCATACTAATTGTATCAAATCGTAATCTTTAGTTTTCTCTTGAGATTGTGTTACACTGCAAAGTTTGTCTTGGACAGTGTTTGTTTATGAAAAGTAATGTAATAAACCATCAAATATTACCACGAGAGGCTGTCGGTGTGTGAAGGGGAATTCATTATTTCCTATCAAAAATGACTTGAGGAACTCTATACCCCAAACACGGTTCTAAGGTTAATAATCGAAATTGTGCGCGTTTTGAATCATTTCATATAGTAACTTAAAAGGCGGTCAACTCTATCTTATTGTCATCTCGTAGATGTAAGGGTGCTACCTGACTGACAGCAATTCCATCTACAATTGTAACAATGATGAAACATTTAAGTGTTTTTGTAAGGAAATCAATAAAATTACGGAAATTTGAAGTGATTGTCAACTTAGTGTTGCCAATCTTCCGAAGCCGCTGTTATTACACGCTTGGGTTCGTAGTTCACCGGAGGATCCTAGTGTGGTTTTACCCAACATAGAGGCGATAAATTCATCAATTTCAACAATAAGATGGAGTTTCAGTCAATGCAAAAGAGAGTTCACTTTTTTCATTACAGAAAGTGCTTGAGGGGATAATAAAATCATCTCCGGTATCAATCAAATCAGGACGTATACTTTTATTTCTAGCAATATCAATGCATCACCCTTCTATGAAAACAGTCACACTAATCTCTTTGTAGTTTTTAGTGAGTACTAATATTAGTATACCAGTGGATCTCCCTTGCTTATCTATCTATACATTCGTTTGAAATTCTCAATGAAGACAATGATTAATTCATAATGATCATAGACGCATATCGTTCGATGTTAATCTCAAAGGATCTTAACCTAATCCGTTCAGTGAATCTCGTTTCCTTACTTATTCTCTCTAAGGAAATCGTTATTGCGCTAACAGTTACGCGCGATTACAAAATTTATCATTTTTACAAGTTGTTTAACCTCTGAAAAATCTCAAACGATTTTTTATAAAAAAAAAATTGTGAAAGAGATTTATTGAATTTCGATTATTTGCTTCATGGGCTCAATTTTTTAGTAAAATAAAGTTGCATAAAATCCATACGTATTTGTTTTAGAACATTATTAACTATCCACCAAGTGAATTACAAAATGCTGTAAATCTATCAATGGATTACATAAACTAATTCTTTTATTCTATAAAAATTGAAATTAAAACTTTTTTTTTAATTTCCAAAAAGTAAAAAAAATTTGTGTTAAATAAAAGATTTTTTTTTTTCTAAAATAGTAAAATAAAATAAAAAATAATCTGGCATCTCTGCAATTGACATCGAAGTGCACGCAATTTCTCTCACAAATGCACTCACTACTGCTTTCCAACTGCCTACCCTCTGAGTGTTGATTTTGTACGAAAAATGATAAGGGCGAGTTAAGCAAACCGGACAATTATAGTATGTATTGGGAATTGTGTTTGTATTAGCAGAGATAACCTAAAAGAGATATTTGTAAATGTAAAAATGTAAATGGCGTGTGCATTTTCTGTAACAAGTCGAACACAATCTAAAATATTTTGTTTTTTGGATTATACGTATACGCAGTTTAGCGTTGTCATGCAGCAATACCACCTTCTGCCTTCCTTGGCCCGCAAATTGTCGTTTTTCCTCCAGAGCATCACTTAATTTGATCAATTGGGCCTAGTAACATTCCACTGTAAGAGTTTGACCAGGTTCCAGAAGCATAATAAATGACTGATTTGCAATCCCACCAGATACTCATAGTAACCCATTCTTCTTACCATGAATATTCATTTTTGCAACTGATGTTGATTCCTGGTCTGTATTAACCCATGGTTTTCTGCGTTAAGGATTATCGTACAAAATCCACTTTTCATCACCCGTAATGATTTTGTGCAAAAAATTCTTGCTTTTGTATCGAGAAAAGCAAATTCATGCAGATGTGAACTCTTCGGGTTTTGTTTTCTTCGGTCAGTTTATGAGAAACGTATTGTATTTTTTCTCATTGCATGCAATCTCACACACACACACACTCATTTTTTCTCATTGCTCTGCAAGCTCTTTTTTAGTTTGACACGGATTTTCATCCAGTAAAAGTTTAAGTTCTTCATTTTCAAATTGTTTATGCATCAGCGAATGCGGCTATTCTTGTTTTGATTTTTTTAGATCAACATTTATTCCATGTGTAGTGTGTAATAATTTTCCCATTTCTGAATTAAATTGATATGATAATATTTATGATGACTAAATAAAACTATAGTTATATGAAATAATATTAAAACATAGATCCTAACAACATAAAAATTGCATCATTCGACTGGTCAAAAGCAAGCAAATAGAAGAAGTGAGTAGACATAAAAGTTCAATCGGTTCAGCCGGATCCATTTATTTTGGTACTTACCTTCCTAAAAATGACAGTATAAAATTCTATATTATACACCGTATATATATATACAAAACTTTTGCTCATCTCGCCAACTCGTGCTGTCATTTTAGGTGCAAAATCGGCGATCTGAGCTCCGATCTTAAACGTCTAAGAAGACCGCTGACTGATTGGGACAGTTTGTACATGATTGGTATTCTTGGGTCTTGAGCGTTCCACTATCTTTCGCCAAAGGTAGGGAAGCTTTTAAGAACTATGTTTTGCCTTTTTTGAGGCAGAAGTGGTTAAAGCTAAACATTTCACTAGTGAGGCTAATCTGACGTTGACAAGATATTCTTTAACTTTAGGTAAGGACTACAGATGACTGCAGCTGTACACACAATTCCATCGAAAAACATTTTTTTCGATAGTTTTTCTGTTAGTTTTGTTATTGATATAACAATCTAAACATTTTGTAACAAATTGTCTTCCGAAACTATATGATGACTCCATTTAATAATCAGCAAATAATTTCGTTTATAAATTATACTTAATTTATTTGAATAACACTAATGTTGGTGACGTGGATACCCGGGTACCTTTTGCACTTTTAGACGTCTATTTTTGTATGTTTTACTTCCAATAAAATTTTAAATTTTATGAGAACTTCTACTTCAATTGGTAGATTAAGATCATATTTAAAATTGAGAAATGTTACAACTTGGACGAACGTTGAAAAAATAAGTTTCCATGGAAAATGCATGTAGGTACTAATCACTCAAATTAAGATATTTTTTCTTCACTCACAAGAGGGATAAATAATAATATTGGTAAAAATAAACATTCAGACGAATTTATATTGCAAAATTTCTACGAGTGTGAAATATTTAAACTTTTTAACTGACTGCTTATGTCCAGAGAAGTTTCATTTGGCAGTGATTGTCTAATGAGTGTGACAGGGGGTGCTCCATTAGATTAAAAAGTTGATTTTTAAACGGACCTAATCCCAAAGTCTTTCTAAGTATTGTACACTCGCTTAGCGTTAATTGTGATATTTTTAATTGCTTAGGCCCAAAGAATTGTTCTTAGAATTTCATGGAATACTCTATTAGAACCCATAAGAAGAAGATGTATCTACCTAAAGACATTCCATTTGGCCTAAACGGTCCATTAATATAACTGAATTTGATGCTAAATACATGCCAAAAAATAGAATGACTTTGGAATGTACCTACTATCATGTAACTAAGGAAACTCTTTTGTCTCTAAGCAGTACAGAAGTAGTACCGAATTTGATGCTAAATGCTTATAAAATAATAGCTTATACGGTTTGTAATTCTGGAACACCTTTAAAATAATTCACACTCCTAGAAATTTTGCAATATAAACTCGCTTGAATGTTTACTTCTATACCAATATTATTATAATATGTAATTTGTTGTTGGTTTTTTTTTGATTTAATTTGGATAAATTTCATTGGCATCACGTGTGTTGATCGGACAATGACTACACTATTTAATGCCGCTCACCATTGCTCATTTCAAAATAGGCTGTAACCGTACTGTACGTGGTACGGAACGGGACCGATTAAAACAGGACATTACAAAATAATGCATAAAACATAAAGGATATGTTATGGAAGAGGATATTTTAAAGCGATATTGGCGAACAACAGTAATGGTTCAGTGTATCGACATGACTAGATTTTAAACAATTAGAGAATAAGGATTAATCGACCGATTAGTTAACCGAGAATTGTTTTTTTATCGGGACGAAGAACGATTGATGAATAATCAATCCTCTGTTTATTGCAGTTTTATAGTAGTTTTTTATTACAAAATATTATAAGAATTTTGAACAACAACTTTCATTTTTTGTAAAATATGTTAATTTTATCTGCACCACAAATTTTAACTATCAAAAATAAACAAAAATTCCAAATTGGATAACATTTTTTTAATGTAAATACTTATGATTTGAAACATAAAACTGGGGGCGTATCAACACTCTGATTTAGACGCCAAAAACAGAAGATAGAAACCGTGAATAGAAAACAACCACCAATTAATCTCGCGATTAATCTCTAGAAGATTAGTCGGCAGATTAATCGTCTGTTTGGCTCTATACAATCCAGCATAAGAATTCGGACAAGTATGAGTACTTCAAATTTTTAATTATTTTTCGCAATGGAATTACGTTAAGCTATTATCAGAGGCGGCTTGCTCGCCTATGAATGCAACGCATGCAAAGCATGCGCAACGAAATTAACAAATCAATAATAATATTATTATGAACGAAAGTACTATTTACACGAAATATAAAAATTACATATCCCTTTCCCGGCCAGACAAATTTTTTTTTTCCTTAAATTCATGTCCCACCGTACACAAATGTGTATGTAAATAACTATAGTTTGTAATGGTTTTTGTTTTTTTCATGTTACTCTTTCGTAACGTACACAATTGTGATCGCAGACCGGAAAAGGGATTTAACTAAATAAAAAATCGAAAATCTTTACTTTATAATTCCCTTGATTGAGCCGTTCCATACGGGTTGTCAAAAAAGCAGCTTCATCTTCGTTTCTTTCTCCGTTTACCTATGATACCGGTTTTAATTGCGACTCATTTTTGAACAAAAATTTTTTCGGTGAAACAGCTTTAACACAAATATAGAAATGAAATAAAAAAAAAATTAAGGCCATATTTAGATGTAGATTTTAGTTTAAATTTTATTTTCGAGAGAGCGGAATAAATTAATACAATAAATGTTGTGTTTAACCGTTTGATTCCCAAGCAGCGCGATCGCGATGTTGAGATTTTATGTCGAGAAAACTCAGCACATTTCGAACATTGTCAACAACTGACGGTGCGTTTCTCATTGTCGAAGTCGCGCGCTCAGTTTTACTGAAGCAAGTACATCGCACAGCTCCTTTTTAAATGTAAATAGTACATTTTACAATAGGTTTGTCTCAATAGATCTCCTTTCCATCTCATTCTGTTTAGCTTCCTCTCTCAGAGAAAGCGCGGTTGCGCTGTTTGGGATTCTTCGACATTGTTTTTTCATAACCCCCTGGGACTCAAACGGTTATATATAAAATAAGGTTTTAAATTAGCAATAAAAAATCTATTACGACTTATTTTGAAGCGTGAGGCAGTGCTTCTTTGACATCCCTTGTGGAACGGCTGATTCTCCTCCTAAGTACGTTACAATAAGAATCACAAATATCTCAGCTAATTTTGTTAGTTTTAAGCGTTCCAGACTGAATGAATAGAAGTTTTATTTTGATTTCTACTGTACACAAACTAAACCAAAAATTACTACATTCAGAGCTATAAAAAATTGAAATTTGGGTGGTTTTGCTGCGTACAAACAAATCCATACAAACTTACATGCAAAATTAACCAAATAAATGAATAAAGTTTGCTCTTTGAGTGATTGGCACAGGTTAATTAGATTGAAAGACAATTTCTAAATTCTTTTCAAGAAAGTATAGGTACCTATACAAAATTTAAACAACATATTCTTGGGCTGCGTGTTTATTTTCAAGAGAGTGGTTACTTGTATTTCTAAGTTAATTGTCAACTGATTTGGATGATCGTGGTATTTATTGTAGATTTTTCGGATTTATGATTTTCGAATTTCAACTAATTTTTTAAGCAAATTAAGTCCTCAAACAACGATCAAGAAATCGATGACATTATTCAATATCTTTTTGAAGTTAGTTCATATTAGTCTAAAACGTTTGCGGAAAAAATAATAATAATAGAAAAAGGGAGACCAAACCCCGATCTGAAAAATTTAAAAACTATTACTCCAAAATGCACAACATGTTTTAATATTAATTTTTATGACAAACAGCCTTGACTGTGCAGTAGCGCAAACTATAATAAATACAATTTAATTCGAGAATACTTGAAATAGACCAATAGGCCACGGAAGAATCACAAACACCATTACTATCGAAAAAAACCAAAAGTAAAATATAATAAAATTCGTAAACACGGAAAAGTTAGTTGCAAAAATAGAATATAGATGATAAATGTAGAAAAGAACCGAAATTCGTACGCTATGCAGTAATTCGCTAGTAGTACAACTACATGGTATTGCTCTATATATATAGACAATATTCCATGTAAATAATACAACATCAGTTGTCGCGACCTGATGAGAAGACTGATTTTTTCAAATCAATAATCTCATCCGTTCGAAACTGCTTGTTGAGATTCTTACACATTTTCCGTCTAAAAATCAAAATTCAAAAAAATACAATAAATTACTGTTTACATTAGTTGCCGTAGGCACTCTTAAAGAAACACACTTACTGTCTTAATAAACACATTTTATTAAACATTTGTTTCTCTATTTCGCAAAAAATTTAGATTTATGCATATTTTCATAAAAATTTGTTCAAAAAGTTTAAAAAATCACTCGATCGATTTCGACTTGTTAGTTCATCATCAGGAGTATCTACTGAGTTGTAAAAATAAAAATTTTAGTTTAATATAGTAGGCAAAAAAGAAATAAAAGAAGGAGAGACAAAAAATAAGCAATAAAAATTAATCTATTGACCGTCCCTGTTGTTTATATTATAGGTAAGCAATATACCTTGAATTTGTTACTCAGCCGATGTCTAATCGCTTACCTGCTATCCTCCTCCCCCCTTTTTTATTATTAATTTTTCCGTATAAACAAAAGTTGGTTGGGACGATCAATAGATTAATTTTTATTGCTTATTTTTGGTCTCTCCTTATTTTATTTGTTTTTTCTACTATATAGAACTAAAATTTTTACTTTTCAAATCAGTAGATACTTCCGATCGAGTGATTTTTTAAACTTTTTGAACAAATTTTTTAATTAAAATATTGAAAAATCTAATATTTTGCGAAATATAAAAAAAAGTGTTTCATAAAATGTGTACAAAAAATTATTTTGTGGGCCTTGTATTCTTTTTTCCAAGTTCACGGATTCGTCAAACTGGAATTCTAAAACAGGTGGATTAGATCACTTACAAAATCTGCATACGGCTATTACTCGGCATGAAAAGATTAAAAGTCATATTTCGTATTTTTTTTTGCCTTATTTGCTTTTGGGGAATCAAGAATCGACCACCAACTTAATGAACCAGCCAAACTTTTAAATTCGCAGCATAACCAAATGGTTTCAAACAACCGCGAAGTTATGAAAAGATTCATAAACCAGGTGTGTTTTAAGGAAGACAGGAATTGTCATTTCGCGGCCACGACAAGACCAAAAACTCCGGTAATATGGGAAATTATAAGGAGCTGATAAAGTTAATGAGCCAGTTTGATGAAAAACTTCAGAATAATTTGGAATATGCAAGAGTTTTTAAAGGAACATAAAAACTATACATACAATACAGGTCATTGTATTGAGCAGACAATTTTAAACAGCATCCAAAAAGAACTGAATTCTTCTCAGTTTGTAGCGATTATGTTGGATGAAACGACCAATATCAGTTGTAGATCGCAATTATCTATAGTTTTGAGGTACATTTATATAAATCAGGCTTATGAAAGGTTTATCAATTTTGTAGATATATAAAAAACTAGAAATGTTTTTGAAGTAAATTTTATGGAGCTCTTAAAACAATATTACGAGAATATTTTTGATTTTAAACTATTACAAACATTTTTGGAAATTTTTAGTTTATTTGTAAAGCAAAATTTTAAATTCGGGCTTGCCTGAGACATATAAATTAATATGTTTGATTATGACGGTACCTGCTACGGCCGTTTTCAGCCACAATTTATTCAATATTTTTTTTTTTGTAATTTTTCCGCGCTTTTTCATGACGCGCCTGAGTCACGCTCGGGCAAAACTGTCAAGTGGTTAAAAGGACTTCAGAAACACAAAAAAAATTGTTTTACGACGAAGTAAAAAATAAATTTTGTGACACCACAAGACGAATGGAATTACTATATAAATTAATGTTTCGTTAATATACTTAATAACTCTGTTTTATTATTGCATGCCGGAAAATTTTATTCAGCGGCCGCCACTGGCCATTATTTAACCGATTTTTTTCACAGGTTCACATTGTTCTGTAATATGGGTAACTAGAGCGGTTTTCCGGCCTTAAAAGTATTGGATAAATTCTATGGTTTTAACAACCAGATATAGGATATTTTTATCCGATTATAACGAAATCCGAAATGTTCGATGAAACTGAGCATTTAAAATATTGTTTGCTGAAGTTCTGCGAATTTTCTATCACCCAATTTGTTAAATGTTTTTTATATTTAATATGTTTAGTAATTAGTAATTATAATACATTTTTAATTGAAAATTGACTTTAAGTTAAAAGTAAAATTTTCCTTCAATTAACAGTTGAAGGTAATATTTTAGTAAATGTAAATTACGATCGATAAGTACTACTCGATTGCTGCGAAATATTGGTCCCGTACGGTCACCTAAATATGTAGTAACGCAAGCAACGGTTACTTGATGTTGTTGGTGAAGACGTCGCAATGTCTCTCTCCGCTACGCTCTCCTTAGGACATGGTTGATACTTAAAAAAAAAAGAAGAAAAATGGGCGAAGTTCAAAAAAACACCATCTAAAATGCCTTTATTGTAACAAACACATAATGGTCTTAGTACTAATGTTTGTTTATTAACTGAATATTGTAAATTGCCACTTGTCGCCAACATTTCGAACCGACGCGCACTTTTTATAAAAATTATATCATTTTATAATAAGAAAATTATTTAAGAATAGTTAGAATTTCTAAAACCTTTCATATTCTTAAATGTCCGATAAAAGAACAATTAATATACATACACAGGGAAAACTAGAAAAAATGAGAAATTGATTGATTGATTGATTGATTGGACTGTAGAACCAAGTACTTGACGAGTGTCCCGGTTAACGCCGGGCCTATTCCTACAGCCTTTTTACACATAACAATAGGAGGGATAGGAAAGGTTTTTTTTTTTTTTTTTTTTTTTTTGGGACAGAACGACCCGGTTTCAGACACCTAGCGATCGTACGGCACAACACAATTCTAATCTACTTCTAATCTACTGAGGGGGGATAAAGGTTTAATAGGTTCAATGGATAACGATGATATTGGTCTTCAAAAATTGCTTCTTTAAATCAGCAACCTGATAAAAAAATATTATTATTTCACGAGCATCTGGAAATTCCCTGAAATATAATTCAACATTAATAATTTCCAGCTTCCTAAAATAAAATTGATTGATTAATTCACTCTGAATACAGTCACCTAGGTAAATCCGATAGTGAGGAATACAAACACAACACAATTCTAAACTACACAATCATCAATTAATATTTTAAAGAAGTATTAGTCCACAAACATCTTAAGACTCCTGAAATTTAATTCTTCATTAATGTTTTTCGGCTTCCTAAATAATACAAACATTTATTGATTAATCCTCCTAAAACTCAACAACTTACAAAAGAATTTCCTGAAATCATAGTTATTAGAATTATATTAATACTAAAACTATAGTGAAATCCAGTAGCATTTAAAAATTATACTGTACACATGGTTGGGCTGTATAGTACTTAAATTGTCAGACTAATATTTTAAAACTTACAACCACTTTCTCAGAATTCCATCGTCAAACAGCGAAACACTTAACATCAAATTGGTAAGAAACACAAATCGAAATATACAAAATTTCAAGATCAGTCTCGAAATAACGTAAAAATTTCAAAATTTAGTAAAATATTATAAATTCCATCTTATCGATAACTACACCAACGATAAGCTTTGTTTTACGCCGCAATGACGATTTCATTGAGTAATTTTAACTATATCCCGCAAATCTGTTTTTAATTAATGTGTCTAAGATAAAAAGGAAATACAATTATTACAACAACAATGTTAGTTCCGAATAATGAAAATTAACAGAATTATTCATTAATTTTACAAGTATGAGCACTTTAAGTAAGAACTAACAAGCAATTTATTCAAGATTTCAATATTCTTAGCTTATTAAAGAATCAAATCAATTGCGTACATTAAAGGGCAATTAAATATCTATACTTAAAAGATTTTTTCTCAGTACAATACAGCCCTATCCTTCATAATAAGCCAAGCTTAATAGTGAAATGATAAAACAAATATAATATACATTAAAATAAAATTAATATAATAATATATTAAACTAATTATTAAAATATTAAAATAATTATAAATAAAAATAATCAATTATATATACAATTAATTATATATACAGATTTACACGCACATTCATACATACACACATATTACATTACATATACACATTGATAAAGCACGAACACCGCACAAACAGATAATTCTTCTCTCCTTCTCTGCTATTAGACTTTTAACCAATTCATCTTGTTGTATATAACCATTTTGTTTTTCTTATGTGTGAATGCATATAACAGTATATTCCTTTTCCTGCCTGCCATCACAATTGTGAGGGTAACATAAAATAATCATGTCAAAAAGTTATTTTTGTTCGAACCAACCAATCGTCCAAAAATTACACTATAACTATAGCACTAATAGCAAAATTATTAATTAATTATCAAAACTAAATAATTAATATGTCATATAATTTATATGTTATCAAATTATAATGCTTTTTTCATAAATTATTTCGATTTAACTAAGATCTGTTAAAATCCAGAAGACATTACATCCTGTCATTTTTACACACACATTTGTGTGAGTTGGACCTACATTGTAGCATAAAAAATTGTCTGGTAGGAAAAGGGATAAACAAGAGAGAAAAACAAGAGAGAAAAAACAAATGTGTATATACGTATTTAAAAACATACGGTCGAACCTATTTTGCTCATCCTTTAATATTTTACTTCTAAAATTATCATAATGTATATCATCTTCCACACAAACATACACCACACTATGGCGACATATTAAAAATGCGTATTTGTTATTCCAAGTACAACAGCTACTAACACATATTTATGTTAATAAAATTAAAAATTTATGGGAAATCCAATCAAAAATGAATTAAATTAATAAAAATAGTTTAAAAAAATAATAAAAATAATAAAAACACTTATCTTATGAATCCTTTGGTACATACTCGACATAGAAATCAGAAAAACTAGAAAAAATGAGAAATGAAAACATAAACAAATAAAATTATGATTGCGGTTGGTAACTTCTGTGGGATTTACTGAGTCTACTGATAGTGAAAAAGACTACATTTTTAAAACATGACTAAAACACTTAACAACTGAAGAGAGACTAACTCGTACAAATTTGTTCCACTTCTTTAAATCGAGATACAATTTATCAATAGTAAACGTCATTTTGTTATCACCTGTAGGACCTGCGCAAACAACGACCCGGCCTTCAATTATCTTGAATATATAAAGTTATTTATGTTTCTTATCGTGATGTTGGTAATTGTACCAAAATTGCATATTAAATATCAGTAGCGTTATCATTTAAACTGTATGCACAAAAATATTAATGAACCCGCGCTGACAGGACAGTAAGTCGGAAGTGATTTTTTTATTAAGGTGAAATTATTTGTTTGTATTATAAAAGATCTAATTTTTATCATCTATAATAAACAGATATTACACCCGTGATAATATTTATGAATGGATTCATTATTAGGGCTTGCAAAGTAGAGCTGTTATCATAGTTAAATAAACTTATGTACATTATGTATAACAAAATGTGTAATTTTGCAAAATATTTTGGATTTGTGTTAAAGATAAGTTCTTATACGTGCGGCAACAAAACTGTGTAATATAAATGCCGCGATAATGAACATTTATCTACATTTGCATGTATTTATAATGGCATGTATAAAAAACGTATAAATGTATAAATGACAGATACACATACTAATTTCTAAAGTATTTTGATAATAGGAATTCCCAATGCATGTGAAATACGTAAGATGAAATACATACGAGTAAAAAGTTTTTAATTAAAATTTAATAATATTGATAATATTGCACTTGGGTCGAGAAAGTTATCATAATATTATATTTAAATAATTCATCAGTTTAATTTGTTTTCTAATACTAGTTATTTGATTTTCTGACATTTAACCTTTATGCCTAATTAAATTGTTTTCATTATTTTATTTATTTTGGTCGGTGCCACAAAACAACGAGAATTAAGTCGCCAATCGGTAAACTAACACAAGACATTTGCCAAAGAGTTGCTAGTTTTCTATAAGTTAACCTATTGCAAATGTTCAATTTATTATTTATTTATATAATACAAAAAATATCGGTTTTGGGACAAGTAATCCGAGTTTTCGGACGAGACGAGTAGATGTATATATCTATGTCTATATAACGAAACGCATACCTTATATACTGTTTTACTAGTTCAATACTTGTTCATACAACTTAAATGACGAGCAGAAACTATCCCAAAAAGCCTAATTCTTTATGTATAAAATAATACTGAAAAAGTTTTTAGATTGGAAAGAGAAATATTTTTTGTGCAACCGGCCTCTAGTATATATTAAATTTATGACATCGCTATATCGGCATTTATTCATTTTACTAGTCTTATAGTTTACGCATGGGGCATTCAAGTTTTCTTATCTCTTATCTGTAATATTAGTCAATCTCGAAAACTTCGATCTACAAACAACTAAGGTAAATGGACTCTAGTGAAACCCTGGAAAAGTTTCGCGATTTGCAAGCAATTTAGGTGGTTATCACATTGAAATCATTTCATAATTTTAACATGACGATGTGAACATCTGTACATAGTTCATGCAAAACAAATCAAGTTTTGCCACAGCGGCTTTTCTTTGATTTTTGGGAAGTTCGAAATGCATTTGCTACCGGAAATTGAATCAATCATCGAATTGTTTTCGATACTCCATTTGACCAGTGGGCGTGAACTCACGTAGAATGGCTAAAAACAAATCAAGTTTTATTAATTACTCAACTGCAGGATGCGTTTTATGTTCTAGTGGCATTGTCCTGGTAATCCCCTGTAAATCAGGGGGAACAGGTAAATTTTTTTTATGGGTGAGCAACCTTACTTCGAGACACTTAGTTCGAAAACGGTTTGTTCTTCTAATAAATTCCAAAATGTCCGGTACCTTAAGTCTCGCAGTTTGCATTATCCAAAACCCACATTCTAAACCAGTACTTGATTAGAGTACAGCGTCCTGTGAGAATGTCCAGTAAATGTACTGCTCAAGGTGTAAGGAGAGTTACCCTCCCGTATTTTTCGTAGGTCATCAAAGTATTTGATAATATTTCTTCTAATTATAGAATGATCTCAAGCCGAGAGCTGGTTCAGATCTTACGAAATTTGCCGACGCCCTTAATTTATCGGCCTCCTTATTTCCATGGGTGTCTACATGATCGGACCCCCAAAAAGCAGAATTTCATTTTGTACACCGAGCCGGTTTAAGGTTTCATTAAACCTCAGATAAACAGTGGGATATTGGAAATCAATGGTCCTTAACAATTTCCGTCTGAAACACAGTAGTGAAGTGTGTCACCAGCTTGACCACGACTAACTGATCGATCGGTGAACATGATCAAACCCCTTCGAAAATATTACCACTGATATCTTTCAGTAAATAACTACTGTATTTCTCGGAAGAGTGCCTTGATGCCATTTAGTAGAAGGGTATAAAAGCTGTTGGAAATTTGCTAACTTCTTTCCAGATTCGAAGGTATTCAATGGCATTATTTCTTATTGCTGCATACGTCCTTATCCAAAAATCAAGATCAGCAAACCATTTTCTGCAACTGAGTCAGTGGTTTCCTACCAGTCCCAGTTTCCACATGACAATGGGTCTGAGTACCGCGACGTACAACCAGTATACGTATGTCTGTTTCAAGCCCCATGATCTAAATGTGTTTCTATATTTCCCGTGAATGTTGCTTCCATTCTTGCATTTTTCTTCAAGAAGGTTTTGCCAAGTAAGCTTCAGAAGCACGGGACCCCAACATACGTAGTTTCTTCTTTTCACAAGGTTATGCCTATGTTGATTGCTATTTGCTTATGGTAAATAGGAATCCAGCGATTTTTCAGTTTGCCCTTCGACATCGTGAAACGCTATATCAACAGATTTACTCTTTTGGTTGACATGTTGTCTTGGAAGAATTCGGAAGGACATTAGAGAATGATCTCTAAGCAACCTGTACACTAGACGTGCTAAACATTTTAGTAGGATTGAAAACAAACTTAGAGACCTCCCAATTTCGGGTTTATTCGAATTTAAAAATAAACAAATATGGTATAACGATGCGGTCAAATGGAGTTACGTCATCACAATAATAACAATAAACCCAAGGGCTTTTAGTTTTGGGACAGATGCCTCATCTAGGCCAATATGCAGAAATTCACCTTTCGAGTCCCTCTTTTGACCGGATTATTTCTGGTCAAAATAGGGACTCGAAAGGTCAGTCTGTCAATCTGTCAGTTCTTAGTTCTGGGTTTTTTATTTTCTCGTTCTTTCAGAATTTTGTCACGGTTCTAGAATTGGACCCGGAATAAAAAATGTGGTAGGTTACTCAATTATATTCGATGATTATAAAAACGTGTGATCCAGCCTTACAATTTCTTAATTAATTAAAATTCATGTTGAATTATAAAATTAAATTTATTGTTCGATATTTCGAGCTCACTGCTCATTATCAAGATTATTATAATAAATGAATAAAATTTCTCTTTGTATACGTTAAAAATTTTAGTAACATTTTGTAAAATTTAATTAATTAAGAATTTTAATTAATTAAGAAATTGTAAGGCTGGATCACACGTTTTTATAATCATCGAATATATTATACTAATCAGCCGTTTTTATAACAAAATATTTATGGTTACTCAATTAGACGTTGAGAGTTCTGTCGTTTGAGGATTGCGTACTTAGCAAGCTTTTGTAAACTAGAGCGCTCAAACCCTAATAGTTCACCAGAGGCGCATGGTGTATTTATTATTTTTCTATCAATTAGTTCATTGACTAGCACCCAATATTCGGTATCATACTTCTGGATTAGAACTAAACGTGTTCTTCAGCTTCTTTGATTGGTTCCCTGGAATGGGCATGGTTGTATTTGACCTTATTCTTGGAACCCCATCTGTAGCATACCTTTTTTGCACCGTTCTGTTACCTACTGGCGTTTGTTCTAAATCGCGTAATTTGTATGCTATCTGTCTATAATATCATATATATTATGTGAGTAATATTCAACTTCACCGGTCTAGCTTTATCAAGTTTATGTGTTTGTGTTCATTTCTGTTTTACGCGAAAATAAATAGATAGCATCCAACTGAGTTAAAATTTCATTTTAATTTGCACTGAGGTTTTAATAAAACGCCAAGCAAGCCGACCATTCAACATGTAGAATAATTTTAAAAATCTGTGTACATAAAAAAGAATGATGCAGAGAAATATTGTTGATTACCGAGCAACGTCTTCGACCCCGTACATAAGGGTTTGTGTTGTCTGGACCTTGTTAGTTAAAAAATTTCTCAAAATATTTGCTTAAATCTCTTATAGATATAGATATGCTTATAAATGTGTGAATAAAAATTGGAAAAGCTGTTTTACTGTTCTGAAATCTATGTGTTCCCCACATGCCGCCCACGGGCCGACCCATCTTCCATGTCCGGTGTAGGCTGTCATGGAGGTATGCAATGCGCAGATGGTAACTTAAATCGGCCCTATAGCCGTACGTCGTCGATTTTTCAGATATGCGTAAAGTAAGATGGAAAAATAAACCGCGAAAGAGCAGGGAGTGCTTCGGCCCCAAAACAGGCATAGATTAAGGGGACATAGCACCTTCAAATTTTCAAAAAATCGAAATTTTTTTTATGATAGAATATGTTAGAATGAACGTTTAAAAACATGATTTTAATGATATAAACATGAAAATCTCAAAAAAAAAAAAAATATTTATATTATTATTTTATTTATTGCATAGCACGCCTAATGTAAAGCGCGATAATTTAAACGCGATTATCTCGAAATGACGTTTTCAAGGTGGCGTGCAAGATTGAGAAAAAACTACAATACTTATACAGTCGTTCAAAAATTTTAACTCGTTGATCTACATATATTTCTGCTCAGAATGAACTACGGAAGGAATTCGGCCCTCAATTTTTTGAGTTACAACTAATTGGGAGAAAGTTTCATTAAGATATCTCTTTTTATTCCAAAAAAAAGAAATCTTTGAAAAACTTTTTTTTTTCAATTTTGAAGGTGCTATGTCCCCTTAAAAAAAACTACGAAGATGTAGGAAGGGAGGTCTGTAAACATTTCGGAATCATGATGAGACCTCTTTACAACCGATTTTTTACCGTGTAAATGAAATTAAAAATCTCGCGCAGTTACCAATTTAATATCGAATAAAAGTATGTTACTGACTATGAAGGATTTGCAATCTTAAGATTGTAATACCAGCTTTCAGGTACCACAGGAATTTTTCAATTTATTTTAATGTGTTTACAATTTTGTTCACAATACAGAATTACTTAAACTCAACCATCTGTTTATTCACCAAAATTTAACTAGCGGTATTGAGTCGAAAATATAAATTTTGCCTTGAATTTCTGTACCTTAAGAGCCTCATGTAACTAAATACGGCTTAAATATCAGTAAGTCCGTTTTGAAGAGGCTTCTCTATTACACACAGCAAATAAATGAAAGCCTTAGGTCTAATTAATGCTGTTTTGACATTAATTTTGATAAGCGAGAAATCCAAGTTTTAGCATATTTTAAGTTTAGTTAATGCAATAAATGCCGTAAATCGTTGTGTCTGGATTGCAAATTATTACTTTACTACATAGTTTAAATACCAAGTATAATCATCAATCCGATGGGGCACTTTCTAAAACCAATGAAATCCATTTTTGTTATCTTGGTTTACCGGTATGAACCGAGTGAATACCCTGAACATCATACCAGTAAATATGTATATGGACCTAATACTCTAAATCTGTCATAAATTGAATATAAATTCCGTCTTTTCAAAGATTAAATAAAATCAGTACGAAATAACAAAATATGTGTTGCTATGCTCAGTAACTTTGTTATCATAATACACAACTATGGATTAACATGAAATTAAAAATACGCACGAAGTATCGTCATGACTTCTCTCAAAACATGTTGCGATAAATGCTCTACTCCTCAAGAAAGTTAAAAATGAGTGAAACGCTCAAATCGGGCAATGTTGTGCAGGCCAGTACTAATCACCAAAAGGAAAGATTAGGCGAGGCTTGCGTTTGGTGGTGGTCTGCAGGCAATAGCTGATTCATTGTTTGTCTGTCTACTGTTTCGAGGATTCCTTTAACTTCTGAATTTACCGTCTTCCGTTGAGAAAGTCTTCTCAAGCCGAGCGACAATTGCTATTTTTTCAATTTGTGTCTCACGACCAGAAAATCAATGACGAAATGTCAAAGTTTCCTTGCTTTGACGTACCAACTTGACTACATTTCCTCAGGCATTTAATTTTTGTTCCTAAGACAATTGCCGACCAAGTAATGAAATCAGAGACGAGTAAAAATACAACTACAAGTCTAACTTGATACCAATCTATTTTGGTTCAATTTTGGTTAATAGGTAGATCACGATTATACATGAACACTCGTGTTTCAGTACAAATCAATTAAGGAACCAATAGCCAACTTTTTCTGATATTGTCATAGAATCCTGTGCCGCAGAATGAGCAAACCACGCGATTGTATTTGAATTGTTATGTCAACCACCATTGTTCAACGATCTCTGTTTGGTTTCGGAATTTTATTGTTAACCGATCCAGGGGCGGTATGTTGTACCATCACTTCGAATCGAAATTCGAAAAAAGTTGAATTGCGGTATGTTGTATCATTTTCGAAAAGCAAAAATGATACAACTTT
Organism: Nephrotoma flavescens; assembly: GCA_932526605.1. Taxonomy (NCBI): domain Eukaryota; kingdom Metazoa; phylum Arthropoda; class Insecta; order Diptera; family Tipulidae; genus Nephrotoma; species Nephrotoma flavescens. Next base: position 180,185,745 of record OW052220.1, on the reverse strand, counting down.
CACTTTTTCGATTCGACTTTTCGATTCGAAGTGATGGTACAACATATCGCCCCAGATCTGGGGTTTTTCATAAACATATACCTATATTTTATTTTTGAACTTACTATGAGACTGTTTTGTGAATACCTTTAAAATTTCTGTTGACGTCCCGTCGCTCATGTACTGAACTTTCTGCTGGCCATAGGCATTTGTTACCGCGCTTCATGAACTTTAGTAAATTTTAGCCTTTGTAAGATTTTAATAAATGATAGAAGGCTGATGCCCTTTTAGAGTAATTTAATCAGAATTGAGGTGCGGCTTTGGTTTCATTAATCTTTAAGTTTATTTTTTTATTTTTATTACTTACAATAGTAAATTTGTCAAATGTTTGAGTGTTCCCTTCTCAGCGAATGTGGAGACAACCATTAAATATTTTTTTTAAGAAAACGGAAATGTAACACATCTCCTGTAATCCCATCTCCAAATAGTCGGTGAAGATGATGCCTTGCGAATCCAATAAAACGGTGGCCAAAACTTTTCTTGGTGCTAGAACTATCTAGGCCTTCTGGGTAGCAATTTCATCGGGTAAAGTACACCTCTGTTCTGAATGTTTCATTTCTGGCATCTGGATCCATGTTTCAACATTCACTAAAGACCGCTCTTATCACTTAAATAATATGTCCAAAAAACAATGATCCTTCATATCGCCGATAGCTTTCTCATTCTCAATTTTTCGTGGAGGATATTGTGTTATATGCGCGGACGATCTGGGTGGTCAAAAACGGATGTTCGGACACTGGATAGTTGTTATAAACGGCATGCAACTTTAATTTCTTCAGACGTCTTCCACCGATATTGCTCTTTATCCATAGTTGCAAACAAACACAGACTTGTCCACTTTTAATAGCTATCAAAACAAAACTACCCGATAAATCTGACAGATTGATTTGATTTTGGCCGGTGTCGTTTGAAAGATGGCGTTAAACAATTATGTACCATATGATTGAAAACGACCCACTTCGTTTCTTTTGTTAAATTTCTTTCTTGTTTCTTCGCTAATGAACAACTTTATTATTCCATCAATCATTTTTGACTCAAGCGATCACAATAATAAATCAAAAATTGAATTTATGGAAATGGATTATTGGTATTTCAAACACATAAAATAAATTAGAATAAACAAAAAATTGGAATAGCGAGGCTTCGTAATCTTCGAAGTTTTACTCAGGCGTTCAACTAAAGACGATAATGAATTAAGGCGACCGAATTCGATAGTAAGGGTTGCAATTTTGAGTCAGTGGCGCTAGACACTGGTTTTTATCATATAGCCCTCGTTGATAAAAAAAATAATTTTGCTAATAAAAAGAAGTAATAGTTCTTAGAAAAATTTTCATATTTGTAAAAAAGGTGTGTGTTCGGGCCATAGAGCTGAACACGTATTACCAATTTGTTTTTTAAAGCGTGTGATTTCCTTAACAATCCGCTGAACATTTTTATTGTTTTTGGTAAGATACATATTTTTTTTAAACTACACTACACGCTCAATAAAATAATATAAGCTTTGAGTTTATAAATAGCCATATTAGGGTTCAAATTTTAGTGGTGTGGTCGAATGACTAGAAAATGGAACACCATAATTCCATTTTTCGAGCACTTTGTGTAGTTTATGGTTTTTGAGTTAAAAAGGCCACAGATGAACGCATCATTTATTTGTAATGTGGATGTTTAAAGGGTTTTTTTTCTTCTTAAAATGACTAAATTGATTGACCCGGTTAATCCTATTTACTGCGATTTTTTGCAGATATCTTAATGCTATACTTCCAGAACAGAAATTTAAATTAATATTCAAAAAATTGTAAAAAGTTAGCTCTGTTCTATAGATCGGCCAGCTAAAGCTCTGGCACATTGATTCCATTATGAACAACTTTAGTTTCTGATTACGATCGGTGATGAAAATGAACACAATTATGACCCCCTGTCGGAGTGCAGAACTCATAGGACATTAAAAGCGAATCGTGAAAGAATTGCGGCTGCTTCGGCCCCAGAACAGATTGCAAAGTTAATACACAAACAAACAACTTTACAACATGTTTATTCAGGGAAACCTTGAATGGACTTGTTATATCCTATAAGATTAAAATGATATTACAGAGACTTCTTAATAAATACAATATAAAAATGATCTGACGGGTGTCATTATAATTTTTGTTGTTGTTAAATATTTAGAAACTACACACATTTTAAAGCAATCCCGATCAGAAGTTTGTGGATATATCATATTTAGTGATAAAAACTGAGGGAAAAATAAATATTTTTATATTTATTAATCCGAACGAAAAAGATTATAATACCTTCCGCCACATCGCAATTAAAAAAAATTTTGTTTTGTCGTTTGTGGTCAAAGTGTTTCTTATCCAATTTAATTTTTTTTAAACCGAGTTCAGTAAAACGTTAACGAGCGATGGAATTGAACCTCACATAAACGAAGTACTATTCGTGGTTAAATACCTATGCATATGCCAGAACCGAAAATGGAAAGCTCGGGGATATGGTTGAATGATTACGGTATATTAATATGCCTGCCGATTATTCGATTAAATTAACCAATATCTGTCTTGGAACATATTGGCCAATTTAATCATATAATCGGCAGGTATATTAAAACGGTTGTGTTGATTTAACTGCTGAGTTCTGTGCCTCAACCACATGTCACGATGCCAATAACATTAGGTAGTTGTAGAGGCCGTACTATAAGCGGTTATCATTGATATTCTTATGATATTCTTGATGACTTCCTAACAAAAAAATCCAATCACGGTTTGTGGAGATATTATTATTATTATTAAACTTGGCTTGAACCTGAACATGTTGGCCCGTTCCAAAAAGGAGATACTGTGAATATCCTCGACCTTCAAATGAAAATCAAGTTTCCCAATAAGCCATTTTGTTCCAGAAGACTAATTATGAACTCAATCAGTAAGACGAGTAGTTGGCTGAACACGAACCGAACAAGGAGCCAAATTGAACCAGCTAGGTAATTTCATGGTAGAGCATTGTGGTCTGTTAGCCGAACTACATAAAAACAGAACGCGCCCACAGAGTATGTCAAAAAAGTGGGAAGGCGTGAAAGATCTAATTTAGCCTCTTGTGGCGATATTGGAACAAGTTCACAGAAGTGACAATCGAGTTGAATAGTTCGAGTGGAAGCTCCGACATGGGCTGGAAAGTAAAGAAGTTAATCTTCTGCCTACTCGCACACCAATCAGAGAGGTGAATAGATTGTAAGCGACATTTCATGACACCCATTGATCCGGGTCAGATCAAATTGTATATGGAAACCTTGAGCCAAATTTCGCTATGAATCACAAATTTTAATTTAAAATCTAGTAGCCACCTCTATATGGTTTCACGATTCTTAGGCTGGAAACCGGATCACAGCAAGTGTCAAAAAATGCAGATATTATTATCGCGAGCTCGATAAACCACATTCGATAGTAAAGCTCCGTTCGAGGACCACAGGCTGCAGTTTCAAGTGGCAGTGCAACAAATATGCAAGCTGCAAACTGTACCTAAGATAGATGAAAGTTATGATCGAACCACGTCAAAGTTGGAGGTGGAATACCAGGCTGCTATGAGAGGTCTGTGCACTGAGCAAATACCGTTGCGCAGACTGGAACTGATTCGAATGATTTTGCAGTAATAGAGGCGCCACTAAAGCGAATAGTGAGAAACTGCCATACAGTTTTAAAATGAAAGAAGAAGTTTGGTCAGTGTACATTCGAGATTATTGGCAACGATGGAATGATCGTTTTAAGATTCAGCTTGATTCTCGTGATAGGCAATATGAAAACTGGCGAGAGAAACAGAAATCAGGACTATATAAATACAGACGGCCCATGGATCACAAAAGATTAGATTCAAATATTTAGGCTAAGATTAATATGCGAGAAAAGAATGCACGGCAGGAGGACATGAGGGTGTATTTGCTTACCAAGAACAGGAAAGACCTTGGAGGAAACCCAGCAGTTGCTTCCGCAGTACGGTTGTTTAGGATGAATTCATATATGTAACATAGTCACATATTAAGAGGTCGTAAATATAATATGGCCGAATTACAACGAAGGATTCACGACGATTAAGCCGCAGTAGAGAGCATCACGAGCACCAAAGGTAAAATAAAGACTGAAAACGGCCAGTATTGATGATTTTTGAAGAAAAGGAAGATTTACTGGAATGGTTCATACTAAGCTGTCAGATTGTTAGGAGTTTCTGCAACGATGTGTTGCGATTTTAAGAAAACCTTGGAAGTAGGCTGAAAGCCAATAACTGTAGTAGAACATTAATGCAACATTTATACCAATAAGACAGACGAATTGATGATGTGCATGGAATGTTCGCGAATACAACTACTTATCTCGACGGATACAATAAATGGAATAATTTCGAACAAATATATTATAAGCGCAAGCAAATTATAATGCAGACACACAGAATATGTTGAACAGTTTAAATTCAATAATTGGACAGTGATACAGTATAGTGATACAAAATGACAATTGTTCAGTGAATTGGTGAAGTGTAGATAGTGCAAATAAATAAAATTTGGAACTTTACGTTGAGTTTATTGTAAAATCAATAACGAATTCTATTAGACGTCCGAGGTTCGTAACAATGGCTGTGGTTCGAGTAATGTTTCGAGTAAACCGTTTAGTGCAGTAAATTAAAATTTTAGTATAAATTACTTTACAAACCGTATCAAATCACTAGTAAATGAAATTTAGTAATTAAATCCAAGTAGCTCCAAGCCCAAGGACCAAATGGTTCGTAGGTAAATAAACTAATATCAAAATTTGTTTATGTCAAAAAAATTAATTTAAAACTAGTAGAAGCGGACAATTGAAATTGTCCGACAAGCGCTCGCCAAAATAGGAAAAATGCAATAGACGGACGGACGGAGGTGTATACCTCTGAAACAACTAAGGTGCTAATACAACAAATTAGCCCAATAGACAAAAAATGGATAGAATCTTAAGCAAATCAAAAAATTACAGAAACTAGTTTTGAAATGACACTCATTTTATTATAGATAAAAGTAATATATATATTAAAGTTAGTCAGTTGGCCTAGAATAATAATTGAAAATTTAAAAAAAAGTAGACAGCCGCATCTGTGTGACCTCTATTTTTAGAAAAAGTTGAATATCTCGAAAACTACTTGACCTGGAGTTCCCAAATTTTAAATGTGACCTTTTTAGAGTAGTATCTATCTGTGTGCAAATTGGTACTGGCTCTCTGGTATGTATAGTTTTTGCTGTGATAGTGCGAACAGACAGACGGCCTAAGTCTTTGTATAAGCTTGCTCGCAAGAGCGAGCGCTAAAAATGTTAAGAAAATGTTCGTTAAATGAAGAAGATAATAAAATTAAATAGGTTTGTTGTTATTTTGTGTAGTCGTGTTTTTTGCCGCCCCGGTGGCAAAATGGTCAGAATGCAACGAAGGATTCACGCTCCAGCAACCGAAGGTCCCGAGTTCAATTCCCGGTGGTGACAAGGAAAAAGTTGCACGGCTGGTTTAGGATCAATTAATTGATCACTAATTATCCGAACTGAAAATATGATTATGAAACCTCATTTGAGGCGGCCAAATCCCTTGATGGGATATAGTGCCAGAGAGAGAGAGAGAGGTGTTTTTTATTAACAAAAACAATCAACGAGAAATAAACTATCGTATTCCAACATTTCATTACAAACAACGCATTTTTATTTTGCCGAATTGGGGAGCGTATTGCATTGTTCATTTAAAAAAATTATGTAGGAACAAGACAGCCATATTTTTGAGATATTCTTCTAGCAAAGACACACGTTTTAATGTGGCTTATGTATCTTTGATTTACCATACTTTTTAGTATGACCACATAATAGTCTGAAACGCTATAACGCTATTTTTGTATGGAAAAATATCGGCTCATTTTGTTGACCTTGATTCGCGAAAAGGTAGGAAAAATTGTTTGCAGAGTGGGTACCCACCCAATAGGAGGAAAAATTCGTTATTTTTGAGTTTTAAATTTGAAATATATATTAAATATTAAATAAATTATTAAAATATAATATATTTATATAAATACATATTAATAAATATTAAAATAATTACAGTTCAGACACAGAATAGATATTATCCAGAAGCGCCATTGAGTAGACCAAGAAAAAATTACCTATCGACCATTTTCCTACCTCTTTTTTACGACTTGAACTGTAATTATTTTAATATTTATTTATTATTTAATATTTATTAATATATATTTCAATTTAGTATATAATTTCCGTAGTTTGTCTTTTATCTTCTGATGCTGCGCTAGCTTTTTATAGACAAAACTTTTTTTATGGTTTAATAATTAATTTATTTTATTCCTTTATCCATATATTTCGACCTGAACGCCTATTTTGATCCAGAATTGGGAGACGAAACCACAAATTTGTGTATACGTATACGACGTATAATACACGATTTTGAATAAGTGTGCTGTCATTTGTTACGCATGTATTTGTGTTGTTTTTGTGACCATACCCTTCAAACATAGCGCAAGGTAAACGTACGGTTTACGAGGACTTCACTATACTAAAGTCTTCGCAAGCGCACAGCATTTGCGAACTGAAAAAGTTTTAAAAGTAAACGGTTTGTCCAAATAAAAGTGAAACAATTTGGTGAAGACTTATGTATGTATTAGTAACATAAATATGTCTTCGCATTTTCCTCGATTTGGAGTGATGTTAACAAACGGTTAGCGCGAATTAATTTTGTATACATTTTCACACTGAGTTCTTTTCGGTTCTAGGTAAATTTTGCGAACACTTTCACTTTTCTAGGTAAACAAATTTATTTTTGGTTTAAATTAAAAGACGGAGAAATGCGTTTTTTCGCACTTTGATACATATAAATATTTATTGTAATATAAATATTTTCTTTTCCTATTTACACTAGTTTTAATAAAAATATTTAAAAGAATACTATTTCACTATTAAAATTAATTTTATCAAATAATTACAAAATGGCGTATAACGTACGACTACGAATATAATTAACATAAAAAAAAATCAAGTAAAATAAATAGAAAATATTGCCAGTGTAGTGTGTTGGTATTCGATGAAAAAGACCGTTCGCAATGTTTACGTTTCCATAAAGAATTGGGTGTATACATTTTTATGTTTGAAGGGTAGGCATCATAATTTATCGAACCGGGTGGAATCGGTTCAAATTGTTGGTGCTTCCACTCCTGTTTTGTGACATTTTCCCATGGTATCTAGATGGGGAATTTGACAAAAACAAAATCATGCTAAATTTTGAGGAAAGTGAATTTATTTTTTACGGGTCGTTTTATTGAACACGAAATGTTTTACAATTCTTTTTTTTATAAAATATAAAATTTGTTAATTTACAAAATATAAAATTTTTAACCAAAAATAAAAACATTGCGAATGGTGCGGCGCGACGTCCGAACAAGTTTGTTTGTTACTAACACAAAAACACATATATTCTACACTATTGCGTTCCGGTAGTTCTTCTCTCCTGTCATTATTTTTGGACCAAAATAGGCGAACTGGTCGTTATCATCAGCGGAGAATTCGTACAAAATGACTGAAAAGAAATTACAACAAAATTACTAAATAATCTAAGAGTTATGTAGAAAATAAAGAACAACAACTAATGCATACTTAGTCAAACCATAACAATATTAAACTTTATATAATACAATAAAATAAACATAATTTAAAATGGCTACTGACTTGCAAGAAGCGTAGTGTAAAAGTACTGTCATATCTAAAACAATTATTGATTTTACTTTTATTCTGTTTCACCTAAGGTAGGAAAGTGATCATTATGTTAGGGGGTATTTTTTATATTTCGATCTCGCTCACCCACTCTTTATATAATTAATATTAAGTAAATATTTTAACGATAAAGACGCAACATTTTTGGCGACACAACGGAGTAAGTCATGTTCTTTAAGACACCAAATGAACATTTCCGAATCACAAAGTGTAACATTTATGTAAAAAAATAAATAATATAATACTTTTAAATCACAACAAAAATAAAAAAGACAATTTTGACATGAGTAATATTATTATGCAATATAAAGGATAATGAACTGTGAACGGTCCATGTTGTCCTTGTTTTTCAAATTTGATTTTACGTTTTTATCGTTAAAATATTGACATACTATAACTATTAATAATATAAAGAGTGGGTGAGCGAGATCGAATTATAATAAATACCCCCTAACATAATGATCACTTTCCTACCTTAGGTGAAACAGAATAAAAATAAAACCAATAATTGTTTTAGATATTACAGTACTTTTACACTACGCTTCTTGCAAGTCAGTAGCCATTTTAAAACATGTTTTTTTTATTGTAAAGGGTGATACAATAAGAGCTTTCGGAAGTGTTTTTGAAATAAAACGCATTAAAATCAATTTAATACTCAAAAATTGAATTTGTGACGTAAGTTCGGTTTATGACATTTAATGTTTGAAAATAATTTCTTTTAAATATTGTCCGCGACTGGCTCTTAGATGATCCATTCTATATGTCTAATTATCGAGTACTCTTTCGCGCATTTTGGTCGATATTTCGCTAATTACGCGTGTTTTATTAAAAATTTATTTCGTTGCCTTCGATTTTACTTTGGGCAAAAATTATGTTCTCCAAACACTTAGTTATCATGTATTGCCTCTACTTATTACGAATCAAGTTACTTGTAAGAGTAATGCTGAGATGGCAAAATTTTTAAAGGGATGTAGTATCAACGAGGCAGCGAAGATAAATCTTTATATTCAAGTTGTTAAAGAAATGTATGAAATTAATTTTTCTGAAAAATTGTGAAATTTTCAATAAGATAATTTACCAATTCACAAATAATTAATTGTTCAATAGTCCGCAAAAATAAATGATTATGTACGTATGATGTACATATGTATATACTTTTCCTTGTGAACGTTCCAGACAGTACTATGAGGTAGTTTTTTACTGCCGGCATCGGCAAATTACTATGAGTTTAATATTAACTAAAATAAAGAGTTTATTTACATACTATAGAAAACAATTTCTGAAAAGGGAGTGAGCGCTCAATGATAGCTTAATAGAGAGGATACTGCAAAGAAACACAGAATTTCCAATAAATGTGAAATATTTATACTGAGTAAATTAAAATTAGTCATTATATTATTCAAACACATAAACGAAAGCGACAATTTTTTTTTTAATTATTTAAGTAAATAACCACAAACTCAAAACTTTAGACTGGCTATAAAAAATCGAAGGTTGTCGTTATATTTTTATTAGTACGAGCGGGAATTACACAAATTTCATTAAATCATTAACAAACATTTAAATAACGATCTTTTATTTATTCCATATTATGTAATCGAACATTTTTTAAATGAAATTTGGTAATTTATTACCTATAGGAGGAGATTGGTTTCGCCTTATGGTAATGACAGGTAGTTGAGACATTGTTATCGAACCAAATAAATCTATATATGTTAGTTTAGGTTTTCTGATCGATTTACATTACATTTATTAAACGTAGCGTCTGTTTAAATATGTGTGCACTCAATAAACCCTAACGTTATTAAATATTTGACGGAACAATTTAATGATTTGATCAAATATTTCGAATTTTTTATATTAATTATAAATATTTATTTATAATTAGTTTGTTTATAGAGTGTCACAATATTATATTTGCGGCGAATTTAGATAGACTGAACTGTACAAAGCACAAACATAGTACAACTAGTAGTTTTTTGTTGACAGATTTGTCGTATCTACTAAATCATTGATTTAAAAACGATAAAAATATTGTCGCTTGTTTTTACTTAGCTATACATTTTAGAAAACATTTAGTTTGTGATGTCAAATGCCAATCGGTAGCCTATTCAAAAACCTTTAAGTAAAAATTGAACTGATTTAATTAAAACTGAAACCAAAAATGTATAATTAAACAAAAAAAAATGTACTGGAAAAACTTAGCTTATTCTAAATATAATTTGGCTTAACGATTGATATTTTTCATAAACACCTTATCTACCTTACGGATAAAGTGTTTTAGTTTTAACATTGTCAGTTAAGCCGTACGTATTTGTTCATATGTTCGCGTTTATGGATTTGCAGTTTTTGGGTGATTTTATGAAATATAAAAGGGTAATTTTTCAGTGGAAGCGACCAAAGCAATCCCGCTTCTTAAATATGAGTACTAAGTATGTAGTTCAATAAATAACGAAATTAGCGCTGGGAGACGCGATTAGAACAAGTTTAGTTTATATTAGTTTTTGGGTAAAATCCTAATACAAAAATATTGCAGTTATAATAATTCATACACCCTATACAGTAAACACCTTCAACCAACCAAATTTCAAATTTAGTGCTTTGCGAGACCTAGTTATACTAGTTCCGGGCAACACTTCATTATATTCACCTTATTACGCACAACTATTACTTATGACACGATTTGAAAGAACATCGTTCGCTGTTCAAAGAAACAGTCACTGTGAACTATTGGTGCTTTGGCATAGCTTTTTGCTCGAATGTGGTATATCTTAATATGTTTTTATCCTTTATCGGGAATCTTCTATGTTGAGTAAATCTTTTGTTTTGTGTCAGCCAGTAACGTTTGTTGCTATCGTTAATCTAGTTTTTGAGGAATACTTGATCGGGAGAAAATATCGTTTGCTATATAAATTAACGGCATGTTTATGCAGTTTGGTGTACCACTGCTCATCTAATTTTGCATTTTGCTGATCATATTTGTCTGCTTGCTGGTGTAATTTAACTGCTTACTGGCAGTAAGCTCGTATACAATTATTGTTAAAAATAATTTTTAATTACATGTTGTACATTAATTGGGATCCGGCCATTATATCTTGAACACACAAGAATTTGAAAAACGCCTAGTAAACATTTACATGCTAATTGTATTTCACTTAAAATAAGGTGTTAATTGTGATTTCAGAATCATAAATGAAGCTTCCCTTGATTATCGATCCAGGGTCATATAAATAAACAAAAACTCTAGAAAAGCAACACAATGAAATTGTTTAGATTGCAGTCATTCACTCGAAATTAAAATTTCCAAGACTATTGTGTAATTGCTCGCTTTGTATGGAAATATATACATACTTTAAATCAAACAATTACAGAACATACATACAAATATTTATACTTCAAAACTTAATCCGAACGCAACAGTAAGACAGTTATCTTATCTTTAATTAAAATCGGGGTACACAAGAATCGGATAACCAATATAAAATTGTAATCAAATATTTATTTCGAGATTTAGACATTATAGGTAGTCACACACACCCCGTTTATACAGACAAATAAATAAATAACAGCCGTAACCTTGAAAACACAAATAAAGCGACTTAATATTTACTTCGCTTACTTTATGGTAGATCAACATAATATCATGATTAGCGCCTTGCTGTGATTTAGTTTCTCGTCATATGAGCAAAATCAGTTGATGGTCCGGTCAATCGACCAGTAAAAACTACCTACATCGCACCACTCAGCACAAACAAAATACTTTGTAATAAATCATTTGGCTGATTAGCATTTATGAAAATTTCTTAACAAAACGAACTACGTTGCCAGTTTAAACTACTATGGCGATCGTTAATAAATTATTTCGTAAAAAAAATATTAACGTAAAATACATGACTGCTAAATGTGGATTAGAATGGGTAGAATGTTTGAAACATAACACAATATTTTTTTAACTTTCAATGGTAGATATATAATTACGAGTATTATGGTGGTGTATTATGCAGGGCTATAAGCGCTTATGTTGCAATCAAATTATTTTTTAATTTGATATTAAGGGAATTAGATTTTTATTGGAAGCAGTAGGAAGAGAAAATATTTCGATTGTATTGTTTGATTATGTCACATTCTGTTGTAACCAAAATCATTTTTTGTGATACAAAATTCATCAAATGAAAAACCAACACAATCAACTTAAATCGCCCTCAGCTAAACTGAGCACCATACAATCATGATTTATCGATTGAACGTACATATACAAGATTTCAAAAAAGTTGAAGTCAATATGAAATTTATTAGTACGGATTACAAGCCTTGGTTTTTTACTCGACGTCGGAAGTTTTAAGTGTCGGTATTATTCGATATTATTATTAAAGTTTGAAGAATGATAAAAAAATGCTTTATTCAAAGTATGCTCCATCTCTTGTATCAATACATTTTTTTCCATCTTTCGGGCAATTTGTGAATACCACGCCAGTAAAAATCTTGCCTTTTTGCTGCTGCAAACCATTCATCGAGCCATTTTTCACATCTTCAAGGAGCCAAGTCTGGTAAGTAAGCTCATGGAGTAAAGTTCCCACAGCTGAGTGTTTAGAACGTGTCGCGAACCGATCTTGTCGTATGTGCGATGGAGCATTGCAATGAAAAAAAATGACTTTGTGTTGTCTCTTTCGGTATTCTGGCCTTTTTTCAAGCAGCGAACCTTTGACATCGGTCAATTGTTGTTGGTAACGTTTAGTATTAACCGTTTGCCCAGGTTTTAACAGCTCATAATAGATCACGCCCTTCTGGTCCCACCAAACACAGAGTATAGTCTGGTGGTGGTGATGGTGCGCCTGGGTCCACTCATGATATTTTGCACTTGGGATTCTCAAAATAAACACACTTTTTATCCCCTGTAACTATACGATGCAAAAACGACTTCCTTGTCTACCGAGTGAGCAAAATTTCACATGCGTTTTTACGCTTTTCCATTTGCCTCCAACTCATGTGGTTAATCATCTACCGGTCTTCTGAATCTTTACCATCTCTCGAACAGAAACAGCTTATTGACTAAGGCCCAATTGCTCGGTAAGTTCTTTTTGTGTTTGCGAATCCTCTTTGTCCAACATTGCTTGCAACTCCACATCTTCCTATTTTTTGGAGGTTTTCCACGTTCCTTCTCTGCAACATCGAAGTAACCACTTTTGAAACGCCGAAACCATCGTTCACTCGTATCTTGCGATGGAGCGCGTTTTCTTCAAATGAAGCAGTAGTTTTCTTCAAATGAAAAGTAAAAATGAATGCTGTCCGTGAATGCTCTTTGTTAGGTATAAATTTCGACATATTGACTACAACAGTACCACACTATGCACACAATTTTCCAATTTATCACTCGTGCGCGTCTGACACTTGATGATGACAAAACAAAATGGCGCAATGTCAGATTTTTATAGCACAAACTGCATGGGTGCACCATCTCATGTCTGAAATCCGCATTTCATACATGTATACATCTGGTATATCCCTTTTGTGTTTTACTAACACAATTGTGTGGGTATGGCAAAAGTACCATGTCAAAAATTTATTCTTGTATGTGTTTTGAACCAACTTACATATTTGTGTATTCCTTTCAAACTTATTTTCATTCGAAAAAAATACTATAACTATACACACAATTGTGTTGGTTGTACTTCAAAGCAAGTGAAGTTTTTTATCAAAAACGCCATTACATACTATGATTTTTTACTCACACATTTGTGTGGTTTGGACTTTAATTGAGCCATTTGTTTTTTTTTTGGTTGAAAAAGGAATATGTCGCACCGAATAACTTAATAATTTTATATTTAATCATGAAATATTTTAAATTAGTTAGGCTAATGATTGGTTGTATTGACGGCTTCCACACATGTATTCGATCCGTTATAGTATCACGTGATATTGCACCTAACCTTTTATACCCTTTATTAGGGGAACACCCTAAGACCAAACTTGCCTTGCTGTATTACATGTTATAGTGTTCGTTCATCTTTCGTTTTGCCAAGACTATATCGCCTTAGTCATTCCAATAATTTCGCAGTCTTCAACGAGACGTTTGGATCGAAAACCTTCCATTCAGGGGTGGATAATAATCTATAACCATTAGTAGCCTAGGGCCAGTTTTCGCTTTCGAAAGTTAGAAACAGCTTTTATAAATGCTTTGTAAAGTCCAAGCTTATACGACTGCGAAAGATATTTTCATCGCACCAACCTTGACTACGCGTAGAAGAATCGATTTTCGGTTAAAACCTATGCAGGTTTTTATAGGATTTCAATTCCAAATTGAAACATTTAAAGTTCACTGGTAACTTTTTCCAAAATAAAATAAACCTTTTCCAAAACAACTAAAACATGTTCAAATGCAAACGAGACTTTTTCTATGTCAAATATATCTGCAAAATATTTAAAGTTTTCCACGTTGCCAAAGATACGATGGTCCCCAGCAAGATTTTTACGACATGTCTCCCGAAAGCATAAATGCGATACGGCTATTCACATTTATTTTATAAATATCCGCATTGCGGAAGATATTTAGAAAATGTACGCAATTCAATTCAAATTGATCTCTTTGCGACGATAAAAACAAAAATACTGTAGAATCCTTTTTCGATATGTCTACCGAAAGCGTAAATGCGAAATGCTATTCGCAATGTGTTTTAAAAATTAACGCTCTGCGATATAATTTCAGAAATTGTGCTCAATGCGATGGAAATGAATCGGTTTGCGATAATTGCGATGCAGGCTATTATCCAGTTTATATTACATATAGACATCGCATGTTTGCGTTAATTACAATAAAATTCAAGGTTACGAATGGGTTGACAATTGCGTAGCGAATCATTAAAATTCAATTTTTTTAATATAAAGAAATCAATGTTTCATTAGTTCGAAGCCAAACTTCCAACGTCTTATGGTGATCCTCATCTTGTTGTAAATGGCACTATTTGGCTATTATCCAGAATAACCCAAAATTTCATATATACAAGTCTAACCCGATTTAACGAATCTTCGATTAGATGATACCCGATTTTGCCACATCCGATTGTACAAAAAAAAAAGAACCCAATTTTACGAAAGCTAAAATAAATTGAAAATTTATAGGTTGTGAAGCCACCGTGAGTTACATACCCCTCAGAAAAGCAGAGTTTATGGTGACAATAAACAGCACATTCGGCACTGCATTCTAAACGAATCCCAACAAGGAAAAAATGCTTCTCAAGGTCGGGAATCAATTTGTAATGTTCTTGATTGCGACGTTGTGACTTAAGAAAGTAGTATTTGTACAAACGTTTTAGAAGTGGTTATTTCGATCCTAGTGACTAGCCGCGGCCTGCGGACCATCACGAAAGTTTGAATATGTGGAATATCAAGTTCTAATGGACGTCGATGATCCAACGCAAATGCAACAAGAGCTTGCAGTTCAGCTAACAGTCACCCAAACAGCTATTTCCAAGTGTTTACGCCGAATGGGAAAAATTCAAAAACTTGGAATATGGGTGTCATATATGTGTTGACCGAGTACAACCTAGGTCAGCGTATGAACACGTGACTTTCACTGCTTGCTCGGCAATAAAAAAAGGAGGTCAGACGGTGACTGTGGAACGCTACAACAGGCAATTGAACAAACTGAGCAAAGCACTAGGTAAGAAAAGGCCATTTACTGGGCAAGGAAGCAGGCAAGTCATACTACTGCATGACAACGCTCGACCACATGTTGCTCGCGTGACTCAGAACACCCTCATGAAACTTGGGATGGGAAGTTCTCCCACACGCGGCATATTCGCCAGACTTGGTTCCATCCGACTACCATTTGTTCCGGTGAATGAAGCACGTCTTAGTGGATAAATAGTTGAAAACGCTGGATGTTATGCGTGTAAATTCTTCGATGATTTTATCACGTCGAGAGACGGACAATATTTCCAAGTTTAAATTAATTGTCTATTTTTTATATATAAAATAAATTGGCTGAAAAATTTGTAAAAATTAAGTCATACACCTTATAATATACATAATTTTTAATTGTGTACTTTTAAATTTTTAAGCATTTTTGTTAAAAAAATGCTATATGGTTTCGGTTTGCCGTCTGTCCGTCTGTGTGCACGATAACTTGAGAACGGATGGAGATATTAACTTAATTTCTTCACTAAAAGTTCAAGCAATTCATGGGAATGATCCCTATTGATTTGGACATTTTTGTGTTTAGGGTGTTTGGAGATATGTAAGGTTTTGTTAACCCCCCTCCTCAAAATTGATAGATTTTTTTAAATTTTTTTCTATTCTATTTTGATTTCATCGAGCATGTGGATGTGGAATAAAAATATATCTCGTATGGATCTAGGTTTGTGTGGGTGGTGTAGTTATGGGGTGGTAGCAGTGGTGGTATGGGAGGTGGAGGGGGTGGTATGAGGCGTTTTGGGTTTGGTGCGAGAATTTGGGATTTGCTGGATGAGAGTTTGTGTGGGTGGTGTGTGTGTTCGTGGAAGTGGGTTGAAGGTGATAAAGGGTGATAATATGGGTGGTGCGGTATAGGGTGGTGCGGGTGAGATGGGTTTTGGGGTTTTAATTGGATAGTGGGTGGGGGATGGTAATAATGTTTAGATGTGGTGGTATGTGATTAATTGGAGTCAGTTGAGATATGGTGGATTGGGATCGGTTGGGCTGGGTGTAGATGGGGTTAGGTGGGTATGGGAGTGGGTGGTCATAATATTTAAAATACGCCAATCACACGGCATAGAAGTTCTTTATAGGCTACAAAAATGCTTAAAGAGTTCGGCTCCGAACCTTTCCCGTCTTTTTAGTTTTATTTTTATAAATTCGAAATTAATGATAAATTCAAACCCGCTTTTTAAAAAATATTCGATTTAACTAATGTCTGATTTTTACGGAAGCAAAATTGTATGTCCCTTTCGGTAAATCGGATTAATACTGTATATTTAAATTCATTTAATCTTATGAGTTGTTCGTGAGTGGGGTTAAACTTGGGGCGGATTAAAGATTATCTGCCGACAACAGTTGAGGATTATATGCGATACACGGACGAGTATATGCAGGTTACCTTCCAGATTTACGAAAGTTTCGTTCTAGGTTGTACCATCGGTATCCGACTCATTATCATTAGCTCACCTCAGACCTATTTCAAAAAGATAAGCGCAATATAAAGTAAAGATAAATTTCATACTTTGGTTTTTCGATTGTAATAGTGTTATTGTGATTGTTCCGTATATTGGCCTATTTTCAGTACTCTCGAATTAATAACACAATAGTAGGACATTTTTCCATTTAGCGTCAATCTGTGTGACAACAACTATGATAATCGACACTTATTTATACACAAACGTTTTTCGTGCGTGGAGTCAAAGATATTCGTGCGACAGTCCCCCCGATTCTGACGATAAGACTACTAAGGCCATCATAGCAAAGACTTTCTTGAGAAGACTTTTATTTTTAAGACTAAACTATTCATTGAAATTCTGAAGGCAGTAATCTTAACTAATATATTAGAAATTCTCCAAAAACTTTTGTAGAGCTGTTAAAACAAGATTTTCACCATATTGTTTCAATTTATGAACGAAAAGCGACAGTTCGATGCGAAATTGTTAAAAGAACGCAAATTTTTGCTTTTTGAATAATTTTTCTGTTTTTAATAATCAATTATGTATAATTATTGTTTCTTTATAAATGTCAAAATTATTAACTGGAAACAACCAAATTATAGTTCCTAAGACCACCTATTTCACTGATATTAACGAAGACAATTTTTTAAGACTACTCACAGATAAGACTAAGTACGAATAGAATTTAAATTCTACAGTCTTCGTTAAGAAAAAATTTTCGCTAAGATTGAAAATGCCTCTGTGACTGTACGTTAGAATCAGGGGGAGTATTTCCGAATATATAGGCGATGTTGCGGTTAGTCGCTCGATGAGTATTTTACAGATAATCTACCGTTAATCTGCGACGTTGCTGGGGTCTGTTCCGACTTTTGTAGCTGTGCACTTTCAAGCACAGGCGTTTTACGTGGAGGAGAAGCGATATTAAATTGTCATTGATATCATTATGTATCCGGTCAAGAAGCACGATATCATCTGCATATCCAAGAATTTGGCCTGACTTATTGAATAATGCTGGTCGAGCGTCAGATTAAACTATGCAGGAGCGAGCGAATCACCCTGTCGCACACTTAATGTTATTTCGAAGGAATCAGACACAGACCTCCTCCCGAACCGTTACCCACTTAAATTTCATTTAATTTTTTTTTTACCTCGGTAGGGGTTCCCCGAAAATTCTGCGACAAACAATTATGCCACAAACAATTCATCGAAAAACAAATATGAAAACTACAACTGTACAATAACCAAGTGTGCGTAAAAACAATTGTGCAAAAAACAATTTATCGAAACAAAATTTTTCACTGTAATGCACCGGATTATTGTAATGAGGTGCATAATTTTTTTCAGCTAATTTTTTGCAATCTTTTTTTTTATTTTTATTGCTTTGTCA
Source organism: Nephrotoma flavescens (assembly GCA_932526605.1). Taxonomy (NCBI): domain Eukaryota; kingdom Metazoa; phylum Arthropoda; class Insecta; order Diptera; family Tipulidae; genus Nephrotoma; species Nephrotoma flavescens. The sequence goes on along the minus strand of OW052220.1, from coordinate 180,167,426 downwards.
ACCTTGCAGACACAAATCAAAGAGTTTTTGTCGCTCTTATCGCTTCTTCTGATAGTGCCACAAACGTTAAAAAATCAACTTTATAAACTATATAAACCTTTTTTTAATGTAATTTTAATTCGTTGTATACCTTAGAGGATGGAGGCCGCCGCCCTCAAATCCCCGCTTTTCCAGAATTTTTACAATTAATCAAGTGTCATTAGTGAAGATGTCCTACTTTGCTTTCCGTACCACACAATTGAACAATTAAGAGAAAATTGATCAATATTTTTTAATTGCATTACGAGTCTTTTCGATGAATTGTTCAGTGTAGAATTGTTTCCGTGTAAAATTGTTTCTATTACCATTACAAGGCTTTTCGATTAATTGTTCAGTGTAGAATTATTTCCGTGTAAAATTGTTTGTATTACCATTACGAGGCTTTTCGATGAATTGTTCAGTGTAGAATTGTTTCCGTGTAAAATTGTTTGTACGAGTATTACAATTATTCTTCTCTGAATTCATTTCTAACAATTGCTTGTCGCACTTTTGTGATTGTGTTAAATTGTGTTGCGCATAATTTTCGGGTTGTCCTTCGTACAGTATTCAAGATTTGTTCGTCGACATTGATTTCGTGTTGAATCTGGCTAATATTTTCATATTCATAAGAGAACAATGTTCCTCGTTCTCGTAATCTTCTGTGAACTTCTTCAAACATTCAATAATCTAGTATCCGCATATTTGAATATCGGTTTGCGTATTCACGCTCTGCACCTCGTCCCTTTCCGTCACAAAGCATATATAAAATGGATAACGGCGAGTTCTTCGAATGTGTAGCGTGACATATTTTTACTGATTACAATCGCGCAAACAAATCATTTTAAAATCGATTAAAAGTACTGTGTACGTTAAAATCGATTGCTTTGGTTTTTCATAATTTTCAACAAGTACATTTTTTTTTTAAATAAATAAAGAACGGTGAAACACTTTGATAAGTTAAATAATTTTTTTACTTATAACAACTTATAAATTTTTTTCAACTTTTGTTAATATCTCAATAACTATGCGTGATTAGATAAAAAAATGGAGTAGCAATTTTTTAGTAAATTGTCTGATAAATTTAAATTTGAAATAAAAAACAAAAATTATTAATTGATTTTTTTGAGAAAAAATGAATTAATTATTTTTTTTATTATTTTTCACATAATTTTTTTAAATACACCGTTTTCTTTATGGAAAACACTATGTATGAAAATTTTCATTCACGAACATAAAGAACTCTGTACCTTTAAAGTTATAAACAATTCAGTTATTTTAATTTTTAGAAGAATTATTAGCATTTACATGATTCAAGGTAATCTGCCATGGTAAAAAATTTGAAATGTAATTTAATTGCAATTGGGTAACGGTTCATTTCCGGGCATATGCATAGTAGATTTTTTTTTCAAGAAATTCACTCAGCTACACGCCCTACTCGTTTGAACTCGTCCCACTGGGACCACTGTGTAGAGTTGGTTATGTTTTACTCCCAACGTTTTTAAGGTATCATCCTCAAAGTGAAACACTGGTCAGTAGTTGATATAGGTTGGAGCGAAAACAACATTAGTAGCAAGCCCTTTGTAGGCGGTGAGCTATGTCACGGAAATTTTCACATGTGTGGCGGTCGCCGTTTTTATGCAGCGGACATTTGAGTATGGTCTTTCATTTCTCGGAAGGCCCATCCTGGATACAGATCGCAATGGTAAGTTCATAAAAATTAGATGCAAGAGTAGTTTCTCCGTGTTTTAATAATTCTGCGGGAATTCCGTCAAGAACGTGTGTGTTTCCATTTTCTCATCTATTAATATCTAAGTTTATACTTCCTCTTTTGTGGAGTACGGAGCAAGTACCACCTCGCCCAATAGAACAATAGCTCGAATAGGGGTCACTACACCGTTTCGGTTTAGAGGAGTTTGGAAGTAGGATTTCCTTACTAAGAAAACATCAACCACGTTTGTTCTCAACTCGCCATTCGTATCTTTGATGGCTTCTTTGGGGGATCTTGTATTCCATTTTCTGCTTGGAAGCTGATATTTCCAACACAGGTCCTCATATATGTATATCCTCCGAAGATATTGTTTTATGTCATTTGGTTTAAGTGAAGTGGACCTCTGCAATCGCGACACCTCCGCTGGGTATGCATAGGGACACGTTCGGAAATCATTTAGTGGGTTATCAACGAGTGTGTCGTCTTAAGACATTCCCACTTATTTTCTGCTTAAAATCGTGAAGTTATGCTCGTCGCCGTCTTTTAAGCGAACATATTAACTGGAAATCTTGAAGAATGTTGAACATCATCTCTAAGGCGCGCATAGGTGTTGCCTTAAATGCCTCGCTACAGCGCATCAAGATATTTCGTTGCTTCTCGAACATCTTCATGCTCAGGTTTAAAACCCTGTCTTTTCCCGATGGCTTTCCTGCGTTAAAACGTATCTAGGGTAGTTCTGTTTATTAACCCAAATGTCACTCTTTTATCTCGGAAACGGTGTAACTTAGAAGAAAATTATTTTTTAAAAAAAAAAAAGTTAGTTTTTTTTAATTTAACCTGTACTTTTGAGCTCAATTTTGATTAAGCAGCTAGAAATAAATAAATATTTTTTGTTGTTGTGTGTAGTTTTATTAGTGTATTTTTTTCATTTGAATTTGGTGCAATTGTTTTTCAAATCTAAAATTAATTTTCAAGAGATTTTTAAACAATGAACACAATACAATTTTCAAATAACGGCAGCAAATTTAAGATCTACAAAAGAAAGGCATCGACGGGATGAGCTTCACTATTAAAAATATTCATTACATTCTGGGAGCAACATTTAAACCAATTAAAATATTTTCCTATATCACATATCAAACAATAATTGAAAAATAAGGATATTTACTAGTAAAAATCATCCCACGGCCATGTATATTACCACAAAGTTTGGACATAATACAATAATGTTTGTTTTCAAAAGATGGACAAGTTACTGTGTTTATTGCAGGGTTGAAAATGCAAAGCAATTTACGTGAGAAGCTACAGTAACGAGAAATAAATATAAATACAATCAAATTTTCTTTGACTTTTCAGTATCTAAATTAAAAATTTGTTTAATACGTCAGGGAATATTTGATCCTGTCAATGTTTCACATTGGGGTAGATACTCGATTGGTTAGTAAGCACGCAATTTGCTAGCCGAAATCCTGACTACCAAAAGTTTCAATTCCACTTTCTACAGGTGTTGCTTCCATACAAAGAGAGAAGGACGTAACCCCGAGATCTAAAATACGAATTCTCTTTGAAATTTGAAACAACAAGAAATGGTGGTTAAAGTTAAAATAGTAATAGTAAAATAGTATTTTACCAGTGCATCTAGAATACTACAGACTACACTGCTTTGTATGAAGTCATTTTAGGTCGTTAGTTCTTTCTTTGGCTATTATAGGCAGCACTACAATTAAAAAGATTGTTTTGATTTTTTTTTGTGTTTAAGCTGTCATATTGATAAAAAAATTGTAAACAAACAACAAAACTTAATAAAATGCTATTGGTTAGTCTTAATAAGTATACATTTTTATAAATCGATAGATAAAAATGAGTTGTGTAAAAAACATTTGATAATTCCAATGTCATGATTGTATTTGTCACAAATACAATCATGACGTTGGAATTATGAGAAGTTTTTTAACTCATTTTTATCTATCGTTTTATAAAAATAGGAAATCTATGGTAAACTTATTTTTCTATGATATTATTATAAAATTATGCATTCTAAATTGTGTTAACATATATGTAAACACGTATAAAATGTGTACACATATCGTGTAATTTAACTCACTGTGTGGCCTGTAGTATTTTAGGTGCACTGATTTTACTATGCGATCTGAAATCGGCTGTCGATGGTATAATAGGAAAATAAATGTTTCATAAATTATTTTTAAAATAATGCTAACTTTACATCATGTGGTGTGAAACGGCCAGAGTGATTTAAATATTATACTTTTTTCTTATCATACGATTGCTGGTGTGAACCCGGTATTTGTTCAACCAAACATTATTTTCATTTTTAAATGCTTTCCAAGGTTACTAAGTAGTTGGCTTTTTTTGCCCTCGAATTCACCTACACAATCAAATTTTGTTCCACTCATTCTAACACGAAATAACTTACAATTAAGTATGACACAATAAAATAAATATATTCTGCTCAAAGCGAATCTAATTTTTATTACTGTACGGTTCGCTGGTCACTAAAAAATTGTTTGTACATTTGTTTTTATCGGCATGAAAATATTAATTTGTGGTCACAAAACTAAATTGATTTCAAAAATTTAAGTAAATTGTGCACAACTTTTCAATATCAATTAATAAATGGTGTAGTCAAAAATTAATTGACTACAAAATAATAAGAAGTGATTTAGAAAGCTTATTTCACGAGAGAAAAGGAAATGTGGCAACCACTTCGTTATATTTCAAAATAATTTTGATCAGTTTATGCAATTATATTGCGTACAAATCATGGTTCCTTTTAATCATTGGAGTGGCACTATTCTGGTTTTCCCTGGGAGTTGGGAATTGGGAAAAATATTTTCATTGTATTTCTGGCTAAATTGTATTTTTCTGGCCTAACGAGGAAATAAGTTTTTCTTCGATCGTAGGAAAAAATATATCTTTCCGCTGTTTTTTTCGAAACGAAAAGCTCAAGATTCCAGTATGTTGTATTTGTTGCTAAGCAAAAAGTAATAATAGTACGAGAATGTTTTTTCTGGCCTAGGCCGGGAATATATTTCATTATACTTTTGAAAAAAAAAACAAAATGTATTTATGTCTTATGATGTCGTGGCTAACTAAGCAATAATTTTATGTTATTTTCGATTTTTTACTTTGTTTTGATTTCTTAATATGTTAATGAATGAATAATACTAAAAATTATTTTGGGTTTATATTCGTTTTAAAGTCCGATCGAAGAAAAAATAGTATGTAAAATTCGGAGGAAAAGTGCATTCCCGGACTTCCGTGGTTGCCGTGGTGCCAATTTCCACTATCGTCCGGGAATGCAGTACTTTTCCTCCTAATTATACAATATACTATTGGTGTGTAAATATTTTCGAAACAAAATTAAATGGGAAAATATTTTTCCCTATAAAAATTTTGTAGAACAAAAGTTTCCCTATTAACTTTGTTTTGAAAATTTTTACACCAAACTTATTTCCTTAGTAAACCAGAAAAATACAATTTGGACAAAAAAGCTATGAAAATATTTTTCCCAATTCCCTATTCACAGGGAAAACCAGAATAGTGTCACAGGGTCGACTAATTTGGTTCGTGTCGCCTGTGTAGGTTGATACATCTAGTTATCATTTATGTCAGAAGTTAACGATAACCAGTTGTTATACCAGCACTGAAGCACATATCGCAACGCAAAAATATTTTTTCTAAAAACGAAAATGTCTTTTCTGCTCCAACTAAAAAAAAATGCAACTGAAGCACGTCATTTGCTTGAGGAGGCCTACGGCCAACATGCACCATCGAAAACTACCTGTGAAGGTTGGTTTAAACGCTTCAGACGGGGTGATTTTGACCTTGATGCGAAAAAGCGCGAGCTGCAAGCGTTGTTGAATGAATATGATACGCAAACTCAAGATCAACTTGCGGAAACTTTAAAAAGGACGCGCCCAAGGTATTTCCAAACGTTTACATGCTATGGGAAAAATTTAAAAGAAGGGAAGATGGGTGCCGCATGAGTTGGCTTAGAGACAGATGGAAAACCGAAGAGAGAAATTTTGAATGCTTTGATTTGCTTTCACGGCATGAAAGAAGGAGCCTCCTGCATCGATTTGTTACGGCAGATGAGAAGTGGATGTTTTTAAGAATCCCAAACGCAAAAAGTGGTGGCTTTCTTTTGGTGAAGCATCAACATAGACGGCACGGCGAAATCGTGATATTCATGTATTACCAGACAGACAGATGTTTAGATAGCGATAAAAAAAATGTGTCGATAACGAAGAAAAATACTTTGAATAAACCATTTTTTATATTTCTATTGAAATTGCCCATATTTCATTTTTTAAAAAAAAACCGGAAACTTAGTTGCACACTTAGTAACATAAAAATTCGATAGGCGACGCGCGGTATCAGCAAAATTTTTGTTTGTTTTGCCTTGTTTTTTTTTCTGGTGTATATCTAATTGAAGAAGGCATATCTAAATGGATTTTCAATAATTTTTAGTAATTAGTTTTTAATTACATTTTTGTAGGTCTGGGCTAATTTGGTACCATAACCGGTACACAGAGTGAAGATTAATAACCAATTTTATGCGATTATTGGTTCAACAAGCTTCATGTAATCATCAGGGTTAATCTTATTCCATTTCGCCAATATTACCGTTTTCAACTCATTTTTATTTGAAATGTTATGTTTTCGAATTTCGATCTCAAGTTTTTACCATAAATTTTCAATAATTATCAAATCCGGCGATAGTGGTGGACGGTGGTGTCTTTGTCGCTTTTTGGGCAATTGTACAGCAGCCATTCTTTTACAATTCCAGCCGTGTGTTTCGTATCGTTGTCTTGATAGAAGTGAAACGAGTCTGTAATGCCTAATTTTTCAGCGCTTTGTTTTAAGTTTGCTTTTAATATATTTAAGTACATATATTGATGTTTAGCCATATTTCCATCAATAAAGTGCAGTTTACCAAATCCACAGCTGCTGAACAAGTACCCCAAACCACCACATGACCGCCATCGTGTTTAACTGTGCGGCGCAAATGCTGTGGATACATATCTGCATTGGATTTTCTCCAAATGTTGACTGTACCATCAGACCAAAATAGGTTGTATATAATCATCCGTAGCTTTCATCCGTAAATAAAGCTTTTTTCAGTATGAAAAATCTTTCGTTACGTAGTTGTGGGTGAACTCCAATCTCATTCATCTTTTTATGTTTTTGACTAACGAATGGCTTATTTCGTGCAATTGTAACATGTAAATCTGTTGTTCCACCATATCCCGATGTTTCCGCGTGCTCAGTTGTGGATTATATTTGGGTTTGTTGACAATCCAACGTTCATCACTTCCGTGAACATTTTTTTCGGACTTATTTTTACTTTATTGATAATTCTTTTGTCGTTATTTTACCTTTTAATGATATTTTTATTTGTTGTACGGGACTTACTAACAATTTTTGCAATTTCCATTTGACTTTTTCCGGTTTCGTAATGATCAATAATTAATTTACGCATCTCGATTGACGCCCCATTCCGAAGAACTAAATTAAGCAAACGTCTGTTAGCGACTAAAGTAGGGACCAGTCAGGAATAAAAACTTAATTTAATAAAAAAGTAAGAATGTTTTCTCAAGCAAACTTAATTTTTACTTAAGAAACCCAAAGATATTTTCTTTAAATTCAGCTGTCACTTAAAAAAAATAGTTTTTTTTTATTTATTTAATTTATTACAACTGAATAGAATTCATCTAGTAAATTTTCTTTCTTAATTTAGTCACTTGTGAATGAGAAGAGGCTCATTGGCCAACTCTATTTATAGGTTATTTACTGAAGTAGTCTTTGCTCTGATGTCCTTAATCCATTAAATCAATTGATTTCATTCTCTGCAATCGCCTTACTGCCTGTGAAGTGTCTAACATACCACGAAGCACTTTATTTACATGTTGGTAAATACGTTGTGCATGAATTACTGCAATTTTTTTTATTTCTTCTTGAACCGTCGGGATATTTAGGTCCCTATGAAGGTCATCATTCCTAATGTACCACGGAGCGTTAACTATACCACGTAGCAATTTGTTTTGAAAAGTTTGTATTATTTTGGTGTTGGTTTTATTTGTAGAGCCCCAGAGCTGTATTCCGTAAGTCCATACAATCTTTAGCACCTATTGATATAGCAATTTATTTTCGGTTGACAATTCCGAATTTTTCCCGAGCAGCCAATACATTTTTCGATATTTGATATTAAGTTCATCTTTTTTCTTTTTAACGTGCTCTTTCCATGTGAGCCTGGTATCTAAGGTCATCCCTAGATATTTAGCCTTATTTCTTAAAAAAAATTATTATAGCGCACACCGAAAAAAACAATAACTTAAAAATTGTATTGAAAATCTGATGTTTTATTAAATATAAAGGCGGAAATAATTTTAATTGTATAATTATTTACTAAATTAATATATAAAGTTATTTGAATAGTTTTACATGATCCTTCACTTATATGTGATAAAAATTTTGAATTTATGAAACCTAACCTAAAAATTAGATTGAATTGTGCACGTTGTTTGAAAAAGTTAAAATTAAATATTAGCCGTGGCTTTTCTATTATTAAAAATTTGTTATAAAAAATTAATCAAAATACATAAAAATCGAATCATGTTTTATTCATAAAAGTTGTAAATTAACATCGTGCCGATTTTGTTATTTCTTAAGAACTATAATGCTTTGTTCATAACATCGGGAGGATAGCATGGTATTTGCACCATGGTATTGAAGTAAGAAATATTTCAACTCGAGTATGAAAAAAGCAGGCGGAGTTTTTATATTTTGAAGCGATTTCATTGGTGTACAGCATGGTTATCAATACCATGGTAATTTTTCCCGATGTTATGAACAAAACATAAGTTGTGCATGGCTAGAATGTCAAAAAAAAACACAATTGGTATCGTTAATTTTTTTTTAAGTTTTTATTCTTGACTGGTATGCCCTTAATGTAATTGCATTCACATGTGAGGAAGGAAACAGAAAAAACAAAACAAAATTTTTAAAAATTACCGTTATCTGAGAAATTTTTGTCGGTGGGCCATTTTCATTGTGAGATAAATTTGTTCCTCTTTTTGTTTATCTGTAATTTGTGATATAAATGTTATTGAATTAATACAAATTTTTTTATTGATGAAACAAGAATGCAATAAACTTTTAAAAATATTCATTTTGGCTTAAATGTTAGTTGGTTCTTAGAAATTTTTTACTAAACAGATTATTTTCAACGGTGGGCCATTTTTACTGTGAGTCACTGTAAGTATCGTAATCATGATAAATGTCAATATTTTTGCAGAATTACCATTCGTTACATGGCTGGTTTTTAAAAAATATCTGTACGTGCGGATGTGGTACCGTGCAAACTAATGCCTGTTGGTTCTATACAGCCCAGACGGATTGGCTGATCGAAATGAAACCATACTTAAGCGTTTCTCATAAATTAAGAGATCTCAATGATTTTTGGTTGAAATCGGTCCACCGGAAGTGCCAGCCCCCATAGGCATTTTTACATAAAAATTTTCAGACTAAATGTTGGTTCCCTACCGCCCAGACGAATCGACTGATCGGGGTAAAACTCCTTACTTAAGCTTTTTCTACAAATTGGGTGATTCCTGTGAGTTTTAGTCGAAATCGTTTCACCGAAAGAGGCAGTTCCCATAGAATTTTAATCGTTTTTTGCAGTGAAGATTAAATTTCCAACAAGGGTTGACCGTGTTAGTTTTCTGAAGTTTAAACAGGAATAATTATTTGTTATTATATACAAGACAGTTTTTATCAAAAATCCGGTAGGTTCAATTTTTCGATTTAGAAGTTAAGTTTGGTGTATTCGAGATCGATGTACATTTGTCGTAACAGAAAGTTGGGTGTTGGCCGCAACATATTCCCTCTTCCATTTTTTAATGGGGGCATGCAGAGTATACTATCTACTACTACTATTATAACTACGTAAAACTAGCTCTGCATAAAATATTTGAGCATTAACCCGTCTTTTTTTGAGCTTGCCTGTAACATTCATAATAAGGTGTGTGTTTATTGTATTGCCATAAAATGCATGTCGTTTTCTCCAAATTCTTATTTCTTACAAAAATTTTATTTTAAATAAAATAAATAAAGTATCGCACTATCGCAGTGATTATGAAAGGTTCAAGCTGCATTCATATATTTGATTTCCGTATAGGTAAAAATTATAATATCCGAATCCAGTTCACCAACTGAACAAATTATGCTTATCAATGGAATTTAAACGGTAAATTGTAAATATTCCATCCAAAAAATTCTTATCTAATTCATCAATCAAACATTGTTTACTCATATTTTTGGCATGATAATTCTTTAGTACATACACATTGTTGAATAAAAAATTTTCGTTAGCTGGTTAGCTTTGAAAACCGTGCAGGAAGTGTTATCTTGAAGCCCAATTTATGTCTAATATTCATGATTTATTAATTGTTTGTGGTGGTATGTTAAACTTATCTTCTTGTTAAAGGGAGGTTATTAAAAAAAATGGAGTTGTATTTTGTTGTGGCCAACAACTTAAAATGTACGAAAATCGGGAATACTATACATGGCACTTGATTACTAAGGCGAATAAGAGGCAATTAAAACATTTTATTATTCCCAGCCTTGGATTCTCATTTATAGCCAAAATTAAATGCAATAAACATTTCATATCGACCTCCCTATTTTTGATAATACTAATTTTCTGACGTATATAGCTGTCGAGAACACAAACCATAATCATATTCCGGTTATTCGATTCCCGCAAAAATTAGTATGTCCTGCATGTATGACTCGCATTCTTATAATCTCAACCTAGAATCGGCAGTACTCTAAAATAATCTAAAACAATAAAAAAAGAAAAGCAAAAAAATACTTAATCTTTCCAAAACAAATACGTATTTCTAATGTATGTAAAAAATGGGTAAAAATTTAAAAATCAACTTTTCCGCCTAAATTTTGAAAAAATGGTTGGGTCCAATTTTAGTCGTTTTTTCGTTAAAAATTGTAAATTCAATTTCTTATGAAAATCTACCATAATACCTATCAAACTATACCATCGGTAGGTTGATTTCTGCAAAATTATGGTATTCTCCAATTAACGAAAAAAGCTTAAGTATAAAGTTTCATCCAAATTAGTTAAACCGATATAGCAAACCGATATATTGGCGATATAGCAACCAGTAAATCTGAAAACATCTCGAGACCAAAAATGTTCATGAGGAGTGAGATAAATTATTTTATTTTGCAAAAGAAAGTTCCAAAAATAGTGTTACGAAAGGTACCTTCTGACAATAATTTCGAACAGCTAGATCGTGTTTGTATTTCAAATCAAAATCACAACACGATGTCCAATATTTTCCACTTTTTCCCCAACGACTTTTGGAACAAATTCTACGCTATTATTTATTTCCTTCGGTTTTGTTGGAGAACTATATGTATATGCGTAGTAACTTACAGGCAAAAATTTCATTCGGCAATTTCTAATATTCCTATAGCTATTTAAAGGTTAACGATATATTTGTACTGTTTTCCACGGTACTTGGAAGTTATCGAAAATTCAACATACCCCGGGATAAAACGCCTAACAAACAACTTTAAAAGACGGAATCAATTTATTGTATCTTTAAACTATCTAAATTGTGCTATCTAAACTTATGCCACCACTTCTTCCAATGCCCGAGACATTTCTGGAACTCGTTCTTATATATGCTTGTAAAAAGACGGCCCTTTAAAGTTCTCTTTATTTTTGGAAGCAGAAATTAGTCAGATGAGGTCCTTGTCTGGCGAATATGGTGACTGGGGCTTCATTCCAATTTCGTTTGGGACCAAAAATTCACAAACAAACAATGAAGTGTGGGCAGGTGTATTATCGTGCTGCAAGAGCCATAAATTGTTTCGCCCAAATCCGGGCGTTTTTTCAGTTTGCTTGTAAGTCATATTTCTTATTGGTCGTTTTCACTTTTTTCACGTTTTATCGGTTATTGAGGTGCTGGGGCGCCCAATGCGCTCCGTCATCTTCAACGTCTTGACGGGCTTCTTTTAGAATCGCTTATTTCACTCGTACATCCTTTGTATTTGGGATTTAGGAAATTTTTTTGGGAAAAATACATTTTACTCATCAACATAATTTCCTTTTAGAGCGATACAATTAGTCGAACGCCTGTCTAACATTTCGATGCCTTTTTTTGTAGAACTATTTATCTTTATTGTCTTCAAAATAAACTTCAGTTTCGGCAATCACTTCTTCATTGCAGCCAAATCTCCCCCTGGAGCTTTTTTGAAGTCAGCAAACAAGGAATAATCGCTGGGGGTCAAATCTGGCAAATACGGTAAATGCGGGAACAATTCAATGTGTAATTCGTGCAATTCCGCCATTGTCGTTTTTGATCCATTGTGAGCAAACGCGGTACCCATTGTGATGGTCCATTGATATTTTTAGAATGTCAGCTATCTCACGCAACTTCACTTTACGCTCTTTCAAAACAATTTCGTGGATTTTTTTATGTGTTCTCTCTTTATCTTGTCAGTCCTGTAGAGATACTTTTCAGACATGTTTACCAACACAAGAACGAAATAATTGTGAAAATTTGTGCACTACAACGCGCGAAATTGCAAAGTTCTCGTTATTTTTTAATCACACCTCGTTTACGGTAACGGAATACCAATCTAGAACAATAAACTATTCGAAATATAGGGGCTCAACGCCCTCTTTGTGCATTAGTCTTCCTCACTCGTACGGCCAGCCGGTTACTGAGAAAACTAAAACTCGTTTCAGTTGCCCAATGTGGTATTGCTTATCTAGAGTTAATTATTTGCACGTTGTGACATACATCGAGTGTCTTCTTAAGTATGGCGAATATTTAAAGAATAAAAGTCTTGTGACCCGCAGGTTATAACCAACGTGTTTATTCTGAGTTTTTTTCAATCTGCAATGAACCAGAAAACATGTAGATAATTACACGGCTTGAACCGCTAGTGAATATAAAATTTAATCCACATATTAAACACGAGAACATTAAGACTGCTTACATAACATCGGGAGTTAGTTCGGAAAAATACCATGGTATTACACAAAATGTACTAAAACAACAACACAACTGGAGTATGGAACTAGTAGGCGGGGCATAAACCATTTCCCGAAATTTAATTGGTTTTGAGTTTGGGAGCGAGTATGATGTTTTTTATTTCCGATGTCATCTACGCAGCATAAGCGAGCATTAGTAGAGTTCGGAGTTACTGGTCGTATTCTTGCAGCATACTATGTATACTAAATTTTTCAGAAGTGGAAAATAACCAGAGTAACGCCCATTTTCAAAACCGGATCTAGAAATAATGTTCCAAATTTTCCCAAAAAATAAACGAACGAGCAGGGGGAATTTAAAAAAAAATGTGTTCCCGAAAATGGGGATATTCGGATTTTTCTGTATGTTGTTTTAGATTTTACAGAACAACTCACGTGAACTTTTCGGAGAAAGGCTTATCTAATCTGTCTCTTCGCTCCTATGTACTAAAAAATCACGCCATATAAAACGAATTACAAATTTAGAACCACCGACTTTGCAAAAGCCTTCGATTCAGAAAGGTCGAAAATAATCCAAGTTACCTTCTAGCGTGCCACTAGGCTCTCGTGTTGGCGCATGAAATTTCACATTTTTCATTATTGGCGTTAGTGATATAAAATTACAACTCCCTGATGTTCGTTAGATTACTATTTTTCAGTGCTGGAAACTGGTTTAACAAAACCATAAAAATTACTAAAACCGAAACCAAACCAAAATTAAATACTTTATAAAACCGAAACCGAAAGCAAAACCAAATAAAATTAAAAACAAATTTGGTGAATTGTCTGAAATAGCCAACATTTTATTTGCTGTCCCTGCAATACAAGTATCGGTGGAGCGAGGGTTTCAACGTTGAAGTTTATTCTAGCAGAATAAAAAAATTAACTATTATCATTTTTACGTTTTATTATGTTTTTAGAATTTTATTTGTTGATGAATTTTTTTATGTTTGGAGGAAGCATCTTTATTTATTTTTTTATTTGAATTAATGGATAAAACTTGTTTATTTAAAATTTTAAGTTTTATTCTTATTTTAAATTTTTTCAAGACTGAAAACCAAAACCATTAAATTTTGGTTTCAAAACCAAAACCAAAATTTATACAACCGAAACCAAAAATTGTCATTGAAAGGAACCAGAAACCAAACCAACTTAAATACAAATTGGTTTCCAGCCCTGCTATTTTTACCTTTCCAATGGAACCAGAACAATCAAATCACTTTACAATGTCAATAAACAGCTAAAAGATAGGCCTTGTAGAACTATACTTGGCTTGAAAAGCCCCGGGGCCGATTACTAGATGCCTCCACTAATGTTAAATGCTTATACCCCATTTAAATGCGACCAACATTTTTCTTCTGCAAAATGAAAAAGATATAACATTGACTTTTGTACATGGGAGACAAGAAAAGAAATATATCCCAACAAAATTTTGCAGAAGATTTTTAAGCCACTACACCACCAAAAACCACTATTAAGTGTTGCCATAAAAATAAATGTTGCCATAAAATATATTCGATCCGAGTATTTTTATGGCAACATTTTTAAAATTACCAAAAAAAAACATTATTTCGTATTTATAAATGTTAAGGATTCATAATAAAAACAGACGCCATAAATAAAAATGTAAATTTCGCATTTGAATTCATTAAAAACAAATTAATAATGGTCCTATAAAAAAAATATGGCATTACTATATATGTTTATTTCTTTCTGGCATATTGAATATTTTTATATGGCGGATCCTTCTTGTCCCATTATTGTTTTGGGAGGTGCCACTCTTGAAAAAATAAAATCTGAAGTTTCATTCCATAGCAGTCTGTCAAGTAGATGGTGTTTGAGAGTTATTTGGGCGTCATCATTCCCGTGATTTTTTAAACCATGGAAGAAGGTGCATGTGACTGCTAACATAGAAAACATCTCAACTTACGTGTGCATAACATTTTTCATAATTGGTTGAACAAGCGAAAGCTATGTGTGAATGGCACGCCTACCGCCTAGCAATAATTAGAAAGTGTTGATGTTTCTCAACCAAATGTTTAAGCATAATTGGAAGGAGTTTTTGCGTCGTTTGGAAAAACAATCGATTTGATGCTGCAAGCAAGGCCAAACGACCACTATTTAGCAAAAAAAAAAATCCTGTTTCGAAAACGATCACCGAATTGAGCTATTGTTTCCCCATCCTCCGTATTCTCTAGATTAGACACTCCGCGATTATTATCTGTTTCAAACTTTGTTTCACATGAAGATGCTAGTGCCAAAACAAATGCGTATTTTGATGAAATGAATGCAGACTACTATAAAACAGGCATCGAGCTATTAGAAACTTGTTGGAATAAGTGAATCGAGTTGGAACGAAACTATGTTGAAAATAAATGTGAATTTTTTCAAAACGATACTGTTATTCAGGCTCGGGACTTTTCAGACATCCTGGTAAGATAAATGGTGTACTTTTTCAGGAATTACTTGAAAATTTGAAACTAAAGGCATAGTGGTAATATTAGATGGAAACATGTGTTTAAGCACATCGAGGTATGCGTCGCTAGAGCTAACTCAATGCTTCATTTGTTTTATGAAATGATGAACAAGGACATTTTCGATTTCGAGAGAAATAAGAGTTTTATTGCACAAAGGTTGAACCCCAGCTTGAATATGCCGTTAATGTGTGATGTCCGTTTTACGAAGAAATATATATAAGAATTGTATACGTTATATGACTTGGAAAGACAGCTGATTACCACCATTCTTAACTAGATGAATACCTATAACTTGACAACTCTAGAGATCAAGCACGAATTATTAAAAATTATTTTATTGGTACCTCATACAAGATCAAACCGGGGCACCGAATATACTGAGTTAAATTAAAATGAAGGTTCTCGGAAATGTAAGGTATTGTTGGAGGAAAAAGAATTATTAAGTTAAGGACAAAAATCAAGCGATGTTAAGGACAAAAATCAAGCGAAAGAAATGTTTGACGCTTTGGTAGCCATTTTCGAACGGAAAAGTGTGGTTGGACAATTGTATTTGCGAAGGAAGTTGATGAAAATGAAATACAGTGAAAATGATGAAATGGAAAACCACCACCTAGTTTTCGATAAAACAGTGCGGGAATTAAAATCAACGTGTGCTTCGATAGAAGACATTGACGTCGTTTGTTACTTGTTGTTAACATTGCCTAGTTCGTATGATTCTTTGGTGACTGCTTTGGAAACGATGTATCAAAATTATTTAAATATTGAATTTGTTAAAAGTCGGTTATTGGATGAATTCAACAAGAGGAAGAATTTTTGTGTAAAGAGCATGGTGTAACAATGAACGCAATGAAATTCCGATATAAATGCTTTAAATGTGGAAAGATTGGTCACAAGAAATGCAGATTGCACCGTTAACACAAACCCAATTAATAATAGAACGCACATTTCGTCAACTGTTACGAATGATGAAATTGCATTTTGTGCGACAACGATAGAAGAAAATAAGATTGGCAACAGTGTTCGTAGCGGTGAAAATAGTGTAATGTGCAGTGCGAATATGGCGAACAGTAATATTATCAGGTGGTGTATGGATTTTGGTGCAACAGATCATATGATAAGTGATGCAAGTGTTTTTGATGATTATCATGATTTGATTCATCCAATTAAAATCGCTATTGCACAGAACGGTCTTTTATTAATTGCATTAAAGGTCGGTAATATTACTGGCACTGTAATTGCAAATGGATTAGAAACGTCATGTATAATTTAAGATGTATTGTTCGTAAAGCATCTGAAATGTAATCTGTTGTCAATCAGAAAATTGGAGGACAACGGAATGAGGGTTGTTTTTGCAAACAGTCAAGTGTGCGTGTATCGTCAAGGAAAACTCATTGCGGTTGGAAAAAGAATAAACAAATTATACGAGTTGGAATTTAGAGTCGAATTCCAAAAGTATGCTGGAATTTGTGGGTTTGAAGAAAATATGGACATTTGGCATCGTATAATGGGACATTTGAAAGCAAACGATCTGATAAAGCTCATAAATTGAAATATGGTGGATGGAATCAGAGGGATTCAAAATAAAAAAATTAATTTTTGTGAACCATGTCTTCGTGGAAAACAAACAAGAAAACCTTTCTTACAAATAATGAAAAATCGTTCAAGTAAGCCATTTCAGTTGGTACATAGCGATGTATGTGGTCCATTAAATCCAGAATCATGGTCTAAAGCAAAATATTTTGTATCATTTATAGATGATTATTTGATATGTTTCAAATATATGCTGCAATGAGTACGGCGAATTTTGGCGGTGGAACAAAAATTTTGAAACTTAGGGTGGACAGTGAATACTCATCAGAAAAGTTTAAAGAATATTGGTCACCGTTCGGAATTCAAATCGAGTATACAGTGCCGCATACACCGGAACTGGATGGTGTTGCGGAGAGATTAAACAGGACAATTATAGAAAAGGCAAGGACAATAATATGCGATGCAAAATTCCGACCGGCCGAATTATGGTATGAAAAAAAAACAAACTTACGAGGGCTGCCTAAATTTCGGGATTAGAGAACAAAAACAAATATTAATCATCGAAAATCGCTTTATTGTTTTTCAAAATATTCCCCATGAAGATCTATACACTTTTGCATGCGTTTGAACCAATTGTCGAAGCACTTTTTCCACTCTGATTGAGGTATCTCAAAAACATGCATTCTGAACGCAGTAACCGCTTCTTCAGGCGTCGAAAAACGTTGACCTCTCAGTTTGTTTTTTTACGTACGGGAATAAAAAGAAGTCATTTGGTGACAAATCAGGACTATACGGCGGATGACTCATCAAATCGATCTTTTGAGTGCTCAAAAATGCAGTTGTTTGAGCCGATGTGTGAGAGCTCGCATTGTCGTGGTGAAGAGTGATCTGTCTTCGGCAGTTGGTTTTCCTGATTTCTTGGAAGACAACTGACAAACAAATGGTTGTGTACCACTCAGAATTGACTGTTCTGCGTTGTTCTAGTGGTACGGTTGCGACATGTCCATTTTTTCCGAAAAAACAGGCGATCATTGGCTTGCAAGTGCTTCGTGCGCGAACAACTTTTGTTGGATTCGGCTCATCTTGAAACACCCATACAGTCGACTGCTGTTTACTTTCGAGCTCATACGCGTAAATCCACGATTCATCACCTGTCACTATGTCATAGACGTGTTTTGAAGCACCGCGATCGTATTTTTTGAGCTTTTCTTTCGACCAATCGACACGAGCCTTTTTTTGAGCGATTGACAAATTGTGTGGGATCCAACGCGAACAAATTTGTTTGACATTCAAATGTTTATGCAATATTGAATGTATGCTGGTCCCACTAATGCCTAAGGTTATCTCAATCTCACGATAGGTCACATGACGATCTTGCAATATCAGTTCGCGCACAGCATCAATGGTTTCCGGAACAACAACTGATTCTGGACGACCTTCACGAAGTTCGTCTTGGAGTGAACTACGACCTCGATTGAATTCACCATACCATCGATAAACACTAGTCCTTGATGGAACTTCATCGCCAAAAATTGAATTAAGTTCATCCATGTCTCTTGCTGCCTTAATGCACGTCGAGAGTTGTAAAAAATAATCGCACGAAAATGTTCACGATTTAATTCTATTTTTTCGCCGAGATGTTGAGTTAATGAGTACTGTAAACAACACAAATAGCGCTTGAATGTCAAAACGTTCTGAGTACGTATAATATCAAAAATGTCAAACTTTACGATAGAGCTGTCAGTTGCCAGATTGCAACACTAGGGTTGTCTAATCCCGAAATATAAAAGGCAACCCTCGTATCAAAAATAGAAATGTTTGGATGTGTGGCATACGTCCTTACTCCGAAGCAGTGTAGGAAAAAATTGGATGCTCGCAATATTATGATAAGATATGCAATCAACGGATATAGACTGTAAAATCCAATTCAAGGAAAAATTATTACGGCTAAGAACGTTGTGTTTAGGGAAGATATATAGTGTATAGTTGGCAATCGGGAAACCGAGGATGAAGATTCCTAGAAAGGGAATGAATCGGAAAATGGTGACTCATCAAATGAAAAATTATGCAATGAATCAAATGATGTCGAGGAAGATGATAGTGAATTGAACACAAATGTGGAAATGCGGAGAGTTTAGAGAATTCGGAGACAACCCGAATGGGTTTAAAATTACGATATATCTTCAAATCCAAACTTTGCTTTAAACGCGGAAAGGTATGTAGCACCTGATCCGAAAACAGTGGAGTGGCAAAAGCACGTAGCGATTGGCCCCAATAGAAAAATGCAATTTATGAAGAACTAACATCATTGAAGAAGAACAACGCCTGGACATTGACATAATTTCCAAGGGATCGACGCGCAATACAATTCAAATGGGTATTCAAAATAAAAACCAATGAAAATACTGGAACTGATAATTACAAAGCTAGACTTGTGGCAAAGGGGTTTTCACTGAAAATTGGCTTCGATTACAATGAAACTTATGCCCCAGTTGCTAAGTTGAGTATGTTACGTGTTTTGCTTGCAGTTGCGAGTCAGGAAGAATTGTTGATTCATTAAATGGATGTAAAACGGCTTTCTTGAATGGAAATTTGAAAGAGGAAAAATTTATGAATCAACTGGAGGGTTATTCGGGTGGAAGACTGGTATGTAGATTGAGCAAAGCTTTGTATGGATTGAAGCAAGCGTCGAGAATTTGGAACGAGCGTTTCCATGATGTCATTGTTAGATCGGGGTTTAGGCGAACGAACTCGGATTCGTGTGCATATGAAAAATCATCGCATGAAACAAAATTATTTTTATTGTTGTGCGTGGATGATCTAATTTGTAAGAGTGCAAATGAAATTAACTTGGTGAAGGAGAAATTATCAAACGAGTTTGAAATGACGAACATGACTAAATTGAAACATTTTCTGGGATTCAATGTAGTACGTGATAAGAAAAATAGAATTATGAAGTTGAGTCAAAAGCAGTATCTGCCCAATGTGCTAAGAAAGTTTTGCATGTAAGAATGGAAGCAAATTTCAACACCTATGGAAGTGAATCTCAATCCAAAAAGAGATAGTGCTCAACGTACAACGAAGCCATACAAAGAATTAATCGGTTGTCTTAACTATGTTGCATTGACTACGAGGCCAGATTTGACAGCGTCTGTTGGATATTTCAGTCGATTTCAAAATTGTGCTACAGATGAATATTTCATGTATTTAAAATGAATATTAAAATATATCAAAAGGACAATCGATGTTGAACTAGTGTATACAAGAACACCAAATGTTAAAGTGCTTCAATGTTTTGCGGATTGCGGATTGGGCAGGTGATAGTCATGATCGAAAGTCAACGAGCGGATTCGTTTTAAAAGTGTTTGGTTCAACGGTGAGGTGTGTTAGATATTGAGTGGATTAAAGTTAATAAAAATTGTTATTGTGAACTATAATTAAATAAATAAATATTAAATAAATAAATATTAACGGTGTCATGAACTTCAAGGAAGCAAATTTCGGTTAGTTTATCATTGACAGAGGCAGAATATGTGGCATTGAGTCAGGCAGCGTGTGAGGCAGTGTGGTTACGACTTTTATTAACGGAATTGGATTATCGTAATTTCGATTCGATCACCATTTATGAAGACAATCAGTCATGCATAAAAATTGTTGAAAAGCTGAGAGATCATAAGCGCACAAAGCACGTAGATGCTAAACATAACTTTATTCGATAAGTAATTGGAGATGTAAAATTGTTGTAAAATATATTCCATCAAGTCTACAGGTATCCGATATCATGACGAAGAGTTTGAATTGCAAACGGTGTATCGTCTTAAGAAAAGAGTTAGATTGTTAGATTGAGGAGGGCTGTTGAATAATGTAATTCACAATCTAATATAGGGTAGATAGGGAACAAGTTGTATTTGGTTTTTATGTCTCTTGTGTTTTTCTTTTTTTGTTTCATATAATTAGATCACTTTGGACTGTACAAAGAAATACAAGTGTATTACAAAACGTTGGAATATAATTATCATATAAGGCAGCGTGTTTTATTTAATTATAACTTTTATCACTTATTACAGTGTTGCTCCCATGTCTTCAACCCGTCCAAATAGTACTGGGCGTCTTCATCTGCAAAATAGTTGTTTACGAAGGTGATGGTCTCCTCATTCGACGAAAATCTCTGTTCTCCGAGTGCAACTTTTAGCTTAGGAAATAAAAAAGTGGTCGGAGGGTCAGAGGTGGTCAAGCAGTTCAAACCGTAATTCGTGGATTTTCGCCATTTTATGCCTTCAGGTGATAGAATCCTTTTGCGTTTTTTGGAGCCGATTTCCTCTTGGTCCACTGTTTTGACTGTATTTTTATTCTGGAGTATAGTGGTGTATCCAAGTTTCATTCAACATCTGGTGAGCTTGAGCGATGTCGTAAGTAGTTGCAGTTTTTGGATGTGCCGAACGTTCATCGTTGCTTAAGCTGGTCACGTTTAAATTCAGCTGCCTAAAATTGCATGGTCGTAAATCCATGAGAGTAGATATGAGTACCCATATAAAACGTTCAACTCGTCTTTGATTTACGTATGCATATTTGCTTTCAAAAATAAATATTTAATCACAGCTCGATACACGATTTTTTCCATTTTCACAAAAACACTCGCCTCAACTCGCTCAAACGATTGTTAAACAAACGCGCGTGCAAAATAGCTGATATTTTGGTGCGTACCTTTCAACGCATGCGCATTCATCTACTTTTGTTAACAAGTGCTGCGATCTTCATGTTGAGGTCGGAAACTTTTGAGGCAACTCTCGTAAACCAGACTACAATTCAATGTATCGGCTTTGCAGGAATTTTTTCACGTGTGTGATATTTTGATGTCCCAGTCGTTCGTGCCTCGATTGAAGTGATGCCTTTTTGATTGCTACGGTTGCTGTAGCTTCGAACTGTGGTGATTCGTCTGTTTTGAAAAATATCTGGAACAAACCCTTTCTGCGAACTCCTACTGCAACGACGTTTCCGTTTTTCAGTATTTCGCATGCTTCGTTGTACATGCTCAGTTTGTGTCCATGATCTGTCACGATCTGTCATGATCTTTCCCGATGAAAATAGATTTACATGCAAGTCTGACACAAATAGAACCTCCATGACTCGCTTGCGAATCCAATCGTTGCCATTGAAAGTACGAAAACTGATGTCGCCTTTGCCTCGAGCCATGATTCTATCACCATTGCCTATTTTCACCGATTCAGATATTTCTGTGACATTTTCAAACCAATCACGTCGGTGCTCTGTGATTCGTCTCTCCTGAATCCAAAATCCAGGCGTTCCTGTCACCACTTGCTTCCGTGTGACAAATGAAAGCATCCACTGAAGTGTCTTTTTGCTTTTTGTCCGAGCTGTTTTCCTTTTCTGGGTAGTCCCGCTTCCAATGGTCGCCTTTTCCGCACTTAAAGCACTTGCCTTTCGGCTTGTCGCTTTTATTCGCCACTTTGTTGTTCTTATTCGACGAATTTCCCTTTGTGTTGGTGTAGCCCTTCTTTGGAAAAGTTCGCTTGGCCATCAGCGCTTCCACCACCTCGACCTGGCCCTGTGACTTGAGACGCATTTCTTCCGCCATCAAAGGCGCCTTCAAATTTGTTAGTGTTCGATCGGCTACACTCGCAGACTACCATGCGCTATTGATATGATTGTATTCGACAGGCATCGTATTCAAAATTACCATCGAGTCAGATATGGTCTGTTTCTATTAATTTTGATATGAAAGTCGCCATGTCATCTGACGGCTTCTTCTTGAAATTGTAATATGTACTTTTGTTGCAGAAAATAAGTATTACTCTCCGATTTCTGCTCATACGTACTTGTGAGCGCTGTCCACATTTCACCTGCTGTATCACAGTTCATGATTAGCCATATTGACTGTTTGCCGCATGTAGTTGAAATTGTTCGCCTTGCTTTTGCGTCTGCCCTTTTCCAAATAACAATTTTCGTCGCATAATTTGCACTCGCAACAGTTGGTTTATCGATCGTGCCATCGACGAGTCTAAAAGTTTAGCTGCTTCCAAGGTTTGACGCATCTGGAATTTCCACATCGGCCAATTTTGAAGACCCTCCAATTTTTTAATGCTGACACGTTCACCTTCCATTTTGTTTCAATTGTGCTCACCGGCCTTGAAAATCCAGAAAATAATAATTTTTTTTGTTCTGGAATGTTCCACTTGAATTGCGCAACGTGACTGCTTGACCGCTATGCTGTTCCTCGCAATATCCAATACCACAAGTAACTTTCCACTCGAAATCGCACTAAATTGATGCATTGAATTGTTGTTGTTTCGCCGTGCACAATTTTATTTCGAAATTTGCTGTTTTTCTTTTTTATCACTTTTATTTTGCAGTTTCCCGTGATCTGTGCTCATAACCTATTGAGATTATTCTGATCGCAAAGTATTTCCGCTTCAAAAAAAACAAAATAAAATAAAACACTTGAACTATTTTTAGAACGAATTTGCACATCCTGCTTAGAATGAATTTAATTGTGAAGTGGCTCTGACAGTTCGTATATACAGCCGAGCTAAGAGTTCTGTGCATGTGTGTGAGTGCCGACTTCAACAGAATACTCAAGCAAGAGCGAAGTACTAAATTCAATACGAATTGAACATTAAACAACCTCAAACGTAATTTCTTGTTTCCGTAATTATTTCTTTCAAAGAGTGACAATGTCCAAAAAAAATTGAAGATAATGTCCTTAATAAACCAAAACTGCTAAATCCGGGCGGTGTAAAAGTACAACATCTTGTACTTTTTTCGAATAAAATCGAAAAAACAATTAGGTATATATTATAAAGGTTTATGCAATTCAATTTGAGTTGAGCTTTTTAATAATGCCGGAAAGCGTTTAGGAAATTTCACATTACATCCAACTTTAATTCCTATAATTTCATTAGTAACCTATAAATAATCAATTTTATTTTACTGTTTTCAGACAAGCATGTGCCATAGAATCTGCTGCAAAAATAAATCCAAATTGGGAAGTTTTCATATTATTTGCATCGCCGGTAGGCTCCTACAGCAATGAACCAACTTCACCGATTATTAAAGCCTTATTATCATATTCGAACATAAATTTTCGAAATATAAACTTATGGGACTATGTAAAAAATACACCGATACGAACATGGTTCGAAGATGGCCAAATATTTAGTTCAAGATACATGAATTCGCATGTATCAGATTTATTGCGTTATTTAAGGTATTAATGTCATATTAGTTTAAAATAAATTGAACTTATTATTTTAACTGTTATTATAGCTTATATAAGTATGGTGGTACTTATTTAGATTTAGATGTAATTGTAAAGGAGGATTTTGACAATCTAATGCCAAATTATGCGGGTGCCGAATCGGATGATGCTGTAGCAGCCGGCATATTGAATTTTGAACACAATGGTGTTGGACATAAAATATCCGAAATGTGTTTAAGGTAATGCTTTCTGAAAAGTTTATTAAACAAATTACACCTTAAATTAGTATCACCGTTTATTTTAATTAATTAACAATCAATAATGTAGTTTTTTTGTCATAATATAGTAGACACAAAACCTAAGGGAATTGCCTCTATGGTTGCCACAATATAACGCGTATCACATAACATATATAATTTATATGTAGCGATTAATTATAAACTTTTTTTTTTACTTTTTATTTATTGCAGAGAGTTTGAGACTAGTTTCGATGGCAACGATTGGGGTAATAATGGTCCAGGTGTTATTACACGGGTACTCGGTAAATTATGTTCCACCGAAAATACTGCCTACATGGATCGCCTTCGGTGTGGTGGCTTCGAAGTATTCCCTGTGGAAAAATGTTATACGCCTAGTTGGCGGCAGTGGAACTTTTTTTTTGAAGAAAAATATTTGGAAACAACACTGGCATTGACCCGCGAATCAATTATCGTGCATGTGTGGAACAAATTCAGCGCTAATAAAAAAATTAAGATTGGATCGAGAGTTGCATACAGTGTTTTAGCTGAACAGTATTGTCCTAAAGTTTTTAATTCTTCCGGAGAATATTTCTGATAGGTGTCAATGATTTAATTTAATTTTATAGAAGCTTATTATACAGGGTGTCCCAAAATTGGAAGATCAAACGAAGCAGGGTGTTAGGGGAGCTCATTTCAAACAAAAACAGCCAAGTAATTTATTTTCGAATTGTTGATGCTACAAAAGTTATTCTACTTTTAGTGTTTTTTAGTGAAATCGCATGCACACCCACCAAAATATTAATTTTAAAAAAACCAAGAGTTCTTTTGTTTAACTTTCTTTTTTAATACGATCTAGAAGAGTGTGCCTTTCTAATAAAACCATTTTTATAAGCTGCATTATCTTCTGTCAAATGAAAACATTGGTTTTGTAAAGTCTTTGTTTTACAAAATTTTTTGTTGATTAAGTGACGCATGTGTGAAAAAAATGTACTACAGAAATTTGACCCACTATCAGGGGGCCTGTTATGAAATTTATCCGATATCGTAAAATCCGGTCCGCCGCGGATATTGCTATTATCAAAATAAAAAATCCGAACGTTAGCGGATTTTACGAAAATACAAATGTCATATCCGATTGCTATTTAGGCGGCGCATATCGTAAATTACGAAAGAAAAGTTTGTTTTAATTTAATTCGTGTAAATTTTAATAAAATATAATAAAATAAAAAAATTTAAAAATGTAATTATAAATCATATCTACTATCCTAAGTTTTTGGTGGGTGCGAATGCGATTTCACTAAAAAACACTAAAAGTGGAATACCTTTTGTCCAATTTTGGGACACCCTGTATAATATGTACATATTTTAATATTTATTGGTTTATTAGTTTTTGTATTTTTTATATTCCATCCAAAGCACCCAAATCGGACTAGTTTTAATAAAAATGTGTATATCGTTGAACATTCCATTATAAGATTTATGTTGGTTTAGTTTTAATGTAATTATGTTTATTATCATAATATTTAATTTTATGAGAGATAATTATTTTCTATACCGTAATTTAACTATGCATTGTGCGAAAGACGTATTATTGTGTACAAAATATTCCTTACTTTTTATGAAACTATTTTGATTGTCCAATTCAATTTTTTTTTCATAAACAATAATTAATGAACGACAATCTTGCAAAGAATTAAGTTCGTTGTATTTTGTTGCTTAATTTTTTAGTTTTTGCTTTTTTTAAATGTGTGTATGCGAAAAACTTTTGAATCGAATGAACTAAACATATGAACTAAGTACAAATTAATTAATGCTTTTTGACGTTAATTCCAAATACTTTATCCGACTACTTTTAATTTCGTTTACCTCGAATATTATAATTTACAATATTGCAATTTCTATTGAAATAATTAAACTTATTTGTGTGTGTAGTTTTTAATATTTGAATAATCATGAGTACGGATTTAGTACTTATAACCTGAAGACACCACATAAATGAAATGAAAAGCCCGAAAAGCACTCAAAATAATTTGTTAAGAGACTTAACACGGGTGTACTACGAAATCTGGGTTTCAAAATCCCGGTTTTATTTTCTTCTAGGTCTTATTGCACAAAATATTTAATAAAGTTTTTTAATTGCAAGATTTGGTAATTGCAACATTTTAAAATTTGTAGTTGCAAGATTAGCTGTAATGCCTGAACCAGTCAGACTTAAGAGCTTAAATTACACGCCGATTGCACCATTTCGGTTAGTGCTACAATCACCAAAATTTTATAGGCTTTTCGTTACAAATAAACAAATGACTTCTAAAATTTTGGTGGTCGTACCGCTTTCCTAAGTGGTCCAAAACGGAGCACAACTTAAGCTCTTAAGTCTGATTGGTTGAGGCATAAGCTGTATTTTGTTGAGACAATTACAACACCACCATGGCTAAAGCAAAAACTAAAGCATTTTAAAATGTTGCTTTAGCTGAAGATAACGCAGATTTGCATTAGTTGAAATAGCTGAATAGCGCTGAAACAGCTAAGCAAAAATGTTTTATTTCTCAACAAAATACAGCTAATATTTTGTTAATAGTACAACATTTTGAAATGCAATAATTGTAGAGGCTGACGGCTTCGATAACTCTCACGGGCACTTAGACCTCCATCCAAATTCCATCCCTATTTTCTAGAAATTTATCGCAAACTCATTTTTGAGCTTTGTCGAAAAATCATTTGAGTCCCTTTTTACCACATGCCAAATTTTAAAAATTCAAACCGGGATTTCGTAAAAATTGGGTTTTTTTTATACTACCGAAGGGCCTCTACTATTGAAATCGACCGCCGTCGATTTTTGTTCGTTGTTTATATTCAGCAATAGTAATTACTATAGTAGTCCCCCGGGATATTGAAAACCGGAATTTTGAAAACCAGGATTTCGAAAACCGAGATTTAGAAAAAAACCGAGATTATGACAAACCGAGATTTTGAAAACCGAGATTTCGATACCCATTACACACTCACTTAACACGCGTAATAGGTATTAAGGTACAAGCAAAAATCCATTCATTCCACGTTTCATTTAGCTAAATTAGGTAGCATTCTCATGAATTCAGAATGTATGTCATTCTAAAAAATAATTATCCAATGTTTAACCATTTTTTAAAATCGAAACAAATCGTTGAACTTTAAGTGAGACAAACAACCTTAAAAGACATTTTTAGCACTTGTTATAATCGTATTTGCAAAACAAAATTTATCGGTTTTGATTGGTTTAAAAATTAATTAAATTATTTTTCGATTTTTTTGTTGCTGAGGCGGTTATTTTATAAATGTACAAATATAAAATTTGTTTTTTTTTTAATTTATCGTTTAATAAATTAATAAAATTAAAATATAATGAAAACCTTTGTTTTAATAATATTTCCCATGGATAAATAAAAATCATCTTTTTAAGACTAATAAGCCACGGCTTTACGGAAAAGGAGGATAAACCATTTTATTTAAGTAAAAATTAGGTAATCAGTTGATTATGATTTACAGCTTTAATTTTATTTGAATTTCAATTGGCATAAATAAAAATGAGAAATGCAATAATTATTTCGTTAGCGAGTAGCTTAAAATATATTAATTCGATAAATAATAGAAATTAGTCTTATATAATAGGTCTAATTAAGCATCACCGCCTTGGGCCTTTACCATTCCTTCCTTATGCTTTTTGGACTTTTTTGAAGCGGCTTCTACATCAATTGGAGCTTGTTTTACGAATGGAATTTCATTTTGATATTCTTCTGGCATATATTTTTTCAATATTTCTGGAACCTTAACACCGGTTTCTGTTTGATGAGTTTCTAAAATTGCGCAAATCACACGTGTCGTGGCACACATTGTTGCGTTTAACATGTGAACGTAATCGACACTCGCGTTCATTTTCTTTGTTTGACCGTAACGTACCAGAAGTCGGCGAGCTTGATATTCAAGGCAATTTGAACAAGAAACTAATTCACGAAACGCTCCAGAACCGGCAAACCACGCTTCTAAATCTAGTTTTTTTGAAGCAGCGTGATTTAATGCTCCCGATACGATATTAACGATACGGTAAGGGATTCCAAGTGATTTACAAAATTCCTCTGCGTTGTTGATCATCTCATCCATCATTTCCCATGATTTGTTGTCGTGTGGTGAGGTAAGTACAAACTGCTCGATCTTTTCAAACTGATGTACACGGAAAATGCCCCGTGTATCACGCCCGTGCGAACCAACTTCTTGACGGAAGCATGTCGAATAACCTGCATATTTGATTGGAAGCGTTGCTTCACTAATCCATTCGTCACGGTGATACGCTGCTATTGGTTGTTCCGAGGTTGCGATCAAATATTTTTCATCAGCTCCATCTTCGCTACCCTTTCCGACCACCTTATACAATTCCTCGTCGAATTGCGATAATTGGGCAACTTCTTGCATAATTTCTTTCCTCATAAAGAACGGAGTATAAAGAGGTTTATATCCTTTTTTAAACAGGGAGTGTAGAGAATGTTGAATGAGAGCGTGTTCCAGAAAAACGGCTGGCCCAGTAAGGAAATAACCACGTCCACCTGAGACGACAGCACCTCGTTCCCCGTTCATACCATCAATCATGTGAATCAGATCGACATGAGAGTATTTCCTTTTAGACGCCGTATCACCATACGTGCGTTCAACTTTATTTTCATCTTCATCGTTACTAACTGGTACACTATCATGCAGGTGATTTCCAACCTCACGTAATGAGATATTCCTTTCACTTTCACAACAAATTAAATCTTTTTCGTTTGAGGTGATTGCTTCGTCGATAAGTGTGCGAATTTTTTTGATTTGATTCACGGTAAGCTGACGCAACATTTCGCTGTTCAACTCATCCAAACCAACAATGATATTTTCGGGTACTGCGGCATCGAGCTCCCCAGGATTTTCTTTCTTTTTCATTTTCTCACCAATTTCTTTGCTGCACAAGTTTTTAAGTTTATTCCAATTATCGGCTTTATGTCTCCGATTTCGCCATTCAATATCCTTCTCAATGACGGCTTCAACTAATGCTACATCTTTGAAACGTTTTCGTTGATTTTCTTTCACTTGTTCTGGATCGTAACCTTTATCACTACGAAATAGATCTAGATCGAGGACCATTTTTATTTATATTATAATAAAGATTTTAACTAATTATTTCACAAAGATCACAACGTGGCGTGCGTTCTACACTTTTACATGAATTGATGCAATATTGCAATATGACAAATATGCCAAAAAAAATAATCGAAAGCAAAAAATTGACATTTTGGTTGCATACAGTTTGTATGACATCGAATTTTCGACATAAGTTCAAATTTAAATTTCATTACATATGTATTTATTTTTTATTTATTATAATTACAATTAAAATAGAAATATTAATGTTTCAGTTTTACTTTAAATAATCTTATTCATCGATTTGCTCATTTAATTGGGCTAATAGGGCGGCACGTTGAAATTCCAATTCGGATTCGCTCAACCCCGGGTCATCATGTTTCGAAGCCACTGAACCTTCCCGTTGCACCGAACCGTTGCTGAGTGGTGTTCCGACAGGTGAACGCTTTTTGTCTTTTCGTTTCTTATCTTTTTTCTTCTTTTTGTTGACAACAGGATACGCTTCATAAGGGCTTTGGGGTGGGCTGCCAGCAGGTGCATGAACGATTGGAGCTGGTGATTCGTATGGTGATGGTGATCGTGATGGTTTTCGATGCTTCTTCTTTTTTTTACGTTTACGATCACTGTTAGAGCTTTCGGAAGTCGTTGAAACCTAAAATGGTAATTGAATGTTATGTAGTTCTAAAATGTACAATCAAGTTAAGATTACCGAACGCGACCGGGAATGACGCTTTTTCTTTGACGATTTCTCATATTCGGCTGGTTCGGATTGTTCAGATTCTGATTTTGAGCTGGATTTTGCGCGTTTCTTATGTTTCTTATTTTTTTTTGATTTTCGTGTTCTCGCATGATGGTGACTACATGCCTCTTCACTCTCTTTTAAAAATTCTTCCCAGACACGTTCCACACGATCCTCTTTTTCATAATCCGTGTACACATCTTTCTCGATTACCAGGGTCTTTGCTGCTTCCCACGTATCAGCATTAGTAAGAGCTGCTTCGACCCAATAAGCTTTCAGTTCATTTTCCATTTTTTTGATTCGTCTCGATTCTTCTTTCAGGCGTTCACGTTCAGCGGTTTCAGCTTTCTCCAGTAAGGAATTAAACGTTAGCTTAACATTTCCGGCATCTAAGTTAGCCGATCGTTTATCTTCACAAACAATGGTAGCAAAATCTTCAAATGTTGTAGTTGTTTGAACTCCGAATATTTTCTCTTTAAGAATCTCTTTGATGACTTTTTTCTCATCGTGGAACCGAGCCTTTAAATTCTCGACGTAAAATTTAAACAAATCTAATGGTGTTGATCCGGTTTGTCCTAACATTGCCGAAAATCGTAAATCTGCCGAAATTATCGGATAAAGCTCGACCCATAGGGACATTGATGTTAACTTTCCCTCTTCATGCAATGTATCGAGTAGAGTAAGAAATGAGTCACGATTTTTACGGCATAAACGACGATTCCGTTTTTTTTCTCTTTCTTTCTCTTCTTCCTCGCCGCGTTCTAATGTTCGGATATGTTCCTCAAAGACAATTAGTGCATCTTCTTTGTCCATACCAAGTAGATTTACGTCGTTTTTAAATGCTGAGTTTTCGAGAAGCATTACTTGAGCTTCTGCCCAAGTCGTTTGATACGTAATGTTCGTCATTGATTCTAAAACTTCGCCAAGAACTCGCATATTTCGTTTCTTCAAAATCCTCGCCTCTTCTTTCTCGCGTTTTGCTAAATTGAACACACAATCCTCGTAAATATCCCGCCGGTCGGGCTCAGGGACGATCCGCCATACTTCCAAATTACCGAATATTTCATCGCATTTATAGTACTTGGTAGTAGAGTTCATTTTTTCGGAAGACATTAAAAATTTTTCAAGATTTTCTTTATTTTGTTTGGCCTTTAGCCGCTGTTCTTCACGTTCATCTTTCAATTTTTGTGTTTTATACGCGTTGAATGCTTGCTTTTTCTCATTCAGTCCTTTGAATGCAGTATACCGTGGATCTTTTGATATAATCTTCACGCACTGATCCCAATTGGAATTTGATGGTACATTCTTCTCTCGTAAAAGTTCTTTAAAAGCTTCAATTGCTTCTTTCTTGTCTTTAAATTCAATTTTTGGCTCAGGACTTTTTTCAGGCGCTTTTATTTCTTCATACTTTTCTTCCTCCTTTGGTGGTTCATTGGGAACTTCAATTGCAGCTAGTGTAGCAGCCATTGCTTGATCTAAAGCTGAGGATGAATTCTCATTTACTGAAACGGTCGATGGCTGTGGTGAATCCACACCGGTACCACCACCTAATGAAGTATTTGTGTCTTCTGAAATATTAGATGGTGGGATCATTGGGATGGCAGTTGGAAGTGTAACAATAGGAGGCATTACAGCTGCCGCAGTTTTTGCTGCTTCTTCCGATGCGATTTTTGCCTTAATTTCTAGCAATTCTGACGGTGCTTCCCATTTTGACTCTTTTGTATTTACGTTATGATAGTAAACCTTTCCTGTGTCTGAACGATACTCTTTCCAGGCACAAGCCGACAGCAATTTCTCTGCCGGCGATTTTAGCTCTTCCGGCTTCTCCCAAGAACTCTGTTTACTCACACTATTATAGTAGTAAGTCCTCCCATCTGGTGCTTTATGTTCAGACCATTCTGGATGTGCCATCGGTATAATTGCATTAGTTGCTATACCGCCGAAATTACCAAAACCGGGTGGCGGCATATTGAACTGTTGTACCATGTTCGGAAATGAAATTGTTGGTGGAGGAATCCCCGCTAGCCCCGGCATACCGGCCACAGTTCCAGGTACCCCAACATTTGGCGTCTCGATCATCGGCCCAGTACTAGGGAAATTAGTGTTCGTTGAATTCGTGGATTCCTACATTTAATTTACAAAAATAATTCACAAAATTATGATAAATCGGGCAAATCACCGCAGAGACGTCGGCAAAATTCTTATTACATACCATTAATCGACTTTAATACAGATATTCTGATACGTTTTCATATATTGTATTCAGTACAAAATTATTAAACTATAAACTACACATTTATGTTATTTTTATCATTTAGTTTAATAAATTAATCGAAATAAATGAATAAATACACAAAACTATTTAATATTTGCAAAGTTATGCTTAAATGCTGTTCAACTTGACAGTTTGATTTGTTTGTTTTTTCGATGTTGTTGGCAACAGTGGTTTATACAGTGGAGAGTTGATTGACTATAAATGCGGTTTCTTGCAGCCGATTTTCTGTTCCTAGAAATAATATGTATAGTAATTCAAATCTTAAAAAAAACTTTTTTTTAACTGTTCTGCGCAGCTTTCAGTGGTGTAGAAATTTTTTTTATAAAAATTTTGGTGGGTCGCATTTATCTCCTAAATAAAATAATAAATAACAATGAAAAATTATTATATTTCAGTTTTAATACACAAAGCATTCAAAATTATTATGTATTTATGTTATTAGAACCATATATCAAGTGAAAATTAATAGGTCTAAAAAAATATTGCACGCCTTTTGGAAACAATGACAACATTTAATTTTGGTACGAACTAGGGAAAATAAATATCCAAATCAGCTATGCTACACACAATTTTGGTTTCTGGATTCAAACTATTGCGCAATAGATTTTAATTTTTAATTTTAAACCCTTATTTTAAATTAAATCATTAAATTTTTTTGTCTTGTTTTATTCTTTTCTCTCGAAAATAAAATTTAAACAAAAATCTATATCTCAAAAATGTCCGTAAATTTTTTTATTTTCATTTCAATTTTTTTCATTCATTTGGGATTCACGGTCAAAATTTTTATGTCGCAGCTGC
Source organism: Nephrotoma flavescens (assembly GCA_932526605.1). Taxonomy (NCBI): domain Eukaryota; kingdom Metazoa; phylum Arthropoda; class Insecta; order Diptera; family Tipulidae; genus Nephrotoma; species Nephrotoma flavescens. Next base: position 180,134,198 of record OW052220.1, on the reverse strand, counting down.
GTAATAAAATTTTTGTCCGTGAATCCGAAATGAAAAAAATTGAAATGAAAATAAAAAAATTTACGGACATTTTTGAGATATAGATTTTTGTTTAAATTTTATTTTCGAGAGAAAAGAATAAAACAAGACAAAAAAATTTAATGATTTAATTTAAAATAAGGGTTTAAAATTAAAAATTAAAATCTATTGCGCAATAGTTTGAATCCAGAAACCAAAATTGTGTGTAGCATAGCTGAATGTTATTCGTATCAGCTATGCTACACACAATTTTGGTTTCTGGATTCAAACTATTGCGCAATAGATTTTAATTTTTAATTTTAAACCCTTATTTTAAATTAAATCATTAAATTTTTTTGTCTTGTTTTATTCTGTTCTCTCGAAAATAAAATTTAAACAAAAATCTATATCTCAAAAATGTCCTTAAATTTTTTTATTTTCATTTCAATTTTTTTCATTTCGGATTCACGGACAAAAATTTTATTACGCAGCTGCGACGTAAAAATTTTGACCGTGAATCCGAAATGAAAAAAATTGAAATGAAAATAAAAAAATTTACGGACATTTTTGAGATGTAGATTTTTGTTTAAATTTTATTTTCGAGAGAACAGAATAAAACAAGACAAAAAAATTTATTGATTTAATTTAAAATAAGGTTTTAAAATTAAAAATTAAAATCTATTGCGCAATAGTTTGAATCCAGAAAACCAAATTATAGTGTAGCATGGCTGTATCGCATAAAACCACAACAACATAGAAAAGCAAATTCAGTTTTCAATTTAATGGATTTTGGAATAAATTCTTAACTTATCGAATTAAATATCATTTTAATTTATAAAATCTAAACTTTGTGTTTTAATTTTATCCTAAAATTCCTATTCAATTTAAATACAAATAAATGTAAAAATGTAATCAATAAACATGAATATTATACTTAATACATTACTGTGTATCCGCCATATTACTTCTGCGCGAGAACTGTCAGAATTCCAGCGAGATTTGAATACTACTATACATAGATTGTATATCCTTTTCCCAGCCAGCGATCACAATTGTGTTCATTAACATCGTGTACGCAAGAGAATCATGTCAAAAATTTATTTTTGTATTTATTTTGGACCAACATACACATTTGAAAATTGTTTTCTTCCAAAAAATAACACTATAACAATAATAATAATAATAATAAATTAATTAATATGTTATCAAAAACAAATAATTAATATGTTATATAATTTATATGTATGTTATCAAATTGTAATTCTTTTTTCAAAAAGAAATCCAATTTAACTAAGATCCGTTAAAATCCGGAAGACATTACAACCTGTCATTTCTTACATACACATTTGTGAGTGGTGGCCTTATATCCCTTTTCCTACCAGACAAAACATTTTGTTGCTTCAAATTAAGTTCAACCCACACAAATGTGTGTGTAAAAAATAACAGGTTGTCATGTCTTCAGGATTTTAACGGAACTTAGTTGACAGTGCATCCCCAATAGAATTCCTTTAACTTTTTCCTTACAGAAAAGTATGAAAAAAAAACTTGAGAATTTTTTTTTTCTCAAGTTTGTTTTCATACTTTTGTGTAAGGAAAAAGCTGAAGGAATTCAATTGGGGATGCGCTGTAAATAGGAATTATTTTTGAATAATTTGATAACATAAAGTATATAACATATTAATTATTTTACTATTATTATAGTTATACATAGTGTTATTTTTCGGATGAAAACGATTTAAGTTTTATGCACAAATGTGTATGATGGTCCAAAATACATCAAAAATAAATGTTTCACATGATTCTCTTTCGTACACGATTTTCACCAACACAATTGTGATGGCAGGCCGGAAACGAGATATGGTGAAAAATTGCAGCGAAACGAATTTTTTGTTTTGAACTAGAAAGAGATAAAGGTTTAACATTTTTTGCTATATCCGTTATTTTTAAGCACCGCATTATAATGCCCCACCATAGAATCGGCCAATGATTGACATCTTTCAACCTGCGATGCTCCACCGAGCGTTTTGAACGTTTTCCTGAAGATCATTTTTGTAGCTTAGGCAATTTACGACGCATCCCCAATAGAATTCCTTATGACTTTTTCCTTACAGAAAAGTATGAAAAAAAGCTTGAGAATTTTTTTTTTCTCAAATTTTTTTAACATACTTTTCTGTAAGGAAAAAGTCATAAGGAATTTTTTTGGGGATGCGCTGTTACTTAAACCACGTTTCACATCACCCCACAGGCATAGAGAAAAGTAATATAAACAGAGGTAAAGCTGCATACAAAATTTTGAAACAACTTTTTTAGATTGTAACCCCAAAATACAAACTCGTTTTACGACTTACATAACAAACTTAGAATATCCAACTCTTCGAATATTCATTTAGCGTTTCTTTGACTTTTCATTTGTTTTTGTTTCAATTTTTTTTCGTTCAGATTAAAACCGTAATTTTAAATTTGGTCAACATAAAACCGGATCGTGACCCCATATTTTACTATGAAAATATGCGTAAACATTTTGTATGCAGCTTTACTTCTGTTTATATTTATTTTTTTCTGTGCCACAGGCTTTCTATTAAGTTTAGATTGAGAGCCTGAGTTGGCCATTCCATTACATTAATTTTATTTGCAGGAAACCAGTATTTTACCACCTCTCGGATGTCTTCGGAACATTGTCCTTCTGAAACACCCAGCATAGGGGCATGAGTTCTTCAGCATAGGGAAGGTTTACTAATAGACGGTTGCATAGAAAAATGACTAACAGGCAGTTAGTTGTACGCCAGTTAAATGTGTTATATTATGAAATCCGCAACCAGAAAAAACTGAACGCAAACTTGATTAAATATATTTTATTCTGTGGAAATATTTAACTTGCGTACCACTGATCTATATTACATGGATACGACATGACAACAACTATATGATAGAGCAAAAATAGTTCTACGTTTGTGACAAAGATAGAAAAATTTTCTGTCTTTTTTTGAAAATCAAACTAATGTAAACAGAAAACTTATTCCCCTCTTTCTTTTTTTTGTAATGGTTTCAAGAATAACAATTTATGATTTCTCCTTTACGATTACGAAAACGGTGTGACGAAAATATTAGGTACCGAAAATTTTAATAATAGTTCAAGAATAGAGCCCCAATCCGCCACTCCACACTTTGATTCTTTCGTCGTAATTCGATCATATCAATAGATCAGTTGATTTTTTGGGCGTTCCTTTGCGCGTTACTTTGCGTATTTCTTTGTTTACATTTGTGTTTAAAATTATATTTTTTGATTTATTCGTATTGTAATAAAAGTTTATTATTTGCTGCAAAAACTGCTTCTTTGTTTCTTTGCTTCTTTGAAACAGAAATTAACCTAAAATTAACACAAAAACGACAAATAAACAAGGTGTCCCTGAAATATTTATCTTTGTAGTAGTGCGAGAATCAATTGAATCAAAAAAAGTTGCTGAATGTTGCTGAAAAAAGAATCAAAAATTTCCCCGCCAAAAAATTAGTTTGTATTATGGGGCATTTCCATACGACCAACATTTTTCTCCTGCGAAAATGAGAAAGATATAACATTGACTTTTTGCACATGAGAGACAAGAAAAGAAATATATCCCAACAAAATTTTGCATGAGATTTTTTATAAAAATGATTCATAATAAAAACAAACGCCATAGTAAAAATGTAAATTTCGCATTTTAATTCATTAAAAATAAATTAATAATGATCCTATAAAAAAAATTACGCCATTACTATATATGTTTATTTCTTTCTGGCATATTGAATATTTTTATATAGCGGATTCTTTCTTATTTACCTGCAAAAATTTGTAGAAGAAACCAATTTTCTACATGTAAACCGGGCATTATCTTGTTTCCATGCAGAGTTGAAAGTGGCTTGAGTTGGAGTTAGCGTTCATGGAAACAGAGTATAGTTGAGTTTTCGTTAAGTTATTTTGAACTCGACGAAACTAATGGGATTGAGTAGAGTTGAAATTCAAAATAGCAGGAAATGAAAAATTTTCATTTTTAATGTCAAGGAAATTTATATTAAAAATTTTGAAACACAAATATGTATATTTAAAACAAAAAACTATTTTAAAATAATTTTCCGGGCTTATAAAAGTATACATAGAGTATTATTAGGCACAAATTAAATTAACTTTATCAAGCGGCACGAAAATTTCAACTCAACCTAACTCCAACCTGCCACCAAATTCCGGTTCAATGATAAATGGTAATGAGAAATGGTAATGGTTTTATTTTCGACCAGTCATTTACCATTACCATAAAATTTTAGATTCCGGTTCAACAAATGGGTTTTAACCTGGGATGGGATGTTGTAACATGACTTTTTTCGATACTTTCGAAATTTACATCTCTTTCATCACGAATAAAATTTAAATATTTCCCAAATTACGTTTTTCCCATTTATCAATCACGTTGTTTCTAAATTCTAATGCGATCTCTACCTAATCGAAGAAAACATTATGTTGTTCTACTCTTATTCTATCACCTACGTATTTTATGAGTGATACTTTATCGAAAAAAAAAAGTGTTTATTCTAGTAGCGTGCGATCGCAATATTGAAAGCAAAATTGGAAAGGGAAATGGCAAGCAATTTTAAGGAAAAAGAGTAATACAATAATATTCGATAAATATCTAAAAAAGTCATGTTACAACATCCCACCCCCTGGAAAAATTTAATAAATTACGTTTTTTGGTTCAATTGTGCTATATTTTGACAGAAATTGTTTTTCTTGCGATGAGCAAACATCAAAATACAATATGTATATATAATAATATTTATATATATACATATGTATATGTATATATATATACTACAAAATGATTGTAAGCTAAGAAATATTCAAAATAAATTACAAAATTAATTGAATTTTAACTTAATTCTGTTTTCAGTGAAAAATTTAAAAAGTTCCGTGTTATCGAATTCAATCGGAAATATTCTGTTACCACAAATTATAAGTGGTGAATTATAATCCTAAATCCTAACTAAAATCGTTAGGAGCAGTTGACTGAATACCACGTCTCCGTTTCACCGTATTAGTTATCGAGAACCATTATATAATAAAAGTAATTTGTGGATATTAAATCGGTTTCGATAGAGTTCGTAAATTTTTCCATAGTACAATCTAAAATGTTGAAAATAATATTATAATTATTAAATTTAACACGGAGTAACGTAAACCATACCTCACATTATCTTTATTGACCATTAAACGTAAACTTGCAGCTAAGCTCTTTGGTGAACAGCTCTGTAAAGTTTGCCCTAATGCACTTTTTTAGTTCGTGGCCATCTTGCTTCATAAATAATGATTTCTAAATATAAAATAGGAAAACAAAATATAATAGTTTGTACCAAAATATCTCGAATGAATCTTTACATTACAAATTGTTTTACAGCCTTCCTATCTTCAATTAAATTAATATCAAAGTTGACAATAATGTATCCGCATCGTTAAAAGTTACTATAAACTTAGCGTTCTCACAATAAACTAAATAACGTCATTTGTATAGGCATATGTATATAATACGTATCCCAAGTATAACAAAACGAAAGTAAAAATTGAGCATAGTATTTTCCTTCGTTTTCATCCAAAATTAACGAAAGTTAAACTTCACATTATAATGATAGTGTTTGTAGCGTATATGTATACTGTGTTGTTACTACTGTATACTGTGTTACCGCAATTTTTCTTTCGTAGGAATGTGTATTGTGTATAGCGTGTAATGTACATGGTTTGTTTTTATTTTTCATGTTCACGACATGAGTTTGGTAATTTTATAAAATTTTGTTAAAAAAATTTAAAGATATGCGTTAATTTAAATAAAATTACATCAAAATATATTTTATATCTATTCAAATATTGTTTTCATAAATTAATTAATTTCTAGTTCAGTTTTAAGTTTTTAGGTAGAAAACAAATGCGAAAATAATAAACTTGATGTGCAATAATCATAGTACATATTTGGAAAATTATTTAAACTTTTAATATTACAATCAAAGAATAATTTCAAATTGTGTAATAATAAAAAATAATTAAAAAATTAACTAAAATATAATTTAGATTCGTATATAATATGTATATATGTATGTATATTTTTATACCGCAAATTTAATAAAATAAAAATATTCATTTTAAACCTAAATTTTTATTTTGCTCACATTTGGATGCCGCCATCTTTTTCTTCTAACATTTTCAAATATAGCATTTTACATTCATGCACAACCTCGCTCCCGCCATTTTGTTTTTTGTCTTTTCTGTTCACACATACATGTATACAATTCTCCTTTATTGAGTTTCGTTCAGTTTCGAATAATCGCGACACGTTTCATACGTTTTATTTTAATAAATTGCAACTCAAACTTAGAAAAATACTAGACTAAGTTTAGTACTTAAGTACGGATATCGCCATAAAAATTGAAAGTAAAAATACTTGGGATACGCTACAAACACTATCATTATAATGTGAAGTTTAACTTTCGTTAATTTTGGATGAAAACGAAGGAAAATACTGTGCTCAATTTTTACTTTCGTTTTGTTATACTTGGGCTGTGGTTGTTACTCTGAGCACAAATTAATTCTATTCCAGAATGGTTTTAACTTTTGCCAAAGTAAGTCAACATTTGGTACAAGTTAAATCCATTCTGGAATAGAATTAAATTGTGCTCAAAGTAACAACCAAAGATATTTTTTAATTTATTTGTATTACTTGGTAACAATTACATTTTGAATTTGAAAACAACGTAAAAATGTAACTACATATATTCAATTAAATAGTAATGCGCTAGAACATTATTGAATATTATTACAAATCGTAACTAATTGCTCGTGTTGTTTAGAAAAAAATTATAAAAGCAAAATCAAGGATAATCCTGGCTGTGGATCCGATTAATTATGTTCACATTCAGAATGCAACCACAGCCAAACAAGCATGGGAAAAGTTAGAGGCTGCATTTGAAGATTCTGGATTGACTAGAAAAGTCGTTGGTCTTCTGCGAACCTTGGTGACAACTCAACTCGAAAATTGTAGCAACGTGGAAGATTATGTGAATAAAATAATAACCACTGCTAATAAATTAAATAGTATGGAATTTGAGGTTAAGGATGAGTGGGTTGGAACTCTTTTACTGGCAGGCCGAGCAATACAAACCTATGATTATGGGTCTTGAAAGTTCAGGTACACGAATTACGGGTGATTTCATAAAAACCAAATTGTTACAAGATATTCCGTCAAAGCCGTTAGTCAAAAATTCTGAGGAAGATACAGCACTAGTAACAAGGAATATCAACAAACCACCTATTAGATGTTATAATTGTAACAAAATTGGACATATAAGCCGACAATGTAGATTGGAGCAACGAAAAAAATTGCAACCACAATACGAAAACGAAAATAAAAATGCATTTATAAGTGTTTTTACAGTTGGTGAATCGAACAAATCGGCATGGTACTTGGACTCTTGTGCTTCCTCGCATATGACAATGCATAAAAATTGGCTCTTGAAAGATGTTCGGGAATATGCTACCGACATATACACAGCGGGTGGTGAGCGATTAAAGTCTCAATTACTTGGAACTTCTAAAATAAAAATAGCTGTAGGAAACTTGTATGATGAAGTTGAGGCACGGGAAGTTCTATATGTACCCAATATTTCAAGTAATTTACTATCAATTAGTAAATTAGTAAAAAAGGGAAACACCATTCATTTTGATCAATCGGGCTGTCGTATCATCAACCAAGATGGTATAATTTTTGCTACAGCGCGAGAAGTAAATGGTATTTACAAAATTAATGAACCTATTGAATCATCTCACCTAACGCAAGAAATCGACAAAGGCGAATTATGGCATCGCAAACTTGGACACATGAGTGAAGGAAAAATGAACCAGCTGCAGAATATTTCAGACGCAAAGCTTGACTACACAAATATTAATGCTCATAATTGTACTAGTTGTGTAATGGGAAAACAACACCGAGAACCATTTAAGTCGTCAAATAACCGTGCAGAAAATATTTTGCACTTGGTTCACACCGATTTATGTGGACCGATGGAAGTAGAATCTCTTGGAGGCTGTAGATACTTCCTTACAATGATTGACGATTATTCTAAGAAGTTATTTGTTTATTTCTTAAAAGAGAAAAGTCAAGTTTTTGAGTGTATGAAGGAATTTAAAGTGCTTGTTGAAAATCAGCAGGATAAAAAAATTAAAATATTTCGTTCAGACAATGGTGGGGAATATGTAAATTATCAAATAATTAAATATCTAAAGGAGTCTGGTACAAAGCATCAGTTGACCGTCCGCTACACGCCACAACAAAACGGAGTTGCTGAACGTATGAATCGCACGATTGTTGAAAAAGCAAGATCAATGCTTTGCGATGCGAATTTACCTAAATAATTTTGGGCTGAAGCGGTCAATACTGCAGCGTACTTAATAAATCGCACTCCAGCTGCTAGTTTGGATGGACAATTACCTGAGGAAATATGGACTAAAAGACGAATTGAAATTAGTCATCTACGCATATTTGGATGTAAAGCAATGGTACACATTCCAAAGGAAAAAAGGGTTAAATGGGACTATAAATCTGAACCTATGATTTTTGTCGGATATAGTGAAAGCACAAAAGGTTACCGATTTATTAATCCTAAAAATAATAAACTTGTAATAAGTCGTGATGTAAAATTTTTTGAAAATGAAACTTTGACAAATCCATATTCTGAAACAAACGGAGAAAAAGTATCAGAAAGTTGCCTTCTCCCTATCGAAGTATCTAAAGAACAGAGGGAAGAAGAGGTGATTGAAAGTGAAGAAGAAATCGCCAGCGATATAAGTGAATCAAATAGAACGAGTTCTTCTGAAACCAGTTCTATATTGGAATATCCATCTGAAAGTCAGTCGCGAGCTATTGAAATTCGACGATCAACAAGAATTCCAAGGCCGAAAGTACTTAATGATTTCATAACATATAAAGCAGAAACTGATTTTGTCGCTGACCCGCAAAACATTGAAGAAGCACTTGGTCGGTTGGATGCATCATCTTGGAGGCAAGCAATGGAGGAGGAATATAATGCCTTGTTAGAAAATAATACTTGGACGTTAGTAGATGCAGCTCCAAATAAAAAGGTTTTAAGCACACGATGGGTATTTAAAACCAAATCAGTTGAGGATATAGAAAAACCAAAGTACAAAGCACGCCTGGTGGTTCGAGGTTGTGCTCAAACGAAAGGCATAGATTACGAAGAGATATATTCACCTGTAGTAAGAATTAACGCTGTACGGTTACTTTTGTCGTGGGCAGTAAAAGAAGATCTTGAAATCCACCATATGGATGTTAAAAATGCATTTCTACAAGGAGAATTACATGACGAAATTTATATTTGTCAGCCAGAAGGCTTTGAATTGCAGGGAAGTGAATCTAAAGTATGCAAATTAAATAAGGCCATGTACGGTTTAAAACAGGGAAGCAAACAGTGGAATCGGAAAATTGACACGACACTAAAATTAATGAAATTTCAACAATCAAAAACCGAACAATGCATATATTACATTAATGCTGGTGGTAAAATTCAAATTATTGCAGTTTACGTTGACGACCTCATCATTTTGTCCAACGACATACACCTTATGCAAAAAACCAAGGATACTCTTCTAAAAACTTTCAAAATGAAAGATTTAGGAGAAATAAATAAATGTCTTGGAATGCGAATAACCAGAGATCGAAAGGCGGGCAAAATTTGGATAGATCAATCAGAATATATTGAAAGTATTATTGAGAGGTTCAATATGTCGGATTCGAATGAGGTGAAAACGCCATTAGATTCAAATCAGAAACTAACCGACAAAATGTCACCAAATGAAGAAAGCGATCAACTTAAAATGAAAAATATACCATATAAAGAAGCTGTGGGTAGTCTCTTATATGCTGCACAAATTTCAAGGCCTGATATTACTTATGCAGTTGGTGTTTTAAGTCGTTTTAGCTCAAATCCTGGCCAGGCTCATTGGGTAGCAGTTAAGAGAGTGCTACGATACTTAAAAGGCACGGTACATCACAAACTTCAATACGATAACGACAGTAAATCCACAATAGAAGCATACAGTGATGCTGACTGGGCAAACTGTTCTGATAACCGTCGCTCAGTAACAGGTTTTATTGTCATTATGCAAGGTGGGCCTATTTCTTGGACAAGTAAAAGACAAAGAACGGTTGCCCTTTCTACAACGGAAGCGGAATATATGGCACTGTCTTCTGTGTGCCAAGAAATTTTATGGCTCCGAAGCTTAGCATCAGAAATAGGTATCTCATTGGATTGCCAGCCGACAATCGTTTATTGCGACAACAAAGGAGCTATGGATTTAGTACTTACTGAGGGATATCGCCAAAGAACGAAGCATATCGATATTCGATATCACTTTCTTCGTCAACACATCGAGAACAAAGACATTGAAGTAAAGTTTGTTCATACTGGAGAAATGCTAGCAGATTTTTTAACGAAGGCTTTGCCTATTCAAAAATTTAATTATTGTATTCAAAATTGTCTAATTGTATTAACCTAAAATTTTTTGTTTAACAGAGGGTGTTGACAAATGTAAACAAAATATTATATGCATATGACAACACCAATAGTCGTTTTTATGCTTATATCTGTCAACACGGTTATGTTGCTTATTGGTTGTTAATAAATGTTCATTGTAACTTGAATTCTATATCAAACTAGTTGTGTTTCTGTTTCGCCGAAATTGCACAATCAACAAAAATAACAAAAATCACTTTTATAATTTTACTGCCAACATTTAAAAATAAAAGTATTCAATACAATTGCCCTGGTGGTGAACATTAAAACTACAGGTAAAATAGAAGAATTCTATACCAGCAGAAAAGTTGGTTTAAAATAATTCCAATTTGGAATTATATATATGGGATTGTTGTAAATTTCTCAAAGTAAAACAGCAATTATTCGGTGATATTACTATTTAAATAGATATATTTAGTTGTGTTTTCACGTTTTGTTTAACTTCAAAATGTAATTGTTCCCAACTAATAAAAATAAGTAAATACAATTTTTGGTTGTTACTTTGAGCACAATATTTATTCTATTCCAGCATGGATTTAACCGGTACCAAAGTAGGACCGTAGTTGATTTAAAATAATTCCAATTTGGAATTACATATATGGGATTGTTGTTGTAAATTTCTCAAAGTAAGACCGCAAATATTCAATATTATTGAATATTTATTCTATTCCAGCATGGATTTAACCGGTACCAAAGTAGGACCGTAGTTGATTTAAAATAATTCCAATTTGGAATTACATATATGGGATTGTTGTTGTAAATTTCTCAAAGTAAGACCGCAAATATTCAATATTATTCGGTCATATTACTATTTAATTAGATATATTTAGTTGTGTTTTCACGTTTTGTTTAACTTCAAAATGTAATTGTTCCCAACTAATAAAAATAAGTAAATACAATTTTTGGTTGTTACTTTGAGCACAATATTTATTCAATTCCAGCATGGATTTAACCGGTACGAAAGTAAAACCGTATATGCCTCTATTACACCAAGAAAAGTTTACTGTCAGTAGTTAGTAAAACACTCATTGAGTTAGTAAAACACAAAAGGGATATAAACGAGCGATATGACTATAGAAAAAGCTCCCATTTTTTGCTGTTGATATGGGGCGGTATGTTGTGCCATCACTTCGAATCGAAAAAGGTCGAATTCGAAAAAAATCGAATCGAAAAAGTGAAAATTGTATCATTTTTGCTTTTCGAAAATGGTACAACATACCGCCATTCGACTTTTTTCGAATTTCGATGCGAAGTGATGGTACAACATACCGCCCCATGGTTTCTGACTGATGTCGTATCCATGTACATATAATCAATGTTGCGTACAACTACAAATACATATTTAAATGACCGATTTTGATTGAATAACTTTTTTAACTAATCGTTAAATATTTCCATGGAGTTTGCGTTAAGTTTTTTCTGATTGCGAACATTTCATATAAAACATTTAACTGGCGCACAGCTAACCGGCCGTTAGTCATTGTTCTGTGCAACCGGAGATAAAGTATCGAAAATGTAACGAATTTTTTGATCTGCGCAACATTCAAAATTGTTCAAAGCAAATTATGGTTTACCGATAAACGCACCCCTATCATTACCAAAGCAACAGTCTGTTATTTTTGTTCATATAAATAACAAAAAATTCATCAAAACAAGTTCATATTTATTTTTATAATATTATCTATTCTAAATGAAAATATGGAAAATAATACTAAAAAGCCGAAAAAAGATTCGCGATGGGATAAAATTCGCAAGCGATATAATAATAACCATAACCATTTAAATATAACAACGGATAATGTAAAAAAATTTTTGGAGTTGGATTTTATCGGGCAGAACGAAATGGAAATTCTTAATGGGAACGATATACAAAGTTCATTGAGCCCGGCAGATATTATGGACATAAGGCATAGTTCGATTATACGGAGTAATCCCTTAAACAAAAATTCGGAAAACCAAATACCTTCATCGGAAGGGAGGCATTTTCTTGCAGAACAAAAACAAGAACTTCATAATCAGTCACTCGAGCGAGTAGCAATCAATAATGAAATTAAAAAATTTCGCAATGAACTTAAAAGGTATCAAAAATTAAATACAAATTGCGCAACGAATCGAAAAATACAATTCAACGACAAAATTATATATGAAAATATTTTAAATTTTCAAATAACCACAAGAGATTTTTATCAAACTTGTATCAAAGCCCCATTGTTGACAGAGGAAGTTTTGGATATTGATCAGGAACACAATGACCTCGTCATTGAAAATCAAAGTGAAATTTATCGTTCAGTTAGGTTTGAAAAAAATATAGAAATTTTTAATGAGGAAGAGAACAGAAAAATTATTTGTTTAAATTCTTTATACGAAGGAACTTCAGAGGAAATATGTGAAACCTCAACGCTCGAAGATATCTCTCATCACTCGAACGAAGCAGATAAAACTTCTTCGACTTTGTCTGATTTTTCATTGGATGATGATCCATCGCTGATAGAAGAACCAAAATTAGTAATCCAAGATATTAAACACATAAATGAGAAACCCAATGACTTACTACTTATCTCACGGATTGGGGTTGCGGGTTCCACTGATGCACCAGAAACCACAGAACGTGATAGAATCATCGATACTCTGTTTGATCCAAAATTCTACAAATCGACGCGTGATTATGAACTAAAGGTACTGCGAAAGTATTTTCAAAAGTGGCTGGTTATCACAAATTTTTCGAAAATAAGTGACAAGTGTCTTTCTAATAACGAGAACCGTGCTAAAAAAATCAACGAGTTTCTAACTAAAATTCGCGATGAAAAAAAGAAAGCGGTCAAATTAGATCAGGCGGGTGAACCAAGGAAGCAAGCCCCAACGAAATACAAACAGAAAACGTATGTCGATCCCATTATATTGTCGAAAAAGTATCAACACAAATTAAAACTTCAGCAAGATATGATCGAGCTTCAAAAGGCTAAGTTGGAGCGACAGGAGCGCATGATAACTGAATTAAAATTATCGAAAATGTTTGATGAATCAAAATGCAGTAAAAATGAGATTAAAACAGAGTTACAGAGGGCAGTAAGGTTTGGTACGGTGAAATTGCGTGGAAAAGCAAAATGTTTGCAAGTCGTTGGCAATTTTAAGGTGCATGCCGCAGAGGTAAAAGAAATTGAGGAGGAACAAACGTTACAAGCAAGCGGAAACGAGATGCCCAAATTTTTAGCCAAAATGCAGGCACGTGCTTTGGAGAGACACTTGAAACACGAAGAAGCGAGACAAAAACGAGAGCGACTAGAAAAGGAAAGGGAAGAGGCGAAGAATGCGGCAGAAGAAGCCAAGGTATGATAATCAGTATAATTGTAGTTAAATTAGAATCTCGCTGAAAACGCTTATTGTCATACTCTAGTCGAACATTTTTTATTCTGTAAAATCATATATGTACATATCTAATTTTAGCGATTAGAAGATGAGCAAGCTAAAAAGGAACGTCACGAAGCTCTTCGTGAAAAACGACGCCAAGAAAGGCTTCTCAAAATTCAAAAGGAAAAAGAACATGCCAAGTTTGTTGCCGATGTAAAGAAGGCAAACGAATTTTATAGGCTCAAGTTACTTAAACTAGGAATGCATCGATTTAGGAAGCTCTTACAGGCTAAAAGACGGAAAGAAAATCATGCCCGAATTTTGCGAATTCGATTAATGAAGAGGAAATGTTTTTCCGCATGGGAACAGTTGACTAGCCAAATTTGGGACAAGAAAAGGGAAACTGCAGACGTATTTTATGTCGGTTACATAGTTAAATACACATTCCGAGCATGGAAAAAGGTAAGCTACAAAAGGATGCAACAAATTAATATTTGTTTATCGGATTTAATATTTTACAGCAACTTCTTATAGCGCAAAGCAAGCATTTAGTAGCAATTGATTTGTACGAATTACGGTTATCCGAAAAAATCCTAAAGTATTGGCATATTGTGACTCAACAACAAAAATTACTTGAAAATCATAAAATACTCCAAGCTGCATCACACTACGACTGGCACTTGAAATGGAAAGTTCTTGAACATTGGCAACGTTTGCATACAATACTGAGAATTGAGCGTGAAACGGAAGAACGTCGTCAGCGTTGGCGTCTAAAAATATGGGAATTGTTGCCAGACTATCAACCAAATCCAGATAACATTTAAAAGAAATTTAGAATTTTTAAAACAATTTTTGTTTAAATATTGGATATATTCTTACTGATTGATTTCATAAATAATTTTGACGGTCTTGATTGGAGAATAAAAACCGCAAAACAAATTGTTACCGCCTAATATAGAATCCGTGCTTTGCGAATGCTATTATTGTAAAATATTAACAAAAACACAATTTTTTAAATTATTACATATACCTGACTTAGATCTTTTTATTGTATTAATCTGATGAAGTACATTTAAAACGAATTATTATTTTTAATACTCGGTTAATGGGATTTTTTTAAATTCAAACTTTTATTGTGCTGTGACGTCGTCCAAAATACAAGAGAATTAACTGAAATATAAAAAGGTATACAAAATAAACTTTTCTATTTAATTATTAGATAATCGAGACTATTTTTACATATTTAACTAGGTAAAATATTGCGACTAGGCAAACGAGGACAGCATACAGACCAGCAATGAATCCAATCGCAACACTGAAATAATAAACATTATCAACTGCTATCGTTAAAATATATTATACTTACTCATATAAGTCATAAATATCCGAACAATCGTCCGGTACAGAGATTGGTATATGGAAAATGGTTGTCAATAAATAAGGATGGCAAACGGCAGTCAATGTCAAATTTGAATACAGAATAAAAGTAGCGATTGTGCAAATTAGGCCACAAATATAATATTTTTGATTGAATTGATCTACGTAAGCATCAATCCAATAGTTGTAGTAATCATTTTGTTGCGATCTGTGCGGCTTTGGTTGCCGTGGATTTTCAATGTTGTCTGAAATTAAAATTTTTGTGTCATCCTCCCCACAGCTGTCAATAACTAAATCAGCATATTTCTGCCTTGCCGACAGATCTTTGGTTCTATAAAATAAGGCAATGGTTACGAAAAATAAAATGACGAATATTAAATTTTCCTCTGGTAGGAATTCATAAAGGGGCAAATATGTCTCAAATATTAAAAGTAAATAAATCGCAGTTGAGAGAGCCCAACAGAAGTGAAACCTTCCTCTGAAATACAAACAATTTTGTAAAGTAGAATTACCACTTAATACACATATCCAATCTTACCTTGAGGTCACTTTAGCGAAATATTTATTCGCCTTCATTAGGACCACCGACAAAATCATGAGTGACATTATCGTACAACTGAGATTATAGGTTGCTACGTATATTAGTATTGGATTTAATATGAACGGTACCAAACACTCCAAGCTTATTAGTTTGGCCCCACCCCGCCAAGGAACCCTTATTCGATCAAACATGGTTGAAAGCATAGTATCTTTCTGTCTTTTATTTATAGGTCGACAACATATAAAACTATTAGATTTTGGAAAAGATAAAAATATTTATAAATAGCTGAAAAACTATAAATACTTAATACATAAAAAATACACAATAGAGAATCTACTTTTCAAAAACTTGATCAAAATCGACACAATTGCAGCAGCATCCTAATATATGATTTCTTTCATTATTTCGATCAAAGTATTCACAGCAGCACAACGGATCGTATTGATCATCAAAATTCATAATTGCCAAATATAATTTTTGAGTCTCAAGACAAAAATTTTATAATTCCATACTCATGTTCACAAAATAATAGAATACAACTTTTGACGTTTCGATAAATCAAATAAACAATCGCAGAAGTTTGCTCAATTTTTATTAATTCGCCGCTGGGAAGTGAACCCGTCCGTAATTCACACTTGCTGTTTCTTATTTCCGATCTGAGTACTAAAAAGTTGTTTCTTATTTTTAGGGGCAGTATGTTGTACCATCACTTCGAATCGAAATTCGAAAAAAGTCGAATGGCGGTATCCCAGCAGGAAAGTTATGGTTGGGACTAATTTTCGTTTGTGACATGTCTGAGATGAGTCGTACATGACATGACTGAGATGAATTGTAGATGACATGTCTGATATAAGCCGTCTGTGACATGTCTGAGATGAATCGTATGTAAGAAATCGTGTGTGACAATGCTAGGACAGTTCATAGACGTATATTATGTGGCTTGCCGAAAATCTATTGTGCATAATTTGTCTGAGATGAGATTGACATTTGTAATTAAAACATTTTATTTAAGTTTTATTTAAACTACATATAACTAATTTATGACAAATTTATCTATGTATGACTTTCAAAATATAAAAACTTAATTTTGGTAAAAATATAAATTTCACCGTTGGTACTTCAAATGGCGGAAATTTGCCTAGAATATAAAACACAAAATTTGTTTAACTATAAAATAAATTAAAAATTGAACAATTTTGATATAAAGTACTACATACTACAAATCGTTTTCTAACCTATTTGACAAATAAAATGTTAAAAACATGCTGCAACACTAGCATATATTTTTAAAAAAATTATACATAAAAAGAAAAATTATTACATAGAAGACAGACTGAAGATGACACGCAAAATATTTTATTTTTAGTTTTATCGATTTTGTTTTCTTGCGTTGTTTTCAAAACATTGCGATGGAATGAAAAACATCGAAGACTCGTCATACATGTTTCGCTCAAGACATTGTCAAAAAAGAAGTTGCGTACACGACATGTCTCAAACTAGTCTTTGTTCATCAAAAGACACTGTACGCGTCATTGGAGAATCAAATGTTGCTTGTCATTAATTAGTCATTTGTCAACATACTATCAAAAAACGACAAAAACTAAGCTTTTTTCTTTTTCATGCACAATTAGAAAAAAGAGTAAGAAATAGAAACGTAATATGTTTTCGTGAAAAATAATCCACATGGATGTTGACAAATTTCCAACTGGGATGTTGTATCATTTTCAAAAAGCAAGAATGCTACAACTTTCACTTTTTCGATTCGACTTTTTTCGAATTCGACTTTTTTTGATTCGAAGTGATGTTACAACATACCGCCCCAGGTCAGATTGATCTGACCAATTTTAGCAGTGTTTCTTTCGCAAAATTACAACAACAATAGCATTCTATAAAGCCGAAACAGCTTTAACGTAATACAATAGACAGACACAAACTAGCTAATCGCGAATTCGAGATTACGTAGTTATTTTTTCAGATTTTGGCAAAACAGGATTACTGCGTTTATAGAACAAGATTACTACAATCGGGTTGTATTAAGAAGATCAAAGTGAAATATAAGAAAAAATTAGTAGGAATGTATGGGCTGGGAAACATAAGTCATTTTCGTTGAATGTATACAGGAAAATAGTTTGATTTTAAATTAAATTTTAAAATTTTTTAACTGTCACATAAATTATTTATACCTTTAGTTTATATTAACTTATTGTAACTGATCCGATGTAATTCAAAATCGGCAAATACGCATTGAAATTGTTTTATTTCATTAATTAAATATGAATTTGAACGTTTGTAGAGTTACAAAATCGGGTTTGTGTCTGTCAACCTAATTATAAAATCGCGATTTAATTTGTTTGACATGCAATCGCGATTGGAAGAAATCGCGATAATTTTAGTGTCTGTCCACGGTATAAGCCAAAAAATATTTAGGTTTAAGGGAAATAAAACCATTTTATGGTTATGGTGTTTACCACAAGGCGGTTATTTTTACTATTTTTTTTGTCAGCTTGTTGTACAAAAAGACATTTTGCGTTTGTTTGTCAGTAAAATACTGAATTTAATTTGTTCCATTTCGTAAAATAAAAAAAACAAAATAAATATTATTGAAATGAATCAAAGCGAAGAATCTAAAATACATTAAAAAAAATAAAGTCAAAAGTCGTTGCTTTCACATTTGAAAGATTGATTAGATCGATTTTATTGATTTGTAAAAATATTCCGATTTCTCAGATCAGTTTTAGTTTAGCTTCACGTAATATAAATTCAAATCTACATCCATAAATATACATATGTCATTCTCATCATTTTTGTTTGTTTTTGCAAACATTATTAAAATGGAAATAGGCAGAAATTTTAATTATTATTATATATTGATTTTACTTAATTATGAAATAATTATTTTATACAGCCATATTTTTATAGAGTATTTGCAAGAAGTGGCACAATATTCTCAGTAATTTAGTTTGTTTCTTATTTCAGATCGACCAGATCGATCTAATTTCAGATTTCAAAATCTGCTCGATCTACGGATTTAAATAAGAAACACAGCTACTATTATCACAATTTTAACCCATTTCTGGCTTCGATCCAACACTATTGTGTATGTAAAATTCGTGTACGAAAGAGAATTATGTGAAGAATTGATTTTTGTATGTATTTTGGAACAACATACACATTTGTGCTTACCATTATTAACCCATTTTAACAGCCCGTATACACAATTGTGTAAGTAAATTTCGATTAAGAGAAACAAATAGATTATCAAACATAGTATTATGTGTAAATTGAATACCACACATTTATACACTTAATTTTGTTTTCCTCCGAAAAATAACACTATAACCACAGAATATATGGTTTTGATTGGAAATCAGCGTAGTTTTGCCTTAACATTATCTTCTATGGTTTTTAATGCACGATAATGTTCCGATTTTTCGGCACTGAAATGAACAACTAAAAATTGGCTATGGAACACTATTCCAGCAAATATTAAATGTTTAACACGTTTGGACAGGTTCAGGGTGGATTGTGTGAATTATTTTAATGATCAATAGTTGTAGGTAATCTTGCTTTCTAGCTGCTTATAATTAGTTATAAAATTGAAAAATTGAAGACTTAGTTTTAGTTTTAATTTTAGTTTATTTCTTCATATATTGATTCATATATTTTTGAATTTTGTACAAACTAATATAGCTTAAGATAACTTGTTGCTATTTATTCAATGTAATTACAATGTAGTTACATAAAATGACCTGGTTGTCATGTTGTAATAAAAAGGGAAAATTAGAAATAAAATAAATAAAATTAAAATAAATAAAAAATAACAATTTTAGATTTGATAATATTTTATATATGTATTTAGTTATAAATTGTATATATATAATTTATAACTAAAATAAATTAATATATGAATAATTTATAAATAAAATAAATAAAAATTAATTTTTATATACTTACAATATGGCCGAATTATGATTATGTTTTGCTGTCAAAATAGCTTGTCAAAATTTTTGTACACTGTTATGAAATTCAATTTTTTTTTATTTGAATTTAAAACTTATAAAAATAACGAATTTTTCCTACCTTTTATCAAATCGAGGTTACAAAAATGAGTCCAAACTTTTTCATAGTAAAATTGCGTTAATTCTGTCTATTCTGTGCTATAACTATAATAATTATGTAATATCAAAAATAAACAATTGACAAAGAGAATTTTTTTTGTTGCTTTGCCGTATACATACGTCGTTTTTGCCGTATACATACGTCAAAAAATTGGAAAAAAATCTCGGATGTAAAAATCCCCGATTTGCATCCGACGTATGTATACGGCGTCAAGGCGACTGTTCGAGTGCGAACTTTTGTGCGAATATTTAGAATCACACTTTTCTAGCGATTTATTGAGCACAATGTAGCCCACAATTTTATTTTTTTTATGATTAGATTGATCGTCTGCAAATATTTTTCTTAAAGTTAAAAATATTTCATCTTTTATGGGCGTAATTTGATTATTGGTAAAGTGTGATTCTAAATATCCGCACAAAAGTTCGCACTCGAACAGTCGTCTTCAATGAAGTCCAACCCACACAAATTGTGTGTAAAAATTGACAGGTTGTAATGTCTTCCGGATTTTAACGGATCTTAGCTAAATCGGACTTATTTTTGAAAAAACATATAATTTGATAACATATGAATTATATAACATATTAATTATTTGTTTTTGATAACATATTAATTATTTTACTATTGTTATAGTGCTATTTTTCGAACGAAATGTATTAAGTGGAATGTACAAATGTGTAAATGCACAAATGTGTATGGAAGACTAAATACAAAAATAAATTTTTGACATGATTCTTTTTCGTTAACCAGGGGCGGTATGTTGTACCATCACTTCGAATCGAAATCGAAAAAGTGAAAGTTGTATCATTTTTGCTTTTCGAAAATGATACAACATACCGCCATTCGACTTTTTTCGAATTTCGATTCGAATTGATGGTACAACATACCGCCCCAGACAATTATTATAGCAGGCGGGACAAGAGATATGATTGGACGAAAAAAAATGTTTGAATGAATGAACGAACGAACGTAATCATCATAAAGGCGCCCTATGTATGTACTAGACGTTTAGTACTCATTTACTCAAGTACGAAAATCGTGAGAAAAGTCGAAAGTTATGTTCTTGAGAATTTCAAGCACTAAAAAAATATGAGTTTAATTAAAAATTGTCATTTAGTAGGTAACTAATTTCTATCATTTTGCATTTTGGTTTGTACATTATGGTCTAAAATAAACTTCAATCAATTTTTAGGTAAATTCCTAAAACTTAACCTCACACAAGTAGCAGGACTGAAAAATTTTCCACCGCCGATTAAATATGGGAGTAAGTATTGCTTAGGTATCAGTTTTACGGTGATCCAATGCTGTAAACATTGTTGTTTATTTCAGCAATTGACTTTCCGGAGCGACCCAAATTACGTATGATGGAAAAAGTTCCTCAATACCCACCAAACTTACGGGCTCCAAAAATGCAGAAAAAGTTAAAGTATATGCGAGGCCCTGAACCAATTCACAACACCTTGTTGCACAAACAGTATGGAATTATTGCAACCGGAGGCGGTCGATTGCGTTGGGGTCATTTTGAAATGATGCGTCTGAGTATTGGTCGACAAATGGATACCACACGAATGTTTGCTGTGTGGCGTGTCGATGCCCCATGGCAGCCAATCACGAAAAAGGGTCAAGGGCAAAGAATGGGCGGTGGAAAAGGTGCTATTGATCACTATGTTACTCCTGTAAAAGCAGGCCGCGTTATTGTCGAATTAGCCGGCCATTGTGAATTTGATGAAGTGAAACGATTTTTAGAACTGATCGCCCAGAAATTACCTTTCAGTGCGAAGGTGGTGTCTGATGAAATGCTCAATGAAATGAAAAGAGAAGAGGAACGATTGCAAAATGAAAATTTAAATCCATTCACCATGAAATATGTTATCCAAAATAATTTGGGAGGATGTCACAACTGGCTTTCGCCTGTGGATCATAAATGGTTCGGCAAATATCGTTAGGTTTTTATGTAATTTAATTGGAAATATAGCATAGTTTAATGTACATTTTATTTTCTTCTATATTCATCATAGTTTTGTTTCGCTAGTTCAGGATTAAATTGCGAATTATATTTTTGCTTTACTACTGGCCGGCCGGTGTCCTTTTTCTCGTTTTCTTCTTCCTTTCTAATTGGAAGCGTTTCACCTTTTATTTTCGCCAATAACACTTCTTGACGATGTTTTTCTTCACGTTCCCGTATTAAACGTTGTTCTCTTAATATTTCAAGCTTCATTAGTTTGGCTTTCTTCACCTCATCAGATTCTTCATCGCTAATTTCTTCCGAACTACTTGCAGAGCGCTTTCGTTTTCTATTGGTTTTCTTTTCTTTCTTTTGTTTATGTCTTTTATGTTTTGATTTTTTCTTTTTATATTTTGCTTTTCTATCTAAAAGTGTAATAATTGGCTTATACTTTGGTAAAGACGCAACAGAAGATATGGCTGGTTCAGACACTTCTTTACAGGCGGATGTCTTAGGCTTTAAGGTCGTTAAATATTTTTGCATTACCACTAAAGGATCATTGTATACCTTAGTTTTTAACCCAACCTCAATCATTTTGCCGTCTTGATCGTATTGATCGATAACCTCCCGAGGCTTATCGTACCAATCCCGCTTTCCTAACGCTTCATTTGTGTCTTGGCCCAAATAGGTAAGGTATCCAATTTGCTTTTCATATTTTTCTTGTTCGTCTTTCTTTTCCTTGACATGCTCTTTATTCGGCTTACTATTTTTAACGGCTCCTTCATCTAAATCAGCAAAGAAATTTATGTGACGACTATCGCCGAAACCTGCAAAGCCAGAAGTACTTCCAACGGGATCATCGCTTTTTACAGCAGATTTTCGTAATTGTTCAATTCGGATCTCTTGATCCTACATAATAAAAAAAAAAACGATTATAAAAGTGACCATTAATGTACACATACCTATTACTTTCTTACCGCTATCGTAGCTCTTCTAACTTTTTCTCGTTCCTCTTCAGCTGCTTTAGCTTCATCACGCCGAACTCTAGCAATATTATCCTTATTGCGGACATGCCAGCTTTTATGATGTAAAATATTCATTTTTATTTAATTTTTATTATTATGGAAAATGATAAATGCAAAAATTTGGCATGTCACAATTGAGCAAACGTTTACCCAAAATTAGTACATACATACACCGCGGCGAATGAGTTTAGAAGTTAGAACTGTTTGTCTAAAAAAGCTTCTTGTCCAAAACAAACGTTTTCATAAATATTAAAAAATTATTAATTTAAATTACCTAAAATACGCCAAATAGAAATAGTTTCTTTATTGTAAGTATTTTAACATAGTTATATTTTGTGATATTCTTATAATACCTTTCCTGACTAAAGTGATGTTTTTTTTGTAGATTTTAACCTCAAAATCACAATAATAAACCGAGAAAATGTCGACTGCTATGCCAATAAATCCTAAACCTTTCCTCAACAGTTTAACAGGAAAGCCAGTTTTGGTCAAGCTAAAATGGGGCCATGAATATAAAGGGTTTTTAGTGTCGGTGGACGGGTATATGAATATGCAGATGGCAAATACTGAAGAAATAATCGATGGACAGAATACCGGAAATTTAGGAGAAGTGCTAATCCGTTGTAATAATGTGTTGTATATACGGGGAATTGATGACGATGATGAAGAGGGTGAGATGAAAGATTAAGTTGTATGTTTACCTATGTAATTTGAATTAATTAAATAAAGTGTTTGATAATTTTGTCAAAAAATGATGCGAATCTTTTAAAATTGCATGAACTAAATCAAAATACAGGTCGTATCTCGATCAAATTCAAGAAAAAATCAAAGTAAATCCAAAACAATTTTGGAAATACTATAGGAATACACACGAAATTGAAGGCGGCCGTACGAAATTTGTCTCGAGCTAGACAAAGTTGAAAATGTGTGATATGTATACATATAATACAAATTGCTGTTGTAATGCGTATTGCGTTGTGCCACTGTTTTGAGATCGCACATTTTCAACTTTTTTTTATATATTGATTTTTTGTTTAAAAAAGAAAGTATTAATCATCCACCAATGGATTTAATGTCCTTTTAAGGTCAATTATTAATATTCTCCTTTTCATTTACGCACACAACCACCCATATTCACCAACTCACACAATCACAGTATATACCCACCTGCACGTTGCAAGCTCCATCTCCATGTCAACCTGCACACTGACATGAACGGTGGGTCGGCGCTGAATTCTGCACTCCAACAGAGGGCTAAAGTTGTGTTTATTATCATCACCGATCGTAGTCGATGAAGAAAATTCGCTTTACATCCTCCCCCCTGCCTCTGGTGGGATTCGAACCCAGTACCTCCCGGTCCAAGTGCCGAAGCTTTAACCACTGCGCCACTTGTACGCGTTGTTTGTTCAATCAGTCTATAGACCAAGCGTTACTAGTGGATTGCACGAACAACCCAGCAAAAACAACTGATCAATAACTCCTGTTGAGGATATCATTTTATCGGCTTTAAAGGGATTAGGAGACGGTTTGGACAATATACCATCTTCTGAGGAGTACGCTGATATTTTAGCAATCCCATTATGTTACCTATTCAACCACTCCTTAAGTACCGGTGTGTTTCCCGAAAAATTGAAATTGTTTCCCGAAAAATTTTAAATCGGGTAAACGAGACCACGTTACATGCTACAGAGGAATATCAACTACATCATAAATTCCAAAATTGTTTGAATTAGTATTATGCAACAACTTTAAATCCACAATGGCAAGTGATATATCAATAAACCAGCATGGGTTTATGCCTGGCCGATCAACATCAACTAAACTGGTTGAAATCACCAGAAAAATAATTAACGTTGTAGAAAAACACCATCAAGTTGATGTAGCGTACACGGATTTCAGTAAAACATTTGATTCCATCTTCCATCAAAAAGCCTCCAGAGTTTATTCACATCTGGGTTTTCACTTGATTACATAAATTGGATTACATAAAGTCTTATCTATCAAAACGGCGACAATTTGTAATAATGGGAAATGAGAAATCAAACGTTCTTAAAGTTACGTCTGGGGTTCCCCAAGGATCACACATCGGGCCTTGGGTATTTATTGTTTCCTTTCCAAAGATCGATTAACCGAGATAATCAAAAACTCAAACGTGCTCATATTTGCTGATGACGTTAACATTTTTCGTACTGTTAATGGAATGCAAGATACGAAGAAACTTCAAGAAGACATCGATAGATTAAGTGAGTGGTGTGGTGTGATCGAAAATCGCTTTACTTAAATATTAAGAAATGCAAAATCATGTCTTTCCTACAAAATCAAGTATGTACTTCATACAAAGTCAACAACGAAGTATTGCAAAGAGTCAATGAGATTATAGACTGGTGTTACAGTCGAAAATGCCAGGGGGCTATTTGGGAATTCGATTCGATAACGCGAATACAAGATTCACATTTGATTTGGATGTGATTCGAACGATTCTTATTTAAAATCAAATATGAATCTTGTACTCTCGTTATCGAATTGAGTTCGCAAATAGCACCCCAGTTTCAATAGGCATATTGAAAATAGTATTGCGAAAGCGAATGCCATGTTTGGATTTGTTAAAAGATGGACAGGCGAATTTAAAGACATTCAAACCTTATGTTCACTCTATTTCGCTTACGTTCGATCTCAACTGGAATACGCTGTAACAGCCTGGAATCCATACTAGGCTATGCTGTGCACATTAAAAGGATTGAAAGCATTCAAAAGAAGTTTCTAATTTTCTTGTTAAAGAAAAGTGACTGTTATTACGACCACAACTTACCAATTCATGAAAATGTGGCTCGATTATCTCCGTCACAGAATACAAACAGGAGGGACATTGGTAACGTTTTGCTCTGTCACTGTCACACCGATTCAGCTTACATCTTGGGAAACATCAATTCATGTGCCATGCAGAACATTTCGAAACCATTAGTTTTTAGTACTAGAACACCATTCTACAAACTATGGAGAAAACAACCCCATTAATAGGATGTCTAAATCATTCAACATAATCGACGACCTATTCGACTTTAATCAAAGAGCAACTTCAAATAACATGGGCTGAAAAGTCCTGGGCCTAACAAAGAAAACGATTTTTTTTTGTTCAAAATTGGCTTTATTCATCAACTTTTGTAGAACGATTTATCTTTTGCCTCAAAATAGGCCTCAGTTTCAGCGATAACCTCTTCATTCGAGCAAAATTTCTTACAGGAGAGTATTTTTTGAGGTCTGCGAACAGCCAGTAGTCGCTAGGAGCCAAATCTGGCGAATACGGTGGATGTGGGAGAAATTCGAAGGTCAATTCATGTAGTTTTGCCATTGTTTTGTTTGACTTGTGACTCGGTGAGTTGTATTGATGACACAACATTTTTTCTTTGCCATATGCGGCACTGTTGATGGTTTTTCGTTTCTCAAGATAGTCGATGAATATTACACCACGCACATGCCAAAATGCCAAGGCCATAACCTTTCCAGCCGATTGTTATGCTTTCGGCCGCTTTCAACGAGGCTCACCAGTTGCTGTCCACTCAGATGACGATCGTTTTGATTCCGAAGTGAAGTGATAGATCCATGTTTCATCCATTGCCACGTACCGATGCAAAACTTCCGGTTTGTTACGTTTAAACATGGCCAAACACTGCTCAGAATCATCAACACGTTGTTGTTTTTGTTCAACAGTGAGTAAACGCGGCACCCACTTTGAACAGAGCTTTCTCATAGTCAAATGCTCATGCAATATAAAGACAACACGTTCTTTTGATATCTTTACAATGTCAGCTAACTCACGCAACTTCACTTTTCGATCATTCAAAACGATTTTGTTGATTTTTTTATGTTTTCTGGTGTTACCACATCATTTGATCTACGATCTCGTTTGAAGTCAGCAAACCAACGATTTATTGTTGTTTCCCATGGAGCGGAGTCCCTATAACACTTTTCAAGCCATTGCTTCGCTTGAACGGTATTTTTTCCCATCAAGAAGCAGTGTAAAATTAAAACACGAAATTGTTTTTGATCTATTGTTTTGTAACAAAAGTAGTGTCATTCTTAGCACAATAACTCACAAACTAATAAATAGAATATAATGAAATTTTGACAACTGTCTTTTGAAGGTTATTACTAACTGAACAAAAAGAAAATTGAACAAAAAAAACGTGTTTTCTTTGTTAGGCCTGGGACTTTTCAGCCCATGTAGTATATATCCTGAAGAATTAATTTTTTTAAATTTTTAAATGTTAAATCAAAATTTGATTTATATTTTTTTTGTTTAAGTTTTTGGGTTACATTTTTTTATTTTTTGTTTTAATAAATATTTTTGTTTTAAAGTAAATAATCTGATATCATACATAAACAGAATAGATTTACTTGAATAAATAAATGAATTAATTAATTATTTTGGTTCATTTCACAAAATATATATTTGCTCTTTCCTATATTATTTTCAAGCAGTTTGAACTAAATATTTTTCAGTATGTAATTCCACTCATGGCGGTGTCTACCGTCGACTCATGGATTAAATTTTTTGGATATTTCATTTGCCATTTAGCTGTCAGCTTATCTGGTCAGATTAGAATACATAAGACTGCAAGCGTAGATTATATAAGGCTTCCCAGTGTTTGAACGGATAAAAAACTGTCAGAAACGAAAGGTTAAACAATGCATTAAAAATTACAACTAATCGTAAAATTTTTAAATTATTAGTTTTCTAACTATTAGGTAGTAATAGTAGTATCCAACAGACGGTTACCGGTTCTATTGCTACAAGAGGCCTCAGATAATTACGAGTAGTACTTTGGTATTGGTTGCCGTCGTGATAAACAACCAGTCTTCTAACCTATGTATGTGCACTGCATTTCGTTTGTATATCCCTTTTCCTGCCTGCTAT
This sequence comes from Nephrotoma flavescens, assembly GCA_932526605.1. Taxonomy (NCBI): domain Eukaryota; kingdom Metazoa; phylum Arthropoda; class Insecta; order Diptera; family Tipulidae; genus Nephrotoma; species Nephrotoma flavescens. The sequence goes on along the minus strand of OW052220.1, from coordinate 180,106,332 downwards.
CACAATTGTGTGCGAAACGTAAAAGAAACACGTCAAAAATATATTTTTGTATGTAGGTAATTTGGGCCAACATACACATTTATGGGTTCCATTTAAATCGTTTTGTCCGAAAAATAACACTATAACTATAATAATATATAACATTTTAATTATATTATATAATAATATAATATAATTAAAATGTTATACAATATATATGCTATCAAATTATAATGTTTTTTTCAAAAATAATTCCGATTTAACTAAGATCCGTTAAAATCCGAAAGAAATTACAACCTGTCATTTTTCACACTCAATTTGTGTGGGTTGGACTTAAATTCAAGCAAAAAAGATTTTTGTCTGGCAGGAAAAGGGATATTATCGAATGATATGGCGAACAAGGTGTTCTATTTTATATTTCTGATGAAGAATTGGTGTCTTGACCAATAGATAAGTCACGGTGATAGCGGATGCCGGACTGCACGTAACGTAAGGTCGTATGGTCAATTTATTAAATTTCCATAACACTGACAAAAAATAATAGGGTGAAGTCTACAAAAAATATAAGTAAATTTAACCTAAAATCGCTGTTGAAATTGAGCCTAAGTAGCGCAAAGTAAATTTCACAAATTTTGAAATGTGAAATTAACTTCATGCTATGTAAGAATATTTTATAATAAAATTATGTCGTTGCATGTAATATTTACTTCGCATTTTGTTGGTTCAACTTATTGGATGAAAGAAAACGAAAATATAGAATACGTAAAATGAAAATGTTGAATTAACTTTAATTTAAGTAAAATTTACATTTTGCTTAATAAAAAAAAAAATCGTGATTTTTTTTGCATGATAACAAAATATTTGTTATCACATCGAGATGAGGTCTCACCTTTTCAAAACCAGTGAGATACAAATTTTGAATCTTTTAATTTAAAGATTCGATATCCTCCCTCATCATCAGTTCAGATTATGTAGTTATCAAACTACGAACATAACGTTTCAAACTTCATGAATTTAAATGATGTTTACATCAACTGACCTAGCGAATTATATTAAAAATGCAATAATAATTGTTAAATATCGTCGATGTAAATTTAACACACCAGTTTGCAACCTTTACCTTGCAAATGTAAATTTTGGTTAAAAATGTATTTTACATTGTCTAAGTAAATTTTACTTGTTAACAATAAGTATAAGAATATAATGACGATTTTTTGATGTACATGATTTTTTACATATGATTAAGTTCTTTTAACTATTTAAAAGGTTTTGTTTCGTTTTATTTTGACAAATTGTTTTTACATTTCAAAAAATGTTAATTTGACCTAGGCTGAGTTAAGAGAACTTATAAAATTTGTACTGAGCATGGGTAAATAATCTAAAATATTATTTTAGTTTTACAATTTTAAATTTACTTAACAGGTTAAGTAAAAATCGCCTCGATTATTTTTTTGAGTGAAGGAACCATACTCTCGTTCAGAGTCCAGACTATCTTCATGGCCATTGTTACAACATTGTTTCTTCAACACCTTTTTTGGTATGAGCCTTTTTCAGGGCTCAATATATTGAGCCCTAAAAAAGGCTCGACATACTAATAATATGTAATAAATATTATTACATATCGTACATGATACGGAAAAGTGGCACAACTTAAAAATTAAATTTTTTCAAGAGAGCAAAACCAAAAAATACTAATTACGTTATTTGATACCAAAATCATAAAACAAAGAACGACACTTCGCCCTCTATCATTTTCGGTGAAGGAAAAACAATGCGGGATATGAAATCTAACATTGCGCATCTTTCTAGTGAATTAACTCAAAAAGTTCATCTTTTGAGTTGTGTCACTTTTCCACATCATGTGCTTAAACATTAGCTATTTTTTACATTTAATTAATTTATTCGGTTTATTTTCATCTAGGAATCTATCTGTCTTTAATTAGTTTCTCGGTTTATGATGAGAAACCTATTCGTTACACATTTTACAATAATTTCTGGATTTTCGAGTCTTCTCTCTTCATTGATGGTGGATCGGACATGGACATACGACGGATATCTAATTTCATGTCGAGATAATCGCTGTACGTACATATTTCCTTGTTGTTTCGTTCGATTCTAGCCAACAAACAGCGTAAAATGATTTTGCTGCACGACAATGCTCGACCATATGTCGCAAAACAAGTAAAAAATACGCTGGAAGTTTAAATAGGAAATTCTACCGCATGCTCCTTATTCACCAGATTGTGGCCCATCAGACTACTATTTGTTCCGATCAATGCAAAGCGATCTTTAAGACCAACACTTCAGAAAATTGGAAGCCACGACGAAAAAAAATGGCTCGACGAATTTATCGCATCAAAAGACAAACATTTTTTTTCGATGGAATTCATAAATTGCCAGGAAGATGGTCAAAAGTCATAGATAACGATGGAAAATATTTATGATAAAAATAAAATTTACTATTTCTTAGATATAAACGTGTTTTTTCTGCCAAAAAATCCAAAGAACTAAATTATACTCCCATAGTGTATATGGGTGCAAAAAAATTGCACATTGTTCAATTTTCCAAAAAAGTTCAAAAATATCAAAAAAATCCAATATTTGTTTAATTTTTTTAATGCAGATTCAAAGTCTATTTCAATACCTATCTAGTGGTACCTTTTTGTGTTTATGCGTGCCATCAAACTGATTTTTGGAGGTAAACATCTGAGGTACACGTTTTTGTGAATTTGTCAGGATGAAAATTAGGGGTAAAAATCGAATTAAAACATGGAAATAAACAAAAAGAAACAGTTTTATTAATAAGAAGTATTCCCTCGCCTGGCCCGAATGACAGCTTCCATTCGATGCTGCATTGATTTCACTAAAGTTTTCACAAAATCTTGATGGATCGCCTAACATTCCTCTATGATCGCCTGTTGCAGCTCCTGCAGACTCGTGGAACAACATCTCTGGCTTGACCCCTTCTTTTCAACTTGTACCATAAATGTTCGATGAGATTGAGGTCCAGGCTTCGAGCTGGCCACTCCATAACAGGCACATCCACCTCTTGAAGGTACTGGCATAAACAGAAAATTTTCACCAATAAACCCGGCAAAAGGTACAACGTACTCCTCGAGTACTTCTTCAATGTACCGTTGAGAATTCATTCCTCTTGATCAACAGCCAGTATTGGCTCATGTGATGAATACAAGATCTATCTTCACCTCTAATGATATACCTTTCCAGAACAAGCACGATCCACCGCCATACGAGACAAGTTCTTCAATGCAACAATGTGCATATCGCTCTCCTTGTCTTCTGTATACTCTTCCGCGTCCATCGGTACCATATAAACATATTCTGACTCGTCAGAGAACACGGCTGTTCTCAATTCTTCTTCTGTCCAACTCAAATGCTCTCGAGCGAACTCACGACGGGCTCGTCGGTGGGCTACGGTCAATTTCGGCCCGTTTTCTGGTCTTTGTGAAGTCAAATTAACTTCTCGAAGTCGTCTTCTAACAGTCCACCGACTGACTTTGACTTCACGAACTTCTTGGAGCCGCCGTCCCAGTTGAACCACATTCATACGTCGATTTCGCAACGAAGTTGTTACAAGAAAGCGGCCATCACGCTGTGCTGTAGCACGAGGTCGGCCAGATCCTTGTCGCCGTCTGAAGCAATCAGTTTCCTGTTATCTCTGCCACACTCGACGAACGGAGAATCGGCTGAAATTTAGTTGTAGAATCATTTCACTTTGATGCTGCCCGCATAAAATAGTGCAACCATTTGTGCGGTTACCTCTGGTGTTGTATCCATTTCTTTGCTCAATAGAGGATCGTTCAAGCTAAGCGCGTCGATATGCGAATGATCACAATTCCGAGCGAGATATTTCATGGCATGCTATTGTATTGATCTTGTTGAATTATTTTTAGAATTTAATTCGAAAGAATGCTATATGCATTTGACAAAAAATCACTTTGTTGGCATGGTACAATTACGAAAAAAGGTGCCACACCACTGGATAGGCGTTGAAATAGATTTTGAATCTGAATTAAAAAAATTAAACAAATATTGGATTTAGTTGATATTTTCGAACATTTTTGGAAAATTGAGCAATGTGCGATTTTTATACACCCAAGTGTAGTTATATATATATATATATATATATATATATATATATATATATATATATATATATATATATATATATATATATATATATATATATATATATATATATATATATATATATATATATATATATATATATATATATATATATATATATATATATATATATATATATATATATATATATATATATATATATATATATATAATTGTATACATATATGTACTATTTTGTATATATTATGGTCATATATTATAAAGTATATATATATATATATATATATATATATATATATATATATATATATATATATATATATATATATACGCTACTAAGTGGACCAAAAATAATTGACTATACTCTTATTGAATGTAAAAAAGTTCAGTGCACAATTTTTTTCATCACTACCCAAGTATAACAAAACGAAAGTAAAAATTGAGCATAGTATTTTCCTTCGTTTTCATCCAAAATTAACGAAAGTTAAACTTTACATTATAATGATAGTGTTTGTAGCGTATATGTATACTGTGTTGTTACTACTGTATACTGTGTTACCGCAATTTTTCTTTCGTAGGAATGTGTATAGCGTGTAATGTACATGGTTTGTTTTTATTTTTCATGTTCACGACATGAGTTTGGTAATTTTATAAAATTTTGTTAAAAAAATTTAAAGATGTGCGTTAATTTAAATAAAATTACATCAAAATATATTTTATATCTATTCAAATATTGTTTTCATAAATTAATTAATTTCTAGTTCAGTTTTAAGTTTTTAGGTAGAAAACAAATGCGAAAATAATAAACTTGATGTGCAATCATAGTACCTATTTGGAAAATTATTTAAACTTCTAATATTACAATCAAAGAATAATTTCAAATTGTGTAATAATAAAAAATAATTAAAAAATTAACTAAAATATAATTTAGATTCGTATATAATATGTATATATGTATGTATATTTTTATACCGCAAATTTAATAAAATAAAAATATTCATTTTAAACCTAAATTTTTATTTTGCTCTCACATTTGGATGCCGCCATCTTTTTCTTCTAACATTTTCAAATATAGCATTTTACATTCATGCACAACCTCGCTCCCGCCATTTTGTTTTTTGTCTTTTCTGTTCACACATACATGTATACAATTCTCCTTTATTGAGTTTCGTTCAGTTTCGTATAATCGCGACACGTTTCATACGTTTTATTTTAATAAATTGCAACTCAAACTTAGAAAAATACTAGACTAAGTTTAGTACTTAAGTACGAATATCGCCAGGAAAATTGAAAATAAAAATACTTGGGATACACATGCAATAAAATGTTTATAATGAGTTTCGTCCAGTTTCGGATTTTCGCGACACGCTTCATACGTTTTATTTTAATAAATTGCAACTCAAACTTAGAAAAATACTAGACTAAGTTTAGTACTTAAGTACGAATATCGCCAGAAATATTGAAAGTAAAAATACTTGGGATATATAAATATGTTTGTTGTTGTAACCAAACCATTAGGTATTTGGACAAAAAACCCTTTTTCATTCTTTCGTTTTATGTTTATTTTCGATGCACATGTCTCCAAAAGATAAAAAATGATGAAAAATTACGAAAATACAAAATTTGATGAAGATTTGAAAATGGTACTGTACGCTCCATCTACTAGAAAAAATAAACCAGTGTTTTGTGTCTTAGCTTTGAAAATCGACCACGTGTTACCTTGAATCGGAGCCACTAGAAACAATATTTTTTATTTTTATGTTTTGTTGTATATACCAAGTGTAGACACTCGCAGATACAACTACATATTTTTAATTTTGTACACTCATTTTATAAGCTGTCCATGTATTATCCACCTGAAAACAATTGTAAAATAAACCATGGTATGATGTTTATTTTATACAATGAATAATTGTTTGTACAATGAATATTTTACACATCAACCAGAATCTACTTAAATATATTTTAAGTAGATTCTGCATCAAATGAAATCGCCAGACTGATAAAATTAAAAATGAAATAGAAATTTTTCTCAATGAAATTGATAAACAAGAAAATAAGAGGGGGTAAATATGCAGTGCATCTGTATGTATTGTAAAAGAAACCGAAGTAAATTTATTTGTTTTCTCACTTCGACGTGTGCAAATGATTCAATCTGTTTGATACTGCTATCAACGTTTGTTTGCTGGGATTCGTCTTGTCGTTGATGAACGGTGAACACACGGCCAAGCGCATCATATCGACGTATCATGCAACAGGTTGACAGTGAATCAATGTTCGTGCGAACGGATCGCTTTGGCAAATTTTGAAGAAATTCGGGAGTGTTGTAGCTGGTGGTCGTTCTGCTCGTTGTGCTGCATTAGCTTCCGTGAAATAGACACGTTGTCCATTCTCCAAGTGCACAAATGTTGAACAGTGGGATGATGTTCGTGTAATGCAAATGGAAAAATACGCCAAATCGCGTCATTGCAACTGACATAACATCCCAATTGGAACCTTGACACTTCGTCATTTTCATCCGGAGTAGCAATGCCGAACTGCCGAACACTGCCAGATCGCTACATTTGTTCACGTATTTTCAGACATATTAATTGGACTTAATGGAGTTACATAGTACTCAAGATTGCAGTGCGTTGCGAATGTTTTCGATAGAAGCTTGTAATACGGAACGATCCAGCGGTTATCGATCAAGACATCTTTTACTTTCACCGTCATCGTCACTGTTCTGCTACCATCTTCGGTTGCACGACTCCGATATAGTGGATAATCGTCGTTTCCACTAGTTGTGTATGCCAGCAATGGACGCTGATATTGCTTTGGGCATTTCCCATCGACCATACACGGTGAATCTGGATTGTGATCTCCGCACGGGCAGTGAATCATGCGTTTGTTGCGACTACCACGAACAACTCCGCATCTGCTTCTGGATCTGGTTTTTCTGCACGGATCGATTTGATCTGGTCTAATTTTTTCAATTAACTACAGCAGAATGTGTGCATGTGGTAATCCACACTTCTGCCACTCTACTGAGTACATCCAGCTACGTGGCTGTCCGAAAACCATCTGTTTAACGATGAAGTCCATTATAGCGTTCTGAGTTTTTGTTTAAACACACGTGTGATGATGTCGTGGCGATCGCTGGAAGTTTGTTCTGGCAGTAGATTACCGGTAATTTCTGGCCATTAAAACTACGTTACAACATGCAAAACATACAAAATTTCATAGAAAAACCATAACTAAATTATCTACGGGGTTTTCCGGAAGTTTCCGAGTTTTTCACTCAAATTTTCCAAGTTTTCTCTTCTAAAAGACCATCTGGATCGGATACGTGCGAAATCCTGTACAAAAATATCATTTTTTATTTTCCGACTGTTCCGGTGGATTTTCCCAAAATATTCTTTCGTAAGTACCATCTCCTGGCAATTGCGAATACAACTGATCGAGCCAAATCGGTTCAGCCGTTCTCACTGATTCGCTAGAAAAAAAATCAATTTTCTTGGAGTTTTTCCGGAAGTTTCCAAGTTTTCTACTCAGATTTTCCAATTTTTCTCTTCTAAAAGACCATCGGGTGAATTTTTCCAAAATTTTCTTTCGTAAGAACCATCTCCTGGCAATTGCGAACACAACAAAAAAAGATTAAGCGAAGTCGGCTCAGCCGTTCTCACCTGATGCGCGTTTATAAGTACATTTTTTACACCAATTTTATATATAATAGGTAGAAGACCTCATCAATGGTCGGATTTCAATCTGCGAAACGCTGCTGAAACTGAACAAAATCGAGCCATTTTTAAAGCGAATGATTACTGGTGATAAAAAGTGGATAAGATACGACAACGTTGTGCGAAAAAGATCATGGACGAAAGGAGGTGAAGCTTTCCAATCAAAGCCAGGATTGACGCCAAGAAAGGTAATGGTGTGTGTTTGGTGGGGTTGGAAAGGAATCGTGCATTATGAGGTGTTGCCACCGGGCCAAACGATTGATTCTAATCTTTACTGTCAGTAACTAACGCGTTTAAGGCAAGTTATTCAGTTGAAACGTTCAGAATTGATCAGCAGAAAGGGCGTTGTGTTTCACGGTGATAACGCTAGACCATTGATGACCCGGAAGAAACTGAGAGATCTTGACTGGGAAGTTTTGATGCACCCACCATATAGTCCTGACCTTGCGCCATCGGACTGCCAGACGCTCTGGTCCAAGCAGAACCATCTTAATGGTTTTACATTAAAATCAAACGAGGCCTGCGAAAATGAGTTGCCTCGATTTTTCGCCTCTAAATCACAGATGTCCTACAGTGATGGGATCATGGCTCTACCAGAAAAATGGCAAAAGGTTATCGATCAAAATAACACATATTTGGTTTAATAAAGTTCATTTGAAATAAGAAAACTCTTTGTTTCAATGCCACCTAAAAAAGGCAACGAGCTATTTCCCCTACCTATTATATAGATCTTGAGCTGGGGTATCATTGCAGTTTTAATGTTATTCGATTATATTTTTTTATTTTCGTGGGATAAAATCCTGGGCTGACTTCATCACAAGGGTCCACGGTAGGCACACTAATCCCTAAACAAATAATCTCAATACTGAATTTCTTATGATGCGGTTTTATTTTAATTGGTTCCAAACAATTATGTTAACTAAAAAATTAAATTAAAACTTTCAATAATTGCATAACATAACATAATTAAAAGCTTTATGTAAATGAATGCAATTTAACTTTATCAACAATGCTACGTAAAAGTGTTACATATGTATAAAGTAGTCACAAATATGTAGAAGTAGCTGAACAGTAAAATAAACTAACTCTACACATAGTTGATCTTGAGATACAAAAGTTCGGCTACAATACAATATAAAACAAAACTTTTTGGGTATTGCAATAACTATTTGTATTTTTTCGATTTGAATTTTTTTAAGTATAACCACCAAAAAAATAAAATTTCATTTAAACTTTCTCAATATAGTAAAAATATAGGCCACTCTATTCTTATTTGAATGCTTTCAGTTTAACAAAATATATTATAGTTCAGGCCGTTATAGAATTGGGAGGCCATTGATATGAAAATCGTTTTTTATGTAATTGACACAATTCGTTTCTAAATAAATTTGAAAATTATAAAATTTTGGAGCAACAAAAACAGAATAAACACGAGCTTACGTAAAGAATAAAAAATATTACAAAAGCCATTGCATGGTTAACCAAATAAAAAACCTGAATATTTCTATATGAAAACAGAAAAATGTTAGTGTTTATAGCGTTGTTGGGCTAGGCAAATAGACGGACATGTTGTAAAGCAAATGAATGTTCTATGTGTTTCTGTACATAGATATATCGAAAAATATATCGCATTTTAATTAAATTCCTTGTACAATGGTTGTGAGATTGTCGCATTGAATTTAGAGAATTTTCGAGTGCTCTTAACCTGCACCAACCAAATTAGCCCGCCTCAATGAAACCTGTACTATAATTTGTTACACATTTATTACAAATTATTACAACAAATCCTGATTTTATTACAGTTACTGTTTTCGAAGAACGAGTAGTCGGTTTAGCTTATAATTAAACCTACACCGCAAAAATTGTAACTTTTGATGTAGATGTGATATCTCTATGGTTCTTGGAACAGAATTTATTACAAATTATTAACATTGATTAATTAGTTCAAGATCAACCCTATATGTTGACTAAGGGTAAATTCATAATAATTTAATGCATCAGACTGCCACCAGATATTGAGTCAAATGTTACTCCTCGAACCTTGTGGAGGGCCTATCAACCTTATCCATGTGTGTAATAAATTATCTTCGTGTCAGGTTACGTGGAATTGGCTTCAAACGGTAAAGGCTTCAAATGTAAATTTTAAAGCTCCATTTTACCACCTTTAAAAATTTATTACAAGAGACCGCCACCATATATTATGAAAGGTTATTTAATTTTGAATAATAGTCCGCTTAAATTGGGCCGAAACAACGTCCAGTTTTCGTGTAATCGTCGATTGAAAACGGCTGGTTTTAATCAGGACTAATGCACAAAAAAATGAATTGAAGAATTTTCGAAATGTACACTTTGCGCCTTTACGTATCATACAATTTTCTAGTTTGTTTACATAAATAACTTAGTGCTCCTAAATTATTTGTAGTTTAAAAACAAATTATACCTATTTGATTAATGTTTAACCTGTTCACTAAATTAGCGAGTGTTTTGTGTGTTAGCCAAATGAAAGATGGATTAAAACCAAGCAGCGTGAAGAGCACTATAAAATGTTAGGCCGCTACATATCACGACCTAACTTCGGTTTATGGAACTTTAAAATTTTAAAAAAATTTTATGGTACGATACCTAAAAGCCTGCACGATTTATACATACAAAGTTTCGAAAATTTCAAATCACAGAAACTTCCATCCGATGTGAACGCACATGGAGTGTTCGCTTGCAATGAGCTCGACTTAAGCGAAGTGGACGTATATGGTTTCGATTTTGATTATACAATAGCCAATTATAAGACGGAGCTTCACTATTTGTTGTACCAATTGGGCCGATCTAAATTGATCAAAGATTTAGATTATCCTAAAGAAATTGAAAAGATGGAATACGACCCACATTTTGCTGTGCGAGGACTGCATTATGATATTAAAACAGGATTGCTTATGAAATTAGACTCATATCTTCAGATTCAATTGGGTTCTGTATATCGTGGCCGAAAATTGGTCCCAGATAATGAAGTTAAGAAAATATACCCAAGTCGAAATTTACCAATTGCGTATGTTCAAGGTGGTAGAGATGGCACTCCGGCAAACATGGCGCTATTAGCTGATCTGTATTCGGTACCAGAAATGTGCCTAATTAATAATGTAACCGATTATTTCGAGACTAATAATATTGATTATTATCCTGAAATATTGTTTAACGATATAAAACAGTCGATTGGAAGTTCACATCCTATTATGCATAAGCTTGTTGAGAGTGAGGGTGACAAGTATATCATAAAGAATCCTAGAATACGAGTGTTTTTAGAGAATCTTGTTAACGCCAAAAAACAACTTTTTATAGTAACAAATAGCCCCTACACTTTTGTTCAGAAAGGTATGAATCTGTTGATTGGCTCCGACTGGAAAAATTTCTTCGATGTTATTATTGTGCAATCCCGAAAACCAAAATTTTTTACCGAAAAATCTCGTCCTTTACGATTATTAGACGAACATAGTGGATTTCATTTATGGGATCGTGTTACACGATTAGAACGAGGGAAAGTATATTATGAAGGCACTGTGTCACAACTGCAGAATTTAACAGGATGGCACGGACAAAGAGTGTTGTATTTTGGCGATCACCCATTTAGTGATCTAGCTGATGTCCAATTGGAACAGGGTTGGAGAACCGGGGCCATAATAAATGAGTTAACACATGAAATCCACACATTAAACAATCCAAAATTTAAGAGTGCCACTACTTGGTTACAAATGTTAACAAAATTGATTGAAGAGAATCAAGAGAATCAATCACCTGAAGCAGTAGGGGAATTGAAACGATGGATTCTTGAACGTGATAAATTGCGCAACGAAATTCAATCGGGATTTAATCAGCAGTTTGGCAGTGTATTTCGTACATTTATTAATCCGACATATTTTTCAGGGCGGCTTTTCCGTTTCGCCGATATTTACACGAGCGATATAACCAATCTAATTCGTTTTTCAACAAACCACGTATTCTTTCCAAGACGTAGTTTAATGCCGCATGAATATACGCCGACTTTTATGTAAACTGCTATTTTAAGAAAATCGAAGTATAATTATGGATATAATTTTGTTAATTTAAATTAATGTTTAATCCAGTAAGATGTATGTGAATTATGTAATTGCTCACCATATAAATTTGTCGTGAACAACAACTATAAATAGTGTTTTTTATGCTAATCTAATTAGCCATAAACAAGTTGGTAGGTCGGTCCATCCTGCAATATTGAAATTAAATCAAAAAGCAGATCAGTGCATTGAGACTAAAATGGCGGCTTGTTGTACCATGAATATGTTGTGTGGTAAAAATTGACGCCCATAATACAAACAAATTGTGGAACTGAGGTTCGGCAGTATGGATTATTTAAAATTGTGGATGGTATGGTTGACAAATGTTTATTCCCACTAAGGTAATCTAGGTTCACAGGGGTATCTTACGTTGAAGCCTGTACCCGATCTTGAATATGAGTAGAGAGTGAGAAATAAAAAAAATATTCAAAATTGTGGTAAATATTTTTTTTTTTACAAAAATAGTGATTTCAGGATAAATTTCCGAAAACCCGTTGAAAATTTAATCTTTAAATTTATTAGAAGATTTTGTTGTTTTTTTTCCGAAATGTTATTCTTTTCAACATTTTTGCATTTAAAAAGGTAAGCTGCCACTTGCGGTATACCGATTTCAGCAAGATTTGGAAAAATTTCAATTGGAAAAATCATAAATATAAAGTTTCATCCCCATCAGTCCATCCCTGTTGGCTGTGCAGATGTCGAGTTTATGTTGAAACATAATTGTTAAACTTTTGGGAAAATTCTGGAAAATTGAATTGAGTAAATTTTTCAAATTTAAAAACTCGGTCTTTCTTTTAATAAACCATACTTTTCAACAAATTCGAAAAACTCTGTTAGCTGCTAGTTTCCCGTACACTAATTTACTCCAAATTTCATTTATGCGAAGTTATTTTGTTCTATCTAGTATCGTCATTTACCGCTCAAATTTAAAAATGTAGGTGGAATGCTTAGTTCATAGTGGTTTTCTCAAGAAATTTATACTTGTCAAAGTATTTGCAAAAAACAAAAAAACTCCAGTGGAAGCTACACTTCCACCGATGGAGCAATTTCGGTAAAAAACACTGGTACCTCCAAATTGATGGAAATTATGGCGGCCAGGAAAAGCATCCAACGAAATAACGATAGCTATTGGCCAATATCACTGTACCTATTATGTCAAAATTATTTGAAAGATTTCTTCGTCCTATAGTGAACCCATATTTGAAAGTTAAGAACTCATCCCAATAAACCATTATGTATTTCGAGATAGAAATAGATCTAGTTCATGTGATAACGGACATCAAAGAAAGTGCATGAATAAAAGAGAGGCAGCGCTAAGCAGATTTCCTTGATGTGGCTCAGGCTGATTAAAGTTTTACCACCACAATTATGTCATCTTCATGAATCATACATTACAGACAGACACGTTCGTATTAAACAGAAACAAGCCTACTTACAAATTAAAGAGATAAAATTGGTGTAGCACAGAGGAGTGTCTTAGGACAAGATCAACTAATAATACAACAATCGATACATTTGCCAATATCACTGCTTTCATATCAGTAAGTGACACCATAGAGGAAAGATACTACTAATTTCGAAGTGCGATAGATATAATTAGCGTATGGGCGAAGCGATGACTCACAGATTGCATGGAACAAACTTCGTTCGTGTTGAGTACATCAACAGAAAAGTAAACCAATCGCCTGTAGTAGTAAATTATGTCCCACTACCACCTGCTATCACAGCAAAATACCAAGGTATGAATCTTAATGCTAAACTGCGATTGAAGGTGCTTAAGAAACCAATGAGGACATCTTAAACATGTAACAAGTGGTTACGGTTTGAGGTGAAAGGTTGTAAATGAAATGTTGCTTGTCAATACATAATATACTAAGAGCCGTACGCCACCAACTAAAATTGTTTTCGTAATTTTCTCTGATTTATAACTTAAATTAAGGATAAATCACAAATCACTTTCTTCTTAACATAATTTCCTTTTTATTTTATATAAACACTTGGTAAACTTACTGATGGTAAGATATCCCTTTCTGAATTTTTTTAGAATTTATGTATTTTGACAGCGTTTCACAATACACTTCATTTGAAATAAAAACTTCTAATTTTTATTATCAAATGATGCACTACTACATACATCACAAACTATTTTATAATATTTTTATTATTTTAACGTATTTTTTGTTTTTATTATTATTTTATTTTGAGATATGAGTAAACCATATGCATTTTTCATATAACCATTCTGCTCGGACTTGTGGCACATGAATTAACAAATTTTATACAGGTAAAATCTTTACACCCATTCTATAGTATATAGTCTATGGTTCCACACTTTACTTCTTTGAAGTTACTTCTTTTTCGTCTCTTTCCCCGTTTACATATGAAACCAATTTTAATTGCGACTCATTTTTCAACAAATTTTCGGTTTAAATTTTATTTTCGAGAGAGCAGAATAAAACAATACAAAAACATTTTGAGTTTAAATATAAAATAAGATTTTAAATTAGCAATTAAAAATCTATTACGACTTATTTTAAAGTAAGAAATAATAATCTTAGTGAGATCGTACGGCACAATCCAATACAAGCCACCAAACAAAACAATAATCGAACAAATAAACAAGCCAGCATAAAAATCCCATACGTGGCTGCGACATCAGAAACTCACCACCACCACTATACTTCTCCCAAACAATAAACAATCCCAAAAATTTCAAATAACCACACTCAATTGCACGTTCCCACGAGCACTCACCTACCATAAATGAATCACACAGATGTTGTTACAGGCGAGTAAAAAACGCGAGTGTGAAAACAAAAGAAAAACGTTACGTGTAATTCGAGGGAAGGTATCCGTGTTCTTCGAACATCGTGTTCTTGAAGGGTTACCAGTATAACTAAATTAACAATTAAACAGCATGCAAATGTAATGAAATTTAAAATAAAAATAAAAGGAACCAACTTAATACAAAACATGATTGACACCTATTCGCCTGTAGCTGTTAAATTCAAAATACATCTTCTATTGGGAGTATAATGTAAACGAATGCGCACGCCATGTACCGTTTTTCTCACTTATATTTCACATATTTATCAAATAAAACAACAATACTTATATTAATATGCACTTAGACTTATTCTTTATTCCAAAAAACACTTCTTACATTTTAGCTTCCTTTCTTCACTGATTCTTAATTACTAATCCATTATTTTAAATTTTTGTTAACGACAGCGTTTCTAAGTACATTGAACTTAGTGCATTTACCTTTTTTCCTCATAACTTTTTATAATTGAAATTAAGCAATTTTAGCTTATTTTAATTATTGGGAAATCCAATTAAGAAATGCAATTACATTTTTTATTAATTTAGCTTATGAGCTATACAGGGTGGTACGGATGTATTACATCTGCATCCCGAATCGTTTGAAACTGCACAACTCTCGCTCGATGTCCAATACTCGGGTAATACTACTTGCGCGAATTGAGTTAAAAAAATTCTCAGTAATGTTTTAAAATTTATCTGACGGTTTGATCAATGATATCTTGTCAATGGAAATATCGGGAATTTTTGTAACTCAGCGAACACGCTGCAGCGAGGCTTTCGTTTAGCAGGAGTTAGGCTTTATTAAGAGGTTTTTAAAACTTTCAAGGTAAATTTGTTTCGGCCTACATCTGACTTTCTTTTACTATTAATGTGCGTAAATCGACACCACACTAAATAAGTATTGCAAATAAACACTCGCTCCTTGCAAAGCTCACACAGCATCATTCGACGCAATAGCTGCTGGCGGTATGGTATTTATATATATTACAATCTCGTTCGAACCAATTTCGTAAAAGTGGACTCAAAATGACTTATAAGATCTTATTCGATTAAATATTTGGTGACCGCTTGTTGTAATAAATTTTTACATGTGATAGAATCAGAGATCAAGTGACTAGATAGTACACGTAACAAATTTAAATCTACCGTCCATTAGATGGAGGGAGCAATGATGGACGCCCTCCCCAAAAAAGTGCAAGTTTTGGGTGCAGTATTGGTGTTTGCCAATACGTTTTCTATTCGAATACGTCCGAAAGTGATGGTGGAGTGGTTTTGGGCTGCTGGCTTCAGTGTTCGCAACCCTCCGCCACTCCCACTTTCGGTTCATTATTCTGTTTCGGGATTTTGTTGTGTTGGGTTGTTTTTTAATTGTTTATGTAGTTCCCGGTTGCGAGGTTGGGGGTAGTGGGAGGCGATTGGTTTAGCCACCAATATTTGTCGGGATTTGT
This sequence comes from Nephrotoma flavescens, assembly GCA_932526605.1. NCBI lineage: Eukaryota > Metazoa > Arthropoda > Insecta > Diptera > Tipulidae > Nephrotoma > Nephrotoma flavescens. The sequence goes on along the minus strand of OW052220.1, from coordinate 180,090,168 downwards.
TGCACTTCTTGGGCGCTCTATAAATACATTGGAGAAATTACATATATCTATTATGTTGTATATACTCATCTGGGTGAGCGAATATCTGATCGTTGAATCCTTTTTCGTTTCTGCGTCTTTCCAGGTGGTAGATGAGCGGATATCTTGTCGTCTCCTGCTGTATGTATCCAATCTTGTCCAGGTAGATGAATGTTTCAGGTCCCGGGTTGTTCTGGCGTTTGCAGCTCGTCTTGTTGATGCTATCCTCGGTATAATATGGGGCAAACATTAATGAGTTTTCTGTGTTCGCGGACGATTTCCTAATATGGTGTCGGACCAAAGTTAGAATATGCAAATCGATTCTCTTCAGATTCTTCGCCAAATTGATTGTATTGTATTTGATTTGATATGTAATGTCTGTAGTTTGTGCTGGCTTTGCGGAATGCCCCGTGGCAGTATCGTACGCACTTCCGTTCAAATACTCTTACTCTTTCCATTGTATTTGGTCCGACGTTCCACCATATAGGACAACTGTGTGCAAAATATTCTTCTGTTTGCGTGGAATATTCTTTTCGCTTTTACCACCTGCTTCAGTATGTGCTCGTCCAGGTATAATAGCTTGTCCAAATTTATCCCGAGATATTTAACGAATGGCTTTTGCTCACAGGTCGTACCAGCTATGTTTATTTGGAATTTCTACTAATTTTTTTGTGTGTCGCCGTGTGCTAACTGGATAGGCTTTCTAAATAGGATAGCTTCGCATTTTGTGGGGTTGACTTTTATCTTCCATGTGTGCAAGTAATCCATTGTAAATTCTACCGCCTCCATGTATGTTTTGTGTTGTCTTTTTGATTTTTTTACTTGTGCCATAAACCACCAGATCGTCCGTGTAGGCTATTGTTTGGATGTCGGGTGTGTTTAACCGTTGGTTTTCCACAAGCTCTTTCGTGTATAGGTTAAATAGAATTGGCGCCGTTATTGACCCTTGTTGTACTCCGTTATATATGTTAAATGTATTGTGTGAGATGTCCGTCCCATTTGTTGTTTTAAACTGTCTCTCGTACAATAACTCATGTAATAGGTTTATGATGTTGGGACTGAACTTCATCTCGATCATCTTGTAGAGCAGTCCATCGAGCTACACCGACTCGAACGCCTTTTCCATGTCGATTAATATTGTGCCCGTCGCTTGTTCGGCAACGTCTGATGTTAGGTTTCGGGAAACGTCTGATGTTAGTTTTGTAATAGCATGTATCGTTGAATGGCCTTGTCTGAATCCGAACTGGTTGTCGGGTATTAATCTGTTGTTGATGGTATGTTTTTGTATTTTGTCATAAATAACGATTTCATTAATTTTGCCCAAATTCGACAAGAGGCTTATGGGTCTATAACTATTTGGACTTGTTGCTGGTCTCCCCTTTTTAGGTATAGGGTATATTTTGGCTGTTTTCCATATTTCCGGGAAAGTATGGTTGTTTAGGCAATGGTTAATAAGTGCACATAGTTCTTGTATAATTTCGCTTGTTAGATGTTTTAACACTATACAAGGTACGTTGTCTAAACCGAATGATTTTTTGGTGTTTAGACATTTCGTAATTTCAGTGATTTCTTCTGTGTTGATGAAATATTTATTATTGTTGCTATTGTTTGTTAGTGGATTTAAAGCTGTATTATTATTAGTGAATTATGTTTTAGTTATGTGATTTAATTTATTTTGTGTGTATTGTACTTTTAATGGGTCTATTGTTTGTTTTATAACTCGTTCGAGGTCTGGTTTTCCAAGCACCGCGTTGGGAATTGTTGTTTTTTGGATATAGTGTCCGATTATATTTAGGTTGTCCTGTTGTTCGTGACTACTATATTGTGTGTCTTGTTTCTCCATTTTTGTCCAGTCAACGTTTAGCGCGTGCATATTACCTGTTTCACTCTCATCTATTTGTAAATTTTTTATGGTCAGGTTTTGATTTGTATTTGAGTTGGCCGTGATCCTTTTTATTTGGCTGAACATTTTTGGTCCCGGTTTTATGTTTGCCATATGTTGTGTCCACTTCTTATTTACTTCAATTTGTACGTTTTGTGTGATCAGCTCATTTATCCGTTGGATTTCGGCCTTTAGCGTGGTTATTTGTGTTGGTGTAATCCTTCCCGTTCTTTGCCGTTTTTTAGTTGAGTGATTCGTTGTGATTTTTGCCTGTATAGGTTTTTTATTATATTGTTAGTGTAGCATTCCATGTTGTTTCTCCTCACTATTTTCGGTGTTGATTGTTTTGTATTATTATTAATTATTTGCGTTAATAGCTGTTTTGCTTTCGCAAAGCCGATTAGCTTTGAGGCCAATTTTGGTTTCAGCAATATTTGTTTATGAATTTCCAGTAACGAAAATATTTGTTCATCATAGTTGGCGAATTTATCAGTAGTAATTAAAGTAGAGTTGGCTTTTACATAAAACTAAAAAAAAACAAGATTTTCATAAAACCGATTCAGATTACAATTACTACTGACAAAAAAGCCTACTATGATGAACAATTATTTTCCATTACTGGAAATTCAAAACAAATATTGCTGAAAGCAAAATTGGCCTCTAACATTAAAGCTAATCGGCTTTGCGAAAGCAAAACAGCTAATGTATTTATGTGTGATTCTATTTCGTTATCTGTGATATTATGGTCTATGGGTATTATTTGTTGTAAATTATTAATTTGTAGATATTTTCTGTAAGATTTTTGTAATTTTGTTTGCCATAAGGGCCAGTTTGCTTTTTGGAAATTGGATTTTGGTTGTGTAACTGTATCTACGTTAATTATGTCAAGTTTGAATATGTGGTTATTATTATTATAATTATTGCAATATTATAATTATCTCGTTTGCCTTATGGTCGCTGTCGTAGGTGTGTGCTGGAGTTTCGCCCCAATCGTTCGTACGGATGTTTAGCCTCATATCTATAATTGCGAAGTCTATATGATGTTGTTGGATCTCATAAATGTCGGGCTGTCTGGTTTGTAAATTCTCGCCTTGTACTCTATGTCCTTCTCTTCCATCCAATTGTTCAGCTTTGTCCCTCTTATGTTGGTTGTCGTGTTTCCCCAGTTGGGATGTCTTGCGTTGAAATCACCAGCTATTATGTAGTAGTTGCTGGGATTTTTGAGGTCGTATTTCGTGAATATTTGCTGCCATTCGTTTTGGCAATGCGATTCAGTTGTGCAATATATTGCAAATATGTACAGATATTCGTTGGTTGTTGTAAGTTTTATTTTTATTGTTGTGTATTCAATGCCTGAGCTGTGGTTTTCATTATTTACGGGGATTTGTTGATAGTTATATTTTGCATTTATTATGATCGCTGTACCACCTGCTCGTTTACTGTGTGCTCGGTCTTGTCGAATAAGTTGTAATTTTTGAATGTAATTTTATGTTTCGGGTTTGGTTTGGTTTCGCTCAGAAGCGTGATGTCTGGTTTATGTGTGTTGAGAGAGTCAGCTAAATTTAATCTTCTTTGGATATTAATTAACGAGTTTACGTTAATCGTAATTATTTTTAGGTTGTTGTTGTCATTACTGCTCATTTTATCAACTGATTTATCAATGCTAGTAACATAGATATTTGCTCACCTTGTTGTGCAACCGTTTCCGCCACTTTATCTATTTTGTTGGTGAGTAGATGTATCGTCTTAGCGTTTTCATTGGTGTTGTCTATTGGTGCTGTTATTGCTTGGCTCCTTCTTCCCTTCAGCATATCTGCAAATGTGCCGTTCTCACGGTTTACATAAGTATATTTGTTGATTGGTATTTGTTGCGGTTTTTTATTACGTTGTTCGCTGATTCGCTGTTTCAGCCTTTTTAACGTGTTCTGATATATTGGGCATCCTTTATATGACGCAGGATGTCCTTTTTCATTGCAGTTTGTGCAATATACGTCATCTTTATTAATTATCGTAGTTATCGTACAATGTCCAGGTTCAAGTGGCTGATCGCATTTTACACATCGGTACTTCAGGTTGCAATTGGCTGCTGCATGTCCGAAACGCTGACATTGGTGGCATTGCATGATTGTATCATCATTAGTTTCGTCTTCCAATCGTCGCATTCATCTTTTGACTCCGGCTATTAATAAATGTAATCTGATGAATTCATCATTTTTTGTGAGGGGAGTTAGCATGTGGAATTCGTTAAGTAATGACGTTAAGAAATCTAAATCCCCTGCTGTGTTTCGGAAAAAATACTTTTCTTCAGCTTAATATCAAAATTCTATTTTTCTTTTTTTTTTTTTTAAATCATTTTTTCACCAATTTCAAGTTAATGAATCGCTAGTATGTTGCTGCACACCTATAGGTTAATTTTATAAATAAAATTAGAAATAAATTAAAATTAAGTAATTTGCCACTAATGGTACAAGTTCATAAGAACTTCACACATTTATATTAAATAAAATAAATAAATAAATAAATATCACTTTTTTTAAACTTTCCCAGGTCACTGTCTGGTAGTTTAGTGTCTTTATTTTGTAAATTAGTCCCATATTTGGGTCTGGCGCACATTGTACAATGTAAAGTGGTAGTTTCCTGTCTTGACTAGTTGATTGTTTTGTTTTTAGTTGTGTTATGGATTTCACTGTTACTGATAATGAACAGAAACTGATTAATCATTATTTAATTTTACATTTGCATTTCAACATTATGTATTACAATGTCATGTAAATTAATGCTTAATTTAAATGTCCTAATTTTACCTCATGTTATATACTTATCATTTGCATTATATACTCTCATTACCTAAAGTAAATTTTGTTAATATTTTTGAATTGTTTATTTTGGCATGCAAATTTCCTCTCTGAGATTTTTATGTAACATGCAAAATAAACTTAAAAAATTATAATTTTGGTTAGTGGTAAAAAGGCTTTCTGTTGGATTGGTCGGAATTGTCAACACAACAAAATAAAAATTATTAAAATTCTACAGCCGTTGTAACAGTTATTCTGTTAGTTATTGTTTGTTGAGAGCTTGATTTGAGATCGCTTAAGCGAATATACACCAACATCTTGAGATCGCTAGCTAGCGAATAGTACAATATCGCACATCAATGATTCACACTCCAGAATCAATCAACGAATTGGAAAACGCTCCGGTTCATGTTCAGTTACATTGTGTTGTTCTATTAATGTTTTTCGTTCCTCCAGATCTTCGTTTTCGTGTAAGCCTTTAAGTACCATAGTTTTAGGCTTTTCGTCTTTTGGCGTATAGGTGAAGTATGGAGTATTTACTTCGTTTAGGATTTGTTTTGCTTCTTTATAGTTTTCCAATGTTTGTATTTGTAAAGTATGTTTATTATTGTTAACTCTTTTAATGTGGAAGTTCTCGATATTTAGACCTTTCATTAATTTGATTGTGTCGTTTATTTGTTGTTTGTGGATATGTATTGGTGGAGGCCGAATGTTTTTTTCCGGTGTCGTGATTGGTTTTGTTAGTGTCGCTTGTTTTTCGGTTGGTTGTAGTACTTGTTGTTTTTGTACTTTGTTTTTGTTTGTGACTGTAAGAGTATTATTTGTTCGTTTAACGGATGTTTTGACCAACTTCAAAACTGGATAGTCGTCATCGTCACTTGCTGTTAATTCTATTATAGGTTCTTTCGCCATTTTTAGGGCCGAGAACCTGTTTTGTGTCACCAATGGTGTTTGGTTGTTTGTTGGTTGCGATAAAATTTGTTGGTTTTGTACCGCTTCTGTCTTATTGTTTGTGTTATGTGTCTCTCATAATTGTGTCATCGTGTTTTTAAGTTCCGCTATTTCTGCGTTAGTTGTTTTTAGGATGTTTTTTAACTCCTCGTTTTCTGCTGTTAACAGTTTGACCATTTCGTTCACTATTGATGTTTGGGATTGTCGCCGGTTTAACTGTACCTCAGGTCCCACGCGTGCTAATTTTTCGTTTGATCCAGTTTATATTAATTTAGATTTAGATACATTTTTTTTGACTAGGTTTATGGTGGTAACATCTTCTGGGTTTTTTACGACCACTTTTCCAGATTTCTGGTTCATGTGGACGTTTGGATGTAGCCCCGCTCGTACTTGGAGCGTTTACCTGGTCTACCTGCATCGTGAATATGTCACTGGTAACTGTTTGTAAATGTTCACTCATTATCACTGTTATTTTGATTCACTGTTATTGTTTGAGTATGTAACCACGTTTTGTAAAAGTTTATATATGTTTTATATGATTAACCAACGTACCTGTATACTTCTTACCATTTATGATGTGCTGTTTTACGCTGACCCGTTATTCATATGTTGATTTCTTAATGTTTGTGTGTATTTGTGACTTAATGTTTGTGTGTATTTGTGTCTTTAACTGTATATTCACTGTTAGTATTATCACTAAACTATTATATTTGCCTTGTGCATCGAATAGTTTTTCGACCCGTTCACTGTTCACTACACTATTTATATTAGTACACCGCATACAAGAAAGTCTTTGTATGGTATTACTAAATTAAAAACACTTAGAGCTATTTAATTCTACACTATATATATTTTGCACACATATTACATAACATCTTACGGTACTAACATTACCGCACGTGCAAGGACGTCCTTGTAATGTGTTTCTTAATTTAAATCACTTATCACTACTTAATTATTCTCTATATATATTTAGTACACATATTACGGCACTTCTTATTTACTGAAAACCCGAATCCATAAAATTTTTTTGATTATAAAATAAAAAAAAAAAATTAATCCCTAAAAACCACGTTATCATTCAAAATCGTACCATATTACGGTACCTTAATTTACATTTTATTTTCACTAAAAATACTACCATGCATACACGAGAGTCTGTGTATGAGGCTTATTACTACTAGTTGTTATATAAACTTAAATGCTACACTATTGCCACTATATATTATCACAATAATTTAATATTCACTAAACTTAATATACAAACTTCACTTAACACATTATTAAGTTGAAAATAATAAAAATTTGTATACCACTAACTGTTCACTATGAATTTTTTTTTTTTTTTGAAATATGGACGAATACAGTCGGAAAATACAACAAATTGATAAACGAAACTCCTCCTAAATTCTCCTGGTACAAAAATATCAAAATGGAAACATACACACCAAGACAACTGATCAGACTCAGAACAGGCCATGCTAGAAACAAAACATATAAACACACAATAGGGAAAGAAGCCAACAAAAATTGCGATACATGCAATATAATTGAGACCAACGATCACATTGTGGAAACGTGCAAAAAATTTGATGATATAAGAAAGAAATACAATCTAATAAAAAGTCAAAAACTTATCGACATATTAAAGTCAAACAACGTAAAAATATACAAAGAACTCATAAACTTTTTAAACGAAATAGGGTATAACCTTTAAAACACAACAGGGTTTTGCGGATGGAAAACGTCTAAACCTAAAAAAATAAAAAAAACCTCCTACTTCGATGTAATAATTACAGCTAAATATATTTTGTAATGTAATTTTCCTTTTTAAAATTTATCTGCCATCTAGTTGAACCGTCGACTTAAGCCTCAACCAGTCAGGAACAAGAACTTAAAAAAAAAAAATACGAATTTTAACGAAACCAATTGTTTTCTTTTTTTGGCATTTCAACCAGTATTATCATAAAAATCATAGTTGGTTCGTTTCTCGGGGTATTTTTGATTATAAAATTGTCCGGCATGTGGTTTTTCGTAAATTCGTGGAGTTATAAGAAAAAGTTGATGTCTCCACTTTTTGGTACGTCCCCAGTATGCAATTATTCCACTGTGTGGAAAAAACTGCTCAAATGTCGTACAAAACTCCGTACTACAAAATATCAAAGTCACAAAAATATTGATTTTCGAGAAAAATAATTGTTTTTCTCTTTCTATTTCGCGGTAATATTATTTTCGTTTTATAAGTTTCGATTGTATATCTTTCATTTTCAGTTTCTTCTGACAAGTCGACGTCCACGGTTGCACTACATAATTAGTTTTTTTACTTTAAAGTGTTGTGTTTCATTATAATGTTTTTCGATTTATTAAAGTAAATAATTTTAAATTTAAATATATAATAATAATTATTAACTTATTTAGTGATCGCGATGTGCAAATTTGGACTAAAAAGGTAATAGAGATCTGTCTCACAATGGCGTCGTCGCGAAATATATTTACGTAGTAAATTTTCAATGATTTTTTTTCAAGATCTCAATATGCTAGCGGATGCAATACAACATGGCGGATGCAATACAACGTAGCGGATGCAATACAACGTGGCGGATGCAATACAAAACTCAATTTTTGAAATTTAAATATGTAAATAAATTTTCTATGTTTTTTGTACACAAATAAAAAATAATGTGAATAAAAAATTAATATTTATTTTATTATAAATGGAAAATTTTGTTTTATTTCGGATAAGAATTATTATTTATTCCAATTGGAAAAGATACACAAACACGTGCCTTTTGTTTCTGTGATTTTCTTCTCTTTTTAGTTGGGATTCACACCGACACCGGAATTTTTGTGACACTTTTCTTTGGCTGGGAGTACGAATTTCCGCGTGATACACATGGTTCTTTCCATAGAAGCAGTGTGGTTTTAGAACGCGAATGTAAATGGAATTCCGCTGGCATTGCATATTGGGTCTATTCACTTATTATTATTAGAAATTCTTTGATAATATGAAGACATAATTGTGGTCTTTCTTGGATAAATTTACAACAACAATCCCATATATGTAATTCCAAATTGGAAGAGTTTTAAACCAACTTTTCTGCTGATATAGAATAATTTTGTTCTAGACGAGAAATTAGTTACGATTTGTAATAATATTCAATAATGTTCTAGACATTACTATTTAGTTGAGTATATTTAGTTGCATTTTTACGTTGGTTTGAAACTCAAAATGTAATTGTCACCAACTAACAAAATTAAATTAAAAAATATCTTTGGTTCTTTCTTTGAGTATAATATTAATTCCTATGCAGAATGGGGCTTGCTTGCACCAAAGAAAGACCACAAATGAATAAACCGTCCAGTAACTTAGTTTCTACTGTAAGCATGCCAGGAAAGCCACTCAACGAAATATCGTCTCATAGGCCAAAATGACTACTACCTATATTATGTCAAACTTATTTGAAAGACTCCTCCTCCCGAATCGAACCGCGTATTGAAAATAAAGAACTCATCCGAAACTTGGCTCATGCCATTCTTTTCCCAAATGTCATAAACAGTTTATCTGAGACACGTTGCATTCGAAAATTTCTCCGATTTCTTGATAAACGTCTAGATGTGTCAAAGTTGACTGTCTCTAATGAGCCCCTGTAAATACGTATAAAATAAGTAGTCGTTTCGAAAAAGGCCGCAGATAGATTCATTATAGATTAGCCTCACAATTTTGAAATGCTGATAATAAATACCCTAAAGACAGAATCGTAACTACAAACAGATATTGATGAATATTCGAATTTGCATAATATATTTTAACCCCGTATACATATAATCTCAATTAAAATCTGCTACAGATTCTTCATCAATCTATATAGTATGCCCAAAACCAAACCATACACGATCAATAATAATTTTCAATTCTCTTATCTATCAATATGTGTACCTTAATTTTATTTTATTTTTTTGAGTTATCAAATTGTCCATCTGTCATTTATATTTGTCTTTAAATAAAATAAAAATATCAAAAATCATATTTCTATTTTAGAGATACATATAACATATAAAATCTATCATCATATACTTGGATATGTGATCCGAAAGGAACACGATAGCAACAACAAGAAAATTCGATTTTCTTATAGAAATATGACATGCGAGGGTAGAGATATTTCTAAGATGTTAACATAAGATATTATTTTCGGCATTGCCTTGTTTGAAATTAAGTGGATTTTTTTGTCTTCATATGAGAGATTGACCTAACAATTTAACCTTATTTAGCTTTTTCCGATTTATACAGACATAGACGGATTTAGTTATGTACCCTTTCGTTATATATACATATGTTTCATATAAATCCAAAATTGAATTAGTCTTTTATTGACTGTAAACGATTAAAATCAATATTATCGAGTTTATTTTTTATGTGTTCATTTATACTGCAGCGTAAATAAATAAAATCCAATTGCAAACTGATCCATAAAATTTAATATAAACCCTTAAGTATTCAAAACAATATTTCAGCTAAAAATCATAAAAGCTGAGTGTAACATGGACCATCATAAACGAAAGCCGCATTACCCCATTAAAACATATAGTTTTTGAATAATAAAATTTCCAACATACAGTATTTTTCTCTAGCCCATAGAGAACTTTACAATGACAATTTTAATGGTGATATCATAATAAAATAAAAAGCTCTGCACTACTGGTATACGTTGTCGTGGCATTCATATGCGAAAATTAAAAATATAATTTTTATTTTATTTTCATTAAATTCCAAATGACGAATCTAAAAAATGCATTATACACAGTCGAGTAACTGTACCAGTGCTAATGCCAAATTGTCACATAGTTATTCATTTCACATATATACGTAAGCAAATAGTCATTAAATTAACATTACACCAGTCTTGCATTATAATACTGGCTGTATAGTATTTCTATTATTATGTGCATTTAATCCCGTTTTATTAAGAAAATCCAACTGCAGAATTTCGATATACTACGAGTATTTTTACTGCATTTTGAATGAAATTAAAAAAAATCATTAAATGTTAAATTTTTCGTATACGAGTAATAAAAATTCGAATTTCAATTTACCATTTTATACTTCTGTAAAAATGTCGCAACTCATAATTGTTACGGGTTAGGAATTGTCCTTTTCGTTTTTGCAGGATTGTAAGCTAAAATAGCGAAAGTAAGAGCTGGGACCACGAACGAGCTTAATATAAAAAATACAAAACGTTGGTTGTTTTTATTTATTAAGCTTTTTTATTAAAGTATTGTTTTATTTTGCTGGATTAAAGCTTAACACCGTTTTTATTATAATTTTATTAATAACACCTCGACGTTTCGACGATCTCGGAGTACACTTTTTTAAGAAAATTTGACATGCAATTTTTATAAAAAATGATTGAAACTTGATTTGAAATGAAAATTTGAAAGGAACTTGATTCAAAAATATCCTTAGTTCAAATTATGCAGTGTAATATCGAAATCTAAAAAAAATTTAATTCAATTTTGTAACTAGAAAATAATGTCATTTTAGTAATTCAACAAAAAGTGTCCAACATTGGCAATCATGCGGATCTAATTCCGGGCTTCCCTTGTAAAATCAAAGTGAGTGATTAACTTCGGGTTTGGGTCGCTCACTTTTAAAAAATATAAGAACGACGAGGCCGATACGTTCGCAGAAGACCAGCCTGGGGGCGACTTTGAACGGACCCAGCGGGCGAGGGATGACCAGGGGAGTGATGCTTCGGACGTGCGGAGTATAGCGAGGAGAGGTAGCCTCCTTTTTCTTGAGTCTGATGGAGGCATCCTGTCGGACTCTCGATGGGAGGTGGATGGCGGCCGAAGCATCGAGCCAGATGGCACTATCCCGATGCAGGGAGTGCAAGAAGAGATGAGTAAAGCATACTACAAAGGTTAATATTGTACAAATAAACCTGCATCACACGAGGGCAGCCTCGGCAGTTCTTGTTCTCAGACTGATTAAGTCAGATGAGGGCTTGGTGTTAATTCAAGAACCTTGGATTAACAATAACAGGATCTGTGACTTCAGAACGAAAGGGTATAAATTATTATACTCAAGCAACTCTGAGAAGATCAGATCGTGTATTTTAGCGAAAAATAATTTTAATATTTTTTTTCTTCCTCAATTTAGTAGAGGGGCTTGTTACAGCGGTGAGCTTTGGGGTTGGCTGTGAAAAATTATGGCGAGAAGGAGGTTTCACTGGATAACCTGGGGGAACTGATCACGGAAGCAAATCAAAGAAGGGTAGGTGTTATACTTGGTTGTGATGCAAACGCGCTTCACACAATCTGGGGATTTCTCAGTATGTCTTGTAAAACGAGATCCACATTTAACTGTTTCTGCTCTGATTGCCGAATTATTTGTGCATAAGTAACGTTTTCATTTACTCGTTCTCTTTGTATGTTAAAATTAGCAGGCAGTTAACGATTTAAGCTCCGTGTTTTTTTTCTAGATTGTACATTTCTTGTTGTATCTGGTTTGCGTGATTTATCTCTCATTTTTTGTAGTTCTACTGCTACTTCACATCCTACTGTAGTTAGCTGGATGCTGGCCATTACAGTTGATACACTTCGGTGTTGTAACTCGGGAAACTGTGCAGTCGTTTCCTGCGTGTTTTCCTGCACATATAACACATCTTGCTTCACGATGGCAGTACTTTTGTGTATGATTATAATCTTGACAGTTTTTACATTGAGGTATTAGTCGAGTGAACTTTCTCGGTGTTTCTATTTTAACTCTGAGGTTGGGGATAGCCTTAATATTATAAATATTTTCGATTTTTTCTTGGTTGTCGAAGGTTAGCATGAATAGTGGGAGATATCTCCTCATGATTTCAACATTTCCCTCCCTGTTTTCTCGTCTCTCTTTTCTGATGATGTTGACTGCATCGATTATTTTGAGGCCTTTGTTTTGCAGATCCTCAATAATTTCATCTTTTGAACAAGTTTAATGAACACCTCTTGTCATTACTTTAATTGGCCGATCATTTTTATCCTCTTAAGTATACCACTGGTGACCATCAGAATTTAATTTGTTAGCTAGAGCTTTATAATCTTCAGGCTCTGTTGTGTCTATTTTCCAAATATTACTACTGAGCGATATTATCTTGTAGTCATTTCGCACTACTTCTTTCATCAGTTTTTGAATATTACCGTGATTTGTAATTCCTAGAATATTGATCGGAGGTGGATCCTGTTTCTTCTTTTCTGGCTCATGTACTTTTAATGCATTAGTTGCATTGGCAGTTTTAGTATGAGTTTGAATTGGCTCAACTTCTGGTGATGATTCAGCTTTCCTCTTGCTCAGGTTGGTTTCTTTTCTTGGTTTCTTCTTTGCTCTCTTGGATTTCTGTAGTATCCAATTGGTTTCCCTTTCAAGCTCATCTTCATCAGTATGATATTCGACTTGATCTGTGATTACTTGAAATTGGTTGTTGCTTAATGCTATTGGTTGGTTGGTTAATGCTAAGTTTCCTGCGTTGTTATTTGTATTTACTGTTTCATTTACCATAAGGTTTTCTTTCATTAGCACGGCAACTTCATTGCTCAGCTGCGCAATTAATTTCTCCATTTTTTCAAATTTATTTATTAACTCCGCGTTGTTTATTTCAACTATTTGTGCACTGGGCATGGCTTCAGAAGTTGGTTTGATAGCTATTGGATTATGCTTCATAGAAGAGGTATTTTCCTTCTCATTGTTAAGTTCACCTAGTGTGGTGATCTATGGCGTTGGAGTGGTTGGTGGTGTTCTTCGAAGTGTCGTACTTCTTCTACCAAAGGGCCACTCATTTATCGCTTGTTCCGTGCTTCCAGTTGTACTAGGAAAAGGATCAGCCTGGTTGCCTACCGAAAATTTCCTTTGCAGTGTCGCGTTGCTCCTTCCAGAATCCGTGGAGCAGCCCTATAAATCGGGGTGGGATTTAGAATCTAAGTTCTGACCCACCTGGAGTATGTTATTGTTTATACCCGACATCTCATCTTTTTGTTGACTATCTGCTATACTGTTTCTCTACTACGTACGGATTGGATACCACAACCATTCGATCTATAGTACATTGCCCAGGATGTGCCACATGGAGGCTGTCAACTAGCACCAACCTGCAGTACATTGCCCAGGATGCTTCACGTGGAGGCTGTCAACTAGTTTCAATAAAAGAGTAGAAGAAAACCTTGATCGAGTGAATCAAAATATAAGGTATATAAAATCGAATTATAAACAAAAGTAATGAATAAAACATTACGAATTGCAACCTGGAATGCAAATGGGCTATTGCAACGCATTCAAGAACTAAATATATTTCTAAACATGCATAATATAGATATATGTCTTATATCAGACACCCATTTCACCAAGACTTCATTCTGTAAAATAAAAGGATATAATTGCTACCATGCATTACATCCAGAGAAGAAAGCTAGAGGTGGATCAGCTATCATCATAAAAGATTATATAAAACATAACGAAGAACTTAAAGTCGAGAAGCTTTCCATGCAAGTCACAACAATCAAAATACAATTAAACAACAGTAAAACTTGTAGTATCTCAGCAATATACTGCCCTCCAAGATACAATCTCAAACAAGTAGATTATACTAATCTTCTTAAAACACTAGGAAGTGTCTTTTTAATTGGAGGGGACTATAATGCAAAAAATACCTATTGGAGATCACGGTTAACGACTGCTAAAGGAAAAGAACTGTTCGCAGCAGGCAAACAACTAAAATGCGACTTTCACTCAGGTGGTACACCAACCTATTGGCCTACGGATATCACTAAGACTCCAAATCTTATAGACTTTTTTATTACAAGATCTGAGATAATTATATCCATATAGAGAACAGTGAAAGTCTATCATCAGATCATTCACCAGTTATTATGATACTTAGCCAAACAATTATTATGAAAGAGAGTAACCCGAAATTAACGAGCTTCAAAACCAATTGGGATCTCTTCCAAACACAGTTAACAGAAAGAATTAGTCTGCAGAACCCAATACAGGGACCAGCCCAAATAGAAGACGAACTAGATAAACTCATCCATAAATTACACCTATTACGTTGAAAGAACTAAAATGGGAAATCAAGAGTAATCTGAATGCGTATAAGGCTCCAGGATATGATCTTATAACGGGTCAGTTAATAAAAATGTTACCGGAGAAAGCAGTGAGGAAACTACTGCATATAATTAATGCAGCATTTCGACTAAGATATGTACCAAGACAATGGAAAGTTGCAGAAGTAATTATGATACTTAAGCCGAACAAACCTCCGAATGATAAAGCTTCATATAGGCCAATTTCTCTGCTACCAACATTTCTATTTGAAAAGGTCCTTCTTAAAAGACTAAAACCAATTATCGAATAAAGGAATCTTATCCCCTCACATCAGTTCGGATTTAGGGAAAAACATTCTTCGATAGAACAAGTACATCGAATTACTGATGTAATCGAGAAATCACTACAAAGCAAACAATTATGCTCAGCTATATTCCTTGATGTAGCGCAAGCATTCGACAAAGTATGGCACCAGGGGTTAGAATTCAAACTTCATCGAGATCTTCCGGAGCAATTTTTTCAAATTTTAAAATCATACATATCAGAGAGGCACTTCCGAGTAAAGTATGAGAATGAATACTCCCAACTAAAAAGAATAACAGCAGGAGTGCCACAAGGGAGTGTTCTTGGGCCAATCCTCTATCTCCTATATACTAGAGATATACCAACTACAGAAGCAACAATGGTGACTTTTGCCGATGACACCGCAATACTTGCAACAGCAAAGAACATCAATGACTCCACTAGTAAATTACAGAAGGCTACTAACCAAATATGTAATTGGATAAAGAAATTTAATTAAATGAAGCAAAATCAATCCAAGTCAACTTCACAAATCTAAAAGTTAATCATATACCAATAATGATAAACTCGATAATAGTACCGCATGCAAACACTGCTAAATATCTCGGCATGACTTTAGATGCTAAACTTAGATGGAAGGAACACATAAAAAGAAGAGAGAAGAACTAAACATAAAATTTAGAAAAATGCATTGGCTCTTAGGGAGGCAATCTGAACTAGCGATCCATAACAAATTGCTCATACAAACAAATCCTGAAACCTGTATGGACATATGGTAGCCAACTCTGGGGTTGTGCCAAGAAGACAAATATCAAAATCATACAAACTGTTCAAAATAAAATCTTGCGATGTATTGTTAATGCACCGTGGTACATTCGAAACGACAACCTCCATCGAGATCTAAAGATCGAGCTTGTCGTGGACGAAATTAAGCATCATGCAACAAAACACCTACAACGTCTGCACCAGCACGAAAATCTGGACATACGCTGTATGCTAACTACCACAACAACAAGAAGACTGCAAAGAACCAAACCACTGGACTTATCGCAACCAGTAGGTCAGTAGACTTACTGTGGTGAAAAATCTGAGGAGGAGTTACACGAAACTGGGGATAATCACTTGGTTACGCCGACTAATCAAAATACTTTATTATGCAATGTAAATTACTAAATGGGTGCAAGGCTCAGTCGTAATATAAATAAATAAATAAAAATTTTATTAAAAAAAAAAAAACATGGGGAAGCGCAGATATTAACGAGAAGGGTGAGTTATTTTTTGATTACTTATTAAATACTAACTTTTGATCTTGCAATATTGGGCGAGAACCGATATTCATTTTTTAAAATCGACAAGAGGTTTTAGATGTGAAGAGGTTTTAGGTGTCAGAAACAATCCTTCATATGATAAGGGTGGAGAGTGGCGAAGGAACACTCATTCTCTGTTTACCGATATGTAACATATAACCTCAACATTAAACCTGTTACCCGGAAAGCCTTCAGGAATCCCAGAAGGACAAACTGGAACAAATATGTGAAGATGTTGGAGGAATTATTGCAGATCCAGGGTCTGGCGATAGTAGAAAAATAAGAATCCATGGTCGATATTATCACAAAAGCATGCAATCTTTCATTTAATTCTGCATGGCCCCTGATAAAGTTTAAGAGCAGGCAGAAACCGACATGGTGGACCACGAAGTTGCAAACCTATCGGAGGGCGTGAAGGACAGCCTTTAATAAAGCTAAGAACATAAGGGAGGTTCAGGATTAGGACTCCTATAAGGAGGACCTAAGAAAGTACAAAAAAGAGTTGAGGAAGGCACAACGGGGGTCCTGGAGACTCTTCTGTTGTAGAATGGAGGAGGTCTCTGAGACTTCTCGCTTTAGGAAAATTCTATCTACTAACTCAAACAGTCTTTGTTATTTAATTAGACCTGACGAGTCAGGGACAGCTTCAAGTGCGGAATCATTGGAGCTCCTCTTCGAGACTACTAATCAGGAAGCCTTGATGATTCGATGGAGCCTGGAGCTCATCGAGGAACACTTTCAATAGAGGGGGAGGGCATAGTGGGCGGGGAATGGATCTTGTGGCCTCTGAACGGTTTTAAGACTTATAAATTGGCGGGCCCGGATCAAGTTATACCAGCAGAGATCCAAAGGAACTAGGCAGTCATCCTCCTCTGGCTATAACCTCTTGGGGGGGATGTTTGAAACTGGTCTATATTCCTAAGAAATGGACACAAGTCAGAGTGGTTTTTATCCCGAAATCGGGAAAGAGCTCACATGCTTATCTAAGCGACCTGAGACCGTTAAATCTATCATCCTCTCCGTTGAAAACCTTGGAAAAGGAGTTGGGCAATGTCGCAGCATGCGTACTGTAAGGGAAAGTCGGTGGACATAGCTCTGCACGATATGGTACGCATGATTGAGAAGTCAATTTACTCGCAAGAGTTTTGTGTGGTACCATTTCTCGACATTGAGGGTGCCTTCGATAATGTAAAAACGGTGGCGATCGTGGAAGGATTGTTACTTTTGAATGTGGACTACCCTATAAGTAGGTTGATAAACCAGATGCTGGTAGGCAGGATTATTACCTCGGAACTGCAGGAGGCCACCATCAGAAGACGCCATTTATATAAGAATATATAGGTTTTATACTTCAAATTGTGAATTTGTAATTGTTACAAATGATATTCAATTTTTTTTAAGTTCATTCGCTACTTTTTACAAGTTTTACAACAATTTTTTATACTAATTCATGGTAATTTTTTTCTAAATCAACCTCAATTTTTTGAAAAGCAAACTCATATTTTTTCAAAGTAACTTCAATTAAATGTAGAATAAATTCAAATGTTTTAGAACAAATTCAAGTTGTAATATTTCAAGTTCGTAAATTTTTACAATCTAAAACCAACTTTTTGTAAAATAAATTCAGTGCTCATAATTCTTAAGCGATTATAATTGGATGGCTATGTTGGATGGAAATTGGATTCTTAAATGATTTTTGGAAGAAGTTCTCGATTCTGGAATATCACCACTTGGGACGGAACTCGGTAATTTCTCAACCAATTATAAGGGAGTTGGAAATGTTGGATGGAAATGGAATTCTTAAATGATTTTTGGAAGAAGTTCTGGGTGTATTGTCTGATATACTTGGTATCCTGTAAATTTTTTATGTGATTGTTTTGTGAAGTGTCTTTCGGATATGAGACAAACATACATTTTCTGAATGTCTAAGAGCATTTGCAATTCCAGTTAATGGTGCAATAAACCAGGGCCCCCGATGCCTCCTAACATTATTAATTTTATGCTTTTGTTGAGGGAACCATCCTGACGCTGTATGGTGTGCATTTCGGTGCGATATCGTTCATATTTTTTTCGAAAATCAAAATGGCAATGAAATTACTGCGAATGAAGCTCGATATCCAGAGATGGTTAGAAACGTTTTGTGGAAGTCAATTGGAAGATATTGATGTGCAGAATATGTGGTTTCAACAGGACGGTAAAACATGCCACACGACAATGGAATCTAATCGATCTTTTGAAAGAGATGTTTAATGGTCGAACAATTTTCCGAAGAACAGAGGCAAATTGGCCACCAAGAGCATGCGATTTAACTCCATTGGATTCGTTCTTATGGGGTTTCTTTGAGAGTAAAGTTTATGCGGATAATCCTCAAACTGTTCAACACCTCAACGATAACATCATAGAGCAAATATCAAAAATTGAACAATCATTATGCGAAAAGGTATAAGATTGACAGCCAGCCGAGCTAGCAGTCACTTGAACGACATTCTTTTTCATTATTAAGCGGAACCAATGTACTAGTTAAAATAAATAAAGATTTCACACAATTTATATCTTTTATTTAAAATTTAAAAAGATACCTCAAATTTGAACACCCTTTATAATAGAGTTAATCATGTGATGACAATGTTGTAAAGTGAAATATGAGAATGAAATAAATGTTGTTCTAGTGAGGGTTGTGTATTCGAAAATTTGGAAACCTTATTTAGATACTATTAATATTAACACCGTGTAAACCATGCTATAGTAAATCTCGTGGTAAAAAAGGTGAGGAAAAAGATTAAAATCATTTAAGGTATAATGACTGCCAGATAAATATAATGTATCAATGAATGCGAAGCGGTTCGGGAATATTATTCTAATTCTCCACACATACATTTTCTATTTATTTACCACCCTTTATTACAAAACTTCAGCCTAATAACCAAACAAATCAGTTTCATAATGTTATTTTTATAGCGCTAAGAGTCGTGCAAGGCCCGTGAATATTTTCGTCCAGAATGTCACCACATTTAGAAATATTTTTGATTGTACCCCGATGTGCGGGTAACTGCAGCAGAAAAACTTTCGAATTTCCAAATGAAACTTTGCATACCGATTACGTTCAATTTGTGGTAATTAGCGCTCACCGGAAAAAATTAGTGCTAGTCCAAGAGCCGAAAAAACGGGAAAAGAAAATTTGAAATTTCGCTTGAAAGACGAAACAAATAAAGTCCAATTTCTAGAAAAAACCAGAAATAATTTAATCCTAATTTTAAAACTTTCCGAAAGCGGCTACACTGCCGAAATTTGTGCTTATCATAGAAATAGAATTTTCATAAATTTTCATTCATAAATTGAGGAAAAACAAACTAGCCCCTAAAAGATACTATATGAAATAAACAAAATACAAAAGTATATACCGTTCAATAATAATTTTGTTGAACAACAAATTACAAAATAGAAATAAAATATTATAAAATCCAAAAATAAGCAATTGAGATATCATATTCCTGTTTGGCATGTTCATTGACATCCGAAATATATAGATAATTGGCCCGATTCAATTGAATAACAACGACCGTTGAATGAACAATTAACTGACAAAAAGTGTTCTGGAAATCAACGAGGTGGGAACTTTTGATTGCATATTCCTATCAGGCATGTTTGTCGCCACACGGAATATGCAATCAGAAGTGCCAATTTCATTGATGTTCAATGTAATTGGGCCAATTCTAGATTAACACAAATTCAGCCATGCTTATAATATGTTTTTGTTTTGTTTTTTTCATATAGTATCTTTTAGTTACTTGTTTGTTTTGCCTCAATTTATGAATGAAAACTTATGAAAATCATATTTCTATGATAAGCACAAATTTCGTGAGTGTAGCCGACTTTGGAAAGTGTTAAAGTTAGGATTAAATTATTTCTGGTTTTTTCTAGAAGTTGGTTTGAAATTTGAAAATTTTTCCCACCGCTTTTCCGGCTCATGGACTAGCACTAATTTTCTCCCGTGAGCACTAATTAGCACAAATCGAGCTTAATCGGTAAACAAAGTCTCATTTTGAAATTCGAAAGTTTCTTTGCTGCAGTTACACACACTAACCCCGTCATATGAATAGGACTAATTACATACGTATGTATAAATATATTTACCAACATACAGATTAATTGAAACAGTGTGGTAAAGTCTTTATTTCAATTTTCACCCTTGTACAAACAACTTATCGTGTTTATTGATACATTACATTTGTCTCGCAGTCATTATACCGTAAATGATTTTAATCTTCTCCCTCACCCTAGTAACATCTAATGTTTTTCTTATAACCACATACGAGTACTACCACCTGAAAAACATTTTCTTATCTTATTTTGTTGTTGCTTCACAT
This sequence comes from Nephrotoma flavescens, assembly GCA_932526605.1. Classification (NCBI taxonomy): domain Eukaryota; kingdom Metazoa; phylum Arthropoda; class Insecta; order Diptera; family Tipulidae; genus Nephrotoma; species Nephrotoma flavescens. The sequence goes on along the minus strand of OW052220.1, from coordinate 180,069,463 downwards.
CGCTGTTATAGATTCAACTGTGTATAACCAACATAAGACATACAGAATTCAACAGACAATTTTTCTGCTTGTATTTAATAATTCTAAATAACAGTCTAATCTATATCCTTTTCTACACTCAACATTTAAGGAAGATAAAAAGGATCAAAATAAAAATTTGTTAAGTTATTTGTTTTTGTTATAATATTTTGTGTAATACATATCTGTATGGGTACAATTTGTCGTATATATTTACTTACGTCTTGTTGTACCCCTTTGGTAATGTCAAACACGATTCAGTTTTGTTTGTTATGGTTTTGGTTTTTGTGTTGCTAAAAAAGTGGGTTAGCTTTTTATTGTTGTAAATTGTGGGTGCGTATATTTTGTGTCAGATTTGTCACGATGGATTAAATTTTAAAGTATTTCATTTATCAGACTAAGGTAAACGCAATCCATTAAAGCGCGTGATTCGAACATACATATAAAAAATGTGTTGGCAACTTTTTGTTGAAGTTTAGAAATTTTTGGATCTTGCCCTGCATTCTATATTCTATGAAGTAATTGGGACAATTCTGCTCAAAACTATTTCGAAATGATTTTTGATTTATAAATCGAATATAAACGATCGAATACACAACACTTGGTTTCTAAAGCGAAAAATTAAACTTACCGGACTTTTGGTAAAACTGTCTTATATAATCAAAAACATTATCCTTGTTTAATTTTCAGTATGTTGGTTTACTCTTATCGACCCTTGTTGGTTGAAAATTTAACCTTTAACTTTATTTAAATCTTTTAATTCTTTGTCGTTTTTTGTAATTGCTCAACATTTCAACATAATCGTCAACATTTAAAAAGCCTCCATTGAAGGTGCCCCTATCCTGAAAATAAAGTAATCATGAAAAATTTTGTATGTAATCATGAAAAATGTTGACCTCGCCGACTTCATAGTATGACACAACCCGCTCTTGACCTTCTTAATTCTGTGATAATACTGCACCTATCCCCTTCTGCATCCAAGGTGAATATTCCACCTACCTGCGGATATGCCAAAAACTGAACGCTACATAATTTCTTCTTCAGTTCTTCAAATGATTTTTGATGCTCTGTGTGCTACTCAAATGTTTGACATTTTTGGTGAGGAAATGAAGACGTGCAACATCTGCGAAGTGTGTCACAAATCGTCAGTAGTAGGAGCATAGTCGCTGCACCTAACTGCTTCAATCTTAGCCGCTTGGATTCCTTGATGTGCTTGCTTAAGAATGTTAACGTGTTCCTGAAATGTGTGGCCTAGTATAATGATGTCATCCAAATAGATCAGACATTCTTTCCAGTTTTAGCACTTAGAACTTGCTCAATTAATCTGTCAAATCAGTATAGCAAGCGCATTACATAATTCAAATGGGATTACTATAAACATGCTAGTAAATTTTTTCCAAACTGATCCAAAAAATACAACAAACTTAATGTAATAGTATTGGTGTAAGTAAACATTCAGGCGAATTTATATTGTGTAATTTAGACGAGATGTGATTTTTTAATGTGCCTTAGATACATACCAAAGTCATTCTAAGTATTTTATAGCATTTAGCGTGAACTTGAGTGACATTGATACATTATCTAAACTCGAACGAGTGTCCCTAGTAAATTATTTGATTTTCAAATGGGTCTAACAGGGTGTTCCATGAGTTTTAAAAATGTGAATTTTCAATGTGCCATTAGGTACATTCCAAAGTCATTCTAAGTATTTTCTAAGCATTTGTGTAATCAATGCTCTAACCAATGTCACTGAAGTTCATACTAAATGCTAGAAAATACTTAGAATGTACATACCTAAGGCACATTAAAAAATCACATTTTTAAATCTCATGGGATACCCTGTTAGACCCATTAGAAAATCAAATAATTTACTAGGGACACTCGTTTGGGTTTAGACAGTGTACCAATGTCACTGAACTTACGGTTAAATGCTTAGAAAATACTTACAATGACATTGGAATGTTAACACATTACAGTCCACACGAATTTTCATTTTGAGTTGTATGGAGTCCGGGTGAATTACTCAAAAAAGGGTAATCAAACACTTTTTTCGTAAAATCGATATAATTCCTAAACCAGCGAATCAAATAAAATGAAATTTTATAGGCGCCTTCAAGTTGGTCTACTTTGTCTCTATACATGAACAAAACAGTGGTTTGCAACCTGTGGCACACGTACCAGCGTGAAAAAATACAAAAAGAGATATTTTAATGCAAATAACATGAACCACAGATAAAAACCTACAAAGAAAATATTTAATTTTTTACGGGGTTTCTTTTACTCCGCAATATTGAAATAACACATGTGCGACTTGTGCTACTTGACTAGTTTATATGGTAAAAATATTATTTATTTATTTTTTATATGACGTTTGTTGTAATACCAAAAAACACAGTTCAGTTGTGTTTAAACCCATTTTTTGGCAAAAAAACAATGTTTTCTTATTTTAAATTATTAATTAATATTTTTAATATATATAGCACCATATCTTGGTGTAACCAAAAAAAAAATTTAGCTCGTTTAAATTTTTTTTGTAGCTTCAAAATACATACAACGAAATACACGAAAACGTGTACATGGACTCAGAGAAGAGCAGCGCGAAATACACGAAAACGTGTACATGGACCGTAATGAGTTAAGGCCAATTAAAAAATCACATCTCGTGTAAATTACGCAATATAAATTCGCCTGAATGGTTACATAACCAATACTATTACACTAAGTTTGTTGTTGTTGTATTTTTTGGATTAGTTTGGATAAACACTAGCATCTATAAACTGGTAAAGACCGTTTTCTCCTGAACATATACTATCTTCTCATAGAGAGATGGGCAAACTTTGATAAATTTCAATAAAATCCATAGATGAATACAGTTATATGAAGATTTAATTATCGAGACATCCCTGTATTTCACAAGTTATGTAGAGATGACATGAAAAACAAGTATTTACTATTCGATTGCTATGGAAATTTTTTTGGGCTTTTGATTATTTAGAACCATCCACTTTACAATACTTACATAGAACCATGTAACATGGAAAATGGGCCGGCCTATCAGTTGTGCTCTTCGACAGGGTGTCATAGATGTGCTCATTTCCTTCACCGACCGTAATCAGATGATGACAAATTCCTTTTACTGTAAGCCTGATGAGCAAATTTCATTACTTTTCTTTCTTGCAGCCTCCCCACGTGATCATCGCTTGATTTACAGTTGTATCTCGTATAGTTCTCTGCCGTATCCTCATTTCCAAATTAGTCATGATCCGCTCGTATAGCTGCTTTCTGTTGCAGATACAGTTTGCAAGACATCTGCAGTTTCCCTTGGATAGCCAACATGAGTACGCTGAGGCATCGACTATCGGAGGCTTTGAAATTCCTCTTGACCTTCCGGCAACTGGATCTGTTGAAAATGTTTTATTAGCCAGCTATATATCCAATAGCTTGTGAGGAATGAATTTTTACGCGTGCCTCAACTGGTCTAATCTGATTTTCAAACTTCTTCATTCGACCGTCATCTTCTTTTTCAAGATTCCCCAAGTGACATTTGTAGGAGCAGTTAGTTGGGCTTTTGCTCTACTATAGTTCTAGTGAGGTAAATACGTTGCTAGTACCGCTAATTTCAAAGTAAAGTATTTCTAATCTTTATTCGCTAATAATTCTCGCTAATCTTCTTATATATTAATACGGTTAATTTATAGTTTGTGCTCCCTTTTTAACCTATTTCCCGTGCGCGTATCTTAATGAAACATAGGTATATTACGTGAAAGGTATTTTTTCATATATGTGCAGAATATATATGTTTTATTAAGTAACGTGCACGGGAAATAGGTGTAAAAGCCACGAAACGTTTTTCCTATACTGTACATCTAATATATTAATCACGACGCCAGAATGTCATGACAAAATATGTTTGTATTGAACCGTCATTACACCGTGACAATACAGAACAAAACAGAGAACATAAAATGATTTTTCATACATGAAAACATTTTGGTGTTATAATAGTTGTGAGTGTAAAAATACAATTTTGCCATGGCACTCTATCGTCATGACAAAATTTTGTTAGTGAAGATCAACCTTAATACTTACACAAACATACACCCCTAGTCCCCTAGTCGCATCACTTCAAGTGACGTGACTACTCATCTTCCTGGTTTCTTGATCATTAAATCAAAACTTGCAAAATAATTGTTCAATAAAATCGTTCTGGCTGCTTTTTAAATCTTAGTATGCTGATTTATAAATATTTCCTTGCGACTGCTGTCACTCCAAATGACAATTTCTATCACTTGAAATTTTGACGTGACAAATAAATAAAAAAAATTCAAACTAATTTAGCCAACTAAGATTTAAAAAATTTTCATTGTGAGTTTTGCACAAAATTATTTAGCAAATTTTGATTTTAAATTCTAGTAACCAGTGGCACTATTCTGGCTTTCCCTGGGAATAGGGAATTGGGAATAATATTTTCATAGCATTTTTGTCTAAATTTTATTTTTCCGGCCTACTGTTGGAATTAGTTTGGTGTAAATATTTTAGAAACAAAGATATATTGGGAATTATTTTTCCCTATAAAAATTTTGTGGAACAAAAGTTTCCCAATCAACTTTGTTTCTAAAATATTTACACCAAACTAATTCCAACAGTAGGCCGGAAAAATAAAATTTAGACAAAAATGCTATGAAAATATTATTCCCAATTCCCTATTCCCAGGGAAAGCCAGAATAGTGCCACAGGAAGATCCATATAGTAACGTCGCATGGAATGATACGTCTAAGCGAATTGAGCTGATAATGTCTATGAAAAGTTTGGAATAATCATTTCCGTCCGATTTCAGGTAAAATTCATGGGATCTCTTAATTTATGAGAGGGGTGTATGGGAAGTTTCATCCCGATATGTGGTTGATTTGTGTCCCAGTAATTTCGTAACCGCATAATTTATTAAGCTTTTAATTTCATGCTTGAAATAGCGTGACGTGTTTCTGCTTTTTGTGTGGTGATAAATCGACTATATAATCTACATAAGTACATTAGTTTTGGTTATGTTGTTAATACGAGATTTGTTTTGGAAAAAGTTAAAATTATTTATATACGAATGAAAATAACACAAAAATATAGCGGTCCTTTTGTACATTTCTTATTAAATATTTAGATTAAAGTTGCACGCTACGGCAATTGTGTGCTTTTCCTTTTGAGATTTTAATTTTTAGTTTAGGTGCGTAAGTGGTTATGTGATCCCAAGCGCGCGCTTCCCGTTTGTGATTTGTATATTTGGCTTGGGCGCGTAAGTGGTCATGTGATCCCGAGCGCGAATTTTGTGTCTTGCTTGGGCAAGAAATAAAAAAAATGATTTATTTGCACTTTTCTTATTACACTTGATTTACAATTAAGTTTTAACTTTAAACAATATAACTTTATTAATTATTTATGTTGTACACTAAGATTTTACAATATTAGCTTAGTTAATTTTAATATTAGTTTTACACGTTTCTAAACTCTTCGGAGTTGGATTTTAGAGACGAATTACAATACTTTGAAGTGATCTCTTCAGAGTCACGATTATAACTGTATTTTTAAAATTCTATTTTTTAATAAAGCAAGGTTGATTATGTCTTATTTTGCATAAAATGCATTTTTACTTAAATTACACAAATTCTATATATTTCCGACTACGTTCTACTTTAATTATTGAAATTCTATATAGATTTCCTTTAATGAAAAAACGTTAATTTTTCGTTAAATTTTGTGTGACACTATTTTTTGGTGAGACAATTTTATTTACTTGATACTTAAAATAAAATTGTATCATGAGCATTTTTGTTTTTGTTGTTGTATGTCGTTTCCGGGCATATAACTCGCGCGCTTCCCGTTTGAGATTTGAATATTTGGTTTGGGCGCGTAAGTGGTCATGTGTTCCCGAGCGCGCGCTTACCGTTTGAGATATGAATATTTGACTAGGCACGTAAGTCATACTGTGTGCATTTGAGCGTGTGCTTGCCGTTTAAGATTTAAAATTTAATTTATTTTATTTTTGATAAAAGTGCATCAAATTTACATCTTAAAAATCTTCTTAATCATTTCTTAACCAAAAATTCAATAAAATGTATTCACATGACTATTATTATTCAGTCACAGGTCAGCTAGTAGTAATACAATAGTGTTACGAATTCTACTATACACTTCTTTAACAATCGGTGGCCGACTGGTTAAGTTGTGCACCGCCATACGTTATCAAACTAAGGTCGCGAGTTGAAACTGCGAAACTCATAAAGGCACAGCGAAAGTTTATATTTTAACAGCCCCGTACTTCCCGGAGCCTTACACCGATGAAAGAACCACAAATACCTAGCCTTATCTAAGCAGAAGATGGTATACATTTGTAACAATTTTGAAATAGTGCAATTCTCATTATTTCAAACATTACATCGCCTGAAAAGTTCCCGGTCACTGACATGTAGATAGTGCCAGAAATTTAAAACCCATATGATTTTTAAATTCTACCAACCTTCAAATGATACCTGTTAAAATTTCATGACATTTCAATCATTAAGTTTACAAGTTGCAGTTGTTTTAGTGACACTATTTTTCTTAATTTAAAAAAAAATGGATGAAAAAATTCGTGTGTTGATTAAACACTGTTTTTGATGGGAAAAAATACCGTTCAAGCAAAGTAGTGGCTTAATAAGTGTTATCTGGACTCTGCACCAGGAAAATCAACCAGTATTGACAGGTATGCTAAATTTAAACATGGTCGTACAACCACCGATGATGCACCAAGCTGTTGATGTCCAGATAAGGCTGTAACTCCAGAAAATATAAAACAAATCCACGAAATTGTTTTGAAAGACATATTTGGTCATATTTTGCATGAACATTTGTTCACGAGAAAGCTGTGTTCGAAGCGGGTACCGCGTTGTGATCAAAAACGACAACCCGTCGATGATTCCGTACGCTGTTTGGAGCTGTTTAAGCGCAATAAATAGGACCGTTTTCGCTAGATTTAAGGAGGAGGGAAAGGGAAAGAGATTTGGCTCCAATGAAAAGTGATTGCCGAAACTGAAGCTTATTTTGAAGATAAAGATAAATCATTTTATAAAAAAGGCACCGAAATGTTAGAAAGAAGTTTGGACTAATTGTATCGCTCTAAAAGGAAATTATGTTGATGAATAAAATGTATTTTCCCCAAAAAAATTGTGTTTTCTTTGTTAGGCCGGGAACTTTTCAGGCAATATGTTATCGTTTAAATTTAGGTTATAGTAACAATAGTAACCACCAAACATGTCTTTCATTGTCAATCAAAATAAAATTTTTATGTCAAAATAAAATTTTTACTCGTATGTATCTCGTACATATTTAAATAGATCATGAATATGTATAATTTATTCTAATTACAACACAATAAGGTTTATCAAAATGTAACGTAATATTCTAATGTCAAAAGGTTAATTGATCTAATACATTAAGACGTGCATTAGTTCATGCACAATACAATAAATTATGTACAATATAATGGAGTTTATAAGGTGGTAAGGCATACCACTCTGTGGTTTTCACACCGCTTAAAGGGATTTACCCACATACATAAAGCCAAGTGGTTATACCACACTATAAATCAATCCTTTTGTTGGAGTGCTTAACAACTGATCATAAATTCAATTAGATTGAAACCGATCAAACGAAATCTTTTTGGTGGAAAAGTTATCGATTGAGTTTTAGAACCGTGGAAGACGCATATATGCCTTGTAGTACGGATTGAAAACGCTCGTTCTCTTGAAATCCCAGAAGGACTTACGCACATCAACCCAAATATGTGCGTACTTGACTTTGCGATGAATTTGCAGTGCAGAAAGCATTGATGCCGAAAACGAAGCATTCAACAAGACGAAGACTGATCAAACTGGCCAACAACACTATGTAACTGTTGCACGAGTGCCATTGTTTTAAACGCATGCGGATCCGGAAAATCAATTCTATCGGCTGCTCATATAATATTATATAGTATTTTACTGGGATGATGAATATTTTCAAAAGGGACTTTTCTCGAGTAATGTATATCTCGAAATATATCCTGCAAGAGATACACAACTTGAAACGGCATTCAATTAGGTACATATGATATTAATCTTCTTGAAAACTTAGAAGAAATTGTTGTGGCAGCTCAGTCATTGCACCAGCTGTAAGACTTATATCGGTAACTCATTTGTGGAGGCTCCTTAGCCTTGTGGAGTTTTCGGGCGTAGAACATGTAACTAAGGCGACACAATATTTGCCGATCTTTTGAATGTTCTACGGGTCGGTGAGTTGAAGACCCCGCGGTCTGCTCTATTGTTGTCAAAAGTGTTGACAGATGGTTCTGGCGATTTTAATTTGAATAGAGCAATTCGCATATACTAACTAGTGCACAAGTTGACGTACTCAACGCAGCCATCCTTGAACAATATCGAACATTGTATCAGGCGATGCCAACAAGACTGGAGGTTTATAAAATGAGTTGGAAATTTTCAAGAAAGCGAGAGAGATGCGTCGCTAAAACACTTTTTTTGTTTTATTTTTTACTTTATTTATTTAAAAAATATAGCGTATTTTGTGCCGAAAATCGGCAGAATTCGCATAATATACATACAATATTGAACATAATCCTAATAATTACAATATTTATTGTTTAAAATAAGCATATTAAATGTGATAAAAACCTTACAATAATATCACTCAGAAATTAAAATTATTACTACCATTACTACTACTTATAACAATAAATATGTATAATAAAAATAATAACAATAACATTTAAATTTCAACTTCAAAATATGTTACTAAAGTACAACACTTTTTATGTATATAACCCTGAATAAAAAGGTGATATCAACAATTTCAAATAGCCATTGTTTAACTCTAGGTAAAAAGGACTTCAAATGAATGTAAATTGGTAGCGCATTAAAAATGGTTGTGACGGAAGTGGTCGTTGTAAAATCTTGGACTGTTACACAGAAATTGGTAGTTACCGCGAAAATTGTAACGGAAATCGATTCTCATTATATGTTGACCACTTCGATTAAGAAAAACTTTCAATACCTTATACGATCTGTGATGAAATGTAAGACATCTATGGCCCCCTGTCGGTATGCAAAACCCATGGGCCGACCCATCTTCCATGCCAGTATAGGCTGGCATGGAGCTTGCAATGTGCAGATGGTCTTAAATCGGTCCTATTGTCCTCGTCGTACGTCCTCGAGTTGGCCGGGAGGTGTAAAGTAAGGTTAAAGCATAACCGCGAAAGAGCAGGGTGAGCCTCGAGCCTCAAAACAGATTGCATGGTACATAACTAAAACAAAAATGCGTATAAACATACAAATGTTTGCTTATTTAACTTGGGCCTTGGAGGTTCTAAAGCACAAATAATTGAAAAAACTTCTTAACTAGACACTGGGGTCATAAAAAACGTCGCCGTGTTGATGTGTTGCTAAAGTCAAATTTAGCACCTAAGTTTTTAACAACACTGGTAAAATAACAATTAAACCCATTAATAATTTCTAAATCACTCGTAGGAAGTTCTCCGTTCTCTATGCTAAAATAGATTTGACTAATAATGTTTTAGGTTTACGAGTCAGAATTTCATTCACTAAAATCCTTAGTTTTTTTATATCACCGCGGTTAACTGAAAAACGCTTAGAATAATAGCTTTCCTTTTCTTTTTTGATTTATACATTAATTATCGTGCACATTCTATTATAGCTTTCACGGAGTACTGCAATATCAGGACGCTTATTTAACTTCGATCGCAGGCGTTTGATTTTGTCGAGCAATATGTGTAGTAGCGTTCTAAAATCGAAATATTATCCAAAAATACTTCAAGAGCCAGCGATGGATTGTCGATGTTAAAAACGAACCCCCAGTAATATGATCCAACCTTTCATATAACAACAACAGATTAAGCTTCTTTCCTCTTCTCGTGGAACTTTGGTTTCAAATTAGAGTCTGATAACAGTATCTGAGTAACTTTAAACCATATCTCAATCAAGTGGAGGTCAGAAATTTTTAAGTCCACAGCCAACGCTGTTATAACTGAAAGTTCATTAGACCTAAGTCTAGCGAAAAGGTGGGCAATGCAAGTTGAAGAAAAAGCAGTAACCCGCGTGGGAGTACCAATCAATGAATCAAGCCCAACACAAGACATACGGTTTATATAATCAATGCTCATTTTCAAGAAATTATTCGGGATTATTTTTAATATCTTTGAAATTTTAAATTAAAAAACGGAAAAATACAAATAGAACATCTGATTACAGAATGAGTGAGTAAATTTGTGGTACTGGTTTTCCTTCAAAGAACAATAAATTCATTGGAACTCCTCTACTGCAAGTATATTGAATTGAATTTCTTCTTTTCGAATGTTAATTCATTTTTTTTTTACATTTGAATTTGTGCAGATTATTATTAAGTTTTTCTTGTAATAAATAAAGTAGATTTAAGTACATTTAAATAAATAATGCTGCCGCTTGGAAATCCAATAATAACAATGTTAATGTCTCCAAAAACAAACAGATTTTTTGACCTAATACTGCCCAAAACCTTCCCGAACAAAAACATTCACAGCTGTAAATTGAAACCGGTAAATGCATAAAAAGACATATAAATCTGAAGAAAATCGCCATTCAACCTTTATGACATCGGCTGATGGTAAGTTATGGGCACTTACTGAGAAATCTAAATTCGAATCAAAAAAGACGGCACCACCAGTTCTGTACGAATCATTGCACGCACCATACAACGTATAACCATTTAAATTATATGAAGATAATTCATTAGTGTGAATCCAAATTTCACTCAAAAATATAAACAAGGGCCTTCTATTATATGCATTAATATTGACAACCAGTACGTCAAAATTCCATAAATCACTCACAAATAATAGTAACACTAAGTACCCAAGCATTAATAAGCACTCCAACGTTTAACAAACAAACTAACGAAATGGGTTCTCTATCGAGACATAGTAGATGCAAATTATCATCTGGATGTCCCACTTCGCACACCATGAGACATTTATGCCGCGATAGAAAGCTTAAGATAAACAATGGAAATGGCTGCAAAACAAGGAGAATAAAAATTCAGAAAAAAATTATAAGATTTCTATAAGTAACATTCAAAAGTTATTGGCAGAGAAGCGGGCAATTCGGCTGCTATGGCAGCTTCACCAATCACCTTTGCATAGATGAAAATTAAATAGAGATATTAAAGCTCTGAGAGAAGCAATACGGGAAGAACAAAATATAGGAATACAGAATTACCTAAGTGATCTCACAACAACAGACAAATAGATTACACACTGTGGAAGGCAGCAAAAAAATTTAAAAGACCAGAGCTATCGAATCCACCGATAAGGAAACCAGATGGTCACTGGGCCAGAAGTGACTTAAAAAAGGATATAGCTTTCTCTAACCATCTTCAAAAATTGTTCACCTGAAACGAACAAAATAATGACTGCATATTATCACAGTTTATGAGCGACGAGTCGAACCCAAATCCAGTAAAATTTAAATGGAAATGCGTCAAAACGGTTATCAAAAACAGTATAAATCCTAAGAAAGCACCAGGCCAAGATCTAATAACTGGAAAAATGATCAAATGACTTTCCCCAAAAATGGAAAATATCTTAAATTATCATGATTCTTAAGCCAGGTAAAGATGAAACCCAAGTCTCGCCGTGCAGGCCAATAAGTCTACTTCCGATAATTTCAAAGCTTTTGGAAAAGATTCTACTAAAAGAAGTAATACTTATATTATCTGAAGTTCGCATTATACCAGATCAACAATTTAGATTTAGAGAGCAGCACGGTACCATAGAAGAGGTTTTCTTGGATATTACGCAAGCTTTCGACAAAGTATCGCATGAAGGATTAAATTACAAAATTTAAACTCTTTTGCCTAGACAATTTCATGCAATTCTTAAAAACTACTTAGGCCGACGGATGTTCCAGATGAAACCCACTACTGATTAAACTGAGGTAAAGGCAGGAGTACCGCAAGGTAGTGTATTGAGACCTGTGCTATACTTGTTATTCACAGCTGACTTACCAATAACTGAAATAATAATCACTTCAACTTTTGCTGATTCCACAGCTATATTGTTTTCACACAAAAATCCTCAAACAGCATCGAGAGAATTACAAGAACATCTGCAAAAAATAGAAGATTGCTTAAAGACTTGGCGCATAAGGACCAATGTAAATGAACACATGTAACATTCACAATGAATAAACGTACATATCCGGCAGTACAATTAAACAAGATCACAATTTCTCAACAAACAAACGTCAGATATCTCGGTCTTCATCTATAGAGAAGATTGACATAGAAAAAGCACTTTGAAACAAAACGCAATCAATTAAAAATAAAATTTTCTAAAATGTACTGGATGATCGGAAGAAAATCAAAACTCTTTCTAGACTGCAAGGTTCTACTATACAAAACGATTTTAAATTATTGTCTCTGAGCAAAAAGATATAGGGTATAGTTGGGCCAATTACTCAAAATTAAAAAACAATTGACAGTTTGAGAGTTGGAGAACATTCGCCTATATGATCCTCCTATCAACAGTCAAATTTTAAACCACAGAAAAAACGATATTTTTTAATTTCAGAAAATTCATACTTATTAAATTTCAATTACTGGAGCACCTTCCGGGAAAAGAAGCTCTTTTATCGATCACTTCTGATTGATTTTTTATTTTCGCGTAGTATTTAAATTTCTTTATTTTAACAAGGTTTACACATTTTTCCTTTTTCTACCAAGCCGGTAAATTCAGTCCGAAATTATTGATGCATTTATTGGCTGAATGTAATCAACCCGTAAAAAGTGTAAATGTTATAAAAAAAATGTAGGTTTATCCCGAAATTAAAATGAAATTCACAAATAAAGTTCACTGTAAAAAAAAATACAACAATTCTGAAATACCATTTTCAATTCATTTTTATCCTTAAATTTTGTGAACCACACATCCGCTGTCTCCGAGAACTCGCTTTATTTCATGGTACGTACGAATCCAATATTCTCTGGCAACTTTAATTGGCCTAAACATGGTACGAATGACAACATTCTACAGTCGTTATAGAAGTCCGAGGCCAACTCTCGCTTCAAAAAGCCAACACAGGTCTAATGAATGCTCCACAAAGTGCGGTTTACACGACTGCAACAGATGTTTAGAGGTATTTGAATGCTATCCAAATTATTGTCCCCGATTCCGACACTAGCCATAGAGATAATCCTGGCTGTTGATACGAGTTCGGTTTTACTGCGCTGTTCACTTTCAAACCAATTCTTCTTGCGTAGCGATCGAGCGGTATGAAACTGTCCTTCCTGAACTGTTCCTTCGACTACGATTGTACATAGAGTACATATAGTTTCTCTGATATTTCTAGACATATGAGTGCGGCCCATAGGTTCTCGCGGTTGAAGCTTTCATATCCTGCTTGAAAACTGTAATTGTATGTACGCCCAGCATTTTTCCATAATCATTTCAATGGCGAAGCATGGGTTAGTGGTTGATTGCTTGGAACCCACACTGATAGTTGCCGATTATGTTTCTGCGAGAAGGGTAGTCTGACAAGTATACAACATTAGCCAACACTTTGTACTCAGAGTTCAATAAATGTATGCCACGATAGATAGGTTTACGACACTGAGACAATGTCAACCACGTTGGTTCTCAGTTCTCCATTCCCGCCTTTGATGGATGTACTTCTTGGGTGGAAGTCTTTAGTGAGAATCTTGGCGTTGATGTTGGAAGCTAAAATTTTTGATGCATTTTCTCATATGTGCGCGCTTTTTTTGTCGGTGATATTTAGACGTAGCTTTCCTAACATGGAGATATTTTGCTAGGGTGATTCTAGTATTGCGAGCCAACCATTTATTAAGAAGCTTTTGTTTATTTTCGACAACCAGCCAGCAGTGATCATCGAACCATTCATTGCGAAAAGAACCAGTGCCAGACTAAATAATCAGAGACTACTAATTGGTAACTCTGCAGTAATTGATCTTTTAAACCATCGAAATTCCAACGGGCGGTCTTTTGTGCTTGTCTTTTGAATGTAGATGATGACAAACATGTGATCGCTGTCCGTATGGGCACCTCTGTTAAGATCACACATCGGATATGGTGGTAGAATGTCTCTTAAAAAAGATCATAACACAGAACAATTTGGTTTTCAAATTTTCCGTCATTTCACCTCCGGGTTATTAAAGAAATTTAGAATTTCCGGAATTACAGAATGTTGAAAATCTTTTATTACCGTCCATTCATCAGTTCTTAAACCATTTTATTAGCATCATCGTCCCAATTGCATATAATTTTTTATTTTTATTTTACAAAATTTAAACAAAAAGGTGTACATTTAAAATATGCATACAGGTACAACATTTGCGATATAATAATTATTAAAATAAATATAAATTAACTCATTTAACAAACAAACCTAGTCATAAAAAAAAAAAAAATAAACAAGTAGTCATACTCGTATTAATATACAAACTATATTTTTAATAAAATTTAATTACATTATTTTCGTTTAAATAATTATTATTTTTTAATTGGATGAAAATTTCCCATCTAAAATTAAAATTAATTAATTTTTTGTCGTTGTTGTTGGTTTGTGTGGGAGAAATATTTTTGTTGTTCTACACAGTCGTTGTTTATTACATTACATGTATGACACTTTTATTTTTATGTCATTACAAAACTCTAATTTGATTATCTCTTTGGGTTGATTGAATTATGACATAGCAAATTTTCAGACGCGCGCGACATGAGAACATGATGATGACTAACGACACATAACAAGATAAATTTAATAATAGACAATTATGTTAATTAGTAACGAACGATGCGCGGTAAAATTGGTTTCGAACCAATTACTTTAATAATTTGGTTGAAGCGATTATGATCAGCAAAAGCGGTACAGAAGAGCCTTCTGACTCTCTTAGGCTAGTACACGAAATCGATGAAAAAGAGTAACCAACAGTTCTACAAATGCTTTGATTAATCTGCCTGTTTAATCACGAATTCCACGTTTTTTAATATGTTCCTGTACCTTATACCAAATACAGGTTTAACTTGGACAAATAGAACAATTATTGTGATTTTCCGTGATCTGGCAAAGGTACCACCATTAACGTTTTGTTTGTCTTTTTGTACTATTTAAAAATATTCTTAAGTCTATCCTGTACATATGGGAAACTATACGAAGACTAAGCAAATTATTTTACTTGACTTAAGATTTTGAAAAGAAATGTATGTATTATGTGTTCAAACTATGCTTTTTTGGCCAAATTCGAAATATTCGCTATTACTATTTATGGTATTTTGCCATTTATCAGGTAGATGATGAATTCGATGGCGTTTGAAAGTTGGTAAAGTTAAAGCAAAATATTCAGCGAGACACATCTTCAACTTTCATGAACCGCTGATCTTTCAAATATGATGACCTGATCTAAATAAGCGGTAATCAAAAGGAGCTATAGGTCTGGAGAATACGCCGCATGCTGTAAAACTTCCCAGCCTCAGAAGAAGATGAGTTCCTGGGTTGATTTTGCTATATGTGGACGAGCGTTGTCATGCAGCAATACCATCTTCTGCTTTCCTTGGGGCGTAAATGGTATTTTTTCCTCCAGAGAATCACTTAATTTGATCAATTAGGCCTGGTAACGTTCAGTTGTATCAAACTGTTTCAAAACAACCAGGTTCCAGTAGCTCATAGTAAATGAGCCCTTTCCAAACCTATGGATCAACTCATGGTTTTCTGCGTTTTGGATTATCGTACAAAACCCACTTTTCACCACCCGTAATGATTTTGTGCAAACATTTTTTTCTTTTGTATCGAGAAAGGAAATTCATGCAGATGTCAACTCTTCGGTTTTTGTTTTTTTCGGTCAGTTTATGAGAAACCCATTTTTCTTCCTCCTATATTTTTCCCGTTGCATGCAATCGAAGTGAAATTGCTTGGTGAGTAGCTCCTAAATATTCTGCCAGCTCTTATGGATTTTCATCCAGTAAAACTTTAAGTTCTACTTCTTCAAATTGTTTTACTCCACCTGGACGTGAATCGTCCTCAATGCAATGACGTAATTGTTGCTTATCGACATCCGTTTCTTAAAATTGATGTAAACAGAACGACGCAGCTTGTAAATGACTGAAACTTAATGGAATAAAAACAGCAATGACTCAGCTACATATTTCCAAAAATTATTTATCCGTTTGCCTTGCTAGTTGAATTAATCTGTCAATGTTTTGTATGAGTAACCGAACGTCACATCGGTTGGATTGAGATCCAAGCGCTATCCAACCAAGATCTGTTTCTTGGGCCATGAGTTCTTATTCATTTCAATTTATTAAATTAGTCAATGCAATCGCTAGATAGTAGTCAGCTCCCATATAGTAGTCATTAGCATAGTAGTCTTGTTAGTAGTTTATTTTAAATTTGGTTTATCGCACGTTTGGTGTTCGAACATCATTGCTTCCATTCGAATCAAGAAACTCGAATTATTTTGTATTTTTGGTAACTCTTACATCGTTTTATTCCGTCTCTGAAATGGAAATTAGGTGTCGATTTTACTTTCTTTTAAAAGATAAATTAAAGTATAGTAATCATGAAAATGATCGTCATCGCGATTTTTACATATTTACCATTCACCGTATTCACCAGTTCGAAAAAGTGGATTTCAAAGTATCGTCGGTCTATGTTTCTACAGACTAGTCGCGTTGATTTGGATTAAAATTGACTTAAAGCTGTAGGATATACCCAACTTGTTAGAAACGATGTCTGTTAAAAAAAAATTTTGAAAAATTTATGTTTGACCACAAAAAACTAACAATTGATCTAGTTCTTTGTTTAGAATGAAGTTAAATATATAATTGAGGTATTCACACATGATTAGTGAAATAAAATATTTTGTCTGTCTAGGGTTAGGTACTATAGTGGCATAGCTCTATTGAACGCTGCTTACAAAGTGTTGGCTAATGTTGTACTTGCCAGACTAATCCCTTTCGCCGAAAACATCATTGGCGACTATCAATGTGGTTTTCGACTCAATCGATCTACCAAGGACCAGAGTTTCACCATGAGGATGATCTTGGAAAAATGTTGGGAGTTCAACATAACCATACATCACCTATATATAGACTTCCGACAGGCATATGACAGTATAAACCACGACAACCTATGTTCCGCGCTCATATGCCTAGGAATCCCAGAGAAACTCGTTTCGGTGTGTAAATTAACAACGTCTGGGTCTGTATGTAGAATCGTAATTGAAGGAACTGTGTCAGACTCCTTTGAAATAACATCTGGCGTTCGACAGGGTGATGCACTCGCGCCATTGCTGTTCAATTTGGCGCTTGAGTACGTAGTGAGAAAAAGCAACAACGAAACTTCGCGCTGTATATTCAATAAATCCGGCCAAATTCTTGGATATGCAGATGATATTGTGCTTCTTGGCCGAAGACCTAGCGATATCAAAGACAGTTTCATACCGCCCGATCGCTGCGCAAGAAGACTTGGTTTGGAGGTGAACAGCAGTAAAACCAAATATCTAGCAACACCCAGGAACATCTCTATGGCAAATTTCGGAATTGGCGACCACAATTTTGATGGTGTGGAAAACTTTAAATAAGTCGGGTCAGTTATAACATCACTGAATGAAATGCAGGCAGAAATAAAAGCCCGAATCGCTGCCGGACAACGAGTTTTCTACGCCCAATCAAGATTTTTGCGATCGAAACATCTATCGCAGTCGTGCAAGCTCGCACTTTATAAAGCACTAATAAGACCTGTGCTGACTTTCTGAAGCGAGAGCTGGACCATGACCTCTAACGATTGTAGATTGTTATCTACATTCGAAAGGAAGTTCATCCGTTCAATTTTTGGTCCAATTAAAGTTGCGAACAACGAATATCGGATTCGTATGAATCACGAAATAAAGCAACTCCTCGGAGGCAGCGATATCATCGGATTCATTAAATCTAATCGAGTGAGATTTCTCGGCCATGTTACAAGGTCCCCGCACAACAACGGATGATAAATAAAGTGTTTCACCAACAACCAGCCGGAGTACGTCGTAGAGGAAGACCCCGACTACGCTGGCGTGATGACATCGAACAAGATCTGGAAGCATTAGGATGTCAAAACTGGAGGACGAGAGCAATGGATCGGGATGGATGGAGGGCCATTGTGCGGGCGACGAAATCCCTTCATCACAGTCTTATATAGATATATCTTGTTCCCCACATGCACAGTTTCTCATTGAAACTCATCGGCGCCACTATTTTCTCAAACTCGCATTGGTCTCGAGGATAATCATAAAACTGCTGTAACCTGTCCTTTTAAGCTTTCTGATCTTAATCGAATGCCATATTGTCTTCTCAGCCAAACATTCCAGCGATTTCTTAACGAAGTCTCGTAAGGGCTGAACTACGTCTACTCTAATTTCGACGATATGACATGATCGAGTCAGTATTTCGTCTCTTCGCATTTGGAATGCCTTTCGAAAGACAGTGACGATGTCATTTCAAACTTTCCAGAGCCAACATCAATCCACCAAATACAGCAGTTAGTTGGTATAGTGACCTATTAAAACTGCGGGTCCAGAACTTTGGTTTTTCAATTTTAGAAATCATATTCCATTATTCTAGGTACAAATGAAAATCCAAAACGTGCAAAACCGTTTGGCAAGCCAACGCAAAATGTAAAATTTTGTATTGCAGTGTCAACTGGTATATTATAGAGCTGTTACATCAAAATATAATATTATTATGCAAAGTGAAATTTATCGAAAGTAATTCAAAAACACAATAACAAGAAACTTGTTGTAATAGTAATGGCAATATACATTCAGGCGAATTTAGATTACTAAACTGCTACGAGTGTGAGACCATCTCGGCAATCTTGGTGTTGGTCGCTTCTCCTTAGAGCGTTAAAACAATTTTACAGCAATTTGTATATAAATAATAGTGATATAATCATGGATTTCGTCATTGTCCATAAACTCAATGACATTAATCCATTTTTACTTTTCAGTCAAATTGACAAAATACTCATGACTAGACTAGGGAATGTACCTAAGTGTGGGCCTAAAGACCTCAAAAATAACTTTTTTTGAATTTCATGGAACACCCTATCAGGTCCATTAGAAAATCATATAACTTAATAAGGATACTTCTTAGGCCTTAGCAATCCACCAATATCACTCAGTTCATGCAAAATACTGAGAGAATACCTAGATTAACTTGCGAATGTAATTAAGGCTCATTAAAAAATTACATTTTTGCATCTCATGGAACACTCTACCAGACCAATTGGAAAATCTTATATGTAACTTAATAGGGACACTTTAAGGAGTGTCTTAGCAGTCCACCAATATCACTAAAGATTATGCTAAATGCTTAGAGAAATGTATCTACACATTTTTACCATCTCTCTGGCAATACATGAATGAGTTGTTGTCGGTAGCGTTGCCCATTGACTGTTTCGCCTTGTTTCAGCAGCTCATAGTACACGCCTAATTTCTTGTCCCACCAAACGCAGAGCATTGTCTTCTTTCCGAGCGATTTTGAACGCCGTATGACTTTTTGTATTTGGGATTCTTAAAGTATACGCACTTCTCATCTCCCGTAATTCGATACAGAAAGCTCTTTCTTTAATGCCGTGAAAGCAACATTTCGTGACTGACTCTTCGATTTTTCATCTATCTCTCAGTCAATTCATGCGGCACCCATTTTCCTCCTTTTGAACTTTTCTATAGCATGTAAAGGTTGGGAAATACCATTGCTTGGCGTGTTTAATGCCTCGGAAAGTTGATCTTGGGTTTACGTATCATCTTCATCCAATAACCCTTGCAGCTCGGTGTCTTCAAATGTTTATGCTCTTCAGGAGTGCTTCTTGACCTCATTGTCGAAATCGTCACTTCTGAAGCACTTAAACCAATCTTCACAGATAGTTTTCGATGGTGCATGCTCGTCGTAGATCCCCTCAAGCAAATGACGTTTCAGATACATTTTTTCAAGTTGAAGTAGAAAAGCAAAGCTTCCCGTAAAAGCTGTTTATTTGGCACAAAAATCGATATTTTCGTTCTTAGAAAAAATATTTTTACGTTGCGATATGCGCTGGTATAACAACTGGTTACGTGAAAAACTGCCCATGCTATGAACAAAACACAGCTTCTGACATAAATGACAACTAGATTTGTCGCTTGCACCATCTATGTATGGACCCGTATATTTAGTTGTGCACCTGATAACTCTCTACCAATATCACTGCAGTTCATGCTATATGCTTAGGAGGATTATAGAATGTGCCTAACGCTCAAAAGTCACAATTTTGAATTTCAGGGAACAATGTAATTATTGGAAAATTTAAATATTTTATACTCGACGAAATTTCACGATATTTCAATATAAATCCGCCTAAATGTCTATATTTACCATTACTTTTACAATACATTTGCTGTAATTTTTAAGCATTTTTTTTAAAAAGAAAATGCTATTGGCCTGTTTTTTTGTTGTATCCGAAATATCGGATAAATCAGAGAGATAATTTATCTGACAAATCGGATAATGTTTTATCTGTAAAGGCTTTTACCGAGTTTTTTACCACTAAAAAATAATAAATTAGGATATTATTATTTTTACAATTAATTTAATAAAAATAAGATAAAAATAATTACAAATGAATTTATTAATCACCATTTTTCATAGCATCCGCCGTATTTTCTATCAAAATATTTCAAAAATATTTTTTCTCTGAACTATCTGAAAAAATAATCAGATGGAAAAATGACGATCTGAGAATGGTCAGAGAAAATAAAAAAACGAAAAAAAAAAAAAATTATCGGATCGATCCGATAAAATAAAAAAACGGAAAAGGCTTTCTTTTTATCTCTCTGATCTCTCCGACATAATAAAAAAACAGGCCATATATAGTTTCGGTTTGCTGTTGCCGTCTGTGTGTCTGTGTGTACGATAACTTGAGATCAGATGGAGATATCATCTTAACTTCTTCACTAAAAGTTTAAGCAATTCATAGGATAGAGCCTTATTGATTTTGACATTTCTGTGTTTAGGGTGTTCGGAGATATGTAGGGTTTTATTAACCCCCCTAAAAATTGAAAGATTTTTTTTTTATTTTCTATTCTATTTTGGTTTCATAGAGCAAGTGAAGGTGGAATAAAAATATATCGCATATGAATGTGGGTTTGTGCGGGTGGTGTGGTTATGGAGGTGGTAGGAGGGGTGGTATGGGAGATGGAGGGGTGGGATGAGATGTTTTGGGTTTGGTGTGGGAATTTGGGATTTGGTGGATGAGGGTTTGTGTGGTTAGTGTATTAGTTCTTTATATGCAACAAAAATTCTTATAGAGTTCGGCTCCAAACCTTTCCCGTCTCCTTAGATTAGTCTTCATTGTGTGAGTTCGTTTTATCCGTTTTTATATATTTATAAATACCGACTTTATAGTGTGTCTGATGCCTAAATTTCGAACTACCTTGATGGTTGGTTCATACCAATCGTTTATACATGAATTCTGATTCCAATTTCCACAATATTTTTACACGGCGATTGATAAATATGAACTAAGTTTGTAGATTAGGCTAATTACCAGGTATACATTTTGGTTTATGAATATTAGAGACTTCTAGAAATTACTAGTATGAACTAACCAACAATTGGTTAGTCATAAATTTAGCGTAACAATTGAATTCAGCATAATGTACAATGTTTGGAGGATCCGTACATGCATGCGAACTCATTTTGGAGAATTCATTTTGAAGACGATCTAGTAAATTCACGCCATCATTTGAACTTTTTGAAGAAAGACGTAAGAATTTTCCAACCACTGTGATAAGTAGGCTCTTTTGTTTTGGTGTTTGGTAAACATTTTAAGTTGCGCGAGAAGCTGAGATTACCAAAAGTTGAATGGTAGTTGATTTCGAACTGAATTCGTAAAAAACAGTCGACTAATTTAATCCGGAGTAACCCTACATTTAATTGATGGTTGCATATAATAAGATTTGTAAATGGACACATTTTTAGAAATTTTAGTAATCTCTTCACCTAGCTTTTGTTTAAGTTATGTTTGGTTTTTGAGGTTTCGATAAGGTGTTTTGTGAGAAACGATTTGGCAATAGATAACAAAATAGTCTGAGTTAATTCGATAACTGATTTGTAACTTTACAAATATTCTGCCTTTCTATAACTGTAGATTGAGTGATCTTTGAAGAAGTTTTGAGAGGTTTTGTTGAAATTTGGTATAAAAACTTGTAAGTCCATACGTGTAAATATGTATGTTAAAAATTAAAACATTTACGATGAAACGAGTTAGAACAAAAACATACTGGTATGTGTGTGAAGTTGAAACTAATCAAAAACTAAACCAACGACAACCGAGTTGTTCCAATTTGTATAAAATTATACGACATACATACTGACATGTTTTGAATCTAAATGATTTTTTACTAAATTTGTCTAAGAACAACAACACAATTTAAAAATCAGATGAAATTAATTAAATTTTAAAACTACCTAGTTAACAGAAAATTTAACAGATTTCATTTGGTAACAAAACGCGTATGATAACCGCAAATTTGTGAAACATCTATAATTTCACCAAAAAAAGTTGTAGAAAATTGTATGCATGACAAAAATATTTTCATTAAAATGAGCAACTTACAGTAGGTTCAACAAAAGACTGTGCGGCATAACTGTACTTAAAACTAGGGGAGCTGGAATTTCAACGATAAAATATTTTCAATTTTTTTGCAAAAATCCCTGATCCCCGGCCTTACCGATTTTGAACGGATAAAATTGATTGTCACGGATTCTGTATGTATCGATTATTTTTGATTACTGATGTAATTTTAAGTAGATCACCGTTTAAATTAGTACAATATGTCACTTCGTTCGCTTGTGATCATATAACTAAAAGAACTATAAAGCAAATAGGGTCTAAAAATTTAACCAACATTATGGTAAATATGAAGATGTCAGCACTGGTATCTAAACGATATTTTTCTTTGTTGTTGTTATATGTCAACGAAATTTTTTTTAGTTAACGAAACGTCAAAACAAATTATACGTGTTACAAGATCGGAAGTAAACTATTGTTTTCAATTTTATTCATTTCAACTTAAAGTAATAACAATTTCGAAATGTTTAGTGAAAATTTATAATTAGAGGTGCTGGTAGTGCTAACTAGATTATAATGAAATAACATTTGGTACAGGAATATGATTGCAAGACGAAAATGATAATGCAGCACTAAAATATCAATCACCAAAGTTGGGGTAGTAATAATGTAAAAACTAAGCGGGATTCATCTGATATTTCGAATAATAGTACAACACTAACCAGTCCATTCGTTGGAATATTTTATTAGGTAGCAGAAGTTGTATTTGCCTATAAATTGTAAGAAAATAATGTATACTTCCGCTTTTTCTTATAACAATTGCCATTTTTTATATTATAGATAAAAAAAAAGGAAACCAGTTCGCAAGGTCAATTAGCTTTACTGAAAAGTTCTGAAGATTTATATAAAATAATTGTACATCGATCGTACACATTACATCAACCAACGTAGGTACCTTTATTCTACTACCAAGTTGAATTAACAAAAATATGTTCACCAAAAATAATTATGTTCAATTTGAAGGTGATGCTAGTAATGAGTTTTGGGAGTGTGATTTTCGATAAATCTGAATTACTAACGAAATAATTGCAAAACAACTACAATCTAGTATAGCAACAAAGAACCAGGGAAATCTGAAGAAACCGATCGAAAATTAAAAGATAACAGCAACGAGAACTTTGGTGCGATTCAAGCCGGATTTTGATGACGAAGGTGATGGAGGTCATGAATTCTCTTGCTGATCGAACGCTAAGTAGGGTTCAATTATTGCATTTTATTATTGGATTGCAAAATTCCGGCCCAGATGAATAAATATGGAAATTAATTTTGCTATAAATGTTCCTTGTAGTGTTATGTCTCTTGTAAATGTATTCTTACAATTAAAAACAAATATATAGTTTAGCCACTATATTGATTTTATTTAACATACAAATTGTTTTGCACTATTTTCACACATAAAATACTCAATTTAAAATGCACTCAATATTTAACTTAGTTTTAAAAAAAACTGTTTTTTTTTAATTTTTATAAACACGAAACACAACAATCGAAAACACTATGACTTTGTACATATAATGACAAATGGCGAACAAGTAAAAATACAAAAAACGTTTCGTTAACATTTAAAATTTGCGAATGGCGGATTGGTGCGACATCTTTATAATTACCCAGTAACCTTTTAACGAAAAAAAATATGACAATATGTCGGTGCGCCAATTTACTATGGAAAGTATGAGTAATCGCCCTTATAGTTCTTTTAGTTATATGCTTGTCGATGACATAACATAACCGCAGATTTCAAAATACGAAATTTCGCATAACCGTACTTTCCATATGAAACCAACCGGTAATTTCTTACTTAATATGCTCTTTACATTATCTACAATCATTTTGAGCGAAAATATTTTCATTTTTTTTTGCAAAAATCCCTGATCCCCGGCCTTACCGATTTTGAACGGATAAAATTGATTGTCACGGATTCTGTATGTATCGATTATTTTTGATTACTGATGTAATTTTAAGTAGATCACAGTTTAAATTGGTACAATATGTCACCTCGTTCGCTTGTGATCCAGGTTCGATGACATAACATAACCGTAGACTTCAAAATACGAAATTTCGCATAACCGTGCTTTCCATATGCAACCAACCAGTAATTTCTTACTTAATATGCTCTTTATATTACCTACAATCGTTTTGAGCCGGAATTTCAACGATAAAATATTTTCAATTTTTTTGCAAAAA
Organism: Nephrotoma flavescens; assembly: GCA_932526605.1. Taxonomy (NCBI): domain Eukaryota; kingdom Metazoa; phylum Arthropoda; class Insecta; order Diptera; family Tipulidae; genus Nephrotoma; species Nephrotoma flavescens. The sequence goes on along the minus strand of OW052220.1, from coordinate 180,044,534 downwards.
TCCCTGATGGTTAGCCTTACCGATTTTGAACATATAGGAACAAATATGGGCTCTAGAACAAAAATTAGTTTAACTGCAACCGTTTAGCTGATAACATACTTGAAAGAAATGATTGCGATTTATAAAAAACGGTTTGAAGCGGTGTTTTTAAGTGCACATCCGAAAGGATCAGAAGTGTCGGTTGCAAGTGCAGCAAAATATATCAAAATGTATCAAAACATTTGCACAGAAGAGGATTACACATTGTTCAATGTATAAAAATGTTGACGATTTTCCAGATAGAGGTAAAATTCGAATCAATATTAAAAGGAGCATGACGCCATTATACAGTTATTTGTTGAAAATTCTTCGCTTACGCTGGATGTAGCTGGGGAAAAATTTGCGAAAAAGAATATTACGAGTATTATACCAAAAACAACCATACGAAATAGAATTTTGGAACATGGTTACGCATATGGAAATACTTTGGTGAAACCACTGGTAACACAAAAATACATAGAAAAGCGACTACAGTAGTCGATGGTTTGGAGCGGGGAACTCTAATTGGACCTTGCAAGTAGACAAAGATCCAAAATACCATAGCATATTTTATTTGGAATTTAAACTCAAAACTGGCATCACAACATTCGATTGGCCATCTCAGTCACCTGATACCAATCCGATCGAAAATTATGGATACTCAAGAAGATTAAGCTGAAAATGTACCACATAAAAAAAATTTGAGCGGTCTAGCGCGAATGTCCGAAAGATATGGAAATATTTATCACCACAGTATGCAAAAAATGTAATTGATAGTATGGAGAAAAGGAGCCAGGCAATTATTAACAGTGACTTTACTATGTATTAGTTGGTAGCGCCCAAGAAAATCCAATGAACTTTCATAATAAGTTTTGGTCTTGTTGCACGTACTGTATATGATTTGTAAATTATGTTATCGTTCTAAGAATACATTAGTAAAAACATCATCTAAGTTTAAAAGTTGCACAAACGGGCGCTTTAGGGTCCCCTATCATGATTAGTAAAATCGTCGTCAATTTAATTTAGCAATTTCATAGTGTTAAACATTTCCATAGCGTTGGCCGCGATTTTACTCAACATGTGCCCAACTGTTGGGTGCCCTGAAATCGCCCAATGTTTATTTTATACAAATACATACATGGACAACTCAGTTGACGTTGTTGATTAGTTTTAACTTAGCATAAACTTTAATTCGGTTCTAATTTGCAACAAAATTGGTCAACTTTAACTCTCCAAAAAAATTAACGGTTTTGATAAAATATATTTTCTTCCGTGGACAAATTTATTTTCTAATTTTCGAAACCAATTTTTTTTTTTAAATTTTAGAGAAAAGCTGGGCACCACTGCTTTGAGACAGACTAATGACACACTAATTTTTGCAAGAATCGATCAATCGGAAGAAGTGATTTCAAGCGGCATAGTGGATGTAAATTATTCTACAGGGAACCCTCCAAGAACACGATTAATTCGTTCCGTATTCTTTAAACTATGTTGCTCGAGACTACAAAAAAGGAAATAAAAAAAACGTTACGTTTTTTTTTATTTTTTGTTATGATATATGTATATACAAAAAAATAAAAGAGAATAACGAAAATCGTAATAAAAAAAACATAAACTAAATCGGAAAATGGCTGTTGATTTGGAAAATAATAAATCTAAAACTAAATCCTAATCAACGTTTACCAATGTATTACACTTACACCACGATTCTCAACGCAGTCACAGACATATTTTTAGTTTATTTTAGTTCGTTTCGTCTCACACCATCCTCGCAGTAACGAATAGTTGCAAGACTTGTACTCGCCCACACCATGCCGTACACAAACCATCCGTACAATGGTACATGGCGGATGAAAATAGGAAAATAAAAAGTAAATTTAATTAAATGAATGAAATTAAATAATCAATAAATTAAAAATATAATTAATAGTTATATAAAGTATATTACATAAAAAATGTTTGTTACAAAAATGTACAAGAGGAAAACTGTAGACATTTAATTCATATTCCGCACGTAGTCCTATCTATCAGCAAGCATTCTTACAAAATTGTCTTCGTCGGCCTCGGCGAAATAGGTAGTCTTGTGATCTATCGACATGACATTTCTATTTCGAATAGATACATATTCGTACAACTACAAATTACGTACATTCACTACTAAAACTGTATAGATATTTAATATTCAAACAGACAGGGTGTCCCACAAGTGGACGACAAAACGATCCAGGGTGTTACTGGAGCTCATTTTTAACAAAACCACCCAAATAAAGTTTTGTCGAATTTTTGATGGTGCAAAAGTTATTCCACTAGTGTTTTTAACCCCCACCAAAAAATTAATTTAAAAAAAAACCCACACAAAGTGTTTTTATTAAAAAATACATTTGACAAAATTTCGAGTTCTAAAACAGAAGCTCTGTCAGAAATAAAACAAAATTATGAACACAATGGTAAACTAAAGTATACCAATTTTTTAAGCTAATTGAATTAAACAAAACTTGTAGTATAACAAGGAAGACATTTTGTAATTCATATTATAGTCATTCCATATATACTCAAAGGTTTCTAATTAAAATGTCAATAAGCCGTGTGGCTTATTCCCATCGCGAATATGCATTTCATTTATGGTTTATGTAATGGTAACGACCGAGCTGCAGCAAGAGAATACCAGAGACGATATATAAATCGTGAACGCTTTCTCGATTACAGAGTATTTCAAAACGTACATCAAACGTACAGTGAAAGCGAAGTCTCTGGTCATCCGAGAAGAGATGGACCAGCCGGTTCCACGTTGCATCGTATATTAACAAGAAATTAGTTGCATCCTGTACGTTTACAATACCTTTTACGTGCTGACCATGAAAAAGGGGTGCAATTTTGTCAAGAAATGAAGCGCCGATGCCAAGAAAATTCGTAATTTTTTAATAACATTTTATGGAGTTGCGAAACCTGTTTTAAAAAGGAGGGCATATTCAATATCCGCATAATTTACACTATTCGGCCCTCGTAAATCCAAAAGTAGTGCGGCGTAGTCGGTTTCAATACAAAGTTAGAGTGAACATGTGATCGGGACATTTGAATTACCACGTAGGATCATCTAAATTTTCTACAAAACGATTTGGATGAACTACTAGATCGCGTTCTCTAAAAACACGTGGAAACATGTGACTGTAGCATGATGGCCCCCCCCCCCTCACTAGCCATTAGTAGTGAAACAACACCTCAACGTAAATTATCTAACCCGCTGGATTGGAAGGGGAGGATCCATTGCATGACCATCGCGTCTCCTGATCGAAGTCCTTTAGACTTTTTTCTGTGGGGTTATTATAAAGAGCTGGTTTTTGAAAGAGTATAGACGTATAATCGAAGCGTTAAATATTATTAAAAATAATGAACGTGAGCTTCGACGATCAAGCAAAATGTTATATGGAGATGCCGATTATGTATTTTGGTAAATGGTGGACACTTCGAACGCTTATTATTAAAAAAATTGATAAAAAAACCTTCTGTTGTGGATAGTCTGGTCTGTGATACCTGCATTAGTGTCGCATATTTGGCCAACTCTGTTTAGTACATTGTTTTCCCGCTTGCGTCACTAAACGTTCATGTGAGTGAAGAAAAAATATCTTAATTTGAGGGATTAAGGTACCCGGGTACATGCATTTTTCCTGGAAACTATTTTTTTGAAAATGGTTTTTGCAATTATGAATTGTATAACGGGTTTTGCTAAAATTACATAAATTAAAAACAATCTTGCATTAGCTGAAACATATCAGTTTGCGAAAAACATTCTGTGAAAAACCCAACGTGTCAGATCGGCCAAAAAAATTGTCGATATAGTATTAATAATATGTTTTTTTTAAATAAATAAAAATATAAACATAAATTAAATGAAGTAAATAAACAGAAATATAAACAATGAAATACATTTACATTTATTACACAAAACTATGGGTACCTTTGTCACTCTAATTCGAACATCGAAAATTCGAAACTACTTTTTGCTCTCACGTTCGTCCAAGTAGTAAAATTTCTCAGTTTTAAGTGTGATTGTAATCTATCAACAGACTTAGAAGTTATCATGAAAACGTGATTTATATCATACTCCACCAAATATATAAAATGTATGAGCCAAGTGCTCACTATAAAAATATTACTAACCTAAAATTTGCTGAGAGTTGGCTTCAAAAATACTTCATTTTATATTTTTTATTTATATTTATGGCAACCAACCCGCATTAACAACACAAATTTTAAGTTTAAAAAGTTTTAAGGTTGTGCCGCTCACACACACAGAGATTTTTGATTTTATCTCTTTCTGTTTTTCTGCAAAAAAGGCCTCATAGTAAGACCCCATTTACATGCGACCAACATTTTTCTTGTGCAAAATGAAACATATCATAGACTTTTTGCACATCAGAGACAAGAAAAGAAATATATCCCAACAAAATTTTGCAGAAGAATTCTAAGCCACTACACCGCCTAAACCACTATAAAATGTAGCCATAAAAATAAATGTTGCCATAAAATATATTCGATCCGAGTATTTCTATGCGGCAACAATTTTAAAATTAACAATTTTTGTTTTTTTTTATTTTTTTAAATGTAAGGATTCGTAGAAAAAGCAAACGACATAGATAAAAATGTAAATTTCGTATTTAAATGAATTAAAAATAAATTAATAATAATGCTATAAAAAATTTATGGCAATACTATATTTCTTTCTTTCTTTCTCGCACATTAAATATTTTTATATATCGGATGCTCTTATTTATCTACAAAAATTTGTAGAAGAAAAATATTGGTCGCATTTAAATGGGGTATAATGGAATTCCGCCTTAAAGGTGTACAGTGTAGAGGCTGTCAAACGATTTGTCTTTGCTGTCAAAATAAAATCGAAATAACAGACAACTACACATCACCTCACATCCACTTTGAAGACTAGTAAAACACAAGAGATTTTGAATAGTATTCGTTCTTGTCTCTGGGGTCATATTATTATTTAGCATGGTATAAGTCGCGAGGTAATTTGAGTATCAACAGATTTCTGACAACCAGTTTCAGGACGTACCAATGTCCTACACTCATGTATCTACATATTTGAATTTTAATGATTTTCAATTTTAAGGGATGTCCAATCAATAAGTTATAAAAGTTCATCGTCGCAGCGTGTGCCAATCAAAATTACGTTAAATTGAGAAAATTATTCTAAATATGTTTGCCTATCATTTGGTTATTCAAACAATAATATAAAAAACTTTTATATTTATTTAAATATTTACGAATATTGTGTATGTCGCAATAAAATGTAGCCATTGTGGCCGAGGGGATCTCATACTCGTTGTATACAATTTACAGCTAAGTAACGTTTTTATGATAAGAACCATTACTTTGTTGTTTAAACTGATTGGCAAACAATGCATTTCATATTTGTAATGGTAACCGAATCTGTTTTCTGATACTGCAAAGACTAGCAATGGCTTTTAGTATCTACATACAATAACACTGAAAGTAAGAAGAAGAAAACGTACAATTTTCCATTAGATGTACACACACATACACAGAATATATACATTCATACCTTATACATACGTAAAATAAAAATTAAAATATTTTAAATTTTTATTATACATATCTTTCAAATAAATCACGTTTTCATTTTATGTATTTTAATTAACTTTGAAATAATAAAAATAAAATAATCTTAGTAATTACTACATTATTCTTATTTATTATTATTATTATTAAAATATACAGAATAAAATAAAATTTATTTTAATTTAATTTTTTTTTAAGTTTTTAATTATTTAATTTTAATAAATTCACACATAAACATCTGTTGCATGATGAATTCGTTGTCGATTTTATGTATTTTATATGAAGAAGAACTTCTTTCGGTACGAATTAATTGAGTTTTATTATCTCTACATGACGATAAGTCTAATAACTTAGATAACATTTATTAAATATTCTTATATATAAAATATTCAATAATAATAATAATAAATCCAGTTCATTCACATTCAGTTTAATCTTATCCAGTTCTTGAAAATCAACCTAACAGGTTTTAAGGGTTGAATACTATGTTGTATCTTGTAACTACGAACCATTACTCCTTGTAAAGAGTGTCCCAGAATTTGTACAAGATTTGAATTAAATAGCAAATTAATTAATTTTGTGTTTGCAACCAAAAAAAGAAAACATTTTGACCGCTGAGTTTTGGGTTAGTAAATATGCAGCACTACATGGAAAAACAACGCGTTTTCGCTGCGATGAAGCTCATTTTTACCTTGAAGGCTTCGTTAATCCTGAAAATTGCCGCATCACGTGATTGTCGAAAAACTAATGCACCCACAACTTGTCACTGGACTATACTATTTTGAAAATGAGGTTGTTTGACCAGTTATTGTTACTGGTGCTCGATATCGCGACATGATAACCAAGTTCTCTCTGCCTCAATTGGATGGTATTGATGTGGGCGACATGTGGTTTCAATAAGACGATACGACGTGCCATAAAGCCCGTGCAACAATCCAATTACTATAGACATTTCCTGGCTGTGTACTTTCTCATTTCAGTGATCAAAAGCGGCCCTACCTAGATCATGTGATTTAAAACCATTGCATTTCTTCCAATAGAGTTATTTGAAGTCAAAGGTGTATGTCAACAAGCCCACATCCACTTGTGCATTGAAGAAGAAAATTAAACGCTGCGTCACCGAAATTCCACCACATTGATGCAAAATAGGCATGAAAAATTTCGACTAAAGAATGCGTATGTGTCAGCAAAGCCGTGGAGGTCATTTGCCCGATGTACTATTCCATACATCACCGTATTCTATGTACTTTATGCTTCAATAAAAAAAATAGAATTGCAAAAACTATGTTTTCTATTTAATTCAAATCTTGTGTAAATATTGGGACACCCTTTATTAGCATTGATTAATCCAGTTAATATTTGTGTGATGATCGAATCCAACCAGGGCTACTTAGTATTTTTGCAAGATAGACATGAGATGATACCTAGGTGTGCATTTTATTAAATAGCTTATAAACCACAATGATATTATTGACATGCATTCATTTAGATTTTAATGTCTAAACCAACGGAAATCTATTCATTTTGTATCTTTTCTTTCATAAAATAACACCTTCCAGCGAAATAACAAATTGCTTGATCTTGGTATATGAAAGGAATATGGAATTTGGTATATGAAATTATGCTGTATAAGATAGCGGAAATTTTACAGCGGAAAATAGGAGTTTACGCTACTCGCCGCAAGTGGCAGCATTATCACTAAAGAGCATTTATTTTGTTATGTAATTACCAGCGGAAACTTTTTATTCATTATGTATCACTTTTTCACTAAATAAAACATCTCAACGGAATAAAATATTAAAAGTGATCCTTAAAATGATAAATTGATTGATCTCCTAAGTAAAGGAACTCGGTATATGAAATCTTGAAATTTAAAAATATTCCGTCTTTCCGCCATTTCACAATGAATTACGATGAAATTTCGATAGCAGTATTGATCAGGGATTTTAAAGTAAGTTTTGGACAAAATTCTAGGATCTGTTCGTGCTGCACTAAACTGGCCATTTCATAACCAGTCCTTATGAAAAATGGTATCTGTACATTTTACACGATATAAATAAATTTTAAAATGGAAGGAACTCCGCTTTTCTTAATCAAATTTTGTAAAATTAGCATCGCATTCAGGGAAAATTCGGAAAAAATTTATGGATTATAACTTTCACTAGAATATTGTGATTTTCTGCGGCCATATAAGTTATTTTCAGTTTTTGGTCAATATCTCAAAAACATATACTAGTAACTAATATTTTCGGTTGTTTTTCTAATAGCTTAGGTTATATTGAGACTATATGGAAAATGTGGGGAAAATTTAACGACTACAATTTTCACTAGAATTTTTTGATTTTCTGTGGCCATATAAGTTATTTTCAGTTTTTGGCCAATATCTCGAAACCTTTCACTAGTAACTAATACTTTCGGTTATTTTTCTAATAGCTTAGATCATGTTGAGCCTATATGGAAAATTTGGGGAAAATTTAACGACTAGAATTTTCACTAGAATTTTTTGATTTTATGCGGCCATATAACTTATATTCAGTTTCTGGCCGATATCTCAAAAACTTCCACTCTTAACCAATACTTTCGGTTATTTTTCTAGTAGCTTAGGTCATGTTGATACTATATGGAAAATTTGGGGAAAATTCATGGACTAGAATTTTCACTAGAATTTTTTGATTTTCTGCGGCCATATAAGTTATTTTCAGTTTTAGGCCAATAACTCAAAAACTTCAAAAGTTATAGTAAAAATTCTAATCCATAAATTATAGTGAAAATTCTAATCCATAACTTTTTTCCTAATAGTCCCTGTATGCGATGGAAGTTTTACAAAATTTAATTAAGAAAAGCGGAGTTCCTTCTATTTTAAAATTTATTTATGTCGTGTAAAATGTACAGATAACAAGCATTTTTCATAAAAACTGGTTATGAAATGGCCAGTTTAATCCAGCACGAACAGATCCTAAAATCTACTTTAAAATAACTGATCAATACTACTTATCTAAATTTCATCGTAATTCATTAAGAAATGGCGGAAACACGGAATATTGTTAAATTTCAAGATTTCATATAACGAGTTCCTTTACTTAGGAGATCAATCAATTTGTCAGTTAATGATCACTTTTAATATTTTATTCCGCTGAGATGTTTTATTTAGTGAAAAAAGTGATACATAATGAATAAAAAGTTTCCGCTGGTAATTACATAACAAAATAAATTCTCTTTCGTGATAGTGCAGCCACTTCCGGCGAGTAGCTCTTATTTTCCGCTGTCAAATTTCCGCTATCTTATACAGCATTATGAAATTTCGAAATTTAACATTTCCGTAATTTTTAAACGAATACGATGAAATTGGAAAAGTAGTATAGGTTAGGGATTTTAAAGTTAGTTTTGTACAAAACTCTAGGATCGGTTTATGCTGGACTAAACTTCGCAATTGCATAACCAATCTAAAATTTGGGATCCGCTCGAAACGCGATATGCTACAAAACGCGATATTTTAAAACGCGATATTTCAAAACCCGAGATGATACAAAATTTGCATTGCGAATCGACGGGAAAGCAACGAACCGCCTGATATAACCCGGTCCTATACTCTCGCTCCTATCGATTTTTAAATTCCTATAAACTGAAATTAAGTTTCTCCCTCACCCACCTGATAAAACCCGATCCTAAACTCCCGCTCCTATCGATTTTTGAATTCCTATAAACAAATATCGCGTTGTGAAATACCTCTCTCTCTCTCTCTCTCTGGCATTATATCCCATCAAGGGATTTGGCCGCCTCAAATGAGGTTTCATAATCATATTTTCATTTCGGATAATGAGTGATTAATTCATTGATCCTAAACCAGCCGTGAAAATTTTTTCCTTGTCACCACCGGGAATCGAACCCGGGACCTCCGGTCGCTGGAGCAAGCATGCTAACCACTTTGCCACCGGGGCGTTGTGAAATACCGCATTTTGATAATTCGCGTTTCAAATAGGACCCCTAAAATTTATATTTCAATCAAAAATCAATCTAGAAACCAAATTTCATAAGATTGTCCAAAACTCAGTTTAAAATTCATAACCAATACTACTATCCAAATTTTATCGTAATCCGTTAGGAAATGGCGGAAAGAAGAAATATTGTTAATTTTCAAAATTTCTTATGCCAAATTCCTTTACTTCGGAGATCAATCAATTTGTCATTTTAAGGTTCGTAATATTGTAATCCCCTGGGTTGATTTATTTTGTGAAAAAGTGATACAAAATGAAAAAAAAAAATTCCACTAATTAACAAAATAAATTTCTTCGGACGTAACGCCACACCATTTCAAACTCAAAAAATAAAATAAAATTTAAACTAAAATCTAGCTACATCTCAAAAATGGCCCTTATTTTTTATTATTTGATTTCTATTTTTGTTGAAGCTGCTTCACCGAAAAAGTTTTTATTGAAAAATGTGTCGCAAAAAATGTTTTCGGTGAAGCAGCTTCAACAAAAATAGAAAGCAAAAAAAAAAATTAAGGCAATTTTTGAGATGCAGATTTTAGTTTAAATTTTATTTTTGAAAGAGCAAAATAAAACAATACAAAAAATTTTTTTGTTTAAATATAAAAAAGGTTTTAAATTAGCAATTAAAAATGTATTACGAGTAATATTGAAGCGTGATGCAGTGCTTAAAAGAAGCAAAGTGAGACACGCGGGATTCACATAGATATATTATATATTTGTATTGAAATTCACACGTGGTATTCACATAGATAAATATATTGTATATATTTCAATTTACATTTTTAAATTATTTAATAATATAATATAAACAAAACTCTCGTTAAAAAATAAATTCCATTTTGCTTTAACGTTGAATATGAAACACTAAAACACTGACAGTTCAAATTTATAAGTCAAATTCCCTATATAAATAACATGGGAGAATGTCTCAGACCAAGAAGGGAAGCACTAAAAATTTGAACCGATTCCATCCGGTTCGATAAATTTTCATGCATATGGTCACAAAAACAACACACATACATGTACAATAAATGACAGCACACATATTCAAAATTGTGTATTATACGTCGTATACGTGATGATTGGGAGAGATTCATAAAATGTGACGTCACATAATTATAAGCAGTAGTGTGATAGGATATTGGGGTAGATATGCGACCGGCTAGCAGACAAACAATTTTCTAGCCGAAATCCTGGCTATTCAATCAATTTTACCAAGAAAACTTCAATTTCAATTTTTTCTGAAAAATATAATTTGAAATTCAAATTTTCTTTATATTTATATTTATCAAAAAATTTTCTACATATTTAAACATATTTAAATTTGACTGCAATAATTTTTTATTATGTTCAATAAAATTATGAAAATGACGAAAAATTAAAAAAAAATGGGCATTCATCGGAAACATTCTAAAATAATATTTCGACGGTCATTTTGAAAAAGAAGAGATGAAACATTGTCCCACTTTTCTATATATTTTATAATCCTCCTTTTATAATTAGTTTTCTTTTTATAGTCAAATCGATCATTTGCTGCAAGAGTGACACAATCCAAAACTTTTAGTTTTTCAGTAGAGCGATTTGAAACTCACTCAAAATTGTTTGTAAAAACGGTGTTTTTGAAAAGTTAATAAAAATACATTCTAGTTTCCAATATCTTAAAATGTTAAATGACGCAGCAAATGACGATGAATGTACATCTCATGTTTATTCTCTGCCTTGGGTTCTACAATTCTCGCATTTAGAACTACTTCTTCGAACTATCTACAAAAACACTTTATTACTGCGGGGCGAAGCTACTAGTTTTACTATATTAGCGTTCTAGAGAAAGTTGGATTCTGGCATTTTCTGTAAAAAAAACTTATCGTTAAATCATAAAACATTTGAAATATTTGCGTACTAACTTAATGTAAAATTATTCACTTCAGGATTGTTTTTATTCAACTTCCTTCTACCAAATAAAATAAAAACTACTCGTTTAGTAAGTTTCATTAAAATATTGAACTTATTCAATAACTTAATTAAAACTCCTGTAAAACTTCTTCAACTAAGCGTAATCTAGTACTTCAAAAATATACAAAACCATAAAATCGGGAACAAAGTTTACTCAACAATCTACACCAAAAAAAAAAAATCCAACTTTACATCATAATTCGTAAAATCGTAATCTAGTTTCAATATTGTATGGGAAATTTCTCGTGGGGTTTGCAAAAAAATGTCAAACTATTTTTCTGTATATACTCATATTATTTTACCAAGCCAGAGACACAAAATATAATATTAATGGTAAAGAAAATTTTTGTTATTTTCAGAAATAAAAAAATCGAAAATGAAAAATCGAAACTTTCCTCATCAAAAATTGAGGAATAATATCGAGCTTTCTCGTTTTGTTTTGTTATTGAGGAAATAATATTTTTGTTTTTCGGGAATTGAACTTGGTATGTACGCGAATTGTTTTGTGCGGTTTTAACTATTTATATGATATCTAGCATGTTGTTGACAAATTAAAAATTTATTGATGTTCTTTTAAGTGAAAAATCAGTCTCGGTTTTGATTGACTTACATTTCAAATAAACAAATAATGAATATTACATGATTATGTACACAAACATGCTAGATAGATATACAGTGAATCAACTATACAGTTGGATGGTGAGTGAAACATAATTTAAATCAAAAATTTCAATAGAGACATATTCGGAATTTGAAAAATAAAATTGTTGTTGGATAGTACATTTATGCTGCGTGGTCTCAGAAGACTTTCCAAGACAAATTTTTGTTAAGGCTTAACAGTTCATGCAAAATTTAAATAAATGTCACTAGGATATATATATTGCTCGTATTACTATAAGTTAGGTAATCATAAGGAGTAGATACTCCTGATGATGACCTAACAAGTCGAAATCGATCGAGTGGTTTTTTAAACTTTTTGAACAAATTTCTTAATTAAAATATTCAAAAATCTAGTGTTTAATAAAATATGTTATTAAACGATAGATTGTCATGACAAAATTGTATTTTTAGATTAACATCAAATAGTATAAATATAATAGTAATAGTAATAATAATTTTGATCAATTTTTTTTTGTATCACCTGGTCAATAATACCGAATTTTGATCAAAAACACAGAATACGGAAGACACATTGCAAATTTGATATAGGTTTGGCCTGGGTGCCGTCCTCTTTTCACAGATAAATACGTTCATAACAATCATGACAATGACCCGCCGAGTGGCCAAGTACTTCATTTGTAAACTTAATCTTAGGTTTATAAAGTACGCTTTTTCTTTGAAGAAAGGCCGGAGCTAATAGTTTTGGTAGTAATAATAGTTGTTCAAAATTCCTTGACTGAGAACTGTCTTGAATATTACGATGACAACATTCATTTTTTTGTGGTTGTCCAGCTTTCGACGTAGCTTGGTCCTGGTTTCTTAAGTATAAGTCTCTCAAGCTACCGAGTTCTTTAAGTATAATATTTATTTCGGTAACTGTATGACTTTAAATTTGTCACACTGTATCTATAGACAATAGAGTGATAATTTGCTGTTTAATGCATTTTGGGAATACTGACTTTCTCAAATGGATTGTGATATTTTAAGCTTTTAGATAAATTTAATATTTTGTTTGTGGTTAATGCAATCGAAAGGTATGTAGAAAATAAAAATGTATTACCGTATTACTAAAAATTAAAAATTGCCGTACGTTTATGTGCACACGTCAAGTGTATTAATCCTAAAACTACGACGAACAAGATAAAACGGGGTATTCAAAACACCGAAACAAACACAAACAAATAAAAAACTTTAATACAAATTAGAAAAAAGTTTTCCGAACGATAAAATTCTATTTTTGTTACATACGTAAATCCAATTTACTCTCTCGGCACACCTCGTTCCCGAGTCGCATCCCAGTAACCCCCCCCTCCCCCCCTCAAAAAAACCTAGAATAAATAATACAGAGAAAGTGAAAATAAAATACAGAAACGAAAAAAGGATTTTCCTCAGAAAAACAAAATTATGGAAATTTTTTGATTAACAAATTGAATAGGTAAATTTAAATTTGATTAAATGAAATTGATGATAAATGTTTTTTTATCCATTCTTCTGTGTACCACAACAAGAAACATTTATACAAAACAATGAGCAAGCACAAACTTAGTATTTTACATAGTTATGTACACATCGAAAGGATGCAGCAAAAAAAAACTTTTTCTTCGTAAGAAGATTTCCATAAATTTAATTTTTTTCCCAGTTTATCCAAATTTTTATCTAAACTGATAAAAAATAAAAGAATTTAATTGACTGATTTAAATATTGAATCAACATTGGAAGCTTTACGTGTATTTTTTGTTTTTTGTACTCTGTGCTTTAAAGTTTACCATAAAAGCAAAGGAAAATAAATATTCGAAATTTTTTTGTCGTTACGAATATTTTTATACATTGGACTTTCGAAAGGGTTTGATTTGTTGGTGGGTGGATAGCACAAAATACATACAACAAAAAATTGGAATTTTAGGTTGTTTTGTTGTTGTTCTGTTGCTTGATTATGTGATTTATGGAGAACTCGAGCAACTCACGTTACGAGGGGAGAGAAGGTTCAGTTCGAGATATTTGTATTAAACAGACAATTTTTTAGAGTGGGCCACAATTAATATAAAATTTTTAGTTTATTTTTTGTATGTGATATGATTTTAGGTTTGTTGTATTTGGGTATATGTCCCTGTGTTTATTTTCACTAAAATTAAGCTTCGAAATGTCAACATACATTTTATTATTTATATTTTAAATAACAAGCTTCTTCGTTTATTTTGCTATTGCTGCACGTACCATTGATTTGTGTGTGGTATTTAATTTTGTTTACTATCCATTTGCTATATAGAACAACAATATAATATACATAACTTATAATTAAGTAAATTGGGGCTTCAGAAATCTTTAACTGTGTCTACATAAACGTTAAATTTGCCGTTTTCCTGGTCATAAAAAAAATAAAAATATTCCTGAAATTATTGGTCACATTCATGACCCGCGTAAGAATAAGATTAAGGGAATCGAAATATTGGTCGAGCTTAAATTAATAAATAAATGTTTAATTTGATGTTTTTTCGTTATATTTAGCCCGTCATAGCAACAAAAATAATATGGAAATCCTGTGTTCATCGACCATATCCAAATTCGAGTGCTAACAGCACCTAAACGCATTTTCTAGAAATCAGAACTCATTGAAATCGCTTCCTGGATTTCAAAACCTTCCACATTATGTTCATCAAAATCGTGTAAATCTAAAAAATGTTTATAAAAAGGAATTACGCACAGCTGCTTAGAAATCCGTCAATAAATTTTTCCGAAGGTAGGACTCACCAATTCCTAGTTAAAACATTTTTGGTCGAAACAAATATACAATCGCAAACGATTCCTGTTACTCGATGACCCTTTTTGAGCAATTTCCATGAAAATCGTTCGAGTGGTTTTTGAAACTCATAATACAAATATAAAAATATTGATTATATTTATTGCCTAGTATATTATTGGATATAAATTTAATTAAAAATATTGGATCTATCAGCATGTAGAATACTACAGACTAGAGCCCTGCATCGGATAGTATTATCCGCGGATATCTGCATTTATCCGCTATCCGCGGATAAATGCGGATATATCCGCAATAAAATTGTGCGGATGCGGATCGGATGCGGATCAGTAATCTTTATGCGCAGTATGCGGAATTTTATTTTTCAACCACATATCCACTAAAGCTCTATTATCTATGTGTTTTATGTGTTATAACATAAATTTATTTGTTTACATATAGTATGTTAATGTGTTTACATATAGTATATTAATTTGAAATCGACGAGTGTAAAAAATTAATTGTTTATGTACCTAACCTACTACTAATAGTATGCTGAAATTGGAAATAGGCTACGCTAAAATTGGATTATGCTGCAGTTTTCTTGCATCCGCTCCTTAAACATCTTAATATGATCGACGATATTAATAAATATTCTACATATAGGTTGATAAGTGATAAACTAGCCACTTACACGAATGAAAACAAAGAGGTTATCCCTAGTGCAGCTAGTGGTAAAGTAGAGATACTACCTGTCCGTCAATCTTAATCTTATCTGATTTTATAATTTATTATGAAGAACCTGTGCTGGTCAATGAATAGGAAATATATAAGCAACAGAAGGTTAATAACGAGGGTTTCAACCTATTAAATAGGTGGCATTTCAACCTATTAAATTTTCCGAAATTTACCGAAGAACAAAAATCCGCTAATGCAAAAACAAAGCAATTATCGCATGACTTGCGGTCTGTGCATGGTGCATACACCAACATGCAAGTCATAATCGTGAATCTACTTCGCACAAAGTATACTATAACAATACGTATCTGCAAACCTCGCAGGCGCAATGACAATTAACCGGTATAGTTTGGTTGTGTACAGCAGTGACCTAGGCGTAATACTAAAATATCGATGTTACACAGTGTGCCAACGAAATTGAAATGAGATAGTAAAGGCATCAATGTTACGCACGTTACAATTTACCAAAACAATATTACATGATTTTAAAATCATACCACTTTCGGGTGAAATATGAAGATGAATATTCCGAGCTAAAAAAGATTGCGGCAGGAGTCCCGCAGGGTAGTGTTTTGGGACCAACTCTTTACCTACTCTACACCAGAGATCTATTTCATTTAAACGATGTTACTGTTGCAACATTTGCTGATGACGCTGCAGTGTCAAAATCATAAAATGGACAAAAATGTGGCGTATCGGGCTCAATGAATCGAGATCCACGCATGTGAATTTTACTATGTAATCTAAAGTCAGTTACAAACCTGTAATCATTAACGGTCAGCAGATTCCGTATGCAAATAAGGCTAAATATCTAGGGATGGCCTTAGATACCAGGCTCAGATGGAAAGAGCAAGTTAAAAAGAAAAAAGATGAACTTAATTTCAAATATCGAAAAATGTATTGGCTGCTCGGGAAAAACTCGGAATTGTCAACCGAAAATAAATTGCTATTATATCAACAGGTGCTAAAGTCTGTATGGACTTGCGGAATACAGCTCTGGGACCGTACAAAGAAAACCAGCACTAAAATAATTCAAACTTTTCAAAACAAAGTGCTACGTGGTATGTTAACGCTCCATGGTACATTAGGGATGATGACCTTCATAGGGATCGAATTATCACGACGGTCCAAGACAAATAAAAAAGTTGCAGTAATACATGGACAACGTATTTATCAACACGTACCTGAAGAGCTTCGTTGTATGTTGGACACTTCCCATGCAGTAAGACGATTGCAGAGAACGAGACCAATTGATTTAATGGATTAAGGACACCAAAGCAAAGACTACTTCAGTAAATAACCTATAAATGGAGCCGGCCAATGGGCGTCTTCTCATTCACAAGTGACTTAATTAAGAAAAAAAAATGTCTATGTAGATGAATTGTCTTCAGTTGTAATAATTTAAATAAAAAAAAAAAAAATATCCTACCAACCCAAAAACTATAAATTTTTGTATTCTCGGAAAAATTCGAAATCTTCAAAAATTTGTTGGTGTAGTGGTGAGTAAATAAAATAAGAGAGCTAATATGAATTTGCTTTAAAAACTTCTTCACTTATTATATCATATTTATGGAGTTGAACCGTTATCAATTGCAATACGATGTGTCGATAAAAACTGGACCCGCTATTATATCAGGAAGAATTCGTAGGATTTGTTGGTTTGAAAGGTATGGATGCTAAACCACCATTCAAGTAAAATTCTTTCACCATTGACACGATTTGGTTTGAATTTATCGAAAATGGTAGGTCATGCCTGTAATGGCAGGAAAAATAAGCGGCTTGCAAAAAATAATCAAAGAACAATATCCTCTTTCAAGATTTTTTCATCACGCTTCGCATAGATTAAATCTTGTTGTAAAATATTTAAATAATGTTGAAAAATCCAACTCACTGCTGGATCGGCCAAAGAGGTAATTAATTTTTTCGAAAAATGTCCCTTGGAGAGAAAATGCATTCCACGAATACCACTTTTTTGTGAAACTCGGTGGTTAGTCAACTAAAAGTATCAAGCTGTTTCAAGAACATTTCATTTCCATCGTAAAAGCTCTACATTCGATAATAGAAAATGGTAATAACACAAACACTCGACAACGTTCCCTTCAATTATGTTTACATATTAGGAAACATTTCTCAAGTTTACTCGAACCAGTTGTAAATAGTTTCTTTTTTTTATTAACCACAATCTGTTCTGGGGTCAAGGCTCTTTCACGATTTGCTTTTTCCGTCCATACTTTTACGCCGTTGCCAGCCAAAATAGTTTAAATGCATATTAATCACATCAAGACATTTGTTCAACACCATCGAACAGATTACGAAGAAAGTTTTCGAAACATCATGGAACATGTTGAGAAATGTGTTCAAGAAAAATAACACTGAAATAAAATTACTTCGTTTAACGAAAATCCAGAAAAATCGGTCAAACGTAACCTGCGATTCTGCTGAATCTTATTATAGAAGATCTTTGTTCATTCCGTACCTGGGTTCATAATCATTTATCACCTCTTGGACGCTCGATCACGGATTAATATTTTAACCGATTGTTTCCTTGGCCATTACCCTGGCTCTTACACCACAAACTACCTTTTGTATAGTTTGGAGATTCTTTAGTACTCTTCGAAGAGTTAAAAACTTGTTCCGAGCAACTATGACTGAGGATAGATTAGATGGTTGCGCATGATAAGTGTTCATCGACATTGAGAAAATGCAGGATAAATATTTCATAAAAGTTCCAAACCTTTTCGGATTAGAAAAGAGGAGATTGCAGTTTCTCTTTTTTCTGAAAATTATTATAATTTTTTAAAAGGAACTTTTGTGATTGAACTCTGGAGTAAAATACATTTTTTTTTTTGAAAATAAACCATTAATTGTCCAGTGGATTTAATGTTTCTGAGATAATTAAATAAAAATTTGTAATCAGTTGTACTAAACTGATTGATATAGAACAATTAATAAGTGAGGTATATAAAAGAATCCCGTTGGAGGATTAAAAAAACGAACATTACTCCAAAAGGATTGTTGTAGAAAAAAATTGTGCTAAAATTAAGTACATATACAAATAAGTATTTTTTAATTTTTATTAAAGTTATTAATTTTATTGAAACAAACAAAGTAAATAGCTTTTTTAACTGGATTCCTGGATTCACCGATATTTTCGCAAGCGGATTATAATTTGTATTAAAATTCTTTATTGCTTGTAAGTTTTCTATTGTTTATTTCAATACTACCAAAAATCGGTGGAAATTTTCGACTGGGTAAATCAATGCGGGTTTTTTCCATAGTAAGGAAATAAGTAATAGAAAACTTAATAGAAACAAACAAATAATAGAAACAAGCAATAAAGAATTTTAATACAAATTATAATCCGCATGCGAAAATTTCAGTGGATTTCAAGAATATGCGCCCTGGGCCTTCTTTATGTATTATTGTGTTGTGCAAAATATATATACACTTTTTACAATTTTTTCTGCAAATTTAGGAGCTGTTTCGATGGGTTTGCATAAAATACGCCATTTAGAATTAATTATCCCAAATGCACGTTAAACACATTTCCTTGCTCGAGAAAGATGTCATTAAAACATTCATTTTCTGAACTGCAGTTTTTTCCAGGTTACGGTCTAAGAAGCCTTTCAAAAAGTGGATTTGCTTTATCTCAAAGAAAAACGTATGGAATTTTGATAGAGGTTGTGCGTAAAGTTAAGAAGCATTAGATGAAAGCTAATTCATTGGAACTCATCATTTTGTTGAATTGCTAAATGTTCCTCCATCGCTTTGTTTTCCATACCCTTCAATTTCTATAATTAAAAATGTGTATCTTGCATCTGCCACGGCTTGACGAACAATTGAAAAAACTTTTTATAATCATAGAACATAGCCCCCGTATGCGCTGGATATCGAACACGAATGTGTTTACCATCAATAGGCCCTACAAAATTCAGGAAATTCCACATGTTCTCCAAAAGAAATCTTTAGCTACAATTTTGAAATGTATTTCCGTAGGTTCCGGCATATGTAATGGCTGGACCACTACCCAAAGAGCTTCACACGTTTCTGCTATTATGTCTGCAATTATAGTCGATGAACTAATTCTAAATGTAAATGAAAGTGATCTGAAAGATACCCTAGTTGCAAGAAACCTTCAAAAAAAAAAAAAATTAATTGATTAATTATTTTTCAATTAAACAAAAAAAATTTTGTTTTTATTTTTCAGGATATTAAATATATTAAAAAAATGGAAAAATTTGAGGGATCAGTTCAGAACCGAACTAAAACAACAATCTGGTGATGACGCGTGAGCTGATGATTCTTTTCAAGTTGGCCATACTTTAAATTAATGATTTTCTTAAAGGACCAAATACAATTTCGTGCTGGGATCGGGAATTTAAAAAGAAAAATAAAACTTCGATAAATAAAATCAATTTAACATCAGAGGCCCTATTCTCGAAATCGGTGGAAATACTATTTCCTATACAATTCTTTATATGTATTACTAAAATTTTTCGTCGGCTACTTTAATCATTTTTTCAAATTTCTTATCTTTTTTTAAATTATGAAACATAATTTTTTCCCCCTACTAAGGGTAAAATTTCGACTGAGTGAATCGATACGGAATTATTCGCTTAGTAGGTAAATAAATAATAGAAAACTTGCATACAAATTTGAAAAAATGATTAAAGTAGCCGGCGAAATTTTTTAGTACATAATATAAAGAATTAAGAACATTACTCCAAAAGGATTGTTATAGAAAAAAATTGCGCTAAAATTTCTAAAGATTTTAACGTGGTAAGTAAGTACATATACAAATAAATATTTTTTTAATTTTTATTAAAGTTATTAATTTTATTGAGACAAACAAAGTAAACAGCTTTTTTAACTGGATTCCTGGGCGCATATTCTTGAAATCCACCGATATTTTAGGATGCGGATTATAATTTGTATTAAAATTCTACATAATAGTACATAATATAAAGAATTTCATAGCAAATTGTGTCAAGAATAGGGCCCCAGGATATTAAAATTTTAATATTCTAGACAACACGGATGCCACCGTATCATTGATTGGAGATACAGATTCCCTCTTTTCAAGTACCGAGACTCCATTTCCCACTCTTGAAAACAATAAATTTCAAATTTAAGTTAATCAAATGTCCTGTAAGCAGAAGTTAAATAAAAATGCAAACGATAAAAATAAGCAGAAATTACTAATATAGAAAACGAAAACTGAAATTGTATGAAAAAAACAGCGTAGTAAAACACGATATGAAGACGAGGCTTTTTTTGATAGTTTACTACCTCATATTAAAAAATTGGGACCTCTGACAAAATTCTTATGTAGAATGGAAATTGAGAAGGTAATATACAAACACATATACGGAACCATCAGCACAAATTTTCTCGAATTCTACATCACGCTATTCCATTCCAATTACTTCTATAAGTGATTATTCCGACTGTACAAATTCAGTTCCAAATATGCAGAATTTTTCATCGTCAACTATGTTTCAAATCATACAAGATGGGGAGCCAACAACTGTTTCTGGATCGGGTTATCGAAAAACCCTTCACACTGAAGAATCCATCAACATGCCCAATAATACAGAACATGGCGTTTATTAATTGTTGTGATCAAATCGTACTTACCAGAACAAAATTGAATTATTTTTTTAAAAAATTTTCCATGAAATAATCAGATTTTTTGTTGTAATTAACCTTTTTTTACTTAAATTGTAGTCACAATAAGCCGCTCACAAGGTAATATTGGCGCTTTAACAAAATTAGTCCAATTTTTTGAAATGGCAGGTGTAATGTAATGCCTTGGTTGCAAAGTGGTCAGTATGCTTGCTCCAGCGACCGGTGGTCCCGGGTTCGATTCCCGGTGGTGACAAGGAACAATTTTCACGGCTGGTTTAGGATCAATGAATTAATCACTCATTATCCGAAATGAAAATACGATTATGAAACCTCATTGGAGGCGGCCAGATTCCTTGGCGGGATATAGTGCCAGAGAGAGAGAGAGGTGTAATTTGACATTCTCATATAATTAAAAAATTTAATGGGATCTTTTCCAAGCTGATGGTAGAAATCATAAAATTCGCCGTATGTTGATCTCAATAAATTGATTTTATGTATGGAGTTTCCTTTTCTATATTCCCGTCGGTGGTTGTAACAATTATTTAAAAAAATGTGTTTTTTCTCTTCTGACGAGTCCATCGTGATAGAATGAATAATAAACATACACTACACTGAACTTATTATTTTTATTTAGCTCTACAAATCGCTTCAATCGCATCCACTTTTGACAGCTCTCGCTTCGCGCGTCGCACGAAATCTCATCGTTTGTCGCATCGCATCGCTTTCGACCAAACTGAGAACAAATTAGAAAATACGTAATTTTACGAGTGAAATACTCGTAAAAAATTGAGACATTAACTAAGTCGGTAGTCGAAAATTGTTCGGAATAAAAACAAATGGCATTTAAAATCGATTTTGATCGTGGATGAAGTGGATGTACATAGTGTATGGATAACTAAAATTTTAAAAGAATTGACGAATACCAAAGTTGAGTTTTAGACACCTACCGGGAAATAAAATATCTAATTTATTTCGATTAGAAATAGGAATTTAAAACATTATAGTAAATTATTTAAAATAAATTCTTAATTTTATTTAGAATTCCTTAATACATTTCCATTAAAATAAGTAATTTCTCTTGAAACAATATCTTTTATGGAAAATTGAATTTTTATAAATTTTGTTTCATCACGTAACATTAAAACTAAATTCATTAAAATTCCCATAATATATAAATTAAAGCGATTGGCCAATTACCTTCTTTTCCGCTAGAGCGTACCATTCGTCAATTGGGTTTAACAATTAATGAACTTTTTGATCTAAGCTTCCGAAATAAGGGAAAACACCAATTTGAACTAGGAAACAGAACGACGTTGACGTACTGAAAAAAGAAAAAAATATAAATTACTTACTTACATTTTTGCTGTTGAAGTATAATCACCAAAATATTAAATTTGTACCCCAAAAAAGTTCATAAATTGTAAATAAAACAGTGTTTTAAAAAATATGCTTCACATTAGAACGAATTTAATGGCGGAAAAAACTACTCACAAACATACAGTACCGCTCAAAAGTATTTTGACAAGTATAATTTATTAGATAATACAAAAAATAAAAACAATATTAAAATTAATCAAACAATTTATTCATAGTAATGATATGTTTTACAAATTAAAAAGTTTTAATACTTACGAATCAAAAGTATTTTGACATCTAAAAGAATATATTTTTATTATTTAATGCTGATTATTTGCAGTACTTATTAATTAGTATTTCTTTGCGTATCCATTGGCCTTTATGACAGCATCATAACGTGCCTAAATTGAATCAACTATCTTTTGCTAACAATCAATGGGGATTCAGCTCTATTCATCACATAATGCTTCGTATACGACATCCTTATTTGAAAAATTTTTACGTCTTTCGAGTCGATTCGGCTTCTCCCAAAGATGCTCGCTAGGGTTTAAATTGGCACTTTGGCTTGGCCATTCCAGGAGTTCGATTTTAATAAGTTTCATGAAGTCACTTATATGCTTAGATTTGTGTTTTGGATCGTTATCTTGCTGGAAATACCAGCTAGGTGGCATATTTTCTTTAGCATACGGTAGCATTTGCTTCTTTAATATCTCAGTATACATAAAACAGTCCTTTTTATTCTAACTAAAGGTCCAACTTGTTGACAAAAAAAACACATAACCATTAACCAAACAATAAAATTGCCACCTCCATGTTTTACTGTGGGTATTTCGTATCGAACATCAAACCTTTTGCTTACAGGACGTCTCACACACCGTATTCCATCGGATAAAACTAAATTAAATTTGCTTTCATCACTCATTGGACAATTCTTCCAATACGTCCTTGATCTATACCGTTTAGCGAACGCAAGACGCAGCTTCGTGTTCAGAGATTTTTGGTCGGAAGTTATCCATGTAATCCGAATTCTTTTAGTCGACGTTGCAACGGTCAATTCCTGCAAACTCAGAAACACCGCGCATAGCATTGCAGAGTATTTTCTGTGTTTAGGAAAATACCTTGCAATGCGCTCCACAAACGAATTGCCAGCGACACGTTGATTACAGTAATTCGTTTGGAACATTTTTTCAAATAAATAATTCTTGGTTTTTTTTATACAACAGAATTGAAAGTTATCTTCAGCAAGCAACATCAGAATTATAAAATACATTAAGCAAGCAACAGTAGAACTAATAAGTTTATTCCACAAGCGACATCAGAATTATAAAAACCATTGAGCAAGCAACATCGATATAAACGCAGGACTTACCAAAATACCAGCAAACGGACAAGGTTCCGGATTTACTCACATAATTTAAACGTGTGTGTTCAATTAAATTAAATTCAATAAACAAGTGTATTAAATTAATTTTATTGTTGTGTTTAAATTATTCATAAATTGGGGATTATAAGTGTTTCATTCCAAGCACGACAAAAGCTATAAGGACCCTATAACGTTTTATAGTTGAAACGTATATATTTACGGCATAATTTTCTTCTAACTTGTTTTTTATTTGTATCACTGAAAAAAGTGAAAATGGTTGAATCAAAGAATTTATATTCTTTGAAGAAAATCTCCAGAAATCAAAAAAAGGTTTCTATGATTCCTTAATTTTTGTGTAAAAATCATAAAACACTATTGTATTAATCTTTAAACAGACATTCTATAAATTTGTAACAAAATTTGTACTATATTTGCACACGCTCGTTCATTCGTCGATTTGTGTTTTTTTCCGATGGGAATCGGATTATAAAAATAATTCTGAAGTTCAAATAAAGTTTTCTAAGATTTAACCACTCTTAACAAATTCAGAAAATGAATTATTTAAAAATTCAACGTGATTCTATGATTTCTAGAATTTCCGGTTTATTAGTTTTTGTTTATTTTATTCGTTCGTGACAGCCTACAAGATAATATTGAAATCAGCTAAAATCAAATTAAAGTCTATCAAAATAATACAATGATCAGTGACTATTGTATAAAATAAATAAAAGTGGATTAAGTTAGTAAAATAGTGCACGATGAGTGAAGAAGTCGCAAATATGGCGGACGAGCAGTGTGAGCAAAGTGTCATTCTGTATTTAAAAGATATACAGCAACTGTTATTCGATTGGGAAGTAGGAGAATTAGTCGATGTCCTCACTGAACAATCGATAAATGTTAAATGTCTCAAACAAATGACATTTACCGACAATGTCGGGCTGATGCCGCAACAACCGCTTGGTGTTCGCATTTTGTTTAGAGCTCGCCATTCTAGGGGGATACAAAATGTAAGTATTTTATATGTATAACAATACATTTGGTTATCTTGTCATTTTCGGAATTGTTACTTATAGGGATACCCATTTACGCCAATTGCCGGAACATTATTGCCAGATTCTAGTGTGCTAAATTGGCTCAATTCGCCATGTTCCTCAGAAGCTACAAACTTCTCATGCACAGCAGTCGCGAAAGGATTTGTACGTATAAGACTTTACGAAATTATTAATTTTTCTTATGTTTAAATAAATAATTTATTTTCATTTGGAAGAATTTGTAATAAATTCGGAAAACCTCGTGTGTGGATAAAAGTATATGGGAAATGGCGCAGCTGAATAAAAGCGGAACCAGTCAGGAATAAAAACTTAAAAGAATAAGTATTTCTCGCCCGAGAATAAGAAAATCTTAAAAATACGATTTGTTGTTGTGTTTTATACAGTGGTGGAAGCCATATTTATTTTGTGTAAATTTTTTTGTTTACTATTTTATTTATTAAATAAAATTATTTTAATATTTTTCATTTTGTATGATTAGTTTTAATAATGTGTGATAAAGTAAAAATGGTGTTTTAGTGAATTTTGTTAAAAATTAATTTGTTAATGGTATGATATTATAGTCGTAGTGTAAACGCTATTTTACTAGTATAATATTTTAATTTTGTTTAATTTATTTCCTTTTTTCATTTTGATGTAAAAGCATCTCGTGTATGTGTACATTTTCAAATACGAAATTTATATATAAAAATATATAACAACATGAACAAATATGAAATTTCTTTAAAAGACATTTCACAATAACAAAACAGCTGTTTGTAAACGAACAGCTGTCACTTAAAATTATTATTTTTGGCTGGTTGGAATGTCAAAAAAAAAAAGAAAAACAATTGGTTTCGTTAAAATTCGTATTTGTTTTTGTTAAGTTTTTATTCCTGACTGGTTGAGGCTTAAACCTTTGAGCTTTAAATCGAGAAAAGATTAATGTGAGGTTATCGTAGACTATTGGATAACCAATAATATAGAGCAGGTGCTCGCATCGTCGTACTGCAGAGAGATTGCGTCGCTCATTTTAAAGTTATTTCGAAGGAAACTGAGGTAAATTATAATTTTCATTAAATTATTTAATTATTATATAAATAATTAAAACATTTATTAATTGGTGGCACTCGAACACGGTATGTTTTTATTCCTATTATTAATTATTTAATTAATACCTTCCCAACAAGCCATATATAGGAATATCACATTACAAGCTTCAACACAAAAACCAAGAGTCGATTGTTCCAAAAGTACTACAGCTTGTGCAGATAATATCGGGCAAAATGGATTATCGAAAGCCGTTACAAACCTACGGAACCCAGTTGAGCTATTAATATTGAGAATAGTGAGAAAGAATTTCTTGATGATTCGTTAGTAGACGAAAATGTAATAGGTGGTCAGTTGTAGCTTGAAAGGTATATAAATTTAATGGTTCTTGATGTTTGGAACAATTTAACGAAAGATATGAAAACTTTTTTTTATTTCTGAAGTGCTTCATATAACTAAATTTGATACACATTTTAATTGTTTTGTTATTTGGTGAAAGTAATATTGACATAAAACACAAATTAAGTAAAAAACGTGATGTAAGATTTCCACCGTTGCGCTTTATTAAATTACCGGATGGCAGAGTTATTTTTAAGTTGAAGGTCCCTTAATATTAATTATTAAAACTTATCTATTGACCAGGTTATCACTAAAATGTTATTGATGTACAACATATGTATGAATTGGATTTTTAAAATAAAATATAAATAAATAGTACATACTTTCAATAAAATTATATGTTTTTTTTACTCATCTTAAAATATTATAAAAATGTCCTTTCTTCGGAGGCTTCGGTTTTCTCATAAAATATATCAAAGGTAATCTTAGTAAGTATTTTGCATGCATTTATATTATAAATTTTACCCCAAATTTCATCCAATAAATTCGCTATACTGCAAGGATATTATTTGGAATCAACAAATATTAATTATACGAATTATAAATTCTTTATATAACACTACCATAATATTAACTGAAATCTAGAATTGATATTTTATGAAATTTCAAATGTTTTGTATGTTAATAGAATATTATTATTTGAAATCATAAATTTAAATTTCACCTAATCAAATAATGAATTGTATGAATCCATAAATGCTTAAGAACATTCTATGATTCCTAGAATTTAGAAATGGTTCTAAAATCAAATTCTTTCCATGAAATCATACAAAAAATTCTTTTAATTTTTGAAATTATCAATGGTATGTATAATCAAAGAATCTCTTTTTTCTGTAGACGGCTGATTTTCGGATATCACTCGTCGGCGACTTTTTTATGGGTGTGTAGCGAAATCCCGGTTTTCAAAATCCCGGTGTGTCACAATCCCGGTTTTGTATGAAAAAATATCCCGATTTTTAGGAAATCTCGGATTGAATTTTTAAAACTTGACATGTGGGAAAATGGGACTCTTAAATGATATTTTGAAAAAATTCAAAAATGAGTTTGCGATAAGCTTCTAGAAAATGGCTAATAGGGTGAAATTTGGCTATTTCTTAACAGATTTTGTTATACGTGCGATGGAAATGGGACTCTAAAATGGTTTTTCGATAAAGCGGTCAATAGAGATGGAGCTAGGCCATTTCTAAACCGATTTTGTTGAAATTCGGGTGGAATTTCGAGTGGATATAGATGAGACCTGGTCATTTCTTAACCAATTATGTCGAAAATCGACATGTGGGATCTAAATAGGTTTTAAAAGGATATTTGATAGAGTTCTGAATTATTGTCGTTAGAGAGAGAACTAGGCCATTTCTTAATCGATTATGTTCAAATTCATCACGTGCGATGGAAATAGGTTCTTAAATGATTTTTTGATAAAACTGTGGAATGGTCAATAGAGATGGAACTTGGCCATTTGTTAACCGATTTTGTTTAAATTTGACACGATTTGTTCTGATTTTTTCAAATCAATAATCTCATTCGTTCGAAACTGATTGTTATGATTCTTACACATTTCCCATCTATAAGTCTAAATTTCAATTCTAGAATATGGCCATTAGCGACAGAACTTAGCTATTTCTTGACAGATTATGATAAAATTCGACATGTGTGATGAAAATAAGATTCAAAAATGAATTTTAGCCTAAGTTCTGAAATATATCGCCCTTTATGTCCAGATCTGCGCATCTTTATCAAAAAATCATTAAATAATCTAAATGGGATTATTAAATGATTTTTTGAGAAAGATGCGCAGATCTGGACATAAAGGGCGATATATTTCAGAACTTAGGCTAAAATTAATTTTTGAATCTTATTTTCATCACACATGTCGTTATCATAATCTGTCAAGAAATACCTAAGTTCTGTCGCTAATGGCCATATTCTAGAATTGAAATTTAGACTTATAGATGGCAAATTTGTAAGAATCACAACAATCAGTTTCGAACGAACGAGATTATTGATTTGAAGATCAGTCTTCTCATCAGGTCGCGACGACTGATGTATGTTCGATTCTTTCACATTCTCCATCTATATTCTATTCTCACAACTTAACTTTTCTTATTTACGAATCTTTTATATATTTTACTTTGGTTCTTAACCGATTGTAATGGTGTTATTTTGTTTGTTCCGTATATTGGTCTATTTTCAGTACTCTCGAATTAAATACACAATCGTAGGAAATTCTTCTATTTTCTAATTCTTCAGTCAACTTCCCAACTACTCCATACTTTTCTTTCCGTTAACATTGGATCGCAATAACACCATTACAATCGGAAAAAACCGAAGTAAAACATATTCTAGAGCTTTAGCAAAAAAATCATTTTAGAATCCCATTTAGACCTTACTTGTAGAGTTTTAACATAATCGCACTGTATCAAAAAGTCAGTTTTGAATTCGAATCATTCACTTAGAATAAAATTAGTCCTCCTTTATTCTCGATTTGTTTTGAACCCCGCTCTTCTGGATTTTTTTCTAAAAGCCCTCGGAGGGCTAAACGGAGGGGGAGGAGCGATGCGACTTAACACGTGCCCGCGAGAGTTATTGAAGCCTCTACAATTCGGTATGATATCAAAGGGCTGAATGTCGAAGGACCGAATGTCTTCGACCAAATGTGTCAAAGGGGTTACTTTTCGTGTTTGGAAATATAATTTTTTTAATTTGTTTTAAGGAATATTTCGTATTTTTTTTTATCAAATAATTATTAATGAATTTGCTTGATAAAATTTTCCTTCACCAAAATGTATCACTGACTGGATACGTGGAATTTTGACATTCGGCTTCCGCCCCTATCTTCAATTATATTCGAGAACAAATTCGAAAACAAACAAATGTTTCTAGTAAATTTTTGGACAACATATCTTATTTGGATGTTAAAATATTATTAGTCCGGCCGACCCGAATTAATAAAAAATATTTTTTTCAAAATCAAGACTTTAGAATTAGAAGAAAAGACAACCGGGATTTTGAAAGCCGGTATTTTGAAGACCGGGATTTTGAAAACCGGGGTTAAGACCGGGATTTCGTAGTACACCCCTTTTTTATTAAGCTTCTTCCCTGTGGCACTATTCGGGCAATTCCCCGGGGATAGAGAATTGGGAAAAGATTTTATATGTAATTTCTTTTCAAATATTTTTTTTCTGGCTTACTGAGGTAAAAAGCTAGTGTTAATTTTTTTCAAAACAAAATTAAATTGGGAATAACTTTCCCTACCAATTTAGGTATGGAAATTTTTTTCCCAATTTATAAATATTTACATGGAACTTTTTTCGTCAGTAGGCTTTGAATGGGTATTTGAACAGAAATTACATATAAAATCTTTCTCCAATTCCCTATTCTCGGGGAATTACCAGAATAGTGCCACTGGAGGTACTTTTTTCGGACTTCAGTCCCGAAGTACTTATTTTCCACTGTCTTGTTGTTTTATTTTTTCTTATTTTAAATTGTAACATCTATTGAACACATGTTTTTTAATGCTGAAAAAAGTTTTTTTTTAGTTTTTTTTAATACACACGACCTAAAGTAAACAAACAAGTTCCAAATTGTTTCTAGCAATAGTTGCAGGTACGTCGTAAGCAATAATATGTAAAATTCTGTATTTATTGAGAAGTACATGGAAACAAGATAAGAAATTTAGACTTGTCAAAATACTTTTGATCCGTAATGGCCGGTCTCTACTTGCATATTTTTTTCGTGACGGAAAAAAAATCTAGTCCATTTTTTTTCTTGTGACATTTTTTAGTACATTTTCCAAAATACATACGCAAAAATGGTTTTGAGCATGCGCATTGAAATTTTGTTAAGAGAGGAAAAGATCAAAATATTCAATATTTGTTGTGCCAATTGAGCATAATTTGTGTTTTTATGCTCTATTTTGAGTGCACATTATATTATTTTGACATTTTTAATTAAAAAAATCGTGAATGTGTTTGTTTGTTAGAATCACAGCACAGCACTCTATCTAAAATGACAAAGCAACTCAGTTTTTCTACGTAATCAAAACAAAGAAAATATGTCTAATTTTGAAGAGTGTAGTAGTAAGTATACTATACTAATAATGTCATGAGCCGAAGCCATTTATTTTTTGTCACGAGAAAAATATGCAAGTGGAGACCGGCCATAAATATTAAAAGTTTTTCAAACTTTTCATTTCTTTCTTAACATTTATTCAGACTGCAGTGACCAAACTATAAAAATATAGAAAATGCTTGAACTTTTATATTCAAAGTATAATCATAATGCCTTTGCAAATTTTAATGATTCGCTATGCCTTCATTTTCTAGTTTATTTTCATCGTAATTATCGCAAACCGATTCATTTCAATCGCATTGAGCAGAATTTCTGGAATTATATCGCAGAGCATTAATTTTTGAAACTAATTGCGAATAGCATTTCGCAGTTAAGCTCGGGAGACATTGTTCAAATGAAAAGTTATCGCAAAAATCTTGCTGGGATTTTTTGCATGTTAATTGATCTGGCTTTACGTTACGATTTGGTTTTGGCCCGATTTTCGATTTGGGTTCAGGGCGCATATTCTTGAAATCCACCGATATTTTCGCATGTTTCACAATTTTTTGCCGGCTACTATAATCGTTTTTTCAAATTTGCTTGTAAGTTTTCTATTGTTTATTTCAATACTAACAAAACATCGGTGGAAATTTTCGACTGGGTAAAGCAATGCGAATATATTCCCTAGTACGGATATAAATAATAGGAAACTTACGAGCAAATTTGAAAAAACGATTAAAGTAGCCGGCAAAAACTTCGAAAATATAAAGAATTTTAATATAAATTATAATCGGCATGCGAAAATAACGGTGGATTTCAAGAATATGCGCCCTCCTAGCTTTGATGTGGAAAAGCCTACTGCTTTTACTAGAACGAACGGACCAGAAAAATTTTTAATGATGCATTTAATTAGCCTTTGATTTTTCAATTGTTTAAAACTAGCAGAACGCATCATTCTACGATCGTTTTATGATCCATCTGTCTTACCCTCGGTGTTACCCTTTAATAATTGATTTCTACAAAATTGATATAAATTTTTATGTATACCATTTTACGTCATGTGCTATTAACAGAGCACCAAATTCACCAGATGCAGAACTAAATCTTTCTTCCAGCGATTTACAATAATAACATTCGAAATATATTCTATTTATTGTAGGAATTATGTCGGGATTGAAAATATTTTTCGATATTTGCTAAATTATGTTTGAGACTATCGATTTATTTAAAATTTAGCAGTATTCCTAGAGTACAGATGTGTAACACTTTACTTCCCTTTATGATTGTATCGGACAAGTAATGCATTCCTAAAAAGCATCGGCATTTGGTCCGGGAGGTACTGGGTTAGAATTCCACCGTAGGGAGTATGCAAAATCGGATGTATAATCGAATGGAGCAAATTAGATTATCAAAAAAAATGTATTTATCACCTAAGGTATGACCGCGGCTACATTTGAACTATTGGATGTAACTCTTTTTGTGTCCTGAATACTCTAAGCTAAAGGTTACGATTCCAATATTTACGCTGTTTACGATGACGATAAAAAATGTATCCTATTGCATGAGCATTTCCAAATATAATCTTTGCATAACGTTGCGAAATATATAAATGTAGCTCATATTTTAATCTACATATATAATGCGCTTTAATAAGGATCCTTAAATTTGTGATACAACACGACATATAAATTGGTAAAGTTTGAAAAATATATTCCATATTATATTTTTAAATAAATCTATAATCTCAAATGTATTTTAGCAAATATCGAAAAATATTTTCAATTCCGACATAATTCCTACAATAAATATAATATATTTCGAATGTTATTATTGTAAATCGCGGGAAGAAAGATTTAGTTCTGCATCTGGTGAATTTGGTGCTCTGTTAATAGCACATGACGTAAAACGCTACATATACGAAAAAATATATAAATTTTATTGAAATCAAAAAGGGTAAATCAATTATCCAAACGTAACCCAGATGGATTCTAAATAATAAATTATGGCACGTAATAAATCTTCGGCCATCGCACACATACTAAATTGCGTTTGTGATTTTATTGCTTCAAAGTGTCCCCTAAATAAAATAAATAAATAACAAATAGACTCATTATAATATCAATCACATAACTTATTTATTTCATTTTAAATTATTTTATTGTTGTCCTTAGAAAACCATATAATTTATATAAGATGGCATAACCATCATCCCCATCATAATATATACGAGTTATATGGCCAGTGCCACGTATGTCTCACTAAATCTAAACTCTAAAGAAAAACCCGAATCAACCCGAAAAAACCCCAAACCCACATTTATTTCTATATTTGATCGCTTTTTGAGGTCTCTTATACTCTGTCAATATTTCTTTAAAATGTGTTTCCTATATTTATGGTCGACGATTTCCTCAATTTGTCGTCAAATTCGAAAGGAGGAACGAGTATCAATAAAAAATTATCCTTTTTTTGTTGGTTTTTATTTATTTCTTCATGTCTGTCAGTATTTTACAATTTATTTGCATTGTTGTTGTTGTTGTTGTTGTTGTTGTAAATCTGGAAGGATGGAAAACCACAAAATTTCAAGCCCTTTTACATTATTTATTTTTGATTATAGTCGAAGTCGCACGCAATTTTATATTTGATTTTTCAAAGCCTCTTTTCGTGGAGGTGGTGGGACATGATAAAGCTACTTGAAGCATTATTATGTGTAGGTTGTATGTTTATACAAAAAAATATAATGCTTAACTACATACATGTCGTAATAATTTAAGGGAATATTCAGTAAATCCGATAGACGATTTAATATTTAGACATATTTTACAGAATTGTGACCGCTTTGGTTTGGTAATTTTTCAATCTAAATTGATTAATATGTTGAAAAGTGGGGAGAGGATGGATATTTATATCACCATTAATTAGGGTTTACGTTAATCTAAATCCATAATAAGCTTGCGAATGTACAGATATTTAACAGATAATATATAAATCTTTAATCTAGGACTATAATCTTTTCACTTCATTATTGGGATGTTTGACTTCGGATGATTGTTATTTTGTAAACATGAAAATGGTTGTCCTACCAACACCTGTTCGCAATCATCCCAATCATCCCGTCCAGCAAACTTTAGGCAAATGTTTATTGCAAAATATCGTGTGAGTAGGAATCCAATTTCAAAATGGAACTTTGTATACCGAAAAATTTAGTTCCCGAATTTGTGCTTATCCAGAATTGGCTAGCTCCAAGCCAGAAAAACCGAGTTCGTTGGTTTCAAGGACACATTTCTTTTAATACATAATTTGTTATTCAAAAAAGTTTTTGTTTTGTTGTACAATATTTCAGACGTTTCTTTTGTGTAAACTAAATTAATTTTATTATTTATTTTTTAATATTGCAATCAAAATATTCTAATCACACATATCGCAATCTATTTAGTTATTACAACTGATTTACAAAACATCTAGGCATTTGTCTTTTATAATTTAGATTCTTGTTAAGAGGCTTGGAGCCCTTTGGCTAGTCCTCTATAGAGTTTTATTATATTTTTAGCTGATCCAGATGGGATCTAGTAATTCAAGTGGCTTCTTCCTTCGCAGCCATGCTACTGAGTTTGTGTCATCCAACATACGACGTATCTTAGCATATTGGTGTAGGCTAATACGTTGCATGTGTTTTCTCGCGTGTTTGTTTATTTGTACACTGATGAAATCCACCATCAGATCTCTACGAAGGTTGCCATTTATTATATAACACCCAGCGCTGAATACCGTAAATTCATCCAGGTGCTAGAATGCCGTTGCCGGTATAGTATAATTTATTATGAAAGGTCAGTTGAAACTTTCGAGGCAGGTATGATGATTGAATCTATGTCTTTCTTTATTTAATTATCCTCTTTCCTTTTTGGCATGTCCTTCCCGTTTAATTTTGTCGTCTAGGGGCATGCCTAGATATTTTGTCGTGTTTGCTTATGCAATCTGATTTTCTGAAAGTTCAGTTCTACTGGTGTCCAGTTAACCTTGATGTAGATGAAGTTTACGTGGACGCATGTTGCTTCATTACGCTTCATTCGCCATCTCCTCGTCCAGGTACTCACAATATTAGTAGCACTTTGTAATTTGCTTGTGAATTCTTCTTTGCTATCAGCGACAGATAGTCGTACCATCCGCTAACGTTGCTATGTTACTACATAAGGATCGATTAGCTATGTAAGATTTTTGTATTTCATAAAACAGCTTTGGTAAGTCTCTTTGTCAATTCCATTGATTTGGAACGTGTTTAAGTCTGAAGGCTGCGTTAGAACAGCAGGAGGAGATTTTTTGCACATGGGTTAACCTAAATTTTCTCTTTTAATTCTTGTTATGTGACAGGAGATATGTTGTAGTTATACACTTTATTTAACGACTGTGGAGTTTCCGACACTTGAGCATAGTTTATAAATATTCACAAAATCAAATAAATGAAATTTAGACGTTCGCTATATCGAAGATTGGCCAGTACACGAAGATGTCCAACGAACAAATTGTATGTGCGACGTTGATAAATGTTTCTAAAACTAAAATAAATGGAATTTCGGTGTTCATTGTATCGAGGATTGGTCAGCTCACAGGGATTTGTAACGAAAAACGTGCACATGTGTATGCCAATCCTCGATATAGTGAGCGCCTTAATTCCATTTATTTTAGATTTGCAAAAATTTATCAAATTCGGGGTCAACAAATATTTTTTGCCGAACCAACCACTGAGGAGTGAGATGCGCCATTGGTGTATTGGTGGAGAAATATTTTTTGCCTGCAAATTTGCCCGTTTTTCCGCAATTTCTGCCTTTAACTTGTCAAGTAATGATGCGTGGTATGCTCCTGTAATGGTTTTCTTTTTATGAAGATAATCGACTAAGATAACTCCATGAATGTCCTAGATATCCGTCGCCCCCACTTTCCCAGCCGAAGAAACAGCCTTGCAGAACAGCCTTACCTTTTTCGGAGCCTTGGCAGTCCACTGTTTTGACTGTATTTTTGATTCTGAAAGTGTGAAAACGTGGCACACAACGCGCGGACAGCTTTGTCATGTCTAAATCTATCTTGATTCAATGTGTGACAAACATGTACTTTGGGCATATTTATATAGTCTCAACGGTTGTCTAGTACTATTTGGTGAACTTGAGCGATGTTATCGTCAGTAATTGCAGTTTCTGGACGCCTCCAATGTCCATCATCACCCATACTGGTACGCCACGTTTGAATTCAGCTGCCCAATAATTTTATGGTGGTAAATGTTAGTTCAAAGTACCCGTCTTTGATTGGCGCATGCGTATTGCATTTCGAAAATAAATATTTAATGTCAGCTCACAAAAAAACTCACAACGATTCAAACGATTGTTAAACAACAACTGCGTGTCCAAAATAGCGGATGTTTCGTTGAATACCTTCCAACGCACCCACTTTTGTTGACGAGTGCTGCCATCTTTTTGTTGAGGTCGGAAACTTTTCAGACAACCTTCGTATTTTAGTTTTGCAAAAATATATGAACTTCCGGGTTCAAAATAAATGGGTCTACATCATCGTATGAAAATGCGGACCATTTTTATTTGTAAGGAGGCAAAATGGAGCAGAAAGTCGGGCATTTACATAACACTGAGAAGCTGATGTTGAAAATGGCTGTCAGTAATAAGGTGGAACCCGATGATGAAGATGTTGGAGTGGGTGCCCTTGGTCGAGGCTATAATCATTGGGCTTTGTGGAATCAAGTTGTAGCGAGAATACGCAGCAGGTAAGGAGATTCAGCTGAGCTAGCTAGAAATAATGAAAAAATTCAACCGGGATATTGCTCTATTTCAAGATGAGAGTAATGACCTTTCTCGGAATTTTGGGCGCTCAACCAGATCACTCAGAAAAAATCCCAAGTTTGAGCCTAAGGCTAAAAATTTAAACATCGACCATGGGGCTTGCAATTTTGCTTAATGCCTAAATAAAAAAGCTTAAGCCAACCGATTTGTTTTGGGCTAGAGTACTTGTATTTATATAGACCTAAAAATATTGGGTATAGGGTACAATTTCGTGGCCTTTTACCCGGTAGATGGCTTTACATTCGTATATCTTAGTAACCATTGATCGTATCGGGCAATTCTTATGTGTGTTTGAAAGGTGACATTTTGACATATAAAACATTAAAATCGGTGAAGTGAATAAAAAGTTACAATATATTAAACATGTAGATAAATAACGGAAAAATTCGATATATTTTACAATTTTAAAAACACGGCTCAGGCTTGCGAAATAATTGTGCTCTTTATGGAAAAGGTGCTTTATCAAAATCAGCAGCAAAGAAAGGGAAATATAGATGCCAAAGATGCACCTCGGTCTGGTCGACCAACCACTGGAAAAGTCGATGAAATCATGCAGAAGATTGACGAAGACCTTCATATAAGCAGCCTGGTAACGAACTAAATATTGATCACAAAACAATTTTAAACCATTTGAAAATGGCTGGATACCAGAAAAAAGCTTCGGACTGCATGAATTTACAGTTAAAAATTTAATGAACCGGATTTTTATTTGCAAAACGCTGTTGAAACGGAACGAAATCGAGCCGCTGTTGAAACGGAACGAAAGATACGACGTTGTGGGAAAAAGATCATGAACGAAACGAGGTGAAGTTTCCCAAACGGTATCAAAGCCAGGTTTGACGCCAAAAAATGTAATACTGTCTGTTTGGTGGGATTGGAGGGGAATCGTGCATTATGAGGTGCCGCCAACGAGCCAAACAATTGATTCTTATCTTTACTGTGAGCAACTAATGCGTTTAAGGCAAGCAATTTAGTTAAAAGCTCCAGAATTGATCAGCAGAAAGGGCGTTGTGTCCCATCATGATAACGCTAGAGAACACACACATCATTGATGATCCAGCAGAAACTGAGAGAGCTTGGCTGGGAAGTTTTAAAGCACCCACCATATAGTCCTGACCTTGCAGCATCGGACTACCATTTGTTCCGGTCCATGCAGGATCTTAATGGTTTTACATTAAATTCAAAAGAGCCCTTCGAAAATGAGTTGACCCGCCTGAGTTTTCGTCTCTAAACCACAGAAGTTTTACAGTGATATGATCATGGTCCTACCAGCAAAATGGCGAAAGGTCATCGATCAAAATGGCACATATTTGGTTTAATGAAGTTCATTTGAAATATAAAAATTCGTTGTTTCAATGTCACCCAAAAACGGCCACGATCTTTTCTTTACCTATTAAAAAATAAAAATTTTTGAGCCGAAAAATTGATTTTCTGCGCACCAGCGTGTTTTGGTTCTCTCGTATTTACTTTATTTTTTATTTTTATTTGTATATTATGCTCACTAATTGATATCGTACGTAGATGAGAAATGGATGTATAGAGAGCGCACAAAACAAAATTGGCACACCAGCGTGTTTTGGTTCTCTCGTATATTTACTTAATTTGTTTATTTTTTTTTATTTCGTTGCATATTCTTGGCACAAGTTGCATATAATGCGGCGCCAAAAACATCGTCGATGCTAAAATTTAAAAATATGATAAATACATGATTGCATTTACCATATTATGATAATACTAAATTATTGTGATATTCTCTATCATACTATGATAAATATCATCAATGTGTGTTAAATACAATTATTTAAATGATGGATTATATCATAATATGATATTATTGATAATTTTTATTCATCTTAGAACGTCATAACAATGATGATCACTTGTGAATTTTTTTTCACAAGTAATCATCATTGTTATGATGAAGAAGATGAAGAAAAATTACCAAGAATATCATATTATGATACAATCAATAATTTAAATAATTGTATTTAACACACAATGATGATATTAATCATAGTATGATAGGGAATATCACAATAATTTAGTATTATCATAATATGGTAAATGCAATCATGTATTTATCATATTTTTTTTTGATTGATGCAAGATTGACGTTTTAGGAGAATTAGTGTCCATAGTGAATGGAGTCGACCGACAGTAGATACCACCTGGTGGATATGGTTTCGACGATGATTTTGGTGAAAGGATTGCTTATGTATCGGAGATCGACAGTAACTCATCGTTGTGGAGCAAACTTGGTGAAAGTGATTATGCTGATGCTGGGATGGCGAGGTGACGGAAAAAATCAAACACTGATTGCATCATATCCTTATATGATAAGACCGGTAAGTATGACTTACAGAAAAATGGCAAACTCTTTGCAGGTGCGGCGATGCTCTTGTATAATGCCGCAGAGCAATTGTGGCAACTATATCTTTGGCGGGATTGAGAGACATAACGTAAGCGAATGCTGGCCAAATCAATATGGGATTATTGGAGTGGTCATCTTAGGATCGGATGAAGTTCCGTTGAATAGAATATTGAAATATGTCTGGTGGATGTACCGGCCAAGGCGTGTGAGAATTGGAGATGGTCCACCAGTTGTGACTCCTCGGAGCAAAGTTCGGAATGTTCACGGATGAGATGGTGGTTAAGGTGGGAGTTGGCAATGATTCGTTGGCTGTTTTCAAGGGTGACAGCATTGATGAAGAGATGTGCGAGAATGGCGTCAAGAGTCGAATATAAAATAAAAGTTAAATTGGGAGGAGTTGTACAGATTACACTGCAGAGGTTGTAGTTTTTATTATATTCTGGACAAACAGGGTCAGGTGGGTTAATGTTATGATCTTGCCTATTGGTTTGATGGGCAATCAATTCAGCGTGGGCGAGACTGTTCAGAGAAAATTAATCATTTGAGAATAATACATTTTTTTTATTAGGTTAGTGACATCTAGGTTTAAGTAATGGTGTTAGAGGTAGTTTTATAAATGATTACTGATAAAGCAGATTTTAACCAGGAAACGGATTAAAAGAAAAAGGTTGTAAATTAAATTTTAAACAAAATTATTTCTCATTATTTTTTAAATTTTTGACGTAAATAACGAGTTTTGATGAAAATAATCTTATATAACTAAAACTTATTAATTATTAATTTTTCAACCAATACGGGTGGACCTTGTTGGTTTTCTGAAATTTAAGCAAATGCAAAAGTTGAATTCTTTTAATTCCAGACAATTTCATTCAATGTCACTTATTCCCTCTTTATGACAACCGATCACAAGATTATTTGGTTTGTTCAGGATCCAATTTCATGAAATTTGCGTCAAATTTAACAACTATCTCTATAGTATTTACGTCTTTTTAACAAAATTAATTATTTTCTAAAAGTAATGTTGAATGCGATTGCTCCAATAATGAATCATTTTGCTTTATTTTGAAAATACGCACAGTGGGCATACTATTCGGTTAACACCTGGGTTTTATGTTCGGGGAAGACAAAACCAAAATTAAATTTTGTAAAAGCTGTTATTTTTAATAGCGATGGACCCAATATAGAGCGTTGTGGCACTCCAGGGCTGACTAATTCTAGATCACTTTTAGCAAAGAGTATGTACTTAATAAACACATTTTTATTAATCACTTGTTTTTTGTTTCGCAGAATATTTTGAATATTTTTCAAAAAGTTTAAAAAAACCACTCGATCGATTTCGACTTGTTAGGTCATCATCAGGAGTATCTACTGATTTGACTGAGACAAATCAGTAGATACTCCTGATGATGACCTAACAAGTCAAAATCGATCGAGTGATTTTTTAAACTTTTTGAAAAATATTCAAAATATTCTGCGAAACAAAACACAAGTGATTAATAAAAATGTGTTTATTAAGTATAAGTGTGTTTCGCCAAGTGAATACGGCAAATAGCGTAAAAAGTAAAGAGTATGTAAATTTATAAAAAAAAACGAAACAGAGGAAAAAATTTCATCAAAATGTCCGAGGGTTTTTTAATTTAAATCGGTTATACAATACACTTACACGTCTATTTACCGTAATTTTTATGGTTTTCTATCAATAGTCACGAGTATGACAATATTCGATTCAAATAAAACCAAAATTGTTGTGTAAGTGTATTGTATAACCCATTCAAATTGCATAACCCACGAATATTATGATGAAAATTTTTCCTCTGTTTCGTTACTCTTTATAAATTTACATATTCTTTGCTTTTAGTTCCATTTAATTCGACGAATTGCTTCCTATTTTGCAAATAATTTTCAAAAATTTTTATGTTATTTTCTGTCATATTCAGTTTCCTCATTTTTAGTATTAAAATTTTATGGCATCAAATGCTTTGCTTAGATCCAGAAACATAACAGAGATAAATTTATACGTAATAAACACATTTTATTAAACACTTGTTTTTTATTTCGCAAAATTAGATTTTTGAATATTTTAATTTAAAAAATTCGTTCAAAAAGTTTAAAAAATCACTCCATCGATTTCGACTTGTTAGGTCATCATCAGGAGTATCTACTCGGAAATTTTTTTAATTAAAATATTCAAAAATCTAATTTTGCGAAATATGTTCACAGCAGTACCTAGAAATGGAAAGAAAAACCACAAAGAATCAGTAGAACACATAAAAAAACAATATAATACTTATCTGAGTCTGGTGCAACAGCAAACTTGTCTCGTACAATTCAAACACCGTCTTCACCTTGTATTAAAATGCTCCGAATTGACCTTTAAGAAAAAAGTAATTTAGATATTATATATTAAATTTGTATTGTATAATTAGTAACAAATTAGACATAAACTTACCTTTACGAATTAAAATTTTTTTTATAACTTGTTTGTTTACATTACAAATTTTGACAGATGTTTGAACTTGAAAATACATGATATACTAGATTAAGCAAAAATCAAGAGAAGAAACATGTACTATTAATTATAGCAAATTAAGTTTAAATATTCAACTCTAGATGTCACTATTATTAAGGCAAAAAATTTTATAACCAAAATTGTAAAAAATAAAATATTCTTCTGAAAAACACCGTGAACGAGTGAGCACGTAAAATTGATTAAATAAAATAAATTAATAATAAATCTGTGATAAAAATATTGGAAACCACCCATCATTTTTGTTTACATCTA
Source organism: Nephrotoma flavescens (assembly GCA_932526605.1). Taxonomy (NCBI): domain Eukaryota; kingdom Metazoa; phylum Arthropoda; class Insecta; order Diptera; family Tipulidae; genus Nephrotoma; species Nephrotoma flavescens. Next base: position 180,002,977 of record OW052220.1, on the reverse strand, counting down.
TATCCTGGACGCGGCATTGCGGTTTGGAAAACACGCAACGGGTTCAGTGGCATCAAAATAAAAAACAATTGTTTAATAAAATGTGTTTATTAAGTATAAGTGTGTTTCGCCAAGTGCCTACGGCAAATAGCGTAAAAAGTAGAGATACATTTGTTTTGATCCATAGCCAAGCTGAGATTATTAACAAGATGTAAACAAGCCGAAGTCGTGCTGGAGTTCTTGGTGAAACCAAATTGGTTTGATGATGTGACATTGTTCAATTCAAGAAATACCTCCAACCTTCTGTTAACCACATTTAAAAAACAATTTGTTAATGAGTTAGGGATGGAAATCGGTTCCAAAATGGAGCCACTTTTATGGATTGGGCAAACTTTTACATGGTTTAGGCAATCAGGAAATCTATAAGAATTAACACATTGGTTAATCAGTTGTGCTACTTTGGTAATCAACCTGTTGGAATATCTTTTAATAAAGCGATTTGATATCCGATCGAATCCAGCAACTGACCTTAGTTTTAAAATTTTTAATTATATCGATAATTTCATCATCTGTCACATTTTCTAGGCTAAATGGCTGAGAATTACTATACTGGATATAATCAAATTGTTAAAGATCAGGAAATTGGAAATTTTTAAATAGATCATATACGTTATTAATGAAATAAGTATTAAATGTAGCAGCAATTTCTGAATCAGTTACTAACGTTCTATCATTTACCTTCAGTTTAATAATTGTATTACGTCGCTCGTTTCCATAAATAATATGGCTTGTTAATATTATTTTCAAACAGGTCATGAAAGTATTTTCGTTTTGCTAAGCTGATTTTCTTCTAGGACAATTTTTAGTAAAGCTCATATTTTGCGATACAATACTCAGAATTAGGATATTTTTTTCTTAATTTGTGAAACGTTTCTCAAAAACCTATAATTTTTGAAATGTCAATTGTCATCCAAGCTTTCACAAAGATTTTGCTTTTTTCGATTTAATTTTATAACTACATTTTTTAATCAGTTCGCCAAGCTCATTAGAAAAACTTTCAAATGTATCAATTTTGTCTATTCTGTTCCAAATCGTACCTTTATCTATACTAGATCATAATTTAATACTTCCTTAACACGATCTTTAAAAGATGACTTAATAACTTTATGTTTGTTAAATCTAAAATAAATAAATTTATGATCAGAAAGAGATGTATCTTCTAGACAAAATTCGTATCTCAGATTATTGAGATTTGTTGCCACATGGTCAATAACCGTTCCTATAGTATTATTAACTCGTGTATCACATTTTAGTTCAAATTTGTTTAGCAGTGTGTATCCATGGCATGTAAGAACTTCAATGTATTTTAGGACACTATTATCAGACTTATAGTTCATTAAGTAGATATTGAAATCTAAAAGGAGAATAGTTTTATTCAAATTTTATATAACTGTTTCAAGTTATGCTAAAAAAGAATTAAAATCATCACTAGGCGACCGGTACACTGTACAAATTTTTATATCTAGATATACGATATTAACTACCATAAAATTACATTTATCGTACTCATTTACTACAACCCCCTTAACCATCAGATCTAACTGAATGTGTTGTGCGGAGCGGGTTGTGGATAGGGTGTTTTAAAAAACATCATCTTCTTCACTGTTGCGACTACATTTTATTTAATAAAATTAACTTCACATTATAGTTACACTTAAAATAATTTTTGTTGATTACTGGTCTGACTAATACTTTATAACTATTTTTATATCTTAAAACTAAAATGTCTTATATACTAAAATTTTGAGGAAATGAAAATGCACAAGCACTACGGAAAACAAATGTACATTTTCCGAAGTTGCAAGATTGCATTTTCATTTCTTGTACGCAAATGTGTTTATTTTGTTAAAATTGAACGACCTTACTATTTTATTAACAATGCGGAAAACAAATAAATGAATCGACTTTTCCGGTATAAAACAAAAACACAACATTCCTCCCCGTTTGAGAGAAGAAAAATCTTCTGGAAGAAGGTTTTTCTTTATGGAATATGGTTAATAGTATATCGGAATACGGTTCATTTAAATGTTTTTATGGATTGTTTGGGTGTCTTTTAATATTATAGTTCAATTATAACCTAGATTACTTATAATGTACATATAATTTTTTTTTTTAAATATTGTTGTTTTTGTTTATGTACCTTGACATTGCTACTAAAATGTTACACTTCATAATTGTTAAAGGTTAAGGTTTTCAATGTTATATTTTGATTTGGATTCTATTGAAAATATATTTTGTATCATATGCAGAAATTTAGTAGTTTTAAATATTAAGTAAAATTACGTTACGTCACAAAAGTTGCTTATGAATGAAATTGTTTTGTGATTAATATTTTAATTATGGTCTATGTAATGTAAAATTTAAACTTTTTAAAAAAATTATTTCTATATAATTTATCGTCTTTAAACAAAATGATCTTAAATTTAATTTAATATTATGCCTAATTATTATTTTTGTTTGACTAGAAAATAATTAAATAAATTAGTTAGGTTTTGATAACGTCATTTGAAAGAAGAAGGGTGTTATTGAATAATCTAATATCTGATTTTGGTAAATTGCATAAATATAATTTTGTTTTATGGCAAATTGTAGTGAATTATGTAATATTTTTTATCTATCCTATTCCTCTTTTTGTCACTCTCCTTTCGATATAAGAGTTCTTTATGCTATTGCAGTTAAAATTTCTAATTTTCTTGACGTTTACCATTCGATGAGTGTGTGTGCTTATTTCTATTGGACTGTTAACTGAATCTTGTGATGGAGCATCCTGGCTCGTATGATTGTTTGTTGAATTTGATAGCTGATTAATTTGTGTATTTATTGGGTTAGAAAAGTTTGGGCTCATAAGATTTTTTGATGATTGATTTGATAAATGTTTGATTTTCGTATTATAAATTAGATTACGACTATTTGGACTTCTTTGTTTATTAACTAAATTGGTTGAGGTGGTATCTGGGTTCGTAAGATTGTATGTTTGATTTGAAAATTCATTGATTTGTTTAATATAAAATTGTTTTTGGGCGTCTGGGCTCGTTTGCTTATTAACTAAAAGGTTTTCTGGGTTTGAATAACTGTTATGTAACTTATTTGATGATTGATTGGTTGTAATTTGAGCATTTGGGCTCGTTGGCTTAATATCTAAATATGTTGATAAGGTTTCTAAGTTTGGATAATTGTTATGTGACTTATTTGTAATTTGAGCGTCTGGGCTCGTTGGCTTATTTACTAAAAGGGGTTCTGAGTTTGAATGATTGTTTTGCGGTAGATTTGATAATTGATTGGTTATATTATGAGCGTCTGGGCTCTTTTGCTTATGAACTAAATATGTTAAAGTGATATCTGAATTTGGTTGATTGATTTGCGTGTTATAGATTAGATTTTGAGCGTCTTGGCTCGTTTGCTTATGAACTAAATATGTTGATTTAACGTCTTGAACGATTTGGTTTAGTTTGGTTGATTGATGAATAAATGGATTCGTTGGCTTCTTAATTATATCTGATGAATGATATTCTGAGTTTGATCGGTTTATGTCGTTGGTTTGGATTTGTGTTTGTTTTAAATTGTTCGTTTTCAATGGTTTAGTTCTCATTTGTAAATTTTGATCCTCGTTGTCACTGTAATGTTTTGATGACTGGATTTGAGATACAACAGTGCGGTGAATGTCAGGAATTGCTTGATTTGTGTTTATGTTGTATAAATATTTGAACTGGGTGTTTCCGTTTATTTGGTGAGTATCTTCGCTCAGTTTCATAATTAACAGGATTGATGGTTGGTTGTTATTGCTGATTTGTGTGTCAATATTGGATTTTTTGCTGATTGGAAATCTATTACTTCTTTCTGGAATAACAATTTGGGTTTCTTTGAACTTGTATGTGTAACTTTCTGGCTCGTACTTGTAGTTTCGCAGTTGTGTTGTAAAGTTACTGTTGGCGATTGTTTGAAATTTATTTAATTTTAAGTTTGAGTGTTGATGTTGGTTAAAATTTGGCGTTTCATTGTAACATCTTCGTTGCTCTGATATAGCAGGATTGCTAAAATGGCTCCAGGTATATGGAGGTTGTTGATGTATTTGTTTTTTTCTCTCTACGTTTATTCTTGTACGGCAAATGTCCCAAGTATGATTAAATTTTCGACAGTAGTTACATCTGATTTGATATGATCTTCGATATGGTTGTTGACTTTCGATCGCTAGTAACGCGAGTGCTGATGATTCATCTAGATGTGTTGTTGGTATGCCTATTACCGAGTTAAACATGTGCTCAGTTTCTTCTGTTTCGTTTATAATTTCGGTGAGACTTTCGGCTTTGCTAGTTATTATTTTATTTTTGATTATGGTATTGTATAGTCCTCGTTTGAATGTTTCCACAGCTTGTAATTCTAGATGTTTGTTGTAAATCTGGTCAATATATCCGTATTTGTTTTTAAAACTGGCCTTGTATTGATCGAGTGCATCATAAAGTCTATACCCATAATTTCTGGTTGTTTCTCCATAATTTTGTTTCGTTGTCAAAAATTTTCGTTCCAGTTCCGTCATACAATAGTTTGATGAATAAATTTCAATAAGTGTTTTTCGCAATGTTGGATAGTCGTGTATCTCTCTGTGATAAATTCACGTGAATGCTTCTTTGTCTGCTATGGCTACAAAACGGTTGAGTTCAATTGGTCTGTCTTTTGTGTCAGCTCCGCTGAATTCTGGAATAAGAGCGATACATTTTAATATTTTTAGCTGGTCCATTTTGTAGGATTTTGCGGCGTGTCGAAGTTTGGTTTTGATAAGAATGCGCGTTATGCTAGCGATGGTTCTGTTTTCATTTTATTATGTTTGGTTGAAGTTGATATGACGTTGATTAGATTTTAAAATGATGTGCATTTGAAAATTTTAATATTTTTCACTGTTGAAGAGTTGATATTGGTATTTTTGATGTTGAAAGTTGAAAGAACGATTGCGAAGATATATTTTCGCCCACAGGATCCTGCGCAGCGCCAATGTTGTGCGGAGCGGGTTGTGGATAGGGTGTTTTAAAAAACATCATCTTCTTCACTGTTGCGACTACATTTTATTTAATAAAATTAACTTCACATTATAGTTACACTTAAAATAATTTTTGTTGATTACTGGTCTGACTAATACTTTATAACTATTTTTTTATATCTTAAAACTAAAATGTCTTATATACTAAAATTTTGAGGAAATGAAAATGCACAAGCACTACGGAAAACAAATGTACATTATCCGAAGTTGCAAGATTGCATTTTCATTTCTTGTACGCAAATGTGTTTATTTTGTTAAAATTGAACGACCTTACTATTTTATTAACAATGCGGAAAACAAATAAATGAATCGACTTTTCCGGTATAAAACAAAAACACAACAAATGGAATGATTTATAGCCAGTTATATTAATGAATGGCGCATTAATATTGAAAAGCCATGTCTCAGTTAAAACTACAACATCTGCACCGAAAGGACAATAGCGCTCACTTGATTTCAAATCGAAATTCGTGATCTAAAACATAATTTGTATCAAATTTTCCATATCAAATTTGAACTGCAATTACCATCTAGTTATACCATTAATTGTGTGCCAAATATGCATACCATGTGCCATATACACTTGGGTGCAAAAAAATCGCACAATTTTCCACAACAGTTCAAAAATATCAAAAAAATCCAAATATTTGTTTAATTTTTTTTAATGCAGATTCAAAGTCTATTTCAATACCTATCCAGTGGTACCTTTTTTGTACTTGTACCATACCAACAAAGTGAGTTTTTGTCAAATGCATACAGCAGGCTTTCGAATTAAATTCTAAAAATAATTCAACAAGATCAATACAATAGCGTGCCATGAAATATCTCGCTCGGAATTGTGATCATTCGCATATCGATTCGAATTGTGATCATTCACATATGCACAATGTGGCATTGAAGGACGTGTCTCGATGGCGGTGAATCTTGCATGTTCTGGGGAGGCATATCATTAGAGGCGAAGACAGGTCTTGTAGTCGTCACACGAGCCAATACTGGCTGTCGATCAAGAGTGATGAATTCTCAACGATGCATTGAGGAAGTACTCGAGGAGTACGACGTACTTTTTGCCGGGTTTATTGGTGAAAATTTTTTTGTGTATGCAGGATAATAAGGCTGATGTGGTATACCAATACGTTCAAGAGGTGGATGTGCTTGTTATGGGTTCGAGCCAGAGATGTTGCTCAAACGAGTCTCCAGGAGCTGCAAAAGGCGATCATAGAGGAATGGGAGGCGATACCTCAAGATTTTGTGAAAACTTTGGTGAAAGCAATGCAGCATCGAATGGAAGCTCGAGCCAGCGAAGGGAATACTTCTGATTAATAAAACTGTGTTTTTGTTTGTTTATTTCCATGTTTTAATTCGATTTTTACCTCTAATTTTCATGCTGACAAATTCACAAAAACGTGTACCTCAGATGTTTACCCACAAAAATGGGTTTGATGGCACGTATAAATACAAAAAAAGTACCACTGTATAGGTATTGAAATAGATTTTGAATCTGCATTAAAAAAAATTAAAGAGATATTGGATTTTTTTGAACTTTTGTGGAAAATTCAGCAATGTGCGATTTCTTTTGCACCCAAGTGTATGTATGTACAGGCAATGTCCGCATTACTAGATTGCATGTGATAATTTTGACGTTTATTCAATTTCATAGGGCGGGATCATACTATTTGTTTTTTATCTTATATATTAATACGCTTAATTTTTAGTTTGTACTCTCTTTTTAACCTATTTCCCGTGCGCGTATCTTAATGAAACATATATCAGGTGAAAGATATTTTTTCATATATGTGCAGAATATATGTTTTATTAAGGCGAACGTGCACGGGAAAAAGGTGTAAAAGCCAAGAAACGTTTTTCCTACACTGTACGTCTTATGTTTTAATCACGACGCCAGAATGTCATGAAAAAATATGTTTGTTTTGAATTACACCGTGACAATGACAAAATTTATTAAAATTGCTGATGTTTTTATCATAAAACCGATTTTTCTATTCGTGTTTTTGGGTCGACGTGGTTATTATTCTCCTTTTCGACTTTTTTATATAGGTCGGTTGTGTGTTTTAACGCAACAATTTTATATTTTAAATAGTGTATTCTTCTATGCCTCGACGGCATCCATTAACCGGTCGGATTGAACGACGAAGTAATAGAAACAAATCAATTCGAAATAGAAGCAACCCGGTCCCAGAGCCATCACGAACCACTCTTCCATAAATCTCTCAAGACGCGCTCAACATTCCAAGAGTATCTCCAACAGACGCCTTCCTCACATTAGAAGACCAGGTTCCAGACGAAGAGGCGGAGCAAGATCAATTCGATTTTAATGTAAGTTTTCAAGAGACACATTTTGCGATTTGCGATCTTATTGATTTTTCTATTCAGGAGCCTTTTCCCGATTGCGACATACAGGAAAATGGAGGCGAGCCAGTTCCTATGGAACTAGATGTAAGTCCGTCATTTAGTTTTATATTTTTGAAATCTCGCAATTTTTTTCTTTTTAGGACCTTTTTGATCCTGTGAGCGTACTCCAAGGGTCAAACCTGGCGAGAAATGAGACGCGCGCGGCATTCCAAAGTGCCCTGGAAATTCAAATCCGCTATCTAGGGTCGATGGGCGTGGCTTTCTCCCGTACTTCAATCAGCTGATCCTCGAAACCAACTCCATCTCGCGGTTCTACAAAAATAACATCCGGAAGTTTAATTCCGCCCTCTCCATGGTTAGCACCGGAATGGAGATCGAAGAACAGCGCCCTGGCGGACCATACTTCTTTTCACTGCACGGATCCGTCTATCACCGCATCAGCACATCACGGCCCTCAAACGGTTCAGCTACCAAGTATGGGCAGATATTTTTCACGATGTATGGAAAATATGGAGAGCTTGGTGCGCACCCTTACAGTTGAGCTGCGTATGGTAAACATCTATATGCGCGAGTTCTGAACAATGGACGAGATGACTGCGCATGACCGTCAAAATATGGCAATGCATATCACCAAACTGGTGCTGACCGTCAAAATATGGCAATGCATATCACCAAACTGAAGCTGATCAGGGGGCGCGCCGATTCAATCTCCCGACAGCTTCTGATGTTGCAATTGTCTTTCGCGCTCTCGAGGGGGAGCCACCTTACGAACGCTCTCTAAAAGTGTACAAGAAGCGTGTATTATAAATTTGTTTGAAATAAAATGAAATTTAAAATAATATGTAAAAAACTAATAAAATGGTTTATATTCTAATAAAATTATTTATAAAATATGTACTTTTTAAATTTAAAACGTTTATTTAAGTGTAAATTGTAATGTAAATTCATATTTTATTATCCTTTTGTAAATTTCTTATTAAATATTTAATAGCGTATTTGAATTTAATTTATTTTTGATAAAAGTATATCAAATTTACATCTTAAAAAATCTTCTTAATCATTTCTTAACCAAAAATTCAATAAATTGTAATCACGTGACTGATTATTCAGTCACAGGTCAGCTAGTTAGTATAGGGTTTTCTTTCTTAAAAAAAAACGTTATGATTTCTTTTAAAAATAAACACACTAATTGTTAAGGAAATTGAAATGTTTTTTATTTATAATGTGAAGTACAATCGATGCAATCGATGCAATTAAGTTCTGAATAAAAAAAAACGTCATTCAAATGGCCTCCACGACTTCTTCTGCAGGAACGAATTCGATGAACCCAATTTTCGAGCACTTTTTCCACTAAATCAAGTCGTATGTCATGAATAGCACGTTCAACATTGACTTGTAAAGCTTGAAGAGAGTTTGGTTTATTGCTAAAGACCAATGACTTCAAATAACTTCACACGAAATAGTCTAATGGTGTTAAATCACAACTACTTGGAGGCCATTCAATATCATAATTTCGTGAAATAATCGAATCTCCAAACTTTTCTCACAATAATTTAATTGTTGCACTTGCTGTGTGGTACGTAGTCCCGTCTTGTTGGAACCAAATGTTGTCAAGATCAACTTCCTCCAATTTCGGGCATAAAAAGTTGGTGACATCGATCTATACCGATCTTCATTGACAGTAATGGTGTTACCAGCTTCATTTCGAAAAAAATACGGACCGATGATTCCACCAGACTAAAAACCACACCAAACTGGGGCCTATTTGGGAAATCGATTCGAATTGCTTTTCGATTCGATTGATCAATTCGATTCGAACATGATTTGGTATTTGGGAATTCGATCGAAAATAAAAACTTACACTGTCAAATAAAGACTAGGGAAATTATTTTTAATCATTATACCTGTAATAAAAATTTAAATCTTGGCGATATTTTGACGTTTAATTTCAATTATATTTTTTTTTTGTGCTTGTCAGTGAAAGATAAACATTTGTTAAGAAATAAATACAATCCAAAATTATTAAAAGAAATGGATTCTGTTGCCATTTATTTATCGAGTGATAGTATTGATTGCGACGATAACCCTTCATTACGTATGCGATATAAATCACTACGTGATCAATCCAATATATTTGAGATTCATGATACAATGTAAGTAAATCAAATAATTTTTTTTTTCTATAAATTTAATAATTTTTGTTTACTTTCATTAATATATTCAGGTTCGTCAAATTATTCAGATTATCGAAAGACGCTGTGAAATATTTAATGAATGAAATTGACGTTCATTTACCTACTCGTTCAAGATCGGCATTCCCTAATATTCTCAAACTGGCTGCAACTTTAAGATTTATGGCACAAGGTAGCTACCAACATAGCGTTGGTCAAGATTTTTTAATTGGGCTATCTCAACCATCCATATCGACTGCATTAAGTGAGGTACTTTCTGTGATGGAAGATAAAGTTTGCTCTAAATGGATTTCTTATAAGCAGACTAGCAGAGAGAAACAAGAAACAGCTAATTATTTTTACAATAAAACTGGGTTCCCCGGAGTAATTGGCTGCGTGGACGGAACTCACATTAATATCGTGCGCCCGATAGTGAATGAACATCTACATTTTAATAGAAAGGGCAAACATAGCTTGAACACTATGATTGTAAGTAATATATAATTATTTCTTCTGCATATTATAAAGTTTTTTATTAAAGATGTATTTAAATATTTTTAGGTTTGTGACCACCATACTCGGATTATGGCAGTAGACGCGAGGTACGGAGGGGCCTCGCATGATTCATTAGTTTGGAATCTATGTAGTTTCCGCCAATATATACAAGACCAAACACGAAATAATGAATTTTCAAATTACTGGCTACTTGGTAAACCTTAAACTAATAAATCTAATATAAAACGTCTTTAGATTAATTCGAATATTTTTTTATTATTAGGAGATTCTGGATATCCTCTAGAACCATTTCTTTTAACCCCGTACAGGGCTGCTATAGAAGGAAGTAGAGAAGCAAGGTACAACACCATACATTCGAAAACAAGAAGCATTATAGAAAGATGTATTGGGATACTTAAGGCTAGATTCAGATGTCTATTAAGTGCCAGAGAATTACACTACACTCCAAAAAAAGCAGCTCAAATAGTGAATGTATGCGTAACGTTACATAATATATGTCTTCATTTTAATGTGCCATTCGACAGGCAAGAAATAATTAACGAGGAGGAATTACAAAATGATCTTGATAGTTCTATTGTAGGAAGTTCTACAGCCAGACAGATCAGAAATAATGTACTAAATTCTATTACATAAATAATAAATTATGATTATTTTTATACAATAAAAATATATTTTTATTTAACTCATTTCATTATCTAATTCATTATTTTAAATATAGTAATTGCAAAATAAATATTTTAATTGTAATTTGAAAATATGTTCACATTTGTTTTATTGTATCACGTATCAGTTGCTTGTCTGTAAGTCTAATTTCATTCGTTTTATCTCTAAATGTTCAATTTTAAATTTTCTATCCTCTAGTTTGTCTTTCTCGTCCATTAACGTTTTCCTCTGCTTTAACTCCATTTCCATTTCCTTAATTTGTATTTGCCTTTCCTTTAACAGCACCATTTTCTTATTCAAATCGTGTTCTTTTTCCTTTAGTCTACACATCCGCTTCATGAATGAGTTCGTATCAATTAATATATCGTTGATATCAGTAAGCTTCGTAGTAATTTTTTCATGAAATTATTGTTGCAGTTTAATTTGTTGTTCTATTAATTCGTTTTTACCTTTGCTTCCAGATGTTTTGGTTTGTTGTGGTTCTGTATTATTATTTTCTCGCGGATGTATTGTATTATTACTCACTTCATCAATACAAATGGAATCATTTGGTGGTGGTAGGATGTTTGTATTGTTCGGTAAATTTAATGCTGAATCTCCAAACGATGCCGCACCAACGTTACCATCTACAGCTTCTGTCAAATTTGTAATTCGAATTACATTTTCTTCGAGCGAGGAAAATTTATGGCTTCTTGAGGGACCGCCACCAGTAGCTGCAATATTCTGTTTGTTTTGCCTTAATTTCTTTTTAATGTTGTATTTATAGTCGCACCAAACTTTTTTCCAAACATCGGAGGATCGAATTGGCGGCCCATGGCTGTTTAATCGTGCTCCAATTTCATCCCAGAGGCGCTTATTTGATACACGGGCATCTGCAGTTAGGTTGTAGCCTTTCGCGAAGTCCGGATGTTCTTCCATAAACGAGACTAAAATGTCGAACTGGTTTAAGGTCGTATTTTTCGCTGCCCTAAATTATGTACAATAGTTTTTTGTTAAAAATTACATTTAAGATTCCCATAAGATTATACATTTTTTAAAGCAAAAAATAGTTCAACAGACACTTAAAAATTCTATAATCAATGCGCACATAATTAAAAACACATTGTACTATATGTATATTTATTTTACTATATATATATATATATATATATATATATATATATATATATATATATATATATATTATGTTTTTAATAGTAACTCATTAAACGATATTTTTATGTTCAAAATGGCGCGTGCATAAATAAAATCAACGTACTTACATTTTAAAATTTTGCTTCCTTTTCATTTGCCTTCGTGAACTAAACTAACTACGAATAAAAATTCGTTCATGATCGTAGAATTATTGCTCGTAATCGAATTGCCCAATAAGGGAAATTTTCGATCGTTTCTTTGTTATACGTTTTCGTTTAAATAAAATTCGATTTCGAATTCCCAAATACCGATGATTCGAAAATGTCATTCGATTGATCGAATTCGATTTCCCAAATAAGGGCCCTGTCAATTTAGGTGAATGTAATGGTTTTTCATGAATAATTTGTGGATTTTCTTCGCACCAGAATCGACAGATTTGTTTATTTACCGCACCACTCAGATGAAAGTGAGCCTCATCGGAGAAGATGATTTTCTTAAAAAAATCGTTATCGTTTTCAAGTTGTTCCAAGGCAAAATCAGCAAATTCACGACGTTTACGGTGGTCTAATGGCTTCAGTTCTTGAGTGAGAACAATTTTATACGGATGCAAACCCAAATCCTTTCTCAAAATCCGCCAGGTTGTGGTTTGAGATAGTCCCAATTCTTGAGAACGTTTTGGAATCGACAAATTGCTGTCTTCAGCAACACTTGCCTGAACGGCAGCAATATTTGCATTACTTCGAGCGTTTCCTCGTCTTATTGTCACTTGAACATTATGTAAAGAAAATGTACGCTCAAAATTTTCAACAATTCGACGAATAGCGAGCACACTTGGACGATTATTACGACTATAAAATGGCAAAAGCGCACGAAAGTTGCAATTGGAGAACGATTATTTTGATAATAAAACTGAATAATTTGTAAAAGTTGTTCTTGCGTATATCTGACCATGATGAAATTGTAAACATTACTGAATACAGTGAAACTAAAAATGACAGATCAAGACATATTACAAATGGCCGAAACGTCACTTAAAAATCATATCATTCCTATTGGAATACCCTATACTTATTTGTGTTTAAAATTGTAAAAAAAAGTACAAAAATTGCAATTTTGATGTTTATAAACCGTCAAATTTTATCTATATTTATTTATTTATCCAGTAATGCGGATGGTATTTGACAGAAAAAATTCGTAGCAATATAATCAGCATGTTGAAGCTCCATGTCAGCCTCTACACTGATGAGGAAGATGGATCGGCGGTGAGATCTGCAATCCTCAAAGGGGTAATAGTTATATTTATTAAGGTTCAAACTCTATAAATCCCGGTTCAAATGCATCGCATATTCGGCTCGCCAGTCCAAACAAATAAGCTTACTAACATATCTAAACTTGCAATATAAATAGAAATTAGAAAAAATAAACAAAATAAAAATAAAATCTTTAAAGCTAAACTCTTGAAAGCCGTTAGTTAGGTATATTAATTCAATAATATTTGACAAGAGTAGGAACATCTTAATCAAATCTCAAAATATGACCAAACCAAACAAAATCCAAAATATTTATCAAGTACATTTTTTATCGTAGATTCTATACATTGAATTTGTCGTTATCATTTATTTTGAATTCACAAAATCATATCGACTAAAACGTGCGAAGATAAATAAATCATAGTAAATCCTAATCCAATCCTTCTTATACATAAATATTTACTATCATAATCTGATAAAATTTAAAAAAAAGTTTGTGTTGTATGTAGACGACTGTATACGTAATAAAGAATTATACGAGATACGGTACGTCAGGTTTATTTTGTGTTTTTAAAGCAAAAAAAAATGTTTATCAAGTATGTAATCTCCTTCCATGAAGTATTAGATAAATAAATTCCTCTATAAATTATGTATGTGGATAATACATATTCAATATACTAAGCCTATATACATATATTCATGTTTTAATCTGGATGTAGTGTTAAAAAATGTAGACATCATAATATTTGCTTAAATAGCTTGTTTATAATATACTCTCTCGTTGTACAAGGCAGTCTATGTAGAAGTATTTTTTAAAGGAACCCAACATCTTTAATTTACCGAACAAGGGAGAAAGACCATCCTAATAAAATTTATATGCCTATCAATTTAGGTTTGTGATACACTCTAATCTCATTCACAATTTTGGGTTATACAATTTTATTTTGGTAAATAACTATAGTTAATATAAATTGGATCATATATATTCTAATAAATGGTATATAACAAGGATTATTGGGTACATTTACTTGGTATACAGGTTGGAAATTATTCAATTGTAAATATAATCATAATTTTTAAGTTCAATGAGACAGAATAGACCCGAGGTATGCATTACGTACATTGAATTAATCTTTTCACTATAATCCGGTTGATTATCGGATTTGATTTGATCAAAGTGAATTTAAATGTTTACCTCGCGTTAAAGGATTTCATTCACCTCAATAACAATAGAAATCGAACCATTGGAAATATAAGTAATTCTCTGTTATCTATGGATTTGTTTTCATGTCAAGTAACCGCTTATCGCAATGTTTATAAATATTTAAGTATCCAAATTAATTATATGTTCTTATCAGTAAATTATATATAGCTAATAACTCTTCATACCACAATAGAATTTAAGTAATTAATTAGGAATCACCTGTCTAGTATATTTATTAAAACGTATTATGTTTTCGTGTGCTTCTAATATCTATACGTAATATGCGAGGCCTTAGAAAGCTAAGAGACTATGAAACGAAAACATCTTTTGGAAATTCACGTTTTTGCATTTGCTGATTTAGTCGGCACAACTGAAATTTCATATATGCAGCAAGCATCTCACACCGCTACACTGAACGTAACCTGTGGCAAAGGTATTTATTCTTGTACCAAAGAAGTTTCATTTAATGAGGATTTGCGGCATTTAAGTTGCCTATTCAGATCAAGTTTCAAAACACTATTTAAGACATTTAGTTATATCTGACTAACAAATTTTGATAGTTACTTTAATAAACGTGCACAAATTACCTTTGCAATATTTTTTGTCCTAATGGGTAGGTTGCAACAATAAAATAATTAATACGTTATTAAAGGTGATACAATAAAGCGTGTGATTCACGTCAGAAATCCCATTTTGGGAATCCCACAGTATTCTTATTTTGTCGAGTAGATTTGATTGTGAAAAATTTGTGCCGGAAATCCCATAGATCAGTTTAATGATTAAAGCATTTGTTTTGCTTTAGTTTATCTTTTCAAAACTGTGCTTGTCAAAAACAATTTAGTTTTCCTCCATCCATTTGTCAGGATTTTTCCTAGAACGGCTCTGCCTATTTACATGCGATATGTACAACGTCTATTTATGTAGATAAACTATGTAAGAAAATGTCGTAGTTTTCTAGTCACAATGTTTAGACTAGATAATTTTTTGGTCATTTAGCTATCCCCAGGAAACACAGCGTGGCGGCGACCAAGGTACTTCCCATTTTTTGGTAGTTCTTTCTTCTTGTTTTTTTTTAATTTTTTCCTATTAATTTTTTTATTTTTTTTTTATTATTTTGTAGTTTTTTTAGTTTTAGAATTCAATGTTTAATTTAGTTATATGTAGTTTCATTTGTAATTTAGTTCATCGTTTAATTTTCTAAATAAAAGAGAATCGTTCTTTAAACCGTACACTTGTCGTACACTCGCCCATACATTTTCAGAAATTGATCTTTTGAAATTAGGGTTGAAGGAAGAGTCTTGTAAGTGCGATTCTGGCCGATGGGGGGAGTAGGCACAAGTGATTTCATTAAAAAAAGGTGGAGTTTCAGAAATCGCCCATCAAAAATTTTTCAGAAACTGATCTTTTGAAATTAGGGTTCAATTAAGGGTTTCTATACTTCCAATTCTGGCTGATATGGAGTATGTCACCATTAAATTATGGCCTTATCAGGTTATATACATCTAGTCTAAACATTGTGACTAGAAAACTACGACATTTTCTTACATAGTTTATTTACATAAATGGACGTTGTATATATCGCATGTAAATAAGCAGAGCCGTTTTAGGAACAATCCTGACCAATTCTGGAGGAGAACCAAATTGTTTTTATCATGCACAGTTTTGCTCAGTTAAACTAAAGCGAAACATATGCTCTAATCATTAAACTGATCTATGGAATTTCTGGCGGGGTAATCACGTCAGAAATCCCACGTTATCTCTCAAAATACATTATACACAAATTTTACCGTTAGACGCACAAAATTGCACAATCAAATACTATTCGACAAAAAAAACTGTGGAATTTCCAAAATGGGTTTTCTGACGTGACTCACACAATAAAGCAACATTATCTAGGTAACCGTATTAGGTAAACTGAGGTATGTAAGATTTCTTCAGTAAATTCCACTAACCAAGCATCGGTTAATGTCTTATAGAGTCGTTAAATCCGCTAAAAAAATGTTACCATCCAAGTTGACAAATTATTATGCAGGTCCCGTGGAAAGAAATCATCGTTTTAAGTTTAAACCTATACTAACTCTTTTTCCTCTTCGTGTCTATTTAAATTACAAGATTATTGTTGGAATTGTGCTGGTCAGGCTCACTACTGATTTGATAAAAACGTGGATTTCCCAATACCTATATGAAATTAAAATGAATTTAAAATGAATTTAAAATCGGCGGGATCTACTGCTGTAGTACTAGTCTACTGCTGCAGTCCAGCGATAGATCAGAACCAGAAATGCTAATACTTGAATCGCCAAATTCCCAAACAACCACATCTATTTCATCTCGTTAGATCCCTTCAACTCTTTAGGGTGTGAACGATGATTCACGACACTGTTTTATTGTGAGACCTTGCCTCATGCACAAAACACAACTGATTCTTTTCCTGTTTCCTTCTCATGTCTTGCTAGAATTCTCGATATTTATCGCTAGTCGCGAATGTGGATGGCGAAATAGCTCAATTCAGTAAAACGAGCTATCCCTCGTAATTAAGCGGCACGGTGTATAAATATTTTTACTACGATGAATGCCACGAAGTGAAAAGTTTTTTTATTGAGCCGCTACAAGCTCAATGATGTTCAAGAGCATGAACTAATGAAAACTGTATCGAAATTTTCCTCTTCTGAGAATTTGGTTCTTGGAAAAACCAAACAGACAGACCAAACAGATAAGATATTAATCTGATTGACAACGCATACCCATAATGCTGAAAACAGACGTGCGAAATTTCTCATTCGGAGAATATAGAATCCACTACTTTATATGATATAAAACACATGCATTTCGCATAGCATGCGTTATTTTGCAAGTTGTCTCTGGGCCTATTTTTTAATTTAACCTGCGAGCAAGCAGTACGCTGTCAAAAAATACTCTGCGTTTTTTTATTCAACCTGAGTAATTTTACTCTGCACACTGTGTTTTTATTTGTGAACTGTGCTTACACCGAGCATACTCGGTTCTTTAAATTTTACTCTGAACAGAATGCCAGTGTACGAAGAGTATGCAAAGTAAAAAACAAATTTTTTCTCTATGCACACTGGATCATTTGGAACTGCACAACCTGTGCTCGGTGTACAATACCCAGGGCAAGCCTGCTTTCTCGGGTTTAATTAAAAAATAGAAAATATTTTTCTAAAAAAAACGCACCGCAGCAGTGTTGACTACTCAACAAAAAAATATATCATTAATTAATATTAACATCACGACGGCTTTTCAATGTTTTGACAGAAATTCAAAAACAAATTGTATATTGTTTATTGAAAAATCTACCGAAAAATAGAAGCGCAATGTCAGAAAAATACGCTTATGTAGTTAAATTGCGTTTTCGCATGTGTATTCGCATGCGTAAAATCTGCACATCTGTTTCCAGCATACAGCAACGTTATTACACTGTTTCTCCGTCCGTTCAGGCCGACTTATTAAGAGAAAATGCCGTGGGAGTGAATGGAATTCACCGGTGACATTGATCCGAAAGGCAAACGGAAAGATAAGTTTATGCTTGGATGCCTTACGTAATATTGAGGAACTACTAAGTCATCTAGATCAAACTAAATTTATATCCATCATATTTCCCATTGATTTAGGATCTAAGAATAAGACCGCTTTTATGATGCACGGGAGTCCGTTATACTAGTTTACGATAATGACTATCAGGCTATGCAATACTCTCCAACGTATGTGCAAATGGGGATCGGGTGATTCCATACCATCTCAATTCTCCACCTCGACCACCTGCTGTCTGCAGTATGGAAATAACACTTGTCTTTGCTGAAAGGAATAAATCGCTTACTGCAAGAGTCAACGCTGATAATAAATGTATCGAGAAATGTATCGATTTGTGTTAAAGTCAACTAAATTTATGGGGTATATTGTTGATGAAGGAGTTCTACGACTAGACCCAGGCAAAACTGAAACCATTACAAAATACCAACATTTTTTTTTTGGTATGACCGAATAATACCGATGGTTCATACAAAATTATTATAAATTAGCCTCTCCTCTATCATATTTATTGAAAGTCCAAAAGAAATTCGAATGAACGCTGGAAGTCGACGCGCCGACTGATTTCAGTACAGAAATATAGTACAGTATTAACCCGATTTACCGAAAGGCACCAACAATTTTGCTTTCGTAAAATTTTTTAAAAAGGGTTTTAGAATCTTCAATTTCTAGAACTTTTTCTGTACATCATCAGGACTAAACACTAAAAAAGTTTACAACAAATATGAAAAAAAAAATTAAAATACATGAAAAAATTAAATTTTAAAATAAATAAAAAAAACTTACAATTAAATATCAATAAAACAATTTTTTACAAAATATCAAAAAAAATTTTAAAATAACCTGTTGTTATTGATCCACTATCACATATGAACAAATCGGTTATTGTTTAGGTAAATTTCAATTTAAAGTTGTTGGGAAAGCTGTCATCATAATTTAGGTAGGTCGTTATTTTTACCTTTAGGTAGTTTATAAATGTACTTGCCAATGAAATAATGTGTCGAATGTGCTGTTTATCATCAAACTCTGCTATTCTGAGGGGTTATGTAACTCACGGTGACTTGACAAGCATTAAATTTTCAAGTTTTTTTAGATTTCGTAAAATCGGATACTTTAAAATCTTAAAATTAAATCTTTCCGAATTTATGTCGAAAATTACTCCCGCACTGTGATCACCGACCACGCGTCACTTATCTCAAAGAGATCTTGCTGGTCGACTTACACGTTGGGCTTTAACGCGACCTTTCAATTTTACAATTGTTCATAGAAATGCACAAAACATCGTTCTCAATGCTTTATCTCGAATTAATTATTCAAGGCATCTTCGAGTTGAAACAAACAATTTCTATTATCAGACCATGATGTCTCTTCTTACACCAATTCGACTAAAAGAAAATGACCTCGATACCTCTAATATCAAACTAGAAAATGATTGTGTCACATGTAAACCTGTAAGTCGGTAAATTACATTACGAAACCTATAATGGACTCTTTTCAAGAAGTGTGTCGGCCCGTTTAATTTCTCTACGTGGATTTCTTGGGTACCAACCTAAGGTCTAACTAATATGCCCCGTTTTTTTGCCTTAATCTAAGACAAGCTACAGCTAAAGCTTTTATTTCTTTTCTTGACAAGTTATTCTTTACGTTTTCAGCACATCAAACGATTTTTACGGACAATGGGCAACAGTTCTACTCAATAGTATTTAAAGATTTTCTAGATAAATTTTATGTGGATCATGTCCTGACGTCCAAATATTCGTCGCAGAGCAATGCCTCTGTAAGAGTAAACCGAACACGCCGGCGCATTCCGGCCTTACATTAAAAAGTATCAAAGATTTGGGCCTGACAGCCATCTTTCAGAATTCAAACTCGCCTTAAACTTCTTTATATTTGAACAAAACCAAATTTTACACGGGAAAGTATACGAGCTAAACAATCTACTTCGACCCACTGACGATTATAGTATAGCTATATATTGGGCGTACAAATAAGTTTTGAGGGATTTACAAAAGATGGCGTAACTAGTATTAAATCGCTTCGGGCCATCTTGTAACTATATTCATCTTAAAGCGTCATCATTTCCCTCTAAAAATCCGTGTGCGTCATGTCAATGAAGTGTAAACAACATATTTTTGCATATTTTTGTGTGCTTTAACCATGTCATGTACAATTCAGTGTGTCTCGGTCCAACTATTGCCGGGGTATTAATAATTAATTACATTTGAATTTTTGACTTATAGATGGCTAATGTGTAAGAATCACAACAATCAGTTTCGAACAAATGAGACTATTGATTTGAAAAAATCAGTCTTCTCATCAGGTCGCGACGACTGATGTTGTATTATTACATTTGGAATATTGTCTATATATATAGAACATATCATGTAGTTGTACTACTAGCGAATTACTGCATAGCGTACGATCAGATAAGTCAAAAATTCAAATTTATCCGCGATCCAGCGTTAAAGGAAAAAGTTTGGGGTGCTTGGGAAGTTGATTGTGTATAAGTAAGTGTCGATTATCATATTCGTTTGTCGCACAGATAGTGACGCTAAATGGAACAATTTCCTACGATATGTGAATTTAATTCGAGAGTGCTGAAATATACCAATATACAGAACAATCACAATAACACCATTACAATTGCAAGAAACCAAAGTAAAATAATTAATTACAATTATATAAATATCTGATCGAAGGTCCTTTCGAGAGGCAAAACCAATAATTTTGAAGGGGCGGTAAATTACGAGGTCGACTGACCGATGATTAAAATACTTAGGGCTACAACATATCATTTTTCTTCTTTCTTATAGTGTTCGTCTGTTTAATAATTTAGAAACCTATGACGACCATGGTTTTCGTAATTTCGAAAGCATTCTTTTTAGCTCGAGCTATGACACATACAATTGTTTAGTTTGTATTACGAGTAGCGGAAATTATTTCGTAGCGGTAAATTTTTATTTTTAAATATTAAAGAATGGAGAGGTTTAATTGTTGTGGCCAACACTTCACTTACTTTTACGATAAATGTACATAGATCTCGAATTCACCACACTTATTTCTAATTCGAAAAATTTTTAGCACTCCATCTATAGCTTTTGACAAAAGTGATCATTGAATTCGTTTGGTCATCGTTTAGTCAAGATTGGTCACTAGTTTTAGTCGTTTGGTCACTTACGATTAAACGGTAAATAAATAATGAAAAATACAACAACAAAAAATCCCTGGTAGCACCACATTGCAAGAAAATCATTTCGTTTTTATCAAATTTCTTTAGGTAATTGTTTGGTCAGAATTGGTCACCACATTAAAGACATAAGATATAATCAATTCAATTTTTTGGTTCTTCATTACTCGTTCAGGATTGGTCACAGGCTGATTTCGTTTGGTCACCCCTACATAACGATTTATTGCGAACATTTTTTAGTAACTTATTATTTCCACTGAGTTTTTAACGAATTATCGCAATAAATCATTATGTACGGGTGACCAAACGAAGTCAACCTGTGACCAATCTTATGTCTTCCACTTTAGATACAATTCTTTGAAAAAAGCAATAATTTTATCTAAATGGTATATTGGATTTTTATTAATCTCGGAAAATGAAGTTCCCAAATAAGCGACGAACCTGATTTTATCGAATTAATACAATTTAGATTTTGTTTTTTCGCAACAAAACTGACACATTGGTGACCAAACACCAAAATGCGATGACCAATTCTGACCTAACGATTACCTAAAGAAATTTGATAAAAACGGTATGATTTTCTTGCAATGTGATGTGGTGCTACCAGGGATTTTTTGTATAGGGTTTTCCAATAAGAGTGATATGATTTCTTTAAAAAACACACTAATCGTTAAGGAAATTGAAATGTTTTTTATTTAATGTGAAGTACAATCAATACAATTAAGTTCTGAATAAAACGTCATTCAAATGGCCTCCACGAATTCTTCTGCAGGAACGAATTCGATGAACTCAATTTTCGAGCACTTTTCCACTAAATCAAGTCGTATGTCATGAATAGCACGTTCAATATTGACTTGTAAAGCTTGAAGAGAGTTTGGTTTATTGCGAAAGACCAATGACTTCAAATAACCCCACAAGGAATAGTCTAATGGTGTTAAATCACAACTTCTTGGAGGCCATTCAATATCACAATTTCTTGAAATGATCGAATCTCCAAACTTTTCTCGAAATAGTTCAATTATTGCGCTTGCTGTGTGGCACGTAGCCCTGCCTTGTTGGAACCAAATCTTGTCAAGATCAACTTCTTCCAAACAATAAAAACTAGTGACCAATCCTGACCAAACGATGATCAAACGAATTCAATCATCACTTTTGTCAAAACCTATAGATGCGGGGTGCTAAAAAGGAGGAGCCGGATTTGTGATCAAAATTTTCTTGTATAATCAAAATTCATTATTCCTGCTTAAATTTCAAAAAACCAACAAGGTCAACCGTTGTTGAAAATTTAATCTTGATTGCAAAAATTTAAAAGCTCCTACGGAAACTGCTACATACTTCTGGTACACTGGTACTTCTGGTACAATCTACCATATTTTGCATGGATCTCCCAACTTAAGGGTAAACATTCGTTTGAAGTTTTAATCCGAATAGTCGAAATCCATGCACTGGTCAGTAAAGATGGCGAATTTTGGTGAAATAAAGTGTTGCCATCAAACTCGTAATTTTCGATAAAATTTAAAATATCCGAACTAAATTTGTTCGAAATTTAATTTGCAAACATTTTATTTCAATCGTTTCTTATAAATATTTTTCAAATTATTTGCAAAAAACGAAAATGGTCCTATGGAAGGTACCACTTCCGGTGAATCAGTTTTGGCCAAATATCACTAGGACTTCGAAATTCTTGGAAAAAGCTTAATTATGAAGTCTGGGCTGTAAAAAAGCCGAATTTATGTACATAGCATTCAAAATATTTAGCAAAAACCGAAAAGCTCCAATGGAAGTTGCTACTTTCACTTGACCTATTTCGGCCAAAATTCACTGGGATCTCCCAATTTATTCAAAAAGCTTAAGTATGAAGATTCATCAATCAATCCATCTGGGCTGTAGAGGGCCGCATTTTTGTTGAAAAACCAAAAATTACTGGAATATTCCGATTTATGAAAAAAGTTCTATTATTAAGTTTCACTCCGATCATTTAATCCATCTGAGCTGTAGATACAACTGAGATAATTGAGACTCTACCGTGGCAATCTACTGATAGAGAAAAATATTCAAACCATAGCCCCAGCGAACATAAACGCAAACTGCCTAATCGTACAAATTAAATTTTTAAACCAATTTAATTGATCACACAAATGTTAAATACTATTTTATAAATATTGTATTTACAAAACTACGATCCATATAAGTTTTCTTTCTTGCACTAGGATCATAGCTCATCTTCTTATACCACTTTTTTTCGTTAGATTTACTCCAGTCTCATAAACTCAATTAGTGCCACCATTCCCGTTCAAATTATCTCACTATCATTAGTCGCACGTTCTATTATTACACTTTTGAAAATTTGGTGAGGTTACTTTGTTTTGATTTTTATTGGACATTGTTATCCCTTTCCGTACGACATGTTTTTTATTTCTCACTCCCGCGGTATCGAAATTTCACCCTTTTATATTATTTTTAAATCTGACAAGTTTAAATCTAATGTTTTATGTACCTACGACATAAATTATAAAGGCTTTTTTATCATGGGCGAATTACATGAATCTGCCCACACAACTACGAGCAGGATGCATATTAAAATGCACCGCACAATTCTAATTTCCAAATAAATCTTGTCCCACCTACTATGCTATTTGACTTTTGTTATTGAACCATAAACATACGAGCACAGACAAGAATTTAATTTTCCCACAGCAGAGATATTATTCTCAGCTCTCCGCAATCTCTCTCGCTCTCACTCATTCATGTCGTGTGCTGCAATACTACTATTTGTTTTCCAAATGAAAATTACAACAATAACAACACAGACAGTGTATTCGAGATTTTCTCAAAACAATTCTGTTTTCAGGTTTTCACATTTTATCCGCGACTGTATTTTTTTATTTTGTTTTGTTTTTCATTTTGTTGTTGTTGTTGGTTCAGTGTACTGTGTTGTACGTACACAACAGATAGAAATAGTTAAAACAAGCAGCATGGTTAGTCAGTCTGATATGAAACGTTCAGTTGTAAATATCATAAAATAAAATTTAATTTATTCCGTAAACCCAAAAATTTGAAAAGTTTCGTTTTCTCGAAAAGTGCGAGTGGTTTTTGTTTTCGAAGTGGGTTTTTGTTGTATATTTGTTTTCAAGTTTTATATGGATTTTAACTCGGTGTTAAGTGAAAATTTATTTGTAAATAAATGCAAAATTTATTTACATTAAAAAGAAAAAAAAGTGAAAATAAAGTAAAAAATTTAATTAGTGGAATTAAATATTATAATATAAAGTGAAATTTTTGATGTTATTATTTTGGAATGTTGTTGTTTTTAATTAAAAAATAATGTAAGGCCTTTAAAATAAAATTATTTTCCTTAATTGTTTTGATGAAAAGAAAAATATTTTCCTTTTTTTGGATAAATTTAATTATAGAGAGCTTTTGGTAATTTTGTTTTTGTAATGGGGAAATGAGGGTTTCTAATAATATGAATATATAAATATTCACGTTATATTTTTAAAATTTATAACCGACTATAAATAATACTGTTGTCTATATATTATTATTTTTTATAACGTAAATTGATTTTGGCAGTTACAAAAAGTGTAAAATCTAAAGGATGGAAAATTTATATTTTTATTTATATTCATAATATGTGTGGTTCTGAAGCGCACACACATACACATACGGTCTACGTCTATTTTGAGATTAATTGATTATGATTTGAAAATTATTTTGGTATTGTTTTCCTTCGCAAAAAAAAACAGAAAATCAATTTAAGATGTGATTAGAGTTATCAAATATTAAGGAGAAAAAAAAGTCTAATGTCACCGTGTGTTGTGCTTTAGATTTTGATTAACAACAATTTAATAAAATATGTTATGGTTTATATAATTTTATCACGTGTCATGCCGAGTTAGATCATAATCTGTTGGGGATAATACTGAGATTTTTTATATTTTCGTTTTGGTTGATGTTTTATTCACATATTGATATAAAATTAATTGGCTTTCACCTTTTTATGTAATGATGAATGAGCGTCATCATTTTTGTTAGGATGTTTTTCTATTAATTCCTATAATTAGATTCGGTTCATTTGTGAAAGAAATTTTGAGTGAGTTTTATGAGTAATATTTCGTATGGACTACAAGTCGTCTGTACTTGCTTAATTTAATTTACTATGTGCTAATAAAATAGATGATTGAGAAAACATGAAAAGTGAATATATGTTCCGGCTCTGAAATGATTGTTCAATAGCGAGAAATAAAATTAGATACATTATAGTTTATATGAAAACTAAAATAAAAATATTTGATTGAAATTATCGGTCACTAAAAGATCGTTGGAACGATTCATCCAAACGACTTTCAAAGAGGGTCAGAAGATCAAATAGGGTTTAGGAAGACTGTTTTGTGTTAAAAAATTTTCTCCGAGCTGAATAATTTATGGCACCTTCGGAAAATGGGCATAATCCGCGAGTTCTGAACTCGTTTCGGAGGGCACTTTCTTTATTAGCAAGACTTAAAATGTATTTTTCGAGTAATGGTGGAAATTCCGCACGATTTAGTTTAGCACCACAATTTTCCATTCGCCATTTGCTTACACAATCTTTCCAAGCCAACTTGAGGGGATGGAAAAATGCAACATCCATTCGCTGCAAAATGTTTATTGAGTGAGCTAAGAACGAAATTAATAGTACTTTTTTCTTCTTACAAAATTGACTTAACGCTAAAGACAAATGCCCATCCACAAACAGTACTACCGGCAATTCTATTTTCCTTTCCAAAATCCATGGGTAAAAAATACTGGTAATGTTCTCATAAAATGTAGCGGAAGTCATCCAACCACTTTCCGTATATCCCACTTTTTTGGATATTTGTTTAAAATTTCCGAAGAAATACGCCCCTTATGGATATATTAGCATAGGTGGAGAGAATTCCAACAGCGAATGCCATGTTACAAGAACAGTATAGTTTTCTGTAGAATCATTGGCTACGATTTTATTGATTTTTTTTGCTCCAATTTTCCCAATATGCGGTTTCACAACAGTTAAATACTCTTGAGGGATCGTTTATAATATTTCCTTCTCCGAAATATTCTACTACTTCGCGAAACCAACTTCGAATTTTTTCCTCCGTGACAATGGACCGATATTTTTGTAGATTCTCTGTAACAAGCTGCGATATCTCGGTGTACCGTCTGAGAAATCTCTCAAACCATGCTCGACCTGGCTTTTTCAAATTTTTTATTAAAACAGCGACGCTATCAAGTAGTTGGATTTTTGATATCGGGAAGTCTGCTTTACCCATTTGGATAATCCAATCTACTAGTATTTTCTCCTCCTCTAGGATTATGATGGCTGGGGTTCAAATTTACCCGATATTGGCCGTTTTCCATTATATTTATATAATAATGCGGTTTTTGCTATTCCAAATATTTGCTGGCTGCGTAAACGGTCTTTCCATTTTCGATGGCCGCAATAGCTTGAAGAACGGTTGCTTCCGAATATTTTATTAATCGGTTTTTGGTCTTTGTTTTGCCCATCATAACGTTAAACCAGACAAGATTCAAATTGTGATTTGTGACCTAGTTGAATGTAATTGTTTAATAAATGGCAGGTCACAGCAACGACAAGGATGAATCCTTATTTAATTAAATATTGCATAATAATTAAATTTTTGCGTTTTATTGCTTTATAAATTGTCAATTTATGAATTAATAAAAAGTTATGTAGAATGTAATTCGGACCTTTTGAACCGAACGAAAATGGTTAATTGTGACCGCAAATATTTATGGAAATCTTAATTTTAATAAAAGAATTTGCTTTGGTCACAAATAAATTTTTAAAAAGTTCAAGCTGTTTTGCATTCAAAGTAGTTAAAATAAAGTTTAAAAAAATCCTCGATATATAAAAATATTATCGTTTTAAAATTGTTTAATTTTATATATTGTTGACCTATTGGTCACAATTACCGACATACAAGAAATGTGCTTGTTTGTAATGCGGACTGAATTTATCTTGTGGTTTAGGCTTACATTTAAATTAAATCACAATTTTATTGAATTTTCACTTCATTCAATACAAATACTTTTTAATTAAACATAAATTTTAGTTTTAAGTTGTACTTACCGTTTTTAAATATAAAAACTTATTTCGGTGACTTCTCACAACAACAAATGAATTAGATCGCAAAAACCCGCTAGGTCACGAATTCCCCCAATCATATTTTAATATTCATTAAGAAATTTTAAATTCATCTGCATTAATTACTTTAAAAATTTTCGGCTTTTTTATAGACAAATATTATTTTCTATGACATTCACATTGTTTGAGACCTTTCGGGCCACCAAAAAATGAGGTCATTTACTTACAATACTCTACTAAAAAAAAGTAGAAAATTCACTTAACCCCCCATTAACCCCAATGAAATCAAACTCAAGGAAAATTCACTCAACCCCCCATTAACCTCATTTTTTGGTGGCCCGAAAGGTCTCAAACAATGTGAATGTCATAGAAAATAATATTTGTCTATAAAAAAGCCGAAAATCTTTAAAGTAATTAATGCAGACGAATTTAAAATTTCTTAATTTATTTAGTGTGGGCATAATACACACATATAAAATGAGAAATTCCAAGAGTTTTCTTGGTGGGATTTGGTGATATAATTCGCTAAATCGAAATGTTCTTGTTGATGAGTAGACCAACTTTTATCGGTACGAAACCAAACTGCCAAGAGGAAACTTGAGGCAGTTCTCATTTTTGTAAAGGGTTGTGTGGCTCTATACACATAAATACCCTTGGGGTTAATGGGGGGTTGAGTGAATTTTTTATTTCTTTTTAGTAGTGTATTGTAAGTAAATGACCTCATTTTTTGGTGGCCCGAAAGGTCTCAAACAATGTGAATGTTATAGAAAATAATATTTGTCTATAAAAAAGCCGAAAATCTTTAAAGTATTTAATATTCATATGGCCTTCAGAAATCATGTAATGCCATCATGGGTTTACAATAATAAATTTAGATTTCTTTTTTTTTGGTAACATAAAGTCTATAATTTTATAATTAAGTTTTTATGGTTTTCAGCCTTTACAAATATATTTTTCACCAGCACGACATGATTTTTCAAAATATTATATTTTTTTTTCCTGGATGTTTGGTCACAAAATTAACTCTGTACTGCTCCCTTTTAATCTTTCGCGCCGTCGCTTATATCATTTTGTGTTTTGCATTATTTTAAACCCGCATTGATTACTAAACCATTCGGACTTACTAGCATATACCTTAAATACATCAAACCATACTGTAGAATAAGCGCGCATCATAAAATGTGCTTGATGTGTCCGGCGGGTTCCATATTTTCATCACTACAAAGTTAAGCATTCGACTGGTGCATGACTAGATTCCGGCACAATTATAAACTACGCCTGCTGGAAAATTTAAGTTTTTCGTATTTCAGGCAGTTGTCAAAAAATTCTCTATTAAAAAATGGTTTATCTAGCAAAATCATGTACAAAGTCTCGTGTAATTTGCTTCACCCGTGCGTCGACGATCTGACGTAATTTGCATTCAACTCAAGGTTAAAATTATCAAATGCACCTAGAAAAAAAATATATAATAAATACATGATTGCATTTACCATATTATGATAATACAAATTATTGTGATATTCCCTATTATACAATCGTTAGAAATACTGCCAATCATAGTTTATATGATAGTGTGTTAAATGTAATTATTTCAAATGATTGATTGTGTTATAATATGATATTCTTGATCATTCTTCTTCATCTGTTGAAGACATCTTAACAATGATGATCAATGATGATATTATTCAAATAAACTATGATTGACTATGAGAAATACTAATCATTGTATAATAGGGAATATCACAATAATTTGTATTATCATAATATGGTAAATGCAATCATGTATTTATCATATTATTTTTCAAAGTGTGGTCAACTTCGGTGCAACTCAGTTTGTTTCGTTGATAAAGTCTGATTCTTAATTACGGATACAATTTATTGGCAGATTTTCTCTTATCACTATTCAGATTTGGTTAAATTTTTTTACGGTACTGTGTCATCACCTCATTTTCATCATACAAGCGAATAAACCTAGTTAATTAGTTAGTAGATCGTCGCCAATCTTTCTTTCCATTTGATTGTGTTTTGCTTTCAAGCGTTATCTTTCCATTGGAGTTTTTTTAGAATATACTAACGAGGATTATAAACAAGAACACAAAGTTGCCGAACTAAAATCCAAAGCAAACGAATAAGTGACTCAAAACATAGTTCACAATGAATGATAACCAGACGCGAGGAATGAAATGAAACTGGGGGTTAGGACTGCTTACTACAAACAGACAAAAATAAGGTTGGCAATAAGACAACATGCCAGATGATTAAAACAAGATTAAAAGAAACTAAAAATCAAATAAAAATTGAATAATTTAAATGAACATAAAATATGTTTAGACGTGTACTAATTGAAAGATGCATATAAAAGCTCCAAAGACATTTTACTAATATTGATTATAATCGAAAATATCGCTTTTATTAATTTGGCGCAGTATCCTAGTAATGGGTTCATTTTTCCCAAAATTCGTTCTGTGATCCGATACAGTTCTCAAGGCGCGATAACTTACATTAAAACGTCTCTTTTCAAGTCGCGCGCATCGAACTCAAGGCCGAGAAATCTTCGTTGAAAAGAAGTCCCACTTTATAGTTGGTCAAATAGTTTGCGTAAGCTGAGTTCAATGTAGTTTTTAGAAAGTGTTGCCAGCTTTGGATTCTTAAATTACGAAGTATTCCTTATTTTACCATGGGAGGATGGCGATGTGTTTACTTGTCGAATGGACATTTAATTTGAACATTTTAAAAACCGCATTGTAGAAATTAACTGTTATCATTACTTAGAATGCGTTTGAAATCAATGTTTGTACATAATTCGTTGAGCTTCATAAAATCAGCTGTACGAAAATATAAAAATGATTCAGCTTCAGTTGCCGTTGACGGTGCTCTGTTCGTAACAAAGACTAATTGAGGTATCTATAAATGGAAAGAACTAAACTGGTTTCGGTCGATGCGGTACGGTTGTAGTTCTTATTAATTTTAATGTAAGTCAGTTCATTATTGCAGGTATATCGGGAATAGTTAAATGAAAGTGCAGAGCTTTTAAAATAGCAATTAGAAGGGTCATTGGAACCATGTTTAAGAAAAATGTTGGAATTAGATGGGAAACCTCATTGTCGAGTGCTAGAATATGGAAAATGGAAGTCTCAAGCTTAGTTGATCCCGGCCAAGAAACTGGAGACACCATTAAGTTAAACTGACATCATTAAATGTTAATAGCAAAACTCGCTGTAACACTAATATTTTCTAATGCAGCAAGATCGGCGATTTACAGTAGTTATAAAATGGGTTCTAATACACTGTCATTTGCTGAACAAATTATATATTTTAGTAGGCGATTTCAATTAGAAAAACATTTTATCCATCTTTTTCGATTAGAAGATGTAGCGCTTCTAGCGGCATTTAAAATGCGAATAATTTTAAACAGAAGCCATACGATATACTTTCCAAAATATTTGCAATAAACGAAAAACCTCCTTTCTAAGCTGCCAGTCACCACCCGGGGACCGATTTAGACCAAAAAAGCGTTTGAAAGCTTTAACTCTCTGTAATGAAAGCTCGGATTTAGACAATTTTGTGTCAAATAAAGGAATGAATGAGTTTAGCACTTGAGTTTAGTGTTTTAATTTTTTTCTATGGAACTAAAAATTTCAGGGAACCGATAAAGTCCTTATAAACGTTTTTGATATTTTTTACCGATCACTACTTCGATATTGATAAAAACCATAGTTGCCTATTAGAGCAGTGGACTCCTTATTGTCGAACACGATTATTTAACACAAATATTTTGATAACATTATTACCTCTAAGTTTCATACAGAGTAGCTGGTTGACATCAGTAACACAAAATAAAATTTCGTTCCAGGATTTCGTTCTTCAAGTGTTAATACTATTCTGACAGCAACTACCCAGAGAGGGGGTGGATTGCTCGGGGTGCTAAATTTAACTTATAGAGAATAACTCTTTGGTTTTGGGTTTAGTTTCTGTAAAGTCTTGCCAATTGGTTCTGTCTCAATGATTGTATACCACTTTATAATTTCAAGTAATTTGGCAATTAAATATGGGTAGGAACCAAGCACAAATTTTATCGTTTAAGAAAAGTAAAAAACCAATAAAATATCCACGAAACCCAGATTTTGCACAAAAGGCGAGTTTTATTTCGTTTTTCCGCCTTTCAATTTAGTCTGGAAGTTAATTTTCGATTTTTCACAAACATACAAAAATAGAGGGCGACAAAATTTAGCAACTGTCAATTGACAAAAAAATATCTTAAATGTTAAATCTATGTAATTTGGGCAACCAAGCCACATTTCATTTGATTAAAAATGGTTAAATAATAGGAAAATACATAAATACAAAATTAAAATTACCAAAATATAATCTAAACATACATTTGTTTTTTCATATTTTACATTTAAATTCTAAGGACCTCAATTAGTACCTCATGATCATAAAAGTGTCAAGCGATAAGAAGTGTCTACTCTACTCCTATAGTGCAAGATCACTTTTTCTCGCTTTTAGCGAAAAGTCACTCAAAAATGGTGACTCAAAAACAAAAAACAAAACTAATCAAATAATTTTCTCGTCAAATGTTATTCACTTTGTGATTCACCAAAACTGATGTAGCAAGCAGCCTTTGCTTTCTCCTAAAATTTTTGTGTGTTTTTGGTTCCTATTCAGATTGTTAAAATTTATTTAAAAAAGTAAAAACTCAAACCAAAAATGTTTTCATTCGCTATATCTGTTAGGCAGTGAGTTGCGGTTATGAGGCCAAACAAAGAAAACAACAAGTTTGTATTACTAATTTATTGCTACACTATTAAATTTTGCTTATAGATGATCACTTGAATTCCCAGTTACAAGTGTTGAGCCCAATATAGGTAAAATCCGGTCATTTGGAGTGTTGCGACTTCCCCGATCGATGTTTGGCTACACCTGCAGAAACAACAACAATTAAAAACACAACACATAATACAACAATCAACCACTTATCTAGATCAAGACGACTGTCTTCGCTATAACGATGGTTACCAAACGAGTCATCCGATTAGATTATCTTCTAGAATAGATATGTAGTAATTAGTAACTAGTTATGTAATAAATATATTTGTATAATTTAGTTAATACATAATACCATTTGTAATAATGCAGCTGTCAATAAAATCGCTGTCATAATTTGTAATGACCATACTAGCCTATATTGAGCAATCTGCTCTATTAATCTGGCAACTCATTTATTGTAAAATTGTAGAAATATGGGTGTGTGCGTACGCTAGTATAAAAGTCAGGAAACCCGTCAGTCAAGGGTCATTCAATTTTGTTTTCTGTAAATAGCACGCACACATTAGCAGTGAGGATACTTACTTTAAATAAACAAATAGTACACTATTAATAAGTCTGTTTTAATCGTGAAGAGTGAACGAAGAGAAAAATACAGTCCACGAAATATATGTATAGTGGTGGTAGCGTTGCTTTACAATATCACCGAAGTCTAAACAAGTAGTTTTAAAAAATGTGCGGTGTCGTGTTTACTAAATGTTTCGTGGTTATCTACTACTCAGACGGATTGATTGTTCGGGGTGAAATATCATACTTAAACTTTTTCCACAAATTGGCAGATCTAAGTGAGTCTTGGCCGAAATTGGGTTATCGGGTTAACACGATTAAAAACAAAAATATTGTATATTAAAATTAATTCAGATCATTTTTTTTAAATTTTATCGGTAATGCTGAGTTGTATTTCACCAAAATTCGGTTTCTCTAATGAAAATTCATACTTAAACTTTTTCCATTAATTGGGAGGTTCTTTATACGAAATGTAATGTTAGCATTTAGAAAAAACGACAAAGAATTAAAAGGGTTGAATAAATTTAAAGATTCAATTTTTAACAAGAGAGTAAAGAAAGGCTGCTGGTCACAACATATTCACCTCTCCGTTTTTTAGCCAGAATCGGAGTGTGAATTTTCATGAGAATGTCTTACATTCAAATGTTTCATAATAATATTATAGCTTCAAGTCATATTTCAAAAAAAAAAAAAACATTTCCCAAACAAAGATTGTGACTAAATTACGTTTCATGAAGGTTGTTAAGCTCAAATAAATACAAATTATTTCAGGTAAAGCATTTTTGATCAAAAACCATATGTTTAGGATTGTCCTTCATTACTAAAAATACTTTTTTTCCGATCGTAGGAAAAAATATATCTTTCCGTTGTTTTTTCGAAACGAAAAGCTCATGATTCCAGTATGTTGTATTTGTTGCTAAGCAACAAGTAATAATAGTATGAGAATATTTTTTCTGGCCTAGGCCAGGAATATATTTCATTATTTTTTTGAAAAAAAAACAAAATGTATTTATGTCTTATGATGTCGTGGCTAACTAAGCAATAATTTTATGTTATTTTCGATTTTTTACTTTGTTTTGATTTCTTAATATGATAATTAATGAATAATACTAAAAATTATTTTGGATTTATATTCGTTTTAAAGTCCCCGATCGGAGAAAAATATTATGTACAATTCGGACTCCCGTGGTTGCCGGACTCGGCTATCGCCTCGTCCAATTTGCACTATCGTCCGGGAATGCAGTACTTTTCCTCCTAATTATACAATATACTATTATTTATAATATTTACATAAAAAAGTGTATCTTTAAATTTCTTTGGTTTTTCGATTTAATATTTTAGACGCAATTTTAAACCATCCACATAAAAGCATGCTCTGGGGTATTGTATACCAGTATCGAAAATCCACTTGAGATATAAAAGATTAGCAGCTGCGAGAACTGATAAACAACTTTATTGCAACTAATATTACATTTTTATCACAAACATTTTTGTATTTCTAATAACTTTGTAACATTTATTACATTTTTATGGTATTTTCTCGAAAATTATCAAAATCTTCTGGTGCATGACTTTATGAGCTGATCAAATCAATAATCATAAAATGTGTAATAAGGAAATCGAATCGTTGGGAGTTGGATAAGAAAATATAATTTTGGAGTTGGTTTCGTCGGCTAGAGGTAAAAATATAGTATGTGCATTAAGGAAGTGCAGGTGGAGGTTCCTCCCTTTCTCGGTAAGCTATTGTCGGACTATCCGTTTACATATTGGAGTTCATGTACTAATTCGAAGGAATTTACTTATATCTAAGGCATTTAGGGCTCAATTGTTTACTGAAAGACGTTTTTTGTTAATATTCCGCATAGGAACTGCCTTTATCAAGGGATATTGTTTTGATTTTCGATTACGTTTCGATATTTTACGACCTGTAATTACTTTGATAACAGCTGTGTTTTTATAAAATGAATCGGCTCGAGTTCGCGATAGTTTAAAATAAAAATTTTGATTGTTTTTAAATCAAATATACAGTTCTGAAATTACAAGAAAACTATCGCTAATACACCGTGGGATTATTTATAATTTGCTTGGTCGAGTCTAAAATAGCTAAATTAATTGGCTGATTTTTAGCATTTGAGCTTCATTTACGGATGTGAAGTTTGTCCTAACATGTCCTAAAACCAACAACAATGTTTATAATTAAATTTAATAGTGTAGTTTGAGTATTATGATATTTAACGAATTTGCTCGATGAAAATTAGTCTGGCATGGGTACTTCTATTAAAAGGTCCACCGATTTGTCATAATAGTTTCTGTACTCTGTTGGCCAATTTTTGACGAAACAAAAAGTTCCGCCGATCGTGACAATTTCCGCTTTTCGAATATACGTGACACGGAAAATGTATCGGTTCCATTGAAAAACAGAAAAATTCTCAGAAATATGTTAGGACAAAGCTATATTGTGGTGTACATCTTTTGAATATTACACAAAGTGTTCCCCTAGATTTTCCAGAAAATTTATGTTTTTCAATTAGAAAAACTCTAAGGCTATAGAATTTTTTGAAATTTATTGAAACTCTAAGGCTATAGAATTTTTTTTCTTTTCAACGGAACTAATACATTTCCCGTGTCACGTATATTTGAATAGCGAGAATTTATGTTTCATAATAATTTGGCCAACAGGGTACATAAACTATCGGTAATGAAAAATCGGTGAATCTTTTAATAGAAGTACCCACCCCAGACTAATTTTCGTTCCTCAAATTTGTAAAATATCACTCCGTGATCTATACTCAATCAATACTCACGCACTTTATCTTAGTCCTGTGTCTCAGCACATTACGTCTGCTCTCGAGCTGTGGAGTGTCATTATTTAACATGCTAATATATTTTATATTTAATTTTTTTTTTATCATAAATTAATTTTATATGTTTTAATAAAATTTTATAAATAAATTTATTTTAAATTTCATAAATTTTAAAAATAACTATAAAAAAATTGAAAATATATACATACATAAACAACACAAAAATATGACGTTTACAATGGTTAACTCTTTGAGTGCCAAAAAGCGCGATCGTGCTCCTAAATACACTAGCCGAAATCATGTTGGCACTCAAAGGGTTAATATGAATAAACAAAATAAAAGAATGACACGTGGCTTGCATATGCAGTAAAACAATCAACGTACGAAACTAAGACAAGCACAAACGCTACTAATATATCTTTCCGGTTACACTCATTTCGTTTCACACATTTCGAGACAAAATCTATATACAGATTTTCTTAAGAATCGAACTTATGGTTAATATGTGCTAAATTGAAGCAAAACTTAAATTCACGATTCCATTAATTAGGGGGTAGAATTTCTAAAATTGCTCGCAAAGGTCACTTTCGAGTAATTCATTACCCAGTTCTGTCGGCTTCAAATCCTACGAAAGTGAACAAGAATTATATTTTCTAAAATTATAAAAATCCTTTATCCTTAGTGGAATTTACTTACAAATTTTATAACACCCACTTTGAAACGCGTTGCCACTCACAATAATTAATGTTATATGATTTATAATAATTATATTTTAATTGAAAAAAATATTTTTGTAAAAAAAAATATTATATTAAAAAATTTAAATAGTGGAAAATAAATTACAAACAAATGAAATAAATAACTATAAAAGCTTTGTTTAATAGTAGTTGCAGTTGAATTAAAAATAAAAACAAATTTTATGTTTTTTGTACTTCGACTGCAAAAACAATTATTTAATTGCTTTTGATTCATTTAAATTTATTTTCATTTTCCTCGGCGTTTTCAACTTCGGTTTGCATTCTTTTCACCATACACTCTTGTATGTACTCTTATTATGTGTTTTGTGTTTGGATATGAAAATATTCAACCGAATATATTTTTGTCCATAAATTCATTCACAGAAAATTTATATTTTCTCACACCGCATCGGAAACCTTTTTCTGTGTTTGCACAATACAAGGGAAAATATCTCGAATTACATGCGGAGTAGAATTCCTATGTAAACGACCGGTTATATTTAACCACTATCACTCGTGCCCCCTTATGGCCGTTTCATTTTATATTTATTTTGTGGGCTTTTTTTTTAATCGTGGAAATCGTACATATGCTTTCCTCCTTGTTGTTCTTTCGGAAAATTCTTGTATACATACATATTTTTGATATATTATCACCTTTGGTAAAAGAACCTCACACATATTTTATATGTTAGTTTTGTTGTGATAACGAATGATGGAAATATTTTTTTCACGTACATGTATTTATTTTGGTGTGCAAAAGAAAACATACAAGTAGATTTTCTGCTAAATATTTGCTCTCACATGTTACACAAATATTAGGGCCTAAAGTAATTTGATTCAATCGAAAAGTTAAATGCTTTTAATAACCTTAGAATGTGTATAGACATGATAAGTGTAGATGGCACGCAATCAACTTGGTTTAGGTGTTTATTATCGTTCACGTTCAAGAGATTTCAAAAGAGTTTAAGGAACTCAAAATTTTCCAAACTAGGTAGTGAACAAGTGCTTACACCATAAATTAATGAGATATAATGAAATAGTTGTTAGCTCTATAATATATTCAAGGTCGAAAATATCGAGGCTCAGTTATCCTATTTCGACTGTACATATAACTAACTATAGAACAAAATGTCTGCGTAGCTCGCTGACAAGACCGATGTAAAATGTTGCAGAACGGCGGTCGAAGCATTTCGTAGTATTATCAGTGTAATTACCAACCTCAATCGTCCAAACAAACAATAAATAACAAGATATTAGATAAACAATCTTGATAAGAACCCCCGATCAATAGAAAGAGTTTTAAAATATTTAAAATAGTGGCTAAGTAGATCAAGTTCGGCGACACCAAAAATCCAATTGCAAACAAGCTCGTTCCTTTCGATGATTATTAATTAAATCGAAGTATTTTGGGTTCACTGCGAAATACACTCATCTAAATTTGAATTATCTTGTTGTTATCAATCTTAATCATATTCGCAAAAAATAAGTTAACGTGTGTCCTGTATCTAAACAATGAATAAGGATTCCCCAAAATCTTTTACTATTTCGAATAAAATCTCTTGAGCATTTTCTTTTGAGATTATCAAGAGAAAAAATGGTTAGGGCCGAAATCTCACGAGGTAATCAGAACTTCTATCTAACAAACTCGGAAAATTGGGAAAGAGCATTTTTCCACTTTCCAAGATAATTGCAAAACAATTATATTCGATCGTTTATATCGGAATAACAAAAGTAGTTTCTCCGTCCAGCACTGTAGCGGTAGTTTTAAGTATTAAGCCGCTTCAGCTACCTAGCATTTTTAGTCGTTTTCAATAATATTTGGCACTTAGTATTCTGGAATAAAGGTATTAGCTCTTAAATAGCGGGTTTTATTGAAAATAACAAAATATAACGGCTTCCAGCGCCACAATGATAGTTTTGAGTACTAAGTGCTTCAAATCAATTTGTGACATTCTTTATTTCTTTTCATTGATAAGCGACATGTATGTTTTATATAGCAATGGAATAATTTGTCACCGGTACCGAAACGGGGGACTTGTAAAATAAATTGCTGATAACAAAATTTTTGCTTGGTCCAAAACTACTACATCGTATGATACATGATTATACCAGAATGAGACAAATGTATCTATTATCAACACCACAATGGCAATTTAGAGTATTAAGGTGCTTTAGCTGAACTTGTTATATTATTCAAAACCTTTAGAATTATTTACAAGTACATTTTCATAAATATCATAAATTTAAAAATTAACTACCAGCGCCTAAACGGTGCATTTATGGACTAAAGGGATATCATCAATTTTTTTGTCTGTTCAAGACCTTTCAAACGATATATTGCACGAATATGGGAATAATTTAACGGAATAACGCGGTATCGGGTGTTTTTTTTTTGGAGTAATTTGAAATTTTGAAATTTTTTCCTATCATCGGAGAAAAACATATTTTTCTCCGATCATAGGAAAAAATATATCTTTCCGTTGTTTTTTCGAAACGAAGAGATCATGATTCCAGTATGTTGTATTTGTTGCTAAGCAACAAGTAATACTAGTACGAGAATATTTTTTCTGGCCTAGGCCGGGAATATATTTCATTATACTTTCGAAAAAAAAAAACAAAATGTATTTATGTCTTATGATGTCGTGGCTAACTAAGCAATAATTTTATGTTATTTTCGATTTTTTAATTTGTTTTGATTCCTTAATATGATAATTAATGAATAATACTAAAAATTATTTTGGGTTTATTTTCGTTTTAAAGTCCGATCGGAGAAAAAATAGTATGTAAATGTACAATTCGGAGGAAAAGTGCATTCCCGGACTCCCGTGGTTGCCGGCCAATTTCCACTATCGGCCGGAAATGCAGTACTTTTCCTAGTAATTATACAATGTACTTTTTATTCCATGGAAATAGTTAACGGTTAGTTAAAAAGATATTTAATCAAAACTGGCTGTTTAAATATTTATACGCATGCTAAATTTTTCCACGGAATAAAATATATTTAATCAACTTTGCGTTGAGTTTTTTAGATTGCGAAAACAGATTTCATTGAAAACATTTAACTGACGTACAACTAACCGGCCGTTTAGTCATTTTTCTGTGCAATCGGCCATTAGAAGGATTCTGTCGATGTCGAATCGATTTCGATGTGCCACAGCCACAGGGAGTAAAATATGAAAATGCGAGACGTTGCGATCAATGCCATAAGTATAGTGCAACCATTAGCAATTATAGCGAACGAGGTGCTGTCAAAAGCATTTGCGATATCCAGAAAAGAAACTTTTATTGTTAATTGATCTTTCAATCCAATTTATAAGTTCATGTGAACCAACCAGTTTCACAGGAATTTCTTTTCCAGTTCTGTAAGCGTGCTGTACTGAGTGGAATAATTGATAAAGAGTATCTCCAATAAGTCTACCAATGGTCTTTTCTACGCTTTCACA
Organism: Nephrotoma flavescens; assembly: GCA_932526605.1. Lineage (NCBI taxonomy): Eukaryota > Metazoa > Arthropoda > Insecta > Diptera > Tipulidae > Nephrotoma > Nephrotoma flavescens. Next base: position 179,963,426 of record OW052220.1, on the reverse strand, counting down.
AAGCTAGAGCAAACCAATAGGCAGGAATTCTTCGCAAATGTATAGGGTTTCCCAATAGGATTGATAAGATTTTTAAGTGACGTTTCGGCCATTTGTAATATGTCATGATCTGCCATTTTTTGTTTCATTGTATTCAGTAATGTTTTGAAGGTGAGATATACGCAAGAATCACCCAGTATCGTCGAATTGTTGAAAAATTTGAGCGTTCATTTTCTTTACATAATGTTCAAGTGCCAACAAGACAAAGAAACGCTCAAACTAATGCAAATATTGCTGCCGTTCAGGCAAGTGTTGCTGAAGACCGCAATTTGCCGATTCCAAGACGTTCTCAGGAATTGGGACTATCTCAAACCACAACCTGGCGGGTTTTGAGAAAGGATTTGGCTTTGCATGCGTATAAAATTGTTCTCACTCAAGAACTGAAGCCATTGGGCCACCATAAACGTCGTGAATTTGCGGATTTTGCCTTGGAACAACTTGAAAACGATATCGATTTTTTTTAAGAAAATTATCTTCTCCGATGAGGCTCACTTTTATCTGAGTGGTGCGGTAAATAAACAAAACTGTCGATTCTGGTGCGAAGAAAATCCACAAATTATTCATGAAAAACCATTACATTCACCTAAATTGACAGTTTGGTGTGGTTTTTAGTCTGGTGGAATCATCGGTCCGTATTTTTTTCGAAATGAAGCTGGTAACACCATTACTGTCAATGAAGATCGGTATAGATCGATGATCTCCAACTTTTTATGCCCGAAATTGGAAGAAGTTGATCTTGACAACATTTGGTTCCAACAAAACGGGACTACGTACCACACAGCAAGTGCAACAATTAAGTTATTGCGAGAAAAGTTTGGAGATTCGATTATTTCAAGAAATTATGATATTGAAAGGCCTCCAAGAAGTTGTGATTTAACACCATTAGACTATTTCGTGTGAAGTTATTTGAAGTCATTCGTCTTTAGCAATAAACCAAACTCTCTTCAAGCTTTACAAGTCAATGTTGAACGTGCTATTCATGACATACGACTAATTTAGTGGAAAAAGTGCTCGAGAATTGGGTTCATCGAATTCGTTCCTGCAGAAGAAGTCGTGGAGGCCATTTGAATGACGTTTTTTTTTTATTCAGAACTTAATTGTATCGATTGTACTTCACATTAAATAAAAAACATTTCAATTTCCTTGACAATTAGTGTGTTTTTTTTAAAGAAATCATATCATTCTTATTGGAAAACCTTTTAATTTGACCTTCCACTTTTCGGTTTGGTCAAAAACAACTGGGCTTTCTGCCATCTGCTATAAAAAAATCTATAGATATTTGCTTCTATGGATTAAAACATTAAGTAGTGAACATATTGATCGGTTTTACTACAAGAATACGGAACGATTTCAAAAGTAATAAAAGTCTGAAACAGCTGGAATAATTCAACCTAAATGACAGGAGAGCAACATCCAAGATCCGCATCTCTTATCGCCATTATTTTGTTTAATCTAGTAACGCCAGGCAGACTATAAATTTCCTGAAAAAACCCAATCAAAGATGTTCTATGAGCGGATATTATTATATCAGACTGAAGGTTTTATCTTTTCAAGTTCATTGCAAGACTGATTTTTGAGACATAATAAATTCGCTTCACAGTATTCTGCAAACATTACTCAACTATTTGTTAATTGGATACAACGCAACCCTATCCATTTTGTTATATATTCACTGGTAACGAATTTTTTCAACACACTTTGATTTGCCTTGCTGATTAGGTTCGTTCATAATGAGCCAACATTAGAAAAGCAACCTTCCACAATAGGACTCTAGGATGAACTTATTATCTTGATAAAAAACTTTTATATGACACTTTTATAACATTAATTCAAAAGACACCGGTGTGAAGTACTTAACGTTAATACAAAGTGTAGCTACATATTTTAGCGAAAAGTGTATACTCAAAAAGTGTAGATACTCAATTTATCAAAAAGTGTAGCTGCAAAAGAAAACAAAGTGTGAAATTCGAAATACGTGGTTTCATTAAAATTATTAAAATTCACAAAAAATATTGAGAATTACAGTACATACTGTACACTACACAAAATTTTCATATATTTTTTTTCTAAAAAATTTTTTTTAAAGTATTTTTAATTCAGAAAATCATCGGAACCACAAGTGTGTAGTTTAGTGTTCTCAACTTGGCATGGTGTCTGTAATTTGTACAAACAATTTCAAGACAATTTGCATGTTGTGGGTTTTATGATATGGCGCTACACGTGGAAGCGTCTTTGGGGCCAAATTCACTTACCTAATTCTTTAGTAATTCAAAAAATCATCGATTAAAGAATTAAGTGAATTTGGTCCCAAAGACGCTTCGACGTGTCGAGCTATAATGCCAATCACAACATGCAAGTTGTCTTAAAATTTTTTTTACAAATTTTAGACGTACTTATATCGTTGAAAAGGTCTTGAAGAATGTCGTAACTTTTCCTGAACACCTTAGTACTCAATACTACCGTTGTCTCTGGAAGCAGTGACAACTTTATTATATGGCAAATCATTTCAAATGTCTTTGAAAAAGTAACAGTTCACAAATCTACCGTTTTAGAGCAGGTAGCTGATTATTCGATTGTCATATACGTGTTATATTTTTTTCATAAATCGAATAACCAAGATAATCAAAAACTGAAGCCTGCTAATATTTGCTGATGACGTGACAATTTTTCGTACGGCTAATAGAACGATAGATACGATAAAACTTCAAGAAGATATAGATAGATTAAGTGAGTGGTGTGGCCGGAACTCGCTTAACTTAAATATTAAGAAATGCAAAATCATGTCTTTTCATCGTAAAAGGAATCCGTTAATTTCTTCAGACAAAGTCAACAGGCGAGCCCCATGTTTGTATTTGTCAAACGATGGACTGATGAATTTAAGAATATTCAAACCTCGTGAGCACTGTATTTCGCTAATGTTCGATCTTAACTGGAATACGCTGTAACGGTCTGGAATCCATACTATGGTGTGTACATAAAAAGAACTGAAAGCATTCAAAAGAAGTCTCTGATTTTTTTTTTTTTTTTTCTGTTAAAGAAAAGTGATTGGGTAATCCCAAACCAAAATTTACACAAAATATATACCCTTGAAAATAGACGACTTCAGGTCTGCATCCGAATATCAAAATTTTTAATGTGGTTTTCCAATATCCCGTGTGCACGCATAGAAGAGGCTCATTTTCAGCTGGAATGTTGATATTAAGATCTTGAATTGTTTGTGGATCATTGCTTTACTCTTTACTTTTCAAAAAACTCTAAAGATAATAATTTTACGGTGCCAACTCGCTGTTGCCCGCCAAAACTTGGTGGCCAATTAACATCAGAATTTATTTTGATGAAAAACACCCATTTTGTTCCAGCAACCATTCAATAAAATGACGACGTTGCTGATGTTCAGTTGGTTTCAATTTTTCAGTTTTTTGAATTTTGTAAGAATGCAAATGTAAGTAAACGTGTAAAATTTGATGTAAAGTGGTTAGCGGCACGATTAATTGTCGTGCACGACGCTTCATGAAATGGTCGGTTCTTGACGAACATTTTCACTTACAGCTGTTACTCTTTCACGAGTGCAAACTGGACGATGGTGTTCATATGCTCTATGACTTGCAACTGATTTCCTTCAAAACGTTCAAAATTTGGATAACCAAAACGCGTTTTTGTATTGTAAATGAACACATGTCTAAAAAGGGCGTAGTTTTGACTATTAATTAGTCAAAAAAAAAGCTGCCACCTCACAATAAATATTTTTTTTGAGCTTAAAAAACCAACAGATGAAACAACCTTTATATGTATGTGTGACATGTCAATAAACAGGTTTTGAAGAATGTCACAAATTTAGTTGAAGCATATTAGTACTCGAAATTACCATTGTGGCGTTGATACATTTGATTTGATTCTGATATGATCATGTGGCATATCGATTTTAAGATTTTGGACGACGAAACATTTTTTTTATAGGCAATTAATTTTTCAAATTCTACGTTTTGGCGATGGTGGTAAATTATTCCGTATAGAGTATATACGTAGAATATATATCATTGAAAAGGTCTTTAAGCGTGCCACAAAATATGTTGAAGCATGTTAGTACTCAAAACTATCGTTGAAGCGCCGGAAGCAGTTTCATTTAGCTCATTTCAATAAGATCATGTGACATGTAAATCATTCATGGTTGTAAGTTCTTGGAAAAGCAACAATTTTTTATCAGCATATTAGTTCACCAATTCATCGCTTTGGTGACAAATTAATCCTTTGGTGTAGAATATATGATAGTACTAAATATATATATATAATATATTTTAGATATAAAAAACAAATTTAACAAAACCAATGAAAATTTTTCTGAATCGTTTTAATTTATCGTTTCACGAAAAACTGGTTTACTCATCGAAATAAATGAAAATCGTATATTAGTAGGAGCATGTTGTCCTGAGTTATTTTACGACAAATTTTCTTACAGGAAATTTGCGATGTTTCTCAGTTTCTAGTGAATTTTCGGGTTTGTCAATTTCCAGACCGAAGTTTTAATTTTAGGTTTCAGCCCCTATCACTGTATTATTTGGGAGCACTACTATAACAGACGGCATACATCAAAATTAACATCCTATTGAAAAAGTTTATAAAAACAGCAGACAGATAAATATCGATTTTAGGAAAAAAGTAGGACGGGAAAAGCGAACCACGACAGAGTTGAGAGGGCCTAGGCCCCAGAACAGATTAGAGATAAAAATTGCACTCTCTCACTAGCTCTCACATCTCATGACGGGATTTTGCCGCCTGCAAGTTGGTCCACCAATTTTTTCGGTCAATCGCACCCTACCTCCAGTTCCGACATCCTATTATATGGAGATCTTGTTCGATGTATAGCTTCGGAAATCTTCTAGCAGATTTTTTATTGCTATTGAATTATAATATTGTAGAAATTATATTTATGCGTCACCTCATATCCACTATGGCATATTTTAATAGTTTTAGTCGAGTACTCGAAAATATTTTTGAGAGTTTGTTTAAATTTTCCAGCCATGGTTCATAATTTCGCCCCAGAATTGCGGCCCAGTAGATTTTCTTAATTGACTTGAAGATCACATACAATTGCTTCACATATTCCTCAAGGATAGCAAACCACCTTATAAAGGAATAACAATGCCATACGAATTAGACATATAACGGTAAAGCTAAGAATTGTGGATTTTGATTTGCTTTTATCGTAACTCCAAATATTTTTCTTGCTCTCTGCGATTTAACGAATAAACAGAAAGGTTTAGAAAACGATTGTTGTAACCCCACAAATGCGATCAATATGACCTTATTCGAAGTTTTCCAGTCGATTAAGATATTTTATTGTGAGCTGAACCCAATTTAATTTTGTATGTGTACTCAGATTTGTAGAAATTTTTGACACTAGCGGTTTGAAGGGGCTAGCGGCTTAGATACTTTATAGAAATATACATCTCGGGTTACAGAGTGGTTTGATCCAAATTCATTCGCTATGCAAGCAACATTAATTATGTGCATTGATAAAATATTTATTTTTGTTTGATTATTATTATTTTCGTTTAAAAGCAATATTTTATAATTCTATTAAAATATCTTCAGGTAAAATTCTCATATTTTCTTTATAAAAAAATTTCAATGTTAGTATTCAATTTAAAAAAAATTGTTGATATAAATTGCATTTCGAAAAAAAAAAAAAATTTTTTTTTTGTTAATGATTTCATCTTGAGAATTCTATTATGCAAAAAATACAGTCTCTTCTTTACACACAGTCGGTTACATATAGTTCGAACAATTGAGCACTGTGCTCAATGTGCAGACGTTAATAATTGAACAACAACAATACATTTATATAAATTAAATTTACAAAAAAATCGTTCACTACAGAAGTATACCTCTGCAATTTAATATTGGGCCACTGGAGACTAAAACTATATGCTTACACCATATAACTTGAGGATAACATATCAGGAAAAGATAAAATCATTGGAAAAAAAAGAGAAAACAAACTTTCTCATCGTGTACATATGTTTTGGACATAATAAATTGCAATTGTCTTGTGGGGAATTGAACTTAAATTGAATTCAATCGTAAAAACTGTTGTTTGCTTGTTTTGCTATGTACCAGCAACACATATTCGTATTTCTTGTAGATGTTTAGCATTTTATTTATTCGAACCCATTTCCATGGTTTACTTAGTACAACAAATTTCTATGTACGAAGATATTTTTTGAATATTTTTATAAACAAACTCAGGACAGGTAAACATATAGCGCACAACCTAAAGATTTAATTCTACAGCGGACAACTTTATACCATTGTTTTTGGCATATTAATTCAAAGCATTAGATCTCGTGGATTTGCAGCGTTGAATACATCTTGAAGGATTATAGGTCATGCGCGACAGACCCTTTCGCGAAATTCTGCAGAACATAAGAAAACTATGGGGAATGCCAATTCCACATTACTCTTGAATACAACATCTTCGACGACGATTGTATCGTCATAAATAAATGTTTGTCCTTCCACTATCCGGATAAAGGACTGGAACATCAACTCAGTAACTTGTCTCGAAAGAGCATGGTTCTGGATTCTACGCCAATGTCAATCATCAATTCTCGTTGATCGTTAACAAAATAAAGACGGAAGAATATTCTATGGATACCATTAACCTTCTCATAGAAACAGAATCTTCGCGATACTTGTAAAGAATGCCAACGATACAACAATAGCAATAATATTCAACACCAGAATAGAATACACACAGGCCAACGAACCCCAAACCACCAGAATAAATAAAGATTGATTCATCATTGAGCAGACAAATCAATTACATGCAAATCAACAAATTCGACAAATGCCAACAACCATTTACGAGAGAGGGTTCCTATCGTAAACATCAGAGACTTTTTCAGGTAGAGGGTCATAAATACACACAGTTGTTGAAGGAGAAGGCGGATTTCGAATTAATTGAATGCGAAGAAGAAACAGAGGAGAATAAAGAATTACAGTTTATGATGAGTACCTCTCTAGCAAACCATACATAGAATATCAAACGAAGACTGGCAAGACCCTCATGTTCCTGATCGGCATGGGTACCCATACAAATTTTTTCTTACCCAAATTAGCCAAAAAAAGGTTTATCCAATAATCGAAATCAGTAGCAAAATTGCAGACAATTTTTAAAAACATCGGAGTTAAAACAGCTGCTCTATACCGGGACTGGAGACTTTCGACGACATAATCGATGATGACACATTGAATGAAGTTTGTATCGTTTTTGATCGAAAACAAACATCCTGACACTTGTCTCATATATTAAAATACCATACTACAAAAAGCATGCATCTCAGGTAAATAAACTTATCTGGGACATGAAACATAATCTCCAAATAATACTATCAGAATACAAAGCACTGTTAGCTCCAGAAAACAACGTAGCACCAATAGAAACTACTGTGAGAAACTACTGAAATCAAAACAATCACAGAAGAACCAGTCTACGCAAAATCTTACCCCTATCCAGTTAGTTAGAGAAACGAGGTATAGGAACATATTGGTCAACTTCTGTAAAATGGGATCATACAGCCTTCAAAAATTTTATGTTACTCCCTAGTCTACATTGAGAAGAAAAACTCGAATGCTTCCTGTGCACGACTTCAAGCGTCTGAATGCCGCAATTCAAAGTTCTTTTTTACCACAATCGATCTCACCTCGGGATTCCATCAGATCCAAATGAAGGGTCTGATATACCTAATTCCTTATTTTTCAATCAACGGAATGTATGAATGTTTGAGACTTTCCTTTGAACTTAAAAATGCCCTGATGATGATGTGTTAAAGAAGTTTATTGACAAACCTGCTATTTTGAAACCGGAAATCTAATTCATAAGTCATATTATCACGAACTAAGGTATTAGGTCCGGCCCAAAGAAATAGCAACCACCTGCTATTTAAAACCTAAAAGCCCCAGAGAATTTGAGGAAGTTGAAATTATTACTCGGAGTGGCGTCACATTACAGACGTTTCATTAAAGACTTCGCGAAGGTAACAAAACCGTTGGCAAATTTTATAAGAGGCAAAAATGCTCAAATTAAAGCGAGCCAGACAGAAAGTAAAAATAGAGATGAACCAAAAGCAAATTCAAGCGTTTCGGCATAGTAAAGAGCGTTTCATCATTATAAGTACTACAATATTTCCTAATTTCCATAAACCTGTCAACCTGCCTATCGATGTCCCAAATGTGGTAATAGGTGCGGTAATATCAAGGAGATATCGGCAAAGATAGACCAATCAAGTACATCTCCAGGTCTTTAAACAAAAAACAGGAGAATTATTAAGTCTACGAAATAGAATGTTGGCAATAATTGGGGCTATTGACAACTTAAGAAAGGATCACTAGCCCCATAGGAAGGCGAATACGCAACATGAATAGAAAAATACCGCTACGAATTGCTAAGAATTGCTTAGCGTACGAGTATACAACAAAATTGTTGAACATTTAAATGAAGATAAAGATGACAAAATGCACTAAATACTGTTCAACCGACTTATCAAAGAGAAAATATAGGAAAAGACTCAAGCTGGGCAGTTAATAAAAAGGAAAAATCATTAATACCAACCTAAAGGAGATATTGGCCGGGTAATCACAGAAATGGAAAACGTTCCATATTCTGTCACAAATGTTGAATAAATGTCAAATTGATGCCTAAGCCAAGTACACAGAAAGTACAACCACTTCATCATAAGGTCAATGGTTAATCAAAACAAACAATATACTTGAAATTCAAAGCTAAAGCAAAACGAAATATACAGAACTAGCCAGAAATGCAACCTTTTCCGAGATATCACAATGTGTGGAACGAGTTGGTTGAAAAAGCTTAAATTAATGATTAATGATTAGAAGCATTAGACATTTCTCGTAATTGTGAATAATTTACATTCAGTTCGTAGTACCAAAGAAAAGATAAACTCAAAAAGGATTTAATGATGTTTGTAGTAGCGAGAATTAAACTCCAGAATTTTGATGATGTTAGCTAGTATTTTCAATAAAAATCTATTCAATCGAAATTATCTATATACATATGTCTACATCTTCTTATCCAAGCAGCAATTTTTGGTTTCAAATACGTTTTAAAACCGATACGAAACCTTGGTTTTAAAATTAAAAAATTTTTGAATTTGTTCCGGACACGTTACAAAACTTTTAGCGGCCACGTTTTTGATACCATCTCGTATTACTTTTACTATTGGGGAACCAATTTTAATTAGTCTAAAACATTCCAAATTTTTTGATACGGGTTTAAACACCGTAACAAAAAAAAAAACAAAAAATCTGTTTGCAGTCGTATGTCACACTGAAAGGGACAATATAAATTTGCTCTAGAACTTGTATGTACTTGTACACGGTAGAGGTAACAATACTAATTTACTGTAAAACTCGGATATCAGTCTGTAGACCAAAAAAAAAAAAATACCACACTGTAAAAGATTACAAAAATTACAACTATCTACCTCATTTATTACTATTATAAAATAATAGTAATAAATGAAACAAATTTAGTACGTTCAATTCTACCACTGTAAATTATTTTAATTCATTTACCTAAAAATAATACAAGTTTTTTTAGTTTCACTCAACAACCTTGAAAATAAATCGAGTCCAAGGGGTTAACACGGCTTGTAAAAGACGAAGAAACACAAACAAATAGATTAGTTCAGTTTCAGTAGCAAACTATCTAACCAACCAAAATCGACTATTAACTGATTTTATAAACACTTAAAATCAGAATCGCCTTAAAATAACAGTTGGTTTAAAAAAATAGTCGGAAGTCTTTTAAAGCAAAATTAATTTTTTCACTTGGAGATGAGATTACCAGTGACTTGATTGATTAAAAGACTAGTCAATCGCCATGTTTATTAGGCGTGGCATTGAAATACAACTAAATTTTTTGTGATTATAAACAAAATAAATTCATATTGACTTAGCGAATCATTTTACAAGTTGGCAAAAACACCTAAATAGAAATTGTAAGAAATAATAAAACGTTGGTTTGGATATGTCTAAACACTTTAGCTAGTATCAAAAGGGTTTCATAAAACTCATCCAAAAACGTTTAAATTGTTTAAAACTCAAGACATTTGGAAGCCGGATCTAAAACACTAGTTACATAAGTTCCCAAATGCAACGTCAAATATGGTTTTTCTGAAACTTCGGTTTCATTTTGCTACCTGGGTAGGATGATTCCAAGCTTGCGCATGTTTTTACCGAGTTTGCTTTATCAATGCCAATTTTTTTTCTTGCCGCTGCTACCAAGAACTTGAAAGAATAGCGTCCCTTATAATAAAAATCTACAGTTAAAATAATATCCGCTCGCTTGTTACTAGAACATTTTCTGGTTTAATGATAAATGACAATGACTAATAATTTCATTATTTATGAGTAATTTCTGCATTAGTTTTCAAATAATTATCGGTTTTTCTTCTTTAACCAGGCCAATGAAGCTACCTTAAACAACCGAAAATATAAATATTTTAAAAATTCAAACTAAATGAATGACTAAAAATACAAATTCATTAGGCATTCTCATTAGTCATTAAACCGGAATTCATGCACAGGGATGGCATGTTGTACCATCACTTTGAATCGAATCGAACTTCAGTTATATTTATTATTTTTGCTTTGGTTTTAAATGATGATGATTTTTTCGAATTTACAACATCCCAACCAGATTTTATGATTTTACTCATCATCTGCAAGTCCTTGTTTGTGCCTTTAATTAGGAAAAACTTTGATTTAACAAATATTGAAATCCCTGAGCATGAAGCCTAACGATATACTTTTGAAGATATGTACATTAAAGTAGCTGTAATTCGTGTTAGTAGTCCGTAATCGAGTAAAATATTGGTAATGCTTTTCATGTAGACTAGCAATAATTGATAATGCCTCAACCAGTCAGACTTAAGAGCTTAAGTTACACGCCGATTGCACCACTTCGGTTAGTGCTACAATCACCAAAATTTTATAGGCTTCTCGTCACAAATAAACAACTGACCTCTAAAATTTTGGTGGTCGTACCGCTCTCCTAAGTGATCCAAAACGGAGCACAACTTAAGAACTTAAGTCTGACTGGTTGAGGCATAAGACCGACTTCACCTTCCTTTCTTTCCCCATTTTACAGAATCCGTTTTAACTGCGACATTAAATTTTTTGGTGAATCCAAAATGAAAAAATAGAAATGAAAATAAAAAATTTTAAGGCCATTTTTGAGATGTAGATTTTTGTTTAAATTTTATTTTCGAGAGTAATAATATAAAATAAGGGTTTAAATTAATAATAAAAATCTATTGCGACTTAGTTTGAAACCAGAAGCTGAAAATGTTCTAGTAACAAGTGAGCGTATTTTATTTTATTAATAACAAATACATAGAAGAAAAATGTAAAATAGAAGTGGAAGAGGAGGAGCCAGATTTCATTATAATTCAACCAAAGTACACATGATTTCAGCTTCTGGTTCTCTCGAAAATAAAATTTAAACAAAAATCTACATCTCAAAAATGGCCTTAAAATGTTTTATCTTCATTTCTATTTTTTCATTTCGAATTCACCGAAAAATTTAATGTCGCAGTTAAATCGGATTTTGTTGGTAAAAGGGGAAAGAAAGGAAGGTGAAGCCGGTTTTATGAGACTACGTGTAGCACGGCTGAATTATATTTCGATCCGAAAAATAGTACGAGAGGCAACCTAAAAGAGATATTACATCCTTTGTAACCATAAAAATTAAACTCTTTGAGTATCAAGTGTAGTAATAAGAATATGAAACCAATTTTTGTGATATATCGACAAGTATGAAATAGATAAAGATCATATTAGTTCGTGCGAGATCAACGTGGCATGTTCGGCTAGTGTATTGCGGAGCGCGATTGCATTCAAAGGGTTAAACTTTTTCTGTAAACGCGAACACAATCAATTTTTTTTTGTTTTTTGCGTGTACGTATCAGTTTAACTACCCTGGTAACAAAAGTTCACCAGTTCACAAATACTATTTTACAAAAAATCTACCAAACGCTTACAATTATCCAAGATTAGTAAAGTATTGCTAATTCTTTGATTGTTTATAAACAATAAAAAATTAAACATTTTGATGATACTTCTGATGGTTCTTTTGATGAGTTTCATGAAATTATTTATAAAATAAAAATTTTATGTAGCGCAAAATATACAAGAAATATATGATGAGCGTTTCGGTAATCCTCATGATGATTTTGTTGATGATAATCAGGAAACACGCTTCTTATTTTTGTTTTTACTGTTATCAAATCACAAAATAAAATTCAATTTTGCGACTAATCATAATAATTCGCTAAGGCATTGTGATTATACTTTGTATGAAAGTTTAAAGTATTTTCAATATTTTTGTAGTTGGGTCACTGCAGTCCGATCAGTCTGCAGTCTGTAGACGAACGAATTTTTTAATTAAAAAAAAAATCGAGGTGAGGTTACCAAGATGTTGGGAGTTTATGGGTTTGAACTAATGTTTTTATTAGTTCAAAGGTTCAAACCCATAAACTCCCAACATCTTGGTAACCTCACCTCGATGAAAATGTATCGAGTTTGAAATGAATACATGCATTTAAACAATTAATCTTTAAGACATTCATTTATATATTCCCTAATTAGCTCATCGGATTGGTAATAGAGCAATTCTTTGTGAAAATCATTTATGAATTCACTAGTTTCATAGTGCATGCAATTCATTTGAATATTCCCTAATGAGTTCATCGGTTGTGTAGTAAAGAAATTCCTAATGAAATTTTCACATGTTGTGGTGTGTTCATTATAAGATAGAATTATATAAAAAGTAAATAAGTGAATTTACATCACAAGCCCATATATCGTTCATTGAATGAGTAAGCAACAATTTCTTGATGAGTTAATCGATGAATTCATCCATCCTCTGTTACTAAGGTAAAATCGTAGATACAACGATGGCATTGGAATTGTCAGAAATAAATTTTGTTTCAATTTTTTAGTTCAAAGGAAAAATCTCCTTTGATTGTCTGTGATAGTAACTAATGAAAAGAATGGCAATTTTTAGTTGTGACAAAACAATATCGCAGTATTGTTTTTTGAAAAATACTAGATTTTCTTAAAAACTTAAACCAAAAATGTATTTTTGTAAAGTACTAAATTTTTGTGTTAATTTATAGAAAATTGTCGGGATATCCCTCAGACTACAATAATTGTAAATGGCAGAGCTACATTGGTATTCCGATCACACATGTTCGATAATATTTTGTATTCCAAACATTTATCGCTCCTTTCAACCCAATTGGCGGACGGTTGATAGAACAAAAGGAAAGGATTACTAAACACAAAAATAAAATAAAATTTTTTAGTATGTTTTCTCGTTTAAAATTCCCGGCCTATTGTACTAAATTGAAACGGAAAATAATTTTAATTTATTAGATTTTATTTCCACTTTATAGTTTTATACGTTAAAAAATCTTGATAAGCTGCATCACAATCAGGAAAATAAGTTGTTATTTCTTTGAAATTCGTAGGGCAACAAAACAATAGAATTTCCTTTTAGACGTTTTAATTCAATTAATTTGATAAAAATCTTTTCACTCACACAATATACGAGTACCTATACCGACATACAAAAAAAAAATGTAAACACTTGCAAGTCATTGTTATGAAAAATTTCGTACAATTGCCACATTCATCCATCGCCAATTCAAAAAGCTCGTCCCTCTTTTGTTTTACACACAGGTACATTTTATATAAACACCGAGGATACATCGTTAAAATTGTCCAATTAGCATTCAAATATTCAAATTCCCCAAATCGTATAATTTGGTAATCGCGCATATCATTAAAATTTTATAGTACACGAAAACTACTGCGTGGTCTGTTATTAGTTTTTATAATTTTAATAAAAGCATAAATTTTATTTATTGTCAACGATAAAATTTTGTAAGTGAATTTATTTATCGATTTAATAATAAAACGCTCGGCCACTATATATAGATATTTGCCTACTATGGCCAAGGTGGCAGTGAGGCATGGGAACGTAATGAATCGGAAAAATACTTAAACAACATAATTTTTATGTTTCGATTACATCGTCGTTATTCATTAATAAACTTGTGTAGCTTTGCGTCAAATTGTGTGTACACCGTCGATGTAAAAACATGCAGAAAACATAAAAATCATTTTGATTGATGATCAATAAATTGCTATAGCAAATCTCTTCAATTCTGATGCTTACATTGAGCACTTAAATTTTATGTTGTTGTTGTTGCTGCTGCTGTTGTTACATATTTTCATCAACCCCATATTATGTATGTTTATTGTATGTAGTATGTAAACATATATAGAGACCAAAGTCAAGACAATATTAATAAACTACAAATCACCAATCGACGTCAACAAATGTCACATACCGTGTCAAAACGATACATCCCATAAAAAAATAGTTCAATAAAATATTGATATACAGACTGTCAATTAGTTTAAGTAATAACAAGAAAACGAATAATAGAAGAAAACTTAACCTACATTACATTTGTATTACATGTATGAGATATTGAGATACCATAACCCGTATTGAATGTGAAAATATAAGACATTGATTTTTCCTAATTTAAAGTATTAAACGACTTAATAACGATATACAGTAGCACGTAAAGTACGCGCAGACACAGCATGAACGGGAAAATAGAAAATTATATACCTTTCCTTAACACTGTTGCGCTGTACATATAATATTTTGGGGGTGGTTTCATTTTCTTCTTATTTTCCCTGATTTCTTGTGTATTTGAGTTATTAGTTGGCGCGTTACTTATTTTTCGGATATTTTGTTATAATGCCATAAATGCGGGTAAATTACTTTTTAAGAATCAATTTAAGAAGTTTTGAAAATTCGGTGCGCTGTGTGAGGTGTTGATAATGATTGTTTGTAATAACTTAAAGTATTTAAAAAGAATTAAAATATTATGAATTTTGGATCTTTAACCTTATTTAGTACTGTTCGTATTTATATTTGAATAGTGGGCAATTTAAATCTGAAAAAGTTTTGGCTGCCACCTCACTTGAATTGTTGTTCGCTTGAACTGAAATCAAATATGACGATTCACTTTAATTAATGGATAAAAATATGACAACACTTTTCAAAATCGCATTTGTTACATTTCAACATTTTCTTCAAGCTTCAATAGATGAAATACAAATTAGACGAAATGACAATTTTAGTACTGGACTAGTTAAAATTCATCTAAAACGATCCAGCGAGTTTGTCGGTACTTCATCCTTGCTATTATTAAATTGTATTTTTGATGTTTATTAGTTTCACTAAAAATTTAACGATACGCTATTTTAGCGACAGTAACGTAATCTTAATTCGATATATTTTTGTTTAGCTAGATGTTTAAATCATAATTTAACACCAAATCTTCGTTCTTTTGAGGGCTTATTCAATCTTTCCTTAATTAAAATTCATTCTTTATTAATTAGAAGTAAAGATTAAGAATCGGATGACGTCGATGTAGAATGTGAAGTTAGGATCCAATTTTACGAGAAATTTTAGAACTGCAATCATGTTTTGACAAAGAATTGCAAAATTCCGAATTATTGCCAGTTCGAGCTAACTCGCGAACTGCAAAAGCTCCCCTAAGTGAGGTTTTAGTTTGTATAACTAAATTAAGGTCCCTTCATTCCGAATTACAACTATTTTCGAAGATTGTGACGAAGAACCCGAATCCGATGATGTTGTCATTTGTTTCGTGCCAGAGCAAAATGATATTCCGCAAAGTCATTTCCCAAAACAGGTTAATTATAAGGAAGTCGGATTACGCAACATCCTTTTTTCAGGCATCTCAGGTCCCAGTTCCTATTATTCAATGAGGGCCAGATGTACCTCCATCATGTGGAGCGGATCAATATACTTTTCTTTTAAAAACCGCACTAACCGAACTCGAATTCATAGATATTTTAAGAAAAAACATGCGTCCTGAGACGTAAGGATATTTTAAGAAAAAACATGCGACTCAGAGTTGCCGTGGCCGGTGAAATATTTCCCACTGTCCCGCCTATGGTGAATAGGTGCGTTGCAATTGACAAGACGTGGAAAAATATGAATTACAATCCGCAGATTGCTATGAGGCCTGGCTTCTTCCGTAATATTCATGAAATAGCTCCAACTTCGTACAATCCCACTCCCCAGTTGAACTACAGTCAATCAGCGCAAAACATTTCGATTGATTCAAACTTTCAGATCAACTGATGGAAATTCGAATGTTAATCAAAAACTTCCTCCAGCTCAACATGTTAATTATACACCCTACTTGCCATATCCGGTTTGCTGTTCGAATTGTGGCAAACTCTTGTTTCACCATTTGCCATACTGCCCTAATTGCTATTGGAAACCGGAAAACTCGCAAATGGGAATGAGAAATTCTGGGAATCCTCATTTTCATCAGTAAACTTTGATACGAAATACCGAAAACGCGGCGGCGAATACGAATCCCGATTTTTACAGCATGGCCAAACGCAAGTTAGCTTTTTACGGTAATTTTGACAGCTCAAACAGACATAAATCAAGATCAGCTCAATATTTTTGTATACCAAGAGATTACTATATCAGAAATAAGCTAGCCACGTTCGCTTCAGTTTCAAACTCAGAAGATCGTATCGACAATCGTGCGTATGCACGATATTATAGTTAACATTGCGGGTACAAATATCTCAGGCTTTCTCGATAGTGGCGCTACGATTAGTGCGCTAAGAAAAAACGACGTTGAATTTGTCGAGAAACATAATTTTCCGTTTTATCCCCTAGTTGCTTCGGTTCAAACAGCAAATGTTGCAAAACAATCGGTTCTTTGTAACGTTTACGTGCAATGAAAAGTTTCTAGAAATAGAATTATTTTCTCATTCCTAAATTGCATCAAGAACTGTATCTGGGTTATGATTTCTGGACACGTTTTGGAATTAAACGCACGATGATAGAAGAAGTAATTGGGCTTTCCACAAATCACAACTCTGCTGTTAATCCTTCAACTATAAGTTCTAAACATCACATTTTAAGTCCTTAGCAGACAGCTAAACTACAGCAAATAGTGGGCCTATTTCCGAGCTCACAGAAACTAGGTTTTGGTAGAATAACTTCTTTAGCAATGCATAAAATAGATACCGAAGCTGCCTCGCCAATCAAGCAACGATTCTTTTCCGTCTCGCCTGCTGTCCAACGTGACTTATACGGAACTAGACCGAATGTTAGTTTTAGGACTAATCATCGAGAGCACAAGTCCGTAGTGTTCACCCATGACTAAAATCTACGGAAAGTACGTCTCTGCCCTTAATCGATAGTTTGCTAAGTCGACTGTAACGAACACAGTTTATGTCCAGTTACGACTTAAAGGATGCGTTCTGGCAAATTCGCTGAGACCCCGAGTCAAAAAGAAAACTGCCTTCACCGTGCCGGAGGTCATGTGTATGAGAATACAAATGGGTATTCGTACACCTAAAAATAATAATCACCGTCTAACTGATGAAAACGGGGAAAAATTAAGGAATTCCGTGTCTAGGAGTGACCTCTCCATAATGAAGAAGCAGGAAAATCTATCAACGTCCTCGCCTATTGAGAACTGCGATATTAATTTAACAATAGTCAGTGGAGTCTGGTTGGACTCGGTCGTTGGGTGGTGTGAGAGGGAATTGGTCATATCTTGGCCATAGAGTTATCACGTTATCGACGTATTGGACGAATACAGTTGCTGAAGATCCCTCATTAATGTGGGAATAAGTCATACTGCTCTAAAATACTTTAGGCGGAATAAGTCATTAGGAATTGACAACGTGAACACTGAACTAATTCAACTCGCATGGCCGTATAATAGGGTCCAGCATAATACAATTATTAAACAACTGCTTCAAATAATACACACTTTCGCTAGGTGAAGAAATCATTTGAAATGATTGTTAGGAAATCTTTCGATAGAGATTTATTTTCTTCGAAATCGCACAGACATATAAACAATTGCATGTCTACTAAAGATGCGATAGTTCTCCTAATTATTACTGTGATAACCCAAAGTTCTGAATATGTTATGGGTATATTCCTGGACATAGCCAGAGCATTTGATAACCTTTCGTGGGCTAGCATCAAGTTTATCGGTCTATCGGGCCTCAAGGCTCTGTTCTAGGCCCTCTGGTCTATATCGTGTTTAACACAAGAACGATTAATGACCTTGATGAAAGTGCATTCGCGGATGACAAAGTCATTCTTGTGCATGGGAGCTCGAGACGCGAACTTCAGCGTCATGCTTTGTTCATAACATCGGGAAAATAGCATGGTATTTGTACCATGGTATTGAAGTAAGAAATATTTCAACTCGAGTATGAAAAAAGTAGGCGGAGTTTTTATATTTTGAAGCAATTTCATTGGTGTACAGCATGGTTATCAATACCATGGTAATTTTTCCCGATGTTATGGACAAAGCATCAGGATGAAACTGCAATAAATATAATGCACGGATGGTACTTAGCAAATAAAATGTCTCAACTATCTGCAGAAAAAACAGTAATGCTCCAGCTAAAAGGAAGTTTTGACTCTAGTCGACCTCCAACAATATCTTAGAGCGGTCGAAACTTGAAAGTGCTCAAAATTTTGAGATATCTAGGAGTTCACTTTGGATAACGTATAGGAATAACTTTTAACGCTTTAAGAGTCTGTCTGAAGAAACTATTCCACTTCCTAGTGACGGTGTCAAGAGAAGGACAGGGTCTGAATTACAAAACTATAGTAGTAATTTACAAATTTGTAGAAGAGGCGCCAAGTGCGCGGAAGAGCTCAGCGGAATATCCTACTACGAGTAACACAGGCCTACCGAACAGTGTCTAAATATGCTGTTGTAGTTCTAGCCGGCGTATGCCAAGTGAATATTCTAATGTGTTAGATTAGGTGACTTTGTAGATGTTCCAGATAGTGCGCATAATAGAACCAAAATGGAAATAGGAGACCTCCTATTTGCTGCTAAATTTGATATTGGTTTTAGCGTGCCAATGTCTATGACTATAAACAGAATTTCCCATGATCGTCTACTCCACCTAATTCATTTAGAGTTGAGAGCACCGCTCTTCATTTTTACAGCTGAGAGAGAGAGAGAGAGAGAGAGAGAAAGAGACCGGAAATGGAACCGTAGACAAATGTAACTAGTGGCATATACTAAAGTTCAGTCTTAGTAAGGTAAATTATCCTTGAGAATCTTATTTCCTTATCATGAGGATAAATAATACAAAGTTTGAATTATATTACTGTAAAACCGACATTAACGTGAGATTAATGCATTCCTAGAGATAAATCCAAGTAGTGTCGTATACCTCTCAGATATTTTCTTATCTATGACGAACAGGAGCTAGTTCTCTATAATTATTTGTGTAGTATCACAGTAGTTCGACAGAACCAAAAGGATATCTAGTGGTATACGAAAAGAAAGTTCAAAGCTGAATAAAATGTTTTGAGCATTTTTCTAGAAACAAGGATGGTTTTCTCTAATTCAGGTTTACGTATTAATAGACACTTTATGGTGAAGTGGTCACCCAACAGTTGGCAACATGTTTAGTACAATCAGGGTTAATGAAATGAAAATTTTAAACTGTTTGAAATAAAATTAACGTTGATTTTACTAATTATGAGCAGCACAGTTGGGACACCTGAAAGCACTAAATGTGATTTTACTATAAGTGAACACACGTATAAGTAGAAGTTTGAACGTTGCTTGCCAATTTGGCGTCTTCGGTTGGCGATACTCTTCTGCGGTAGCCACAAACACAATATACCTGTACATATTGTGTTTCAAAGAACTTAATCACAATCCACAGCCCAGTAAACATCGAAAAACTATACAGTAAAACAAGAACTGACCGTCTAAAATGGCAAACACCTATTAAGACAGCCTACTTCACCCCTTCGATTATCAAATAGTCACCTTAGCATTACTTGCGCAGATTTTTGAGATGAACATAATTGTATTTCTATGTGCAGTGATTAAATTTAAATTTGGAATACATTTTTACTTTTGTTCGTAAATTGTTATTTGTTGTTTCCTTCACTTTTAACGTCCGAACCTACACTTTTTAGCGTTAGAAACGTAAAACAATTTACACTTTTCTATTGCTTCTTTTTTGGGTACTTATATTTTTTATGAAATTTTGGGTTATTCTGGATTGATAGCCAGATAGTATTTTTACATCAAGGTGTTGTTATATTTTTTTAACTTTAGAAACCATGTAGTGATAATATTCAAACAACTTTAATTGTAATTTAGAGATATATATATATTTTAATTAATAAACTCAAATTAACAAACAATAACATTAATCCTTAAATTATGTTTATTATTAGACAATAGATGAGACACTGAATATATAATTTATAATTGTCTTCTTTAAATTACCTTCGGTTGTTATATACAAAAATACATCTTTATGATTATGATTTTATATACTAAATACATAGGTCTTTCATTTATATATACATACAAATACATAACGATTAATGCTAATATACGTAACCACATTAAATTTGCAGGGGTATATAACACCTCCCTCCTTGAGAAAAAAAATTTAAATTTAAAGAATTTTAATTTTTTTCTTTTTTAAATTATGTTTTATAATTTTTGCACGCCAATTGGGTTAAGGGTTTATGTCTCATTTCCTAGACAAAGGAAGCCATCCCTTGAACAGTTATACCGCTGTCGCTCGGTTCGAATTAAGATATCAGGAACTGCGTGCTTTTACTTAATGATATAATTTAACTAAGTCTTATTTATACATAGATACTAATATATAATATAAATGTTTATGATTATCTATTCTAATTTAGTATTTAGTCAGTAAATTTTTATGAACTTCTTTAATAATTTTTGTCTCTACATTTTCAATCATTGCGTTACTTGGACCAAGATTTATTATTTTATAAGGACCTTCTTTAATAGCTTGTAGTTTGTTTTGATTGGGTTTTCTTAACAAGACTTTATCATTTACTTTAAATTCAAAAAAATTTAATTTGTTTTGGTTGTCTAAGTATATTTTACGGTTTTGCTTTTCTTTCATTAGTAAGTTGTGAGCCCTAGAGTGTGCCATTTGCAATCTAAATTTAAACTCCTTACTGTAGTCATCAATATTATATAAAGGATCTACTTCACCTGATAAATCGGAAGGAAGGTTTGCTTTTTTTCCAAAAACCAATTCAAACGGGGAATATCCATGAATCACGTTTGGGGTTGTATTGTAACAAAACTCGTAATACATTATCCAATCATCCCAATCTGTTAAATCAGAATTAATGTAAGATCGCAGAAATTCATTCAAGTTTCGGTGATTCCTCTCCAATCCGCCGATTGTTTGGGGATGATAAGGTGTTGAATGCTTATGTTCAATGTTTAAAATATTGGTTATATTATTAAAAAGAGAATTTAAATACTCTGTTCCCATATCAGATTTAATTTTTCTCGGGGCTCCATACACAAGAATAAACTTTTCTATAAATGCTTTTGCGATTGTTCCACTTTCCTTATTTTGAATTGGTTGAAGTATTACATATTTTGTTAGCTCATCCTGAATTGTGAGCACATATCTATTGCCCCTATTTGAAATTATTAATGGGCCAACAGTGTCGATTGAAATTACATCGAAACTAGTTGAGGGAGTATCAGTTATTTGTTGTACGTCTTTATGTGATTTTTCATATTTATTCAGTTTGCATAGTTTACATTTTGAAACAAAATTTTGGATTAATTTTTTCATTTTAGTGAAGTAATACTTTTCTGATAGCTTGTGATATAATCTAGTGACACCAATGTGGCCACCTATAGGACTTGTATGGTTGTTTCGAATTAACTCCGTTATTAATTGTTCGTCATTTATATATATGCGCGCCGGTAATATTGCTATTTTTATACGTTTTAATATAGAATTAGCTATAGCTTTAAATTGTTCAATACCAATGATTTTAAAAATTTGGTCAGTTGAAATCATTTTCAAATTTCGGATCCTATTTCCAATCATAATGTCTTCCAATAATGCGAGTGATCGCTCTAATGCGACACTAACATTTGCTTTGGATTTTACATATATTATTAAAATTGTTTTATTTTTAGATTTGTTGTTAACGATTGCGGATATGCGTTGATGGCCATCTTCAACAGCGATTTCCAAATTATGATAAAACTTTGTTTCCTTTTGTAACATAGCTGTGTAAACGCTCAAATCATGATGTTCCAAAAGTTGATCAGGCTTTGAGAACGATTGATTATATTGCGTTTCAGCTTTTGACTTGCTCCGTGTGGTAACAGCATGAATTGCAATTTTCTTCAATTCATCACTGTCTATAGTAATACGGGATAGAGCATCAGCACCTACGTTACTCTTCCCTTTAATATATCCTATTTCAAAGTCATATTCTTCTAAATCCAACCGCATTCTGGTCAGTTTTGAGGAAGGGTCCTTCATTCCAAACAGGTAGACTAATGGACGATGATCCGTGTATATATGAAATTTACGCCCTAATAAATATGGTTTAAAATACGATACTGCCCAATGTATTGCCATACATTCTTTAACTGTAGGTTCCTTGTGTTTTTCACCTTTTGTAAATGTTCGAGAAGCATACGCTACTGGTAAGTCTTTTCCATCTTTAACTTGTGATAAAATAGCACCGCAAGCGACGTCCGAAGCATCTGTAGTTAAATTAAATGGCGAGGAAAAATCTGGGTACTGTAATAACGGTGGGTTCATTAAAATATCTTTTAATTTTTCAAACGAATTTTGACACTTTTCATTCCATAAAAATTTAACATTTTTTTTAAGCAAAGCGTTTAATGGATTGGCGATTTCTGCAAAATTGCTTACGAAGCGACGGTAATAGTTACAGAATGCAACGAACCTTCGTACTTCATCTGAATTTGTAGGTATGGGATAGTTCTGGATTACGGAAAATTTAGTCGAATCTGGTAAAATTCCTTTATCAGATATCTGGTGTCCAAGATAAGTTACTGTTGTTTGCAAAAATTTGCATTTTTGTGGATTTAACTTGAGATTAAATTTACGCAAACGTTCAAATACTTTTATAAGATTTAAGTTGTGGTGTCGTAATGAACAACCAAAAACAACAAGATCATCAACATATAAAAATGCAGCTTCTGGTGTTAGTCCCGACATAGCAATTGTCATCATACGTTGAAAACTATTAGGTGAGATTTTTAACCCAAACGGTAATCTTTTAAATTGATAGTGTCCTGATGCTGTACTAAACGCAGTTAAGTCCCGTGAGTTAGGCTCGATTTCGATTTGGTGGAATCCCGATTTTAGATCCAATATGGTGAAAAATTTAGCACGACCCAACTGATCTAGAATTTCGTCAATTCTAGGCAGCGGAAATGTATCTGAAACCACTTTTTTATTGATTCGTCTATAGTCGACTACGACACGCCAATCTTTCTTATCTTTACAATTTTTCTTAGGTACCAACAGCAGAGGAGAATTATACGGGGAAAATGAATCTTCAATTATATTATTTTTTAACATATTTTGCACTTGATCTTCAATTATTTGTTTATGCACTTGTGGAATCCGATAATTTTTTACATATACAGGATCATTGTCCGATAAATTAATTGTTTGCTCGTAGAATGAATTCTTCGTCAAGTATTCACCTTCCAGATGAAAAATGTCACTATATTGTTGGCAAATTTTTAATATTGATTCTTTCCCAAACTCAGATACGGAATCAAACTGGATTTCATTTTGTAGTTTTTGAAATCGATTCTGTTTGTCAGTTATTGTAGAATGAGTTCCACTTGTTAATGTATGTATGTGGTAGTGTTTTATTGAGACCAATTCCGGAACAAATTCTTTAATCTTTTTATCTTCTAATGATGTGTTGAGAATTTTCACGTATGGCACATCATTAATCAGAGAGTTAGCAACAAATACACCGGGTTGAATTTCTTGGGATATTACAAGGGATGGTTCAGTAACTTCGAATTTTAGTCGGCGTACTACCTCAGTTCTAGCTGGTACTAAAAAATAATCTCCAATACGGTCATGAAGTGGAATGGAGATTGTCTCACATCTAGTTGGAATTTCTAACAAATAAGTGGAATAATTTATGTTGGCTTTATATTTTTTTAGAAAATCTCGTCCTAAAATTCCGTCTGTTTCAATTGGGAAATTATAAGGAACTATTTGCACTTCGTGTTCAAGTATGAATGAATTTTCAAAAATTAATTGACAATTTATTTTACCTAATGTTTCTATTTTTCCTGATGTTACACCGGTAATTATACATTTATCGTTGGTATGTATAGTTATATTCGATTCTAATTTAGATTCTTTAAGTATTGAAATCCCAGCTCCACTGTCTATCATTAAACAGCATTCAGTTTCTGTATATAAACCTATTCTAACTTTTATAAAATCACACTCGGAAAGATCATTAAATGAATGTATTTTTAATTGTGCTGCGCCCTCAACTTCGTAATCTGTTGTTGCTGTGTTTGTTGTTGAGGGCGATATTCGTTTTCCGATTCCCCGCTATCAATGTTTAGTAAATGAATCTTTGATCTATTGGGGTTGTTATTATTATTTTGACGGTTTGAGTTTAACTGTTGATGGTAATATTTCGTATTAAAGTATTTTGATGATGAACTGGGTTCTGAATTTTCACGGAAGTTGCTGTTTGTAATCGAACGGTTTGGATGTTGAAAATTTTGGTTATACTTTCGATTAATATTTCCACTAGACTGTTGTAAATTTTTATTGTAATAAGTTCTATAGTTGTTATTATTATTATTGTTATTATTATTGTTGAACGGCCTACGAAAGTATCCTCGGTTCGGTTGAGCATTTGTCAGCCGTGTTTGAAAACGATGATTAGGTGGTTTATTATTATTATAATTCTGTTGATTAAATCGATTTATTGTCGCCTGTTCGGTAGTTCCAAGCTTTGCTTCAGCTTCCAGTGCGAATTGTATAGCAGTATCAAGCGATTTCGGCTCCTTAAATATTAGTGCTTGCCTGATCTCAATTTTTCGTAAACCTCTTGTAAAAATTCTAATAGCGTTTTCTTCAACTTCGTTCCTAATTGTAGTTTTTTCATTTTCTTTTTTATCTTTCATTTTTAATTTTATCAATTCAGCACAAATATTTTCCAATCTTGTTGCGTAATCTGCGAGGTTACCTGTTTGCCTTAAATTTTCTAACTCCTCTAACTTTTTCTCTTTAGTAATTTTGTTTGAAAAACGATTAATAATGATCTTTTTAAAGTCTTCAAACGTACTCGGTTTAGCTTCAATATTAAACTTAGCCTTTACATCACGTAAAATTTTAACTTTTAATAAAAAATTTAAAAATTGTTCTTTGTCGTTAGCTTTTAATTGGCTGTGATAAAAATCGCATTTATCAAGGAAGTCTTCCACATTTCTTGGATTACCGTCAAAATCTGGGATTAATGAATTAGCCAATTTTAGGTCAAATGATTCAGCCATGATTAATGAAACAAACGAATTAGAATTATTAAAAATAATTTGATCAGAACAACTTTTATCCTTTATAACACTAAGCGAAACTGGCTTACACAAATTAGTATCAGAATAACATTTTCGAATTGGTATTGACGCACTAAATTGATCCGGTAAAATTATTGATTGACACTTTATACTTTCATCAAGTTCAAGCCCAAAAATAAAATCTGTTTCATAATCGAATCCCAAATATTCAACACACCGCTTGCATTTAGTTTCATTTAGTGTCTTTTGCCTAACTAGGTTTCTTTGTTTTATTGGTTGAAAACTATCAAGATTTGCATTAACAAAACTACTATATTCATCAAACTTTATTCGTAGTTGTTGCAACAATTCAAATTTTTTTTCTTCATTCACTTCAGAGGTATTTTCTACATCAACTATACATTTATTTAAATCACTATGAAATTTTGTTAATGTTTCACATAGTTGCGACATTCACGAATATGTCAGGAGAGTTTATTTAAAGGGGTATAGTTCCTGTTTTTGAATTATTAACAGAACGATATTCAATATGGTATACCCGGCTCTATTATTGATTTTAAGGATTATAACATAAACATTTATACACGTCTCGATTGCGTAGTTTATGAAAAATTTGCGATGTAGTGATAAAATTTTGTTAAGAAATACTATCATATAGATATTTAGTTAACTTAACTAAACTTATATAGTTACTTATAGATATTTAATTATCGGTTAAATTATACTTATGTAATCGATAGTAAACGATTATCAAATAAATAACGCTAATTTTACAAACTTAATGTACTAATTTGACTTACAGTTACTTTGAAGGCAATAAGAACATTTAATTGATGACGACTTCGAAAACAGTTTAATCCTTGTAGTGTTGTATATTATGTGATGGTCATTTAACGGATTTTCCATTTTCTTCTCGTGATTTCTCGAATAAATCAAATTAAAAATTGTCCATAATGCTCCCATATCCGGTATTCCATAATTTATGTCCAATCGGTACAGGTCTATGCGGAAGTTTTACTGGTCTTATGCGTTACAATAGTGTGATTGGTATTGTTATATTATATAACTTTCGGAGAAATAGTTCAACTTCAACTGGAATTCTGGTAGGAATTTATAACTCCATACCAGAACGGTACAATTTGTTTTTATGCTTTGAATGCGACTTGCGCTTGGATTTCCCGTTCGGTTGATTAACTTTTGATAATTTATTTTAGAGTTGACTTTACTAACAACTAATTAAACTGTAGGTAGTTGCATTGTTTTATCATGACGGAACGATACTGGCTCCTAACAATTTTATGGTATAGCTTCTATGGTTTAGCTTCTAAATTATCACACGCAAAACTATGAGCACGAACGACACTTTACATTAACATGTGTATAAACTTTCAATTAAAATTATAAATTATAACTGTTCTACAAAAAAGATTCCTTCAAGCACCGTTCAACTTTATTTGTGATCAAGCACATTTATTTATTATCACTTTATAAGAATAACGTTAATAACATATTCACTGTCTATAAAACTCAATTGCAATTAATTGTTAATCATTAACTAAATATAGTCACGGTCGCCATGTAGTGATAATATTCAAACAACTTTAATTGTAATTTAGAGATATATATATATTTTAATTAATAAACTCAAATTAACAAACAATAACATTAATCCTTAAATTATGTTTATTATTAGACAATAGATGAGACACTGAATATATAATTTATAATTGTCTTCTTTAAATTACCTTCGGTTGTTATATACAAAAATACATCTTTATGATTATGATTTTATATACTAAATACATAGGTCTTTCATTTATATATACATACAAATACATAACGATTAATGCTAATATACGTAACCACATTAAATTTGCAGGGGTATATAACAACCACAAGGGTTTGGTTATGGAATGGCCGAGATATATCCCAGGTGGTCATATTCCTTTAACTTTTCCTAAAAATCATTTTATAATCACATTTAAATTTAACAAAACAAATCCCCTCATAATTGGTTGAGAAATGGCTGAATTCCGTCCCAGGAGGCCATACTTCAGAACTCTTTCAAAAAATAATATTATAATCAGGTTTCCACATTTTAGAACTTCTCCCAAAAATCATTTTAAAACCCATTTTCATCCAACATGCCTAATTTCTTTATAATTGGCTAAGAAATGGCATACTTAATATCAACAACGGGGTTTTTATAATATTTTGCGGGATTATAAAATACGGGATTTTGAAAACGGAATTTTGAAATACAGAATTTCAAGCCCAACCCCTTATTTATACATAAAATTTCTGTTGTCTTAACAGTTTATATGAAACTAGAATTTCAAATAAATTTGAACGACATTTCATTGCTTGGTAATTACTCTTGTATTTTAAAATTAATAGAGTTATTTGTCATCGAGATTTTTTGCGGTCAAAATACCTCGCTCCCGTAGCCACGCAAGATTAATGTATTTAGCACGCAAACATTGTGTATTTTCATGCACTTGAATTTTTTCATTGCCAATGGATCGTTTTGTAGTTGAACACGGATAATTATGTTAAGGCGTAATGTATTGACATTTCACCATAGGTATGATTGTTTCAAACATGCATTAATTGGGCAATGTCTCTCTGAAATTACCGGACAGCAACAGTAGAGGGCCACCGAAAAGTCTGGTATTTCCGTTGAGATCTTTCATCGTTCACCGAGAGCTTCAGGTGAATGCATGTGGACCATAGTGCATTCATCCCAAATAATAATTTTGGAACTTTTACAAAACTTTAGCCGTGCCGGAATCGAACATCGCTGTTAAGGATGTCTGTTGTTGGCAGGTTGTGCAATGGCATATTCGAAATGAAAAAACAAATATCCTCAATTTCTATTAACGCCTCGTTGTATATTTCCGGCGAAATTGGCATCTAAAACTTTATAACATGGCGAATAGTTGTCGAAATTGATGAGGAAAGGAACTCAGTATTGCATTTGCAAGTGTGAAACCGCGACACGCATCGTCGTGCGTGTTGTACAAAATAACATGGACTGTTCGCAAGTATTGGAAAAAAATCGGTCCAGGAACGTTAACCAACAACAAACGCAAAAAAGGCATTCTCGTTGCTTTGGATGAACTGTTTATAATCGGTCTAATGTATGAGGGTGGTAGAATTTTGAGGTCATATGTTCTGATATGCGAAAAATCTTAAAAAAAAAATTTGTCTGAAAATAAAAAAAAATTCCTAGAGCTCGATCACAGCCTATCCGCTCCAATTGTGAATCTAATATGTATATTTATAAAAAATAGACAAAATACAAAAAATATGGTAGTGCCGTTTCAATAATTAATAAATAAATATGTATTAGTAATAAGTACACTGTTAAAATATTTTTTTTTCCTTATGATAATAAAAGAGAAGCACACTGTCATTTTCTTACTATCTACGATTCCAAAACTATCTCATTCGGTTGTTGCTGCATTTCTATTTAAATATTTGTGGTAAAATAAGATTGAATTAATCAATTTAAAAGACACTAAAAAATCAATTGCTGTACGAAAAATATAAAAAAATAAACTGTAAGAATACGTAATTCGACGTAAATATATAAAATATTTCGAAAATAAATTTAGATCGCATGATGAACAATTCATAAAGTAAAACTATAAGTAGTTTGCTTTTAAAATCCAATAACAAGATATCGCAGAGCTTGTACCAAAATGTCACAATTATCGGAACATTTCAATTCGCGATTTCCAACAAAGTGACATCTGGCGAACAAAACTTGAATCGCAGTTTACTATGATGCAAGGGGGATCAAAACTGTCAACAAAATCGATCTGACAATTCTCGTCCCCCTTGTAGACGTAAAAACCAACGCTATCTCTACATTCGGTGAAAATCGCCAATATGCAAAACCTTTGTAAAATACGTTTGTTTATGAAGTTAACGTCTATATTTAATTTGTATTTATGTGCCTCATTATGTGTGCGTGTGTGTGTGTTAAGCCCACACTGATTTTATTTATGAAGTTTGAAATACGTCTATATTTAATTTTTATTTAAAGTGCTTTTTTTCTCATTTTCTTTCTTTTTTCTTTTTTTTAAGTAATATTTTGCCTATTAAAAGCCGAGCAAAAAACACTTTAAAGTAAAATAGGTTTGGTTTCCAAACGGATAGATCGCGATAATTTTTTTTGAGTAAAACTCCGTCATGGAATTTATTGAGTGGCGCACGTTGAATGACCAATAACAGGACATCGTAGAGTTTGTACCAAAATTTCAGTATATACTCGATGACACGTATGGACTTATGCCTCAACCAGTCAGACTTAAGAGCTTAAGTTAAACGCTGATTGCACCACTTCGGTTAGTGCTACAATCACCAAAATTGTATAGGCTTCTCGTCACAAATAAACAACTGACCTCTAAAATTTTTGGTGGTCGTACCGCTCTCCTAAGTGGTCCAAAATGGAGCACAACTTAAGAACTTAAGGCTGACTGGTTGAGGCATTAACCTCTCAAATGACATCAGTAACATTCCAAAACGAATGGACGTCGCAAGATTTTTGAGTAGAATTTATTCAAATGACAACTTAGAACATTTTATTTTGAATCTTTCAACATTGTAAAAACTAACACATAAAATTTTCTAATTGTATTATTGGGTTCGTATACATAGTTTGGTTGTTTTTTTGTTAGAAATTTCACACTCATAAAAAATTTATAAAATTAATTTTTACTGTATCGATGTCGGGTGTCTGGAAATATTTCAGACTGATTACTCTGCATGTTATATTCTTAAGATCTGTTAATGACCTTATCTCAACACATTGATGCACTTTAACCATTAGGCCTCCCTATCGTACATTTAACTTTTCATTCGGCCACAGTGAATGTTAAATTTATTATATTTTTTATATTTATTATATTTTTTATATTTCATTAGATCTGTAAATTAATTGTGGATCCATTTGTACAATATTTTATGACGATCCTATCATAATATGAACCCTTTCCTCTGGTTCGGAAATATTTTGGTGTTATTGATATCAATTTGTTTACTGCGCCAATGGCGTTAATAGTTCATCTCAACCATCATTTAGTAGCTCGCGACTCTATCTTTCGCAGTTTTAAGTGGTGTGACGTGGTTGTCAGGCTCGTTCGTCGCATGTTGCTGGTTTATTAGTAAAATTATATGTGAACTTAGTCAACAAAACAATCAATCATACAGGTCATTAATTTACGTCTGGCATCAAATTTGCAAACGATTAACAATCTACTCGTTAATCTACCTTGCATAAATCCATCATTAATACACAGAATCATCCTCGCAATACGGTTCATGTTTGTCAAAACATAATTATTATTTGTTTTCTACTTTTTTTTATTCCAATTATGCTTCCAAAAGAAACATAAAAATTATTAATAAAATAAAACGAACATAAATTTTGCTGCTTTATGAATATTTATGAGAATTTAATAATTTCTACGAAAATGATGAAAAATATGTATTTTCTGTGTTACAAATAATAATTTGTTTTTAATTTTTTTCTTTACATTTTTAATTTTTATTAATTACATGTTAATTTTAAATATTAAAATACTTTTTTTTTATTTTAGCAGAATGATTAAACTAAAAATAAATTTGGTAGTTAAGTGTGGCGGTAAATAGGGGCGGATTAAAATTTGTATGAAGAAAATTTGAAGAACATGTAAAGTAGTTTCCCAACCTAACATACTATTACCTCGTTTCATTTGTTTGTGGAAAACTATTAGGCTAGAATGAAAGGATTATACACCGATATAAAAAAATGTATTATGAACCCAAAATGTAATCAAGTTTCTTGTTGAATTACCTAAATAAATCAAATAGTTTTCTCAATCTTCCTTAACTACCTAAGATATATTTCCGACGATAAGATGTAAAGATAGTTCGAGCCGGAAAAAAACAGTAAATTGATTTTATTTGATTTGCTATATGTTCTATTATTCAACAATCAGACAATTGGGTAATAGTGGCGTGTGCAGATGGAACAACCATAGAGCTTTCACACTTCCAATAAATTCTACTTTAAATTCAATATTCGTAACATTTCGTGAATTCACTATCTGACTATAAATTTTGTTAAAAATCAGTTTATTTTCCAATCAATAAAATTTCCTGATACAAAAGCTCATAAAAGCTTTTTTCCTATATGGTGCATAAGCATATAAAATTTAAAAACATATACATTTGAAAATATTAATATTTACCATATGCAAAATAAAAAATTAAAGTTAAAAAGTCATAAAACCAACAACTATTTTATTATTGCTAGAAATGTTGTTAGTTCAGTCGAGTAGAAAAGAACATCTCGATTCGATATTATACGAGTTGGTTTTACATACGAAAGAAATGTATTTAGGATAAAATACTAAAATCAAATAGAATTGTGAACATTTTTGTTGCTCACATTGCATATATCTCGTATTTTTTAATCTTGGTAATTATGATGTGGTGCGATACATAAACTTTTGGTAGGTTTTAGTCTACTGGTAGATTAGGTAGTGTGTTCAAATATGTAAATTTTGATTCATGGGGATTATAATTCCGATTCTCTGATGGAAGTGAACCTATACGATAAATGTGAACTATTTTAGGAATCTAAAGTTTTAGCAATCGAGAGACCAAACAAATTTTATCGATTCGATGTTAACTTAGATGGGAAAAAATTGGCTTGGCGATAACCAGAATTTCTCGAGTCGAAATTTTCTATGCAACAAGATTAATAAAACATAGTTTGACCTGATTTACCTTTACTTATTTCTCAACTTGTTTTAATTTAATTTTAAGTAGGTAAACGTTACTTACCTTTAGTGCGGTAAACTGAAGCTTTTTTGAAAAATAAAAACTAGGGTTATTTTAAAATATAAAGTAAAGTAAATCTGAGAATTAGGTAGATCAATAGCAATTTAAAATTTACTTTGAACCACAGCATTTTTCAAAGTTATTTAAGAACAAATACGTACATGTTTATTTTTAAAACTGGGTGGAAAGTCATTAAATTCGCAATCAAAAAGCTTATAAATACATTCGGCAGAAAACTTTTGGAGTTTTTTCTGCAAAAATGATGGGTATGAGAAATTCTACGAGCTTCTTTATACTTTACAAAATTCTTGGAATTTTCATTATATTTTTGTTTACACATCTTTGTATGGGTTCCCAAAAATGATATACTTCTTGTGTTTGAAGAAAGATCGTTTGTAGCGTATCTTTAATTAATCAAGAAAAATTGGTGAAGCGGACAAAATAATACTGAGTACTGTTAAAATTCAGTTCATATCCATCATTTAAGCTAACTTGAAATTTTTCGAAAAACAAATTTTTTTTTGTTTTTATTTTATAATATAATATATTTGGCTATATTGGACTCGGATTTCAATAATAGAACATTGATGCCTAGTATTTTTAGTTAAAAAGTATGGTGGTACTGTACTGATGGCGAGGTGTTATGGCGAGATGGTATTACGGCGAGATACAATATTTCGCCATAATGCAACCAAGGTTAGGTTAGGTTAGGTTTCAGTGGTTGCTATCGCACACTTAGGCCAATTATGGCATATCGTGATATCACAGGATCCGACATCATAAACTCTCCATACACCCATTTAGTGCTATTTATATAGCGTAAAAAATCTCGCAAATTACAGCTTTCGAGATCAGAGAGGCTGTCCATAGTGTATATGCCCAGGTGATCATGTCTTCTGCCAGCTAGCGCAGGACACGAGCATAGGAAGTGAACAAGACTCTCCTACCCCTCCTCGTCCCTGCAGCTTCTGCAGAAGTCATATGTATCCAGACTCAGCTTTCTCGCATGATCTCCGAAAAGGCAGTGCCTTGTAATATCCTTACAATTCTACCTAAATCACGCTTCTTGGATCCAGCGAAAGAATGGCCGCCCAACCGTCCACATAAATAGTGATATCAGTTAACGATATTACATTACGCTTCAACCAGTTCATGGCCTCTTCAATCGCTATAACTTCAGCCTGGTACACATTGCAGTTCTCAGGTAGACGAAAAGATAAACTTACATTTAATTTCCCACAGGATACAGCAGCTCCCACTCTACCATCGAGCTTAGAGCCATCGGTAAAGAATTTAACTGTCCCGGTCTTCATAATAAGACCACTATTCCAATCCTCTCTAGAGAGGAGAATCACGTTAAAATGCTTGCCAAAGCACAACAGAGGTGTTATATAGTCGAAATTCGCCAGTTCATGTCTCACAAAATTGACTATAGTTGAGCGCCCTTTTTATAGGCACTTCCTGTATTGACCGCCATTTGCTTACCGAGGATATCCAACGGGAGAAGCACAGCTTGACGTCTAAGACACTAGTGGGGGTCGTTTTCAGAGCCCTACTAATGTGCAAACAGGCTGCCCGCTGCATCTTCACCATCATGTTCCTGTATGATAATTTCTCCAGAGCTGGCCACCATACACTCACACCATATAGCAGTACGGGCCTTACAACTGCCGTGAAAGCCAATGTATTAGCTCCGGCTTCAAGCCCCATTACCTTCTAATGTCATTTTCACAAGAGTATAATGCCACAGTAGCCTTCTTCACTCTTTCTGTCGCGTTTGGTTTCCAACGGAGCTTAGTATCACAAGAAGAATCACAAGGAATCTCACCTTTTCAGTAAGAATGGTACTAGGCTGGGTACCATTCAGTGAAAAAGACCAGCTATGTTTTAGATGGGTTAATCCCCAATCCACTTCTGCTGGCCCAACCCGAAGTGATTGATAGCGCATTCTGCATCACATCCCTGATTGTGCAATCCCTTTAATAGCCCATTTTATCTTCCGTGTATTCAGAAGAACCTCTGCATGTAACAGTTGGCCACGCAGTCATCCAAAGGCCCCGCAGTTGATATTTCCTCACTTCCAGGGAAGTGAGTTTCCCTCAAAAGATTAAGAGTCTCTTCACTAGTCATCGTCCATTCGCCATCCGGTTTTATCAGATAGCCTGGAATAGCTGGACTAATGGAGAGAATCTTTCTTAAGGTTTCCGAGACCCCTTCCTTTCTATCACAGAAGCGCCTCCACGACTTCATTTGCACCTTCCTTGTT
Source organism: Nephrotoma flavescens (assembly GCA_932526605.1). Taxonomy (NCBI): domain Eukaryota; kingdom Metazoa; phylum Arthropoda; class Insecta; order Diptera; family Tipulidae; genus Nephrotoma; species Nephrotoma flavescens. The sequence goes on along the minus strand of OW052220.1, from coordinate 179,928,725 downwards.
TTCCTTGTGTAACCTCTGGTGCATTCCTTATAGAAGTCCTATTCTTGAATTTCTCTAGATCTTTTCGCTCTATTGATTGCAGACCCGCAAGTGTTTCGGCACTCCGCAAGCGCCGAGGTCCACCGAACAGGTTTTCACTTTTCCCTCGGCTTTGTTAATGGGCAAGTTTCCCTCATAGAGATATTAAAAGCCCTAGTAAGAGTATCCACTATTGAGTCCAGTTCACTACCCGTGTCGAGGAGTCCTGAGTCATACTGTCCTCCTGGGATTTATGCACACGTATTGATTTGTAATTTGAAGATTAAGCTTAAACGTTAAGTAACGATGGTCGGAGATGGAACGGTCCTTCGCCATCCTCCATTCACTGATTATCGGTGAAATAAATTCAGAGATCAGAGTAACACCCAGAACCTCCTGTCTATTATTAATAATAAAGTTGGGTTCATGACCTGTATTGCAGATAGTGAGGTTAGTTCATACAAGATATTGGAAAATTAACTCACCCTTATCATTGATGTCCGAGCTGCCCCAGATGGTATGGTGTGCGTTCGCGTCACACCCCAGGATAGCTCCTACCTTCCTCCTTTACGCGTCACTGACAAGTGCCTCCAGTATGCCTGGCGGCACTGGCTTCTCTTGATCCAAGTATGCGGCTGCAAGCCAGAATCGCCGCTCCTCCATCTCTATGCAGCCCGCAGGTATGTGCTCATTGCAATACTGTGGAAGTAGATAAACATTTATATTATTTCCCACCAGTATACGTGATCTGCTCTTTTCCGTCCCATAAGCGTAAAATAGGGTGTATCACTTCGCTCGCAGACCACAGATTTTATTATTTTTGATCCAAGATTCTTGGATCAAAACTATTTCCTCGCCTGACTTAGCAAGTCTGAGAAGTAGCACCGCCGAAGCAGCCTTGATGTGATGTAAGTTTATCTGCACAAACCTATTCATTGATAACAGTCTTCACTTACCTTAACTGCGACAGCAGTACTACGTCGGTTAGTTGAACCCGACGGAGTGGGCGGTTTCCTCCATCCCATTCACCCATAGTCCCTAAAATTAAGGAGGACTCCATCCCCCCTCAGAGTCCAATGTGTCCCCTTTTCCGCAGCCAGGCTGGACCTCTTCCTCGCCCATTTCGGGATGCGCAGTGCTCGTTTTCACTCCGACCTCGTACTTTCTGAACACCTTCAGTGTAATAGAGCCGAAGCTGAAGTTGATAGCCCCTTTGGTTTTTGATAGAGAGCCAGGGATTCCTTGTTGATCACCATAATGGATGGTCGTCTGAAGACCGGTTTCGGAACTTCTTCCTTCGTCGGTTCGTTTTACTATATGTATATGTATAAGGGGATTGCCCTTATACATATACATATATTTGTTTTCATCACTGTGTAAAGTTTTATTTTTTGTTTCTACTATTGTTGTATTATATCAGAGCCATCTATGATTTTAAAGAGCCATAATATTAAAAAGAGTGCTTTAAATAGAGGGGAAGCTTTTATTGAGTTACAATAAGAAACCGTGGTAATTGGAAAATTGTTGAACATAAATTTATGAATAAAAAATTAATTAAAATTTTATATTTTTAATAAAATATTCAATAAACACATATTTGAAAATCAGCCATCATAATGTAGTATTTAATTATTATATTTAAACTAAAGCCGAGCATAAATTTAAAAATTTTCTATAAAAATGAGCTTTCCTTTTTAGTTGTGTAGGTTAGTAAAGTAAGTTAATAAAGGATGCTGCCGCGGATTCCTCTTACATCCAATTTAAAATTTAGTTTTATAAAAATTTAACCTCTTTAGTAAATTCTGGTCCCATGCACATCAGAATTTTCGAGATGAACGATGGATTTAACAGCAATATAAACGATCACATTTATAACAAAATTAAAGAGAAAACGTGCGCAGAAACGATATTTTATGAATCACCATGTCGAAAAAATAATTATTATTCATATAATAAAATGTTTCCATTAAAATTTATTTACTGGAAATGTATATACCATCGTTGATTTTGTTAATGAAAAATTATTACAAAAACAATTTAACGGTGAAAACTTCAATTTTATGCGAAACTGAGTTTTCTGTAATTTAAAAATCTGTTTACAGATGTCTCTATAGTAAATTTATTTGAAATTACATAAAAGAATAAAATAATTAAACAACTAAATAAACTAGTTTTAAGTTAAGCGCGAAATCTTTAATATAATAATTTAACATAATTAATAAAACTCAAAACAATTAGAATTTTTATTTATAATACGGTTGGCGTAAATAAAACTTTTCGCTGTAAAATTTTCACCATCATAGTTGCTGTTTGCTGTAAAACAATAATAGAAAAATGTTATAATTTTTGCCAAAACTTTTCTTTTTTTATTTCAATCCAATTCGCTCGTGTTGGGTTATTCTCAGTTCCAGCAGATCTCCGTAATCTATTGAACCAGGCAGTATATATAATAAATTGTTAAATTGTCTAAACAAACATTTGGGTTTTAATACTAATACTTATACTTAGCGACATCTTTTGATTAGTTTAGTAATTGTGAAAAGCTTTATCAAATTACCATGTTTTTATTTTGTGAAGCTATGTTTTGTTTATACTATAGGATGAAACAATGTAGGCTGCGAATTTGTTGTGATAAAAAATCAAATTTTTTTGAAGTAACGAGAAAACAGTTTTCGAAGTTTGTTTTTGTTCATCGACAATGTTGAAATAGAATAAAAAACACAATAATCCCCATATTACATTGTTACTACAAAAACATTTTTTAACAAACATTTGTATTGGAAAAATATTGCTGAAATTTTTGATGGAACCCTATACTAATTTCTTATTTTCTGTACACACACATATAAACAAATTCTTGTTTCTACAAAAAAAAAAAATTTGTGTTACACTAATTTAAATGTTTTTGCGTCAACTCGACGTAATGTGACTCAATTTTAAAATATGCTTTTCCTGAATATTGAATTAACCATTCACATTGAAAATTCAAACGAAGCATTTATATTTTTATATATACAAAAAAGCTTCTAAAAAAATATTAAAACACAGTGGTGGATATGAAAAAGTACAAAAAACTCATGGAGAAAATGGCGGAATCTTACGGCTCTTATATGTAGGTGGCTCCGATTATATCATAAATTTTGTTTGTTTTGTCATTTAGTAGATGTGGATTTTGTTTCTCGAAATATACAAACAGAAACAAAATCCACATCTACTAAACGACAAAACAAACACAAAAACAAACAAACCAAATTTATGATATAATACTACAATAGTAGAAACAAAAAATAAAACTTTACACAATGATAGAAACAAATATATGTATATAAGGGCAATCCAATACGTGATTTTTAGTAGTAAAACGAACCGACGTAGGAAGAAGTTCCGAAACCTGTCTTCATATTTAATAAAAAAAAAAAAATTATAATTTGTTGTTTAAAGAAAGTTTTATACGATATAAAAATTGTAGTGTTGTTTTTAAAATAAAATAATTTTTAAATAAATTATAATATTTTTATTTTTCATACAATACACATTTTTTAAAAATCAGTCCCGTGAATATGTACGTCCCTGCTGGGATTAAATACTAAGTGAGGAAGTGTGATGAAACTTATCAAGATTTTTTGATGGATATAATGAGTTTTGTTAAGTCAGCCTCATTCGGTAAGTTCACTTCGATCTTGAAACATGTTTATGAATTTGCTTCGTCATCGAAATAATGAAACACTTATATTTTCTAATGTCATCGCGCACCGGTACTAACACCAAAAAATTGCAGAGAAAACATTTTCGAGTATTTCTTAAACTGAATTTGGGCCATATATGGCCTTATAGAACTGCATACTGGGTACTAAAATAAAATTTATTCAATATGCAATAAATTATTAATAATAACGAATATTTTGTTCATGCCGCTCCGGATTTTTATTATTCTGCATGGCTCTGTCTTTAAATTTATTCTGACATTAATTTTGAAATTTCGGGTTATCATTGAAAATTTGATAATGATTTTTTGGGCTGATAGTGTTATAATATAACAGGCGCGACGAGTTTCTGTTTTTGTAACAGTAAATTTTTTTGGGGCTAGCTTTGAGAAAATAGTGAATATTTTGGGTCAGCTTCTAGCATTTAAATAAATTTAAGTGTGATTAATTTACTCCCTCTACACACTCTGTATATAGTATCACATTCCTGTAAAAATATATCCAAAAAGAACAGAAAAATAATTTTGCATTTAATTTATAAATAGTCGTATTTTATTATTATCGTATTCACAATAAAAATATAAATAAATTAATAACAACAATTTTTCAAATAATAAATAAATAATAAATTATTTTAATTTTAAACGAATTTTATTATTTTGTGTGTTCGATTCAAAAGTGAAAATTCATTATTATATTATGAAAATTTTGCCGATTAAAAATTAAAATCGCATTTATTAAAATAATAATAAAAATATAAACAAACAGTAGATAAATAAACAAAAGTGGAATATATAAATATAATAAAACAAACATAAATTTAACAATATGGTTACGACACATAATATTTATAAAATATTAAATAAAATATGGACCCAAATATTTGTGATTTTATTAACAGGTGAGAGATTTATTACTACCATTTTATTGAATTTAATGTTATTATATATAATTTATAGTTTTTTAATTGTTTGTGTTTTTTTGTTACTTTTTGACTTGCTGTGTGTTGTGCATGAACTGTGCGTGGTTACGAAATAACGTGCCTTGAATTATAATAGATAATGCTCACGAGTTATGTCTACAGTGCAGAAGAGCTTTTTTTTACCCAGATTAAACATACTCGTATTATTTTGGGGTTAACAAATCGCTACCGATGTCATACACGAACAATTTAATTCCAAATCACACACAATATATAATCGGGACTAGCTTAATGCTATCAAATATAATAACCTTGTCAATGAATTTTTTAAATTAATTCGTTTCGTATTAACAATACGACTACGTATATCCAATTTTTTGTTATCTAATTTTCAACAAATATTATTTTATTTCTGCGCGTAGAAATTAAAACGAATTTCTCGAATTTAGATTTAGCTAATCCGTATCAAGATTATAATCAAGCATTTTTTGAGGTAGGATTTGGTTTCGACGCGATTAAATTTTTAGCTTACTTCTATACATCGCACGATTACCGTATAATCTTCGTTTCCTGTAAGTTATTATTAAATTTTATTTTTAATTAATTAATCGAATGGAATGTTAAGGGTGTTTTTTTATTTTACCTTGAATGTTATTTTAAAACATACAGACGTCTGTGCTCGATGTGGCACCGATGATACCAAATTTTTATTGTATAATTTGGCCGTCAACCATTTCATATCTTCTTCGCGTGATATTTATTATAGTCTGGAGGAATGTATTTAAAGCCACACGCGACCTTTAACTTAGTATATTTCTAGTGTTATACAAAATTGCGGTTACTTGGTTTAGAAAAAATTTCTTTTACCAATTGTCAGAATTGTTTTGTGTAACCAGAAAATATTTTCCTTGCTAAAATTATTTGGTTGAAAAATTAATCTTTAAATTTTTTAAGATCTGTTTGCTTTTTGGTTCTTTGCAAATGCTAAACTAGTTGTTTGAAATTTAATTTACAAGTTTTTGTTTTACTAGTTTTTTCGGAAATGTTATAAACATTTGAAAAAAAATTGCTAAAAACGGAAAAACTTCTATGAAAGCTGTCATTTCTGGTGGACCGATGTCGGCCAAAAACCACTGAGATCTCCCAATCTATGGAAAAAGCTTAAGTAGTCCCGATAAATTAAAAAACTCTTTTTCTACAAAAATTCTGTGCATAAAGATGAACCAAAATTTTTTAACAACTAGTTTTTTTTTCAAAAATCGTCATTTTCGCTAAAATTTTCAAAAACTGAAGTTGGCCGTTATTGTTGCAAAATGAATTTATATCTTTCATATCCTAATCTTTTTCGACATAAATGAATTTATATCTTGTCAGATATCTTATATATGGATATATGGAATCAAAGCAATCCTTAATATGAAAGTTAAGATTGAGACATTAAAAAAGAACCCTAGTAGAATACCACAGTGCTACAACTGCCAGGCATATAACCACACACGCAAATACTGCAATAGGGAACCAAGATGCGTAAAGTGCGTTGGGAAGCATCTAACAAAAGAATGCAACAAAAGTAAGAACGAACCAGTAAAATGCATACACTGTGGTAATCATCACCCAGCAAATTACAGAGGCTGCGAGGTAGCGAAAGAGCTGCAAAGAATGAGAGACAACAAGAGAAATCAAACAAGTCAGAGTTCTCAACCTAGGATGCAATCCTACTCAAAACGAATCCCCCTAAATAGCGGCAAAGTTAAGGAAGGCATAACATATGCACAAATGGCTAAGCAGAATGAAAATATCAGGAACGCTCCGAGTCAGGAAAACCATGTTCTGCAAGAAATACTACAGAAGCTAAGCGCTATCAATTCACATCTGGCTGGCCAGGACCAAAAACTAGAATCTGTGGGCGAGCTACTGAAAAACTAAGAACTGAGACTAGTAAAACTAGAAAATACATCGATGAGCCAAGATAAAAGAATAACGGATGCGTCAAGTAAAACTAGAGAAGTTATTGAGTACCTTCATTCTAGTCCATACAAACTTAACAAGAAAAAATAATGACACAATATTTAAGAATTGCTACCTGGAATGCAAATGGCCTAGCGCAACGCATTTCAGAATTAGAAGTATTTTTAAACACAAAAAAAATTGATATATGCCTAATTTCAGAAAGTCATTTTACCAGAACGTCGTATGTCAAAATACGTGGATATCAGTGCTATCAAGCTCTACACCCAGCAGAACGAGCTAGAGGCGGGACAGCAATCTTCGTTAAGGACAATATAAAACACCACGAAGAATTAAAAATAGAGGAGGAAGCTATGCAAGTAGCTACTGTATCTATTGAAACCAAAAATAACAAGAGCTATAGTATATCAGCAATCTACTGCCCACCCAGATATAACACAAAAAAAGAAGACTACATCAAACTTCTTAAATCGGTTGGTAGTAATTTTATTATTGGAGGCGACTTTAACGCAAAACACATATTCTGGGGATCAAATAGAACTAGTCCTAAAGGAAGGGAGCTATTTGAAGCAGGCGGGATATTAAAATGTGAGTTCCACTCCAGTAGAAAGCCAACCTACTGGCCTACGGACCCAAATAAAATTCCTGATCTTCTGGATTTCTATATATCAAGAGGTATCTCCGAAAATTACTTAGCAGTTGAAAATGAAGAAGGGCTATCGTCAGACCATTCTCCAGTTCTAATGACAATAAGTGACACGGTAATAAGGAAAGCAAGCCCTCCACGATTAACAAATAACAAAACCAACTGGGAATACTTTCGACAGCTAGTCGAAGAAAGCATCAACCTACACGTGCAGATATCGAACGCTTACACGATAGAAGAAGAACTAGAAAACCTCATTGATAGTGTGCAAAAAGCGGCAAGGAAAAGTACTCCCGACCAGCAAGAAATATTACAAAAAAGTATAACCTATCCAGTTGAAGTGAGAGAGTTGGTTAACGAAAAAAGAAGGGCTCGTAAGATTTGGCAGAGAACCAGAGCCCCGGAAGACAAAACAATCCTAAACAACTTGTGCAACAAACTTAAACTACTTATAAAGGAGATTAAGAATGAGTCAGTTGCAAGCTTCCTAAGTAACCTGACAGGTAAACCTGACACAGACTATTCCCTGTGGAAAGCCACCAAAGGTTTAAAAAGGCCTAAAATGCAAGTGCCACCCATTAGAATGGTTGATGGAACCTGGGCTCGCAGCGAAAAGCAAAAAGCTGATCTGTTTGCCGAACACCTAGAAAATACCTTCAAACCACCAACTGGACAAGCGGATAATGAATATCTAACACCTATAAGCAAAGTAGACGAGGCATCTGTGCTACCAGTTACTCTGAAAGAAATCAAACAAGAAGTAAAAAACCTCAAAGATAAAAAAGCCCCTGGATACGACTTGATAACGGGGCGAATAATCAAAGCTTTACCAGAGAAAGCCCTAAGGAAACTACAGCACATAATCAATGCTATCTTTAGACTATGTTATGTTCCGAGGCAGTGGAAAGTAGCGGAAATCATAATGATTCCAAAGCCCAATAAATCACTAAACGACAAAACGTCGTATAGGCCTATTTCTTTGTTAACAACAACATCAAAACTTTTCGAGAGACTGTTTCTCAAGAGATTAAAACCAATTATAGAGAGCAGAAATCTTATACCAGAACATCAATTTGGGTTTCGAGAAAGGCACTCAACGATAGAACAGGTACATAGGATTACTGATACTATTGAGGAGGCGCTGGAAAAAAAGGAAGTATGTTCAGCAATATTCTTAGACGTAGCCCAAGCATTTGATAAGGTTTGGCACCGCGGTCTAGAATTTAAGCACCAACGAGATCTGCCAAAACAACATTTTGAATTGCTAGTCTTACATCAACGACCGTTACTTCCGGGTGAGACAGGACGGAGAATACTCTAAACTGAAGAAAATATTGGCAGGGGTTCCACAAGGCAGTGTTCTAGGCCCCGTATTATACCTCCTGTATACGAATGATATACCAGACATAGAAGAAGCTAGAATAGGAACGTTTGCTGATGACACAGCTGTTATGACCACCGATGCTAGTATCGTTGAGTCCACCAGGAAACTACAAAATTCTATTAATATAGTGGATAGCTGGACAAAACGATGGAGGATAACACTTAACGAATCGAAATCAACACATATCACCTTACAAATAGGAAATTAGAATATATTCCGATTAGTCTGAATTCACAACCAATTCCATATTCTGATAATGCTAAGTATCTCGGCATGACGCTAGACTCTAAACTCAGGTGGAAAGCGCATGTTAAAAAGAAAAGGCAAGAACTGAATTTAAAATTCAGAAAAATGCACTGGCTTATTGGAAGAAACTCCGAACTTACAACGCACAACAAACTGCTGCTATATAAACAAATCCTAAAACCTATCTGGACGTATGGTATTCAGCTTTGGGGCTGCGCAAGAAAAACTACAGTAAAGATCATTCAAACATTTCAAAACAAAGTACTACGTAGCATTGTGAATGCTCCTTGGTACATTAGAAATGACAATCTCCATCGAGACCTAAACATGGAATACGTCAACGATGAAATAAAAAAATTTGCAAGGAGTCATGTACTGCGACTGCAGCAGCATGACAACGAAGAGCTGCGGAACCTACTGGATCGCGCCAATGGACCAAAGCGCCTAAAAAGAACAAAGCCTTTAGAATTAGTGGTTCCTTGAGCCGCTTAAATCAAAGGACTAGCAGAGCTGGGATGAAGCAATAGGTCTCATTCCATAAGAATAGACTACAAAAATAATAAAACAGTTACTAGATAATCTATATGATTAGTTGTAATATTATACAGAAATAAAGATTTCTTAAATTAAAAAAAAAAAAAAAAAAAAAAAAAAAGACATCTTATAAGATTTCGACCAAAATTCATTTTAATCTTTCAATTTGTGGAAAATGCTTAAGTGTGAACAGAGAAGTTGAGTACAGAGCCGAATTTTAGTTGAAAAACAGTTTTTTGTCAAAAAATGTTATTCCTGATTAATTTTTGGAAAAATATTCTTTAAATGTTTAGGTTGACCTTGTTGGTTTTCTGAAATTTAAGCAGAATTATAGATTTATGATTGTACAAGACGGTTTTTATCAACAATCCGGTAGGTTCTATTTTCGATTTAGAAATGAAGCGTGGTATATTCGAGAGTGTTAGCCACAACATACTCACCCTCCATTTTGAATTTTAATTTTATCTGATAGACATAAATAATAATCGCTCTGATTGGTTAATATTTGTTCGTCTTATACGATAAAAACGAGATTCACACTTAAGCGATACATGTATAAAGTTTTGTCGTATATGAATATGTTTTGACATTTTATAAAGCAAGCAACCTAAAAAGTGTTTTTGTTTTTGTTCTGTTAGTTTTTTTTTATATTTTAGAATATCTATTCTTTTGTTCTCACTGCCGTCAAATCTTATACAAAATTGAGCAATGTTCAATTTTTAATTTTTGTCGTACGATAAAAAAAAATATGGCCGACCTTCAACCAATCAGAGCGATTATTCTTTATGTCTGTCAGAAAAAAATTATATATGAATCACCGCTTTTATGTCATTATGACATATTGGCTTTCAGCGTATGAAAAACCCAAATGAAGTGAGAAAAAACATATGTATACAAAATATTAATAAGCGTGAGTGCATACAATATATTAGAAATTTCGTACCAAAATTGAGCAAAAAAAGCCGCCCAACGAGCAATCCTGGCAGTTTAGAATTATTTTGTTATTTTTTTGACATCTCCGACTTTTTTTTATCAAATACAGTCTTTTGAATATTTTTATGCGAATTCAACAAAAATATCTTATTTTAAAACTATTTGGAGTGATTTGATAAGCGTTTAAAAAAATTTTAACATTTTTATTGGTACACAAAATGTTTGTTCACCAACAAAATGTACATGACATTTGAAAAATTGTGTTGTCTCTTTCGTTTTAGTTGTGTCTGTCCTAGTCACCGTTTACTTTTTTACTGCACTTTTTTCAAGCCAGTGTCATAATACCATTATGTTGATTTTTACATTGGCTGTATTTTTTAATTCAACCCGAGCAGGCAGTGCGCTATCATAAAATACAACATGCGCAATTTCACCTTGTGGAAAAAATATTTTAATTCCATTCTAAATTCAGCACCACAAAAAGACACAAAAATAAATTTCTTCTTTCTCTTTCTCTTTCACAATTTTGTTTTATTCTGATGTTTTATTTTATATCTCCTTCATCTTCAGTTTCATGTGATATGTCGACGAATGAACACAAGGTCCTGAGATGTTTATTTAAGTAACATTTTTTATTGTTTCATTTTCGACGTTTTGTGTTTATTTAAATGGTTACCCAATTTAACACCAAAATTAAAGTAAAATTTTATTAATATAAAATGTTAAAATAATTTGATTTCGGGCTCCCGGACAACAACATTGAAATAAACAGGTAATCAAATTCAATTTCCTGGCATCGTCATGTTCATATTTTCGATGACGCAAGCTTTTTATACTTACATCCTTGTACCCAGGATCTAAATCCATACTAAATTTCGTACTACAAAATATCAAAGACACAAAAATATCGATGTTGAACAAAATTTATTTCTTTCTCTTTCTGCTTCACGTTTTTTGTTTTATTTGTATTGGCCTTTTAATCACCGTCTAAATTTGATATTTGTTTACACGAGAAAAAGCTTTATTCCATTTTATGATTATTTTATCATTTGTTACATTATTTGTAAAAAAATTGAATAGTTTACATAGTATCCAATCGAATTATAGTCATCTATGAAGTTTATATTACAGTAAAATTAGTTTTTTGAGAAGTTGATCACCTTTTGCTCAAGTTCCAGAATATTCCGTCAGATGTCAGTCACTTTGTGTTAAAAGACGAATAATACGCACACAGCTGTCCGTGCAAATGTTTTGTATTTTAATTCATTTTTTTTGTATTGTAAAGTATTATTAAAGTAAATTTTTATAATTTATATTGAAAAATAAGTGATCGCAATCGTTAATGTTGGGCTAGGAAGGTAGTAAAAATCTATTTTAATATTATATCGCCATATGCACACATGTAAAATATAAAAACAGTATTAACACGATTTATCGAAAGGTAAACATAAAATTTTAATTAAAGATTTCATAAAATCCGACATTCGTTAAATCGGATATTTTTTAAAACTGGTTTTTAAAAAAACCTTATATTTCTAGGAAATACCTAAATAAAGTTTATTATTTACTAAACTATATTATTTACTATTTTTGGTTCAGGAATCCAGAACACATACTTTGTACAATTGTAGTCCAAATACTGATTTTCAATTCATTATCGCAAATAACATTTGGTTGAAAATTTAAATCTTGAACGAGTACGTACAATTAAGATTTCTCAATGATTAGTTTTCCATTAATTTTTCTAAAGCTATCATTATAATTTTCCGTAAAATTAGAATATTGCTTAAGTTTAAATAAATATTTTCAGCCCAAATTATTACATCTTTCAAATTGCTTACAGCTTTTAGATGATTGTATGCACAGTGGTATTACTGTCTACGGTTACTGAACATTCATATTTTCTTCATCATCATTATTTTGATTTTCGCCTTCTTCGGGTTGTTCTAAAACTATCGATATAAATAATATCATTATAAGTTAAGTTATTACAGAAATTCCGCTCTTCTTCAATTTCAGCCACCCGTGGCTCAAACCAATTGTGTAGAAAAACCAAAGGAACATCATTCTCATGAACTAGTTTACCATCAACAATGAAATCAACTTCTCGCGAGGACTTTTTAATACTTATTTCCGAAATTTCATCCCAGGAATCGTGCAACCAAAATACCGCATCCTTGATATTAAATTTTTTCAATATTGTTCCTATATTCCCACTATTGCTTGTTGTATTTACCATTACCTCTAGCATCAATATTTTTCTGTACTTAAGTTTAATCATTTGGGTTAAATTTTGATCAATTGGTTGACACTTTGCAGTTACATGTGGAGGAACGAAGTAGACTTTGATTAACTCATCATCATATTCTAATGGTTGAACAACATTTTCGGCCATCCAATAAAAGGATAGCCTTTGATTCTAAATGATTATTTTGTGAAGATTGCCTCATAGCTGGTACAAATTGATTATTGAACCAATTAGCAAAAATATATTTAGTCAACCAATCAGCAAAAATATATATTGCCAATCACAAACTAAAGCAGTTTGTTAGTTCCTGTTGCATTGGAGCATGGCATAATTGTTACTCTTTCTTTAATAATTTTATGGCCACTTGCTGTAGGTTTTTTTTGAGTGCACAAGTGTTTCTTCGCCACCACTTCGTATACTACTGATCCGTTGTAAATGAATTAGAAGTAATATTATTGACGAATTGTTCCTTCATCAGTTATTGCTAAATTTTAAAGTATCTGGAATATTTAAGCGAGGTGCAAAGTGCTTTGCTTGGTTAGTTAAAATTGCCGTATTTTCAATTTGATTGAGATCGCGCACTTTTAGAACCATATAAAAAGCGCCTATTCTAATTTTTTTTTAACATCCATATTTCACATTTTTGCAATGCTTTTTAAATTTATTTAGAACAGAATTCTAAATTTGAACTTTTATTTTGCACGTACTCGTTGAAATGTTGAATTTCCGCACTAACTCCGATCTATTACAACTTGGGTTATCTACGCTTAAAGTCCGCCTTGTTTGCAATGACATTTTTATCTTTTATTTCGTACTATTGCAGATGTTACTAACGAATTAACAATACCTATTCCTAATATGAATAAAATAAAAATCAACGATTTCTGTTTTTCATATCAGTATCACTATTCTGGTAATTCCTCGGGAATAGGGAAAGAATTTACATGCAATTTCTGCTCAAATATTTTTTTTACCAGCATACTGAGGTAAAAGTATAGTGTTAAATTTCTTGAAAACAAAATTAAATTGGGGTTAATTTTCCCTGTCAATATAAATATTTACATCAAAGTTTTCTCCTAAGTAGGCCGGAAAAAATATTTGAACAGAAATTACATATAAATTCTTCCCCAGTTCTCTATTCCCGGGGAATTACCAGAATAGTGCGACAGTTATTTAATAAACATACCAGAACGCAGATTTTGTTTGAAAAATTGAGAGCGAAAATAAAATAGTCTGTGTTTATTAGTAATGCGTATGCGTGTCACACTGTTTTGCCGTTTAGTGGCATATTTTCATTTAATGAAATTTCCAATTATTTTGTTCGTGGTAGCATTAAAAGTGTAAAGTTAATTTAAAATAAATTGCATATATTACAAACATTGCTGGTATAATGAATGGAAATATACCATACCTTTACTACGACCGAAAAATTAAAACGCGTCATTATAATGAATATTTGCGGCATACATTAGATCCATTTAATATCTCAGACCGATGGTAAGTGCGTATTTATAAATTGTATTTTTGAATTATGATTATACATACTTATACTAATAAACAAATATATAATTTTATTTTTTAGTTTCATAAACAACTATAGACTACCGAAAACTAAAGTAATACAATTAATTGAGGATATAAAGCCATTTGTTGTCGACCAACCGCCCAATAATCTATTGAAAATACCATTACATTTGGAGGTGCTAGCGACTCGAATTTTTTTTTTGTTAGTGGCAGTCATCAGCGACGCGTTGGCTTAGACGCCTTCGCGATCATGAGCCAATCCAAAATTAGTCAGTCGATATGTCGCATTCCTAGAGCCTTGGGGATGAAGCTCATTAAAAATCACATGATTTTCCCGGCCACATTACCGGCCTTCAATCGGATTAAAACTAGCTTTCTTTTATGCCAAATACGAAGTACGTGGCATTGTAGGGTTGATTGAGTGCACACATCGCAAACTTACGGAAGAGGGCATACGTCAACAGAAAAAATGTTCAGTCCGTGAACACCCAATTGATAAGTATACATAAACATGTAGTAGTAGTAACTAATTTTAATTATTTTAATTGGCAGATATGCGATTCGGGATTAAAAATTTTTGCGATAAACGCGAGGTATCCTGGATCGACACATGATTCCTATATTTGGGATGGTTAATATCTAACAACCTTAAATTTAGAGGACAACCATGTGGCCTGGCTACTTGGCAATATAAAAAACTATTTAATTATTTAAATTAAATTATTAATTAAAATTTTTTGCTTATATTACAGGCGACATCGGATATGCGATAAAGCCCTATATGATGGTTCCTTATCGCAACCCTACAACGGACGAGCAACAAGAGTACAACAAAGTGCGTACAAAAACTTACACTATGAAAACAGGGCATATTATTTATTCTTGTGTCGTATTACATGACATACTCATTGAAAATAATTACCCAATTGAGGTTGACAACGAGGAAATGGACGAAATTATTCCGGTCCCATCCGCCGAAGAAGAAACAAATCGCGGTCACCAGAAGCGAGAATATTTGGCCGAGTACGTCTACGAGCGACCTTTGATAAATTAATATTTAAACAAAATGCTTAGAAATAAATTTTAAAAAATATAAATTCATTTTTTTCATAATCCATTTCAATAATCATAAAAGTTTTTACATTGCAAAAAAATAGTTTGGGATGTGTGATGGTTGCAAGCATATTAGAAGTGCCTTAGAGTCAATAAGGTGACTGCTTGTCTTAGTAGGCCAACAGTCTCCTCCTGTAGATTCAAATGCCTGAAGACGGAAGCTCCTGCTACGCTTTCCTATCAAACACAACAGAATATAATATTTTTTTGTTATTATTGTCACACTCAAACAGCGCTCTTTATACTTACCCTTCCCCTCTTGGTAGTAAAATCTCAGAGATCCGTTGTCTCTGACGCCTAGACCTTATAGCACTAGCTGTTGGTTGTAGTCGACATGTTCCAGTCTCTGGCGTTGGGTGCATTTGTGCCGGTTGTATTATTGTTTGTGGAGATGACGGAGGCCGGCAAGACAGGCTGGAGCGTTTGTTCGCTGGAGTGCGCAGGTTGTAATGGTGGTTGCGGCAATGGTTGAAATAGGGAGGACTCAGGCTATGGAGATAGTATTTGACCCAGTTCATGGGAAATTGGTAACCAAGCTGGTGTATGTGGTATACCACTTTAATGAACCACTATCTCTTCTATGGGCTCAATCTAAAAAAAAAGAAAATGTTTTGGAAAAACCATCTAATTTAATTTAATACCAATTTACTACAGAACCAAATTCCATAAGACCAGCATCGCCGTCCAAAAGATGCATTTTGCAAATATCAGCAATCTGTGCTTCAGTGGCAGTTAACTCAAGGGTCCATCGGGCCTGAATCAAGCCATGCCTGAAATATAAAAAAATATGAGTACATACTTTATATTAATAAATCTACATGAGGAAAGTTTAATCTTACCGTTTTCCATTGTTCGGCGGTTCTTTTTGGTTTGCCACAACAATGTTATTTAAAGAAATTGTGATTTCTTGCCATAAAGATGCTTTGGTTTTGTTGCCACTAGCCATCCCAAACCCAACTAATGCCGAGCAATTATTTTTGACAAACTCCACCAGCGTGTCTTTCTGGGGCGCACTTATTCGAATTTATTTATTTGCAAAAAACCCATTATGTAAGTCATTAATACTTAAATTATTTGCACGTGATATTTTCTAAAACACTTACCATTTTTAAATATAAATAAAAATAAATTATATGTCAAACTAAAATTACATGTCCAATATTTTTTTTGTCTTGATGACATAAATGTTTCTCGCCTACCTACTAAATAGATAGAGAAAAGTATAAAATGTAAGACACGAATTGATCACAAGCACCAAAAAAATTACCGATGCAACCGATTCAATTATTCTTGATGCTTATTGAACTACATATGACACAATCACAACGAAAAAAAATTACAAACACAATTATGAAAATGTATATTGTACACTATATACATATACGAAATTCTCAATTCTCGCTCTATATTTTTCGACCAAAATCTGCGTTCAGGAAGTATTCACGTGAAGTATTTCCTAAAATTCGAAAAATTTTCCTAGGATTTTTTTTAGGAAAAAATTCACGCGTCTGGGCAGAGTCGTGGAAATTTTTCTATTCCTAGATAATTATATATGTGTTAGTGCCAATAATATAACAATTGCATATTAAACAATTTTAAGGAATTGTTCGGTTATTGCGTTACGTAGCAATTTATTATGAAAAATTTTGATGAAATACCTTAGCCTGATAGGAACCAATCGCATGGTTTGCCCCATTCATTTTACTGGGTGATCATAAAGCAAACCTAAATAAATAACTTTCCAAGATAAAATTATTCACGTTGAAATTAAATCTTGAAGCCTCTGCTTTTCCAATTTTCCGGAAAAATTATTTTTTTATGTCGGTATTTTTTCTCGATAAAATGTGTGCTGTATTTTTATTGACTCACTTGTAAAAAAAAACTGTAAATAAAGTTTGAATAAGAAAAATTCTTTTTAATACAGAAACTTATTGTTACGGAAAACAATAGAAGTTCTCTAGGGTAGGGTAGGTAAAGTAAAATTTAATAAAGTACCTTTACACAGTTTCGAAAATCCAGGGGCATTGGTACTTAGGATTGAGGTTTTCTAAAATCGTTACCATATACATAGACGTAATGTACTAGTTTTTCCGAATTTTCTTATATTTCTAAACGGCGCTATTTGTCAATATGTTAACCGCTTCGTAACCGTTAACTATAAATTTGAATTTTTGCTCGTGATTTTCGTACGCACAGTTTGCATATTGCGTGACAATTTATCGTTTGTCATTTATCTTGCTAGTTTTAAATTATAAAACGCATGTGTTTCACTGCATACAACGATTCTCTTATAGAATTTCGTAAATCTTCAAGGTCCTAAGGTTTGGTTAAGTCTACAGAAATGGACATGTGTCCTCTGGAAACCCAAGATGTAGTGTCATGATTTTCAATTATAAATTCCATTGAATTAATGTTTTAATAAATTTCCGAGTTTAAACTATTCGGGTTCGGCTGTAATTCAATCTTCGCATGTCCTACATCAGCAGAAACGTTTTCTAATATTTCAATCGGCTCAGGCACATTTTGGTCGATTTGGTTTATGTCGGTTTTATCAGCTTCAATATATTGCTGTTCTTCAATTATATTGGATTTTAATATTTTCCGCCACATGTTGTACAAACGAAAATGATTAGATTTAGTATTTTTCTATTCTAATTCTTTACAAAAATTTTCCCAGATATTATTTTTACTTATAGGTAACCTAATATTAGAAACGCTACTTCCAAACTTACCCAATAATATTTCTTTGAAATAAATTAACATGTTTTTAAAGTTTTAACCTTATTAATGTAGTAGGTCTGTTTACCACTACATATTCTTTTCTGATTTTCCATTTAAATTTTTTTAATTGTTCGATCACTACAATTTTTTACAATCAACTTTTCAATTGGTTGCAGATATAATTATTACAACTTTACAGTTTGTATTCTCTAAGCACTACAACAACAACTTTACAGTTTGTATTTTCTAAGCACTACAACTACAACTATACAGTTTGTATAATAAAAACTTATCCAATAATCACTATATTTAACAAACACACTTGAACTTCAATCATACATCATATATCAGACGGAAATTATTAATAAGTAACACATTCGCCAACATAAAGCACAAAATATTTCCGTAACAAGTGTTAAGTAGCCCGAACAACTAATTAAACTAATTAAATAAACTTGAAAGATGACATTACCATAAAATAAATCAAAATAGGTAACAGGAAAGGAGAACACATCATACCAAGAATGTATGCGCAGGTCTAGTCATTTGAAAAAACAAAAAGTAATAATTTAAGATGTCAAACACCTGGAATAAGTTATTTTATCTAAATTAACGGCATTAAATGATCGTCAAATTTCATAAGGAATACCGAAACCAACGCTATGTATTCTTCAAGCCATATTGTTGGAACACATACACAACTTTTGATCTACCCAAAACCAACAACAATTTCAAGCAATGAACAAAGTCTGAAACGCCGAACTACTTATTAAACTAGAGCGCATGTACAATGTACACATATGTATATATACTTTAATACAACTATCCGTAATTAAGTTTAATTTGTATTAGTTTGCCTACGGCTTTAGATTATTATGGGCTTTGATCGACTGTATCAAGATTCAAGGTATTGTGAATAAAAAAAATCGTAAATAAAAACAAAAATACACTCATACCTCGTTATACGGCGCCTTTTTTACGGCGATTCGTTATAACGGCTTTTTCCAATTATGGCAGTTTTCGATTTACGGCTATAAGTATTCGAGATACGGCCAAAAAAAAATAAAACACAAAAAAAAATGTGTGAAACGTTTTTAATCTCGAAAAGGAAAGGGAAAGATAAAATGAAATAATTAACTAGGGGATTCCCGAATAATATGAAAAACGGAAATTAGATCAATAATAAAATAAAAAAACGTTTTCTTGTTACATATGCATTTGAAAAAAACAGACTAAATAGGTATTGCCGTGTTTTGTCGTGTGTAGTGTTGTTTCGAAAAGGATTAGGTAAATGTTTTAAAACAAATAGAAAATCGTGAGTTTATCGTAAAATAAATGATAATTAATTATTTTTGTTGTGTTGGGTTATTTCTGCGGTTCCTACATTTACAACGTTATTGTTATTGGTAAGTAACTAATTAATATGAAATAGATTATGTTAATAACGGTAACAAACTAATTAACAATGTATTTTATGTAAATTTATTTAGCATCAAAATGCCGCCAAAGCGTACTTCTAATGAAGAAAAGAAGGGGAATATACAGAGAAGCTGCGTGTCTGTAAATCTACAAAAGAAACTTGAAGTTTTGCGCCGTATTGAATCTGGTGAGAAAATCGTGCATATTTGTAACGCAACAGGACTTGCCAAGTCAACTGTTCAAACAATCCGCGATAATGCCGATGAAATCAAAGAGCATTCACGATTGGCAGCATCAACTACCTCAAGGTTAACTGGCCAGAGAAGCAATATCTTAGAAAATATGGAAAAACTATTATTAATATGGATTGAGGATAATAATAATCGCAGAATGCCCATGAGTCACTGGACAATCCAGGAAAAAGCATTGACGATTTTCGAAAGCTTAAAAAAATAGATACGAATGAAACAGACGGGGATGTCACCTTCCTAGCAAGTCGAGGTTGGTTCGACAAATTTAAAGGTAGACATAGCCTTTGAAGACGTCACCGATTGCGATGTGATTAATTTGTTGAATGCTGACAAGGAACCTCTTTCAAATGAGGATCTAATTAATTTTGATGAACAGCAATTAGCAGATAACGAAGCCCCCGAACCGACCGATGACATGACGTATCAAGAGCTTTTGATCATTTTGACCAAGAAATCAGCATTCTTACTCAAGCTGATCCCAATGAAGAACGCATCGCTAAAGTAGCGCGGGGTATTAACGGGTAGTTACGAAACGGTTAACATGTTCACAAATAGCGCCGTTTAGAAATATAAGTAAATTCGGAAAAACTGGTACATTAGGTCTATGTATATGGTAACGATTTTAGAAAACCTCAATCTTAAGTACCAATGCCCCGAGATTTTCGAAACTGCAAATAACTATTTAATGCTTATCAAGCTCTATTCAAAACAGTTTTCCGTAGGAATTAGCGCCGTTTAGAAATATAAGATTAAGATATAAATATTGATTTTATTTTTATTTTTTAGTTGTATTAAGAGCTCCTTATTCCATATTATTAAATGAACCGCGTGTAAAACTGTGATAGAGGCGAAAACTTTGCTAAT
The DNA here is from genome assembly GCA_932526605.1 of Nephrotoma flavescens. Taxonomy (NCBI): domain Eukaryota; kingdom Metazoa; phylum Arthropoda; class Insecta; order Diptera; family Tipulidae; genus Nephrotoma; species Nephrotoma flavescens. The sequence continues at coordinate 179,908,230 of OW052220.1, read as the reverse complement.
GTTCGAGATTAATATTTTTCATACGTTTCATTAGAAACTGTTTTTTGTTTAGACAAGATACTGAAAAAAAAATATTATTATATTACTCATTAAACCGTATTTATTTATTTTATTCGATATTACGAATTTTTACACATACAATCACATTTTGTATTGTTGTTGTTTTTTAGGAATAACTTTAGATTTAGGAAAATATTCACACCCGTCAGAAAGTTTATTGTAAAACAGGCTGCTGTGAATTAGTGCTTTATTTGTTTTAAATCATCACTACACAAATTCTAAAAACGGAATGGGTACAAAGGGCTGAATGTCGAAGGGCCGATTTTTTTTTTTTCTTTTAGAAATATAATTTTTTAAATTTGTTGTTTTATTGAATATTTTGTAAATTTTTTTTATTAAACAAATGAATTTTTTATGAATTTATGTATTTTACTTTTTTCATCACGTATCCAGTCAGCGGTACATTTCGGCGAAGGAAAATTTTGTCTTGCGCCACCAATAGGTCTATCCCTTTTCCTGCCCGTTAATACAATTGTGTGAGTACTCTAAAAGTACCATGTCAAAAATTTATTTTTGTATGCGTTTTGACCCAAGTTACGCGTTGGATGTACTTCCGCACAAGCGAAATTTTTGGCGTAATTTTTTAAAAAAATTTCATCTTATCCAATTTTTTTTATCAAAAACGCCATTACATACTATAATTTTTTACCCACACATTTGTGTGGTTTGCACTTAAATAGTGCCAATTTTTTTTTTTTGTTTGAAAAAGGAATATGTAAAATAAATAAAAAAATAAATAAATAAAATAAAAAAATAAAAAAAAATATATTTCTAAAAACAAAATAAAATAAAAAAAAATTCGGCCCATCGACATTCGGCCCTTCGACATTCGGCCCTTCGACACATTCGGGCCTTTGAAATTCGGCCCTTCGACATTCGGCCCTGTGATATCATACCTTAAAATCAAACTAATTTATTCAATTAGATTTTGTTTTATAAGAACAAAAGAGGAAACTGAAAAAACTGTAACAACAATGTAATTTTTTGTTTAACTGGTTGGTTCCTTCAATGAATATATGTACATTACATAACGCAATAAATTTTCAAGTTTTTTAAGATTTCATAAAACGGATACTTTTCTTTTGTGCGGGTGTGGTAAAATCGAGTATCGTCTAATCGGAGATTCGTTAATTCGGGTAAAACCTGTATATTATGTATTTGCAACGACGTAAATTCTTGATATAACTTTCTTGTTTTATTTTTTAAAAATGCTCAATAAGCTGGAGTTGAATATCAAAAATCGGGTGGATCATGGCAGATGGAAACACTAAAAACAAATATTCCCTGTATTTATTTAAATAAAACATATTTTTGTAAAAACATAACAAAAACATATAATTTCGAGAGAAAATTATTACTAGTTGTATGGAAAAGTGAATGAAAGAAAACCGAGTGACCCTTTCTTTGTCGAGAAGTATGAATTTCCGTGTACTTTACGTAACTGTTTTCATAGGAAGAGAGTAGTTTTTGCACGCGAATGAAAACAGAATTCCGTCGGCATTGCATATTGGGTAGTGTTTTATTTTTTTAAGCTGAATTCGCGCTAAAAATGATAATTTCAAATTTAAGAAATAAAATACAAATAAATTTTAAAAATATACGACGAATTTTTTTTTAATTTCAAAGAACATTATTATTAATTCCATGAGAAAAGTGCTGTGGAAAGCTACTCTATTTAAACCCGAGTTTCCGGTAAAATTCCAGTTTCTTTCCAATTTGATTTAAACGGAATTCGGTCTGCATTGGGACGTAGATAATACTCGTGAAATGCCCGCGTGAAAAACAGTTAGTCGTTTCAAAATTAGACAGAAACCTATATTTTATTTTTATTTATGCATAGATTATAATATTCTAGTGAAGAGTTTCTGTGGTGGCTAATTCTAATGTCAGATTAGATTATTTCCATCGTGTTTTAATAATACTGGCATAAAGCAACGAAGAAAAATTTAATTCATTAATAAAAATGATAATAATTTCTTTTTTGCTTCTTAGATTCGACATGAATAACACAGCACCCGTATTATTAGTTCTTCTAAATGTTTTTAAGATTTTACAGTATTTTCCATTCATTTGCTATGCAAATAGTAAAACTGTTTTTTGTGTGGGTTTAGCCTGTAATTTTCTTTTGCTGATAATTTAATTAATTAAATCCATCTAAAAAAAATTATTAGATGGAAATTAAACAAATTTTCTTCTCGACTTGTTGGCAAACGAAAACTATTTTCTCAATATATTTTAATTTTGTTATAATATCGATAGAAGTTTGGTATATATAAATATTTAAAAATAATTGTTGGTATGCAAAGTAAATATTTAATTAATAGAGACATCTTCGTTTGCAAATTACACAGATTTTTGTGGTTAAATTTATTGTTCGATACGGACATTGACCTGAAAAAGCCGAAGAAAACATTACAACGGTTTAAGAATATTATCTCTTCACACTTAATATAATTCTTGGTTATCATCCGGAAAAACCAACAAATTTCCTCGATTTTTTCAATTCAAATGTCAATATTTTTAATAATTATAACTTTTTTTTATATTTTTCGGTTATTCAATTTTCTATTTTTTTTTCAATTTTTTATTTTTAATTTATTGAAAAACTTTTAATTTTTTTTTCCTGTAACGGCAACGAATACCGAAAAAAAAGTTTTTCCTTCTCTCATAATAATAAATAAAATTAATAAGGTTGGAATACCGTATCGTACTGGGGTATATACAATCTCTACATACTCGTATATCTATCTAACCTATAGACATAAATACAGAAGGAAAATGTTGTGGTAATTTATTATGTTTTCAATTATATTAATTTATCTTTTTTTCCTTTTATTTGGGTTCGTTCGGTATGTACGAGTATGTTGGTGGTTAATATTAAAGCGTTTATATCAAATTAATAAGAAATCAGAGATCCGACATATAAAAATAAATAAATAAATATTTAAGAAATTAAATGAAATGTAACAGGCAATAGTTTTTTTGTGTGTATGTGTGTGTGTGTGTTAGTTTTAATTTAATTTTACGATTAATTTTTTGTTGTTATTGCTTCTCGTTTCAGTTATGTTTGTCAGTGTGAATACAGAAGATTGCGGACAAGAAGAATGGACACAGTGCTCCAGGCCATTACAAATATTAAAAGCTACAACTGATTTATCGTTTGTTACAAAAAAAGAAGAATTAGACCAATTATGTCCGTAAGTATTTTTATACAATATATTTATTATGTACTAAGTAATTGCAAAATGTTGTTTGGTACGTAAGAACAGCCAGAAACGTAGTTGTTTATTAATCTTACCTTTTGTATGATAACTTTTCCTTAGCAAGTTTTTATAATCAAAGGGTTTCTGGCCTTAGGATTTTCCTCACAGATGACGCTAAATTGTAAAATGTCATCTTAAAATAACCTTTCTCTCGACGTCGTCCAAGGAACAATTCATTGTAATTTGAGGATCTTTCAACATGGCCCAGTAACCTAACTCGGCTGAATAAATTAGCTAAATAATTTTTCAAACTGTCTGATCCTTCGATAATTTAGGGCTTTATTCATCTTTTATCCTCTTTTTTTTGTGGTCTATAAATTTTGTCCTTTGTTATTATCTTAACACTTTTTGAAAAATTACATTTCGTGTAGTTATTATTCATAATTACAACCACTGTAACATCTACGAGTGTGAATTGCTAAATCTTTAGAAGGAACGGTAGACATAATTATTTACATCTTTGTTTTAAAATAGTCTATTTTTAGCTCGATAGACTTATTCCAACATTTTCCAAGGTCACTGAACGTTCTGTAAGTTCTCTGACTTTCTGAGTACTCATTAACATGGCTGGATCGGCTCAGTACTGGATCGGTCTTGTTGGTGTTTTTAAATTTATGTTTCATGTTTCTTTTACTTAAGGGGACATAGCACCTTCAAATTTTCAAAAAATCGAATTTTTTTTTTATGATAGAATATGTTAGAATGAACGTTTAAAAATATGATTTTAATGATATAAACTTGAGAATCTCAAAAAATCTCGAAATGACGTTTTTCAAGTTGGCGGGCAAGATTGAGAAAAAATTACTTATCCAATCGTTCTAAAATTTTAACACGTTGATCTACATATATTTCTGCTCAGAATGAACTACGGAAGTAATAATCGGCTTTCAATTTTTTGAGCTACAACTAATTGGGGGGGGGGGGGGTGTTGGACAAAAAAGCTGTATTTTCGAAAAAGTGCCGCCATTTTTTTATTTTTCAACCAATTTTTTTCCTTTTAGTTCATTCCAAGGGCGATTTAATGCCGAATAAAACCCCGTTTTTTTAGACGCTAAAAAAATCTAAAAAAAATTTTTTGTATAGTTTCAGTTAAATAAAATGTCAATGGAAAGTTTTCATTAAGATATCTCTTTTTATTCAAAAAAAAAAAATCTTTGAAAAAGTTTTTTTTCAATTTTGAACGTTGTCCCCTTAAATTAATTATAAATTAAAATTAGTTTTATTTTTTTGTGATATTTTTTTTTTAAATTTTATTTTTAAATATCTATTTCGGACATTCAATATTAACAATTCAATTACTTAAGTATATTCAATATTGTTTTAAGTATAGGTAAAAGTTGCGGTGCTACACTCAGAAAAAAAATGTGTTTTGATAAATACATGATTGCACTTACCATAATATCATCATTGTATGTTAAATACAATTATTTAAATGATTGATTTTATTAGACTATGATTGATTTTATCATACTATGATATTATTGATCATTCTTCTTGATCTTATTCATCATAACAATGATGATCACTGATCATTTTTTTTTCAGTGATCATCATTGTTATGATGAAGAAGATCAAGTAAAATGATCAAGAATATCATAGTATGATAATATCAATCATTTAAATAATTGTATTTAACATACAATGATGATACTATGGTAAATGCAATCATACATTTATCATATTTTTTTTTCTAAGTGTACCTCCTTCGTGGGTATCGTTCTACTTCGGCACAAAAAATTGGTTACCATGCAGCTACCTTGTACCCTTTATATGATCTGATGAATTGATTTTGAGAATATTTCTAAAGAAACCAAGAACTGAATCATTTTGGAATTTATTCCTCACAACCAACATTTTACCATTAAAACACTTGTACGACGATAAGATATTGAGAGTATTTTAATCGATGTGGCCAACAAGTAATGAGAACACAATTTTCACGGTAACCATCAATATCTTTGTACATCCAATATTTTACAACGACCACTTTAGTCACTCTAGTCGTGTCGCTGGATATTTGAAATTGTTGATATCACCTTTTTCTTCAGGGTTATTACAGAAAAAGTGTTGGACTTTAGTCACGTATTTTCGCGATTTTCTCTTTTTCGCGAATAAAACCAACTTATATGAGAAATACTGAAAGAAAGAACATGCAGAAAAAATTTACAGAACGAACATTCTGTGACACTAAACATAAACTGAATTGCTAAACTGCAAAATTTCATGAATGTGTTTATGCTAGTACGAACCTGTGCAACAAAAAATGTTGGTGTTAGAGATTTAATAGAGAGTCCCGGAATCAGTTTGTGTGAGAATATATATATTTTGATTATTGTAATTTTCAATTTTCGTATCACCTGGTCTGGATGTTGATATGGAAGCCAGCATATGACTTTCTTTTACAATAGAGTCGTCACGAATGCGCAACGGCCGAATGCAACAAAAACTTCTTATCGCCAAAGAAAATTAAATTCGGCGTTTTACTTCAACGTAACAGTAACAGGTGTTTGACTAACTGGGGGAAGTGGTCTTTCGACGTAATTGAATTGTACGGAATTTACATTTAATCTTTCTATTTGTCAGAATATATTCAAATAATTTAACTTTTTTCCATTAAACGAGCTTTCTTTCGAACTTAAATTAGCTCTCAGTTTGCAATAATCGACTGGGCAAAGGTTGGTTTTTTGCTGACGGCTTGATTATTTTGTGGAAAAAAATAAACGGTTTTATTTCGATCACTGTCATCAGTACTCGTAATAACGTAAGTCTACTCACACACCCAGAAACACAACAAAACACATTTTGACAAAATAAAATTCGAGGGCAAAACGCTTAAATATGAATGTTGCTCCCATTTGAATATGTTCCTATTTATTCATAAAAATTGAAAAAACGTTATTATTGCCTCATCGCTTTTCCATGGATGTTCGGGAAAATTAAAAAGCTAGTAAACAACTGTGACTCCTGCGGGTCGATTTTGTTCAAAATTCGACAGACGAAACATGACGTTTTCTATACATACTTATAAGGAGTATGGTATACAATTTTTTATTAGTGTGTGTAATTTTTCTGTGGTTATGTTTGTTTGTTTTCTGCGAATGTAAATTATCAAAAATTATGATTCGGTACAAATCGGTTCAGTTTTTTGGTGCTTATGTCCTTTCGTACTCTCATTTTTTTTGACATGTCACCAAATATTTGAGTGGCGAAAACCTTTAAAAATTTTAAATTTTTACGTTCCATTAAACCGAGTTATAAAATGAGAAAACAATTTTTTACACTTTAATTGTTCTTGAATCTTGCTGTTTTATACTGATTGGTTGGGATAACCGATCAGTATAAACCAGCATCTGGTATCTGCCTAAATCGTCAAAACGTTTTATATTTCCTATTTTTACTCTTCCCCTAAATAAAATGTGTAAAAGTTGGCAATTTTATCCATAGTGAAGTTTGTACTAAAAAGTTATTAAAAAAAATACACTGTTAAATTTATTATTTTTCCTATCAGAATTTATTTTCTAAATGTTGTGCCGTCGAATCTAGAAATATCTACAGATTTTAGCTGACATTTTTGAGAAGGTAAAGCATAGACCTATTTGCTCAGATTTAAGAAAAGTTTATTTTTGAGAATTGTTCTATTAAAATTATATTTTATTATAAAAAATTATTAATAATTTACTATTAAAATTTTGTTATAAAAATTATATTTATGATGGCCTTGGCCAAATGGTCGATGAAAAATGCCAAATGGTCGATCCCTGGGTTCGGCTTAGTTCCATTCAGTATTACTGTATTACTTCAGTATTACTTCAGTAACTAGTTCTGCGTCTAGGTTTTATGTGAATATCCCAAAGCAACTTTTACATTAATATATTAGATACGGCCTAGTTCCAAACATTATGGACGAAAGAAGGAAGCATTTAGTTCAAAATTCATGTAAGAATTAAATTCTAGACCGATATATTAAATATGACGTTTATTGATTAAGAAATGGTACAGATCCAACCAGCATGACCAAAATCTAAAACTTGCATGCAACAATGCAACATTGCTTGTTATTGATATGACCGAACCCACAGACCGATCATTTGCCATTTTCGTATTAAAGTACATACCAAGACATACAGGTCATAAATATAATTTTTATAATAAAATATAATTTTTAATAGAACAATTTTCAAAAATAAAGTTTACTTAAATCTTAGGAATAGGTCAAAAATGTCAGCTAAAATCTGTAGATATTTCTAGATTTGATGGCGCAACATTTAGAATTAGTCCAATTTTATAATTTTCTTTTGAAAATAAATTTCAATAGGAAAAATAATAAATTTAACAGTTTAATTTTTTAATAATTTCTTTAACACAAACTTCACTATCATAAAATGATATCAAAATTCTAAGAATCGTCAATGTGATCTCTCGACTAATCCCTAGGTGGAATGTGTGTGATACAATGATTTTCAAATGTTTAAATAGAATCAACGTTGAGAGATTACGTAAATCAGGCAAATTTTTGGTATTAATTTATATAAATTGCATAAAAGGCTCGATCCTTGAAACGCGTTTTGTGTCTTATGGAAATCAATTTGGAATACAACGTTGTCAAATACGACAAAACAATAATTCTTCACGATAAATTTTCTGACATCTTATTACAACAAAGCAAAGTAGAAAACTATAAAATAAAATTTATTTGGTAAATAACGTCATCAGTGATTAAATATAATCTTAGTAGGCAACGAATATTTCATTTGAATATACTATTATTCTATACAGTTCTCGGCAATCTTTGTTTGAGTACGCCGTTTTGTTTTTTCGAGGAAAAAAACTAATAAAACAATAATGCTGGAAACTCATGTGCAGAATTCTGCATGCATCAAAATTAGAATACACTAGTGTATATGGGTTGACTTGAAAAAAATAAAACTAAAAATCTTCGGTAACTTCATGCGCAATTGTTAAAAGTGGAAAATTTTGACACTAAATTTTGTCAAAATTCTGTAATTTCTGTAAAAGAATACGATACAAGACATTTCAATTGCAAAAATATTTATCCGTGTGAAAAAAAATTGATAGCTTGTTTTAACACTAAATAAAAAATGTCGCACACAAGTGTTAAAAAATTATGCTCGTGTGTTTTACGTGCAGATCTGCATGCGGTGCTGCATGTAGAAAATCTACACAACTGTTTTCAGCATAATGAGCCGAGAAAATCGTTTGGTTATCCATAACTGACCAGTTTATGTTTTATCTTAAAACTTAAAACCCGATTAGGATACTGAAATAAAGCAAATTGCGGATCACGATCATATACCCACAGTTTGCAATTTCAGACCTTATTTAAGCTTTTATTGAATCGATACAGCACTTTTGGCGTGAAACCAGGACAACGAAACTGGCGCGGGCAGATAGTCAAACTTTCTAAAAACACTTGATTACGGATATTACAGACATACACTTCAATTTTATTGTCATTTCCATGCTTGCGAGCGCTAAGGTTTATCGGCACTTCGTGCTTGCAGTTGAAATAGAGTAAATGATTAATGTTAAGGATTGGAATTGCGTTAGCCTAAATATTGTGGTCGCCAATTTTCAGATTGGCGCAATTTATTTGCAAATAAAGCAACGAAAAATTTGCAAAAATAATTTAATAAAATCTGTTCAAATTAGACTCTGGCCGCGTATGGGTAATATTCGATTTCATAAGGCGTCATATCCTTTACGGAGGCACATATTTTGAAATCAGTATTTTAAAATTTGTAATTTGGAAAATCGTGATTAGGATTCAAATGTTTCAGTCGTCAATAATTCGTACCAACCCTAATGTTTTGAAAAAAATTGTCTGTAAAATTGCATCGCAAATAATGAAAATGTGGGCGTATAGCGCGTATTTTCAAATTTCGATTCTAAAACCGTTTATAAAATAGATCTCAAATTAAAAAATTAGGTTATTCGAAAAATTAGGTTAAATCAAGAACTATGGTCTGAGATTCGCTCAGAGTATAGTATAGTATTCGGATAATACTGAACAATCATTCATATCGTTTGGAAAACAATTTAAAGAACCCGAAGAAAATTTACTATACTTCATAATATTATGCATATCAATCAGCAATTATAGAAAATCCAAACCGAGAGATATTCAACCAAATGAAGGTCTCAAAACCCGGGTCGACACCAGAATCTGCAGTTATTGATTGATCTGTTTAAACCTTGAAGTACCTGTTTTACTTTAGTTTAGTTATGCTAAAGTGTGCATTACAAAAACCATTTAGTTCTCCTTCAGAATTGGCAGTAGAGCGACAATACTATCCATTTAAGTACATTGTGTACAAAATATCGCAGTTTTTTTAACCAACTTGCTTAAACTAGATGTATATAAGATTAGGATATCCACTGTGCGTACTGCTTATTAGCTTGCACATTTGGCCATAGAAACCCATTAATTTACTTTCGGATCGGAAGATAGCGGGTTCGAATCCCGATAGGAGCAGAATGCAAAAGGGAATTTTCATCATCACATTACGATCTGTGATAAAGGGAACACAACTACAACCCAGAACTCAGCCCATTTTCCTTGCTAGTACTGTGAGCTGCATTGAAAGTTTCTTTGTTAACTGCGCTTTGTCGAGTGCTCGAAACTGGTACTTAATATGTAAAAAATATAATATAAGTTATTACAAAAAGAAACGAACAAAATTCTCATTTATTCCAAATAAAATATACGGACCAAGTTTTAAGATTGTAATACCTACTTCTAATCGGGCAAAATCGTAAGAGTGAAAACCCTTATTTCAACCCTAATTTCAAAAAATCAGTTTGGAAAAAAATTGTATGAGTGAAGTCCGGTAATCCCAGCATTAATTATTCAAATCTCTTAAACTGAATGAACTGTACAATCACCTGTTCAAAACGCTTATGTCAACCCTAGTGCCGTAAGATCATTTAGGCATAACCTTAAAACTTGATCGGTTTTATCGGAATCACTCATTTACAAAAATTTTAATACTGAGTTTTTAAAATTAAGGTAGAAGTAAGAAATTTCTACGGGTGAGTCTGGCCAACATGGAGTAAGCATAATCATGAAACTAGATCAGTATGTTCAATGCAAGCAGTTTAAAAGATTTTATTACTTTTTCAAAAATGATTTTTTAAAATTTGGGTCAAATAAGAGTTTTATATGGCGATACCTGGAATTTTCAAAAAATCAGCAATATTTTTTTTAAAAATTTAACTTGATTAAATAGGGTTGAGATAAGGGGTTTCTGTCGCCAAATCTGGCTGATATGGCGTATGTACATGGAATCCTGGTCTTGCCAGGTTCATTTTAAAATATGTATTTGATTAAAAAACTGATATTTTCTAACATAGTCAATCTACTTCCACATATTCTGTATATAATGCAGTTAAATGGTTTGGTGGAAACTGGAAAACTAAATAGCTTTTCGAAAGGAATGCACAGTTTAGTACAACTTATCTAAAGTAAAACATATACTTCAAGGTTTAAACAGATCAAATAAATTTCTGGTGTCATAATCACGTCGGAAATTACACGTTATCTCCAAAAGATGGTTATGCACAAATTTTACCGTTAGACGCACAAAATTGAACAATCAAATACTACACGAAAACTTGTTTTTTACTGTGAGATTTTCAAAATGAGATTTCTGACGTGACACGACATTTCTCCCACTTTCATTTTACATGCTTAACTTCCACAGACAAAAGCTTGCTTGTCGAATAGAAACATATTTGTGTTTGAATAACAAGCTCTCAGAATACGTAAGTATGTTGTAATCCCTAACCCTTTTATTTTATTTTTATTCGTTTTATAACAATAAGCCATTCTAAATCTCGTAATAATTTGCGAATAGACAAAAACATTATCTGATAATTCTCATCACATGAATATATTAACACATTCCTTAACTCAAAAATTAACTTTCAATATTGTCCAAAAAAAAGAAACAAAAGATGAAAACATATTACAAAAAAAAGCTTCCAAACAACTTTTTCTCCAAAACTTTATCTATGTGTGTATAGCCAGGAATAAGAAGAAGACCAACATTTTGTTTTCTTCTTCGGCGTAGCGTTCCTTTTAAGTACCCTTAAGTTAAAACAAAGATAATAAAAATTAAAAAAAATAAAAGAAGATTTTGAACCGAAAATGCGGGAGGAGCAGAAGACGAAGTATAATATCATCATACTTTGAATTAATTTAATTTATTTATATTTTTTTGTGATGCTGCTGTTGCTTGCCTCCTCCTCATGGTTTTGGCTTGTCTTTGTTTTTGTCTTCAAATCCACATTTAATTGTTATGAGATGTAACTGACCTAAAAACAAAATGTTATAAAAAAGTTTTTCTTTTAAGCTTTGTTTGCTTTTTTCCATTTCAACTCACTATACATAACTCTATATTGCCACTGCATATACTAAGTATTTTTGTTGAGATTTCTTTTTCTTGTTCTTCTTGTGTTGTATAATGTAGGATACATTCTTCGAGCAGACACAAAAAAAAAATAAACCAAACGAAAATAATGAAATATATATAATTTAATAATTTATTACGTTGGCGAAAGCTGAAACAAAAGTGAAAAAAAGCTTTAAAGTTAAAAATATGTAAGAAAAATAGAAAATTGCAGATTAAAATGAATTATGTGGATGTTTGTTCGTCGAAAGAAACCGAGATACTTTAAGAGGCAACGGAAAATTTTATATAAGGTTGAAAGATTTATTATGTTAGGTTATATGTGGAATTTTTTTTTTATATTAGAAACATATTTCAATTTTACGAAAATTTCAGGAATACTCAAGCACCTACATATATATATATTTAGGTTTGACATGAATATAACAAGCCATATAAAGATTTACTAGGCATTCGAATTATGTATTTGCAAAATACATTTGTAAAATGAATTGGAAACAAATAACAACAGTTGAGATAAAGATGATGTGCGTTTCATGTCAGAACACGTTCACATCCGCATTAATATTTTGTTCATGTTGTGATTGATTCTGAATGTAAGGCCATGTTTTTACACAAGAATACTATGGCCGATAGTTAGTAACACAATGACAACGCAATTCTAATCTACTTAATCAGAGATTACTAATCTCTCTCTCTCCATGACTGGCACCCTACCTTTAGTAATAAAATAAAAAAAAACACTGTGCAAAAAAAAACACTGTTTGGTGTGGTTTAGGGGCCGGTGGTATCACTTCCAGGTTAGGAGCGGCTGAAGCGGGCGTCTGTCTTGTATCAAGCGGCTCGCTATATAAATGTGTTCAAGGTAGGACTGGATGCCTCAAGATTCTCACCAGTACGTGACCCACACACGTAACAAGCGGGTTGAGCGGAAGGCCAACAACCTCCCCTCATAAAAACTCACCAAGTTATGAACCCTAAACAAAGGCCTCGGATAACCATATCGGATTCATTACAAACTCGACCTCGGATATTGTACACGGACAACGCTTTAAAAATGGGAACATGGAACGTGCTTAGCCTCTTAAGACCTGGAGATCTCCAGAACCTATCGAACCAAGCAAAGAGTTACACATTAGACGTACTTGCACTACAAGAGCTTAGATGGTCTGGGAGTGGGATCCATGACACCACCAATGGTTACACTCTTCATTACAGCGGCCATCAGAACGGAGGAGAATTTGGAGTTGGCTTCCTCATCCATCGGCGCGTGAAGCATCATATCATCGATTTCCGCCCTATCAACATGCGGATATGCACGGTCAGACTTCGCACTAAGAAATTTAACATCACGATCGTTAATGTGCATGCACCCACCGAAGATAAATCAGATGACATCAAAGATCTTTTCTTTGTCGAACTGGAGGAAGATATCAATAACATACCGCACCACGACATCAAAATCATCGTGGGCGACTTTAATGCAAAAATCGGTAGGAGTGCAGAAAATACATCGCACATCGGTCCTAACAGCCTGCACCTAACTAGTAACAACAACGGCCAACGCGTCACCGACCTGGCATTAATGTACAACTTAGTTATATCAAGTACGTTTTTTCCACATAAGAGAATCCACAAAGTAACGTGGAGATCGAATGATGGAAGAACGGAAAACCAAATCGATCACGTCATGGTGTCTAAAAGACACTCCACCAGCATATCTGACGTTAGATCTTACAGGGGTGCAGACATGGACAGCGATCATATGCTTGTCATATTTAAATATAAGTGCAAACTGTCATCTACGTTTAACAGACAAGCACAAAAGACCGTTCGATGGAATATCAATGCTCTAAAAGACCAAGCGTCATTGCAGAGTTACCAATCAGCTGTCACTAACTATTTAGAGCGGCCCAGCAACAACGAAGAAGCTCCCTCTAACATCGAGGAGCAGTGGCACGCTATACAGTCAGCCATAACCACCGCGGCGCAAAATACCATCGGAAGAAGACCTCCGAGAGCCCGCAATGATTGGTTCGATGACCAATGCCGTAGGGTCGTCGAAAATAAACGAACGCTTCGTGAAAAATGGTTGGCTCGCAACACTAGAAGCACTCTAGCAGAATATCTCCGCGCTAGGAAAGCCACGACTAAATACCTTCGACAAAAAAAGCGCGAACATATGAGATTATGCATCGAAAACATCAGCTTCCAAGCGGAACTAGGAAACTCAAGGGACTGTTTTGCCAACGCCAGGAATCTCACTAAAGACTTCCACCCAAGAAGTACAGCCATCAAAGACGGGAATGGAGAGTTGAGAACAAACGTGGCTGATGTTCTCTCAGTATGGCAAACCTACTTTCAAAATCTGCTAAATCGGAATGACGACGTGACCCCCATTAGAGCAATAGCTCCTCCAGGTGACGAGGTCTTTGTCGAATATCCCACAGTGGAGGAAGTAGACGCAGCTATTAGTCGATTGAAAAACGGAAAGGCACCCGGTCTCGATGGAATCCCCGCAGAATTGATTAAACTCGGAGGCGCTACTCTTGCAACAAGTCTATAATACCTCGTCGTCTGTATTTGGGACCAAGAAGAGCTGCCTGAGAATTGGAAGACCGCACTCATATGTCCGCTGCATAAAAAAGGCGACCGTCTCAAATGTGAAAACTATCGTGGCATAGCTTTATTGAACGCTGCTTACAAAGTGTTGGCTAATGTTGTACTTGCCAGACTCATCCCTTTCGCCGAAAACATCATTGGCGACTATCAATGTGGTTTTCGACCCAACCGATCAACCACGGACCAGTGTTTTACCATGAGGATGATCTTGGAAAAATGTTGGGAGTACAACATAACCATACATCAACTATATATAGACTTCCGGCAGGCATATGACAGTATAAACCGCGACAACCTATGGGCCGCGCTCATATGCCTAGGAATCCCAGAGAAACTCGTTTCGCTGTGTAAATTAACAACGTCTGGGTCTGTATGTAGAATCGTAATTGAAGGAACTGTGTCAGACTCCTTTGAAATAACATCTGGCGTTCGACAAGGTGATGCACTCGCGCCTTTGCTGTTCAATTTGGCGCTTGAGTACGTAGTGAGAAAAAGCAACATCGAAACTCCGCGCTGTATATTTAATAAATCCGGCCAAATTCTTGGATATGCAGATGATATCGTGCTTCTTGGCCGAAGACCTAGCGATATCAAAGACAGTTTCATACCGCTCGATCGCTGCGCAAGAAGACTTGGTTTGGAGGTGAACAGCAGTAAAACCAAATATCTAACAACACCCAGGAACATCTCTAGTGCAAATATCGGAATTGGCGACCACAATTTTGATGGTGTCGAAAACTTTAAATACCTCGGGTCAGTTATAACATCACTGAATGAAATCCAGGCAGAAATAAAAGCCCGAATCGCTGCCGGACAACGAGTTTTCTACGCCCAATCAAGATTATTGCGTTCGAAACATCTATCGCAGTCGTGCAAGCTCGCACTTTATAAAGCACTAATAAGACCTGTGCTGACTTTCGGAAGCGAGAGCTGGACCATGACCTCTAACGATTGTAGATTGTTATCTACATTCGAAAGGAAGGTCATCCGTTCAATTTTTGGTCCAATTAAAGTTGCGAACAACGAATACCGGATTCGTATGAATCACGAAATAAAGCAACTCCTCGGAGGCAGCGATATCATCGGATTCATTAAATCCAATCGAGTGAGATGGCTCGGCCACGTTACAAGGTCCCCACAACAACGGATGATAAATAAAGTGTTTCACCAACAACCAGCCGGAGTACGTCGTAGAGGAAGACCCCGACTACGCTGGCGTGACGACATTGAACAAGATCTGCTAGCATTAGGATGTCGAAACTGGAGGACGAGAGCAATGGATCGGGATGGATGGAGGGCCATTGTGCGGGCGGCGAAATCCCTTCATGGGATGTGAAAGCCAGAGAGAGAGAGAGGTATCACTGGTTCGTATTTTTCAAAGATGACGAAGACCGCAACGTTACTGTCAATGGAGTTTGCTATCGTTCGATGGCAACCACGAAACCATGTATTTATTTTGAAATGAGTTCGGTGGGCAATACAGCATAAACATCTTGGAGCTTTAGTGTTCACTATTAATAAATAATTTACTCCGATAATTACTATTTTCACAAAACGGTCCGATTCGATATTAACAATAATTATTTCTGGTCTACTTAAATAAAAACTGACCAGCATTTATTCAGTATACTTTAAATTAAATTCGAATCACGATTTTTAATGTAGACATAACTGTATACAGAACGTACTACACACGTGGTTCCAGAAATCACATTTTTATTTCCTATTTTAGTACAATGAACAACCCCACACAAAATACGTCGACCGGTATCATCAAATAAATCAGTGTGTGGGTGTACAATCGACCGCCGCTTAGTCAGGGGAATTAAACCTTTCTATATCTTGGAACGACAAGCAAACGTCATGTCACGTTGCGTCGTTTCAACAACGAAGATAAAAATTTACAAATAAGAACTAAATCATTGTCAAATAACAATTTAAAAGAAGCACAAAACTAAAACAACGACCTACAATCAATCAAATTCTGAAAAACATTCATCATATTTAGTTAGAAGCCAACGAACCCATTTACTCACAACCTACCAAACCAAGCCAAATCGTTGAATTATCCCAAGACTTGTGTTATTATGGTTTAATGCCATTTTTCACTATTGTGTAACTTTTGTCACTTTGAAAATTTATTAAAAACTAAACACTTGTAATTGGTTTTCCTTATACTAACAATGTGATTTTTTATTTTAGAAGATCGATTTCGAAAATACAATTTTCATCTTCAGTTCTAATTACAAACTTTTATCTAAGATGAAAATTATATTTTCGAAATCGATCTTCTAAAATAAAAAATCACATTGTTAGTATAAGGAAAACCAATTACAAGTGTTTAGTTTTTAATAAATATCCCAAGACTTTAGTTAAATCACCAAATTTAGTTCATAAGCAAACGAGCCAAAACGCACACAAATCAATCAATCATTAGATCATTTAACAAACAATTAATCGACTCCAGGCACTCCTTCAACATATTCAAGCAAACGAGTCTAGTCGCTCATAATATAACCAATCAATCATTAAATCAGTCACAAAACAATTATCTGAGCCCAGACGCCTTCCGTACATCGCCTAGACAAGAGGAATCAAATAATTTTTCACAACATTTTCAGTACTCAGTGTTTGATTTTGAAACCCATTTCCACAAAAACCAGCGATAACTTCCAGTTTTCTGAAATTGCTCTCCAAACCAGCCAAAACATTTTGAAACCTTTGCACGGCTAATTCATTTTGTGGTATACTTCTCAATGTCACTGACGACACATGATTTCTGTTTGATTACCAATTGTTTACCGAAAATACATGAAAAAACTGTACTAACGGTGTACCCACCTGTACGGTGGGTAATTCATATAAAAATGGTAATTGGATTCCGACTACAAACTTGTAGTGCAATACTTGAAGTAGACAAATAATGAAAATATCAAAGATATTTGAGATAAATATCACATGTAGAATCGAGCTAAGAACCTTTTGATTGTAATAAGTTGATGTAGTTTATTTTTTTAATTAAATGGGCACCAGCCGTAGAACAAACGTTGTTTCCACACGGGAATAATGCTAGATAGTCGGTTTCAATGAAAAAGTTGTAGCACTCGGCAATGTTGGTAGTAAGTAATTTGCGCTTAGGTTTAAATTAAATTAGGTTATGCATAAAACGACATGTTTTTCAATACAATCTCTTAAGGCAGGTTATGAAATAAGCTGATATTAAAAAATCATTGAAAAACGTAAACCAAAAGTGGCAAAACTTTTCTTTCGACCAAAAAAGCAAAAAAATTAACAATACGATATTATATTCACACTTGTTTTATTTGTAACAGCAAATTGTGCAACAACAATCGGGAGTCTCTATTCAAGAGGATGAACTTCTGTCCAATCAGTGGGAGCTATTTGAAGAGCTCCACGATATTTTGAAATGCGTACATAGCATTTACCCTGTTTATTTAATTGATGCGGATGACAAAACAAATAAAAGAGGGTAGTATCAGGTTATGTGCTCCTAAAAAATATTTAATGTGACCCTAATGTTGCACCAGCACTTGTAGCACATTCCAAAAAAACACAATCCAAAATGGTACTGGAGTTTTTTACAAATTAATTACAACATATCGGTATAGTTCAACTCCCAAAAAACTTCCCCTAATGGGTGCAATTATTCAAAACCCATATTTTTTGGTTAAACCATGCTTTTGGCATTTCAGTTAATATTTGTTGTATCGTACTGGATGTGGTACTGTAATTATTTACAAATTAACTACCACATATTGGCATAGTTCAACCCCCAAAAACTTCCCCTAAACGGTGAAATTTGCATTTCTGTGAATTTTTGTTGTACAGTGCTGGGCTGGTACTGGGTTTTTTTACAAACTTACTAAATACAATAAAATGGCATAATTAAATCCCCCTAGAAAACTACCCCAAATGGGAGCAACCGTTTAAAATCATGGTACCGTAATGGTTGATAAAAGAAGTTTTTACTAAATAAATTAAAATATATTGAAATAGTTCAATTGTCAAAAACTGCACCTAAAAAGTGCAGCTTTTTGAAACCATATTTCTCTGTAAAGGTAATACCCCTCAAATAGGAACCCACGAATTAATTACAAGCGCCCACTCCCACAAAAATCGATCATAATGCATCGAACTTTTTTCCTATGCAGGAAATAGGTACGCATGAATTTATTACAACGACCCACACCCACAAAAATCGATCAAAAAGAATCGAACTTCCGTATGTGTGGGTGTGGGCTATTGCAATAAATTCATGGGTACCTATTTCTTGCAGAGGAATGAAGTTCGATGCATTATGATCGATTTTTGTGGGTGTGGACTGTTGTATTAATTTCATTTGTACCTATTTCTTGCATAGGAAGGAAGTTTGATACTTTTTAAAGATTTTTGTTGGTGTGGGCTGTTGTAATAAATTCATAGGTACCTATTTCGTGCATATGAAGGAAGTTCGATACATTTAATCTATTTTTGTGGGTATGGGCTATTGTAATAAATACTTGGGTTCCTGTTTCTTGCATATAAATGAAGTTCGATAATTATTGATCGATTTTTGTGGGTGTGTGCTGTTGTAATAAATTCATGGGTGTATCTATTTCTTGCTTGGAAGTTTATTCGATGCATTATGATCGGTTTTTGTGGGAGTGGGCTGTTGTAATAAATTCGTGGGTTCCTATTTGAGGGGTATTACCTTTACAGAGATATATGGTTTTAAAAAGCTGCACATTTTAGGTGCAGTTTTTGACAATTGAACTATTTCAATATATTGTAATTTTTTTAGTAAACACTTCTTATATCAACCAGTACGGTACAATGATTTTAAACGGTTGCTCCCATTTGGGGTAGTTTTCTAGGGGGATTTAATTATGCCATTTTATTGTAGTAAGTTTGTAAAAAAAATCCAGTACCAGCCCAGCACTATACAACTATACAAAAATTCACAGAAATGCAAATTTCACCCCTTAGGTGAAGTTTTTGGGTGTTGAACTATGTCAATATGTGGTAGTTAATTTGTAAAAAATTACAATACCACCCCCGGTACGATACAACAAACTGAAATGCCAAAAGCATGGTTTAACCAATAATATGGGTTTTGAAGAATTGCACCCCTTAGGGGAAGTTTTTTGGGGGTTGAACTATACCAATATGTTGTAATTAATTTGTAAAAAAAATCCAGCACCACCCCTAGTTCGATACAACAAATATTAACAAAAATACCCACACACGAATTGCAGGATAACGGGACCTGTAAAAAATTGTCTAACTGTGTAACAAATTTGTAATTAATTTGTAAAAAATTCCAGTACCATTTTCATTGGATTGTGCTACAAGTGCTGGTGCAGCATTAGGGTCATTTAATATGTCATATATTTAATTCATAAGAAGCATTCAAAACATTCAAAATTGTAACGGTTGCAATCAAAAAATTCTACCCAGTGGCCCTATTCTGGTAATTCCCTGGGAGTAGAGAATAACTTTTTTTTACATTTTCCCAATTCCCCGGTTTTTTTAATTCTGGGCTGGGATGTTCTAACATCACCATTTTCCGATATTTTATCGAAGTATACGTCTCTTTCATCTAGAATTAATTTGACTTCTGTTTCGTTTATCAATTATTTCTTCTCTATTGCTGTCACAACCTACTAGAATATATTTGAACAATATCTATTTCACTTATTTTCGTTGTACAATCGAAAAACAATTATTTGGTGATAGAAACACAGTAGAAACATCACAATGTTGCAATCTAGCAGGCTGGTAAATAATATAAAAATTGAAACAGAGATAAATTTTATTCTACAGAAACGAGAAATAAACTTCGATAAATTATCGAAACATGGTGATGTTAGAACATCCCAGCCCTGGTAATTGGGGAATAAATTTACGGAAATACAATTTAATTATTCGCGGCCGACACGCGATCGCAATAAAATAAGAAAACAAATGTTTAAAAATAGTTTACTACGTTTATTTGGTTTTTATTGAGATTTTAATCGATTTTTACTTAAAAAATAAATTTTGTTTATTGAAGTAAAAAATTGAATATTTATATTTGCAATTGATATTACCAGCTTCCAGTATAAATTTACAGCCATAATATTGCTATAAGTAAATACAATAAATTTCCCTTAAATTCTATTCCCAGTTAGTTCTTTCCTAAAATAGGTATGGAATAATAAACGTCAAAACTGCTATTATGGGGAATAATTTTTTCCCAAAAAAAATTAGAATACACTTTTGGGGAAAGGGAATAAAACTGCTACACAATGTAAAATTTTCATTCTCCGGGAATTACCAGAATAGGGCCACTGATGGCGATTTTCCAGATTTGGAATAACTTGAATTACTATTTAAGTGAAATTATTATGTATGACCTCTCAACTAATGGAAAAAGTTTAAGTATAAAATTCCATTAAATATAGCCAACCCACCTGTACTGTTAAGATATCCGAATTATGGTGAAATAAAGATTTTTTTTTATCAAAACTTGTCATTTTCATTAAAAATGTCAAAATTGTTCTGAAAATATTCAGAACAGTTTTGACATTAAATTTACAATTGTTTTGTTTTTAATTGTTTTTCGTTTGCCAATATTTTCGGTAGAATGCTTTCGGTCAAATTTCACTGAGATCTTCCAATTTGTGCAAGATGCTTAAATATGAAGTTTCAGTACGATCAATCAATCGGGTGTAATATGGAATCTCGGTTTTCAAAATCCAGGTTTTAAAAATCTCGGTTTTTGAAATCCCGGTTTTCAACATCCCGGTCTTCGGCAAAATCTCGTTTTTCTTTTCTTCTATTTGCACAAAGTAATTAATAAAGTTTTTTAATTACAAGATTTGGTACTTCCAACATTTTGTAATTGGAGCATTTTGTAGTTGCAAGATTAATAAAAGAAGCAATATTTTGTTAATGCAACACTTTATTTTGCAATAATTGTAGGTGCTGCCGGCTTCGATAACTCTCACGGGCACTTAGCCCTCCATCCAAATTCGATCCCTTTTCTAGAGCTCATCATTTTTGAATTTTGTCAAAAAATCATTTAAGAGTCCCATTTTCCCACATGCCAAATTTTAAAAATTCAAACCGAGATTTCCT
Source organism: Nephrotoma flavescens (assembly GCA_932526605.1). NCBI lineage: Eukaryota > Metazoa > Arthropoda > Insecta > Diptera > Tipulidae > Nephrotoma > Nephrotoma flavescens. The sequence goes on along the minus strand of OW052220.1, from coordinate 179,886,737 downwards.
AAAAATCGGGGTTTTTTTTTATATAAAACCGTGATTTTAAAAACCGGGATTTTGAAAACCGGGATTTTGAAAACCGAGATTTTGAAAACCGAGATTTTTAAAACCGAGATTTTGAAAGGGTTATCCACATATTTCAATATAACAAAATCGGGTACACATAATCCAGTATTCATAATTCAGTATTGCAAAATCCAGAATAAAAGCAAGCCAATAATTCAAAATTCAGTTTTTATTATCCAAAATTACAAAATCCAGTATTACAAAATCCTTTGTTTTATAAATCCAGTATTTTAATCAAATCATGCGCATGATTTGATTAAAATACTGGATTTATAAAAACAAGAAAAAAGTCCATTTTCCGCATATGCTAGTTTAAAAAAAAAGTTACGTAATTATAAAAAAAAGCAATTTAATGTTGTGGAAATGGAGGAACATACTTAATTATTTTATTTTGATTTCTAATTTGAAAATGATAAAACTTGATAATGATTCTGTTAGCAATAATTTTTAAACAATAATTCAATTAAATAATTTTAACATTAACTAGTTAAATATAAAATTAAAATAAAATATTCTAGGCAATGCGCTAAATATTCTAGTTTGTCGCTTGAACATCGTTTCTTAATAACTCTTTTAAGCCTTTTATGCCGTTCGATATTTGATTTTGATTTTGGTGGAAGCCAACCGGATTTTAATTTTTCCATGTTAGTTTTTATAACAAGAGCTTCTTTTGATAAGTCTTTAATTAATTGATATACACCTGGATTTTTTTCCCAACAACAACTTTAAGGCGACGATGCCAAGCCTCAACGCTATTTTGAGTTCTCGGAAAATGCATTTTCGGAGAAGCTGCTATGGACCAAAATTCTGGATTATATCTTGATTTAGAAGTATTATTACTCCCAGAAATATAATTGGAACGGAACCATTTACTAATTTTTTTAACATCTTTGTCTACAATACTGTTATTCAATTCCGAATAATAGTAAGAGACTTCTTCTGCTGGAACAAAGGCTAGGCTTTTTATCATTCGGACTTGTATACTAAATACTTCGTTGTTGCCATATTTAGTAGCAAGTCCCTCTTTTTGAATTTTACGCCAAATAATTTGACTGAAATGGAAGAAACATCTCCTAAATTCAACGTCCGGAAAAAATATTTTAGCTGCTGCAGCAATTCCCAGTTCAAAATCTGTTATAACCCTTTCTGGATTGAGATTGATATTCCAGTCGCAGGCTGCGCGACAAATCTCATAAAAGAATTCTGAATAGCCTTCTTTACTTTTTGTGCTCATTAAACTTGACCATCAACATAGCCGTGGATGCTGAAAACCTGCCGCATCATTGACGGAGCAACGTAAAACGTCCCATCCATTAGCCAACATTTACATTCTGACAAAATTTTAAATGTATATTTTGTTCCTAAAATTATTATTTTATTGTCATTGAAATCCTTCTCCGATAGCACAAAAAGCTCTCCTTCAAGATATTTTAAAGTTTCCGGAATGTTGATATCAGCTAAAGTTTCCGGTTCTCTAACGGCAGATGATCTGCTTCTATAAATTTTAATATTCTGTGCTCTTTTACTTGGTAAGTAAGGACGATATTCTTCACGACAATCAACAATTGAATTGACGATTGAATCACTGGATTTAGCCATTCTTTTCACATTTTCATTACTTTCTGCAACGTGTTTTTTAAAAGCTTGGGGTTCGTGAGAATGCTCCAAAGGAGCTTTTCGTATTTGATGTTTATCATTTATTTTAATAGTGATAACACGGCTTTTACAAGAATGGGATTTCCTCTTTGCACATCCCCATCTAACTATATTTTTTGAACTTGAATCAAAATGATAGTCATACCCATCTATATATAATTTAGGTTTCCCCTTATTGGATTGTATAACCGAAATATTCATTTTAATAAATTTAATAATAGCACTGTTTTAATAAAATTCACTTTTTTCACACTTCACAATTTAATAAAATTTTGTTATTTTGAAATATGTGGGTAACCCGATATTATCGTACGATATTATCGTATTAGGTACTACAGAAAAAGAACAAAGTATATAATTCAATTGCATTTGGCTTTATTCAAAATTTTGTTGATACCGTATGGGGCTACCGTTACCCACATTTGAAATGTACGTTTTAATAAAGAATATGGATTTTGTTTTGTTTGAATTTTGTAATGTTGGATTTTGTGACTTTGAATATTAAAATACTGAATTATATGACACTTGTTTTTGTATAACTGGAAATTAAAAAAATACTGGATTTTGTTCATTATGGAATTTAAAACTTTGTATTAAGAGTAGTTCCCATTTTGAAAACCCAGATTTCGTTACACACCCCCAATCAATTCATCTGGGCGTTAGAGCGGCCCAATTTATGTTGAAAAACAGTTTTTGTCAAAAATCGTCATTTCCGCTTATATTTTGGAAAACGGATCTAGACCGATATTGTTGCAAAATTAATTTAGAATCTTTTACTTTTTGTTTTTTTCTTTTCAAAATATTTGCAATCCGGCTGGGCAGTAAAAGCTCAAATTTTTGTTGAAAAATAGTTTTTTTTTGTCAAAAAACCTTTTTTTTTATTTTTTTTATTGGTAAATCTGCGATCTGTTTTAGGGCTCAAGGCTCATCCTGCTCTTCCGCGGTTTTTGCTTTTTACGTCCTTACTTTACGCCTTTCGGCCAACTCGAGGACGTACGGCTATAGGACCAATTTAAGACCATCTGCACATTGCAAGCTCCATGTCAGCCTATATACTGGCATGAAAGATGGGTCGGCCCATGGGTTTTGCACACCGACAGGGGGTCATAGATGTGTTACACTTCACCACAGATGGTAATCTGTTGATGGGATTTCACTTTGCATCCTGCCTCTATCGGGATTCGAACCCGGTACCTCCTAATCCAAACGCCAAAGCTTTAGCCACTGTACCATTTGGTCGGTGTCAAAAAACCTTATTTTCGACAAAAAATAATAGATTTTAAAAAATTAATCTGAATATTAATGTAAATTTAATTTAGAATCTTTTAGTTCGCTATTATTTTGTGAGATTCAAAAAACGATTATGAACTAAAAGATTCTAAACTCTCCCGTTATAAAACTGGTTTTCATTTTCCCAGTATAGGTAAAGGGGGAAAAAACGAAAAATGAAACCCAACTCGAACGTCCTAGTTAGTGTGGATTAATGTGCATGTATAAACAAGTTTCTATCATTTTATTTATTTATTTTGTTTCTGCGTTTATTTTGTCAGTATTCATTCTTGGTAAATCGCAATTTATCAGTTAAGAGAAAAGCATAAAATACTTTCTATTTTATATATATCCCTTTTCCGGTCAGCCAATTCTTTTTTCTTCAGTATAATAGCGAATTCTTTTACTTTTTTGATGTAAATCAAATTTCCGATAGTTAAAAAGAATACGAAAAAAATTTCATGTGGTTTTATCGTAGTGTGCGTATACGCGAAAGGGATGCCGAAAACAATAACAAAACATTTGAAAAAAAAAAAAAATCAAATGACTCGTTTGACGTATTCGGCAATATTTACGATTGGCATATTATATTTATATAAATATGTGTATGTGCTAGTTAAAATGGAAGAATAAATCTACATTTCCTTTTTGGATGTACCTCAAATTTTTTTTCCGCTAAAAGAACGTGAAAATGTGATTTACATCAAAAAGTTTTCGACAATTTATTCGGGGACAGCCAATACGATTTGGGTTGAAATAGTGGATTATGGCTTGTGTAGAGAAAAGTTTATTGTTTTAAAATAAATGTTTTTCAGGGGAACTGGACTTAGCAAGAGAGTAGTTATGAATATAGTGGAGGCATTCACTGAGCTAACCAAGCACAAATTATACATAAACAATTTCTTCAGCAGTCGTAAGCTTGTGACCTCGCTGTCCAAAAAAGGAATTCCTTGCACCGGAACAGCCTGATACAACCGAATGGGCATTAACGACGCATGGTGTTTGTCCCTAAAAAATGGGTATAGCTTGAAAAAGGAAATACGTGTTTTTTATGATAACAAATTTGACAAAGAAAATGAGATTTTGGCACTTGTTTCGAAAGACAATAGTCTTGTAAAAATGTTATCGAATCATCAACAAATTGAACCTGTCGGAACAGTGAAACGATACAGCAAAACACAAAAGGGATATGTGGATTTACCGCAACCTTATTTGATAAGCCGGTACAATAAATGCATGGGAGGTGTTGACAAATTGGACTGGCACGTGCAAAGGTTAGGCTAGGTTAAGTTAGATTGGCTGCTATCGCACACTTAGGCCAATAATGGTCCATTGTGATACCACAGGATCCAATCTCTTCTTACTCCCGCTGAAACCATCCAGAGCTAATTATGTAGTAATTATGTAAAATATCTGTGTAGTAATTATGTAAAATATCTCGCACTCCACAGTCCGCGAGTTCAGAAAGGCTGTTCATGGCACGTGCAAAATTAAAGGATAAAAATTCGTGAAAAAAATTGGTACTTTCCACTATTTACAAACGGAATTGAGATATCTATTTATAATGACTATATTTTGTATTCGCTGTCTCACGGCAAGATACCATTTTTAAATTTTAAAAGAGAGATATGCAATGAATTATCTCAAAAGAAATTCTATTTCGAATCCGTTAAATATGGGTAGACCCTCAACATCTTCAATCCACAAGAGGAGAGTTAAATCAAACAAAAGTGCTCCATGTCACTATATAGAACGGACACCTGAAGAAAAACAACGTAAATGTCCCTTGTGTAAAAAAATGCTACGGTGCAATGCCGTCTCTGTGACGTAGGAATTTATTTGAGTCAGCTTAGAAGACGGTTGTGCTTGTTTTCCTGTCGTAAAATCAATATATTTATTTATTTTTTTGATTAATTTTAATTTGCGGCTATCTCCCTGGATTTTGGCTTCAAGGATTTTTTCAAATGATAAGTATCGCTCCTCTTACTTAGTTTTCTGTTACCTATATTATTTGGCTTCTTTTTGTTTGTTTCTTTTTAGATTTTGATACTTGGAGTCGTGTGACTTTGGTGTCCACGAAGGAAGTTTCTTCTTTTAATTTGAATTTTTTTTTTTGCATGTAAGTATTGTTATTGAAGTGCGCCACGACTCGCGATTCCCACCGAGAGTATTTCTTTGCCCTCGGTTGTATTAAAATCGATGCTTCGGACTAGGTCCAACAATTTTAATGTAGTTAGTTTGAATGTCCAGTCTTCTTTTAAATATTGACGAACTTCGTCACAGTTTTAATGGGGACTCAATTGATGTTATTTGTTTATCGGAAACTTTATCGGTGGCTTCAATTTGTTCAGGCGATATAGGGTTAATCCACCGGTGAATTATGGTGGGTTATGTATATACGTTAATGTGCGTATTAAATGTAGTATTGTATCCGTACCCCCCTCAGAAGCTCGTTTCTGACCTTGAGTTTCTTTTTTTAAATGTCTTCGTGGATAAGCGGAAATTTCTTTTAGGTGTGGTTTATAATCCTCCCAAAACGAATAAGAGGTCGTATGCTCGATTTAAAAAGTCCCTTTTAGACATTGAATGTCTTTTTAGTTATTTTTCCTGTCGGTATGATGAGGTTTTCATTTCGGGTGATTTTAATTTTGATATTTCTCAAGAGACTTTATTTTCTCGTAGCTATTTAAATATCTTAAGTAGCATTAACCTCTCGGTTTATAATACTGAAGCGCCCACTTACTCTTATGCTACCGCAAGTGGTGGTTCTTATTCACTCATTGATCACGTTGTCGCTTCTGTTGATAATTCCATTTGTTTTTTCAATCAATTGTCTCTTGGTATTGGCTCTCATCATGATCTTCTTGTTTTTTCTGTTAATTTTTCTCTCGACCTAAACCTAAAAGTTTCAGCTTTAGGGATTTTTCTAAAATTGATGAATCTCACCTTTCATCAACTTGTGGCTCTATTTGTTGGGACAATATTTTTTCTCTTTCTAATTCTACCGATCAAATTGACTATTTTAATTCCTCTATTAATTATGTATTTAATAATTGCGTTCCTCTCACTACTGTTTATTTCAGACCTAGATCCGCCCCTTGGATTTCGCAAGAGATCTTGAGTGCTATTTCTGTTCGTTTTTCCAAATATCTTCTTTGGAAAATTAGCCCTAATTCTTTGTCTTATCTAGCTTATAAGCAATCTCGAAATAGAGTGGTAGGTTTAATTCGTATTGCTAAGCAAAATTTTTTCAAGGATAAGTTAGATCCCTTACTTCCCTCTAAGATATTTTGGCGTAACGTGCGCAACTTGGGCCTTGGTAGTTGCAAAGGGGCTGCTTCTGTAGATTTCAAAGCTAATGACTTTAATCTTTATCTTATTAACTCTAGTCCTTCCCATGATATTTCTAATATTGGTTTAGTGTCCGTCGAACCCCTTAATTCTTTTTCGTTTACCAATATATCTACTGTTGATTTGCATTCTGCAATTTTGGAAGTTTAATCGCAATCCACTGGTCTAGATATGGTTAGTTTAAAATTAGTTAAGCGTATTTTTCCTTTTGTATCAAGGTACTTCTTACATATTTTCAATTTTATTTTAACGTCCTCTTCATATCCCGCTCAGTGGAAGATGAGTAAAATTATTTCTATTCCTAAAATTAGCAATCCTTCTGAGCTTTCCCATTTCCGCCCTATTAGCATTTTAAGTTCTCTGTCCATGGCGTTTGAAGTGGTAGTAAAAAACCAAATTCAATCTCATATCGGTAGCTTTAATTTGCTTAGTCTTTTTCAATCGGGTTTTAGAAGGTTCCACGGTTCTACCACTGCTTTACTGAATGTTTGTAATGATATGTAATTTTTATGTAAATCTTTATTTTATATTGGTTCAATAAAATACAATGAAATATTTCTTTAAGCTGTTCGATTTTTCGTTCGTTCAAACATAAAAGTTCAAAAAGCTGTTTGATATATTAATTAAAAGATAAAAGCCTATTAGAAGTGGTGTGGTAGGCTAGTCCAGGACCTTAAAAAAAGTGGGTACTATGTAGAAAAAAGAGTTGCTCCCAAATGAAAATTAAATTTATAATGATGAAACATAACCTCAAAAGTATGACAGTTCGTAATAATTTATTGATAGTTTATCGTGAAATAGACTCCTGATAATTTGCTGTTACCATGGTAGAAAATATTAGTGAATTTGCATAGTACCTAGAGTCTACGTAAAGGCCTTTAAGCCGCATGTACAATATTTTAAATTTCGATATTGGTGTTATTTTGTACAAAAACGCAACAGCTCCAACAGGCAAAGGATTTTTTTTTGTACACTCAATTTTATTATGGACTGCAATTTTATTTATTCGTGGAAATAAATTTCATAATACTTTAACATTCATAAAAAAAACGAACACAATAAGTTATATTGAAGTATATAAAAAGTTATATATTTATATATTTACGAATTATACTTGCAACTGTATTTTAACAATTAATTAATATAACCTATAAAATGCGCTGTACTTTTACAGCACGATAATTAAAATATCATAAAAATGTTTTTATATTTATTGTACAATGTCTTTGAGAATAGAATGTGTTGTCTGTGTACTGTGTGATACTGATTAAGTTCGATGTAGTTAACATTTTGTGTTGTTAAATTATCATTTCGAGGAAATCACATCTAAATTGCTGCCAACCATTCCCAACTTTTCTTTTTATTTTCTTCAATAAATACGAGTAAAACTTTTTTTATTCATTAAAAATAAATGAAACTACAACATAAAAGTGTATTGCTGCACCATTGGATAGTAGAATCAAAGCCTCATTTTACGTATACAGTAAATAGAATAGTACCGAGAATAACAACAAGAGGTTCTCGGAGAAATGTGTTTTTTCCTTTTGGAGCTTAAAATATAAATGTAAAAAGCAACTTCCTTTCATTTGTATTCATTTCAAAAATTTGAAAAAGTCAAAAATAAATAAAATTACTACATAATATAATGATACTTCATTTATTATTGAAAATAAATTATAAAGAAAAATCCAACGTACCTTACAAAAGCTCTAATGAAAAACTGTTTATCAAAAATTACTTTTCTGAATTTTTGTTTTGTTTTTGACTTGAAGAAAAGTTTTCTAAAAGTTTCTTGTTTATTTTAATGAATTACATTTTTTTTTCTGGTATTCAGTTTTTGTTTCGGTACAACAAATAAAATTCAATATTTATAATGTTAATTATTTAATATGATTTTGTAATTTATTTTAACTTAAAATAAATAATTTTGTTAATAATTTGCTTTGCAGTTGTTGTTGCAGTATAAATCTATAAATTGGAAAACGACTTTTTTATAATGTTAAACTTTAATTTTAATTGGTTTAAACGTCCGTACAAAGTCGAAAAGCTATTGATTGGCTAAAAACTTTTGGAATGCAATTTAAGATACATTTTCAGCACTGCCTCAATGTATTCAGGTTTTTCGGGTATGTCAGTATACATTATAACTATGATTAAAATATTTAACTTGCTGATTTTATTCGACTTGAGTGTCAGCAGCTTTGTGTTGGTAATTCCGGCCTTAAAAGACCTCCTTAATGCCTCTCATAATTTCATTGATCAACACCTGACGTAGACCATTTGACATAGACCATCATTCTGGCCGCATACTTACCTATTAGACAGTGATACGTAATAGCACCCACTAGCCTAGCTCTTGCCATATCGGCCTAGTTAATACTATATTTATACGTACTAGATAATACCTAGTTGTTCTTCTAGCTTTCTCTTGAAGTATACCAACATCCGCCCTATTTGGTGAAATGATGTAGGTCGTGCCTAGTTGAGCGTGTGCATCCGTCTTTTCATGTCGAACTGATCTGTGATTTTGTTAAGAGATGAGAGATAGTTCTGGGCTATTTTAGATGTAAGGAAATGCGATTTTAGTGTCCTAGTTAAAGGCTGACTATCCTTTAAAATGCGAATATCCTTTATCACGATTAGTTCGGCTTGAAAGACATTTCAGTATACTCTGCGAGACGAAAAAAGATATTTAAATTTAATTCTTCATAGAAAACTCCACCCCAACCTTTTCGTCCATCTTTGAACCATGTTTATTGTTATACTTGCACATGGAGATGGAGTTGAGCCTTATAGCTAAGCTCGCTTCCGTGCCGTTTGTTTATTTAGGATATCTATAGATGTGAGATAACGGGGAATCCAGTGCTTGTTACAAACAGTAACTTCGTATAATAACATAGGCCTAATACGGCAGAAATATAGAGTATATGTACAATGTGAGGTTCTTAACCCCACATTTTTATAAAGATGTTTTTGCAAGAGTAAATGCTATTGTAGCTTTCTTTACTCTTTCTATGTGTATACGATGGGGGACTATTGTGGTGGGCCTCTACTCACAAATCTGCTGTTTGAGGACCCACCTAGCCTCGCCGTCTTGGAGTAATATTTATACCTAAGGCGAGTTACAGCTCGAATTGCAGTCCCAAAGACCTAAAACCTATAAGTATAGCCTCTTTCCTACTAAATTTATTAGAAAAACAGATATAAATCTAATCTAAGGTTAAGTCAGTCGTTTGTTGCACATCCGGCGGTATTATGTTATCGGTTCCTGTCGACTTGTAAGGCTTAAAGTTTTTTATAGCACACACAATTTTTCTCCTGCTTATAACCTGGCTTACAATGCCTCTGTTGTCCCTAGCTTTTATGGCTCAGTTTTGGGCCTTCCTGGAAAGTGGGTTTGCAGTAGTAGATCCGAGGGTTATGCACTAGTTACGGTCCAATACCATCAGTCATTGGATAAAACTTGGAGTTGTGGGCTTAGTACTTTACGGAGTCCAGATGTCTCGGAGAATTCCTGTATTTGACTATGGTATAGCCTACATGCATTTGTTTTAGCATTTTTTAATTCGTATTTATATGTTTTGAGGCCTCTTGGGAAATTTCAGTCCTTAGCAACTTTAGTTTTCTTGGTTTTTCTAAAAAGTGTTCTGCACTTATCTTACTAACACGCAATTATCTTAGAAAAGGCTTCGGATAGCTGGTTCACAGGGACATCAAGTTATTGTGTTGAGTTAGGGAGGTTTGGAACCGGCACCGATAGTTAATTACTTAGAATAGTTTTAAAAATGTTTTCCTTCTGTTTCTATAGCTAAGTTTATTGATGGGTTTTGTTCCTAAATCAAATTTAGAAAACAATGGTCAGAAAAGCTGTGATCCTCTGACACATTTCAATTCACTGAACTATCCATAATGGTGTCTGACACAACTGTAATGTCTAGTACTTCTTGCCTATTTCTAGTTATAAATGTAGATTTACAGCGAATATTGCATATAAATATGTTAGTACTAAGAATCAAGGAGTAACTCACTTCCCAGGATGACTTCATTGTTTTGTTTTTCACCCTAAGTTAATGAGCTTCTTGAAATAACACGTGGGATATCTTCCTCATCATGTGGGATGTAAGCTGATATTAGCTAAAGATTTTGACCATCCTTCTCAATGGTTATTGTGACCACGTCTAAATTTCCACGTCTGTAATTTGATAACAGAAAGATATTTAGGAGTAAATTTTAATTAAAAAATCTTGTTCAAAAACTTTAAAAAATCATCATCAGATACTCCTGATGATGACCTGACTGATTTGTAAAAGTAAAAATTTTATTATATATATATAGTAGAAAAAAGGCAAAAAGAAGTAAAAGAAGGGGATATTAAAAATAGGCAATAAAAATTAATCTATTGATCGCCTCAGCCAACTGTTGTTTATACGGAAAAATTAATAATAAAAAAGGCGGAGGAGTCTTCCTCTGACTGTGGTGCCACCAAGGATCTATAGAGCAAAGTAATCCCATCGAAGTGGACGTTGTCGTGTCTGTAGAGACCTCCTCACCCATTTTCATGATATTTAGGATATCAGTCGGGGTCTCTACTGGTATCGGCGCTCATGATGTCACCATCTTTCTTACAAATCTTGTGACTACTTCTAGTCTAGCACCAGGCCAGACTTCACTTAGGCTCTCTACAGCCGTTCTGAACACGGCTAATGATCGTTGGCCGGCACGAGATGTTAACTTTACTCTCTTCCAGTGCATCCCTCCAGCCTGGTGGGCCGGAACGGGTCCGGGGTATCCCCCCATATGTTGTGACGAATGTCTTCTTTACCTTCCTCTAATTGCTGGACGATACATATCCGTGAAAGGCCTAGTTACAGTATCCTGCATTCTAGTCTTCTTTGCTTCTGTGATTCAGCCTCCGATTCGGTTTTATTAGTTTTATAGTTAAAAACTTCATTTCAAAGGACCCTCCAAATTCAGGCAAAAACAATTGTGCCAACATATTTCTATGAGCAAAGGGGAAAAACTTTGAAAAAGGGTCAAAATTAGCTTAGATATTTGTACGAAAACACAAATAAATGAAAGTTTAACGGAAAAATTATATTCAACAACTATTCCATTATCGAGTGATTTTGAACGGAAATTCACAACCGGTAGGAACCGAATATCGAAAATCTTGTAGCGAATAAGTCATTGATCTCGAAGTATTACAGAAATAGTGATTGTGGGTCACTCTACTCACATATTCTTGGGCTCACATCGAAGTGACCAAATTTCGATGTATCCTGTCGTTTAACAGGAGGAAGGGGAACATGAACTCACGTGGTACATTATTTTTCTCGTATTCCATATCGTTTTAATAAAAACTTAAATTCAACCGGCCGGATCTAAAAATTAAACAAATAAATGCAAGTCATTTCCACAAAACCACATTTCTCAACGTTCATTTTCATGAATTCAAAATCCTATGATCAAGAGATATCGGCCACACTTATCAGTACCGATGGCACAAAGTGCTCAGGGTAATTCTCAGACCCAAATGTTCGTTGACCCATGCTTTTAAATAGCAAATATGAATCATTTTGAAAGGGTTTTTTACATCGCATAGTCACTGACGATGAAAAATGGATTTACTACGATAATCCAAAAAAAGAAGAAATCATCTGGACTACCTGGCCATGTTTCAACATTGACAACCAAGCCGAATATTCATGGAAGATAACTAGTGTTGAGTATTTGGTGTGACCCGGTTGGTGTCGTGTATTATGAATTGTTAAATCCGAACGAAACCATGGGACTCTCTAGCGCACACAATCGATGGCATTGACCGAGCACTCAAGGAAAAGTGCTGCCAGTGAGAGCCTCGAGGGTTCAGCAGTCGAACTTTGAGCAGTCGGAATTTGATCTTCTCGTTCGACTGGTGAACTTTTTCATAATGAGGTATAACATACTGGAAACACTACATCAAGGCAAAATAGAAAATGATATTACAGTACTCGACATAATAGCTGTGTTTCTTGATGCTTGTTGCAAAATTTGTGATCTAATGCGGGTTTTACATCAAACGAACATGCATTAAATATATTTGATAAACTTTTTATGATTCTTATGACATCTAGTAGGCATTGTGAATACTCTAAATGTCAGAATTTTGAATTGAAAATAAAATCATTAAAGCATTGCAATACAGTTATGTCTACTAAAAGTTCTATTTATTAACTTTTAATAGAAATAATAAATTTATTATAATGTCTGAACGAAAAATCGAAACACGTCTGTCAGACGATGTCAAACCTAATAAAAGTTACGAGTATCATGCATTTTACAATAATCTCTAAATTAAAAAATTATGGCCCTTTTGACTTCGAATAGAAATTTTATCGCATGAAAAGGTTAACGTATTATACAAAGCTGCTAATTATCGCTGAACATTGTTGTTCGTTAAGTCCGTAATTGCATAAATCTAATGATATTCTATATATTGGCAAATATATTCTCATAAAATAATAAAATTGAACAAATATGTGCATGTTATTATTTATCTGTCACAATTATTTGAATATTTTGACATGATTGAAAACTCGAATTACCCAATGCGCTCGTATTATAAGTGAAATTGCCTGCTGTAATAACTTTAGTTTCTTCAATACTCAGATTCTTTTTACTGATTTAGCGCTTGTTTAATAAACTTTTGAGTTCGATAAACTAATTCTTTATCGAAGTTTTTATAGAATATTAAATTCGCTAAAAAGCTCATAAATCGCATGGCTTTAAATTTTTTTTTATTTTTAAAAGCTTAAATACGATCAAAGTTTTTAAAAATAATCTTTATTCATATTAAAAACAACTACAAATATTGTTTTTCGATAACAAAAATGTTTATCAAACAAAAAGTTTACTTGATGTGAAAGCCGCGTAAGAGTGTGTCCGGATTGTGTGATAAATATTTTCTAGCACAAATATTTGACAGTAACGTGAAAAATTTTCTCTTCCGGTAATTTTTTTTCAAGTTGCTGCCCGAATTCTGTGATAATTATTTGGTAAAAATTCCCCACCCTCACTTTTAATTTTAATTTGAAAATATTGAATTTAATCATGATAAGATTAAGATTAAGTTGTACATTATTAAAAACACTTGAAATCATAAATCCAGTTATATTTATTTAATTATAACTTTGTACTGGATTATTTAAAAATCGAAATACAATGATATTGTGGAATATTTATTTCTCTTACATAAAAAACAGCTTCTAATCATAATCAATGCCCTAAACAAGTACATTCGATAATTTCCATCCGATTAAATTTTCACCTATCTGTCAAACATTATTATGCTCTTAGACTATGATAATTCGTGTGTCTTCGATATTTTCACAATGTTTGTACTAAAAAATATTTATTATACAATTCGGACACAGTCTAAAACAAAATTTGTATCAGGTGTTTCCAATGGGACAAATTTGCTCTTCACAAGTATTTGCAAGTAGATAACCAATGGAACGAGCTAAACACATGACAGAAGTAAAACATAACATGTATTTAATTCGAGATATACTGAAATAGACCAATGTACGGAACAATCACATCAAAACCATTACAATAAAACAACAACAACGTAAAATATAAAAGTAATTCGTACACAACGAAAAGTTAATTGGTAAAAATGAAGTATAGATGGAGAATATGAAAGAATCGAATTCCGTACGTAGACTAGGTAGTAATTCGCTAGTGTTATGCCTCAACCAGTCAGCCTTAAGTTCTTAAGTTGTGCTCCATTTTGGACCACTTAGGAGAGCGGTACGACCACCAAAATTTTAGAGGTCAGTTGTTTATTTGTGACGAGAAGCCTATACAATTTTGGTGATTGTAGCACTAACCGAAGTGGTGCAATCAGCGTTTAACTTAAGCTCTTAAGTCTGACTGGTTGAGGCATTACATATACATGGTATTGTTCTATATATAGACAATATTCCTTTGTAAAATATCAACGTTAGTCGCCGCGGCCTGATGAGATGACTGATTTTTTCAAATCAATAATCTCATTAAGTTCGAAACTGATTGTTGCGATTCTTCCAAATGTTTCATCTTTAATTCAAATTAAATTCTAAAACATAACCTTTTTAGTGTACAAAGTTAGCTGTGTATAATTTTGCTGTGACGATCTATTTTGGAAATTAATTTTTTTTTTAACTAAAACCCACAATAAAATTTCAAAAATGAGTAAAATCTGTATACGGATTTTGTCTCAAAATGTGTGAACGAAATGAGTGTAACCGGAATGGTATAGGAGTAGCATTTGTGTTTGTGTTAGTTTCGTGCGTATGATTGTTTTACTGCATATGCAAGCCACGTGCCATTCTTTTTTTGTTTATTTATATTAACCCTTTGAGTGCCGACATGATTTCGCCTAATGTATTGAGGAGCACGGTCGCGCTTTTTGGCACTCAAAGAGTTAACCATTGTAAACGCCATATTTTTGTGTCGTTTATGTATTTTCGATTTTTTTATATTTAACATTTTATTTTAAAATTTATGGAATTTAAAATAAATTTACTTATAAAATTTTATTAAAACATATAAAATTAATTTATAATTAAAAAAATGTTAAATATAAAATATATTAGCATGTTAAATAATGACACTCCACAGCTCGAGAGCAGACGTAATGTGCTGAGAAAAGGAAATAAACACCATACAGTTATACCGATTCGCCCGGATCGCGTTATTTGCATACTGTTCATCATACAAATGACACAAATACGAACAAAAGAAAAATACAAATACATACATATTTTTGCTTCACTCATTTTAAATGAGTAACTCACGAGACAAAATCGATATATAGGTCTTAATGAAGGCAAAGCTTTGATTATGATATACGCCGGCCGAAACAAGAATATTTCAAAACAAGAAATAAAAAACACTTTTGGGAAAACTTTTTATTCAATATTAAGAAAATTCTATATTGCTCTGAAATAAAAAAATATACATATATAGTTATTTAGCATAAAATTCTTTGGGCAGATGATTATTTTAATCATTTTCAAGGCAATATACCCATACATCTCTCCACAACAATTCTCGACAAGCGAAATGCTGCTTAAACTGTAAATCTGTATACTTGGGCACAACTTCAAGAAAATCCTGTACCCTCGCTTTTTAAATACACGCTTCTTCATCTGAATCAGAACTAGATGAAAAATATTCGGAGCTTGAACGTACAGTAAACTGGGGCTACTGCTGGTTTCATCAAGCGCCTCAACAAGAACCTAAAACAGATTACAGTTAGTCAATATATGGCTTCAATACTTGGATCAATTAGTTCCATTTCGTAAATGCATTACACTCTACTAAATTATTTTTAATTTTTATTTAATTACGACTTATTTATTTCGCAGCAAAAAATCGCTTGGTATTTCACAGAAATAAACAAAAAAAAATGTTTTTTTCTGACATTTCAACATAAAGTAACCCTCAAAAAGCCATCTATTAGAATCCTTTGAACCAAAATACCTATCGTCAATTTTATGCGTAACTACTTCCAACATCTACACCACCATTTGAGCATGGATAGATTCTAGTATATACAAATATTTGTGAGTAGTTTAGTCATGCCAATGGAGCACGGTTAATAAAAAGTTTGAACTGATCCGGACCAATAGATGTCATGAAATACAGTAAATGTAGTTTCGACAAATATTTGATTAAATATAGTTGTGTACACTACGTTTAGGTTGGGATCCTTAAAATAATCTCAAATTGGTCAATTCTATTTGAACAGAACGACTTTTTGAAAACTGGCCATGAAGCTGGAGGTATTAATGATTTTATTTTATATTAAACAAAACCTGTTTGTCTGGAAAGGGCCTGAACATTAGAGTGTTTTGTTGTTACAGAAAAATATTGTTTCTGCCGATGACAAGTTCTGTGCTCCAAATTTAAAAAACAGACGCTAAAAAATGTTGGTACGTATATATCTAATTGTATGTATGAATAAGCATTATAGTCGTGCCAATGTGTCATGCTTAACAAACAATTAATTCAATTTTATCATAAATTTAATTAATTGTTTATTGAGTATGATGCGACAAAATTAAAATGTCAATAGACTGACCTTAGCAAATTCAATTAGTAATGTGCAGTTGAAGTAAACTCTAAATTAACCACTTTTAATTGTATAATTTATTAATAGTCTGTCATTAAAATTACGCAACCTCCGGTTATAATTGTCTTTAATTTCTTTCTACCAATGTATAAGTAGTGTAATATTTTCTTATTTTCACCGTTCAATAATAACACTAGATTTGTGTTCCAATTCAATTAAACTGTTAATTTTTTGATTTCAAAAAGGCATATGTAGTAACATTGCGAAAAGAAAATGATAAATTCATCAAAGACTGTTTAATTGGCCTTAGTACAAACAATATTAAGACTGTGTCCGAATTGTATGATAAATATTTTTTAGTACAAACATTGTGGAAATATCGAAGACACACGAATTATCATAGTCTATGAGCATAATAATTTTTGACAGTTAAGTGAAAATTTATTCGGATGGAAATTATCGAATGTACTTGTTTAGGGCATTGATTATGATTAGAAACTGTTTATTATGTAAAAGAAATGGACTTAAGGTTAAATATTCCACAATATCATTTTATTTTGATTTTTAAATAATTCAATACAAAGTTATAATTAAATAAATATAACTGGATTTATTATTTCAAGTGTTTTTAATAATGTATAACTTAATATTAATCTTATCATGATTAAATTCAAAATTTTCAAATTAAAATTAAAACTGAGTGTGGGGAATTTTTACCAAAAAATTATAACAGAATTCGGGCAGCAACTTGAAAAAAAATTACCGGAAGAGAAAATTTTTCACGTTAGTGCCAAATATTTGTGCTAGAAAATATTTATCACACAATTCGGACACAGTCTTAATAGTGAAAACAAAAATTTGTTCTTGCCGCTGGCGAAAATGCTCAGACACGCCATCTTAATTATGAAGTAGACAATTTTTGATAATGTTCAAAGGAATAGATTTGCCACATTTAGCTCCTTAGTGTGGTGTTAACCGGATAATTTTCTACTAGTAGTATAACGTCGATTTATTAAATACGCTGATAACAAAATTCTACAATAATTTAATATTTAGGTACCAGTGCCGAAATTGTCACTAAAGTACTGATAACAAAATTGGGGCTTTGTATTAAACCTTGGGACTGAGAAAAACAAAATTGTTGCTTTATTCCACACCTTTTAAATAACATGCCATATAATGAGAAAATTTACAATTGCTTCCAGCACCACAACGGTAATTTTGAATACTAAGGTGCAATGTTTATCGCACAAAGCGCCAAAACGGTGGATTTATGAACTAAAGAGATATCGTCAAAATTGTTGTCTCTTCCAGGACCTTTCAAACGATATTACACGAGTATACATATTGGAATAATATAAAGCAATATCGTAGTGTTGGGTTTTTTTTTGTGGTGATTTCCTATGGCAAGTATCCAACTCCGTTGAGATAGGGTGCATTCGATGATTATATCTGACAGAGTAGGTGGAGTAAAATGTATTCGAATATACTTCAGATATAACGGAGTAAAGCCATTTCCATTTTAATATTAATCGGATCATGAACGGAGTAAAAAGTTTTACTCTTTACCTAATGCATAAAGTGAAACCAAAATGTTATCGAATCAGCACGAGGATATTTTCCGACAAGATAAATTATATTTTTTTTATTACATAATTGATATTATTACTGTAAAATATAAAATATCTGTATAAATATATACATTTAATGTGTTTATATAGGGGCATTCGATTATTATATCGGATATAACAGACAGAGTAGATAGAACATTTTTCAGATAACGCCGTTTCAGAGAACTCGGAAAAAGCACATTTCAAATAAAGTCTTATCGGGGAATAATTGTTTTTGAAAAAAAGAAATCTAGTTTTCATTGCTTTACATGACAAAAAAAACAAAACAAATATAATAAATTCAGTTTGTGATTGGCAATACAATGATCGACGAATCTTTTAAAATTTACATTATGCTTTTCCAGGAGCTTAAGTTTTTCTTTGTGGCACTCTAGCTTTTCCGTTTCTCACTGTAAGCGCTTTCTATTGAATTGACGAGTATTGGTCTCATACTTTGGAACTGGTAACGGTATGTTATCATCAGAGTTCAATTCAGTTTGAAAGCTAATATTAGCGCTCGTGTTAGTTTCGGTTGCAGGAGCTTCAACAATTAAATCATTTAATTCTGTCATCGACAATTTCATTAAAACTCCAATTTCAACGATTTTGGCCCGTTGTATTATTCAAACCCCTTACTATTTTATACTGCAGCAGAAGAGCTTCCCATCTCGATTTTATATTATTTAGGCTGGAGTAACGTTCCCAAAAATACAAGTATTTTATATTTTACAGTAATAATATCAATTGTATATAATAAAAAAAAGTTATAATTTATCTTGTCGGAAAATATTCTCGTGTTGATTTGATAATATTTTGGTTTCACTCTATGCATTAGGTACAGAGTAAAACTTTTTACTCCGTTCATGATCCGATTAATAATAAAATGGAAAAGGCTTTACTCCGTTATATCTGAAGTAAATTCGAATACATTTTACTCCACCTACTCTGTCAGATATTGACGACTGTTAAAGTTGCGAATGTGACATCTAGCGCATTAAAAATAAGCTCATTGCGGGTTTTTTTCTATGAAATTTTAGCGCGGCATACTTTATAAAAATAAAAATTAACATACAAAAATATCCGGAACAAGCTTATATTTTTTGCCGTCAGATCCACTTATAGTTGTCTATAATAATCGAATGCACCCATAATATACAGTAGTGCAAGCAGAATTGTCATGATCGCTAAATATATCAAAATAAACACATCATAATTTTTTTTTGTGGGATTATTAAAATTGTTAATTATGTTTTAGATGGTGTTAAATAGAGTAATGAGAACACCTTGTTCCTTTTTTAAAAATTAAAACAAATTATCGAAGCTTATAAAGCGGGGTAATAAAATATATATTATATTTATGAAAATTAGCCGCGAATTTTTGGGAACGTTACTCCAGCCTAGTTAATAATAAATTGAGATGGAAAGTTCTTCTGCTGCAGTATAAAAGAGTAAAGGGTTTGAATAATACAATGGGCCAAACTCGTTGAAATTGGAGTTTTAATGAAATTGTCGATGACAGAATTAAATGATTTAATTGTTGAAGCTCCTGCAACCGAAACTAACACGAGCGCTAATATTAGCTTTCAAACTGAATTGAACTCTGATGATAACATACCGTTACCAGTTCCAAAGTATGAGACCAATACTGGTCAATTCAATAGAAAGTGCTTACAGTGAGAAACGGAAAAGCTCCTGGAATAGCATAATGTAAATTTTAAGATTCGTCGATCATTATATTGCAAATCACAAACTGAATTTATTATATTCGTTTTGAATTTTTTTTTGTCATGTAAAGCAATGAAAACTAGATTTTTTTTTTAAAAACAATTATTCTCCGATAAAACTTTATTTTAAATGTGCCTTTTCCGAGTTCTCTGAAACCGTGTTATCTGAAAAATGTTCGATCTACTCTGTCTGTTATATCCGATATAATAATCGAATGCACCCATAGAGGAAGATTGTCGAAAAAATATTCGAATCGCCCATGCCGTTCTTAGGATATCATCGTTATAGACATCCTGAAGAACCGACAAACTTGTTTTACATTTTTGGGATTAGATCAAGGTAATTTTTCATTCTTTTTATCAATAATCCAAAAACTGACCAAGGATTAGAATGACAATGTTAATTACCAGATAGATACATGGCTCGGTCAAAAGGAGAATGTGAAACTACCCACTTGAAGCGGTTACGTTTTGATTCATTTTCATTTCAATAAAATCGTGTGGATATATGTGGACATATCGTTGAAAACATCTTGCAATAGCAACAATTCTGTTATCAATTAGTACATAAAATTTCCTGGACAAATTTCTTGGAATATCATCGATTCAAAATTTCTTTTTTGTTCCGAGTCGGTTTCCGAAACTCTATAGCGGCTAATTTTTTGTTAATTAATTCATCAACATAGCTGTTGTTTCCTAATTGGTTATGAGACACCTCCGGCAATTGTTACTAATACTTACCTATTTTCGCTGTCCGAAATATGGAATGGTCCCGTTACGTTCATGACAATTCTCTCGAATTGTGCGCAGACGTTGTTCTGTTGCAATGACCCTCGGCTTATTCATGCATACCCTTTCACTGTTGCATATTGATCACTTTTTTGGCACCACTCCAATACCGATTTTCTAATTCCGGCGTAATAAAATCGTTGACGGAGATTTGTGAGTGGTTTTTTAATACCGAGATGGACTTCACTTGTTTTTCCATGATACTGCTCAAGTGTTTGATGAACTCTAATTTTCGGCACTATTTCGGCACCACAACGGTTCTACCTTTTTGTTATGAGTATGTGTAGTATTTTGCTTTCAAAAATATAATTGAATGCCATATTATGTGAAGCGGTAATAAAATTCCGGTATATAGGTATTTTTTATTAGAAAAGTACCAATTCAGGAATGCTTGATCCAGATCATTCAAGCTCTTTTTCTAATTCTCTCATCATTTTATATGACTCGGCGAGGATATTTTTCTGGCCGATGTAGGTAGATAAATCTACCATAGTATCTTTATTGCATTTTTTGTTCAACGAATTGTGCAGTGTCCAACATGTGCAGTTGGACATACAAGGGTGCTTTTCCATCTGCAGGATGGATAGCCGTATAAGTCACATGGTGTATTGCAAGTTGGACTCTAAAGCAATAATAAGCTCTAGGGCCAGGCTGAGCATTATTGCCAGATGTATTTTTGATTCCATAGAGGATAATGCTAAAGCGCAATTGTAAGTGCGAATATAGACCATGAAGATCTTTTTAACCTCTGCGGTGACTGGAGGAACATCATCGCCAACATCGACGATGCACTTTTTTTTGCATTGGGAAATTCAGTGCGTTCGAATTTAACTTTGCCTTTACGGCAACAGTAAGTAAGAAGATTGTCATCAGACTTCCTTTTCTTTTGTGGAATTTCACATTTGAAATTGAACCACATTCAAAAGTCATTGGACCTAAATCGTGAATATCTTCCTCACCACTACATCTTTCGATGTTAGAGCAATCTTTAAAGTAACATTACGAATTGTTGCTACTCTTTACTGTCTTTCTGCATCGAAAAAACATTTCTCTGATTTCTTTGCTCTGGAGTCTCATTTGCTCTACTTTGAGGATTTCATTGCACCTCTTGAGCGCGAACTTGAGGTAATTGCTCATCAGGAAGATTGGAACTTGAGCTAATTGCTAATCGAAATAATTTGTTCTAAATACTTCCCCTAAGGGTAAGTAAAAATCTCCAAAGGCAATCCTTTAAGAGAATAAACTGTCTAAATTTATAGACAGTAAATACGGCTCCTAAGAATCAGTAAAATATCAAAAACGGTAAACTTTTTTTTATAATAACTCCTACTATTATAACAAACAGAGAATAAAACTCAGAAAGGTAAACCTTTAAGAGTAATAATTTCTTACAATTAATAGTTCAAAAAAGCTTTCAAAAAACCAGGTTGCCACTAAGGTGTAGTTCTCCGTAGATTGACCATAACAAACAAACCAAGAAGACTCGCCAAAAACTGTCACCTACAATTACAAAAAAAAAAAAAATAAAAAATAATCATTAATGTATAGTAGTATTCAAATCTCGCTGGAATTCTGACAGTTCTCGCGCAGAAGTAATATGGCGGATACACAGTGATGTTATTTATTATTTTATTTTCATGGTTATTTATTATTTTATTTAGGTTTACTATCTAAGATAAATGCGACCCATCAACATTTTTATAAAAAAAATATTATACACCACTGAAAGCTGCGCAGAACAGTTAAAAAAAAAAATTTTTAAGATCTGAATATTACTATACACATAAACAATTTACTACCCCTAAAATAGCAACTTACCTAGAAGTATCAACGGTTGACTAACTTGAAATTATTCAGTGAGTTCGGTAAGTTGTAGTAATTCCAAAAGCGTTGATAATATTAACGTATTTAGTACTTTAACTTTAATGTTAATTAAACGTTGTTTACAAAATGATTTTTTTTTGTATTAATAAAAATTGTCAAATAATAAACTAAAGATGTTTTCATTTCAATCAAAAAATAACAAAACTTATAAAGAGAATTTTCCAACTCTGCTCGCCGGCCTAAAACCACATGGCGAACCATGTTTTTTTGGTCCCATGTCAGGAGACGTGTACGATGTCCTTAGCTCAAGTTATCACCCTAAGTGACAGACAGAGTTAGCAACAGTAACATTATATATGTATATAGAGATCATTTCTGACAAATCGGAAAATGGCACGCTTTTCTCATATTCTTATACGGAATCTTTTGGAATTTGGTAATTTGTATAGCAATCCTACAAGACGGTTGGTACTGTCCTCTTAGTTGTTGTAAGCTCTTACTATTACCAACTCAAAACAGTAAGTCAATCATTTTCAGTAAGTTATAGTTCTAGGAGAATGGTAACTACTAATTTTTATATTGGGCCGGATAAGGATGTTGGATTGCGAGAACCCCACCATACAACTGGTACTATCTGGCTGGCCTGAATTAGGTTGGGTTTTCAAAACATAAACAATCATTTCTGGCAAATTATATTTCTAGAAGAATGGAACGCTTTTCTCTTATGTTTACGTAAGACCATATGAAACGGCCATTTACGCCAATCATCCCCTACCGGTAGTACACCCCTCTTAGTCATTATAATCCGTTATTATTAACAACTCAAAATGGTATCAATCATTTCCGGTAAATCAAAACAATTGTCTGTTTTGATCACCTAGAGAGTACAAATACAACAATTAAATGAAAAAATCTGGGCTGAATATTTCGTTGTTTAATAAAAACTTGTTTTTGCTAATTGAAGGGAAATTTTATTTTTTTCTGGGATAAAAAACTGTGCTAACTTCTTAAGCTTCTTTCGGTGATAAAATCGCTCGAAAGCAATCATTTTAGCCATTTCCATATAGTTTTGACATAGTTTTCGTTTGTTCACACTTCCGTTCCAACACCTTCATTTTATCTCATTGTAACTGTTGCGATCATTTTTGGAGATTGATTGTAATGTCTCGGCTGCTCCACCTTTAAAAGTTAGTTTTAATTCTGCGAAACACCTCACTTGATTCCTTGCATTTCTATATTATTCCATCGGTTGTCGGTGAGTTTACCTGAGTATACTGTCTCGACTACGTGCGATATTGTTCCATTTGCTTTCAAGCAGATAAATTCTTTGTAGAGAAATTGAACCACTGCGACTTCTGTTCTTCGATCCTTGGTTCTGATTTTGTTTATTAATCTCCTGGTTACATTGTTGTACCAATTCTTGTTTCATTTGTTGCATCTCTTTACTTTGTTGATCAAATTGTTGATTTAGTTTACCATGATAATTTACTAACACCTTACCTTTGTAACTATGCGAATTGTTCTGTTATGCCTAAATCTGACTCGCTGGACTATGTAAAAATATTATTTCCCTTGAAGCTTTTAGCCTTAAATAAATTTCATGAAACAAATATTAAATACCACCTAATAGGGAAAAAGTGAAACTAAACCAACTAACGGGACTAAATAACAGCAATTAACTGCTCAATTAAGAATTTAGAATTGCTGATAGCAAAGAGAATATTACTTTAAAGAGACTTTATCCATTAAAAAAACTAAAAATAATTCTTGGGTGCCTTAATTTAATATTGGTCGCTGCTACGATGCTTATAAAGGGTGATTTTTTAAGAGCTTGAGAACTTTTTTTTAAAAAAAAACGCATAAAATTTGCAAAATCTCATCGGTTCTTTATTTGAAACGTTAGATTGGTCCATGACATTTACTTTTTGAAGATAATTTCATTTAAATGTTGACCGCGGCTGCGTCTTAGGTGGTCCATTCGGAAAGTCCAATTTTGGGCAACTTTTTCGAGCATTTCGGCCGGAATAGCCCGAATTTCTTCGGAAATGTTGTCTTCCAAAACTGGAATAGTTGCTGGCTTATTTCTGTAGACTTTAGACTTGACGTAGCCCCACAAAAAATAGTCTAAAGGCGTCAAATCGCATGATCTTGGTGGCCAACTTACCGGGCCATTTCTTGAGATGAATTGTTCTCCGAAGTTTTCCCTCAAAATGGCCATAGAATCGCGAGCTGTGTGGCATGTAGCGCCATCTTGTTGAAACCACATGTCAACTAAGTTCAGTTCTTCCATTTTTGGCAACAAAAAGTTTGTTAGCATCGAACGATAGCGATCGCCATTCACCGTAACGTTGCGTCCAACAGCATCTTTGAAAAAATACGGTCCAATGATTCCACCAGCGTACAAACCACACCAAACAGTGCATTTTTCGGGATGCATGGGCAGTTCTTGAACGGCTTCTGGTTGCTCTTCACTCCAAATGCGGCAATTTTGCTTATTTACGTAGCCATTCAACCAGAAATGAGCCTCATCGCTGAACAAAATTTGTCGATAAAAAAGCGGATTTTCTGCCAACTTTTCTAGGGCCCATTCACTGAAAATTCGACGTTGTGGCAGATCGTCATTATGAAATGTCAAAGCATACTGAGCATCTTTCTCTTTGACACCTTGTCTGAAATCCCGCGTGATCTGTCAAATACTAATGCATGAAAATCCTAACCACAAAAAAATCACCCGTTAGTTGTTTTTACAGTAAAGGTAAACCCTCGATTTAACGGACCCCGATTTAACGGACACTCGATTTAACGGACCTCGATTTAACTGAAGCTCGATTTAACGGACAATTTTTTTATTTTAAATTTTTCGGTTATCGATTATAATGGGATTGGGTATGTTGGATGGAAATGGGATTCTTAAACGATTTTGGGAAGAAATTCTGGAATATGCAAATCTGGGCCAGAACTCGATCAATTCTTAACCGATTATGATATGATTGGGTATGCTATAATGAAATGGGATTCTTGAATTATTTTTGGAAGAAGTTCTGGCATATGGCCACCTGGTACGGAACTCGACCAATTCTTAACCGAATTGATGGGATTGGGTATGTTGGATGGGAATAGGATTCTTAAACGATTTTTGGAAGACGTTCGGGAATATAACCACCTAGGATAGAATCCGGTCATGTTTAAAAATTTAATAATTCCATTTCAATCCAAAATACCCAATCCAACCATAACCGGTTAAGAATTGAACGAATTCCACCCTAGGTGGCCATGTTCCAGAACCTTTTCCAAAAATCATTTAATAATCCCATTTCCATCCAACATGCCCAATCCCATCACAATCAGTTAAGAATTGGTCGTATTCCTTCCCAGATGGTCATATTCCAGAACTTTTTCTAAAAATCACACAAGAATCCCATTTCCATCCAGCATACCCAGTCCCATCATAACCGGTCAAGAATGGAACGAGCTCCGCCCAGGTGGCCATATTCATCATTTAAGAATCTCATTTCCCTCCAGCTTACCCAATCTCATCATACTCAGTTAAGAATTGACCGAGTTCCATCGCAGGTGGCCATATTCCAGAACTCCGTCCAAAAATCATTTAATAATCCCATTTCCATCCAACATACTCAACCGCATCATAATCAGGTAAGAATTGGTCGAGTTCCGTCCCAGGTAGACATATTCCAGAATTTCTTTCAAAAATCATTTAAGAAACCTATTTCCATCCAACATACCCAATCCCATCATAATCGATAACCGAAAAATTTAAAATAAAAAAATTGTTCGTTAAATCGAGTGTCCGTTAAATCGGGGTCCATTAAATCGAGGGTTTACTGTACTCTACTGAGTTTTAGTTATGTTCATACAACTTTCGACAATTAAAGGTTTTATGTTTCTCTCGTGATTCTTTTTGATAAACGGTTTTTGAAAGTTCTCAATCTGCAATTTACACATCAAAAAAAATTTCTTTGTGGCATTTTAGAGAACCGCTTTAGTTGTCATTATAATAATTTTTTATTAAACAAGAAGCAATCATTTTTTAGTTTGACCGTTTCATTAGATAACATTTCTTGAATACACGCCTTACATTTTAATTTAACAGTTAATTTAAAAACTACATATAAAGCCAACAAAATACTTTCTTCTAAAATAGTTGGATTATTATTCGATAATCCAATCCAGAAATTAATATTTCTGATAAATCAGATTCATGTACGAGTTCCGTGGCATCTGTGATGGTTATGTCGTTGTCATCAAATTGATCAATTAAAAAATTATCTTCCCGTCTCGCAATTGAAAATGTTGGGCTTGAATTGTAATTTTGAAAATATATAACTTAACGGCTGCAACGGTGGATTTTTATTGTTACCTTCTTTGTATCTGACTTGGGCCAATAAATTTTCAATAGGGTCCTGGTTGAGGTGATTGGTCAAAATATAATTAATATCGTAGGCTGCATTGTTAAAAAAATCATCTGCCAGGGATAATTCGGCTTTCAAAGTTTGGACTAAGCCATTTATATACAATAAATTGACTTTGCGCCACAATAAGTAGTGCTAGAAAAATATATTAGCCCAGCCTCTAATGTCTGAGAGACCGTGATGCCTTCCGCCAAAGCACATTTATGTGGATTTGAATTGAACATATTTTTGCTATTCAATCAAACAACTGATCTACCTTAGTAAAACATTTTAATATTGAAAGAGCTAGCTCAACGTCTTCAAATACGTTGAAATCAATTGGCGTTTAGTTGCAGCTATAACGGTTTTACTTAAAATTTGGGTAGCGTAGCACACTCTCATTTTCTCGAATGTGTTTTTTAAAAGTTTTGGACATAGTTTTGTATGTGAATCGTTCAACCAACTGTATAGTTGCTGTACAATGCTCCAACTGACAGTATCGTCTGGACAAAGAAATTTGGTTCCATTAAGTAGGTTGTTTCTTAACGATTTTACTAAATGACAGATGTCATATAAGGTGCACATTTTTTGTTCTCCATACAAAAAGAAAGGATCATCTTTAGTAACATTTAAACTTTTAAAGCATTTACGATTGCTACTGCCTTGATCGCAAATTATAGGTGACACATGTAAGACAACGGTAGCGCAAATGTCCAGATTTTGATATATCATTTTCTTTATTTCGGGGCCCGAAATCTTGGTATTACTGCGTAGTAATTTAATACAATCCATTTTGAGAAAATTCCTCTTACCAAAAAAAAACACGCATACCGGTTGAGCTAAAGCAGAAATTCGAGCAGTCGTAATCTTGGAAACCTTGAATTTCATCGTGAACTTCGTCGTATAATAAATTTTGGCGAATTTCGAGGACTTGATTTTGAAGAAACAATATGAAGTTTAATTTGTCAAACTTCTGATTGTTTCTTATAAAATAAAATACAATCGGCGATTTAAAAAACAAAGTTTGGGCTACTTATTCCTAGAGAGTACTGTAACTCATTTGCTTGTTAGGGTTGACGATCATTCCGATGGACGATTTTGCTTTATCATCATCAAGTCTGTTCGCTCACAATAAATCACACAAAGATTGTGGTTTCTTGGTTGACATGTTGCGAAACATGGTTGAATTTTTAATTTTGGATGACTTGTCTTTTAAAATTTTTCTCAATTTTTTTGTCTCTGTCAGTAATGTGTCATTTTAATTTCAGTATTGATAAACGGTCTGTATTGATCTAATGCAAGATCCACATGTCGCACTGTCAGAAGGCAAAATATTGTGATTAATATGTTCAGGAAAATTTCCCCAATTCGTCAGTTTTATACCATCAGAGCAAGTAACAATTTTACTTAACGGTGATTCATATGTTGGTAACGCCTAGGAATCGAGCAGGTACTGTATATTTAGAAATTGATTGATGATACTGGGAAGGTAGATTAACAGTTGGTACTGCAAGCTTTGAAAATCGTTTTTCCCGATGCAAATGGGAACCAAATTGCGGCTACAGATCAGTAGATTATCAATTATTAATTAAGTCTATTCGATTTTGCACGCTCTCAACCATTCGCTTGCTTATGATTGATTTTTAAGAAATCTGAAAAATTTAAAATCGGAATTTCTCCGAATTGACGATCAATTTCAATCAATATACAAAAATTATTATTTTTTAAAAGAAATGGGGGTTGTTGTAATAAATTCATACCTATTTCTACCTATTTCTTGCACAGGAAGGAAGTTCGATGCATTATGATCGATTTTTGTGGGTGTGGGCTATTGTAATAAATTCAGTGGTATCTATTTGCGGGGTATGATCTATACAGAGAAATACTCTTTTAAAATGCTGCACTTTAAGGAAAAGATTTTGTAAAAACTTCTTGTATCAATACCAGTACCTACGATACAATGATTTAAAATTGTTGCTCCCATTTAGGGTCATTTTTTTTATTTTTTGTTTAATAGTTTTTATTGCAATACTCAAAATGATGGAAAAACCAAATAATTTGTACTGGCCTTTTAGTAGTTCTATCCTAAATCATTCCGAAAAATCGGAAATTGTATTTTTGTTGCTGGAGTGAAGCAGGGTCCCCTAGTAGAATGTTGAAGTGCCGCAACCGGTGTGGATTGTAGGATATATTTTGAAGTAGCTTTTTGAAACGCATACATGGATATCTCCGTATACTTGGAAAAGGTGGCACTGGAAAAGGTGCTTGGCCTCATAGCTATTGGCACGAATTCGATGTATTTCGTGCATGTTACTCGTGCAATTCAGAGCAACTGCAAACTTTTACAGACGTTAGTGAATGGAGCTATGAGTTACATCCATTTTATAATTGACCTTATAAATTGCACATAAAACTATTGGAGAAAATAAATATAAGAAATATAAACTGTACGCTCGGTATGAATGAAACTGTGATGCTCAAAATGGAGTGTGCGGTTTTGCAAAATTGTAAATTGTAAAAAATAAATAAATAAATAAATTGTTTAGAGGTTTAATTACGCCATTTTATTGTAATTAATTTGTAAAAAAATACAGTACCACCCCAGCACTATACAACACAAAATCACAGAAATGCAAAAGGCGTGGTGTGACGAAAAATAAGGTTTTTAAAAATTGCACCTCTTAGGGGAAATTTTTGGGGGTTCAGCTATGCCAATATGTTGAAGTTGAATTTTAAAAAATCGCAGTACCGCCCCCCAGTATACGATACAGAAATATTAACTGAAATGCCAAAAGCATGGTGAAACCAAAATATGGTTTTAGAAGAATTGCACCCCTTAGAGGTAATTTTTGGGGGTTGAACTATTCTAATATGTTATAATTAATTTGTAAACAATTCCAGTATCACCCTCAGTACGATAGAATAAATATAGACAAAAATACGAAAAGTGTGGTGTAGCTTTGTCTAACGCCAGCCCACACACGAATTGCAGGATAACGTGACATGTAAAAAATACGCTAACTGTGTAACAAATTTGTAATTAATTTGTAAACAATTTCAGTACCATTTTCATTGGATTGTGGTACAAGTGCCGGTGCAGTATTTGGGTCATGCCAAATTATTTATTTTATGTTTCCTTTAATTTTCTCAATGAGCGTGCGTACGTGTGGATCAAATTTATGAGAGCAAAGTATATACAGAGAGTAATTTTATTATTTTTATTATATTTACGAATGTATGCAAATATAAGAAAATGTTTGTATGTAAAATGTGTTGATTACATTTTAAGGATACCGTTCTAATTTTAAATTACAATTTTGATATCTGATCAAAATTTTTTGGATTAAATGCTCAAATATGCAACAGGATGAAACTACGTTATAATGAGTTGCATTGTAGCTGTCCGTTTGCAGGACTCTGTGGTCTAATTTATTTACGATCTCTTGTTATTAAAAAATTGTACGATAAATTCTTATAGCTATGTACAGACATTTCTTACTTTACCTCAAATTATATTACCGAAGAAAAAAGACATTAAACATCTATTGTCTCCTAATCAATACCCTTGTTGTTATACAAGTAAAAACTTTATTCATACCTTTGTCTTATGCAATGATAATAAATTTTCTCGTGTACATAAGACTACATTGCCCAACTACCTATAAAAATTTGTTAACCCTGTACTTGAAATTGTTCTATAGTGTATGTGCTCTCGGTGTTTAGGGTATCAAAGTGTTATTTTATTATTTCAAAGGAGTAAAACTCGAAAAAATTAAGGAATAAATTCAATAAAATTGTATGCAGTATTCATGCTACAATACGATTGTCGCATTTATAAAACACCCTAAAGTTGTAATTTTAGATTTTAATCGAAATTCTTTTATGTAGTTCGTACATATGCAGAATGTACTATAGTTGTTTTTGTTTTTAAATGTAAGAAGTCCTTTTTTCATATACATATATCTATGGTATAGTGTTTTTCTAATGAATTTAATAGTTTCTTTATGTAATATTTATAATCTTTTTTTTTTGTCTATTTACAGTGATTTAAATGCAGGATTAAATTGTATACGAAGTTATACGAGACGTTGCATGAATATACATCAGCGGGAACATTTCAATAAATTGTACCAAGGTACAAGTGAAGTAATACATGATTTATGCAAAGAAGGATCATATCAGGAAGGCACGTACGTATTATAGAAAATATATCAATGTCTTTCCTCCTGTTGTGTATTTATTTGTTTCGTTTTGTTGTTGTTGTTGTTGTTTACGTATGTTTATTCCATCTAAACTCCTGCTCCTTCTCGTTATGGTGTAGTAGCGTGGGGGGAACAAAATCCATTTGCGTTATATCTCCAATCAAAATAACGACAAGATACAAATTTGTGAATGTGTTTCTTTTTGTCTTGTCGTGTATGCGGTTGATTATGTTGTTGTTGGTGGTTTATTATCCGTTTTGGTTTAAGTTTTATGATTTCATTTAACTTTTGTGTTGTTAAGTAATTCTTGTGCTTTTTTACGTTGTTAGTACATTTTTATTCTCGGATATAACCTGTATTATAGTGTTAGACACATATTTTTGGTTTGTTTTGGGGTGTTTTTACTTGTTTTACCAGAAAGGATATAATAAATGGATTTCGGTATTGTTTAACAATGTTGTATTGTCATAGACTGACAATGATTTTCTTTTCTCTGATGTCGTATACACCTCACTTAATTAAAGGTATTAGTTTCACATTAGATGAAGACGAGATTTTGATTAAATTTTATTGGGATTATCGTGTTACCTGAATACATAACATTCAGGGTTTCCTGTGTAAGTAGGGCAATTATACGAAATATGAGTATTTAAGGTGATATGCTTGATAAAATTTTGGGCTTTTAAAGTATGGTAATTTAAAATCAATCGTTTGTTATGTTATTACAGAGTTGGTTGTCAATCGGAATACTTAATATGTTTTATAGAATTTGAGTGCCATTCGGTTATTGTGCACCTGGTATTAACAAACCATTGAATATTAGTGACTAGACTGCGAAGATTGATCCTTTACTTCCTTCAGATTAAGGATTGTCTCGGATCTAGCTTGATTGCCGTTTTAAAAAATATTTTATGTTTAATTTATTTCTTTTGACTCATGTCTGCTTTCATTGGTCATGCTGCTTTCAATCACCAAAAAACTTATCTTGTTTCGACAACTTTTACAAATAAGACATAGTAACCAAAAACAACTCGCGTTTTCACGATACATTTACTTTCTGAGAGCTTTTTCTTATCTATTTCTTCACTGAGCCAGTAAACACAACGCGAAAGAGTGCTCAGTTAGCCGAAACGAACCTGCAAGGTGTGTAAACTGTAAGTGGCACCATGTTCGACTACCTATATAGGATGCGACGTAGCGGGCCAGTGCAATAATTAAATAAAACGCGAGAATCGACACAAAACTCTCAAGTTCCAAGATTGAGGATTTCAATTACAACTGGAGTGCCGCCACAACCACAGTCCATAGGATCAGAGAGGAGATCCTACTCGCAAACAACGAAGCAGTTAACTAATGTTATTAAAGAAAACCCACTCAAAAGGATATTCTGTAGTATAGTTTGAATGACCAAGAAGCTTTATAAAAGCGACTAGAACAACAAAAAGCCACGAATGAGCTAAAACCTATGTTTTACTAATAAAGTGAACAGAATACTTTGAATTGTCATGTAGAATACGTGAATGCTGATATGCTGTTCATCCAAAATGAAACGCTCGAGATGGATCTACCTTAATTATTAAGAATAATTTTTTTTTTATTATTTAAATAGTACAATCTTATCACATGATAATTTATTACTAATGATGATAACGCACTTATTTGAAAATAATAAGTGGAGCGAGTGTGAGTTTTAAGAATAATGTTAAACATTACGAAGAGGCTGCCACGGAAGCAAAAATAAAGCATGTTACAACCATAAAAATTAAATCAATCAATATTAGGGATCTCAGTGTCTTTTCTATTTACTGTCCCCACGCCATCAGTTAAAACAGAAGACTGAAGTCGACTTTTTAAATCACTAGGACTAAATTATATCACAGGCGGAGATTTTAATTCAAAGAATAAATATTGGGGGTCCAGACTTACTCGTCTAAATGAAAAGAGCTATTTAATGCAGTTTGCAATAACAAATGTGAATTACACTCTGACGATAAACCCTCATTTTGGTTTACTGACATATATAAAACAGCAGATCGTCTTGACTTATTTGTAATAAAAGAAGTAAATAAATGAGAATCCTAGAAAATAAAGAAATTCTCGTAAAATTTCTAGTTTTAATGAAACATTCAATTATCCGGAATTTTCAATTAATCGGAATGCTCCGGGTAATAGGGCTTTTACTGTAGTGTGTATTACAGTGAAAGCCCTGTTATCTGGAATGCTTGGAAATTGAGAGCATTCCGGATAATCGAAAAAAATTTTACAAGAATTTCGCTTGATTTCGTTATTTTTTAGAATTCTCGTTTATTTCGGTTAAATTATGTACCAGAAAACTTTTTTTTATACATCAGTTAATTGTAAATAATAAATACATACATATTATGTAAATGAGTACACCCATACGAGTACCCTAAATTTAATGATACAATATTTCTCTAACTCTAGTTGGGGTACAAACTTTACACATTCAATTCAAATAGAATAATGCATAAAACAGAAAAAAATATAGGAAGTATATTTCTATGAATCCTCGTATAATAAAAAAAAATAATTTCCCTTCTCAAAGAGAAGACAAGCAAAAAAACTCCAAAAAATGAAAATTCCGGTTAATTGGATGCCGGATAATTGGGCTTTTACTGTAATATGATCATTAAAGCCATTTGAAATTTTCAACTGATGCTTTCCTAAATGAAAGTGTGCAAAGAACAATTGTAAATCTCAAAATGAATTAAAAAATGCATATTTTAATTCATTATTAATACACAAATAATAATTCACAATTGAAATTTATGAAAATGCATTTCTTCGTTTTTTAGCTTTCTCTACAATACAACAAAAAACTGTAACAAAAAAAAAAAAAACAAGGAACCATTTTCTTAGAAACATGAAATTACGCACGCATTTCTATGTGTATTAAAAACAAATGTAAATTTTATGTTTATAATGTGAAATAAAATAAGCCTTTTTTAATTCATTTTGAAAATGAATTAAAAAACGTATTTGTAAAATGACATAAAATATGCCTTTCTTGTGTCATTTTGAAATTAAATTTGATTTTGCAAAACACCTTTGTTAAGTCAGAAACTTTGTTAAAAGTATGACTTAAAAAAGGTCCCATTTTTTCATATAAAAACACATTTCTTAAGTTCACCTTTTTAATTTCAGCCTTTTTTAATTCAGGGAGCCTGCTTCAGGGTTCAGCCTTTTTTAATTAAGGGAAATCTAAGTGTTTAGTATTTTCTTACCCTCGAGACTCATTTTTAAATGGTTTATTTAATTTTTTTTTTATTTATTTACAAACAAAATTTATTTGTTTACAAAATCAAAAATTAAATGTCAAAATGAATTAGTTAGTTAAAATTGTTGTAATTTTTTTTCCTAAATTTCCCTGTATTTTCCGTATATTTTATCGCGGTCTCGAATACCATATTTCAAAAAAAACGCAGCAAGTATACGAAGCATAAAGGCCAAATCGACAGACGCAACTACAACTTGTAGTTGTAGTCGGCGATTTTTCGAATTTGATGTTCGAATTCCGTATTTTTAAACCACACTATAACTGCATATTAATTCACGAATTTTTTGTAATTTTTAAACGCCTAAAAGTGTCAATTTTTACGTAATACAAAATTAGACTCAATTTACGAAAAAGTTACAATATTACTTTTTTATTTCAATATGCCCAGACGAATATATACAACACAAATAAATAATAGGTTGATGATTAATATACATATTAAAAACTCTTCGAAATTCGAAGTTTAAATTAATTAATCATCACTTTAAAGTGTGAATCTATTGTGGTTTAAAAATACCAAAAGAGACAATTTAGTCGTATTCGCGAATTAATTGTCGTCTGTCGATTTGGCCCTAAATCTTTTAATATTATATAAATTGTCTAAGAAATCAAAATATAGGGTTTTCCAATAGAAATGATATGATTTTTAAGTGACGTTTCGTAATACGTCATGATCTGTCATTTTTTGTTTCATTGTATTCTGTAATGTTCACAATTTCATCATGGTGAGATATGCGCAAAAACAACGTTTACAAATTATTTAGTTTTATTATCAAAATAATCGTTCTCCAATTGCAACTTTTAGTCGTAATAATCGTCCAAGTGTGCTCGCTATTCGTCGAATTGTTGAAAGTTTGAGCGTACATTTTCTTTACATAATGTTCAATTGCCAATAAGACAAAGAAACGCTCGAAGTAATGCACATATTGCTGCCGTTCAGGCAAGTGTTTCTGAAGACCGCAATTTGTTGATTCCAAGACGTTCTCAAGAATTGGGACTGTCTCAAACAACCTGGCGGATTTTGAGAAAGGATTTGGGTTTGCATCCGTATAAAATTGTTCTCACTCAAGAACTGAACCCATTGGACCACCGTAAACATCGTGAATTTGCTGATTTTGTCTTGAAACAACTTGAAAACGATTTTTTTTAAGAAAATCATCTTCTCCAATGAGGCTCACTTTCATCTGAGTGGTGCGGTAAGTAAACAAAACTGTCGATTCTGGTGCGAAGAAAATCCACAAATTATTCATGAAAAACCATTACATTCACCTAAATTGACAGTTGATAACCAACTTTTTATAGCCGAAATTGGAAGAAGTTGATCTTGACAACATTTGGTTCCAACAAGACGGGGCTACGTGCCACACAGCTTTTATTTAGCTTAGCTTATTTATTTAGCTTATAATCCACAATAACAATTTTTATTAACTTTAATCCACTCAAAATCTAACACATCTCATTTTGAGCAATAGTTGCTCATTCATAATGAGATATGCAGGTCGAGGTGGACTATACGATTTTAACATAACCCGGTACATGTTGCTAGGGGGGCGAAGTCCGAGATTCATACCTTCTCGCGGTGCTCTCTGGGTAACTCTAAATGAATCAGGCGGTGTAGTGGAGACGAGCAGCTAAATCCTGTTTATAGTCATGGACACTACATGGCAGGGCGAGCTATTGGCGCCTCAAAACCAATGCCAAACCAGCGTCTGTTTTCCAGGTTAGGAGCGGCTGAAGCGGGCGTCTGTCTTGTATCAAGCGGCTCGCTATATAAATGTGTTCAAGGTAGGACTGGATGCCTCAAGATTCTCACCAGTACGTGACCCACACACGTAACAAGCGGGTCGAGCAGAAGGCCAACAACCTCCCCTCATAATAACTCACCAAGTTATGAACCCTAAACAAAGGCCTCGGATAACCATATCGGATTCATTACAAACTCGACCTCGGAAATTGT
Source organism: Nephrotoma flavescens (assembly GCA_932526605.1). Taxonomy (NCBI): domain Eukaryota; kingdom Metazoa; phylum Arthropoda; class Insecta; order Diptera; family Tipulidae; genus Nephrotoma; species Nephrotoma flavescens. The sequence goes on along the minus strand of OW052220.1, from coordinate 179,850,489 downwards.
ACACGGACAACGCTTTAAAAATGGGAACATGGAACGTGCTTAGCCTCTTAAGACCTGGAGATCTCCAGAACCTATCGAACCAAGCAAAGAGTTACACATTAGACGTACTTGCACTACAAGAGCTTAGATGGTCTGGGAGTGGAATCCATGACACCACCAATGGTTACACTCTTCATTACAGCGGTCATCAGAACGGAGGAGAATTTGGAGTTGGCTTCGTCATCCATCGGCGCGTGAAGCATCATATCATCGATTTCCGTCCTATCGACATGCGGATATGCACGGTCAGACTTCGCACTAAGAAATTTAACATCACGATCGTTAATGTGCATGCACCCACCGAAGATAAATCAGATGACATCAAAGATCTTTTCTTTGTCGAACTCTAGGAAGTCATCAATAACATACCGCACCACGACATTAAAATCATCGTGGGCGACTTTAATGTAAAAATCGGTAGGAGTGCAGAAAATACATCGCACATCGGTCCTAACAGCCTACACCTAACTAGTAATAACAACGGCCAACGAGTCACCGACCTGGCAATAACGTACAACTTAGTTGTATCAAGTACGTTTTTCCCACATAAGAGAATCCACAAAGTAACGTGGAGATCGAATGATGGGAGAACGGAAAATCAAATCGATCATGTCATGTCTAAGAGGCACTCCACCAGCATATCTGACGTTAGATCTTATAGAGGTGCAGACATGGATAGCGATCATATGCTTGTCATATTTAAATATAAGTTCAAACTGTCATCTACGTTTAACAGACAAGCACAAAAGACCGTTCGATGGAATATCAATGCTCTAAAAGACCAAGCGTCATTGCAGATTTACCAATCAGCTGTCACTAACTATGTAGAGCGGCCCAGCAACAACGAAGAAGCTCCCTCTAACATCGAGGAGCAGTGGCACGCTATACAGTCAGCCATAACCACCGCGGCGCAAAATACCATCGGAAGAAGACCTCCGAGGCCCCGCAATGATTGGTTCGATGACCAATGCCGTAGGGCATCGAAAATAAACGAACGCTTCGTGAAAAATGGTTGGCTCGCAACACTAGAAGCACTCTAGCAGAATATCTCCGCGCTAGGAAAGCCACGACTAAATACCTTCGACAAAAAAAGCGCGAACATATGAGATTATGCATCGAAAACATCAGCTTCCAAGCGGAACTAGGAAACTCAAGGGACTGTTTTGCCAACGCCAGGAATCTCACTAAAGACTTCCACCCAAGAAGTACAGCCATCAAAGACGGGAATGGAGGGTTGAGAACAAACGTGGCTGATGTTCTCTCAGTATGGCAAACCTACTTTCAAAATCTGCTAAATCGGAATGACGACGTGACCCCCATTAGAGCAATAGCTCCTCCAGGTGAAGAGGTCTTTGTCGAATATCCCACAGTGGAAGAAGTAGACGCAGCTATTAGTCGATTGAAAAACGGAAAGGCACCCGGTCTCGATGGAATCCCCGCAGAATTGATTAAACTCGGAGGCGCTACTCTTGCAACAAGTCTATACGACCTCGTCGTCTGTATTTGGGACCAAGAAGAGCTGCCTGAGAATTGGAAGACCGCGCTCATATGTCCGCTGCATAAAAAAGGCGACCTTCTCAAATGTGAAAACTATCGTGGCATAGCTTTATTGAACGCTGCTTACAAAGTGTTGGCTAATGTTGTACTTGCCAGACTCATCCCTTTCGCCGAAAACATCATTGGCGACTATCAATGTGGTTTTCGACCGAACCGATCAACCACGGACCAGTGTTTTACCATGAGGATGATCTTGGAAAAATGTTGGGAGTACAACATAACCATACATCAACTATATATAGACTTCCGGCAGGCATATGACAGTATAAACCGCGACAACTTATGGGCCGCGCTCATATGCCTAGGAATCCCAGAGAAACTCGTTTCGCTGTGTAAATTAACAACGTATGGGTCTGTATGTAGAATCGTAATTGAAAGAACTGTGTCAAACTCCTTTGAAATAACATCTGGCGTTCGACAAGGTGATGCACTCGCGCCTTTGCTGTTCAATTTGGCGCTTGAATACGTAGTGAGAAAAAGCAACATCGAAACTTCGCGCTGTACATTTAATAAATCTGGCTAAATTCTTCCGGCTAAAGATGATGACCTGATCCGAAGACCTAGCGATATCAAAGACAGTTTCATTCCGCTCGATCGCTGCGCAAGAAGACTTGGTTTGGAGGTGAACAGCAGTAACACCAAATATCTAACAACACCCAGGGACATCTCTAGTGCAAATCTCGGAATTGGCGACCACAATTTTGATGGTGTCGAAAACTTTAAATACCTCGGGTCAGTTATAACATCATTGAATGAAATGCAGGCAGAAATAAAAGCCCGAATCGCTGCCGGACAACGAGTTTTCTACGCCCAATTAAGATTATTACGTTCGAAACATCTATCGAAGTCGTGCAAGCTCGCACTTTATAAAGCACTAATAAGACCTGTGCTGACTTTCTGAAGCGAGAGCTGGACCATGACAAATAATGATTGTAGATTGTTATCTACATTCGAAAGGAAGGTCATCCGTTCAATTTTTGGTCCAATTAAAGTTGCGAACAACGAATATCGGATTCGTATGAATCACGAAATAAAGCAACTCCTCGGAGGCAGCGATATCATCGGATTCATTAAATCCAATCGAGTGAGATGGCTCGGCCACGTTACAAGGTCCTCACAACAACGGATGATAAATAAAGTGTTTCACCAACAACCAGCCGGAGTACGTCGTAGAGGAAGACCCCGACTACGCTGGCGTGACGACATTGAACAAGATCTGCAAGCATTAGGATGTCGAAACTGGAGGACGAGAGCAATGGATCGGGATGGATGGAGGGCCAGTGTGCGGGCGGCGAAATCCCTTCATGTGATGTGAAAGCCAGAGAGAGAGAGGTACATGTTGCATCTGCACATATTCCTTGGAATAATATGGACCTTTTGTATCTTATTTATTCCTAGAATATATCCTTAATATACGATTAATATATGTGAAGTCCATTTATGTAAATAGGTGAACCCATATTTGATAGTTTGTATTTGACCCATCTTGGTATACAATGTGGCTCACATCCTCTGATGGTCTGGTAAATGTTAGTAAATTCGCTGTGAGGCTTTTCAACAGAGGTCTTTTAATCCTTATGTCGCAAACTACACGCCGACACAGAATGAGAGTCTCCCCTCCCATCATACCCAACTCGAAAAAATTTAGCAATTCATTTTTTATTTAAAGACCACTGGGATAAACAGAACACAAAACCCGTCATCGAAAATCCAAAAGAAATAAAAAAAATAAAATATACGCTTCAAAATTCGGGGCGAGACCAATGTGCACCGAGCGCGCAACAGGCGACCGTTATTCGGCGCTCGATTACCATCAAAAAAATTTTAAAATTTAAAGGAATTAAAAAGATATGTACCGATCCCTCGATTTACACGGTAGATTGGTTCCGCAAAATACCGTGTAAATCGAAAGTGGGATTTTCGTATGAAAAACCGTGTAAATCGAAAAAATACAATAAAATTCTTAAATTATCGTTTGATTTTTAACCCTTATGTGAATAATGAGATACCCGGGTAGCTTTTACATTTTTGGACGTCTATATTTATGTATGTTTCAGTCGTAATAAAACTTTAAATTTTATGAGAACTTTTAGTTCAATTAATAGATTACGATTACAATTAAAAATGAGAAATTTCACAGCTTTGACAAACGTGGGAGACCACAAACTAATTTAAATGTCCGAATTAGAGTAACAAAGGTACCCGGGTGGGTACCTTTATAAATTGTACACGATATTTGAAAGAAATGGTATGCAAATATTTTATAAATTTGTGTTATGTCTTTTTGAGTGATGTGACACGTTGGTCTATTTATAGAATGTTTTTCGCAAACTGACATGTTTAAGCTAATGCAATTTGTTTTTAATTTATGTAATTTTAGCAAAATCCGTTATACATTTCACAATTGCAAAAAAAAAATAAAAATTAGTTTCCATACAAAATGCGTGTACCGAAATACTGAATGCATGTCGCTCTTATTAACTAGAAAAACTATCTTAACAAGAGTGACTAAGGTATCTAGTCACTCTTATTAAGATATTTCTTCTTCATTCACATTAGGAAGGAATTTAAGAATAGTCCATTTACTTTCACATAAAATATATAAGGATAATTTAGAAATAACAAACAAAAACTAAAAATATAACATTTCTTTTTGTTTTTCAAACCGTGTAAAAGCGAAATCGTACAAAACAAGTACCGTGTAAATCGGGGGATAGATGATATAAAAATAAAAAAATAAAATAATAAAAAAAATCGTACCTTAAATGTAACAAAGCAAAATTTGTTTGCGACCTTGGGCGGTCGTCATGCCACAGGGCCCCGCCCCGGACCGTTGCGGTGCCCTTCACTGATAACAAAAAATTGACAAATGGCCGGGTGGCCACCTGCTCGTTGCGATGCGTTTCACCGATAACCAAAAAACTTGGCCTTGCTAGGCCGCCGAAGTTGTTGTGCGTTGTCTTGCCTTACCAATAATTCAGCCTTGATAGGCCGCCAAACGTGGTTGGGCGTTGTCTCGCCGGATACAAAAAAAAACGGTTCGGCGTTTCTGGTAACCGTAAAATATAGTGGAATCCACGCCGCTCATATATTGTATAAATCTTCTGAATGATCCTGTTATACCAGCCGTATGCGTTGCGGCGTTCACGCCGAAATAAATCTACGTTAGGCCACGTCAGGCAGCCTTGAAATCACTGGTTGATTTCGTGTCAATATAACAATATAAAATAATCCAAGTTCACGTTCTTTACACGTACACTGATTTCTAATTATTTCGCTTATTTTAAACACCCGATTATCCCTGATCGATCGTGATTTATCCGGTTGAATATCGAACAATATCGCTGTTTATTATTATGTAAAAACAAAGGTTGACTCTTGGGTTGCAATATATCCACCAGCTTTTTGTTTCACATTTAAATTACTTATATTGTTATGAATAAAACTCGGATTTAACAGTAACTATGATACACAGTGAACTATGTATCATTCACAGTTTTCTTTATTTACCACTTTATTGAACATCCAAAACTTTACATTATTGATTCAATTCAACAAAAAATTAGACTACATAATGCAATTTTATAATTTTTTCCAAAAAAAAAATGAATTTTATTTTTGTCTCTCCCAAAAAAACTAACTATTTATATTGGGTGTACAAATACATTTCCGACCTTTTTATATAGGTGTCGTTAGTATCACTGCTTGCACATTATTCAATCGGGCAATGCATGTTTTTTGGAGGTTAGATGTCAAGCTTGAATAACTGTAATTACTAGTGACATTTGTTCAAAGCGTAAACAACAATTATTTTCATGTAATTGAAAATGTCGAACTTTGTGCAAAAAACAACATTTGCGGGAAGTTGTACTTCATTATTTTTTGTTGAAGAAAAGTGCAGCGGAAACAAATCGTTTCCTTCTGGAAGTTTACGGTGAACATGCGCCATCGAAAACAACATGCAAAGAGTGGTTTCAACGGTTCAAAGCTGGTGATTTTGACGTAAGAGACAAAGAACGTGAAGGCAGACCAAGAAAATTTGAAGATACAGAATTGGAAGAATTGCTTGATGTGGACCCTTGTTAGACTGAAAAACAACTGGCAGAAGAGTTGAATATAACCCAACAATGTGTTTCGAAATGTTTACATGCAATGGGATTGGTTCAGAAGCTGGGAAATTAGGCGCCACACAAATTGAATGAAAGGGAAATGGAACGTCGTGTGCCTTTCCATTTTTCAATCTACTAATAGCTGCGTCTAGTTCCTCTACTGTGGGATATTCGACAAGGACCTCTTCACCTGGAGGAGCTATTGTTGTAATGGGGGTCACATCGTCATTCCGATTTAGCAGATTTTGAAAGTAGGTTTGCCATACTGAGAGAACATCAGCCACGTTTGTTCTCAACTCTCCATTCCCGTCTTTGATGGCTGTACTTCTTGGGTGGAAGTTTTTAGTAAAATTCCTGGCATTGGCAAAACAGTTCCTTGAATTTCCTATTTCCGCTTGAAGGCTGATGTTTTCAATGCATGATTTCATATGTTCACGTTTCTTTTGTCGGAAGAATTTAATCGTGGCCTTCCTATGGCCAACCATTTTTCACGAAGCGTTCGTTTATTTTCGACGACCAGGCGGCATTAATCATCGAACCAATCATTGCGGGATCTCGGAGGTCTTCTTCCGATAGTGTTTTTCGCCGCGGTGGTTATGGCTGACTGTATTGCGTGCCACTGCTCCTCGATGTTAGAGGGAGCTTCTTCGTTGTTGCTGGGCCGCTCTAAATAGTTAGTGACAACTGATTGGTAACTCTGCAGTGACGCTTGGTCTTTTAGAGCATCGACATTCCTTCGAACGGTTGTCTTTGTGCTTGTTTGTTGAACGTAGATGATAGTTTGCACTTATATTTAAATATGACAAGCACATGATCGCTATCCATATCTGCACCTCTGTAAGATCTGACGTCAGATATGCTGGTAGAGTGTCTCTTAGACACCATGACGTGATCGATTTGGTTTTCCGTTCTTCCATCATTCGATCTCCACGTTATTTTGTGGATTCTCTTATGTGGAAAAAACGTACTTGATACAACTAAGTTGTACATTATTGCCAGGTCGGTGACGCGTTGGCCGTTGTTGTTACTAGTTAGGTGCAGGCTGTTAGGACCGATGTGCCATGTCTTTTCTGCACTCCTACCGATTTTTGCATTAAAGTCGCCCACGATGATTTTAATGTCGTGGTGCGGTATGTTATTGATGACTTCCTCCAGCTCGACAAATCTGATATCATCAGATTTATTTTCGTTGGTTGCGTGTACATTAACGATCGTGATGTTAAATTTCTTAGTGCGAAGTCTGACCGTGCATATCCGCATGTTGATAGGGGGAAAATCGATGATATGATGCTTCACGCGCTGATGGATGACGAAGCCAACTCCAAATTCTCCTCCGTTCTGATGACCGCTGTAATGAAGAGTGTAACCATTGGTGGTGTCATGGATCCCACTCCCAGACCATCTGTGCTCTTGTAGTGCAAGTACGTCTAATGTGTAACTTTTTGCTTGGTTCGAAAGGTTCTGGAGATCTCCAGGTCTTAAGAGGCTCAGCACGTTCCATGTTCCCATTTTTAAAGCGTTGTCCGTGTACAATTTCCGAAGTCGATTTTATGATGAATCCGATATGATCCGAGGCCTTTGATTAGGGTTCATAACTTAACTGTTTTTATGAGGGCATGTTGTTGGCCTTCCGCTCAACCCGCTTGTTACGTGTGTGGGTCACGTACTGGTGAGAATCTTGAGGCATCCAGTCCTACCTTGAACACATTTACATAGCGAGCCGCTTGATACAAGACAGACGTCCGCTTCAGCCGCACCTAACCTGGAGAACAGACGCTGGTTTGGTATTGGTGTTGAGGCGCCAATAACTCGCCCTGACATGTAGTGTCCATGACTGAAACAGGATTTAGTTGCTCGTCTCCACTACATCGCCTGATTCATTTAGAGTTACCCAGAGAGCACCGGCGAGAAGATATGAATCTCGGACTTCGCCCCCCAAAATTCTAACAACATTTCATGGGAGAAACCACAAGCATCTTCCGGTTAGTCGATTCCAACGAGAAATTTCAAATTCGTTAGTATGTTGTAGAAACGTAATTTTGTCAGTTTTTCACCCTCTTCAGAGTTATTTGCCAGTTGATGGATTCCAAGCGGTTTTGTAGCCCCACACGTTTCTTTCTTGTAGTTGAGTTTGATTGGTTGCAGGTGTTCCGAACTCATTATTAGATTAGTTAAGTTATACAATAGCTAAAGATTTGAACCAACATTGTTTTCTGGCTTTCCCGGGGAATTGGTTTTTGGAAAAATATTTTGCTGTAATTACAAATTGTACTAATTCCCAAATATTTATTTCCCTTTCCTAAACGTATATATTCTGATAGACTGGGAATAACTTTTCGGGAATGTTTAAAAATTCAAAAATCTACTACAATTCCTCAAAAACTAACGGTGAAAAATTAAAGTGAAACAGTTCGACCGTTAATAGGAACGACCGTTTTTTTGAAATATTTTAAAATCGGTCTACCATTTTCAATAATATTCCGTAGATTTCGTAGAATTATCTTTTCAATAAGCAGTAAAAATACATACTACTTCCCTTATTGAAATCTTCTGGAGATGGAGTTATACAAAGATTTTAAATAATCTAGTGAAATCTTCTTCCAGGCTTCATTTATAGCCCGTACAAGGCTTTCTTTGCTGTCGAATTGTCGACAACCTTCGTAAGCTCTCCGAGACAGCAAACCCCACACGTTTTCCATGATATTAAGATCGGGAGAATACGGTGGCCATGGCAAAAGCTCTACGTTTTGCTGCGATATCCATGATTTGACTACATTAGCTGTATGGATAGGAGCAATATCTTGCTGATATATCCATCGCAATGGCCCACCAGTATCATTGAAATGGGGAAATGCTTTTTCAAGGATGCATTTGTAAGTTGATGCGGTAATTTTTCCGGTTGAAAATACGAAATCTCCCTGACCATAAAATGATATAGCTCCCGACACCATAACACCTCCTTCGCGACTATGGTATTTTGCTGAAAATTTTCCTCTTTACGAAGGTCGTGAAAATAATAGTAAAATCCATCGGGACCATCGAGGTTAAATTTCTTTTCATCGGAGAAAACCACACGTATCCATTTTTCAGCCCATGTCATATGTAGCTTCGAGAAATGTAACCTTTTCTTCTTCCTCTCCTGATTTAGAGGCGGTTTCTTTTGAAGCTTTCTCCGAATAAGGTGATCTATATTTGTAATGACTCTCCACACTATTATTCGGCTCGCCTCCAAATCAGCTCTCACTTTAATTTTTGTGCAATTGGAGGATGTCCTTAGTATGGCCCGCTTATCGGCCAGCTAGTAGCCTTAACACTTGTTGTTTAAGCCGTATGCATTTGGATATTTTATAAAATTCAAGATTACAGTCTTACTACATCACAATATCATATACGTAACAAACGGTAGCTTTTTTCAAAAAAATTAATTTAATTGTAGTTTAAATTTCCTAACACTTTCACTTTATTGATAACTAAGGTCGTTTCTATTCAAGTGAAACAAACGAAAGTTATGAAAAACTAAAATAAAATAAAATTCTTCTGGCCTACTAAATTAAAATATTTTTTTTCATGTTGAAGAAGTAGAATCCCGTAAAAAAACCTCTTCAAAGTTAGGCCGATTTTAAAATATTTCAACCAAATGGTCGTTCCTATTCAAGTGAACTGCAGTGTAATTGATAAAATTTAGATAGCATATGGTTTACAAAAATTCTTGTAAGCGGAAGAAATGTATAAAAATCATATAAAATTTTTTAATTACATTTATCGATTTTCTATTGTACAATCTGCAAATATTATACGGAGTTGAAACACAAAATTATTTTATATCCAAATTGGGAGGATATCCGGTCGTTTTTACTCATAATAAATTTACGAATACATAAAATTAACAATAAGGTTATGTGTGTTTAACGATGATTAATGTTTGGGCAAAAAAAGTTTTGCGTGCCAGATTATAACCGATATACCTGGGATGAATTTAATTTTCCATGTGTAGTACAGTGTTGCACCATAAATTGCCTTAATTTACAAAAGTTGCATTGTAAACCGGATTAAAAAGGATAACAATTTTATTTATTGAAATAAAAATAAAATATTTTTGGCAATATTTTCCCCCAACTCTGTGGAAGGCAAAAATGATTTAATATTTGTACCATGTATCTTTATGTAGAGTGGGTGGTACGGTCACTTTCTCAAAACCAAAATAGGAATATTTATTTTATAAGGTGATCGATTTTTTGATTCTGTAATTTGTGAGAAATTAATTGAATTTCATTTTGTATTTAGAAATTGTATAAAAAGCTTTATCCTCAGCATGACATCAATTTTATACATATAACACATACGTTAAACATACACACACAGTTGGAGTTCATAATTTTTTTTCCTTTGTTTACAGATTTTTTACGACATGCACCGTGTATGCGACACGTTAAAAAAGAATTTGAAGTGTGCTCAAATCAGTACCAAACAACTATAACACGAGTTGGACAATCAGCATCGGATAGTACCCAGCAACAGTTACGTAATTTAACACAATTGGCACTTGAGCAGGAGATCAGACGGGAGATGTGCTGGTAATTTTTTTTTTAAATTTGTTTCGTATATAAAATTTTTATTGAATATTTTTGTGTTCAGTTCATTCACAGAATACATTGAATGTTCGGAGCGGGTGGTGAGACATGCGTGCGGACCATCAACAGCCAATTTTACACGGAAATTTTTAGATAAAATGTCACGTAATCTAATAAGTGTAATTATGCCAATTTACTTTTTATTTTTATTAATAGTTATTTAATTAGAATAATTATATGGTTATAAGGGTCATTAATGTTATGGTAATTAGGTAGGAATAGGCGGATAGCTCTCTATTGTGTTATGTTCTATTTAAATTAAATGAATTTAAATTTGCATATATTGTCCATTACTTTCTATATTTTGTCATTGTACTGTAAGTACAATCTTTATTTTTCGAAATAAAATAATTATCAATGAACTGTCCCTACATTGTCAAGTAATACCAGTTTCTAGTAGGGAATAATTTATTATTGATGTGGATTGTGTGTAGACCATCATAATAGTCGTTGATGGTCTGAAGGTTGATAACTCTATACTAAGTCAGTTTGGAATCCTCATCTCATACTGAATCGTGAGTACATACATGATATAAAATTGGCTTTGATTTTTTGCAAAAAGTACACGGTTATCGGTCGGAAGCAATTATTTGATTCTTCGCATTCCACTACTTGTTGAATTACTTTCAAAACATGTAAGGTTAGATATAGTATTTGGTTCACATTAGTTTAAAGGTGCAACATTAGGTCCGGATTACGGTAGCAGATTACGGTATTTTCGTTAGTACTTAGAGTTGATTAAATATTTATATCAAAACCTCATGCCTCTTTACTTCTTGGCAAGAGTACAGTGAGATGCTTTACGTAAATGGAATTTTTACATTAGACCATTCTCTTGGAAGAAGATATAGTTCTGCATACTTTAAATGGCAGATCTTTGTGTACCGCAGCATGTTCCATAAATTGTATTGAGTAGTAGTGTATTGAGGTGTTTTGAAAAATGTTAATTTGCAGACATTAATGTACGCAAAACTGTGCAGTATGATTAGGAAGGTCTGAGTCGTTTTTTCGGAATTTTTAACGATACAATGGCCCCACAACTGCGTAGTACTCACAATTGCATAGTATGGTTGGGGAGGTGCGAGGAGGTTTATGGGGTGTAATTTGAAGTTATCTCAAATGTTTGTGAGAAAAAGTAATCCAAAAAATGTTAGCTGAAATTCGAAGAGTAGATAATACCGACCGTGTCTTTGCGTCTCAGCTGAAAAAATCCGGTAATGCAGATTCGGCAACCAACATAAAATGTTGATAATACAGATTCAAGATTAAATTGAGATTTTGTCAGGTGGAATCCAAACTGATTATGCCAATTCAAGGACCCGTGACCGTAGCTAGATTTTGATTGTACGTTTGGGGTGTGTGCGATGGTATTATTGGGGTGGAATTTTGACCTTCTCCATGTTTTCTCGATAAAATTGTCCATCATACGACATTTTGTTAGATAAATAGGTTTTGATTATAGGTGTGGGTGTGTCTAAAGAGGTGAAATTCTGACTTTTCCGTTTTTTTTTTGTATAAAATATTTCTTCATTAAAAATTTTGACAGCTGGGCACCAATCTAACTATACCAATTCGGTGCCCAAGTTCTGACTGAAAGTTTGTGGTGGGTCTTATTGGGTTATCAACATTTCACGCTTATAGCCTCATCAGACCCACTTCAATCTATAATCAAAATCTACTTATGGCCGTAGGCTACCGAATTGGCATAGTTAGATTGGTGTCTTTCTGGCAAAATCTCGAATTACGAACGATTTTATCGACAAAACACAGTTGGGAAAAATCCTAATTTCTACGAAGTGGCCATCGAAATTGCATAGTCAGATTGGGTCTATCTGGAAAAATCTCAAATTGCAAACCATTTTACCGTCAATTACCAATCGTTGAATGCTCGATAGTTATTAAACTTGTTTATCGGCAATTTTCGACTGTATGAAAACAGATATGACATTCTTTTCGGTGATCATCATTTCTCAAGAACTATTCTGAATCCAGCCCATAATCGCCTTTCAAATTCTGCATAGTAAAATATATACATCTATTAAAATGTTTGCAATGGTCGTGTTCGAAAAAAACCCTAAGAATCATTTCATTGATAAAATATTAAACTCACAGAGCTAATTTTATCCCATAGCGTCATAGACCCCCCCCCCTCCCCTAACTTATTTCACTTTCCTCAATTTCCCTGAACTCGGAACATGAAATTTGAAGTTTAAAATTTTCCAGCGATAACCTTCGACGGACCGCTTCAAATCAGACATTTTCCGTTCCAAAACGTTAAGTTTTCACAAAGTTTTGAATTTTGGCCGAATGACATATGTAATATGCAACTATTAAATTAATATCGGTTTTTCAATTTTATTTATTGTTTTTTATAGCACGTTTGTTTTCGGCTGATTTTGTAGGTTAGTTACTTTCGGCTGGCATATTTTAATTTATTATATAAATTTTCTAACTTTCGGCTGAAGTAGTCACTATCTGCATTATCGATGTGCTCACTTTCGGTTAACTTTAACAACATTCAAATGGAGTCGTAATGTTGGAAAATTTCCTCCGAATTCTAACAATAACTATTCGATGTCGCATGGATCTACGCAAAATTACGTAGTATGGTTGGAAGAGGTGTGAGGAGTTGTAAAATCAATTTTTAATGGTTCTTCATTTCTAACGTACGAAAGATAAAGAAAATTATTTTTGTTAAAATCTACATTTTTGTGTCTGATATTTTGTATAAACGGAATTTAACATGTGCAGTTAAAACTATTAAACTGTTTTAATTTTATTTACACTAAACTTATTCCTTCAGTACGCAAGAAAAATACAATTTGGACAAGAAATGGTCAACAAAACTGTTGTGTTCTGCCAGAACGGTCAACAAAACTGTTAGGGTAGGTTCGCAAAAACTGACCAAGATCCGCCAGTCTACCTATACACGTAGGGATATGGTATCGATACCAGTACTCAGTATCGTAATAGAAGTATCGATATCATTAGTAGTATCGCCATAAAAGTACCGATAATAGTACTGAGTATCGAGTACTATTTAAGAAAATATGAACACAGGCAGTTACGACATATTTTATTTATATTCTGTAGAGACGCTCGATGTAATTCATTGTAAAGCAAAACAAAAGTAAGTTTTATTTATTATTATTTATTCAGAAAAATTATGAAACACAAAAAAATACAAAATTCAAGTTATTTTTGATATTTATAGAAAACAGTCTCTCTGAAGGTACTGAAGTGCCGGGTATGACTAAATATTTTTAATAATAATGGGAAACCTGTTTTTATTTCTTCCCAGTGAATTAGTGGATTTGACTTAAGTGAGCCCACTGGATTAGCCAAATAAAGATTCATTTCAACTTCATCTACATGGTTGTCATCGTATGAGATTTAGCTGGCTGGCCATCTGCATCTGCTTCATTTAATTCAGACGACGATGTTCCAGTTGCAGTATTAGAGGCTTTTAATATACTCTTCAAAGAAGAAATAGCGCGATTGTTGAAAATGTTCAAATTTTTGAAATTGCCATAATGGGGTTGTGTTCGATTTCACCAAATCGGTACACCACAAACAAGTTTCCAGTGTTATTTCCTTTTACACATTTTATCTGTTCCCGAAAACAATATAATGTTGGAATTATTTTGCTGGTACTCACGTTGTTCTCAGCTTTTCACCGAAAATATCTTTAGTAACATATTCGAAAGGATGCAAGATTAAAATTATGTTTTGAATTAAATTAAATTCCGATCCTGTCAATATATCTAGCGCATTTGAATTTTCTCAATTATAATAAAAATCTCAATTATAATATTTCGTAGCTTGACATATCGCTCGAAGTAGAATTCCATCGCGTGAATACGTCTAATATTAATATCAACGGCGTACTAGTGATTTGCTTGGCTCTAAAGAGATCGCTTTGAACAACGCTGTTTTTAAAAAATTTTCCAGTGTCCCGAACTTTTAGAATTAATTTTTTACTTCTTCTTGGCTTCTTACATTTTGAACTACCAGATTAATTTTATGAGAATCCAATAATATATTTTACATTGCTGCTATATTATCAGTTACTATTGTCACAATATTTTCTTTTTTCAATTTGAAATTTTTCGCAACATCCTTTTAAGTTTTCTGCAATATTTGCTGAGTATGTTGATTAACTAATGGTTTTATCATGAGAATTGTAGATTTTACCTCGTCGCCTTCAATAAAATGTACTCCGACCATATATCGCATGTCAAAGCATAAAATTCAATATTACAATCGTTAAGTTTATTTTTTCGAATTTGAGATAAGCAACATCATACACATCATCTAGTCGACGTTTCAGAGTTTCTACCGAAGGCATTTTGAAAGTTGGTGAAAAGGCTTTAATTAAACGACGAAATCACGAATTGTCAACTGATTTGAGCTGCTCGTTCTTGTCGTACTCGAATTTTCTTTGTTCGGTGGCGCTGGAGGTGCTAATTTATCGTTTTTCTCAGATTTATTGCATACCGAATATCTCGAGCATGATAATACGTGTGTGAAGTATTCCAGACTTTCCACAGATGTTATGCATGTATGAGTATCACACTGTTAATTCCAATTCAAATAGGAAAAAAATGAATCGTATTGGAAATTTTAGTACAATCATATACAATAAGTATGAGTATTTTTTAGAAAATGACTCAAACCTCAATTTAAATAAAAAAATATATAATATTTTCTAAAAAAAAATTATAAACAATTTCAACCACGTATTGTGTAGAAATTGTCGAGATTTTTATTAAAATATATTATAAATTTAAAACGATTAGAATAAATCATAGAAAAAAGAACTATGTATCAAAAAACCACGAAGTCAAGCATTGTAAACACCAAATGGTTTATTTAGGAGACTCAATGACAAACTTCATGTACTATCGACCGGAATGACCGATAATGGCCAGCCAGATTTGAGTTAAAATGACATCTGAATACCTAGAATATAAAAATTCGTAACAATAAATCTGAGTTCGTGCATTATTAGCACTTAGTGTTTTTGGTTAGATGACTCAATGACAAACTTCGTGTACTAGCCAGACCTGAATCACGATCTCTGGGAATGGCCGATAATAAAAACCCAAATTTGAGTAAAAATGACATCTTAAAATGTAGAACATCAAGATTCGTAGCAATAAATCCGAGGTCGTGCATAATTGCAGTAGATAGTTTTGGTTAGGTGACTCATTGACTAACTTCGTGTACTAATGACCGATAATGGCCATCCAAATTTGAGTAAAAATGACATCAGTACACCTATAACATTAAATTTCGTAGCAATAACCGTGAGGTCGTGCATTATTAGCCGTAGGTGGTTTTAGTTAGATGACTCAATGACAATCATCATGTACTAGCCAGAACTGAATTAGGATCTCTGTAAATGGCCGATAATGGCCATCCAAATTTGAGTAAAAAATGACCTCGGTACACCGTAATTATCAAAATTCGTAGCAATAAACCCGAGGTCGAGCATTATTAGCACTAGCTGGTTTTGGTTAAGTGACTCAATGACAAACATCGTGTACCAGCCAGACCTGAATCTCTGGGGATGGCAGATAATGGCCATAAAAATTTGGGTAAAAATGAAATCAGTACACCGAGAATGAAATCATTGAATTATATGGTCATTTCTGATGTTTGTGATTCAGGTCAGACTCACCTATCAGTAGTCAGGAGATTTTTTTGTTTTTATTTTTACTAAATTTTGATAGCTATTGACGATCATATCTGGGGATTGTGATTCAGTTCTCGCTAATTCATGAAG